>OX638366.1:4886113-6238617 GCA_951812935.1 Hermaeophaga mercurialis
CCAATGAATACAATGATAATTCTTCATTAACCACACTGCTTGCTTGTGTAAATCCGGTTGTAGTAGATTTAATGCAAAAGGTGGTTTAAATATATAGTGACTTACTATAGTAAGTATTAAATCTACTACAACCGGATTTACACAAGCAAGCAGTGTGGTTAATGAAGAATTATCATTGTATTCATTGGAATAACGGTTTTACTCCCGTGTATCAGTTTGCTTCCATTATTGAAAAACTAACAGAAAATGCAGAAATGGTATACGTTAAAGGCAAGGAGAAAGCAGATTATATTAGAAAATACTGTAAAGTCCCTATCTACGAGTTTGATGAATCTTCTTCATTGGAATTAGACAAACCATTATGTTTTTATCATACTAGCGAAAAGTGTGCTTGTGCGTTATCAAACGTATTTTTTTCGTATAATAATATTTTAATGCATGAATAAAAAATATATAGTCCAATAAGTTGTTTTATTTTTAGATATTACATAATATCCCTCCCTTCAAAAAAGTTGTGGGTGTAATAATTATGTGTTTATCGGCTACTGTGGACGGCTATGCAATCAAAGTAGACCAATTTATTGTTTACAACATGTAGAGAATTGGACTCCTAAAACCAAAGAGGGTTACTGGCGTTATAAATTACCTCCCCGTCGTCGTATATTCTTTTAAATAGGGTAAAAGTAAGCCAGAGAATCAACAGAAGCTTATTAATGGACTTGATAAAAATGTATTTAATAATAGAGAAAGATTTTGAAAAATAAATATATAAAAATAACAAAGCAATATTTTATCATTTGTCTTTTAACCTTAAAAGTGTACATAATGTGGGTAATCATTAGTATTATTATGAATCTTTTGAAAAAAAAGTACTGTACTGAATGTTTAATAAGTAAACATAGAAATCATAAAAAACAACTCTTTGAATTTACGGAACAGGAACTCAAATATTTTCCGTTGAATTACTTACTGGAGAAAGCAAGTCCTTATGAGCTCTTATTCTCATGGTATAAAATACCAAAAGAATATAGACAAGATTTCCATCTCTCTACTAAACTACCATGATTTATTCACTATAATCGACCAGAATGGAGAACACATATTGATGGTCCTCCAAGTTCCCAAGATAGATGTCACCTTTGTAAATTTGCTCTTCAGTGGGAGTAAAATACACCGAATTGGACTAATGAAATTTTTAAAATTAAAAAAGTTAAACTAACTAATCCCACTACATGCATACTGGAAGAATAAAGAAGAAATTAGAGGTTGCTTCTACACAGAAGAATTACAAAAAAGCAAATATCCAGATGTTTACTTGATTGAAAAAATCCTGAAAACTAAGGGAAACAAAATTCTAGTTACATGGTTAGGAATGAACTCTCTGTCTTGGATAAACAATAATTCTATTGTTAAAATGTTTTTAAATAAAAGTATATATCTTAATAATGTGTTTTATTTTGTAAAGTATTATACATTTTATTTCTATGAGTTATATTTAAAACAGGATTAATAATTTTAGCCGCTTCTTCTATTCGACGTTTAAAACGTAGTGGATTAAGATATCTTGATTCCCAATCACTTGTTTCAACATCTGATTCCCATATGTGAACTTGATTGTAATCTTCATTAAAAGTTACTTTCTTCATATCTTTTCTTTAAGAACATCAGGGTATTTGAATATAAGTTCTAGTAATAAACTATATGTAATCGGATTCACTTGTTTTATAGGCTCCATTGTAGTAAGAGCTGTGTTGATGACATCTTCCTTGTTTTTAACCGCCATTTGTAAAATTTTTAAGGAACCTACAAACTGCTGGCTTTTTAATACTTCAATGTTGTGTGTAATTAAGGGTAAGCATCTCCAGAGCTCGGAAGGGGAAATTGATCCTAACCAGACAGTAGCATGTCCAGTTAATACTTTCAAAACAGTAATGCTTTCAAAATTTTCAAACTGCAACAAAAACCGGCTAACATCTATTGATTCCTCCTTTCCCGCTGTTATAAAATCTTCAATAGTTTCTTTGAAGGATAAAAACTCCTTCCACTCTTTTTCACTAAACACGATACAGTTTCCTTTATTACCAGATATTTTCACACACGGAGCAAAATTTAAATCATACGACAGACTCACTGCGACATATTTCGTATTTGATTTATTCAGGTAGAATCTTTGTTCACCCAAATAGATATTTTTCACTTTTGATTCTTCTGTAAACAGCATGATGACTGACTACACTGGAGAAAATCTTAATATTTATTAGCAACAAAGAAAGGGTGGGGATTCTATATTTCTTAACTCCATAGCACATTCAGTGTGGTGATTAATTTATTCTAATTTGTGTTAGGCCCGACGGAAGACTGAATGGTATTTATTATTTTGCGTTCCATTTAAACAACCAATTATAATAGAAAATGTATAAATGATAGAAAATATATTTATCATATGCAACTTAGTTTTATGAAGAATGCGAGATTGTTATTTTGCGCTTCATTTAAACGACCAATTAAAATTAAATATATTAATTATTCAATTAAACCAATCATAACAAAGTTAAACGCTAATGCCCTTACGGTAACGTTCATTGCGCATGTTATTTAACATCTACGTCACTTCTAGATCATACCTATCTTTTTCGCAATTCAATTGGACCAATAATAACGTAGTTGAACGCTAATGCCCTTCGGGCAACGTTCATTGCGCATGCTTTTCTTTAAATTTGACATCTATGTCACTTCTAGATCATACTTGTCTTTTTCGCAATTAAATTGGACCAATAATAACGAAGTTGAACGCTAATGCCCTTACGGCAACTTTCACTGCGCATGTTTTTCTTTAAATTTAACATCTACGTCACTTATAGATAATTCCTGTCTTTTCCGCTATTCAATTGGATCAATAATAACGAAGTTGAACGGTAATGCCCTTACGGCAACGTTCACTGCGCATGCTATTCTTTAAATTTGACATCTACGCTACTTCTAGATCATACTTGTCTTTTTCGCAATTCAATTGGAATAATAATAACGAAGTTGAACGGTAATGCCCTTACGGCAACGTTCATTGCGCATGCTTTTCTTTAAATTTGACATCTACGTCACTTATAGATGATACCTGTCTTTTCCGCTATTCAATTGGATCAATAATAACGGCGGGTCCGTGAGCGCTACAGCAGCGCCACCAGCGCCATCTAGTGGCAGTTTTTGTAAGTTTGCCAGAACATACTTTGCTCCACTCCTTATAAAATATTGTTTTTTCAATAAAATTTAACTTTTACATCAAGACAAAGAAATGATTAAGCAATGTCCATGATTGTTTACATTAATATCTAATAGTATTAGCACAATGTGTAGATTTAATTAAATAATATCCATTAGATAAAGGAGGTCAGCATTTATATTATTCTTTGTGATTTTATTAATGAATGTGATTATTATTTAATAACCAACGAACATATACTGCTATAATTCATTTTTTGCTTATAGTGACTTAGTCAAACGTGCACAGAGCTAGCACAATTTTGAATTCTATTCCTAATTTTATATTTAAACCTCAGTGGTACTGAAAACTTAATATTCCTATGGCAGGATGTAAAGTTAGAAATAGAAGTTTGAAAGTTTGTAACTTATTTAATTGTATATACTTACAACGATCATCAATAGGGCGTTCATGACTAAGGAATTTAACGAATAATGTAGCAGAATATAACATGTAACTAACATATGCGAATCCATACTATAATGGAAGTTGTAGATAATCCTGATAATATGTGCTACGCAATTATATTAAACTGAGGTATTAGTAGAACTTTTTACATAAACAAAAATATTATTTATGTAAAATATATCTTGTTAGTCAACACCAGCATAGTATTTGAAGTTACTAACCGATTTAAAAAAAAAATTTAAACGTTATGCATCAAAAACTTTATTTGGAGACAAGGTTTCAAAGAGTTATTTCATTTTTCCAGGTGCAGTACGATATTTTTTAATAGTCAAAAATACAGAAAGTTTATTGGCGATTTTTTTACCAAAAAAAACGAGTACGCTACTTGATTTAGGTCGCATCCAATAGATGTAACGTGACTTTTATTAAAATATGTTTTTTAATAAAAATGTTAATTTTAAGTTGAAATTTTATAAACTATTATCTGATGTTGGGTGACATCTATTTGGATTCTATCTAAATCAAGTGGCGTACTCGTTTTTTTTTGATAAAAAAATCGCTAATAAAATTTCTGGATTTTGGACTTGAAAAAATATCGTAGTGTGCTGTAAGAATTGGATAACTTCAAATACTATGGTGGTGTTTCCAATTTAGGTGGACCACACTCTATAATCAGATCACGTAAGTTTTGACGGCGTATTTATAACTTTATACGATCGGGTTAAACGGGTGTTTATTTACTAAAAAAGAACGTAGATCGTGCATCAATCTATTGTGCTCAGCTGGTATTTATTAGCCGCGAGACTTATTTTAGAAAAAGGTAAAATAAATTTGTAAACTTGTTTAATAAGTACGATTTATGGTAATTCGTAGGTTTGTCCATTTTCTTTGAGAAATAGTTATTTATATTTGTTTTTATTTATGTCTTTAGATTTTATTGCACTTTTAATATCCATTTGTAATATTAAATCCTTTGTACTACATAATACAGCTATTATTTAACTATTTAACAAAAATTTCACCACCTTACAAATAAAAACTTTTTCTGTTACACTGAATTATCCTGATTAAGTACTTCAAAATATTATAATTTTTAAAATGCTGTTATAGAGATATTAAATAATTCTGACAAGTGAATTTCTTGGATCTCCCTGTATTTGGGAGCCGGTCTAATCCATGTCTCATTATTTAGATATATTAATGAACTTTGACATGTAAATTTTTACTCTTTTGTATATCATTATATGGTCGTTTTAACTCCAATAACATTGATATGCCTGTTGAGACTTACATCAAATATTTTAATTTTTTATATGTCGCTTTACAAATGATAAACTAAAACTAGTATAATACAAAAAAATTTTATCCTCTTGCTCGCCGCGTCTAGTGTACGTTTGTGAACTAGTTCGTAGAGTGTATTTGCAAATTTGATAAGCTCGCTACGTACCAATGGATTATTACACACTTTTTTAGAAGACTTCTAATTCGTTTAATGTAAAAATCTTAATTTTTATTTTTTTATTTAAAATATGGAAATTTTGTTATGTTTGGGCTATGATCATTAATATTGTTAAAAAAATATTTCTTTGACTTTTTCTTGAAAAAAAAATTACGAAAAAGTATCATCCCCCAAAATAGACTAGCTATTTTTAAAGTCATATGGTGAAACCCGCATGAGAATCAGAGTTTTATACAATTATATAGGCGTTTTCATTTTAGGATTGGTAAACAATGCCCTTAAATAGAAGCGTTACTACAAAGCATCACATAATCCTAGGTGGATGCAAGAAGCACAAACAACCTTCAGTGAAATTTTATGCTTATGCTGGAATTGGAAAATTAATGCTTATGTTGGCATTGTTATAATAAAATTATAGTTTTGTTTTTTGACCAATTGAAACAGTTCTTCAATTCAATTAATTCCTAATCCTAATGAACCAAATGGTATATATAATTAATTCTGGTATAAATAGGATGATGCTTTAGAGCATTATGATATTGCTAAGCGTATATTTCTGTGATGAATGGTCGGCGCCATCACTTAACAACGTGGCATTATTTCTTGTGAGATTATTTCAAAAGTAAATATTGATGATTTGAAATAAATATTCAACATGAAGTGCAAAATATTACACCAAAAATGATAAAGTACAAGCAGAATTTAGCCTTTTGTCAGGATATTAATGCAAAACAACTAATTAGGTATTGTATTATTTATAATCAAATAAATCATTATCATTTGTGGAACATAATGTACTTTTATTTGGAACTTTTCCTATGTAGTCATATGAAGTTTTTATGTTATAGTTTCAAAAAAACCATAATTTGTTTATAAAACTAACAGTTTGTCAGCTAGAAAAAATGTTATTGATACCCGGAAATCTTTGAAAAAAAAAATGTAGGATCGCGAAAAATCGGCGTTTTTATATAAAAAAACTATTTCTGAAGTAATTCGGAGTATTCTAGACGATCTCACTGTTACTATATACCGTTATTACATTTAATGCTTAATATGGAGGATTTTTTGAATACTTACCAGTTTTTGTTATTACAGTAATTCATATTTAAAGAAATCAATCTAAATCCAGGCCTTATTAAAACAGAATAAAAAGCACCTCTTCTCACCGTATTGCTAACAGAACTAGGTAGCCACTTTCTCCATTGAATATCTAATTCATCATAAAGCCAAGAGATTGAACTTTCTGGGCTGTCGACAAAAGGCGGTGGAAAACTAAAACGTAATAAATGTTGTATAAAATAACATAAAATTATACATATCAACTAAATTAAACGTGGAAAAAGTAACCTAAAGTTAAAAAGACCTGCCTTGTCACTTAACTATTATAGTTTTTATATTATACCAACTAAGAAGAATGCTTAATTAAACTCCCTAAGAAGTAACCGAAAATTTTCATTTATCTACTGTAATGGAACGAATATACAGAGTGGGCCACAGAAAACAGTCCACTCTGATATTTGGCAGTAATCATTAGATTTTAAGGAAATGCTGAGACACGTCGATTTTTGTTCTAAGGGGGACACATTTTTACGATACAGACATCTGCCATTTGTCAACCCCCTCCCTTCCACTTCCACACCTGTTAAAAATGAAACGCAACCCCTATGTTTTGCTAACGTTTTAATTGTTTCTTTCACATCAAATGTAAATTAAAACAACTTTTGCAAAACAATAGTAATTTGATACTAAGACAGTTTGTTTAACATTGCTGTTAGTTATCAATTTAGGTATTATTGAATACTTCCAAAATGGTATATTCTATTGCAGAACGAGTTGAGATTATTTCCATATTTTTTGAAAACGGGAAGTGTGCAAGAACAACAGCGAATTTATTTAATCAGCTTCATGAAGACAAGCAACTTTATCACTCATACGTATTAGAGTTAATGAGAAAATTTCGTCAAACAGGTTGAGTAGCTAATAAAAAAAAAAAGAACTATGAAAATCGTGTTAGGATTGAAGCGGGAGAAGTAGCAATTTTAGGTCACATTAATTTAGATCCTACAACAAGTACAAGAAAATTGGCCGAAGAATCTGGTTTTTCGCGCACTACCGTTCGTAGGATTTTGAATAAATTTCATCCCTACAAGATACATTTGGTACAGGAAATAAATGAAGATGAACCAGACAGACGATTACAGTTTTGTGAAATTATGACTGATAAAATTAATACTAATGCAAACTTTTTATTCAATATTTGTTTTTCGGATGAATGTTCCGTTTTTGTAAATGGTACCGTAAATCGACCATTGGGCCATTTTTTTTGAACGGAGAAACATATCTCGAATTACTAGAGGACCCTATTGATCCCGCTCTCACAGATACAATCGGAAATGATAATAGGTACTCAGAAGATGATCTGTTTTTCCAACAAGACTGCGCACATTATAGTAGAGCTATAAGGCAATTTCTTAATGAACGATTTCCTAGGTAATGGATTGGAAGAAGAGGCTTTATTCAATTGCCTGCTGAATCTCTCAATTTAACGCCCCTGGATTTCTTTTTGTGGGGTTATTTAAAGAGCAAAATTTATAAAACCGAACCCGCATCGTTAGAAGGACTAAGATGGATGCAGTATAATAACCCCTGAAATGTTTCAAAACGTTCGACGTAATTTCGAACAGCGACTCTACAATTGTATGGAAGTCGATGGACATAATTTTGAACATCTAATTCATTAATTCATTATTAATTTGAGTAAACTGTTTTATGTATCATAACTTATAATTTAGTTAAATTCAGTTACATTATAATTAATTATCATATTGCTTTTGCAAAATTTGTTCTAATTTACTTTTGATATGAAAGAAACAATTAAAACATTAGCAAAACATAGGCGTTGCGTTTCATTTTAAAATTATTTAAGACTTTTTTTGCCAAAACGGTGTAAATATCGAAAAAAAATCGTAGATGATCATATGCCTCAATACTCCATTTAAAGGCCTTTCTAATGACGTGCCAAACATGGCGTGTTCCCTATTTAAAATTAAGGGGTTGGGGAAGTGGAAGGGAGGGGGTTGACAGATGACAGATGTGTGTATCGTAAAAATGTGAACAAAAATCGACGTGTTTCAGCATTTTCTTAAAATCCAATGAATACTGCCAAATATCGGGCTGGACTCTTTTCTGTGGCCCACTCTGTATAGGTCTGTTACTAAACTAACAACAACTGGCTAATACGATCTTATTTTGCAGATAATAACTTCTAAGAGAGAACTATTTGTTTAACCAATTACTACTAGTATTTAAAAAAGGAATTTAATATTATCAGTTATAAAAAATTCACATGCAACAAATCGGGGGGATAAAAATAATAAGATTATTAATTCTCAGACGAGAAGTTGTTAAAAAATGTATATTACTTTTTATTTACTCTCGATTAGAAGCGTTTACTCTAAATTTAAAGGTGATACAATCAATAATAAAAATATTTCCAGCCGTATCAAATCATTAAATAATAAATCAAAGTACTAAACGCAGAAAATGACACAAAAATTATTACGATCATAAGATGAGAAACTAGACTAATAAAAGTGAAGAAGTTTTTTATGAACTGTTTCTGCAGAAGATATAGAATATTAATAATAAAAAGAACAATAAGCCTTATGGAAAAATACACAAATATAAGAAATAATAAATAAAGGAAAAATGAAAATAATCAGTTAATATTTATGCGAATTGAACACTAAGAGGAAAACAGATTATTTCTTGTGACGTCCAAGTTGATTTGGACGATGAGCAAACATACATTACAGAAGAAATAGAATAAAAGTGTAATATTAATTTAAAAAATATTTGCGGTTTGACATACTAAGGAAAACAATAGTGATTTTATTACAATTAATAAATGCAGCAATACGCCAGAAACCTGTTTCAAACAGATAGTACGGTAGAAATAATTATGTTAATTAAAGCAGGAAAGTTAATTGATTTTTAACTGACGTAAAAAGCATTTCTTTATTTTTAGGAATACAAGTTTTTGCTTTAATTGGACTTTAATGAATAGAATAACCATTCGAATTTAAAAGATATAGCTCATCTTAGTAAAACTTTTTAAATGAAATTTTGGATAAATATTAATCGTGAAAAATTGTTTTCCCAACTATTCTAATAGTTAACTGATATTTATATTTTGATATAAAAAGTGGACATTGATGTATAGGTAGCGGTTATCATGGAAGTAACTTACATATCTACTTTTATTAAAAGTAAGGTAATAATTAAAATATTCAGTAAAAATACTTCCTGAAGAACAATAAAATATGATATTTTGATCATTCTTTCTCATAATAATAACCTTTATTCCAAAATACATATAACAATAGAGTAGATAAATAAATACATATAAGTAGAATAAAGTGAGGTATAAGTGCCGAATACTATGTTCAGTACTAGTGCCAACACAAAAGATATGATACATATACATAATAAATATGAGCAATAATTTTAACTATAAATATGATAAATGTTATTGGTTTCACTGCAAGCAACTCAGTAATACCATTAAAACTGTTGAGTCGTGCATGGGATGTTATCACCAGTTACTTACAATAAAACAATAACATAGCTATTAAAAGAAAAGAAAAACATTTATTTAAAAATATGATCTAATTAAAACTGAATTAAAATATAATTAAAAAAAATTAGAGATCTTAAAATTAGAATACGAATAGATATTTTTAAATACACTTGAATATGGAATGGTTCTATGCCATTTTTGTTATTTTAATTTTGTTCGAAAAGATACTTAAACATATGTCGATTATTTAGTTTTAGATATTTCTTAAAGAGACTTACCATCATCGAGAAAGAATGTATAGTATTTAGATAAACGTTATACATTTCAGGGAGTTACTGATATATTCTTAATTGAAGATATTCAAAATTACGTTGACCAATTGTTTTTTTAGGTGTTAAAAATGCTGTATGTAGTTGAGAACTTATTCTTGTTTGATATAGATCATGTATTGGAGATACTAATTGTTTATTTTTGTATAGGTTATTCAACATATTTAATACAAATATTTATCTTATATCAAGAACCTGAGTCTCACTGAACAGTTTATCAGAGAAATAACTGAAATTTTTACTATATATGATTTTTAATATTAGTTTTTGGATAATGTCTAATGGTTTCAAATAGGTATGATATGTGTAATCTTTGTGAACAATCTTTACCAGTTTTCTAATTTATAATTTGGCATTTGGTCAGTATGTAATTTTTTATGGTATTCGACTTGATTTGAATATTTCACTTGAATTCCTTTAATGCAGTTCCGCTAGTACATTATAGTAAAAGTATAATAATTGAACCAGCTCTTTATCTATTTACTCTTACTACAAGAAACTGTTTTACCCAACTAAACGAATAAAGACTAATGCGATGTATTTCTCATTTAATTTAAAAATTACTCTAATATTGTTTACCTGTTAACTGGTGCCGACTCATGATTTCCTAAAGCAGGAAAGATTGGAGCTCCGGGAAACATGACTGACATTTGCTTTACTGTATCTTTCAGAATTTTTACATTTTCTTCTCTTGTTTGGTTCCAAATATCATGTGGGGGTAAATCTCCTGTCCATAATATATAATCTATATCCTAAAAATTACATGTGTTGGATATTTTCTAATAAAATAATGCAAACTAATATTCTTACTGGATGTGTTTCTTGAATATGCTGTAACATATTGTCTACTGTTATTTTCGGAGTATCACATTTTCGATAATCTCCCCATCTGTAAATTCAAATAATAATAATATTATTTTTATCTTTTGGTTTATTCTCTCATTTATTATAAACTATTGTAATGGAAGTATTTTTTAAGCGTATCAAATGTGGTATCTGTAAGTTTATTTTTCATTAAATATTTTAAGTGGTTCATTAAAATACCCATCTGATACGCTTCTGGTTATTTTAATATATTTAATTTTTTTGACCCCACTTAACTAAAGTATTTTTAATTTTGGGGGAGAGTTAAGAATAAAAGGGCAAGTAAACTCACAAAACGGATTCTCTGATTACTAAAGTATTTAATCTAGTGAAGCCGAAGTCGTTATTTTCAGAGTAAACAAAATATTTTCATAGTACCGATAACTTGTGCCGATTTTTGATAACATTTGAATTTTTGAGTTAACTACACGTTAAATATCTCGAGACATCCTACTTTTCCGACGGCTTGAAGAGATTGGAGCACCGTATTAATCTTCGAGGAGACTACATCGAAAAATAAAAATAAAAACCACATCAATACCGTGTTTTTCTTGCCGATTCCGGAAACTATTCAGGTTGCCCTCGTAAATCAAAAATGTTATTTATAAACATTTAAACTATGACATTTAAACATAACCTTATATGTTTCTACTATTCTCGCGATTTTCTCTACTCTAGATGATAGAAAGCTGTACGGTTGTTACGTATCTAAGCAACGTGATGAAATGCATTCTCATAGCGAAACGAGTTTAAAGAAATGATAATTGTTTTTGTTGTTTCATATGTGTCACGTTTAGTAAATTATATTAAAGTCTAAAAGTGCAAAATAGATACTTCCAAAAAGACGATTGTACAGAGCGCAGAAGTTGCTGAATTCAGTTACTTGCAACGTTTTGCACTTAGAAGTATTATGTTGCAGAGACAAGTTATTTTGAATATAATACAAAGGAATTAGATATATTTGAAGTAAAATATTTTAATTGCCTGTATTCCTATGTTTACTTACTTTCAATTCTGTTTATATGTCTAGATTAAAATGGTTTATTACTCTATGACATTTAAAAAGTAGCTTTAATATGTTGTATAAATAGTTTAGTACATTACATTGATCAAAGTTTAATGACAATTATTTATTGATTTTTTAATTTGAAATAATTCAAACATACTTTACTAAGAAAATTAGAAAACATGGTAATTTTCATCCTGTCAAAATAAAAAAAGTATTTCCTTTTATTATTTACTCAAACTGAGTGATAAAAAGTTCGAGAAATGTATATAAATTAATTGCAATGAAGCAAATAAAATAACTTACTTTCCAGCTGCTTGCTCCTTGGTAGTAGCAACTCCATTAGTTAGTCGGCAACACAAAGGTTCTGAACAGTCCGCGTTACTTCCTTCCATATAATAAGGATCGTAGTGGGTATCTGATAAATGGAGTACTTTAAACGTAGGAGCATTTGGCTGAAAATAAAAAATTGCATAAATATTTCTGTAACAATATTGGAATGAAATTTCATTGAAACCAGAGGGCCAGCGACCATGTGAACAAATTGTTACTTTTGTTTTTCTTGTTGCTGATCTATATGCTGTTTCTAAATTCTTGCAAAAACATTTATGAGGCAATTCTCAGTCCGACAACTAAAGAGATATCACCCTCGAAAGGATGAAACTAAAATTAAATAAATAAAATTCAAGAAACAAATTAAAAACTCATACCCTCTGAACTCTCTTGATCTTTATTCCTAAATTGTTTTTTTATGTTTATGTGCTGGTGTTAAAAAGTGGTGCCCCTCACAGATTGTATGGTTTTTTTTCTCTTGTCAAAATATTTTAAGAAATTTAAGGCCCTCAACTCCATTGAAAGGAAATGACGTTAACAATAATTTAAGTATTAAAAAGTGTAGTGAAAAAGTTAAACAGATACTATTGGTTTTGAATTGTATTTCGCGGCTTACGACTTATCCGGTAGTTTGCGTGTTGCCGGGTTTACCCGTTTACGTTTATGATTATAAACACACACTGTTAAGTTTGTCAGCTTGCATCTGTTGTTGTTGTTGTATTTTTTTCTTTACTTAATACATAATGTTTTGAACCAACCTGCTTATTTATTACTCCCCTAGATCACTACATGCTCGTTCACCCTGCAATTGTCGGCGTTTAAGTGAAGCGATTGAAGGAAAATAAACGTTCTTAGACTTGCGGAAAATTTCTACTAGCTCCCACCTTAATCATCGACAACTTAATTTTTGTAGTTTGCAGGAATTTTCATTTAATTAATGTACCAGATGGGCAACTAAGAACGACCGTCAGCCATAAATTTTTTTTAAATTTATAACAAAAGTGGCCTCGAGAAAAACATGGAAATTATTTACAGAATTCTAGGCCCAACCCTACTGCAATTAAATACCAAAAATTAAAAAACAAAATTTTACAAAATTTACCTAACTAAAGAGTATTGTAGACACGATCATCATATTCTTAAAAAAAATTCTGTGTACCATGTAAAAACATAACTTTTGTCTGGCACTATGTTCCTGAATATCATGTATAATTGGGACTAGTTTAAAATGTGAATCTCAAGACTGCCTACATTTTTTGTAAATACTTTTTTTTCGTAACTTCAATAATAGCGAACTAATCGAGCTTTGCCACACTAATGCATCACCCTGTATATTTTAGCTAACTAGTGATATAATATATATACCCACACAGACGATACCAGATGTATTTTAGAAGATACGCTTAAAAAATGCTTCATTACGATGCAATATACAGTGCGAACATAAAGTATGGAATAAATTCATTTTAAACTAAACAAACAATTTTGAGGAAAAATCCTGAGACAGCTCGGTTTTTGATTTTAATTTAATTTATTTTTACATAACAATGAATTATGGAGGATAAACCATTTTGAGTAACGATGTCATCGACACTTTTTTTTAAATGGCACATCCTGTATATTTGATTTGTTTTTAGATAGCAAATAGATTGAAAGTCGACAAGATCTGTTCAAGCTGACATGTGTATTTTACACAAGCCAATTCTTTGTATACTCGTATTTCAATAATGTTGTGACGTATGTATTAATAGCGAGAATCAAATTTGTAAAAAATGTGGTGTTCGTCTACAAGCTTTAAAATGTGACGACTCAATATCTCACTTCGTTCACCATATCCTGAAGATACGAAAAAATAAATAAATAAACATGTTACTGTTTTAGCATCAATGGAGGTGGTATTGACAATCAATTCATTCTAAAAAATTATATATTAACAAAATCCGTTTTGAAACCGAATTTGATAATGCGGGGAACAATACTAATATCAATGATTATCGATAAAGTTAAATTTATAGATTCTTTAAATTACTTCCTTATGCCTCTTGCCAAGGTGTGGCACCCTGGACTATAAAATAAATCGCATCCTACCTCCAGCTTACTTCCAGCTATTAAAATCGTACTTGAGTGAAAGAACGTTCCGAACAAAGGTAAATGAAGAGAAATCAGACTGTATCCTAATCAATTCAGGAGTTCCACAGGGAAGTATTCTGGGGCCACTCCTATATGTCCTGCTCACATTAGATTTACCATTGACACAAAACACCACTATTGGGTCATTCGCCGATGACACAGCAATCTTGTCTAGCCACGAAAACCCTCAAATCGCAACAGACAATACACAAAACCATCTAAACACACTCGAAGAATGGTTAAAGAAGTGGAAAATAAAAGTAAACGAAAATAAGTCAGCACACGTTATATTTACCCTCCGGAAAGAATTATGTCCTCCAGTCTCAATAAATAACGTACAAATACCACAAACACAAACAGTAAAATACTTGGGCCTTCACATTGACAGTAAACTAACATGGAAAAACACATTATCAAAAAGAAAAAACAACTAGAAATCAAAGCAAGTGAATTACAATGGTTACTAGGAAGAAAATCAAGAGTGTACTAATCTACAAACTTGTCATCAAACCCATCTGGACATATGGATTGGAACTATGGGGTTGCGCCTCCAAGTCAAACTTAGCAATCATACAAAAAGCCAGTCGAAGGTACTACGACAAATTGCAGATGCCCCTTGGTACGTAACAAACCACACGCTACACGAAGATCTACATGTACCGACAGTTGTGGAAGTCATCCATGAGAAGGCTACCAGACACCATGAAGCTGTGGCAACACTCCCAAATTCATTTATGGAACAGCTACTGGAACCACTAAATAACAAAAGACTAAAAAAACTGTGGCCATTCGATCTAGTTTAAATTAAATCATAAATTAAAATTATATAGGTAATATTAATGGTTATTAATACCTAAGCATGTCATTTACTTACTAGTTTAACTAGTAATCGTTAGCATTCTAGCTTAAGAATTTTGTAACATTCTGATTGCTAAATAAAGGACTATAAAAAAAATGCCTCTTGCCAAGTTACCAAAATCTTTCGGTTGTTCGGAATTAAAAAAGGTTTTTTTCCTCACATACTCAATCAGTTGGAAAATTAAAATTACGTCGAACCAATTCCCCCTCTTAAATTCTACAGTCTGGATAATCTGAAACTGGGAAATCGCGATGAATGAATTCGTTAACATTCAAAAAGAGTTACCATAACTCTAAAACATAAATTATATAATAGTGGAAAGAAAGTCTTAACAATAAAGTATCTTTACAGATTTATGGAAAAAAATGTAAGCATTTTCGTCATGTATGTTTAACACGATATATTTTTACTCCCTCTTACTATGGTGAATACAAAAAATAAATTTAAATTTCTTTACTACGTTTTCTCGTTTAAATTTTATAAATAATAAAATTGACAGACTAATCTGTAAATTGCAGTGATGAAGGTATACATCTGGGACAATTTCTTAGAGTGACTTTTTCTTGTCAACTAACGATATTTTTTTTCTTGAAAACTCGAAAAATAAAATGGTCGCAAAACTGTTACTGTCAGTAACATAGTTGCTACGATTAATGTTCTAAAAATATTATTTTATTTATTGACGTTTCTTCAACATTGCAATGAGGTCTTTCGTCGAAATTCTCTGAAACCAGAAACAATAGGCATTTTACCAAGTAGTGACTATCGTCGGAGAGACAATGAATCAAAAATAGCTATTCGTTGGTTAATTTGGGAGAAAATTATACGAGGAATTAATATTTACTAAGCCGGTAAAGGACGAGATACTTTGTTAACTGGAATGCCGGTAGACGGCTATTGTTTGAGACCAATCAACTTTTTGAATTTTTTGGATGTCTTTATCAGGATTGTATTCATTGTTTCAAAAATGACAGAGATAAACCTCACAGCAATAGTCCTAATAAAACTTTAACCTACGGTACGACTCCACTCAAACTAAAATTGAAAAATTAAAATCAAAAAGTTATGCCGTCGTCGAAATGTGGACAAATGAAATTCAAGAATATACTGAATTATATCCACTCTTAAATACACTGCCTCTAAATCTTCATGATGCCTTTTAGGCGTACGGGTAAAGTAGTAAAATATTATATAGTTAAGGATGATGAGAAAATTAAATATGTAGATGTGTGTTTATTATATCCTTGGGTTTGTAAATACGGAAATTTTTCCTTTGGATATCCAAAAATTTATATCGGAGACGACTCCTAATCTTTAGATTTATCGAGCACCTCGGGTCTCATAAAATGTATAATACTACCAACCTGAGGTTTATTTCATTTGGTTCTCCCCGTAAAAATGAATAGTAAATTAATGTGCGCTTGATGTCGTACGTATGCCAGCAAACAATTAAATTCGAATTGCACTCATTCGGCTGATGAACGATCTCTATTATGATGAGCAAATTTACAGAGATAAAGTAATAGTTTTCTGATTGGCCAAAATATTGCCGTACCCTGAACACAGCGAGCGTTATATCAAGGACTTGTTTTAAACGTGAAGATATTTAATTGGAATACAAAAAGATTAGTAATAATTTGGGACTTCGTCCGTTGGCAAAACTTATGTTAAATTCGTTCTGGTGTAAAATGTAACAAAATAACCACACTCAAACCTCTATCATTAATTAATCAAGCGAATTACATTCAATAATTTTCAACCATTCAATACACTTAAATTCAATATTTCCAATTAACGAAAATACTTTAATGGTTAATTAGGAATATAAAGAAGAATATCTCGATCCTGTTAGTATCGTCAATATAGTTATAACTGCTTACTTATCTGCTCTCGCTCGCCTGAAACTTTACAGTTATCTCAAAAATCTTGACAAAAGAGTGATGTACTATGATACTGACAGTCGTATTTTCGTGTTAAAATCAAACGAATATGAGGTTTCAATTGGACAATTTGGAGATGATATGATACGGAATACGGACCTGATTCTTACATGACCGAATATGTGTTGGACGGACATAAAAACTATGCTTTCAAAGATTTTTCTCCTTCATCTGGTAAAGAAAATATTGTTTGTAAGGTTAGAGGAATTAGTTTGAACTATTCGGCCTCCCTACTCATAGATTTCGAATTAGCAACTTCAGATTGGGAACAGGAAGTTTTAAAAGCTGTGTTTAAAAATTTGAAATCCCATCTGATTTTTAATCACACTGTATCAAATATTTTTTAATACCATAGCATAGAACTTGAAAAGTTAAATAGGGACATGTAAGCCGTTGAAATAAGCTCGGCAAGAGGTTTATGAAAATGTAAAAATATACGGGGTGTTTCAATTAAAAAAACAAATTTTTTGTATGGCACTGCGTTCCTGAACACACTGTATATTTGGGACTAATTTTAAAATTTAAATCTCAAGACTGCCTACTCTTTTTGTAAAAACTTTTTTTTCGTAACCCCAATAATGGCGGACTAATCGTACTTCGACGCACTAATGCCGCACCCTGTATGTGGTAAAATTTATAATATGAATTTTGGAAAAATATAAATGACCTGTATGTAGTTTTCGTGTCATTCGATATTTTAAATTTTATCTTTATTTCATAACCGTAATTATATCCTTCTACGTCTTTACCTAATTTCGGATATCTCAAAAATTAATTTAAAATTGTTTTCGAACCTTAATTTATATGTATATTACATCATAATTATGATTTTAAAATATTAACGAAAATGGATTTAATATTTTGACTGTACATTATATAATGAAAGATGCATGCTTCGTACCTCGGGTACCTTTGGATCGACTACTGTTGGCTTAGGTACTGGTGGGAACATTACCTCCCATTCATGGTAGGGATTGTAAACGTCGCCACAAGCATCACCAATAACAAAACTGCAAATCTCATCGGGCCCTAAAAAAATAAATATAAGGTAAGTCTTTATTAATATTAATATTATTTTTTATACACATTCATTCAATACATCTTTACTCGTGCCTCATTATCATTAATACTTGTTGAACCCTTTTTATGGGTATCATCAGTGTTTTAAGCAGAAAAGTATATTATTCTGATTACCGACAAATACTCCATGGCCTAAAAATAAATAGCTATGGAAAATACAGAGTTGTATCGAAAGATTCTTTACATATTAGAAATGCATGAATGTCTATATATATGTCACTTTTATCAGTTTAGTTTTGTATTATTTAGTTTGTATCTCATGTACAGTATGCTGCTCCTTATACAATTGTTTCCATTCAAAACTATACAGTCGATATAATTTTTGATTTTACATAAATTTAAGAAACACAAAAAACACGTCAAATTTTATACACATATGTCATTCCGTCAATCACGTTAACCAATACAATTTAAATATAGATCACGACCTTGTCCCATAACTTTCGCTCACGTAATATTAAATAAATAGTAGAGGATAGTCGCCTAATAGGAGGATAGTTTCTAATATGGGGTACCTTAATATTTTCAAAACTACAACTTCACCATCTAATATTAAACCGTATATTCTACACTTTCCTGTGATGTAATTATCTGTAAATGTTTTAGCTAACGGAAACTATTTTTGTACCTGTTACAGATATCAAAGTAAGTAATATATGTAAACTTTGGATACTCACAAGTCATAGGGTTCTAACTAACTCCCCTGCATGTTTTAATTATTGTAATTTTGTTTATTTTACACTTACCTGCAGTTTATTTAGAAACAATAATTTGCCAAAAGTGAGGTACTCCATATTAGGAAACAGTTTGTAGTGAACTTGGCTTTTATTACCTAATGTACTAATTATTTAAGATGCCAGGTGAGCGTAAGATGTTAGAAGTCCGTTCCATTCTATTCATAAAGTATTAAAATATGAAAAGTGACATCCCTTTAAGGTGCACCGTGTACAAGAACTATCAGGTGACGACCCGGATCGCAGAATGGAATATAGCGAACTTTGATGGATAAGTGTAATAATGATCTACTTTTAGCAAAACACGTTATTTTTTCTGATGAATGCACATTTACATTAAACGGTGAAGTCAACAGACAGAATTGTCGATATTGGGCAAAGGAAAATCCTAAATGGATGAGAGAACATCACACTCAATATAAACAAAAAATTTATGTTTGGGCAGGAATTGTTCGAAATGAAATCATTGGACCCAATTTTTTTGATGGAACTGTAAACGGGCCAACTTATCTGCAATTTTTAATTATGTTGAATTTATTCACTGGTGCAAAAATTCCCGGAAATATCGATGAAAGTCTGCGGTATCAACAAGATGGGGAGGCGTCACATTATCATTAATAAAGTTGAGCAGGAATTTATTGATCGCTTAAGACACTGTCAAGCAAAAAAGGAAGACCATTCGAACACTTACTGTAATTTATTGTGTGGCAATTTATTGTTACTGCTGTATTATTTTGTAATTTTAATTTAATTGATGGTCTTCAAAAATACAGATTTTAAAATTATCGTATCTTCAAAATTATTAATCACCGAACACAAGTATGATATATTTTTGGAATGAAATTTACAATCTAAAAAAAATAAAATATACTGGGTGTGCCATTTAAAAAAATTGTCGACGATATCGTGACATACAAATGGTTTACCCTGTATATTTAATTGTTATGTAAAAATACATTAAATTAAAATAAAAAACCGGCCAGTCTCAGGATTTTTCCTGAAAATTGTTTGTTTAGCTTAAAATGAATTTATTCCATACTTTATGTACACACTGTATATGTATTAGTATGCAGATGAGTAGAATTTTTCTATACTATTCAATATCTTAATTTTTTTCAATTTATACAGGAAAACCAACAAACTTCCGCTTCAACAACTGATGATTCAATCTCCAGTAACTTATTAACGAGGGAACCAGTTGAGCATGTGGCGACATCGCCACTTTTTTTGGATCGAGTTGAACTGGTTAAAGTCGGAGAAATTTAGTTTAGAACGTTGGTTTAGGGTGGTTCTGCGCACCGGTACGCAGTGTTAGAGAGTGAATAATTTTTAAAATGTTATAAATTTGATTTTAATTTTACGTTAACAAATAAACATATTAACCTAATTAATTGGTTGAGAAAGAATACATGACATTTATAATAAGAATGTAGGCAACACATCTTACAACTACAATCCAATAAAACATTAGAGATATATGTAATATAAATAATTAGTGTTAATTGTACCAAATGTTAAAATTTAGTTTTCCCCCGGAATCCGAATTTAGTAGTTGTTTTTAAAGAAATGATATAATTTTCCGGAAAATTAAACTTTTCCGAAAATTTCCTCAATTTTCCTATGAAGGAAATTTTCCTTTAATCAACTGACCATTTCTTTGAATTTCTCGTCCTCGTAAAGCAACGGGTACAAAATTTCAGGAAAATCGAAAATTAAAAATTTTTCCAACGATTTTCATTCAATGCGATTTTTTTTTCCAAATCCAAATTTGGATCGTCTGCCATTTTGTTACTATTTAAGATATGGCCGTTTTCTTGGTATGTGTGGATAGGGAATTTATTTGTCTTTAAAATGAAGGTGGTTGTTTCGATTCCAATAGTGTAGACGTGGGGATTTTTTAAGTGAGCGAAGGTCTAAAAAATTTTTTTTCCGAATTTAAAATTTAATAACTTTGCCGGATATTAAATCGAAGAAAGGAAATTTCGGGTTTTAAATTTCCAGAATTTTGCTCGAAAATGGGTAAAATTTGAATAACGGTAAAGGCATTAAAAGATGTGGGTTTCCTACGCATTTTAACTTCCGGAATTCGAATTTTGCCATAGATCTCAAAATTTTGTCTAAAATTATATGATTTTTTAATAATTTCATTGTTTTTTTCAAAAATAAACCGAATTTTCAATATATTCAAGGCGATTGACAAAATCGATAAAATTATTGATTTAGAGTGATATGAGTAGATATACTGGGCGGGTTCTTTGCCATTATGGGCTAACGGGTTTGGTGCTAAATATTTATTCATATGGCTCCCTAATTTTTGTTTATAAAATTGAAAAAGCCATCTTTGGGGATTAAGATATTTAGGTCGGGCCGCTTCTTTTGACTCCCCTTCCCCTTTCCAAATTTCAGTTTACTGGAAATAAGAGAGAAAAAATATCAAAATAAATAGTTTTTAGGGAGGGGACAGGGTGCTGCGTCGAAAGCGTTATTTTTTTAGATACTTCCCCCACCCCTCCGATATTACTATTAGGTCATCCAGGAGTAAAAGTGACGGGAGATAAAAATAAATAAAAACGACAGAAAGTCTTAGAATTTAATAAAGAATAATCCTACGTTGTTTTTGGAAATCGACCCCACCCTTTATAAATTCACAAGACCGCTAACGGGCAACGTGAGTTGGGTTTTTGAGGATGTTAGACTCGAGTCGGCGAAAATGTAATTACAGGTCTGTATTTGGGGTCAAAATTAAGGATATGTGAGCTATAGGGTTTTTAATATTTCCCCCGGAGGGTGGACGGGATATAGGTGTGTCACACACGAAATTTTTTTCGATGTACTACATATGCGGGTATTTTGCGGCAGCTTGAATATATATTTTTGGTATACCTGCGTACTTCCCCCTCTCCCTCATATTTTCTGGATACGCCGAAATCCAATCGTTTACAAAATTTTTGACCTGTCACCCAGATATTTTACATAGCCATACAATGGAAGGTTAAATATCATGAACAACGCGCGTGTGGGAGGTGCAAAATGTACTCTCGCAAAATTTCAAATGTACGATTTTCGAATAAAATTTTGGTGGGTAAAATTCTAGAGACCACCTCATATGATCGCATACCAAAATTTTCCACCCTTCATTTGGATAGTTCCTAAAGAATAACCCCAAATTGAGGTTACGTAAAAAATTTACCTGGTGTAGCATTTGGGTATGTGTCCTTATGCTTAATAACACCATGTTCGCCATCCACCTTTAATTTGAGGGTATACTTGGGGGTGCCTTCGACCCCATAGGGGGGAACTAATATTACCGTTTTCGGCATTGGCCCTCAAAATGATGAAGGTTACTCTTCGTGACGTTTTTGAGCGGGGGTGAAGGGGAGTTTCGATGTGCGTTCGATAGTCCATGTGTTCACAATATGTTCAGATATATTTTTAATCCGTTTGCTTCGATTTTATTTTTCGGGGCGATATATTTTGGCCTCCCCCGTATAATCTAGGTCGGGAACATATAGTTTTGGTGTGTCCCATATATTGATATAGGACCCCTCTAATAATAAAGAAGGTCATTTCCATAGTTTGGAACTCCTCCTAGGGTGAGAGAGGTGGAGGGGGGAGAGTGAGTTTTTCGGTAGTTTGGTTCGGTATATTTTGAAAGGCATGTTCATGTTGCCCGTTAGTGGGAGAGATAATAATTTTCAGGACAACTTTTAATAATATTCCATAAATTATAACTTCCTTGATTTTCCCTTAAAATAATTTACAATATATCAAAATTAAACATATTAAAATTTTACGTTTCAACTATTTTATTTTTTAAGTATATTCATTATATTCAATTTTGTATTTATATTTGACACATGTGGTAGGAAGAAATTAACGTCTCGATGTCAGCGGAAACCCTTGATGAGATTTGTGTATCAAGTTTGTGAATACGCGACGCAAATCGATAGGGACTATTATTCATTTTTTTGAAGAACAGAATATCTTTGTCTTGATAAATTTCGGTTTGAATGTTCCAGTTGTGTTTGACTTAATGGGGGATGTCGGCTTTGTGTCACGGCGAACTATATTTTAAATAATGTTTGAGCAATTGTAGTGAATGGTCTTGATTTGTGGCGGCAGTTAGCATTTCTTCGTTTTGTTTAGAGGTTACATTGATAGCGTTAACCATGAGGTTTTAATCTAGGTAGTCTATGTTGACGTTTGTTTTGATGGGATCCCTGTTGAGGGCATTAGCTACAATCATACTTTTTCCAAGAACGTAAAGTAATTCGAAACTATAACGCATAATCTTTATGCCTATCCTTTGAATTCTAGGAGATGTTTTTCTAAGTGTTTTTTAAGTAATCCATTCGGAGGTCGTTGATCTGATTCTATTCGAAATTGTCTTCCATAGAGGTTATAATGGAATCGTTCGCACTCAAATACAAGGAAAAGGAGATTCTTCTCTATGTGGTTATACTTCTGTTGGGTTTGACTGAGGGATACAGATAAAAATTCGATGGGATGATTGACTTGAAAAATTGCTGCTCCAAGCCCATAACGGAAAGTGTTATTTTTTCACTATTATTGAAGTATGCTTAGACTGGTATCGTGGAGACAAGTTTTTTAATTCCATTGGAAGAATTTTCTTCATTTAGAGGCCAAACCCATTCAATCTTTGTGTTCTTAAGTGTTCTTAATGTATTTGTTTCTTGAGATGGGTTAGGGATAAATATAGCCATGAAGATGATCATATCAAGAAAACGTTGTAAATAATTTTTGTTTCTTGGGGCTAGAGGCTTATTACTTATTGATGTGTTCATGTACTCATTATAAAGATAGTTCCGATATCAATATCAATTCAAACTAAAAAATTGGATATACTTTAAATTAGCGAAAATCTTTGTATGAACATAAGGTAAACTCTAAATTGTATAATATGAATACAAGAAAAATATTTATTACCTATTTTAACTTTACTGAGTACATAGATTACTTCTCCAGCAAAAAGTTGTGTGATACCCTCACATACTCTTGCTGACTGGATTTTCAAATTTACGCAAAACTGATAAATTGTTTTCTTAATTTCCTTCTCAGATTTGCCCGTTCTTGTATAATGCTGTAGTAAACCAGCACCTGAAAATAATATGTAAATTTAGTTCCATTTAAATGATAATAAGATTATAAACTTTTTAGATATCTAAGAAATAACAAAAAAATAACATAACAAAGTTACCTGCTTTGCATGCTGTGCAAGAAACTCTTGACATAACAGAATTTTCAATTTCAAAAGCAACTTGTTTTAAGTTTAAAAGCTTGAGTGCCTTGTCGAAAAATTGTGGCAAATGTGTCGTCTTTTCTTGGTCCAATTCCCATAATAATCGTGCCTGAAAATAAAATCATTGTATATCTGTTTCCAAAAGCTATAGTTAATTTGTTTTTACAAAATATAAACCGATAAACCGATTCAACCATCCACTGAAAACACAATTTGGGACTGTAATATATCATAACAGAAGTCTTTTCGTGAAGATATTAAATGTTTTGGATTAATAATAAGGGAGAAAAAATGTAATAATTTAAAGTGCGATAAATATGGTAAATGATCTATCAAAATAATTTACTAGAGGTACGACCACGACTGCCGGTACGTTACTATCAAATTGACTTCAAGATATTAGTAATGCGTTGTCTCTCTTTCACAACGCGTTCTCTATCACTCGCATGGAAAAAAAGGTATGCAAGTTCATGAAGTTTATTAAGAAGAATAGGTATTTGTGAGACAGCGAACGACAACTGGGAGATATTTAAATTATTAACAAGATCAAGATGTCGCTCTATAAAAAATGTTTAAATCCATGACGAAACCTCTACACTATATCGTCGCTTCGAAATCTTTTGAATACGCACATCATCTAAGGAAATAACAAAAAGAAGGACCGTCGGAAAAAGTAGAAGAATTTCCTAAATTTTAACCTCTTGTCGAGGTGGCAGAATCTAAAGACGACGAGCATAATGACTATGACGACGACGACGATGTATTTTTGGAAAATAAAATGGATGTTTTACAAGAAAATTTTAGTATTTTGAAAAATATTACCCAACGGCTCATAAATACATTTAGATAAAAGTGATAAAATAGACAAAGTTTATGGACCTGTTTATGATGCTCTCGCTTCTAAATGGTATCTAGGAAAACGTCAAATTGAATTTAATAAAGAGAATGAAGATTTAAACAGTTATCAAAATATTATATTCGCTACCCAACTACATAAAGATGCTGTTGGTCATTTAAAAGGTACACAAAAACCAAAGTATAATGATATTACAAAACCATTAGTTCTAGAAATGCAACAAAAAAGGGGTAATACTACTGGTAGCGGGCCACCATTAAATTTGCTAACTAACAATGAATCATCTCCTAAGTATATTTACTGGAACAATGTCAATGAGTTAGTTAATCGCCTCAAACTATTTATTGCTTCCGAAAGTGCTGACGATAATTCCATGGAAATGAAATAATGCTTATTATAAATTAACTTCGTGAAGCCTATCTTAGATATTAATGTTTAACCAGAACTAGCTCATTTTCATCATGAGCGTGGACAAATTTGATAGTCATTCGGTAGTTCGAAGAAAGACAAATTCATATTTTCGTACACTTGAATTTCCATTATCTCGTACACCAGATAGAAATCTAGATGTGGAAATAGAAAAATACACAATTTGAAAGATCCAGCGGACGACACTGATGCCGTAAATAAAAAGTATGTCCATAATTTCATTGCAGCTTTTCAAGATTGGATGAATGCTACGGGAGACAGCACAAACAAAATTTATAAATTAAATGATATGAAATAAATGCAATGAAGGATGTTATAAATGATAAATTTAAAATATATGATAAACAAATATTCAAACAAATGATTAATGATTTGAGAAAATATCACAGTGCCAAAGACTACTTAAGAAAAGTCATTGAAAAAGCATGTAATCAATTATCTACAAACCTTTTTAGGAATGATCTTTTTGACGATGATTCAGAGATCATAAAGAAACTGAAGAATCTTGGAAAAAATATAAAGAAAAATCAAGAGCAAATTAAAATGTACGAGTAATGGGCGGGTTTTCCCAGCATTTCTAACAGTTGGATCGAAAACGACAATTTAATATAGAATTATATGAAAAAAACGAACAAATTTTAGTAAGGAGCCTTTTTAAACAATCGCTACTTACAATACAATATCGAGGGTATAAAAGCGGTTAGTACTAAAAAAATTTTCATCAGTTTCAATAAAATGAGTCGAGACAGCGGTTATTTTAGTGCTGCTACTAGTGAACCACAAAAAACGAAGAGTGACTGTGAAATAACATCTAAAAAAAGAAGTGCCATTGTTGCCTACCATCAATGACGATCAAGTATTAAATGAATTTTTGGCAATGTACGAGACGGAACCTGTTGAACAATATAATTTGCTTCGCACTCCATTTTTGGTCGGTCCTTTCAAATTGACTGCTGTCTGAACCTTTCAAAATCGTTTGCTACGACAATAATTCTATCGGAACTTTTCAAGCCAGTCAAGATCTGCTTCACTGTAAACGAGTGGAATAGATTTGTGGATCTAATTTCTCAAAAGATAAGCAACTTTTTCAACATTTCAACTGTCCTCGAAAATCCTACTGTCGTGATTCCATGCCAAATTTATCTACAAGTATGTTAAGTTTGTCGAAATTCGAAAAAAAAAAGATATTATTATAGGCCAAAAACATCACTTCTGGCTTTTAACGTCACATATTTTTTTAGTCGAGGGTTTATTCGTACTTATAGTAAGAATTGAAGGTTTTTTCGTATTAGTGGTGATATGATTTTTCTTTTTTGCATATGAATTTTTTGCAAGTTTATCTTTTGGACCGTATATGTATATATATATAGATTGCTATTTTATCGTCTTCATCCATAGTGATTTTTTTTGATACCACGGGAACATAATTGAAGACGGTATGCATCTAAATGCACTTCTACGCATTTCAGGGAGTCGATGCGAAAATGGCTATGACCCAATATTTTCCTAAAGTGTCTAAAAAAGAATGGCAATTTTCGTTTCCCATACAATGTGTATGAAATTTATGTACACGTTTTACAAAACGAATTGTAATATCGGGTTGTTGATGTACTCTATTAACAATTTCGAATTTTAAATTGAGTATTTACCAAAGAAAACTCTAAATCTTTACAACAAAAATTTTTAATTTGAAAAGACAACTCGTTTCGACTGTGGCCAGTCATCATCAGGTCTAAAAACCAACAAAGAAGTCAAATAAACAACAGTTATAAGCGAAACAATCATATATTTACATATATATATATATATATATATATATATATATATATATATATCTTACAACCAAGAGACCTGTGTGAAGATCATCCTAACAAAAAAAGGAAAGGTAACAAGAATCAAGGAGATATATCCACAAAGTGGAAAATGGCAGTCAACCAGTTACCCTCCACTTCTGACAACCAATATAAATGGAAGAAACGTGTGAAAATGCCGGGAATAGGGTATTCACAAGTTCAAAGTCCAATAGCATGAGGGAAAGTGGAAAACAACCCTCAAAAGAGGTGGAAAAAGGAAACCCACATACAGTGGGAAAATAAGAGTGTACATATACTCACGAAGGGATCATAGCCAAACAGGCACAAATAATATAATAAAGATTAAGACAGAACAAGGCATTAGCGGTAAGACCACACTTTGTTCAATAAAATTAAAATGTCTGATTTATCCACTGTCAAAAACCGGAAAAAGGAGACAGGTGTAAATTACAAAAGAACAAACCCAAGTATTCAGGTTTAAATGTAACAGGTGAAACTATTGAGAAAGTAAATAAACAAAACCGGAAGAATTAATATGGAATTAAGTAAAATTAAGGTTGGTAAAAATATAAGGGACCTGAGTTAATTATAGTTCGTTGAGACAAATGGAATTACTAGAGGAAGAATTTCAGCAAATTCAAGAAGGTTTAACCTAACACCTTTATTGCAATTGTGTAGTAAAGTGACCTGCTCCTTATCAAAATGGAGCTTTTCAGACAAGATATGGTTAGCAGTAGAAAAAGGTGTATTACAATTATCAGAGTTAAAATATTTGTTAATGTAGGATGCGTGTTCTTTAATCCGATTGTCGAGCCTACATCCACATTGACCGATACAGAAAGCGTTACAAGAGGCGCACGATCATTTGTAGACTCCCGATTTATGAAACAGAGTTATGCAGTCTTTATTATTGCAAAAATAAGAGGACAGGTTATTGTTAGTTTTAAAGGCTGTAACTAAATTATGTTCAGAAAAAATCTGTTGAATTTAATAAGAGATGGGGCCAAAAAATGTAATGAACACTCAACAAGGGAGTTGGGTTGAGAGATCTGAAAACATAATTTAAATTTATAAAAGAACTTATAATACATACGATCAATGAGATGACGAGGCAAAAATTTTTGAAAGTAAGGTAATAAATTAAGTCAACTTCTTTATTGAACGATTAGTTAAACTAAGGAATGGAAAATGTACGATGAAAAAGGCTGTTGAATGAAGCAAGTTTGTGGGATACCGGGTGATTAGAGAGGAAATTAATAATACAATCAGTAGTTGTAGGTTTCCTATAAATGTCAAAAGATAACGAATGAGTAGGAGCATCACGTGAGATTAAAATATCTAAAAAAGTGGAGACCAGTTAGATTCAAATTCAATAGTAATTTGATTCGAGGATAAAATACCGAAACCTAGGTAGACTTGAATATATATTAAAACGCTTTGGAAGACTGTATAAATTCAAGATAAGTATTATTTATCTTTCCATATTTATTATGAATAATTTTCATAAAGTAAGAGTTGAAAGAAACAATTAATTTAATTATATGGAAGATGCTTTCTTTTTCCTCGGTGTTTTAGTGATCTAATTAATAGTCTAAATTATCGTACTCTCTTTGATTTATATCATCCTGACCAATAATAACAGGCGCTTCTGTTGGATTTATAAAACAAATTTCAGAATATTTTTCATCAAAAATTGTGTTACCTACAAAAATTCCCGGTTTTAATTCTTAGCTAAAACAAAAATGAACATTTTTAATGACTTTAGATCGTGGAGGTATTTTAAATAATTGGTTTTTCTCTTGATTTAATAATGAAAAATGATAAGTTTTCCCATGATGTGAAATGCTTATAATCGATATTTGCTCTATAAAGTGATAGAGAATATTTTCCTAAAATTCCATCAGTAGAAATTGGAAAGTTATTTGGAACAATTTGGAAATTTTGAGACAAGTCAAAACCACCCGATAGTTTTATTTTCCCTGTATAGATACTGTAAGACGGAACAAAATTATCCGTTATTCCTTTTAAACGAACTTCTTTATCAGTATATAAAAGAGCATCTTTATTTACCATTTTTTATTTTAAGTAAAGTAACGTGGCTACCGGTGACCAGTGTCAACTAACAAGTTCACTGTACCTCTGTTTGAAATATTTAAAGATAATTTAAGACAAAAACAGTTTTGTTTTGAATTAATAATTAGATTGGTGCTGTCATTTATATGCTTGATATTTAAATAGGTTTTTTGATTTCTCTCTTCTTCGCATGCGGCTTCAACTGCGTCACTAAAAGTATTGTAACATCAGCTAAAACCATCGGGACTAATATATGATGTCACTATTGGCTAAAGTCATTAGTGTCCCAGAATCCCGCTAGCTATACTACTTCAGGCGATAGGGAGTATAATTCGAATACTATCTGTGCTAAAAAAAGGGAACCTTTCAAAGCAGTAAAATAAATTAAAATAAATCATAGTTGTGCTATTATGCTGGAGTTATTTTCGAGTTTTTATTGTATAAATTTGTTTGTACTTACTTTACCTTTACTATTTTATAATGAATGATGATATATGGGTTGCCTAAATTTCGATTATAATGTTTATCAAGTTTGATGAAAAAACTGTTAGTAAGGTTCGCATAAATGCATCTTTTGAAGTTATACGGGTTTAAATAAAAACTGGAAAAAAAGAACGGAAACAAAAGGAATGTCAAGTAGGCACAGTCACCTACAACCTGACAGTCAATAGCGTTATTACTGTTTAGGTAAATTTCCTCAACCTATTTTCAGGAGTAAACCGGGTTAACTGATATTTTGTGAGGCCAATTTAGGTACCAAGAAAGAAGATGATTTGATCCAAGGTCCCTGTCAAAAGAGTATAACCTAATCTTTAAACGAGGTATACAGATTCGGTCTGAATATTTTTGGTCATACACGAATCCCTTGGGAGTGATAAAAAACGCTATATGAACGAGAGAGAACGTATTATTAATATCTCAACGTAGAGATATATCGAGGTGGGAACATAGTTCCAGTCAATTCGATAGTAACGTACCTGCTGCCGCAGTCGTACCTCTGCTTCGGTTGAGAGGGATTTTTTGTATTTAGCGTTCGTGTTCTGTGTAGGCTTTGTTACTGTTTCCGGGCGCTACTTTAGGAACAGCACTGTTAATTGAAGCTAACAATGAATGTTGGAGTGGGAATCACCTTTTGGAACGAGACAAAATTCTCGTCCCTGTCGAGATTCCAACCGGGGACCTTTCGATTACCGGCTCGCGGCTCTACCACTGAGCCACCCACCCCCATCATATTCTTTTACTCCTTAAGGTTTCGCCTATGTCCTTGTAGAAAATGGCTACACTTGTATATCAAAACATAAACAAACTAGATTGAATTTTAAACTATAGGATTTTTAGTACAAATACCGTTGCACGTCAGGAGTGACGTACCTCTTTCGTCATAGTACTGCCAACTAATTAAAATTTCCCTAGCTAAGATAAATCATACGAAACATCACGAAAATTCACGAGGACTCATGAACGTAGTCACAGTACTAAAAAACCGAAAAAGTAATCGTAATTATTTTGATAATTTTAGAATTATTTCAATTATATTGGCTTATATACGTCTTATTCTTTATAATATAAAGTTTATAAATGATTATTATATGTTTAGTACTCAAAAAACCATAATTTACATTAAATAATTTTGAAATTTTCTACGCCCATGAGACTCGTATTTATGATGAAGAAATTTTTTTTTTTTTTTTTTTTGAAATCCCAATTTATTTGCAATCTGTAAAGTAATTACAATAAGCAAATGAGTTGTTACAATCAACGAACATGTAGGAAGTAGTCCAGTGACTACTACCTCTTATTTACAATTTACATAAATTATTGAGTAGGATGAAGGGGTCTATAATATGTTAATTACTAAACGGATGAGTCTTTTTAGGTTAAAGTTCTAAAATCTATTTGGTAGGTCACATGTGTGATATCTTCTTAGCCTTCTCCCATTGGTTGGTGTCATTAGGTTCCTTGCCAGGTTGTTAGGATGGTTATTGATCCTTAGAGCGTAATTCTGGGTTAGTTTGGATATTACTTCCTTTACACTTTCCGTTTGGGTGTCTTGTGCAATTACATCGTTTGGTACATACCAAGGAGCGTTTACAATACTTCGAAGAACTTTGGACTGGAACCTTTCTAGGATTTCGATGTTGGATTTGGACGCTGTGCCCCAAAGTTGTATTCCATAGCTCCATATTGGTTTCAGGATCGCTTTGTAGACCAACAATTTGTTGCTAATTGACAGCTGTGATCGGCGTCCTATTATCCAATAAAGTTTACTTAGTTTCAATCCTAGTTGTTTACGTTTCATGAATATGTGTGTTCTCCAGGTGAGTCTACGATCCAGATGCATCCCTAAGTATTTGATGTGCTCTTGTTTTTGTAATGGGTGGCCGTTAAACGTGACAGTGGGGCATGTGCCTTTTCTCTGTGTGAATGTAATGTGGACGGACTTTACTCGATTTGCTTTAATGCGCCATTGTTTGAGCCAGGTGGAGATGTCATCAAGGTTGTTTTGCAGTGCCCTAGATGCTGCGGCTGGATCTTGGTGAACGGATAGGACAGCAGTGTCATCAGCATATGTCGCTGTAGTTATATTGTCATTAGTGGGAAGATCCGCTGTATAGAGTAGATACAGGAATGGTCCCAGTACGCTTCCCTGTGGCACACCTGACGTTATCGGATGCAAGGTTGTGGTTTGGTCTAGGAATTTTACTTGGAAATGTCGATCTTGTAAATAGGACTTTAGGATAAGGAAATAATTATGTGGGAGGTTTTTCCTGATCTTATATAGTAAACCGTCATGCCAGGTCTTGTCAAAGGCCTGTGCTATGTCGAGAAAGGCCGCGGAGCAGAATTCTTTGTTTTCAAATGACTGGTTTATTTTTTTGGTAATGCGGTGTACTTGTTCTAGGGTACTGTGCTGTGATCTGAAGCCAAACTGGTGGTCAGGTATTAATCGCTTAGTCCTCAGAGTTGGTTCAAGTTTCTCCAATAGTAGTTTTTCAAGTAGTTTGGACATGATTGGTAAGATGCTGATCGGCCTATATGACTTCGCTTCCTCCGAAGGTTTTCCCATCTTTGGTATCATTATGACTTGAGCCACCTTCCACGATAGCGGAAAGTAGCCTGTTCTCAGAACTGCGTTATACAGTTGTGTCAGATATTGGACCCCCTTTGTAGGAAGTTCTTGCAGAATCCTACCACTGATTAAGTCGAAACCTGGAGATTTTTTTGGATTTACCTTCGTTTGAATTGATTTCTGAACTAGTTTATTTGTGAATTTTTGAAGGGGTGGCTCCAGTTGGTATGTTGTTTCCAGGAACAGCTTGATATCTGCTTCAATGTCAAAGTTATTTTCAGCTGGGTAGGGTTTGAAGACCTCTATTAAGTGTTTGGAAAACACGTCGGCTTTCTCCTTGTTGCTTTTTGCCCACATTCCATCTGCTGTACGTATGGGAGGGTTAGTTAGTTGCGGTCTGTTCATTTTTTTTGTTGCCTTCCAGAGTGAGTAATCGCTTGTTTGTGAGGCTGATAGGTTTTTGAGATATGTTTGTATTTCTTTATTTTTGTGGTTGTTAAGTAGGTTTTTGAGTTGTAGCGTTGCCTGATTAAGTCTAGTTTTATCAACTGGGGCTCTAGTTCTCTGCCATATTTTTCTGAGTTTTCGTTTGTCCGCAATTTTTTGCTTTATAAACGACGGTAGTTCTTGTTGTTTACGTGATAGTTCATTCTTGGGAGTCGTTGCCCATGCTGCTTCCTGAATGGACTTGGTAAGATGTTCTACAGCGTTGTCAATATCAGTGTTTGTTTTAAGTGGTATGCTGAGATCCAACATCTTATCGAGTAAGTTGCGGAACACGTCCCAGTCAGTAAATCTGTTATGTAGACTTGGTGGTTGCGCAACTCCTATAAACTCTGAACTTACATTTATTATAATAGGTGAATGGTCAGATGAAAGTTCGTAGCATGATTGTGCGTTAAGGAAGTCTTTAGAAATACCTTTGTAAATGCCAAAATCTACTAGGTCTGGTATCTTATTTCGATCAGTGGGCCAATAGGTAGGCTCTCCGGTTGATATGTAGCTAAGGTTATTATCTTCAGTTGCCCTTAGGAGTTGCCTACCTTTTGGGGTAATTAGTCTGGATCCCCAATGGGTATGCTTGGCGTTATAATCGCCAGCAGCAAGGAATCGATTACCGAGTGTGTTGAAGAAGTGTACATATTGTGTTCTGTTTATGGAGTGTCGTGGGGGGCTATATACTGCGGTGATGGTCAAAGTACCGTACCAGTCCTCTAGACTTATGCTGGTGGCTTGCAGATAGTCTTCTGTAAATTGATTTAGTTCATGATGTTTAATTGTTGCCTTTATTATAATTGCAGTGCCGCCATGTGCTGTGCCGTCAGGGTGGTTGGTATAGTATATTGAGTAATTAGCAAGTTTAAAGAAGCTGCGTTTTGTGAAGTGAGTTTCTGAGATAATCATTATGTCTATATTGTGGTTGACAATAAAAGCTTTAAGTTCTAATACATGTTGTGACAGCCCGTTCGCATTCCAAATAGCTAGTTTAAGAAACTTAATCATTAGTTAGTTGTTAGTTTGGACACGACTGTGGTGAGAAGGTGTAGCATGGTGCCCATTTGTTCCATAAGGTTTTTCAACATATTTTTTAATTCTGCCATGTCATTGTTTGGGGCTGGAAGGGAAGTAAAAAGCTGAGGTGCATTGTTATGAATGTTTTCTTGTGTCTGTCTTACTTTCTGGGCATAGCTAACTCCAGGTTGTGTAGTCTGACCAGCACCTTGCTGTGTTACTGTTTGGTTCTGCTTTTGTCTTAGGGCAGGATATTTCTTTTGTTGCAGTTCTTTGTAAACGGAGCATCCTTTATAGTTGGCAGGATGATTGCCATTGCACAATATACATTTAACACTATTTGACCTTTCTTTTCTTAAGCATTGGTCAGTCGGGTGGTCCCCTGTACATTTAACGCAACGTGGCCTCAAATTGCAGAATTTTTTTGTATGTCCATAGCGTTGGCAGCTGGCGCACTGTACTATCTCCCTTTTTGGGCGAGGAGGTTCAAATTTTACCTTACAATTTAGGACAACTTCCAGATTATAGATTTCTTTATTGTTGTTAGCTGGTTTTATATCAACAAAAAACATAGGTAGCGGTGCTTTAGTTTTGAAGTTTTTTATATTCCAAATATTCTCTACTGCGTGACCATGTTCTTCAATAGCTGATTTCAGGTCCGTTGTGTCGACTGAATAGTGCATGTTTTTAAGGACTACTCTAAAGTTTCTTTCCTCTTTTATTTTATATGTATAAAATTCCGTTTTTTTTTCAGTTAAGGCTTTGATTATCGTTGAGTAGCTTTCTCTTGTTTTTGGAGTGATTTTTACTTGATCAAAGTTTAGTACCTTTATTTCGTAGCTGCTTTCTACGATTTGGTTTAACAGCTGGGTGAGTGGGGTTATGTTTTTGACACCTTTTACAAAAACTGGAGGTGGTTTATTAGGTTCTTCGGGTTCGTTACTATTTTGTGTTTCAGAATTTTTATCGTCCTCTACATGATCGTTTTCTAGGGTTTCAAATCTATTGGTGGTAGTTACAGGTGAGCTTAACCAATAATCATTTATTTTAGTTTGTTTTACTGTTCTGGTGTCAGGGCTGCCTCGACTTCTTTTTTTTGAATTTTCGACTATCTTCCAATCATTTGTTTGTTCTTGAGAGTGTTGGTTTTGGATGACATTTTGGGGTTGACATGCTATTTGAGAGCAGGGAGTATGTATAGGATGGGGGTATGTAATATTACCTTGCATCTGTTGCTGTTCGTTTGTCATGTGCACAAATGGAGGGTACGCCACTGGTTGCGGTACCAAGTTCCAAATGCCATTTACCGTCGATAGTTAGCACAGCACGTAAAGCTTATCGGCACTGTTTATTTATTTTTGTTTTTGTTTTAACTGCGATAACGGAGCACCGGTCTTTATCGTTCGAGATTCAAATCACGAGTGATGAAGAAATGACATTGTAGCGATTGGCATGCCTTGATGCGACGTTGTCGAGTATTTAGATTGAAATATTTCAACGATTTCTGACGTCCGGCCGTCAACCAGTTGTGTGTTTTCACCACGTTTTCGGTAATTTTATAATATTGTCTTTATTTTTTTGCTTTGCTAGATAGTTAACTTATAAAAAAAACTGTTTTTTTCAAAACAAACATAGTGTGAATAAGCTGATTATTGACGTTTATTTCTACAAAATGCCAAAAAAACTAAATAGTCGTTGTAAAGAGCTTGTATATTCATTAATACAGTACTTTGAACGGGAGCGTGATAATAATGGGCCACTATTACCCTTAACTGCCGTCAGAGAGGTAAGTTAAAGATTATACAAATGTCTAGAAATATGAAATTGTTTTCTTGTCTATTTTAGCGTGTTGCAGCAGCCCTAAACTTAAATATTTCTACTGTTAGTACTATTTCGCAAACAGTCAAGAAGAATGATTTATTAAAATCGCCACCAAAAAAGCGTTCATACAAAAAAACAATTACTAATACAATAACATTGGATACGAGTGGAATCCGAAATGTTATTTATAACATGTATGAAAGAAGTAAGTTCATTATCAAATCATATTTATCCAATAAAAGTTTATATTTGTATATATACTAATAGAGATACATATTTATTTACAGGGCAGCATATAACTCTGGCATCTTTAAGAGAAACTTTGATTGAGAAGCAAATGTTTAATGGTTGTATTACATCATTGTGGACCTTATTAAAAGAATTAGGTTTCAAATGGAAGAAAGATGAACCAAGACGTGGACTTATGGAACTTCCTGATATTGCTATAAAAAGAGTTCAATTTTTAAGACGTTATAGAGAGGAACAAGAAGCATGTTTATATCAGTTCGTTTTCATTGATGAAACATGGATCTTTTAAAATGGAACTATAAACCGTTCCTGGCAAAACGATGATAAAAGAAGTGTTAGAACTACAAAAATTGATGGCAAGAGGTGAGTCATTAAATTGAAGTAAATAAAGGTTTCAGCATTCTGGTTGTGTATTTAAATTTTATTACACTTTTGAAATTTCAGTGGAAGTAAAAATTTATTTACATTAAAACTACATGTTACATTCTATAATGTAAAACTTTAATTATTACATAAATAAATATTATTATTATGTAAATAAACATTATTATTATGTAAATAAACATTATTATTATGTAAATAAACATTATTATTATTCATTTGTTATAGATATATTATACTTAATGCTGGTAATGAAAATGGATTTATTGAAGGTGCCCAAACAATATATTCCTCGAAAACTAAATTATATGATTACCATGGAGAAATGAATAAAGACAATTTTTTACATTGGTTTGAAAACCAATTACTGAAGAACCTTAACGAACCTTCTCTAATTGTTATAGATAATGTTTCATACCATAGCATGTTATTGCACAAAACACCCAATACAGGCTCAACCAAAGCTGAAATACAAGAGTGGCTAGCAAATAGAAATATTGATTTTTCTGTTAATATGTTTAAATATGAACTTCTGCAAAAAGTTGAACAGTAAGTATAAAAATCTATCGATGTTACAGTTTTGAATTTAGCGATGTTGGCATATTATAAAAAACCGCAAGTAAAATATATTCTTTTTCAGATACAAGCCACCAAAAGTATATCTGGTGGACAATTTAGCAGAACAATATGGACATAAAGTGTTACGTCTTCCTCCCTATAATTGTGTTTTCAACCCCATCGAACTTATTTGGGGCCTTTCTAAGCAATATTATAATAAACATATTGGCAGAGACGGTAATAAAGAACAACATTCTTTAAATATGTGGTCTGAAGCTCTTAGAACAATTACTCCTGAAGTATGGAAAAATTCTATTAAACATACAGAAAAAGAAATACAAAAATGGTATGAAAGAGAGAGAGAGTTTTTGATAGACTAGAAATTAATCCCATTATTATTAATCCTAACAGCGATGACAGTGATTCAAGTGATTCAGATTTGAATTAGGAGAAAGGATTTACCTTTTGTAGGAATTCGAATATTGTAGTTGAATTGTTTCTTATAAGAAAAATATATATTTTTTTAAACAAAACATTGTCTTATTTTAATAACAATAAATAGTTTGCTATCTTTTTTATATGTCTCTATTTTATTTATTTAATAAAAATATAGTAGAAATAAACAACATAATATAACGATTTTTATAACAGATTATTGAATATTAAAAGTAGATAATACAGCAAGAAGAAGAAAAATATCACAGTTGTAGATTGCTAATGAATCAACTGAGAAAAACATTTTTCAAATGTACTTAAAAACTGGCAGGATGAAGTGTCTTGAGTGTGAGGATCATATATTGTTCATATACGCTTCAATAAATTAATTTTTCATAATAATAAAGCTAAACAACATAATATAACGATTTTTATAACAGATTATTGAATATTAAAAGTAGATAATACAGCAAGAAGAAGAAAAATATCACAGTTGTAGATTGCTAATGAATCAACTGAGAAAAATATTTTTCAAATGTACTTAAAAACTGGCAGGATGAAGTGTCTTGAGTGTGAGGATCATATATTGTTCATATACGCTTCAATAAATTAATTTTTCATAATAATAAACCTAAACAACATAACCGAACCTTACATTTTTGAAACTTCCTACATTCCTCGACAATTTAGACAAGCCGACAACACTGCAGGGTCGTGATCGCATAATTGATTTATGACGTGCAAGGGGATTTGTATTAAAAATCCTATAAATAAGTTTTATATGGGGATAAATGTTTACTGTTGTTACCTCTTTCCTATTTTAGATAAATAAGGAAATAAAAAAACCAAATTGATATAACTGTGAAAATTAGTTTGAGCTAAAGTGCTTTTACCTTGTAGAAATTTAAAACTGTTTAATTTATGCTCGCTTAAAATTAGTTTTTTTGTCATGATAAATTTTATATGCAAAATGAAGGATTATCAGTGAGTAGTCCAATATCACCTCTTGCAAATATTTTTAAGGGAAATTTAAAACAAAAACATTTTAATTCAAATGTATTTAGTTTGTACTAATTTTTTTCCCTATACATCTGTTTCAAAATTATTACTAAAATTATAAATTAGCAATGGCTAAATAAAGGATTAATAATATTTCCAAAATTTATTGTTTCTTATGTTGATGATGTTCAAGCAAGCTTTATTGGTAGCGATAAACAATTAGATATTTTCTTATATAAATATATATAAATACAGATTTATTTGCTGTAATATATGTAACAATTTTTCTTCTTCTCTATTTATTGGGGTGACAGCAAAAAAGAGAAATGTATCTATTTATATTTATTTCCAAGCTTTCGGAATTGTTTAATTCCATCTTCAGATAAAAAATAAAAACATAACATGAAGATTTTATGTAATATGTACTATTCGCTGTCTAAAGTTATGCCTCTGCGCCAATTTTTTACCTGTATCTTTTGAAACAGCAATATTTTATTAAGTTCCAATCCTCATATTTTATATAATATTAACTCAATGTTTTAGAAAATGAATAATAGTGGTTAGAACATCTGTAATCAAAATCAAGTCTGTATGTTAAATATCTGTCAATTTCTTATAATTTGTTCTGATGATACCACAGAACATTAACAAAACAATAAAATATCATGGAATTTTAAGATAATTATATTTTATATTTTACAAAGATATAAATGTTATTAAATGTTCTGTCATGACGATAACATAACCATAATGCAGCAATTTGCATATAATTCATGGTACTACAGCATTACATTAGAACTGATGGGAAATGTGCCATGCATAAACTGTACAATATGAACAGTTTCTCACACATACCGTAAAAACCGTACAATGTGAAACAAGCCTAAGACCGTGCTTATCACTATCAGCAGTTATGACTTATTGACCGTGTTGCAAATGTACAAAGAAAAACATACTTACAGTAGAATTGGCAGCTGGCGGAAGAGTATGATTCCTTACGAAGCTAGATAAAATTGGTATTTTGTTCTGTTCTATTTTGTAATTCCAATCATCTGTAAACTTGTCCTCAAACTCTGGTTCGTCTGCTGATATTAAGAATGTATTTGAACTTAGTTGCTCTACCGGATAAGCTATAAAAAACATTAAAAAAAACGGTCGATTACAGGGTATACATTTATTTATTTATTTATTTAGGGTGTAAATGAGTTATGGGTCACCTCTACAACTTTTGAACGCTTTGACATTTTTTTTAATTCGGGTTGGTTATATTAGTGGTAGTTTTACTGGAAATGATGCAAAACCTAAAATTTTTAATGATATTGGATTCTACGGGTTCAAGTACATACTAATCAACTGTCAAATGTCACTTTAGTCCTACTTTTTCATTTTTTTTTTTACATTCTTCAATCTATGGGCCGTAACCTTTTTCAAGTTAACAAAAAATGAAGCAACTTATCTAGAAGGTCTTAATTTTTCAAAAAACAGCATTGCACTCTCCTAATAAAATTGTATGAATATTTTGGAACATTCCTGGTGTTATACTGTTAAATACTTATCTAAACCTAAGGTCACATCATATCAAAGTTATGTTTTTTTAATGGAATACCCTGTATATTTTCACATTTTTATAAACCTGTTACCGAGCTAATTTCAACGATGTATCACACTTTATGTCTATTATGTTTAATAAAGGATCTACAGCCACCTGAAAATCACATTTTTTTTAATTTAGATGTCTGTAGCAGCCAAAGTGTTGATAATCAATAAAAACGGCTTACATGTTCCTATCCGAACTTTTCAAATTCTGTGCTGTGGCATTAAAAAATATTTGATACAGAGTGATAAAATATTTGAAAGCCCATCTGATTTTTAATCACTCTGTATAAAATATTTTTTAATGCCATACCATAGAATTTAAAAAGTTAGGACAGGGACATGTCAGCCGTTTTTATTGATTTTCAACAAATCAACAGAACAAATCAAAAAAAGAGAGAGACGGTACTAACACTAGGAGAAATGTTGAGGTTGATAACACAAAAAGTAGCAGAATTACTACGAAGGGATTTAATGTTTCACACAAAAATGATACTAGGAATTGTAACTAATAGCCAATGACTTACAAAAGTCATTATCAGGATTGACATTTTGGGAAACTACATAATTGGCGTCATTGTCATTGAGTGAAATTAGATCGCTGAGACGTATTTTCGGATCTTACGAGACGAAGTCATTCTATTTAGTCAAAAACTGCCCGATATAGATATTGACAATATGTGATAACAACAAGATGATTGATTGATTCACAACGCGATCATCGTGAGAGAATTTTTAACAAACACATTTCAAGATCATATTTTTAGCAGGACAACCATTATAAAATGATCTGTCAGATCTCCATTTCTAGAACTAATGGGCTTCTTTTCTAGCGATATATTAAAAATGCCATTTATGCTCAAGAGCTTGATAGGACAAAAAATCTGAAAGAGCTAAAACTTAAAATTATGAATACGGTCAATACAATAATCAGTAGAAATGCTTTCAAATACAAGAAAACTTTTCTATCGGTTAGAATATTGTATTGCAGCAGAAGGTGAGGTATTTGAACCGCTTATGTAATTTTGGGTTCATTGATTTCTTTTTATTTTAGAATTTGTTTTTTTGAGAACTTATTTTTATTTAAGATAAAATTTTATTTTTAAAATAAAGCAAATTTTTGTAAATATTGTCGAATTGTGCATTTATCACCTTAGTAGCTGAATTCTTTTCTCGGAATAAAATTACACAGGCTGTATTGTACTCGTAATAGAACTCATACTATAGGGGTGTACTATATTTTCCTAGATTTTTTTGAGAAGTTTCTTATTATCGTCATTTATTAATGAAATTAAATATTTTTGTTGACCAAAATTAATTAAATAAATATTTGTTTATTTATTTAATAATACAGGACACACATTTCCTTAATAGTATTAAAGTAATGTTAAAGCAAATATAAAAATCATATAAAAAATAAAATTGGTCTTGACGCGCATAAAAACGAGCATTCCTTAGTAAAATCACATATGTGATTTATTGAATGTCTATCCTGGTGTTGTGATGTCGCAACACAACAGAAATTAGATTCATTGATAAACAATGAAATTCTCTTCAAACTGAAATTGGCAAGGTTTATCAAGGGTTATCCAGTATTCTAACAGACTTCACCAATCAATCCAAAATATTTTCGAGATATGAGCAGAAAGTAACAACAGCTTTTATCGACAGTGAACAGAGAATTCGTAAAGTTGAAAGATTTTTTTATAATTTAAGACAAATTATGGAACTAAACAAAACAAACGAATGAAATCCAAACATAACAATTTTATACCGACAAATACAAAATCTTAGATACAACCTACAAATCACAGGCGCCCTTAGACACAAGGGGTTATGAAGTAATGCAGGCACCACCACGTGTCCATTACAATAATCAACCCAACAGTATTAGCCCATAATCTAATAAAATTAGAAACTGAATGAAACAACTTCAACCAAAAATTAGCTATACCAATCAATAATATATTTAAATACTATGAGCTGGCCCTGTGTGGCTGCGCTTTTTCCACCTTCTAAATTTTCATTGATGTAAACATTCCTACCACAATTTCGCAATCGTGGCAACTCTGGCAACGTCAAACTCGGATTATGTAACATGTGTAGCAGGGACACTCTTTATAAATGTTGTTGAAATTAGAAATTTAGAATAGAATTGGGTGACAAACACATGTGTAATTTCCAAAAGTTTCGAGACATATAAACTCTTAAAACGATACGAAAATTTATAGTTTTTAACGGAGATCTGTTTGAATTTTGAAAAAAACAAGAATATCGTATATCATATGTCTAATATATTGAACGATTCAGAAAAAAGTATTACTTACAAAGGAGTCGTAACAAATCTTTGTTAAAGTTTAACTGCTGCTCGGAATAGTTCTACAGAAGATTACATCTCTCAAATTGTTGAATTAATAATTTAATTTTATAAATTTTGTCAGTTTTATAACGTTAAATTCAACAACCAATCCAGTGGGAAGTCTCGAGTAATTCCAATAGATCGCCACGTGCTGAAGTTAGGGTAATTTTTGAATATAACATCTTAGAACGATTGGTTGTGATAAAATTGGGCTGATTTTAATTAAATTGTACCTTAGTAGCGATGTTATAGGAATACAAGTTTGTGCAGCGTTAAAGAATGTTTTTGGACAAGTTTTAAATCGAAATAATTAGGGATATGAGATAAATTTTGATCTCTAAAGACGAAATTTGCACTAGAGATAGAATCGGGCTAGTTAAGGAAATCGAAAAAATTGTCACTTGAATTCTGCGTCTTTCTTCTATAATTTACTAGTTTTCGCCTCGATCTTGTTCAAGAGCAACTAGCATTTTTTTTAAAGTCGGTCGGTTGATTAAATTCGGCCAAGTTGTGTCGCATATTATAATTCTCCACTGGTAAATTCGGTCAATTAAATTTAGTAGTTTTTCTAATTAAATTCATTAACGAAATAAGTTAAAATATGTGTAACTGTTCGGTTGTTCTTTGGTTAATCAATTGTGTAACCTGATTTTGTAAACAATAATTCTCAATACATGGAAAAACCCAACACCTGGTTTTTATGCGAATTAATTAAATACTGAGTGATGGTGTTGCACTCTTGAAATTAGAATCGCGCCTCCAGCTATAGTCTTGAAGATAAAAGCCTGATCTGGTAAGTAACTTTTTCATTATTATAAGTATGTACTTTACTCGCGGCCACATAGTCACTTAAATATCAAATTGCTAACAATTCAGTTTTCTAAAGATATCATGCGTTTTTCCCGCTCGGCGTATACCACCCGTAGGGAGATATAAAACGATTTTTACAATCTATTTAATAATTAATATAAATAAACGTATTCAAAATGGATAACCACCCCTGTTATAAATAAAAATACGCACCCTGTTATACACGATCCCCATTTTTTAGCAGTCTCCCAAAAAGAGGTTGACAAAGATAAATAAATCAGATAATTAATTCTCAGGGTCAGGTTTAAAACACTTCAACTCATTCTATGATAATCTCTGTTATCTGTCTCTATTCTCCTCTGATTGCGTATGCACAAAAAATTTTTATATGGGAGCATCCGTAAGCGAATTAACTTACACCTGCCCAATGCAATGCCATAAGTCAAAATCCATGGTCATTACAAAAAATGAGGAAGAAACCTACATTCTAGCTCATATTAAAGAAACTACACAGATTTCTTTTCCCTCTAAAGTAATCCCGTTTTTAAACCACACGTACTCCACTCTTAGAGCCATTAACTAAAAACTCCCTTGTAATTACGAACTCATAGTAAATGGAGAAATACTAATAACCACTAGACTCCACTGCTTAAATTTTTAACTCAAAAATTATGCATATATTTCCTGGAGCATGGTCTATCTGAATCACTCAATATAAATTGACAAATTTAATTTAACAAATACCCTAGACAACGAAATAGCCTTACTTGAGGATCTTAGGGACTAAATTAAATTTAAGACTAATACGTATACAACACACATCAATAATATCCTCTTCTTCTGGAACTGCTTCGATCAATCTTGGTAGGCATTTAGACAAGAACCCTTAGCCATGTTGGGAGCAGTACTCTAACATGTACAAGGGAAACAAATTCTGTTTCTATAACTGTGCTGATAACATTTTATGATGTTCATAAACTATTATTTGATTATTTAATTTTTAGATACAGAACTCCATTCAAATAAGTCGGTTCTAAATATCCAAGGACATATGCAAAGATTTAATTTGACAATGACACTTCTTTGAATACATTAAAAACCTGTGTACAAGAGACTCTGGACACCAAATATCGGGTGGAACAAGTGAAAAAGTTAAATCCTCGTATTATAATAAAAGATATAAACCTACATGAAAATGAAATAAATGACAAACTCCTGCTAGAAATTTTTAAATTAAATGATTTAGTTGATAAATTTAGCGTTGATGAAATGAAAGTTGTTACAAAGTTGCAATTTAATAATAATTTAAATTTAATTTTAGAAATATCACCCCAACTGAGAAAACAAATTTTCTAAAGAGGATTTTTATATGTCCGGTGGAAAAAATGTTTCTTTGATAATCACTTCAGGATAGTAAGATGCAAAACATGTTTATCTTTTGGTCACCTTGAAAAAAACTGCAAAATGTTCTCAATGCTCAAGTGATCACAAACCCAAATCCAAAACGTGCCCTATCTTCAAAAATTATATGCAACGCCTTCAATCCAAAATTAATTATGGGTAAAAAAGTTTTATATAAAGTAAACTAAGCATAGGACAAGTTCATTCGCGATGACTTTTAAGCAGTTTAACTGATAATTGTTTGTTTTGGTATTATGCCGGTTAAACCAGCTACTTAGACAAAATAAGACAACAAGTCGTTTTCCAATTAATTTGAAATAGACTAGACCTAAATCGATACTGGCAATGAAATGACCCATTACCTTATATCCAACATTTTACAAAAAGGATTAAACTACTTAGATGGCGACAAACCAGCCTGTCCTCATAAATGCCTCTTGAATACATTATTTTACAATCTGGAACAGCATTGAAAGGGCATTCATAGAGAAATTTAGCAATGCATCTGATTTTTGAATCCAATACGAAATTAATGAGAAAAAATAATGATTTCGAAAATATCAATGTTAATAAATAAAAATAGATTATAATTACAGTTAATGTAAAAATGCTCGAAATGTTCTCCTTGTATATCCTGACAACACCTCAATCTTAAATAAAAGCGGTATCCGTCAATACCTTGACCTTATCTTTCCAAATCGTTGGCAAGGACAGCTATAATAGCCAGCGAGATCACCAGACCTTAATCCCGTAGATTTTTTCATATGGGGCATCTCAATATAACTACTTACAAATCTAAACCATACGATTTAGATGACTTGAATATTCGAATTACCAACATCATTAGATCTATCACGCTACAGAAGTTTAACAATGTCAGACACCACTTTTATTTAAGATTTAAGATGTTGTCAGATTATGCAAAAGGAATATTTTGAGCATTAACTGTAATTGTATTTTATTTGTATTTATTAAAATTTATATTTTCGAAATTATTATTTTTTCATTAATTTCAAATGGCATTCAAAAACCAGATCTTTCCAATGATATGATAAATGGCTTATTTAAAAAAAATGTCGATGACGTTACCGACAGAAGTCACGTAAGCCGCTAGTGTAACCAATAGGCCGTAAATATCTGCTACAATAAAAATAAATTAACATGTTTCTACATATCAATGACAAGTGTCAAATTATGAAGATATTGAATTTATTCCAGACTAAATAGAGATCAAATCGAGTAGATTAGAATTAGTATCAGAATCGAAGTACGATTGAGGTGAAATCGGGTGAAATGATTAGGTAGAGTGGAGTAGAACAGAGTATAGTGTAATAGAAAGGAAAACAACGTCACGGAAAATAAGAAAATGGAATAAAATGAATGAAATATTATAGCGTATAATAAGAGCTTACCTTGAATTAAAATGGAGTAGTGGAATGCACATGCTGCCAAAAAAAGAAATTCTAACATAATCAACTGTAACAAAGAAAAATATAATTAATATACATGGAAAATTATGTAGAACAATAATGATAAAGTACCAACAATCAAAATAACTTTAGACAGCATATTTTAAAGCGAGTGAAAATAATTTAAGACAGGGAAAAACCATTTCTCCACGACCATGAGTGGAAAGTGTTAATTCCAAAATGATTTTTAATAATGTAATGTAAACATTCTCACTCTTGAGAGAGAATATTTATTCCTAATCATTTGCTTTTTATGTATTTTGCATGTATTTTCATTCTATAACTAGTGATGGAATGAATATTCCGCAATTGATCTAAACAATATCGATAGCTCTGGATATCAAAACTGTCGATCTCAGATGTAAATGGCGGCGCTTTAATAACAAATTTTAATTGAAATAAAATAATGAGTGAAAAATCGAGTCAATTTGTGGTCGTGGAGAAAATATAGTTTATTACTCGGTTAGAATAATAAAATTCGATACTCGTAGTCTACTGAGTAAGTTTTCCATTTTTCCTCAATCAATATTTGTTTAAAAGAGGAAGTGTTATTGGCGGTACAAATTATGTACATTTCTGTAGCTATAAGTATAAAGTTTATTAAAATTTGCGGGTACTGTTAAATTGTGCCGTATTTTAGTACTTTGTTGTAATTTAAGAAACTTTTGCAATATCGGCATTAGACAAGCTTCAGATTTCTTAATAATATTAAAAAACAAAGAATTTATCAATAATATACATTACATAATTAGTTAACACAAAAATTTAATTATTGCTAAGTGGTATTTAAATAAATAACTTTTAAAAATGACCACCAATATCTAATAAATATACAGGGTCCGGCAAACCTCTGTATTTGTTCTATAACTCTTTATATGCAAAACTTAACGATTTATTTGAAGCATGTTTGTATATGGGGGTCAAAACCAAATACTCTAAAATTATTTTAACTTAAACAGATTGGTCCAACTGTAAAATAGGCAAATCACTTAATTTTTTTTTTAATGGAATGACCCAAACTTTTTTGCATTTTTAGATACTCTATAGTCATTACATATCTACAAAATATTAGTTTTAATATGTTATACCCTCGGAGAAAAATTAAGTTTACCCAAAAATATTACATTTTCGTACCCCTATTTAAAAATGCTTTACTCTTTCAAATTTAACGTTGGAATTTAGAAAACTACAAATGTAGAAATCAAATAGACCAAAGATTGAGTGGACCAACAGGCTAGAGGAACTGGACCCCCAGAAACCAGGCCTATGGAACCTCCAGAGAGCCCTCCGAAGGGACAGACAACCAACACCGACGATCCATGGACCCAACGGGCTGGCCTTCACCCCCGAGGAGAAGGCGGAAGCCTTCAGGCAAACCATGGAGAGACAGTTCAGCCTAAACCACCACGAAGACGAGGACTCAGACTTTGAAGAAGAAGTAGAAGAAGAGAAGGAAGAACTAGATGAGGACGAAGACCAGGAGGACACAATAGGTACCACAACGCCGGAAGAGGTAAGTCAACTAATAAAATTTGTTTCAGCTAAGAAAGCACCAGGACACGATAGAATCACGAACAGAGCGCTGAAGAACCTACCAAGGAAAGCCAAGGTACTCCTAACGACCCTGATCAACGGAATAATGAGGCACCAACACTTCCCCAGAACATGGAAGTTGGCACACCTAGTGATGATCCGGAAACCCGGTAAGGACCCGCAGTTTCCACAAAACTACAGGCCCATCAGCCTTCTCCCCGCTATGAGCAAAATAGCCGAGAAGGTAATCCAGAGGATCCTCCAGGAGCAGACCGAAACCTTGAATGTTCTGCCAGCAGAACAGTTCGGATTTCGAAGTCAGCACTGCGCGGAGCTTCAGGTACTGAGGATGACCGAATACATCACCCAGGGATTCAACAGAAACCAGTCGACAGGGGCAGTGTTCCTAGACGTCGCCAAAGCATTCGACAGGGTCTGGCACGGTGGACTGATCCATAAGATGAGGGAGCAGGGATACTCTGAAGGTATGTTAAAATTAATTAACAGTTATCTGCGGGACAGATGTTTCAGAGTCAAACTGGACGGAACCCTATCACAAGAAGGACACCAAGAAGCAGGAGTACCTCAAGGAGCAGTTCTATCCCCACTGCTGTACAACATCTACATAGCGGACATGCCAAAGACGGCCCACACTCTCACGAGTCTCTACGCCGATGACACCGCCATAGCAGCGAGAAGCACCCAGCCACACCTAGTCACCAGGTACATCCAGAGAGCCATGGACTCCATCCACGAATGGTGCATCAAATGGAAGATAGCTCTAAACGCCGAGAAAACCCAGGCGGTATTCTATACGAAGAGGACCCACGAACCAGAAGAGGAAATAGAGCTAGACGGAACAGACATTGGATGGTCCAATAGTGCTAAGTACCTTGGTGTAACTATGGACAAGAGGCTGACGTTCCAAAAACACGTAGAGACAGTGAGAGATCGTGTGAAGCAAGCAAGAGCTAGGATGAACTGCATACTAGGAAGACGAAGTGAGTTGAACCTGAGGACCAAATTACTACTGATACGTTCCATAATCATCCCGATTATGACATACGCATCGGTAGCATGGGGACATACGGCAAAGACTCACAAGGAAAAACTACAGAGGCAACAAAACATCACACTAAGAATGGCAGTAAACGCCCCCTGGTATGTTCGGAACAACCAAATATACAGGGAAACAGAGGCCACACCACTGCTACAGTTGATGACGGACAGAGCGAGAAAGCTCTTCGAAGAGTTGCAAAACCATCCAAACCAGGAACTAAGGGAACTAGTGGACTACACCAGAGAGGACTACAGGAGGCACGCAAGGCCCAGAAAACAAATAGATGAGGACGAAGAGGAACTGGACCAAGACCAGTAAGAAGCAATAAACCCAACTAAGAGGACCACACAAGAGGAACAAAAAACACACACGACAAGAAGAGGATAAAACCAAGAGGAAGAAAAAGAGCGCGAGGCAGCAACATAGGAGGACCAAGGGAGAAAAGCGCTGGCCGCTACCCCAAGACACCGAAAGGTAGGACAGGTTGTATCACCCCACCCAGCCCTTGGGGTGATATCTCGAGGGAAGAATGTGGACGAATGAATCAGAGTATGAATGTAAGAGGTCCTGTCTGGAGACAGGGGGTGGTGGAATGGGTTCCCCATCTTCCATATCAATAAACCCGATATGGAAGATAGGAGACCCGGGCTCAGATTGAATGTGTGTGTGTGTGTGTACCAAAGATTTTTTAGACCAAGTTTTAATTTTACTAAAATTATAATACGCAACTATAATTTCAGTATTTATTTAATTTATCCATCAAAATCAGCCTAATCTCAAACAAAATTAGTATAACTGAATAGGTATTTTCAGTAGCTTTCAAACGAGGTTTTACTCGACATAAGGATAATCTACTACTACTAAACTAACTTTTTTTAACGACGATAGATAGGTATAGGAAGGTACTCGTACATGCGAAAGTCGAAGGGTATAAAATTCGCCATCTGTTGATGAATATTAATATAGGGTGTTCCCTTTAAAAAATTTGAATTCCTGGAAATTTTTGAAAAATGAAATTAATTATTGATCACCCTGTACAAAATAAAAAATTAAAACTGTGTTTAAAAAATCTTTGGACTATTGGCTTTCTACATTTTTATTTTTTAAAATTCCAACGTTAAACCTAAGAGAGCAAAGCATTTTTAAAGAGGGCTATGAAAATGTAATATTTTTGGATAATTTGTTTTTCTCCGAAAGAGGTGGCATATTAAAAATAATATTTTGTTGTACTAATGACTATAGAGTATCTAAAAATATAAAAAAAGTTGGGTCATTCAATTAAAAAAAAATTAAGTGATTTGTATATTTTACTGTTGGACCACCCTGTATAATTAAAAATAATTTTAGAATATTTTATTTTGACCCCCATATACAGATATCCTTCAAATAAATCGTTAAATTTTGCATAGTAGGAGTTATAGAACAACAACAGAGGTTTGGCAGACCCTGTATATTGTCCCTTTCAACGATATCATTGATGCTAGTTCGAATTGTTTCAGATTTATTTCTATCAAAAAGTTTTTTAAAATGTTTTATAAACATTTAAATTTTATCAAAAACAGCCAAGAATCGAATTAGATAATGACAATGATATTTTCAGAATAAATAAGAAAAAACGAATATTACCTCTACAATGATCTTAGGAAAAAGAAGAAACAAAGAAGGATGATGAGTTAGCTGATCGCCTAACCCAGCTTTGTTTAATATAAGAAAACACATTTTCAATATTGATGCCAAGCGACTAATCATATACGATTCCTTCGCGGGGAAATAAGTTCTTACATCATGTAGCTTTATACGTGAAATTATTAATACCTTCTTATAGTATTTTAGTACATATAGTTAGTTGCAAAATATAATAATTGGACTTCCCAAATCCCCAAAGAACGGCAGCGATTTCGATAGTATGACATTAAAACCATTTCGAATAGGCAATATTAAGCCTTATGTTACTTGTACATTCGTCAGACTTTCAGTAGAAATTTCTGCTGCATTGGTACGCTTTCGTCATGTTTAGTACTATTTGTAACAGGGTTGTATTTCGGCGAACTGCTTAATGCGATCAAACATGTAAAGACTATTGAAGATAAATATTTTAATTCAATTCCAAAAATAAATAGTCTTATTATAAATTTGGATGATAGTGATAGTGATAGTGATAGCCAGCTTAATTCTTTGTAATTTCTTATTTTTATAATGACTGTTTCAACCCTCACTTTGTTTATATATATTCTTATTTTTAATCAATAAAATTTTAAAATTTAATAGTATTGCATTTATAATAACAAATAACTAAATTAACATAAATGATAAATAATAAATAATTCTTTAGGATTTATTTATACTCATTCTTATTATTCACAATCCTAATGCCTACCCTGCCCATGAAGAGCTTATCGAGGGATTTGGAAAGTCCATTTCTTATATTTTGCAACGGACAATAACACTCCAAACGAACGGTTAATCGCTTTGCATCAATAATGGAAGCACCATAGTAATTTAAGCAAATATATATTATAGTAAAACAATAAAACGATCTATTTGTTTTCTATATCTACAGTTATTTTGTTATAATTGTGATTTTTTATCATTTTTCAAAGCAATTAAAAAGGTTTTTTAGTTTTTATTAATTTTACAAAAAATTTTCCGATTATACAATAAGAAAATATTTTCTAAACTGCAACTACTTAAATTATTATTATTAAAATGTTGGTTACAATGTTTAGACTTTAAAAATGATTTTAAATTATTTAAGTTTGGACAATCTAATTCATATAAATCATGAACGTTACTTTTAATCAGCTTCTCTAACCATATTTTCTTTTCCGAACCATTAATGAATGCAGGTTGGTCTGTAGAGGTATCAATAATAGCCATTCTTAAAAATTTTATATATCCTCAAAATCTATTAAATTTGTTATTATCGTTAGATTACAGTTGTTGTTGTTCCTTCTAATTCATGTTTGTTTCTTGTAAGCCTTGCTATATGAATTTGAAGGGAACAAGAAACATGTTCTTAAAATACGGATAGTTAACAATAAACTAATATCGATATTTCATATTGTTATAATGTTTTTATATGTTCAAGTACTGAATTTGTAGTCAAATCCTAACCATTTGACGAATACTTTATACTGAAAGCTTCTCTTGATTTTTTTATTTGATAAAGAACGTTAATATTTATATGAAAAAGGCAAATAAAGTACTCAGTTATTTAAGAAAAACTTTTTAAAACATTCATTTATTCTGTGACTCTGAACTGTTCAATTGAGTTTTTCTCGAAAACGGGTGATATAGTGTTTAAACAAAAGTACCAATATTACGTCGAAATGATATTTACGTCATATTTTCTAATCAAAAAGTTTCATCAAAAAAAGCTATCACTTAATTTCATCATCAGGAATCATTCACGTGGCGCTCCGTGTAACAAAATGTGAAATAATACATAAAATAATATTCCTTGTCCAAAGCTATGCCTCTGTGCCGATTTCGATAACAACTGATTAATATACTGTGTCATTATCAGAAAAAAATTAAAAAAAAGGTCGACTTTAACGCCCTATAGCTTATTCCAGAGCAATATTTTATTAAGGTATATTTGGTCCTATCGCCATATTTTGGTCCATATAACCAGCCCTTAGCCGATATCCCAATAGTTATGAATCACCACGTATAAGTTTGCCGCAAATGACCGCCGGTTATAAAATTATTGAAAAACTCATTGAAGTAACCCATTTACCTATCAACACTAAGTATATTGATGAGATTTAGATTGAAATTGTCGATAAATATGGAAATTTGATTAATTTCAATGCTGAACGCATAATAGTAAGGTTGTATTTGAAGGCACTTATTCCAGAATAAAAAAAAATAAATTTGTTTACAATATTCAATTATACTTTATACAATATAAACAAGAGTTATCAACAAGTATAAAAAGGAATTCACCTTATACTAAGAACATTTCAAAGAAGGAGATTCAAGCATTAATGCATGCTAATGAACAGTTTCAAATTTCGTTAAATTTCAAATTAGACTGCCCAAACAAATTCAAAATTTGTATATTTTTCCATAAAAAATGTTTTATCTTACATACCAAATGAACTTAAAATTTTCTATAATGCCTGTTTAAATCATACGGGAACACCTTAAATGACCGACAAAGATGGCAACTTTAGTGTTTGTATACCGTTAAGACTTTTATTAGTATTTTACAAAGATCACAATTCAATCGTGATGAATATAAACCAGGAACTGATTCTAATCGATGATAAACAAATAAACAAATAAATAAATGATTTTTTAGTACACAATTTGCTAAGCATTGAATGAGTAACTCATCAATTTGTGGATTTTATTGATAAGAAATATTATAAAAAGGAAATTTTATTTGTTTGCTTATTTATTTTTTAGTAGTCAGTCATTAAGGCAATAATGGTTCACAGAGTTAATAGTGTTATAAACAACCAATAAAAGTACAAGTGGATAATAATGCATTTCATATAGAAAGAGAAATATTTTATTTATATGAAGTATCTCAAAATAAGTGTATATTTACTCTGAAAGATTACCCAACTTTTTTTTTTACATAAAGTGGCTTTTCTTCTGGGAACTGAAATTAAAAATACAGAAAATCAAACTATTGCTCGTGTAATTGGTTATCACTGGAACTATTATCCAATAACAAAAAAAATTATAAGCCATGCTTATCTTAACTTCTCAGGGTATTCCAAAGCTCTTTGTAAAAAATCTTCTATGATTCAAATTTGACTTAATTTTTTTAAAGAATTAGTTAATATTATATATTTAGTTTAAAAGGTATTCTAAACTAAAAGGTAATCTAAAATAATTGAACTTCTCAGATTTAATTGTTTATTTATATTTAGGATATCGTAGATATTTCATTATTTGAAATTCTTCTAAAAAATGAGGTTCTTATTTTTTGTCACTTACATGAAGTTCTTCCACTGTTGTTTCCATTGTGTTAATAAGTGTAGGTTTGTGTTGAGTGTAAATGAGGTGTTACGTAATGTGACTTATCTGGTTCTTTTAATTTATAAGCTCGTAGGTGTTCATTATATATAATTTCAAAATTTCGGAGGGTCTCTTTACAATCCGGGCAATTTAACTTGTAAATACCTGATTTTTTTAATTTTGGAATTTTAAGTTTCTTTTCCATTTAATAAAATTGTAGTTTCAATAGTGTAGGTCCGTTATTATATTTTTATAGAGACCTATTGGTTATTTCAAAAATTGAAAAATACTATTCTTCAATAATGGCATTCGCTAATGTTTTTAATTTAAAAAAATAGTATATAACGTTTATTTATTAAAAAGTTTTGTTATGGGATGCAAGAGTCCAAAAAATAAAAAAATGATTTGTAAATTAATAAAAAGCGAAATGTATTATTACCAAATAAATAGAAATACTTTTCTCAGTGTGGTATAATTTTATATTAACTTTAAAATATTTTTCTGTGAAATCAATACTTTCATTACATGTACATTTGATTTTAATCCTTATATTAATTTTAATTTCATTAGTGTCTTTAAACAAACTCACCCTACTTTATTTCTGCATTATGAGTCGGTAAATAATCTCTTATCAATAGTGTATTTAATAGCGGTCACTTATCTTTATTGGAGATTATAAATTTAAAATATTATAATTGTGAAATCCATACCAATACATTTTCAAAGAAACTGCAATCAATTTTCTACATTAAATTTAACTTCTAAACCAATGTAATTTTTTTGTAATTTACAATAAACATATAAAATTACTCTCATATATTCGATTCACTACTATAATTTATATATTATTTATGTATTAAGTACATCTAATCGATAAAGACGTGTAGGTTGGAGATTATTTCTTTTCTACAATCAATAAACCAAACAATATAAAAAATTAAGTCATATATTTCAATTTCAGAAATATCTACCAATAGCACGGATAAATCAAATTATTACCAGCTATTTAAATAAATCTGTTGTATATATTTCATGAAACGCTCCTGGGCCATTTTTAATTCCTCAATTCGAGGACATGAAAATATTACAATATTTGCGTACGTGTCTTATTGAGGATATAAAAAAAAAGGAGTCTGAAAACCGAGGCACCAGATGCATTTATATTAAATACCTATGAGATAAAAATTTAACTCGCGATTAATCAAAGATTAGACTCAACAAGACAATAAAGTCCAAATATCGGCAAATTATTTATTGACAGTTGATGTACCTAATAATAAAGTTACTAAATATACATATTCTATTGATATATCGTAGTAAGATATAACAATGAATTTGTACAGCAAGCAAAAAAAACTATCACACATAAAAAAATAAAAGTAATCAACTGTGTCATGAGTGCATCAACAGTTGTGTTATCGAAAAAAAAATACTACTAGGTATAAATAGCTTGACGGTAGAAGTATTTATCTTGTACATAAATTCAATGATTAGTGGTTCATGGGCAGGCAATCTGTTTCAACGTATGTTGTGATATACCTTGGCATTAGAGATACGTACATACCTACATACCTATACATTGTATGGATTCTTTTATTGCAATAGTGTACAAATTAATTACGACCATTATTAAAATTCTTTCCCTTTTTTATTTTTACAAGAGAAAGAAAAAAGACTCTCGTTACAATGAATTACATGGATACCATACAAAGAGACACAAATATTAAAAATAAAAATTGTTTCGATTTAAAGAATAATTATAGCGCTAAAGGCATTGAATCTTTTTTCGTATATGTCGAACATTTGCAAAAATATTTTGGAAGATAATTTTCAATGAAAATTTTATTTTTTGTTTAATGATATAATAGACATAATATTAGTAAGAATCAGTAGAGTTAAAGTTATTTTCGAATACCTACTTCAATATAGCAAACTCCTTAATTGGAAACATTGAAACATTCGCGCTTTTTATTTTTAACATTTCCATTGTATTTGTCTATAAACCACACAGTACAAATGTTTGAAAGATTAGGCGAATCTATTTTCCCAACTTCTACAAAACAGAATTTTTTATGGTGTGGTAATAGACTGGTAGATGCTTTAAATCACCATAACCTCATCATCCTAAATGACGGAATTCCTACTAAACTGACGAAACCATATGAAAATAAATCAGCCATTGATCTAACAATCTTCCCACACAATATCGTCTGCAACACCAAATGGTCTGTACCCCCCGATTTTATAGACTCGGATTATTATGTTTAAAATTCAATTTGAATGTCCTACCTAAAAGCATCATACCATCCAAATGGAATGAGGTATCAGCTGCTTGGAATCTTTCCTTTTTTTTAATGAGTGATGGTTCGACTACCAGGGACATCAACCTCGTGTTCTGTGTAGGCTTTGTTACTGTTTCCCGGCATCACTTTAGGAACAACACTGTTAATTTGAAGCCAACAGTGAATACTGGAGTGGGAATTACCTTTAGGGACGCGGACCGACTTACCAACATGTAATCAAATTAGAAAATCAATATCTGACATGTAATCAAATCAGAATCCAATATGCATAAAAACTTTTCTCCTCATTTAGTGGACGGCACTTATATGGTTTTGGAAAAAAAACACGCACTACAAAAGTACAAAAAACAATCAAGCTGGGAAAACTACATGAAATTAAGACCCAAAGTAAACTTCTTTTCATAGTCAAATACATTGCTAGTTAACAAGCTTTTCTCGACAAATTAAATAAAATCACACCAACTGGAACAATTTGGAATTTTATTAAAAAACATTTAACAAAATATATTTCAGCCCTCAATCAAATTTATTCCGAAATGGTAGAAAAATGATTAGACTTTTTTGCACCTGCCTCTGTTTCAAGTTTAGGTGCTAAAATCACTAATATTTCTAAAACTACCAATTTTTCTCTCTAGCGGAATTAGAATCTGCATTAAATTCACATTTTGGAACTGTTCCCGGTATAGACTATTACAAACAACATGCTGAAAAAATTATCTTGCACAGCCAAACAAGTACCATTAAAAACTTTAATATGTGGTGGTACGATGATAATATTCTCAATGCATTTAAGGAAATTATTGTAGTATCTATTTTAAAAGCAAATAGAAATCCAAACTTAATAACTTTAGAGAATAACTCGAAATTACCAATTACATAGTGGGAATACAGACGCAGATAGAGCACTATTGAAGTCTTAACATATCTAGTACCTGATACATAAATGTGTATTCTCAAAAAATGCAATGTTGGATGACTTTTTATTGATTTAAAAGGCAGTTACCGTGCAGCTAATTTAAATCTACTCAATGTATAACTAGTCATAAATCCACCCACAGATTTATAATAATGTACTAAGTCTTTTTAGGCAAAGAAAAATCTGAATCACAGACCAAGATAATGCTTCGCACGAGCCTGTCCTTCGCGCCCACTCATTACTAGCACCGTAAATCAAAACAATTTCAACTCTTTCTTCTAAGGAATAAACCATTGTAGGCACTTTAAATGACGTTTTTAAATCACCTTAGAACCAATTGTAAATATTGCAATGCAATAGGTACCTGCTTAGGGAATATGTTTTTCACGTTCCATTACAAAAAAGGGCACAAGCACAAGAATCAATTTTTTTTACAAGCTTAAACTACTGTAAACAAATAATTTCTTACAATTTTTTCGTTTCTTCAATAAATAAATAATTATTTTCTTGTCAACTAAGTGGTTTTTGGCCTATAGTTTTGTCAAATTTCGACCAATTTCCAAAAATAATGCACTGATGTATTCGCCGTGAAAAGGGCTTTCAATTGATGTGTAACAAATGGAGTAGATCTATTTAAGGTTTAGGGGCATAAACATATCAAGACCACTTTACTGTCAAAAATGTTCCCCCCTAAAATAAAAATCGACGTGTACCGGCGAATTTTGAAATATTTTGCGGTTTTTAAATTGCAGGGGGTGGTAAGTTTTAAAATGAACACACTGTAGAATCACAACAATGTTTTAAACAGAAGAACATTACAGTCCATTCAAAACCTAGTAATTACAAACACATCCTATTCGTCTGGATGCCATGAACTCACTTAATCGAGGTTCATTATAAATTTCATAAATTTCGGCATTTGTTCATCTATCCCATTCAGCTTCAGATAGTTTACCTCCATATATTCTTCGCATTATTTTCTTTTCCCCAGCATCTAATTTCAGCTTGTTTTTCTTTGTTAAGACCCGTGTTTCGCTGACGTACGCGAGGGTCGATCTTATAATTGTCTTATACATATATTCTTTTCTTTGTGTTGTAAGATAAGTATGAAAAATTATCTTAGCGCTCCGGCATCTATAACTTTTAGCTATTCTTAGATAGATACTTCCAGATATCGCTATAATGTCTCCTTCCGCCTGTAATATAAGATCCCTTTTTTCTTTTTTTGTTTGAATATTCGTTTTCTTTGCATTTATTGCTAACCATATTATATTTGCCGCTGTTATTAATTTTTCTGCGATTCCAGTTAACTCCTTCTCCTACTTCTTGCCAATAAAACAAATCATTAGCATAAGCCAAACATTGGTGGCTTTTATTATAAAGTGTTCCATATCTGTTTATGTATAACTTCTTCACTAGCCAGATTAATTAGAGTAGTAGATAAAGGATCCCCTTGTCTAACACCTTTTTTTACAGGATGGTCTTTACTGTTCTGGACGTTAAGACTAATCTTACATTTGGTATTTCATAATGTCATTTTTATCAGTCTTGTCAGTTTCAGTGGAATTCCTAGTTCCTAGTTTACGCCAATGTTATCGTAGGCACCTTTGAAGTCTATAAAGAGGACATGAACTGGGATATCATATTCGTACGCCCCATTCAAAACTTGTTTAATCATTAACACATGATCCGTAGTAGATCTTTACTTATAGAAACCTGCCTGATATTCTCCTAGTACCATTTCACTGTAATTTTCGATTTTTCTTTTAATTAATGAGTCTAAACTCTTATATATTACATCTAATAATACTAGTCCACGGTCGTTCTCAACATCTAACTTGAATTATGATGGCATTATTCCACTCTTGTGGCATTACTTCTTCTTTCCAGGTTTGTTGTAATCATTCAGTTATAGATGGTTTTAAACCATTTTCTCCTGATTTTATGTTTTCTAATATGATTCCGTTGGTACCCGGCCTTTTTTGTTTTTCATCGTGTTTAGAATTTCTTCTACTTCTTCTTGGGTGGGTTCTGCACAGTCCATTTCTTGTGATTGTTCTATTTCTAGTAATTCTCTTTGTTTTTCCTTCGCATCTTTATTTAGTAATACCTGGAAATATTGTCGCCATCTTTCCAGTTGCTCTTCCTCGTTCCTTATTAAATTTCCTTCGCTATCTTTGATATACCTTTTTTAACATTCTTTGTATCTTTATATAAGTAATTTATTTATTTTCTTCGGTAGTTTTTTCAAAATTTTTCAGCTGGTTCTCTAGATATAATCTTTTTTCCTCCGGCACAATTGCTTAGCTAGTTTTTTTTGACGTTGATATTTACTTTTTTCTTCCTACCTCTTAGTTTGAAGCATTTTTTGTCTATACATTTTTTGTATCTTTCTTTTTGACATTCTTCGTCGAGCTATTTATTTCTCTTCATTTTGTTTTGTTTAGGTACGTATTTTTTGGTCGCAGTTTTTATGTTGCTTTCAATTTTTTCCATTTTCCTTCTACACTTTTTTCTTGATAAAGCTGAGTTTTTTACAAAGTTTCTTCAATCAATATCAGCATCTCTGTAAGTTCTGACGTTTGCTATCTGATTAGCTATCTGATTTGCTATCTGTTTTCTTGGATTAAAATGTGGTCTATTTGATTTGTTTTTCCTGTTGATGGGAAAATCCATGTTCCTTTGCAAATGTTTTTTCTTTTAAAGTGCGTAATAATTATTTTCAATTCTCTTTCTGTAGCAAGGGCTATTAATTTTTGTCTGTTATCATTACTTATAAGGTGTTTGCTTTCTCCTCCAGTTATTTTTTTATAGATGTATTCTCTTCCTGTCTTGGCATTTGCATCCCCTATTACAATAATCATATACCAAACTGGTGCTTCTTCTAAGATCTTTTCTATTTCTTCATAATAGAAATCCTTCACATCCTCTTCTTTTTCTTCTGTGGGGTCATGTATCTTGATGACAAAAATAGTTCTACTAATTCCTTTTATTTTTAAGGCGCATAAACTATCAGATTTTGGTATAAAACTACTTTCTCTCTGATTTTTTCACTTACTTTTAAAGAAATATACCCCACTCTATCCCCTCTATGTAACGTAGATCTCATTATATTTTGCCGGGCAAAAATTCTCCCTCCAACTAACCCCATCTGTAAAAAATGAAAAATAAGTAAAGCACCAATTAAATATAGGTGACTGGAACTTTTTTTAGTAAAATATATCTCATTTTATCCCCGTTATATTCACACTCAAGCCAACTTTTATTCAGCATTTATAAAATTTAAAAAAATCGCAGCACCACCTTGACATATTCTTACTTTAAGATATTAGTAATGCGTTTATCTCTTTTTCATTATGCGTTTTTTATCACCGTATATACATATTTAGGCCAAATCTGTATATTCCGTGTATTAAAGTTCTTAAAGACACTGTTTATTGCCTTACGATGGTTTTCTGAAAATAAGTGTAAGGACTAAGGTATTACCCTAGATAGAAAGCTCTTATGGAACAGCCAGATAAACTACACCAGCAGTAAATGTACAAAAAGGTTAAAATACGTGACCAAAACCAAATGGGCAGTTGATCTGTGTATCTCTCTGTTGTTCTATCAGGCAGATATGCATTAGATACTAAATTATGGTTGTGATCTCTATGGGTTTACTGCAAATGTTTATTAAAAAAATAAAATCCAGTATAGTAAGGGAATGTAATTCATGAAATATGTGGGGGGTTAGAATCAGCCCAATATCTACAATTGTGGCGTTTAGAAAAAAAGAGCATTCATCACTGAAGCAATGTTAAAAATAAAATGTGGATTTCCCATCGCCAGCTCACTTACTACCTCGTAGATTTGCAAACGCCGATCTAAGTCATCTTCATTTAGCTCTTGCGTTAATTTAATTTTATAAGGATGCATTTTATGCATTTTTAAAATACGCTGAATGCTGGTTTATGAGACACCGGAAATAGTTGACAACTGTCTTGTACTTAATGTATGGTCAAGCTCAACATGTCCCAAAATTGCCACTGCGGCTCTTTATTATTTGCGAGCGGTTCGATTTGCCGTTCTTTATTTGCTACAGATACATTTTTCCCATGTTTTTGATTAAATAATTCACCGGCCCTATGAGCACATCGTCTGTTTTCATAATAAAATTCAATCAACTCAATCCTCTCTACTTCTGAGTAAACCATTGTTTTCATTTAGTTTAAAATTAAGTTCAGTACTAAACACTAATCAATTTCACAATCAACTGAAAAATAGAAATCGCATTTTTTTTTTTGGTTTTTGTATTAGTTTTCTTATCAGCAAAGAGGAAAAAATGAACAAAATAATTTAAAGTATCGTAGCAAATAAATTGCAAAAAAACTGTCCAGTGGCGTACAAAAATTTGTAAATGTTACAAAAAGATTCAATTGCGACTTTAAAATGAAAATCATTACGATGATGAAATTATGTATTTGCAATTTTAAATACAAATTATAATAAGCTACTGAATTAATTACGTTTACAAGAATTAGTTATTGTAATGGTAGGTAAAACTAATGAAGTTTTTATAACTGATACCTTGTTTTCAATTTTATTAGGGGTAGACGTATTACTTATTTATTATTGAATTAAACAATCAAAAATTGATATGTTTTAAGACTACAAACCGATTCTTGCAAAAATGTGATTATGTTTCCTCTACTGTCCATTAGCTGCATTTTGCTCCATTGCACTTACCTGTAAAATTACATAAATATCGTCCGTTTCTTTTTAAAGATATTTACTTGGTTCTATACTTTATCCCAACCATGTATTTATACCAAATATGTACGAGGATGGGTTGATTAATTCAAGGCCTAACAAAGAAAACAATAATTTAGAAGAATAAATGTGTTTGTATTTTTCAACATAATCTTTTTCTAGTTGAATCCACTTGGTCCATCGATATTCCAAACTCCTTATCCAATCCCTATAGGTAGATTATGGCAACTCTGCAAAATAATTGTTTGTCGTTTCAATCACTTTCAAGTTTGAAACATATTTCTTTCAGCGTGAAATTTCTTCAAGTTGGGGAGTAGGCTGAAGTCGGACGGGGCCAAATCAGGTGAGTAGAGTGCGTGAGGTACCAGTTCAAAGCCCAGCTCATTATTTTTAGTCACCGCGAAAACCGACTTGTGGCGTGGTACATTGTCCTGATGAAACAAAATTTTCTTTTGGGGCCAACCGGGATCTATTTTTTGGTAGAGCTGTTCTAGTAGATTAGCGAAAGAACCATTCTCTCCTTTTATCTAGCCAATAATTTTCTCATGCGCACAACTTCATGAAGGATATGATGTACGCGCTGTTTTGAAATCCTCACAATCTCTGCTATCTCATCCATCTTTAATCTACGATCTTACAGTACTGTTCTGTGGACTTTCTCGACCATTTCAACAGAAGTCGAGTTTTCGGCTTTCCTGGACCTGATGCATCTTTAATGCTCGTACGCCCACATTTAAACGTCGCCATCCACATTTTAACTATGCTGAACGATGGAGAACATTCACCTAACGTAGAATATATTTCATTTTTAACCTCTGTAGATATTAAACTTTTAATATAAAAATATTTTATCACGGCTCGAATCTCAGTTTTCTCCATTTTTTCAAACACCGACAACTTACAAACTTTGATAAGACACTAAATGAAAACTGCTTGACAGACTCGAAAAAACTTTAATGTCAAACTGTGACAGGATGTTACTAGCTGCAAACATAAAAATTAAAAAGAAAAACCATGGCCTACAATGGCAGGCCGCGAATTAATCAACCCATTCTCGTATGTAGAGTAATAATCATTTACTTAACTAATTGTTATTAGTTTATTATTCATTTTTATCTTATTTCTGTATATTTGAAAGTGGGATGCGTATTGTATCAATAGATATTTAAACTGTAAATGTATTATTGTAAATATAATGACCATATACTATAAACAATGAAATTTCGTTATCCGAGAAAAACAATAATATGATTTATGAAATGTTATTGCGATTAGAGAATAAATTATGAGCAAATAAAACTTTAATAAAACCTTATCATTTAAATGATAACCTCTATAATTGATTTGATGAGAATTTCTTTGGTATCTAATAAATAATAATCTAATAAGGAAAGTATTTAAACTCCTTAAAAATTAATCCTGTAGTTAGAGAAAAGTTTTGAGTGTATAAAACAATTCTCAGGCTTATTGCATTGTACGGATCAAAAAAATGGCTATTAGACAGAAAAACACAAAAACCAGTTCGAAGATGGGAGAGGCAAATGGTCGGGCCACATGGAACGAATGGCGGAGGTAAGAACTGTAAAGCGAATAGGGCAGTCCAACAAACCAACTAATGGACTTCAATATGACCGCTGTAGGCCAAACAAACTAGTTTCGTATATACATCTGTGCTATTTTGTCGCCATTTAATTCAGTTTACTAGTGTTTTTGGTGTGGTGTATATATTTTATATTGACTAATATATATTTATTTATTTATTTATTTATTTACACTGCTCTACAGGTAACAGGGACCCAATTACAGAGTAGGAAAAATCAGAACAATTAACAATACAGAACATATAAGATAAAAGAAAATTTGTTTACATACAAAAAAATCTAAGATTTAGAAAAAAAATACTTTTTAATATCCCCTAATTTACAAGCAAATATATACATGATATATATTTTTAAGTGTTTATAAACAATGAGTGAATATTTTATTAAATTACAAGATCAAGATGCCGATGTTGCTGAGCGGTATAAACAAAAACTTGTACTAAATTAATTATTTCAACACTTACTTTGTGGGAAGTATTCATAATAAATATGAAAAAATAAATTATACTTATTTGAATTTCCACAGTATTCCAAGGCTTATTTAAGTTATATTGAATCGACCAAGGTTTAGTTATTTATCCATAATATTCTCAAGATTGACAAATTTTTTTATAAGCATAATTAACTTCATATCAAAAACAATTTAACCAATCATTATCAAGCAATATGTACAACAACATTCTTCTTTTCCTAAACATATTTTTGGTTATTATTATATAGGTATTTAGTCCAAAAGGTAATCTAAGATTTCATATTCCTCCAAAAAATCAAGTTCTTCTTTCTTGTCACTTATATGAAGTAGTTCTACTGTTGTTTCAATTGTGTTATTAAGTGTAGGTTTGTGTTTACTGTCAATGAGGTGTTCTGTGTAACGTGACTTAACTGGTTGTTTTAATCTCTAATAATAATAAAAGGTCTTTATTTATACATAAAATACAATTTTTAAACCTAATAAATAGTTACCAAATATATAAAGATAAAACGAACAAGTTCGATATTCGTCGCGAATTCAAGATTAAAATAATAATAATAGAATTACATAAATAAATAAGTTTAAAATACAAATATGTTTACTATAGTGAAAAAAAAAATTTAAAAAAAAATAAAAAATGCATACAAAATTATGTAAAAAAAAAAAATATAAATAAAAAAAATATTTTTGACTAGTGAATTAAGTTAAAAAGTTTTGAAATTACAAGTTTGGTTTTTTACTGATTTGTCTCGAAGTATGTGTTTGTTGGCAAAAAGTAACCGAAGTACACCATAAGTTTGATGTAAAATATAGTTTACATGCTTGGTAAATCGCATTTCCTCATCAAAATAGAGACCTACATTTTTAGCATTAGACTCATGAGGAATACATTCCCCAGGAATTTTTAGCAGGAAGGGGTGAGTACGACACCTGCTGACATTGCTGCTGTTCATTGAAAATTAGTGTTCCAGCCTCACACGAAAAACCTGGATTAATAATAAAATCACAAAATTCGTCAGTAACAAATTTTGATGTCTTAAAAGATGTCCAAAATTATGTTAGCCCTGGAAGAAATATGATTCTAATTGACAGCATCAAAAAAGTCAAAAATAGTATAATTGTAAAAACATCAACTGAAAAATGTTCTGAATGCTCAAGTGATCACAACTCCAAATCATATAACTCGCTTGGTAAAACATGTGTTAACTGTAAAACTAGCAATAGTAAATATAATACCAAGTTCAATACCGGCCACTCCGCCTATGATAAAACGTGTCCAATATTAATTATGGGTAAAAAAGTTTTATATAAAGTAAACTAAGCATAGGACAAGTTCATTCGCTATCACTTTTAAGCAGTTTAACTGATTTAACGGCCGTTCTAAAACAAAACTTTGATATTAAGGCAGTTACAGAAACCTGGCTATTTGAAGGCATTTCAGATAACGATGTTAGTATTCCTGGTTTTTCTTTTTTCCAAAAAGACAGGAATCCTCATGGAGGAGGGGTAAGTATCTACATAAGATCGTCTTTCAAGAGTAAAATTGTAAGCTTTGATATCGTTAATAGTCCCAACTTGGAACATTTGTGGATTAATTTCAAAATTGGTAATATAACATTTTATGTTGGAATTTTGTACAGACCACCGCATGAGCGAATAAATGAAGCTACTAATCGTTTAGATAATATTTTACCGTCTATTGTTACTACTAATGACCAAGTTTTAATTTTAGGAGATATCGATGTGGACGTTTCAAAAAAGTAATAATTCTGTAAATCAATGCCTGGAATCTTTTGGTTTTTTTCAAGTTATTAACGAGCCCATCTTCCTGAATTCTCCTAATACTTGTTCATCTCGTGGTACCATAAACCTTGACCACTTTACTAATCACCGGATGGTGTTTTATAATATTAACATAAACTATAACGCGTAGAAACAAAAATTTATAACATATAGATATTACGCAAATTTCGATCTTCCCACATTTTTAGAAGATCTCAACAATGTCCGGTGGATCATATATTGTCAATCAAAAACATTGATAACAAGGTAAAGTATTTAACTACAGAGATAATCCAGTTGTTTCATCAACATTCCACATTCTACACTGCCAGAGTAAGCCCAAATTCCCTTGGCTCACACCTGCTGTTAAATTTATCTTCAAAGAACGTGACAACGCCTTGTCTAAGTTTAAACAAAATAAAACATTAGAAAATTGGAATAACTACAAAGAAATGCGTAATTTTGCATTAGCCTCCTTGAGGCTAAGTCTGCCCATCTTGAACACTTACATAAACAGGCATCATCAGCATCAACATTTTATAAAACCCTAAAATCACTCAAAATCCAGGAACCTGAAACTACTGCCATTCCATCATCTCTTTGTAATCGTTTTCAGATAAACGACTACTTTTCATCGGTCTTTCAAGACAGCGATTCTGTATGTTTTGAATCAATTTCCATTTACAGGAACAAGATTTACAACAAAAATAATAAGTTTAACTTTAAACCTACTGATATTGCAACACTATATACAACCATCCAAAATATTACATCTAATCTAAGTGCTATTGACATTGAACATTCTCCATATAATCAAATCTTGTTTAGAACAAGGTTACTTTCCAGCATCTTGGAGGCAAGCTATAGTGATTCCAGTTCCTAAAAAGTCTAACCCAAATGAATACAATGACCTCCGCCCGATAAGCCTTCTCCCTTTATTTTCTAAGATCTTGGAGAATGCAGCGTATCTACAAATCTACAAAAACATTGATAAAAACAGTATAATTCCCCTGCATCAGTCAAGCTTTCAAAAAGGACTTAGTACCTCAACTGCATTGGCCTACCTATCTAATAATATTATAAACAGTATTGATAAGAAGAAAGCAGGCATTCTAGTTCTTTTAGATTTTAGCAAGGATTTTGACACAATCAATCATAGACGTCTTGCTGCTAAATGCTATCATTACGATTTTGATCAAATGTCATTAAATTTTATAAAAACTTATTTGAGTAATCGTTTGCAACTGGTTTCGGTTAACAATCAGAAGTCTACATCAGTCATAATAAAAACTGGGGTACCGCAAGGGTCCATTCTTGACTGACTTGTGCAAGCACATTAAAAACTGTGCTGTACAATCTTTTGCAGATGACACACAACTATTTTCTGATTTCCCCGCAACAGACTGAGTCAATGAGGTTAATTTGATAAATCAAGATCTCGATGAAATGCATGAGTACTTTACAAGTCATAACCTGCACATAAATGCTTCCAAGTCCAAATTGCTAATTTTCTGCAATAAAAATTTAAGACTGTATATAGAGGCTACCGCAGTTCTGAAAATTTCTGGGGAAACGATTCCACACGAACACCAAGCAAAGAACTTGGGATTATATTTTGATGAATGTATGAGGTTTAATGCGCATGTAAATTATATACTGCAACAATACTATCAGGTCGTTGGATTACTCTATCCCAATAAACATTTCCTCAGAAATAAGTCTAAAAAGGTTAAGATATGCTAGAATTTAGTGATATCTAAAATTATCTATGGCATTGTTATTTTTTATCACTGTCTAACAATAGTAAATCGTAATTTTAAAATAATTTTTATTTATCGTTGCCACGTCATTTCACTGCTACATTCAAACGAAGCTTCTCATACAATGAGGTTGTCTTGTACAACAACTTGGACACAAATATAAAATCATTATAATCCTCTTCATTCTTCAAAAATGCTCAAAAGCAGAACCTACTGGCGTCTCAGTAATTTATGATAATGTATGTCTTTGCATTATTTGTTTATAAACAGCTTTTGAATGATTTTGAGTTTCTTACTGTTACTATGTATATAATGTACTTCGGGTGAAAATCTTACAGAATAGACGATACCTTTATCATTTTTTTCTTTACTTTTATAGTATTATTTGTAACATACAGTGTAAGGGTTAGGTGTAAGAATAGCCTGCGGCTAAATCTTGCCCAAGCCAAATGTACATCTAATTTTATATGTGCAAATAGAGACCTTTTTTTATTATTATTATTATTATTGTTATTATTATTATTATTATGGTATGATTTATGTTGGGAGCTCTCCAAATATAAGTAAATGTTAATGGCTTTACCTTTTTTTTTCATTTATTCTAGGTGAAATATTTCTAAAGAATTAATCAACCACCAGTAAATGTATGTATTATATGTAAGGAGGATGGTAGCGTAGAGGCAGCTTATTGTATATATATATATGGCAGGACTTGGTTGTCTGTAGTTACGTTGGAGCTCTACTGTATGCCATAGAATATATTATAACTTCACTAACGAATACACCTTGTACAAACATCCGGGCAATGTGGAACTATTTTCAAAATGGATTATAATCCATTAAATTTAAAGACTTTTCGCAGACTATTCAGTTCCCCGTGTAAGAAAGATGTACTATCTCTGACGAAAGAAAAAAATTGTAAATATGCTGGAGAAGGTTTAAGAAACCGATAGTTCATCAGTTTTGATGACATTTGTTGAACCAAGATAATTTAAAGATCATCAACCCTTATGAAAACCTTTTTACGGAAGAATGTGAATATTTGAGCTTGATGGGGGGAATTTTAGAATATTGCTTCTAGAATAAACAGCCCGATGAGTCCTGAAGACCGTGACTTAATTAAAGAATTTAAAATGAAATAGAGTAATTGTGAAAGAATAATTGGAAAGCTGCTTCAAATTCAAAAAAAATATTTCAAGAACATCTATTGAAAAATCATCACTTTCATTAATAAAGGTTTATATGCTATCCTTTAAATTATAAGTTCGTACTAAAGCTACCGAATGGGGAAAATCCCATGAAAAAATGGTCTCCTAGCGTATAAACGGTGCCACCCTAATTGCGTTGTCATTACAAGGGTGGGTTAATCATCTTCTAAATTGCGCCTGACGTCTGTGACTAATTTAACCTTGTCTGACTGTGTATTTCTTTTTAATTTTGTCTAAATATTATCAATTACATGGGTTATTATTATTTATAATTAACAATATTTTATTTAAATAAATTATAAGAGTATTATATGGGGTGTTTTTATTTAAATTTAGGAGCAAGATGTACTGATCACCAAGAATTAAGAGATGCATTTATTTTTTTGATATTAATATATGATTCTTGAATTTCAATATTTATTTTTCATTTAAAATTATATATTTATAGAAAATGCATCTAAGATATGTACAGGGTTATTCATTTTATTTTGACCACCTTTTATTTTCTTATTACCTAATTACCTATTACGAATATAAAAAATGCTTTCAAATAAAAACAGTGTGGCTCTGAAAGGGCCATCAAAAACACAGTGACGTGCAAATTTTCTGTGTTCAACAAAAAATTATATTTTTCTTAATAATAATAAATTGTCTTTATTAATATTGTTATATAATTACAATACTAATGTATGATGTGACGCGAAGTCTAGCTTAAGCTTTCCAACTTAATCTCACTGGTATAATATTGAAGAATTAATAAATAAACAATTCAAGTAATTTATACATACATAATACATCTATATAGGATTTTTAATACAAATCCCGTTGCACGTCATATATCAATTATGAGATCACGACCCTGCAGTGTTGTCGGCTTGTCTAAATTGTCGAGGAATGTAGGAAGTTTCAAAAATCTTTAACTTACCTCTCTGACGGCAGTTAAGGGTAATAGTGGCCCATTATTATCACGCTCCCGTTCAAAGTACTGTATTAATGAATATACAAGCTCTTTACAACGACTATTTAGTTTTTTTGGCATTTTGTAGAAATAAACGTCAATAATCAGCTTATTCACACTATGTTTGTTTTGAAAAAAACAGTTTTTTTTATAAGTTAACTATCTAGCAAAGCAAAAAAATAAAGACAATATTATAAAATTACCGAAAACGTGATGAAAACACACAACTGGTTGACGGCCGGACGTCAGAAATCGTTGAAATATTTCAATCTAAATACTCGACAACGTCGCATCAAGGCATGCCAATCGCTACAATGTCATTTCTTCATCATAAATACGAGTCTCATGGGCGTAGAAAATTTCAAAATTATTTAATGTAAATTATGGTTTTTTGAGTACTAAACATATAATAATGATTTATAAACTTTATATTATAAAGAATAAGACGTATATAAGCCAATATAATTGAAATAATTCTAAAATTATCAAAATAATTACGATTACTTTTTCGGTTTTTTAGTACTGTGACTACGTTCATGAGTCCTCGTGAATTTTCGTGATGTTTCGTATGATTTATCTTAGCTAGGGAAATTTTAATTAGTTGGCAGTACTATGACGAAAGAGGTACGTCACTCCTGACGTGCAACGGTATTTGTACTAAAAATCCTATATCAAATATAGAAATTAGATGAGAAAAAAAATATTTTTAATACATAAAACTATTAAAGTAAGCTATGGTTTCATTTTAACTTAAATTACATCCCACCGTAAACCACCCTCTAATTGGTGGGGGGGAAGGAGTTAGGTGAGGGATGGGAGTTTTTTTATTTATATTTATACACTAAATAGTGTGATCTTAAGAAAAAGTGGCATATACAATCACGAGAATCCGGAAGGATTAATCACAAAACAAATCAAAAATACTTTAGTAAAGCGAAAAGCCCAAGATGATTTGTCAATAAAACCACTAAAATTGATTCGTCAAGAAATAAATTGTCAGAAGGATGCTTTGGAAACCTTGTTGTCAGTTTGAGATGTTGAATATATTCGTAAGAATATTCATCATTCACGTCTGCAATTAATGCCGAAATTATCAAGTCAATTCAAGATGTACATGAGTTTTTCAATAGTTCTAATTTGAAGACGCAGATGAACCATTTTTAGTTTATAATAATTTAGAAGATAACATCGTTCTGTTTTCGTGCGAAACAAATTTAGAATGCATGTGTCGTCAGACAGAAATTTTATATATGGACGGTACATTTGAGTTTTGTACCAAATTATTTGGACAGATGTTCACAATACATGCATTTGTGATGGGTTTTTATGTACCAGTTGTTTGGGGTTTATTGAAAGATAAAAAAAGTTTACTTATGTTAGAGTTTTTCAAAAAAATGTATATTTAGGTTGACCTAAGATTAGAATACATTTTTAAACCGCTTTGGAGGACTGTGGAAATTCAAAAACGTATAATTTATTTTTTTCATATTTATTATGAATAATTTTCACAAAGTAAGAGTTGAAACAATTCATTTTATTATTAAATGTATATTAATATATTACCTAAAGTAAAAATAGTGCTACACTTTTTATTTTTTGTATACTTTTTTGCATTCATTACTTTTCAAAAGTGACAAGCCTAATTGGTATATAATATAAATATATACAGAGTGGACCTAAAGTCTGTAAACGGCCAATTATCTCGTAAATTGCTAGTCCGAATTCAAAAAAATTTGGTAAGCCTATTTTGGGATACGGATATTCCAGATTTGATATTTGCAATGTTGCTAGATTTGCCGTTTTTCTGATATTATTAATCACTTTGGTTTTTTAAATACATCACCCTGTATATTCAGTAATTTTTGGAATCTTCTCTTCAAAGCAAGTTCAACCATATGTAACACTTATGATTTTATGTAGTCTAGAATGTCTTAAATTTACGAGATAATTGGCCGTTTCCAGACTTTTGGCCCACAAATGTAGTGAATTTAGTTTTGAAAAGTATAACCTAAAATGTAACAATGTAAAAAAAACGAAACAAACATACTGGAGACTTAATATCAACAAGAAATCATATATTTAGATTTGCAAGGTGACGCTTGAATATTACAGCTAAAATATCAAAAAGTTGAAGGTCATTCAAAGAGTTTTGGAAGTATGGGGGAGATGAGCTTAATTTAAATTTGAAATAGTAAATAGGATGTCTCATTTAAAAAAAGTATGTTTGGCTTCCCCTGGTAATAACACCCTGTAAATACGAAATTTTATAATATGAAGTTTGAAGTTGCCTATAATTTTTGTAAATAACTTTTTTGATATCTCCTTTAATAACGGATATATCGTACTTCGACGCACTAACACCCTGTATATTGATATTGATAATTATTACTACCAACATTTATATCCCTTACCTACACCACACATAACCTTCTTTAAAACCATAATTCCATTATCCAAGAATCCAATCCTGGGTGAGAGACAGCAAGTGTCAAGAAATTATCCCTCAATATTTTATTTGCCACAAAGAGCTCCCTCTAAAACTACCAGAAAACATACATACCAGGTGAAGTCCGTATGATTAAATATTTTTTCAAACTCACGATATGGCTAAGTCGACCCTGTGGAAATCATACAAGAAAAATTCCAAAAATAAGAAGACAACAAGTGGACCGCCACGTTTCCCTTTTCACAACCGGTAATAGTTCAGTGCGGTAAAATTGCAAACACTATTTTATTAAAAGGAAATTTTGTAGTGGAAATTAATCAATTTTGAGTCGTAAAACTAAGACTACAATTGTAACTTTTAAAGACCCTAAACGCGAGTTTAAGGTGTTCGATTTACCAAAAATAGACCTTAAATATGTTTCCGTTTTATAACTGAATAATTAAAACAAAACATTTAAAACTAGACAATGTTGATTTAAACCAAATTAAAAATATAAAAGACTGTACAACTCCAAAATGATAAAATAAAGACAATTTTTGAAAAACCCATAAACATTTATAGCACTAGCGTATGGACTATTTTATTATACATTGGTTTGTAGTTATTTTAAAAAAAATCATGTATAATGTTTACAAAAACAAAATTCATCGGCCAGCCCAAGAGAAAGATCATCAAGAAAGAAACATAGAAATCCTGATGTAAACACCACAATTTCCTTTTAAGGGTGAAAGAGTTGTATGACCCTACATAATGTTGTTTTTAAATATATTAATACGATTATCTTTTAAACTATTGCAGTTTGCATTTTACATATTTTGCTTTCATTGTCTCTGTACTTTTATGCTTTTAAAATTTAGATATTATTCAGCTATTAAAGTGATAAGATCATTTTGAATAATTTTCTCAATTTTATATTTTATTTTTTCCAAATTTTTAAAAATTACTTTGCAATTCTACATTTATTAACTGGCGAAAGGATTACTTTAAACTTATGTAACTTACAAAGAATCAGGTATATTTGGGAACTGTTACTAACTAAACTTGTAAACAACTAGACTGAAATGTCAGACAAAATTTCTTGCAAGAATATCATCGACTTCTAGATAGGCTCGGCAGAAAGAGAACAGCCCTCGTAATTCCCCGATTTAACGTGATTGAGGGGAAGGGAATGATTTGATTGATTTGTGACAGTTAAGAATATGTTCCTCTTGATATAAAAATTGACGTGTTTTTTATTTTTCTTAAATTTACGTAAAATTAAAAGTTATTACGGTCCCATTTAGTTATACTCCGATATTGTATTGAAATAGTTTGTTTCCGTTACACTGACTATTACTGTTATAAAAAATTTAATTGTGCTGTTCTCTTTAAATTACTTTAAAGTAAACCTACTTTTGCGAAATATGTTTACACTTTTATTCTAAGTAACTGTAAAGACTAAGTTGTAAAGTTATAAAGAATGTGACCGTTTTGTTAATTATAATCTTGATTTGTCATTAATTTATTTCAAACATCAATGCGTTACTGTTATATTTATTTATACTTCAACCTTTGTAATACTTGTAAGTTTTTATTTCTAACTAGTTATGTACAAGATGAGTCACAATTAACTTTATATACTTCGACTACTTGTAGAGTTAACTTTGGAAACGGTAAAAGGTTAATTTAAAAGTTTATGCTTTCACTTTTTATTTATATTTAGTTTGGATAAAAATTTGTTTCGGTTATAGTGCTAAAACTATTGTTTGAAATTAGTCGAGTACTTAGCAAATATTTAGCCCATTGCTTAGCGTTAAAATGATATGTCCAAAATTCAGAATTTCCAAGATCGTCATTAAAAATACTATTAATTTATAGATAACTAAATGTGTGTTTTCAACATTTTCAGTAGTGACGTACATTCAGGAACCAATAATATATTTTCTTGTTCCATTTTAATAGAATATTTGAAAACATTTCTTGTTGCTTTTTCATGTCTATGAAAAACAATAAATGAAATAAAAATGAAAACCAATTTTCATATTTATATACAGTGCATTCATAAAGTGTGGAAACGGTCCATTATTTCACGAGTTAACATTTTCAGAGGTAAAGCTCGGACAGGTCGATTTTTATCTTTGTTTTTTAATTTTTTTTTTAATCATTTTCACCCCCGCTACCTCATCAGATGTGACAACATCGAGAGTTTTTTTAAATGGAAACAGTATATTTTTATATAAAAAATTAAAAGCCCATATTTTTCTGAGTTCAACCATACCAAATTCGTCAAATAAAATACTCCATGCTACAGTTTACTAAATGTGATGGAAATCAGCGCTTGTATTTTTTAATATTTAATTCAATATTTATTTTTCATGGAAAATAATCTCTTAATAGAGCTGTAATTTTTTAAAAAGCAATTTTAAAAAGATAACAAAGAAATTAAAATACACTTAGGTGGCTATGTGGTTAGTTTAAGAATTTCAAGACATTCTAAAGACCATTATACAGGGTGGTTCAGAATTGTTGAGCGCATATTATATTTAAAAAAAAAGCAACAAAATGAGCTCTCTACATGTTTATTGTTTTTTTCTAAAAACAATTTAAAAAAGTTTTACACAGCAAAATGTTAAACATTAAATAACTTTCACATAAATCGGTAGATAGTGCGACAACATATCGCAAGAAAACGGTTTGCGTCACTCTGCAAATGGCTACCGTACAGAAAAAAGCAATATTCATTTTGCAATGCCGTTGAAAGCAAATTCGTTGTAAATGTTCAGAGACGTTTTCGTTTAGAATACTCAAATCGCCATCCTGCAAGTAAGGACTCTTTTAAACATCGGTATCAACAATTTAAGGACACGGAAAATGTGGAACAAAGGAAAAGCCCTTTCATCCATATAAAATGGAATTAAAGTTGCTTAATGTTTAAAATTTTGTTGTGTGAAACTATTTTAAATTGTTTCTCCAAAAACAAAAATAAATATATAAACATGTAAGTACCTCATTTTTTTTAACATGAAACGCGCTGAATAGTTATAGACCTGCATTATTAAATGTTTGTCTGAGGACTGCTGAATCGTGAATAATCTGATCCCGAGAATCATCAAAATACTGTAAAATAGTGTAATCCCAATGGAAAGTCCTCGAATAAAAAGAATATTAAAAGTTGTAGTAATTGATACGAATTAAGGTCTATTTTAAGACCTTTCAATTGATGTATTGCAAGACCCACTTTTCTAGTTAAAAATTGTATTGATGACGTCATCACGCTCACAGAGGACGTCAAAAATAAAAAGATGATCTGACTTCTAGGTTTCCAAGTATAAATAGATGTATTAATGTTGATCATTGACTATCATCGTGTTTTCCAAAAAACGAAAAAAAAATTAAGTGCTAAATTGAAGTTCAAATTTTGCTAAAGAGGTTAATAAATATATGGTTGTCTGAAAAAGAAGGCTTTAAAGTCTGCTTGTCATGATTAAAATTATTTACTATCGCTCTATGGTGCTTCCATTATTGATGCAAAGCGATTAACGGTTCGTTTGGAGTGTTGTGTACTGAAATACTACAAGGAGGTATTAATAATTTCACATAAAAAGCTACATGTTATAGAAAATTATTTCCACACGAATGAACAATATACGCTTAGTCGCTTTGCATCAATATAGGAAATACCATAGATTAGTTTGAGCCAGAGAAAAGGAATGTGCGCTCTGCTTCATGTTGTGAACAAAGACGCAGCATGCAACTGTTTTTATCTTACTCAAAATTTGACATAACTTGGCAATCCATATTTGACACAAAATCAACAATTTAAACATAATAAATAATAAAACAAAAAGCAGCTACTAGATCTCATAGCACAAATAATTCTCACATTTATATAAAGTTAATAATTGTTATAAAAAATTACAATTCCCCAAAATTTTATTTTCTAATCGAATATTTAGGGAGACACTATCTCTTCTATTTTTTTTGTACGTAGTTATTTTGCCTTATTCATTCTATTCCTTAATTAATTACTTTGTATCCAGTTTCAAATATTCATCACATTTCTATTCAGAATAATTCATTTAATTAATTTCTGTGCTGTCGGATTTTAAATTGTTATTTTAACTTTTCTAGAAATTATTAGTAAGGATGTTATACAATATATATATATATATATATAAAGATACACGTTGGTAAAATTATATTATATAATTGCATTCTTGTTGTACTAATCAAACATAATGAATTAGTTTTATAAACTGGCATTCCTTTATAATAAAAATAATACTCTGTACTAAAAGAAAACTATCAAATTAATTTCGCATAATTTCTATTATGATCGATATAATTTCATTTTATTTATTTTATTTTACAATTAAAGAATTTATAAACTTTTGTTCGTGTGCTTCCTATTAATTTATTAAACAAAACTGTCAGATATCTATATAGTTTTTATAAATAAATATTATGTAAAAATTAACTTCAACAAAGTCTCTTTACAAAAGACATTTTAATTGAACTAATTAATATGTCCGAAGTAAAGAATACACTTTTACAATATATACAATTCGGTAATTTGCAGCCTAATATAATTACTTGTAAATATTTATACAAACTTCTAGGAAATATATATTCTTTTAAATATTAATGTCGATAAAAAATTATTGACTCATTTTCCTTATTTTTGTTTTTAGTCTTCATTAGCAGTTTCAAAAAAAAAATAAAATAAAAAGATAGCTGTTTATTAATTAAACAAACAGAAAAAGTCACTCATTCTTACCATTTGGTGATTGACCGGTTGACGATTAGTGGTATCTTCAAAAACTGGTTCATCAAGTTTCAAGGTTTGCACTGAATTTTAAGAATTTCAACGGACAATGACATTTTGATAATTCGGTTTTAACTTTAACGGTAAATAATCTATTCGAAGACATATATGATATTTAAATTATGTAAATGGCATTCACTTCAACTATAAAGTGTAAAATACTGCGAGTAGCAAGTGTGAAATATTAAATAAGAGCTTAAACATATTTTCGATCAAAGAAGCATTGATGTGCAGTTAGATTAAAAACTGGATGTTAAATTCTATATATTTCTTCAACGGATATATATTTTTTTTAATATTTCAATTTATATATAAGTAATTGGTTTGTGATGGAAAGATTCATTTTTAAATTATTGCAAAAAACGTATTTAAAAAAACAAACATTCAAATTTGATTCATGTCAAAACTAAAAAAGACTGTTATGTATACATATATTAGAAATAAAAATAAAACTATACAAAAGACTTATTTTATCTTAATGATACAGCAAACTTAACGCATAATTGTAAATACTGCAAAATTTTACTAGTGCATGTATAAATGTATCTCTTTTTTTCAAAAATGAAGTGATGTAGTAAACAACATTCTTTTAAATTGCCAAACTTTTATTTAAAAAAAATAATATACCGTGCGTCTTCAATAATACGATAAATCCCTTATTATCAAGCAATTCATAATACTAATAGAAGATGCCATTAAAAATAACCTTAAACCAGCTAAAGCCCCAGGTTATGATCTAATCACGGGTAAGGTCCTAAAGGAACTTTCCCCAGAAGCAATCAAACTTATTACTATTATCTTCAATGCGATTCTAACACAAGGACACTTCCCGCCACAATGGAAAGTAGCTCAGATAATACTAATCCTAAAACCCTGTAAAAATCCAGCAGATGTCAGTTCATACAGACCTATTAGCCTTTTACCAATACTGTCAAAAGTTTTTGAAAAACTCTTCCTTCAAAGGCTACAACCAGTTTTAGAAGAAAAGAACTTAATACCGAATCACCAGTTTGGATTCAGAAACGGGCACGCAACTACAGAACAGGTTCATAGAGTTGCGAATGAAATACGCAGTGCCTTAGAACATAAACAATACTGCTCTGCTGCCTTTATAGATATCACCCAAGCCTTTGACAAGGTCTGGTATGACGGGCTTCTGTACAAAATCAAGAAGAACCTACCATACACCTTCTATGTAGTACTCCTACCTGACAGAGAGGTACTTCCAAGTGAAATTCCGCGAATCCTATACTCACTTAAGCCCTATAAAAGCTGGGGTACCGCAAGGTAGCGTGCTAGGACCTATACTATATTACTACATACTGCTGATATACCCACAAATAGCCACACTGTCCTAGCCACCTTTGCAGATGACACTGGTATACTAGCTACACATAGCAACCCAATTACCGCCACCAGGAACCTAAAAATACACCTCAGTGAGATCGAGCTGTGGATGAAGAACTGGCATATTAAAGCCAATGCGACAAAATATGTGCACATCACATTTACACTTAGAAGAGAAACGTGCTCAGCAGTATTGTTGAACGGTAACATACTGCCCCAAAAAAATGAGGTAAAATACTTGGGAATTCATCTAGACAGACGTCTTAGTTGGGCAAAACATATCTGGTACAAAAGATTACAACTTGGGTTGGTGTACAGAAAAATGTACTGGCTAATAGGACGCTCGTCTCAACTATCACTATCCAATAAAATTCTGGTATATAAGTCCATAATAAAACCCGTATGGTCATATGGAGTACAACTCCGGGGATCAGCCAGCAATTCAAACATCATAAAAATTCAACGCTTCCAATCTAAACTACTCAGAGCCGCAACAAACGCCCCCTGGTTCATACCAAATTACGTTCTCCACCACGATCTACATATCCCAACAGTTATTGAAGAATGTTCCAAATCAGCCCTGAGATATCAAGAAAGACTTAATGTCCACCCAAACACGTTGGCTACGGATCTGCTTATCGAATAACGGCGAAAAAGACTGAAACGATACGACTCACTAGACCTACCCCAGCGTCGCTAGAAAGTTTTAGTTGCACCAATTCCTAGCCTCCATAGTGCAGTGCGTGCTGTGCCTTCGGTCTAGTTCATAGTTCTTAAGCTCCAGTTGTCAGTACCTAGTACCTATACGTAAACAAAACTAATGCAACTTACGCATTACTCGCTAGGAGAGATATCACTTGATAACTCTTCTCTATGTCATATTTGCATTTGTTAACCTAAGTACTGTTGTTTTGTAAAAGACAGATTGTATATTTATTGGAAGTTATTAATATTGCGTATTTCCTCCTATTAATTACGGCTTGACATCTCCTTGGCATACTCAAAATTAAGTTTCTGATAACATTTTGATCCAATTCGTTCCATATCACAATGAGCCTTAATGACAGTTCATTTCGGGTAGCAGTAGCAGGAGGAGGGTGTAGAGCTCTAACTTGCTGTCCGATATTATCCAATATCTGCTCCCTAGGGTTGAGATCAGGACTTCTGGCTGACCAGGCCAATCTTCATAATGCCGACAGCTTGAAGATAATTTTGCACCATTTGTGCAGCGTGTGGACAAGCATTGCCTTGCATGAATTTAAAATTATCCTCAATAAATGGGACATATGGTACCACATGTTGCTTTAAAATGTCCTTTATATACCGATGTGCATTCAATCGGCCCTCTTGGACAATTACCAACTCTGTACGAGCCTCCATCCTAATGCTACCCCATACCATAACAGATCCACCACCGTAGACAACTGTTCCCACAATATTGCACTAGAAATATCGTCCTCCAGGACGTCGATAAACTCTTCTGCGGTGATCATCACTAAAGAGAAAAAATCTAGACTCATCACTGAATAATAAATTGCCCGATTGATGATTATTCCAGTTTCAATGGTCGTGTGCAAAACTGAAGACGTTGCCTTCGATGTAGCGGCTCTATATGGAGTATTATTCTGTTCCATCAACTTTCTTCTTGCTATAAAACTTGTAACTTATAAAACTTATTTGATAATTATAGTCGTGAAAATTCTTGTTGTAATAAAATGCTTGTAACAAACAGACTTCGAAGGATTTCTAATCGCAGAAATCGGTCTTGAGGATCTGTGGTGACTCTATTACGTCTTTGACCTCATCTGCGAAACAACAAACCGTAAACCTAACTGGATTTGGGATAAGCCTTCCTCTACAAGAGCAACAACAACAGCTCATTCCTCTAGAGAAAGATTTCTCAATTCACGTACGTTATGTGCCATAATGATGAAACACACTTAATGCAAATGAGAAATGTTTTTAGACTAATAAACACAGCCAACTAAACAAGTAAACAGTCAAATAAACAATATTGACAAAATTTAATTTATACCACTTTTTAGATGTTTGCAACGTTTTTGCAGTTTTTACAGTTCCCAAAAACTAAAGATATCTTGAAACGGTTGGAGGACAACGTAAATAAATATTTCTTAACCATTAACGTAGACATAAAATATTTACCAAGGTACATATTTAATTTTAAATGACTATGCGTTAATTTTACGGCGCAGTGTATAATAATACAAACCTTAAAAACAATTACAAGAGTACTATTGAGAACACTTTGATAAAATATTTTCAAGTATATTTTAGTTCTTGCAATATACATATAAACTGATGTCACTGACAACGTTCGATAATATTTATACACAGGTGAGGTATCGACTATTTTATATAAATCAGTGACAGTTTTTATCATAAAAGCAGTGAAAATAACGTGAAAATAAATCCAGTGACAAAATTAAGATATCATGAAAATATCCAAATTTAAAGAGGGACATTCGTAAGATCAGTTTTTGATGAGGTTTTTCATAGAAATTTGCGATTTCTATATATTAAATATGTAAAACGTAAAACGGCTCTTTTCAATAATTTTTAAAAAGGCACCTTTGTTCAAGTATTAGCTTTTTATTAATCCGGAATTTGACTAAAATGAATCTTATAAATTTTAGTATACCCTGAACTTACGTGATACCAATGATAACTTTTTGTAAGTTCTTGGATTTCAGATGCGCTGTTGCTTACTTTTTGCCCTAACAGAGCAATATGCGAATCTGACTACAAGTTTATCGATGTAAATTCAAAATAATTTTAAAATACTTAAAACTTTGTTAATCTGGACCATAATAACATTGATGATAATTAAAGTTTTGAAAATGTTAATATTTTATTTTTGGGGCTACACGTGATTTTGCTGTGAGTAATGCACAGTGACTGATCTAAGTAAACCAAGATATATATTGTAATCATAAGCGATACAAAAATGTATGTAGTTCTATATACAATAAATTATTGTTTCTGGTCTGGAAATGGTTAGGTTTTTAATTACTGATAAATTGTTGCAAAATTTTGTTCAACACCTACCTTTTAGAATGGTCTACAAATAGAACCTCTGGCAGTTGGCAAATCAGCCACGCTGGGAAGTCTGTGCACGGAATCTGAAGCAAGTTATTCAATTTCGAATACCTTAAACGAAAGTTAGAAACGATAGTTTGAGGTCCAGCATCACCTTACCTTTCATGTTTTTACTTAAGCATTAACGACACCTTATTTTTAAATGGAAGTAGAATTGGGTATTTATGATTATCAGAAATATGAGCATGTTGCAATCCTCAACCAACAGAAAGAGAGCAGGAACAGTTTAAGCTTTAATGGGCGATATTGTAACCTACCTACCCCTGGGTACTAGTTAATTTGAAAAAACAAAGAAACTGTAATAATTAAACCCATCCCGCTCCCCTTTTCCCGATATTTATATATTTACCTTTATTGGCCTTTCTCCTCCGGTGGTGATCGTCTAGTTAAAAGTTTTGTTTGTATTTATATTCCCCACGTTGTATAAAAATAACCCAAATCCTTTTTACAAAGTTTGGTGCAAATTTGCGAATGAAATCAAACACAAGAAGCCATTTAACTTGATTTATTTAATACTTGTTTAAATGGAATAGACATCGGAAATTTGAATGCCTCATTGGGACCTCGTGGGGTCCCGCTCAGTAAAATCGACCACAGGCCATTTGCCATCAAATATGTACAAGTTCAGATATTTGTACTTGATATACAGCAGATATACTCAAGTTTGAATTCTCTTTACGTACTAGAGATGGTTTCTAGGTGCCCCTACTGAGTTACGGCCGGATCAATACCGACGAGTAACCCTTATGTTCAGGCCCACCTAGGCAGGGAAATTATTCTAGGTAATCCTACTGAGGTAGGGCCGGATCAGTACCAGCGTACTACCCCTCATGTTCAGAGTTACCTAATGTTGCAGATTTTGAGAGAGTTAAGAGAGTCCAACCCTGTAGTAACATCGACCATATTTATGTGAATCAGTGCAAACAGAACTTAGCCAACCACCGTGTCGTTCACCCCTAATCAGCTGGTAATTTACTATAGGTCGAGGGTAAACTAACACTTCGGTCGCACCAAATTCGTAGTCTTTATGTTGGAACAATTTAAAGGCAAATGTTTCCTGTGTCCCTTTTAATGGGCAGGACACAAGTGAAAATCCCAATGTTTGTCTATATGTACGTTTATTGTTACATTACTACTAATTGCTAGGTTACTTTGGATAATTCACTCACCGTGAATTATTAGCCCAACATCAGATACACAGACCATAGGGAGTATGTCTTCAGTTAGTGGTTCCGACATGTCGTAATGTAATTGAGACGTCGTTTGAGTTTGAAAGAAAAGAGGTGCCGGTCAGAGTACCGGCAAATAAAGGGGCGTCGAAATTTGGCAGAAAATATGTTCGTCAGAACGATGCGATGGGCGTCGGTCTCGTACGGATTTTCAAGCGTTGTCAGAGCATCGGGACGGCTGGAACGTTGTTGACAATATATAGTACTGATGATTTGAAGTTTAAAATTGAACTATTTTGAGCTCTTTTTGAGCTCGGTCTTTTATACTGATTTTAATTACCGACGATGCATATTCCCACAGTGTCGCCAGACTCATTAATTATCTACTAATAAATTCGTGTCATTTTTATAGTTATGATTGTTATGGCTGGAATAGAATTTTGTATGAAATTAAAATTAATTTTTGTGCGTTTTATGGTTATGATGTCTGGGGTTACATGTAATGTTTAGAAATCGAGTTTGTTTTATAAATATCTAAAAAAATACTGAAATTCGTGGGAATAATTCTTCCTAAGAAAAACGGATTTGAATGTAAATGGTTTAAATTTTCTTTATAAAATGGCAATTATAGAAAATTATGACGCTACCTGGGTCAGGTTGGTCACAATATACTGCTCGATGATTATTGAATATGAAGAACCGTTTCATCAGGAAGCTTATTTAGGGATGAACTTGTTTTATATAAATAAGTTTAAGTTATAACTAATGTTGATGGTGATGATTCAGGAATAGCACTGCGTGTCGAAGATGTTCGGGGAGATGTTATATTAAAGCTGTTTTCATCTTCTACTTGTTCAACATTTAAAATTAGTTCTCTAAACTCTTAAACTGGCGCTAAATCTTCTTCGGTGAACTTCGTTGGGTTGAAAGGAAATATTCCTGCAATTCTGAATCTTGATATTCATTTTTCCATAGTTGCTGCCTTTATATATGCTTGATTAAATAGATGAGCCACATCATACATTGTGATTTTCTCATGTGGAGTCGATATCATGTGAGAGTCATAAGGGGCCCAAAAAATGTTAAGTCCAGTGGTTGAAGGTGGGTTGATGTGTGAGGTGGTATTGTAAGAAGGATGATGTAATTAACTTTTTTCTAAATTTATAAATATCTGAAGATGTATGACTGTCATGATTGTCTAATATTAGCAAAACGGGATCATTTTTAGTTGACTTTACAAAAACCTTAAAATGATTTAGCCATTTCAAAAATACTAAATTATTTGACCAACCAATATCTGAACATGCATATATACATTATATACATCCTATTAGGTCATCTTTCTCTCACTGTGGGGATATTCTTTTTCTATGATAAATTATCATTGGAGGAACATAGTAACCAGAGACACTAACGACACATAAGATGGTGATAGTATGTCCACGTTCAGCTGAAATGGCAACACCCACTTGCTTTTGTCCCCTCTTAGCATACACCCTTCCTGAATTTTTCTGAAAAGTCGTTATACCGGACTCGTCAACATTGAAGATTCTCTTCCCTCTGAATTTAAACTTATTAAAAAGTTATTTAAGATTCTTGAAAAATAGTGCAACAGCTTCAGCATTCAATGATGAAATACGGCTGATGCTAATGCCTTCTGGTTGACGAGGACTTAGCTGGGGATTCCGTATCAGAAAACCTCTTAGCCACTCTTTACTTCTTTTCTGTGTTAAATTCATGGATTAAGTGATAAGTCTCTGCGAAGTCAAAAGCTATTTGCCTCAACTCCCACTGCGTTACTACATAGAACAAATTTCCCAATTTTACCACGTGATCTGCTAAATCCTGTTCTTGTTGTTACGTAAATAAAAGCTTCCTTCCTATGTGATCAAAGACAACCGATACTTCATGGTTAACATTTTTTCGTCTTAAATGATCACGCAATGTGGATTCCGGAATATCAAAATTCCTTAATGTTGGGCGTATTTTGCCACATTTTTTTTTAAACTTGGGAAAATATTGTAAAAAAACAGACGAAACTATTAGCTTATTTTAAAATTGCAGCTTACCTTTCTTTTATTCCAGTATCACAAAATTATAATCGTAACTAATAAATTTACTTTATCATGTACTACTTGTAACTAAATGTTCTAAGACGGCTGAGGAGCATTTTTGCATAGTTGCCATATTTATGTAATAATGTCTGTATGATCACACTCCTTATTACTCCTTATTACAACATAGCAAAAACTTGCGTTTTTATTACATTACAATATTACATTATTTATATTAAAGAAGCATGCGATGCGATTTATCGAAAATGTCGAAAGATACAACTCTTCGGATTCTGAAGAAGAGAATTTGCGGTACCCGCGACATATCCGAGAAGAGCTAACTATTTTGAATCTTTTGATCATGTTCTTCAATTTCTCACATGCTTCTTTTGTAGAAACTATCTTTCACCAATTAACCAAATATTGTTAACATTAACATTTTCTGAACAATTGCAATACGTTATTGTTCAAATGTTTAATTCTAATTGTTAAGTGACAATCATTTCAATTCTAAAATTATATTTATTTAGGTACAACTGAATATGTGAAAATTCAATATCCATGCAAAAAGTTATGATCGTGTTTACCCTTACTTTCTAGAATATATCTATTATAAATGTAAAAAATAGAATATAGTTACTTATTTGCATTAAATAGAGTGATCAAAAATTGTTATACAAATATTTAAAAATAAATACAGAAAATCATGGATTTTTAAGATAAGTATATTTTATCTTTTACATTTAAAAATTAGCTCAAATACGTTTAAACATATTATTGTTCACAGGTCACAGGTAATTAAAGGAAAAGAAGATGCTGAAATCTTTAGAAATAGAAAGGGCTATTTCTCACTAAATGTGCCAACTGTATATTTAGCAAAGTTAGAAGTTTTCGATATTGTTTTTAGACGGCCTGGCCTGGCTCAACCCACGATATGCAGCAAATTTTCAAAACAGCAGAATATTTTATAAATTTGAAACAGGACAACATGCTAATTGTATTTTATTGGGGCATAGTCGTTTTAAATGTAAATAATAAAAGTAAAAAGATTTTTAAAGTAATCATATATTTTATTAATTTATAAATCATCTACATCTTTCATTGTCTGCAAAAAAATATCCGGTTATTTTTAGAATAATCTAATGACTTCATTTTTAAAACCTGTAACCATTGGACAAACAAATTATAAGAGAAGCCAAATAAGAACAAGGAACACCGTTAAAAGACAGTATAGAGTTTTAAAAAGAAGATTTCCCGTTTTGGTATTAGGAATCAGATTGAAATTAGAAACTGTTACTGCAGTTGTAATTGCATGCTCTGTACTACATAACATTTATATTCGTGAAAACGAAGATGAACCTCCTCAAAATGAAAATATTCAAGAATAAATTAATAATGGCCAAATTGATAATATTGAATTAAATGTAAGACAAACCAACTATGGTTTTGCCAGAGATGTTATTGTGTATAACGATTTTACTAACTAAAATTATTGAATTTTTTTATTCTCATTTGTTGTATTTATCTGCAACATCTAAAAGGTGTTATTTCTTATTTAATATATCACAAAATTACTAATTTTTTTTTAAGCACATAGTATCCAGCTCTCTTATTATCAGCTTCAATTGCCGCTATCTTTGCCAATTCATACATTGAACTCTCTTTCTTTTACGACCGACCGTCTTCTGCTCTTAATGGTCTCGCATTGAGCAAAAAATGTTTCTTAACATTGTTGTCACTTTTAAATTTATTTTTAATTCGCACTGAAACTTTTCTTGTAAAACAGTATTCAAAAATAGTAAAATATGCATCCTAAAGTCTAATGTATTAGTTTACGGTCCTCTTGTTGAAAAAAGACGGAGTAGCTAATGGATTGTCTTCAGAAATAGCTTGTAACGGTGTCTCTATATATTCTTTACTAAAAGTAAAAGAAGGAGTCTCTGAAGACTCACGCACCAAGGAAACAATGTCGGTTTCCTGGGAATAGTCTATTTCGATTATATCTGACGTTACAACTTGGTATAATAAACCTCAATATTTATTGTTAATAACATTAATAATTACCACTTTGCAATATTGACAAAAAAGAACTCGTCACTGTCATTGACATCGGTGATGCCTACCCCACCTCGCCTAATTATGAGAAAGACTTCTTCCAAAATAGGATCGTCTTTGACTTCAGACGGCCCACCTCCAGTTTTAAATAGATCTTTTGTTCTGATTTGTAAACTTTAGCTGTGATTTTTAGAGTAATTCCACATTTTTTTAAAGCATTATCTGATCTAGAATAAAAAACAATCAGAATAAAATATTTATATGTATACCTGTGGTATGTGTACTCCATTAAGTTATTAATATACCAATGGTAATTTTGTTACTATCTCCTTGTTAATATAATACGTACCTTTTTACATTCTTTTTTTTTATTAATGCACTGCATGTTTACAATCTACTCTATTCACAGAGTAATAAGTAAATAGTCTATTAGTCACTAAGGTGAGTTAGGTACCAATCCACTGATGGTTCTCTAAGAATTATTATTGTGGGAGGTCTTCTGGCCATAGTCTTTTTAATATTCTTTCGGCAAGGGGTTGGTTGAATAAATTATTTATTAATTCGTTGTCGTGGTCGGTGGTGCGTTTTTTGTATCTTGTGGAGTGAGCTTTTATTACATCTTTCATTAGTGGGATATTGAGATCGTCGTGAAGTGTCTGGTTAGAGACATACCATGGGGCTTTACTTATCATACGGAGAATTCTGGATTGGAATGTTTGGAGTATCTTCGTATTTGTAGGTTTACTGCAGCCCCATAGTTGTATTCCGTATGACCAAATTGGTATGAGTATGGCTTTGTAGAGAAGCCGTTTACTTTTTGTTAAGTAGCCAGTGCATATTCTTTAGTTTAAGATCTAGATGTTTTCTCTTGTTTTTGATATGTGACTTCCACGTTAGTTTACCGTCTAGATGCATTCCCAAATATTTGACAACTGGTTTTATGGGGATTTTACATTCGAAATCACATTAAAGTCGCTTTGAAGTTTTAGTCATGAACACTCTTTGGTTTTACAGGTAGAGCCGTCCGTTTTTTGATTTGATATAGGTCTTTCATGATAAACTTGAAATGACGTCAACAGTCAACAGAATACCAAAAAAAAACTAAGAATAAAATAAATTTACACTTAACGGGCAGGGGAAACTAAATTTTTAAAGTTGGCAATACATTACATCGTTGCCAAATGGTTCTTGCCAAAATATTTGTCATTTATCGATATTTTGACATTCCTTCCTTGGTTAAAATGTGTGAGCATTTAAGTAGTAAATACCAGTAAATGGTAATAGACTAAACAAACTATTTTGAACGCGAACGCCAAAATGGAGCTCAGGTCCATAACTTCCACTTACTGCTTTAAGAGACATATGTATACACAGAGTATTTTCAATAGAAATGTTTAATGTCTAAAACACAATTATAAATTGGATTAGGTTTATGAAACTCCAGTATGCCGTTGAAAACTTAAGTATTTTTCAAAGGAACACATAACCTTAAAAACATGAAAAGCAAGGGTTCGTGATATTTTTAATGGTGGCACACCATCACTATGGAAAGTAATAATATTAGTTTTAAATATAAGAAAGATGACCCACGTCGTGGTTTAATGGAGTTACCACATATTGCAATGAAACGTGTACTTTTTTTATATTATATATTAGAATTAAAGATTCAGTTTGTTTTTTGGATGAGACGTGGATCTTTAAAATTGGTACAGTTGGACGTTCCTGGCAACATTCTGACCAATTTTTTTTTTATAATCACTTGATGAGTCATTTTTTTTAATTTGTTGCATAATGAAAAAAACAATTTAAATAATAAAGTGTTATTTTTTTATTGTAGGTATATAGTAGTGCGTGCCGGTTCTTTGTCTAGATTTATTGAAGGAGCAGAGATGGTATTTCATTTCAATACCGATGATGATGATGATCGTGACGATTTTTTAGCAGAATAGCTAAATTTTAATTAAATCTATAGTTTATTATCATTTATATAATAAAAATATTTTCTAGTATAGAAATTTGCTCTTATATGAAGTATGATCAATGTGTTTATGAAAAAAGTTTGCATCGAACAAATCGTTTGAGAATTTTTTCTCTCTATGTTAGATAATAATAATAATCTTTATTTAGTTTTACGTACACTGGACTTTTACGTTCTTCATTCAAATAATATATACAGGGTGGCCCAACGAAAACGAAACAGCGATTATCAGGAATTGCATCAACGTTTTTAAAAAACGCAGAGACCCGTCGATTTTTAATCAAAGGGGGACACTTTTTTCCGGTATTTTCGACTTCGCTGCTTACACTTCCAAGCGAGGGTAAATCGCCCCAAAATATTTAAATGGAATTAGGGGTCAAGTAAGGCATCATTTTAAAGCCCTTTCAATTATCTTTATATCAGTCTTTAAATTTTAAAATTCGGCCTGATACTTTTAAAAAAATTTCATTTTAAAATTTAAATTATGTACTTGTTTAGTTTTTAATAAGAGTTTTTAAAATTGGAATTTTTTTCATTTTTGTCAAAATAGTGAAAATGACACATGGGCCGTTGAGTACGCCAATGGTTTAAATGTTCATTTTCTTGCTTTGCATTGTTTTTGTAATTTTTTTATAACATGTGCGAAAAAAGACAAATGGATACAATACGGACACACAAAGAACGTGAAATTAGTGGATTCATATATCGAAACGAAGGTTTGTTTAATTGTGTTTTTTTAAATGCCATGGTTTATTCCATTGCGGAAAGGGTAGATATCATTTCGCTATTTTATGAACAATAAGTGTGCGAATGTAACGGCTCAGTTATTTAATGAAAAATATTAAGAAAAACAGGTCAGTAGGAAGTATGTTCTAGAGTTAGTGAAAAAATTTCAAGAGACTGGAAATGTAGCTAATAAAAAACGAGAAAATAGACCGTAGTTAATACAGCTAGTGAAGTTGCAGTTTTGGGACATGTTCATCTAGATCCTACGTTAAGTACAAGGCAATTAGCATCTGTGTCTGGGATCAATCGAACTAGCATTCAAACTATTTTGAAGAAGAACAAATTACTTCCGTATGAAATACATTTAGTGCAGGAACTTAATGAGGATGATTATGACCGCCGTTTGCAATTTTGCGAAATAACGAGTGAAAGAGTAGCGACCGATCCACAGTTTCTTTTTAATATCTGTTTCTCTGACATTTTCGCTGACCGGCTGGTGGGTCCATATTTTTTACCTGGTAATTTGACTGGCGAAATGTATTTGCAATTACTGGAAGATCCTATTGACCCTACCTTGACCGATATTATTGAAAATGACCAACAGTATAGTGAAGATCATTTAATGTTTCAACAGGACGGTGCTCCTCGGCATTAGTCTTTGATTGTTCGTCAGTATTTAGACCAACATTTTCCACGGCACTGGATTGGGAGAAGAGGTAGCATTAAATGGCCTCCACGGTCACCAGATTTGTCGCCCCTTGATTTTTTGTTGTGAGGATACCTCAAAACTAAAATATACAAAACACAACCAGCCTCTTTAGAAGATTTGCGTCAAAGAATTGTCGAGGAGTGCCATCGAATCATTCCGGAAATTCTTCGGAATGTGCGAGATCGTTTCGAATAAAATCTTTATTATTGTATGGACGCGGGTAGTCATAAATTTGAACATTTAATAATTAAGAAGTAAGTAAATAACTAAACATAATTTAAACTTTAAAACGTAATTTATTAAAAAGTATCAGGCCGAATTTTAAAATTTAAAGACTGTTGTAAAGATAATTGAAAGGGCTTTAAAATGATACATTACTCGACTCCTAATACCATTTAAATATTTTGGGGTGATTGTTACCCTCGCTTGGAGGTGTAAGCAGCGAAGTCGAAAATACCGGAAAAAAGTGTCCCCCTTTGATCAAAAAACGACGGGTCCCTCTGTTTTTGTAAAATGTTGACGTAGTTTCTAATAATGGTTCTGCTTCGTTTTCGTTTGACCACCCTGTATATATTTTTATAACATATAAAATAAAACATGCAAATATTGAAGTTAAGACATATTTTTGTTTTCAAACGCATCTTGCATATTGTTTATAAAAGACATAATTGCACCTAAAGTTTACTTTCTTTTTTTGTTCATAAGAGAAGAGACTAAAATTATCTACATATTGCAAGAGTTGAATAATTATTACATCCTCAGCAGTTTCGAAGGAGACTGATAATATATGGATTTGTCTATAGCTTTCTAGCATGGTAAAATCACCTTTTTTATAGAATTTTATACTTTCATTTAAAATTAATTATATATCTTGAAATTGCAAATTTCAAAAATACTTTTACAGTTCAAACATCGAATAAACCAACACAAAAAAATATTCATTAAAATGAAGCACTGTCACAGTATTATCTTTAAGTGAAGGAAAAGCCTGAGACACGATAACGCCGCTATTCTTTACCTTGTGACTTTATCGTGAAAGGCCTTTATAGAATTACAATATTTCTTTATTAAATTCAGCAGCCCCAATTTATCATCTCCCGTAAAATTGGACCCACGTTTCTTTCCTTCCATTTTGTACATCCTCGAATTTAGATAATAAATGATTTTTTTTTTAATTAATAAAGTCCAAATAGTTGTTTAAATAGTTACAACGTTTAAAGCAAACATTGAAACACATAAACACTACCTATTAAAGGAACTTTCTGACATTGCTACCTACTATATAAAAGTAAATCGGTCACATTTTCAATATTACGTGGCAACGTAATATCAAATGCTTTATTAGAAAGTACTTAGTAAGGTAACAGATGCAGTAGTGAAAACGAAAACCCCTTTAGAACGACTTATTAAGAAGTAGCTACTAAAACACCAATTTAGGAACTGAGAGTGAAAACGGCCGTAAAACTATATAATACTAATAATAATAATAATAATAATAGGGTTTGGCCTTATTACCTATTATTTTCTTAGAAGAATTCTCTCTTTTTCATTTATTTATTTATCTGTTCCGGGAACCACCAGATTATTATTATTATTTCGAATTTGTTGCTTTATCTTTATTTTTTTATTGAAATATAATTTTCGTAGAATGAGATTGATTAGTAATAGGTCCCAGTATGCTGCCAGAGACTTTAAATTTATTAAAAATTCTACATTATTTTAAACATTAGTAACAGATTCTGTTAACGTTAAACTGGGGAAATCGATCATTGTATTTAAATGTGAATTAATTATTGTCAAATTATTATAGTATCTTTCCCCAAAATCTGAATTGCAATATTAAAGTTTTCATGGTTAAGTTCCATAGCGTCAATGAGACCATATGGTTCTACCTTTAAATTAGATTTTGATAAAAGGGTAGTCATTTTTGAAAACCTTTATTAAGAGCCAACATCATCAAGTGCCTTTTCCGACTAAAACCATTTTCCTCCTTATAGACCATATAGATCTATAAACACACTAACTATAAACACGTCTCTTTCCTTCCGATATGATTACATTAAAAAAAAAGAGAAACAAATACAATTTCAAAAAAATCTGCTATGGCAACATAGCGTTTCCACTAGAATACTGCACAGGCCCGGTTCTAATAGAAAATAGATTTAATTTTTTTGGCGCACATACGAATGGATGGTGTATATGTTTGTGATAGGATAAATTTATGGAGAGACAAAAGAATAAACATTTATAAAATCAAATATTTCTGGGTTCCTGGGAATGTGATTTTTTTACGAAAACAATACCTCCCCTATACTACGTGCACGAGTTACTGAAGAATACAGAACGTCAAACATGAGATAACATACATAAATATGGAAAACTAGAAAACAATAAAAAATATTTACAAAACGTTTCCTTTAAAGTTTCTGGTAAAGCGTAACTATATATTTCAATTTCAATATTTTTGATTGATGAAAATTTCGACAATATACAGCAACCAAAAAATATATACGTAACAAACTCTAAATTAGCACTAGCAATCAAAATTTGAAACGGCATTAATTAAAACTACATATTACTTTTTAGCAACTATTACATAAAAAACACTTACCTATTATTAATGGCATTTAACGCCATTTTATGAGAACTCACTCGTTTATGCGACAACCGCCTTTTGTGATTTTTATTATTCATGCAAGTATGCTCTGTGATTACTTAAGTCTGAATCAAAGTCGTTTAAAATTTCCGCAAACGGTACTGTACAAAAAAAATTCAAATTTTCCCGAAAACATGTGCTAGGCCACGCTCAACGTCAAACGTGAAAGCATAATCTGTCAAAATGTATGATCACTGTTGACAGATTATAGTTTTATTTTTATTTCTGGTGTATAGGCGTAATCTACTATTTTTTTTCCTCTGCGGTGGAAATTAAAAAAAAGTTGCATTAATACTTTAAATTTAAAAAATCTGCATGAAGAGAGGGACGTCTCCTTTTTTGTACTGATAGTTTTTTGTAATTTTCTCCGATTTCTGAAATTATTGAAAAAAAAAAGGAATAAATCTACATTTCTCAGTTTTTGAATCAACTCATTATCTCAATCAATTTTGAAATATTTGGAATTTACGATTTCATGCGGTATCGTTGCCTCTTAAAGAATGGACTAGAAATTAAGGCAGTTTTACTCCTAAATTTGAACTAATTGAATAAACGAATACATTTGCATTTCTAGATAAGGAGGAGCAGAGATATGATGTATGTAATAACCGCAATTGTTTTTTGCATGAGTATTTTTAAATGATGGATGCTTCACAAAAGATAATAACTACTTAATGTTATCCAGACTGCATTAAAGGTTTCATTATTCTGTAGAAATTTATTCTTTTGTCAAAATGGCTTAACTACCCGAATTCAAAGACCAATGTTTAAAAATGAATTTTTATTTTGAATTTTTGAACCAAAAAATGGTGGTAATTTACAAAGTGAATAATTTCGCACAATTTTATAATATTGTGCTCGATGCAAGAAAAGTAAACTAATTAATAAGGATTTTAGCTCTCATAAATTGTAACATTAATATGTAACAATTTTATACTTTTATCAATTTTTGTGGTGACACAACTTAAATTATATTTGACAATCTATCGAAGCAAAGGAATTGTTTATTTTTTTTAAACGCTGGTTTAATAGCCGTTTCTACACTTCTTATTGACATATCCCTATTTCCAACGAATATACATACTACATCAAATGCGGGTTTTCTCAACATGAGAGCTTTTAAATTTAAATTTTAAAAAAGATTTAATTCGACCATAATTGAATATATAAACATTTGAAAGGATTTCGTTCTTAATAAAACAGATTTAATAAATTTTGCGGTATTTAGATAAAATACTTCCATTTCCAATAGTGATTTTACCCATTTTGAATAACAATGAATTTGTTGATCTGTATATAATAATAAAATTATTAGAAAATTAGGAATAAACCAGAAATTAAATATATAAAATATAAAAATCATATTTTCCATATTAAAGGGTTAAAATCCTAGTTGTTTCCAGGAACAAGATCGTAGTAATTCATATGTTACTGATGGTGCTAATTAATACAAGTAGTAGTTAAAAATTATCATCGTTAAGAAGCATATATTTTTACATAATAATGATATAAAACGACTGAGTAATGAAATGAATAATTATTAAATACCTCTATTATTAAAGTTGAAAAATAAAGGATTCATTTTCTTAAAGAAACAAATTTGGTCATTTATGTTTTATTATAGTATCTTTGCCAAACAAATTAGAAAATATAAATTTTTCAAAATTAATTAGAAACGTACTTTAATAAATTTAGGAGGTACTATTCAATCATTGAAAAAGGATTTACCACGATAAAAAATAATTAACAAATATCAAATCAGAAAGATTAATACACTAATGTCAATATGCAAAAATTGGGTAAAGTTTCTTCATCTATATAAAGTTAATGCGGTGTTCAAGTTTATCTTTATGATACTTATTTTTAACAATAGGAAGGGTGTTCACTCGGATTACTTCCTACCTATTTGAAGTGGACCGACCCCTTGGTTAATATTTCTTTTTTTAAAAACTGCTATTAACGCTACTTCAGGCTTAGGATGGTTTAAGCATTAAAAAGTTTTTGGTTTTTTGAATTTTATGTTTTATAATATTTTTGTTGATATGTTTCACATCATATCTATAAAGGTAATAGGAAGACATTAAATTAAAAAAAATGCTTGGTACTACACTACAAAATTCCCAGAGACGCTAAATTTATAGGTAATTATGATATAAATTTCTAGATTTAAATTACAACTGGTTTCTAATGAACATATATAAGAATACTTTTGGTCATTAAAAACTTATTAAATATGCGTTTTGCCTCAAACTACCTGTAATAATCTGGGATAATTGCACTCAAAAATTTACCTGAAACACAAATCCCCGACTTTCTAAATAGTTTTACTAATATAAATATTTATCGTTAGTTATTTCTACTAGTCATTAAATTATAAATATTTTAGTTTATCATTGATCTGTTGTGGGGTGTATATACAATATGGTCCAAGTTAAAGGAGTAAATTCATTATTTCATAAATCGGCGATTTTAGGGGAAAATCCTAAAACTCGTTGATTTTTATTTTTAAATGGGCGTTTCATCATATCACCTCTTTATTTTTGACGTCATCTCTTTGAGCGTGATGAAGTCGTCAATAAAACTTTTAAATAGAAAAGTTGGTCATGCAATACATCAATTAAATATATATTCACCCATATCAATTATGTCTTAGTATTATTATCAAAAGTAGTATTAATGACATTCGAACAGATTTCTTAATTTATTAAGTACTGTTATGATGTATTTATTGATACCCAAAAATAAATTAGGTAAAGGCCGTCACTGACAATGAAAATATGTCTAAACTACTTTTTACCTTTTTTTTAAAAAAAAAACTAGTTACCTTATCAAAATTCCTTTATTGACATTCAACATAATTGTTATTGTAAAATGGTTAATAATATTGTAGTAGACGAAATCAAAAACTTTTTGATTCATTTATCAACATGAAGCTGACTGAAACGGAAAGAATTGAATTTCTAATATTAAATGGTTGTGGAGATAAGAAGTATGTAAGTTATTCAATAATAAATATCTCAACCAAGTACCAATTACAGTCCACAGTAGGCAAAATCGAAAAAAAATTTAGAGAAACGGGTCATGTAAAAGACCTGCCTAAAGATAGTAGAAAACAAATATTTGAAAACAAGAAACTAGATGTTCTGCTGGCCTTTGAAAATAATCTCCATACCAGTTTACGGCAACAAGCGTTAGACAATGAGGTTGACCATCCAACAGTTCTTAAAATGCTAAAAAATGAGAAGTGGCATCCCAATACAGTAAATTTAATGCAGGAATTCATGGAAGAAGATTTTGATACACGAGTTGAATTTTGTGAAATCCTAATGGCAAAAATTAAGAGACCCAATGTTTTTAAAAAAAGTTCTTTTTTCTGATGAAGCTACATTTCTCATAAACGGTCATGTGAATCGCCAGACTTTCCGGTATTGGGCGTCCGAAAATCCACACTGGATGCAGGAGTACCATATTCAATACCCAGAAAAAGTGAATGTTTGGGCGGGAATAATAAATAATAGGACTATAGGACCATAATTTTTCGAAGAAACCTTAACGGGTCCTCGATATTTACAATTTCTGCAGAACTTCTTGCTCCAAGAATTAAACCGGTTGTTCCCAAACAGAAAGACGAAATAATCGCGTCGTAAGAGCTACCGTGCAAGTTGTACCAAATACATCACTGGCTGAAGAAATAGCGAATAAGAGTCAATATTAGAAAATCGGCACATGTTCCCGTCACAAATCGAAGAGGCGCCTACCCTTCAGGCATACTGAATAACATACAAATTCCGTCAAATATCTATGCATTCATTTGGATCGAAGGCTGGAGGAAGCATATATTTATAAAAAGAAAACAACTTTACCTACCTCTTCATAAACACATAATAATTATCCATAGTAAACAAATGACTAATCTACAAAGGGATTCTCAAACCCATTTGGACGCACGGAGTAAAAATTTGGGCTCCACCTCTAATTTAAACACAAGCTGCATGAAATTTTATTGAAAATAAGGTGCATTTAATGAATTTAATGCTAACCAGGAAATTATCATTACATATTTTGCATACATTTACATCCCATGCCATAGTTCTCTTCAATATTCAATATTTCTTGCAACGATTCACTGGACTATAACAATTAGGAACATTACCTATGTTTCTATAAGTTTTTGTTAGCAAGGGTCGACAAGCGATATGCACTTTATTGCGATCGTATTTAGGAAAATCACTGACAATTTAAATGCAATTCTTTCAAAATTCACAATTTTTGTGTTAGCAGGTGTAGTACTCACCCCTTCTTACACCAACACAACTTTGCAAAAAATGAGTAGCTTTTTACCAGAAATTCGAACACTTTTAGAGACACATCAAATACACATGTTTAACCTGTTTAATGAGTTTTGTTTTTTTCATTTCATTTCTTTTTTAAAAAAAGAAAATCATAAACGGACGTAATTGGTCATTATTACAATATGTTTAAATATAATAGAATAATAAAAATATACAATAAATTAGATCTAACCTACAAAATATACAACTCACCTATTTTAGTGAAGTTTGGCTGAGTCAAAATTACTCAAAATTATCTAGATAATCCTTAAAAACAGCATTAATATATCAACCAAATTCGCTGTTTTAAATTCTTTATGATTATTTGAGGTTTTTACTTACATGTATTCTACATTCTGTAGAGATGGGAGTAAACCGTACTTAAATTTTTAATATCTGTTCTAAAATTAACAGAAATTATTTTATTTAAACTTGTTATTTTTTCTTGCCAATATTGAAGGATTTTCGAAGTCATTGTAATAATGACGAAATACGTCTGTTTATGATTAAAAAAAGCCTTGAAAAAGAAGCAAATACGAGTATGCTTCGAAACGTCGGTCATTTTTAAATAGTATTTGGTGTTTTATTTATTGTCCTCACCGCGATATTCCAATTCACTGTTCGACAGAATTTTTTGCGGACCACCGTGTTCTACTTTATTGTGTTCTTGTCGCAACAAAAAAGAAACTACTGAATTAGTTGAAGGTTTTTGATCAAATGAAATCTCATCATCTTGTAGGCGTCCATCAACCCTGAAGATACCAGAAGGGTCTAAGATGGGCTTAGGTTCAAGAAGTTGTTTATCAACAAGCAACTTATTATTTGAGAGTAGAGACTTTCTTTGATGATTGTGATGAGATGACTGAATAGCCTTTACTACAAATTTCAAGGTTTGGGTTAGTTCCTGAAAGGACCAGAGAAATCTTTTAACTTTAAATTATCAGAATATCTGAGAATGTACATTATGGTAGGTTGCAATTTATTGACCTTAGAAAACGACATTCTTTTATTTAGGAATATTTATGGTATTGCAAAATATATCAAAATTTGAACGTCACAGTCTGAAGAGTGCAAAAATGTAGGACTTGAAACCCAAAGTTTCTAAACATTTGAGTTGAATATCCCACGGGCAGGATATCAATTAAATTGTGAGCAGATCTCAGATGTGGCCAACAATAGTTTTTACTAATATCTTGTATAACAGAGACACGATTCGCAATAAAAACTGACTATCGACTGAGGTGTAAGTTTATCCATGCAAAAGCAATTTGTGAATTTGTCCACAAATGTACTGAACTAATTTTAATTTTTTTCTGAAACACACTAACATTTTTTCGAATTAAATTAGGTAATAAGACCATAGCAATTAGTCTAATTTGGGAATGGTTAGAACTTTTTTTAAGGAAACAACGAAGAATTTTGAAACAATAAGGGTACATGGGACTGAGTTATCTGTATATATTGTACGAGCATAAATCAAGCAACTGTAAACTAAGGAACTTCGAGAGTTAGATCTAGATCGGAGTGTCCCAAGTGAGTTTGGGGAATCAATTTTTTTGCATAAGGATTTTAACTGCTAAATAGTGTTAACTACCATTAGGGCCAAGACAGGAAATTATTGCAGAAACAATTTTTTCTTTTATTGAGTAGTTCTATACTAAGAGAATTTGATGTGGAGATCGCTAAATTATCTGAGTTAGAGTGACATTTTAAGCCAAAATCTTACAAGGTTATTCATCAAAATTTAAATCAAAACAATTGAGGTAAAAAAGAGTGAGTACGTCATCCACATACATTTGATTCGAGCAAGAGTTTGAGGCGAGAGTGCGACGTGAATGAGAGTTAATGCATTTAAGAGCCTCAGAGGGCGCATTTCTCCATAAAATATTCTGCAAAAAATTCTGTCTTGGATTTATGACTACTTGTTTGTACATTTGTTTGATGTCCGTAGCGAGAACAAAATAAAAACTTTTGAATCGGCACAATATGTCAAAGAGATCAGACTGTACTGTGAATTCTTTCGAAGTTACGTCATTAAGAAATTGACCTGAGGTGGTTTTGCCAAAGAAATGGAATACCACTCTTAATCTAGTAGTGGCCTTATCATTTGTTAATATACATAATTGGGATATGAAGTATTTATTTTTGAATTTTCTATTAATACATATTTAAAAAACCAAAAACTTGGTTATTTGAATTTTTCACATAAATTTTGTGATTATGTGAAAAAAGTGTAAATACAAAAGTTGTAGATCTTTTTATTACCTACAACTTTGCCATTTAACTTTTTTCCATAGGACTTGTAGTTTTGCCGGAAATCGAGATAAACAGTTTTGTACCCTTAAAAACTCACCCCCTTCCACTTCCCGAGCTCAGATCGCCCGTAAATTATTTTTCCTTTCATTTTTGTTATATTCTCTTCCTTTTCCAATGGGTTTCATCCTACTATTATTTTTTTCCACTTTTTACCATTTTCAAAGGCTTCAGCCCTGGTCTATATGCAGTGTGAGGGGATTGTTTACAGGTACCAAATAGTAGAGAGCAGAACCAATGAACATAACTAAAGTTGATGGTGTTCCGAAATTTGGATCTGATAGAGAAGTGAGAATATTTTGAGGAATACCTAATGCCATTTCAATTTGTGCTTGAAGAAGATTACCAGTAATAATTTTTCTTATAACACAAAAAACTTTGAATTTTTGGCTATTGTTGAATGGAGAGTGTAACTGAACATCAATAATTTCGTTAGCACGTCCACGGTCATAGCCAATAATTCCTGTGATGTGTTAGCTTTCTTTGTAGGGTGAGTAACTTAACTTTTGGAACTAATATCAGGCAATAAATGAGTATTGACTTCTGTTATCTAACAATAACCTAGTAATGATCGATTGGCCCTTTTTGGTACATAAAATTGCTTGTAGTGTAGTTAAAAGCACGTGGGAGTTCTGAGAATTAAATGAAGATAAACTTGCAAAGTGAATAGGAGTGTTTGGATGTGGACCATCATGAGCCGAAGTGTGGGGTTATACCTGAGAAAATTGAGTGCATTAACAATCGGTTCGGAAAGCTGAGACTGGGAGTTATTTTTTTGTAAGTAGGGTAGAATTATTTTTTTGAGTGTACATTTTGTCGGATAGGTAATTATTTCTGTGAGTATAATTGTTATTAGTATCAGAATGGTTAACATTTGCACGTGGATGAGAGTGATTGAAAAAGTGAAGCAAAGTATGATATTTCTGTTTACATACAAAACACCGAGAGAGAGAAACAACTGTCAAGAGCATATTTATCACCGAAACCGTTGAATGAGTGAGTTTTCTTTTTATAATTTTATGTCGGTCTGCTGGAGTGAGAGTACCAAACACGGGACAAACATATATTGTATGAGTACTACTTTTAGAATACAGACAACCTCCACGAAAATTAGGAAAAGGGGGAGGAGGTTTCCTTACATTAGAATGTAATAATATATTGGATACATTTTTACTTTATCTCTTTTCAGAGAGATGATTAGCATTTTTAAAACTAGAGAGGTTTTTTAAAATAAAAATATATTGTCAAGAAAATCAAGAAATTGAGAGATTGGTGGGACAACTTTTAAATCTTTTTCACTTTCAAAAGATCTACGCTAGTTCTAACCAACTGTCTGTTCAAATAAATAAACAAGTAGGGTATCAATAATTTCTTCATGGGGTTTTTAATAGATTTCATTGTGTGTCTAGTACTGGTCACAAATTCTCTCAACGTTTTGGGTTCAAATCTTTTGAGATCAGGAGCATTGAGAAGGGAGTTGAAATGAGAATTGATTACATTAGTTTTATTTTCGGACCTCTTTTTTGACAGATCGAGAGCAGAAAGAAGTTATCATTTGTGACTTTGATATTTTCAACAATTTTAAAGGCTTCTCCCTTTAAAAGCGTTTTGTGCGTCGCGAGGATTTTCAATAATGAGCACGTTAAATGATTAAAAAAGCTTTGCCAATCTTGTTGATAACCGCCAAAATATATGTTAATTTCGGATAATTTTGATTAAGACAGCTGAAAAGTTGAAAAGGATTATAATTCTCTGTTCAGAAATATACAGGTTTTCAAATTAGGTGCATTCATAACTGAGAAAATTGATTTTAAAAATGTACCATTTTGATGTCTCCACTTCAAAAGATTACATAGAATGACGCATACAATCTCACATAATTAAGAATGTATTTTCTAATTTATTTTACAATTTTGTCAGGGCTTAATTTTCTCAGTTATGAATGCACCAAATTTAAAAACCTTTATATTGCTGAACAGAGAATTAAAATACCTTCAAAGAGGTATCCCTTTTCTCATTAAAAATTTTCTGTAATGATGTCATAATTCTGAGGGGTTGGGAGTAATATTTTTTTATCTTGTAAAATTAAAAATAAAAATGGATCGATCTCAAGTTTTCACAATAATGTTAAAAATGAATTTATTCCATCCATATGGACCGCATTGTATATTTGCAGCACTGAAACAAAGAAAGGGTTTTGTGAAATTTTTGTTCAATTTCATTTCGATTCTCATTATCTTCTGAAATGAGAACTGCATCAAATTTTTTATTATTTTCTATTTCATTTTGAGCAGAACAATATTTTGTATAGACGTCTTTTAGACAATCAACTCAGTTTTCAAATACATTTATAAGTTTTTCAACATTCTTATTAACTGTCATCTAGTTGAAATGTCTAATAATACTTATTTTCGCACTTTTCGGATTCTTTTTGCAAGTATCATTTATATAATTTAACTAATTCTATATAGAGAGAGCTGAGAGAAAATGCTAAACAAGTGCATAAGTAGATGTATGTTCGAGAAATGAGAAATAATTTGTTTGAGTGTAGTTAAAATGAATTTTATATAAGAGATATCAATACTAAAAGTTATCAAAGTATATCAGAAATTAAAATATTTCAATTAGCCCAAAAAATTTGATATCAATAATGGCCACATAATATATCATCATTAATATCCACAAATAAATATAAGAAAAACAAAAATAAAATATATTTTATGAGTAGAACAATGCATTTTATCTGTGGGAATCAAATTTTCACTTATCGATAAATTTTACGTAAACAAATAAAATAATTATTAGAGAAAAGTTTTTTGTGTGCACCAACGTATTTCCTGTGAAATTTTCAAAAAAAAATGTTAAATCAATCACGAAGGCTGGATTGCATAAAATCGTGTTATATTTTAAGTATCGTATTATAGCTCTATAGGTGTTGCATAAAGTACAAATAACTCGGGAATAACGCTCGTGTTGGATTTGGCACATACATTCGTTTAACGCTGGGCAATATTAACCTAAATTTCAGTTGATAAAACTATAATTCTGGGTAAAGTGTTAATTCAACTAATAATTATTCACATTGTAGAATTTTATTCAGTATAATTGATTGTTGCTCAAAATTGTTAAGAGGATACTAAGAATTATCCATAAATAAATCCTTTGTGCTTATTTTCTCAAACAAATCAATTCATCCAATAAATAACTGATAAACTGATTTATTTTTTTAAAAACTTTAATGAAGATTACACTTTAACAATAACTTTGTTGCGAGTTCTTAAGAGCATGGATCATCACGTGACTTTATCCGACTAAAAACATTTACCTTCATATAGACCATACAGTCCATATAGACCTACAAAGACACCAACTATAAACATGTCTCTTTTCTTTCGATTTGATTACATGAAACAAAGAGAGAAACGAATACAATTTCAACATCTATGCTTTCGCAATATAGCCTTTTCACTAGAATACTGCACAGGCCCGGTTTTAATAGAAAACAGATTTAAGTTTTTTGAGGCACATACGAATGATTAGGGTATAATATATGTTTGCGGTAAGTTAATTTATGGAAAAGTGGTGCACTGAAAATATTGTTCTTTACAAAACTTTTCCTTTAAAGTTTCTCCTAAAACGTAACTATATATTGTTATTTCAATTTTTTTAATTGATGCATTTATTTAAAGATAACAAATAAAAATAGAATTTATCAAAATAAAATTTTCGATAATATACATCAACCTAAAAATGTATGTACATAACCAAATTACCAATAAAAATTTTAAACGGCTTTACTTAAAACTACATATTACTTTTTAGCAACTATTACATAACAAACACTTACCTATTATTACCGGCATTTCGCACTCTTTTAAGAGAACTCTCAGGTTTATACGAGAAACGTCTTTTGTGACTTTTATCATTCTCGGTACAAGTATGCTACATAATTATTTAAGTCTGACACAAGTCGTTTACAATTTTCGCAAACGGTACACTGTGTAAGTAATAATTCAAATTTTCCCGAAAAACTGTACTAATCCCCAGTCAACGTCAGGCGTGAAAGCTTAATCTGACAAAATGTATGAACACTGTCGCCAGATTATAAATTTAAATATTTCTAGTGCATAGGCGTAAACTACTATCTTCCACTATTTGAAATTTCGTTTTACTGCTAAGTGATTGAAATTTAAAAAATCTGCATGAAGGGGGACATGTATTTCTTTTTTGTTTTGTTTGGTTTCTCCGGTTTTTAAAAATATTTTAAAAAAGGAATACGTCTCCCCCTTTTGGTGTAAAAATCTGCATCTCTCTGTTTTTGAATCATCTCATTATCTTAATCCATTTTCGAAATATTTGGAATTTACGATTTACGATGCGGCATCGTTGCCTCTTAAGTGGTTTAGATAATACACACATTTTTCACTGCTTTACTAATCACAATTTAAATTAAACTCCGTTTAGATATGTGGTCTGAATAGTCATTAAATTTTATATTTTAAATTATGTGATGGTCAATAAAAAACGAGAGAATCTATTGTTTAGCGGGGAGTGTATGCACTATTCATTGGGTTCTTAACGACTCTTTCCTTCTGGAAATCGAATGACTGACTGTGACGTTGGGGGTGATCACGACTGATTTGTGAATTGTATGCTCAGAGGGCAGTTTTCATTGGTCGTCAATCTTTGTAGCAAATAATAGAAAAATGTTGATTAGTTAGCTGTTTTTGTGAACGGGACTAAAGTTTCGTTAGTATATGATATCGTTTGGATAATGTACAGGTTGTACTAATGTCAGTTGAATATTATTTTAACTTGTTTAAAATGAGTGAATTTTAAAGAGACATTTTATCGAGAAATTAAGTCTCAGCCATAGCCATTGTTTACTAGTGCTTTTCATTGCGCTTTTGCTTCCGTTTCCTCAATTTTTCAGGAAAATCAGTTCTTTTCAAATCTATTTTGTTTTTACCAATAAGTTTTAATGGTAAGCTTAGAAATTAGAAGCAAATCTAACTTTACATTTACAAATCTAACCTAATAATTGAAAATTCGCATCTAATTTGAAAATATTTTAATACTGCAAATAATGCAAATTCATTATATCTAATAAAGACTATGTTCTTTTAATATGTCATACATGTCTCTTTCCAGTGCATCTAATTTGTCAGTTGAGAAAAATTATGGGACGCCAAGGACTTTCCGAGATAGAAATGCTTGCCTGCTTTGAAATATATAGTGACCATTCATTAAACAACGCTTTAGATTCAACAAGCCAATCGTTATCGAAATAATACATTTAATTGGTTATCAATAAGATCTTCTCAAAAAACAAAATTATGCACCGTCTACGAGACATAAAATTTTGGAGGCACTGCGATTTTATTTTCACGAAAGTTTTGAAATCGTAACTGAAGGCTGTTTATTCTATTATTATAAACAGTTTGTCGAATTTTTAAGAAAGTATCTGATGGTTTAACTAAACTGATACATCAATAAATAGATACGCCTCAAACTTTTGAAAAAATCCATCAGACTAAATTACATTTTTTTAATATTGTCGGTTTTCCCAATGTAGTAGAAGCTATAAATTGCACCCACATCAAAATAGATTGGATAGACACTTCAAGGCTAGATGATGCTTAAAGATATCTGAATAAAATAGTATATTATGTTACTAAGAGTAGAAGGCCTACATTATTTGTTGAGTCCAGTATATTGCAGAGCCGAGACCCTAGCCGAGGCTGTGCTAACTGGGCGAAACATATAATGAGCCTTCTAATCCATGTGACATATACTATTTTTTCTTCAAATGTCTATAAAAAAAATTACTTCAACTGTTTTTTAAAATCTAAAATACAGAAAATATATTATTTTTTATATAAATGTCAAAATGATTTATGTTAAAATCTAGTAGTAGTATTTTATTTTATTTTATTATAAGTAGCTGTTGATCTAATTGTCAGATGAGAACATTTTGTGTTCTATGAAATGTTTGATATTGTTATTGTTTTATGTTCTATGTTGATATAAAAAAGTGAAAAAGAGATACGAGAGTTAAGATGAGAATCACTAAGAGTTGCATTAACGATTTGAAAATAAAAAAAGTTTTAAATAAATAAAAAAAATATTAGGCTTTATTTATTAAATGTGCTATTTTGTAAAGTGGAAAAATACGTGTAACCTACCTACCCCTGGGTACTAGTTAATTTGAAAAAAAAATAAAGAAACTTTAATAATTAAACCCATCCCGTTCCCCTTTTTCCCGATATTTCTATACTTACCTCTATTCGCCTTTCTCCTCCGGTAGTGATCGTCTAGTTAAAAGTTTTGTTTGTATTTATATGCCCCACGTTGTATAAAAATAACCCAAAATTCTTTTGCAAAGTTTGGTGCAAATTTGTGAATGAAATCAAACACAAGAAGCCATTTAACTTGATTTATTTAATACTTGTTTAAAAAGAACAGACATCGGAAATTTGAATGCCTCACTGGGATCTCTTAAGGGTCCCGCTCAGTAAAATCGGCAACAGGCCATTTGCCATCAAATATGTATAATTTCAGATATTTGTACTTTGATATACAGCAGATATACTCAAGTTTGAGCTTTTTAATAATTTGATGTAGACATGAAAGAAAGATGAGTAATAATTAAAAATGTTAGTTTTGAATGTTATATTTATTTTCCAAGAGCATGACTATTTTCTTACAGTTTTTAGCTTTTGATAATAAATAGGGGAGATATAAGGATCTTAAAATAATGTAACTATAAAAAATAATTACGTAAATAGTGAAAAAGACTGACAGTTATTATTTAACATTTCAGTAAGTGAAAGAGAAGTATAAAACCAGTCTGTAATGGTTTATTGTTGTACAGGGTGGTCATTCTGAATTTCTTATTATACACTGTGTACATAAAGTATGGAATAAATTCATATTAAGCTAAACAAACAATTTTGAGAAAACATCCTGAGACAGGTCGGTTTTTGATTATAATTTAATGTATTTTTACATAACAATTTAATATACAGGTTAACCATTGGTAAACCAGTGGCACGCCCTGTATATTTTATTTTTTTTAGATTGCAAATTTCAAAGCGATTCCAAAAATATATCATACTTGTGTTCGGTAATTAATAGCTTTGAAAATACCATAATTTTAAAATTAATGCCGTCATACCTTTGGTTATCATTATTGTAAAAACTTGTCAGATGTAAAAAGTTGTGATAATAACCCAGTACGCTACTCTTTAATACTCACTAATGACAGTGACATTTGTGAAGTGTAATACCAGTTTAGTTATAGTTTAGTTATTCTAAATTTGCTTGTTGATACTTTAAAAATGCCTTTAACTATAAAACAAAGGATTGGAGTTCTTATGTTATTTGGTTTTGGCGATACAATGTGAACTCAACAAGAGGTATGTTCTATGTTTAATAATAAATATCCAGAATAACCTATAAGTCAGTCAGCAAAATTGAAAAAAAATTTAGGGAGTTTGGTACCCTAGAAGATCTATCTAAATCCAGCACTTGCCAAGGATATTAAATTAAACGTTCGGCAAGTTAGTCGAGAACATGATGTTCCTTTTACTTCTATTCATAAAGTATTAAAACATGAAAAGTTGCATCCGTTTAAGGTTCACCTTGTATAAGAACCATCAGATGATAACCCGGATCGTAGAATGGAATTCAGCGAAACTTTGATGGATAAGTGTAGTGATCCACTTTTCGCAAAAAACGTTATTTTCTCTGATGAATGCACATTTACATTAAACGGTGAAGTCAACAGACAGAATTGTAGATATTGGGCAAAGGAAAATCCTAAATGGATGAGAGAACATCACACTCAATATCCACAGAAAACTAATGTTTGGGCTGGAATTATTCGAAATAAAATCATTGGATCCTATTTTTTTGATGGAAGTGTAAAGGGGCCAACTTATCTGCAATTTTTAATGAACTTTTTGATTCCAACTTTAATGAATTTATTCCCTAATGCAAATATTCCCGGAAATATCGATGAAAGTCTGTGGTATCTACAAGATGGGGCGCCGCCGTTTGAACATATCTTGACGAAGTTTTCCCCAATAAATGGATCGGTAGACAAGGACCCATTGAGTGGCCACCAAGGTCACCGGATCTCACGCCATTAGATTTCTTTTTGAAGGGTCATCTAAAAAATGTTGTGTATAAAAGTAAACCCGACGACATAAATGATTTAAAATATAAAATAAGGCAAGCAATAAATAACATTTCGCAGGAAACCATTAATAAAGTTCAGAAGGAATTTATTGATCGCTTAGTACATTGTTAAGCATAAGAAGGAAGACAATTCAAACACTTACTGTAATTTATTGTGTGCCAATTTATTGTTACTGTTGTATTATTTTGTTATTTTAATTTAATTAAAGCTCTTCAAAAATACAGATTTTAAAATTGTTGTATCTTCAAAACTATTAATTACCGAACACAAGAGTCATATATTTTTGGAATGAAATTTGCAATCTAAAAAAATAAATCTATACAGCGTGTGCCATTTAAATAAATTGTCGATAACATCGTTAATCACAAATGGTTTACCCTGTATATTTCATTGTTATGTAAAAATACATAAAAATAAAATCAAAAACTAACCTGTCTCAGGATTTTTCCTCAAAATTGTTTGTTTAGCTTAAAATGAATTTATTCCATACTTTATGTATACACTGATTAAATACTTATAAAAAGTATAAGAGGATTATAGGATTATATTTGCCAGTGAGCCAATTCCTACATTCCGTGTGGGAATTCGACGAGGGGATTAGAGACCTGAAGACGTGGGGCAACTCGGTAACTCCAGTTTCAACGTGGTAGGTAAATTCCTCTAGAAGCTGTAACGACAGGGTTGAAATAAGTTTTCGATATCTGTCATTATGATAATACAGTTGTAATTATAATGGCCCTTGTTATAAATAAATAATATAATGTGGAAAAAATTAAAAGATATATTAGATAGGGAGAGGGTAAACTACACCGTATTAAATAAATTATTCTGAACATACGATTAGATTAGGATTTAATTTTAAATTTATAGAAAAATAGTCATCAAAAAGAAATACTATATTAATATTAAGTAATATTTTTCAGTTGAAATTAAAACTACAGTATTTTCAACGCCGTCACAAAATAAATTAAATATGCATTTAAAATATAATTCATTACAAACCATAAAACGAAAATGTAATAATAATCTGCTATTAACGATAAGGACCTAATGTCATTTTAATATCGAGACGAGATAAATAATACAGTTGAATTTTTATTCCTTGGATCTGGTGCACATTTTAAAAAGCAATTAAGTCAGTGCTGAATCTTATATAAATAAGCGCTTATAAGAGACTGGAGTCATTCTCCAAATAATATTAGAAATATTTTACCGTTGATCTAAAATAATATCTTAGAGATATTTTAAATTTACACTTGAAACTGTAGATGTGAGAGAGAAAATACAGTAAGAAGGTTGGGAATTTATTAATAAGGATTTCCACGTACAAACCCAGAGTCTATTTTTAAATATGTATAAATGCCTAAATAAAGAAATTGTGTACTCGCCAATTTAAGTTGTACCATAATTTATCGAGTTGTTCAAAAAGAAAAATGCCTGGCAAAAGAAAACAACGTAAACAAAATAGATAATGTTACTATGGATTTTATCAGAAGACAAATTAACAACGTGTATAAGAAAATAAAGTCTCTATGTTGAAACTAATCAACAACAAATTATCTGAATTTCTAGACGAACTGATTTGAGAGCTAATAATTGTTAAATAATGTAAATTTAATTAAGCGAAGTATGTAAGATAAAAAAATAGTATGTGTGAAAATTATAAAAATGTAAAATTTTATATTTTCAAAGAAAAATCAATTTAAAAAAATCAAATATATATTTTTTATTACAACTTAAGCTTAATAAAGAATTATACAGGGTGGTCAAACGAAAACGAAACAGAGCCATTATCAGAAACTGCGTCAACGTTTTAAAAAAACGCAGAGACCCGTCGTTTTTTGATCAAAGGGGGACACTTTTTTCCGGTATTTTCGACTTCGCTACTTACACCTCCAAGCGAGGGTAACAATCGCCCCAAAATACTTAAATGGCATTAGGGGTCGAGTATGGTATCATTTTAAAGCCCTTTCAATTCTCTTTACAACAGTCTTTAAATTTTAAAATTCGGCCTAATACTTTTTAATAAATTACATTTTAAAGTTTAAATTATGTTTAGTTGTTTACTTACTTCTTAATTAAATTAATTCGAAACATTCTCGCACATTCCGAAGAATTTATCGAGAATTCTTTGACGCAAATCTTCTAAAGAGGCTGGTTTTGTTTTGTAAATTTTACTTTTGAGGTATCCCCACAAAAAAATCAAGGGGCGACAAATCTGGTGATCGGGGAGGCCATTCAATGCTACCTCTTCTCCCAATCCAGTGCCGTGGAAAATGTTGGTCTAAATACTGACGAACAATCAAAGCATAATGCGGAGGAGCACCGTCCTGTTGAAACATTAAATGATCTTCACTATACTGTTGGCCATTTTCAATAATATCGGTCAAGGTAGGGTCAATAGCATCTTGCAGTAATTGCAAATACATTTCGCCAGTCAAATTACCAGGTAAAAAATATGGACCCACTAGCCGGTCACCGAAAATACCAGCCCATACATTTAATTTTTGCGGTTGCTGTGTATGTACCGCCTGGAAAATTCTTGGGTTTGAATCAGACCAGTAGCGGCAATTATGACGATTTACGGTACCGTTCATAAAAAAGCTGCATTCATCGGAGAAACAGATATTAAAAAGAAACTGTGGATCGTTCGCTACTCGCTCAGTCATTATTTCGCAAAATTGCAAACGGCGGTCATAATCATCCTCATTAAGTTCCTGCACTAAATGTATTTTATACGGATGGAATTTGTTCTTCTTCAAAATGGTTTGAATGCTAGTTCGATTGATCTCAGACACAGAAATCATATCTACCCTTTCCGCAATGGAATAAACCATGGTATTTAATTTTCAAAAACACAATTAACAAACCGCTTTGATATACGAATCCACTAATTTCACGTTCTTTGTGTGTCCGTATCGTATCCATTTGTCTTTTACAATTATCATAAAAAAATTACAAAAACAATGCAAAACAAGAAAATCAACATTTAAACCATTGGCGTACTCAACGACCCATGTGTCATTTTCACTATTTTAACAAAAATGAAAAAAATTCCAATTTCCAAGTAGATAATTTAAATTTTAAAATGTAATTTATTAACAAGTATCAAGCCGAATTTTAAAATTTAAAGACTGGTATAAAGAGAATTGAAGGGCTTTAAAATGATGCCTTACGTAGCCCCTAATGCCATTTAAATATTTTGGGGTGATTGTTACCCTCGCTTGGAGGTGTAAGCAGCGAAGTCGAAAATGCCGGAAAAAAGTGTCCCCCTTTGATCAAAAATCGACGGGTCTCTGCGTTTTTTTAAAACGTTGACGCAGTTTCTGATAATGAATCTGTTTCGTTTTCGTTTGGCCATCCTGTATATCTAAGAATAAATGTAATTATGGATGTAAAACAACTGTTAACATTTTCTAGAAAAAGTATTATATTTCTGCAATCGTCGAGTGTTTGTTAATTGAACTCCTCATCCTTATGAATCAAAAAGTATAGAATATCTTTTTGATTGGGTTCCCTCAGTTTTTTTGTTAATTTTCGTAGAATGGTTTGTTACTTCTTTCTTGAATTTTGATTTGAAATTGAATAGAGCTGCTATAATTAGGCCGATAATAAGTAGTCCAAAAATAGTTCCAAGTATTGGGCCATAATATTTGATGTCGGAAATTGTTTGAATAGGTTTGAGTTTTCTTGAGATTTCATTTATTTCGTAGAGTTCTTCAAAATCTATTTTTGAAATATTTGGACCTTGTTACTGGTTTGAATGTGTCATGTACTCTATTTCAAATTTGGGAAGAATAAAAGGTTTGCCTTGACTAAATTCGACATTATTGACGTATTTCTTGCCATCAACCAACCATCAAACATTTTGATAAAAATTGATGGTGATACCTCCACATATGTATTGATGTTGCATTTGGTCAAGATTTTCTTCGCTTCGGCAGGTATTATTAATGTTCCAGCCATTGTACCTTGTTGGATAATACGTAGTATCTTCAATATTTACTTATAGAATATGGCTGTTGCCAGGGGCGTCACCTTGGATTAAGTTGAAGGTGCGGTTATGTCGTGGAATGAAACTTCGTTGGCAATGATAGATATCTTCTATAGAAGTACATTCTTGTTTTTGGAATTAAATCTCTTTCTGTATTGGTGCCAAGAAAGGGAAGCGTGGAGTGAACATTTTATTTCTTTGGATAATTGGGTCAAGATGATAAAATTCGAAGGTTTCAGATTGAAGTATGGGAATATATATAGCAAAAAATGTATAATCAGATAACGATACTTCTGTTCCTAGAAAGTAATATGTTAAAATGTTCTTAAATTTTGGAATTTGTTTTTCTTTATAACTTGTATGTAGATGGTTTATTAAATCTAATATTTCCGAGCTAGACTTTTCTGAGCTATGTACAGAATTCAATTTTGAGAATACGATTGCATTTTCTAGGTTGTCAATAAATGTTATCATTAATTGACAATCTTGATTTATTTTAAATGATATACTCGTACTTTGAATGTGTAAGTAACTTCCGAACGTTTCAATTTTAATATTAACTACCGTAGTAAATCTTTCTAATTCTTGTATGAATTTTTCTTGATTGTTACTTAAAATGGTGATTGACTTATTATCTATAAGTTTTCTATCTAGTGACATTTGGAGATTTGATTCGTGAATAAGATTATCTTGATTTTGTTTTAGAAAACTAACAGCTTCGCCGTATTTCTTTTCGTCGCCTGATTCTAAGTTTCCAAATAACTATTTATGTATTTTACTATTAATTTATTAATAAGACATCTTTTACTACGGAGATGTGGATCTAAATTTGAAATTTCCATTCGGGCGTATTAATGAAATATTCTGTTCTAGTTAATATATTTTGGGAGAGCCCATGGTAAGATATTGGATTCGAATCATTTGTTTGTATCAGACCGTTTTTTTTATTAATTGGAAGTGTTCAACTACATCTATTTATCTAACAAGCAGTTTTAAATGTAAATAATGTAAGAACGTATATTTACTATAAACTAATCTAGCATTTCCTAACTGGATAGGAAGTAGAAGGTTTTCCAATTTTGTGATTTGAAAGGTCATCTTTACTGGACACTATTTGGTGCATCTGAAGGACCAGGCAAATTATCAGGAGTTTTCTGCTCATCATTAGTCTGAAACAATTTTTCCGAATAATTTTTTGATCTTCTAGTTATACTTTTATGGTATGTGCCGTTGTTAACCAAAATATTTTCGTTTTTAATCAATTTTGCTATCTTAAATTTTGGAAGATTTTTATCTCTTAATTTAGTGCGAACATAAACTGTTTTTTGTTTTTAATAGTCCGGGACTTCTTACCGTTCTATTAACTCATGTTTGGAGCAAGGATATTTTCCACAAAGCTGGAAACAAGCTTTAGTCATACCACTTCCTAAAAATAACGATCCTCAATATTATGATGAGCTCCGTCCAATTAGTTTATTACCAGTATTATCTAAGGTACTGTAAAGAGCCGTTCATTCACATGAATACCTTAATCACAATAATATTATACCGTTACATCAATCTGGTTTTCAAAAGGGTTTCAGCATATCTACTGCTTTGACAAATATTTCTGATTATATAATCAACAGCGTTGATAAGAAAAAAGCAGGTATCCTTATTTTGCTAGATTCTAGTAAAGCATTTGATACTATTAACCACGCCGTTTTTGCGGCAAAATGTCATTACTACGGTTTTCATCAAACTTCACTAAGGTTCGTAAAAACTTATTTAAGCAATCTGCAACAATTAGTATCTGTTAATGCTCAACGGTTTTCCTTGGTGAATATCAACTCTGGTGTACCACAGGGATCAGTACTAGGTCCTTTGATTTTTTTATTTCATACAGCCGATCTTTGTCTTCAGATTAATAATTGCTCCATCCAATTTTTTACCGATGATACTCAATTATTTTGCGATTTTCCACCCAGTGATTATGTTATGGCTGCGACAAGAATTAATCCAGAACTTAGGCAGATTGAAAGCTATTCAGCTGTACATAACTTGAAAATAAATCAAAATATCTCGTAGTTGGTAATAAAAATAACAAAGAATTGATCAAACCCCATTCCCAGCTAAAAATTGCTGGGAAATGTATTCCTCATGATTCTAATGCTAAAAATCTAGGTTTCTATTTTGATGAGGAAATGAGATTTACAAAGCGTGTAAACTATATTTTACAACAAACTTATGGTGTACTTCGGTTACTTTTTGCCAACAAACATATACTTCGAGACAAATCAGTAAAAACCAAACTCTGTGAAAGCCTTGTAATTTCAAAACTTCTTTATGGCCTTATTGTTTACTATCCTTGTTTGACTGTTGCCGACCGTAATAGATTACAAATTGTGCAGAATACATGTTGTAGGTTCATCAATAATCTCAGACAGTATGATCATATTCCGTATGTATTTTCACAAACCGGTTGACTTAACATTAACAATTTGTATATATATATATATATTTTTCTTTCATTTGTTTTTAAAATACTTCATAATTCTTCTCTAGAATATCTTTTATCCAAATATTTAGAAGAACAGTGCATACCTTTAATATCAGACATAAACTTAACTTGTGTACACCACGTCATTATACTGCAGTTTTCTCTCGCAGCTTCTCATACAATGCAGCAATTTTATACAATCAGAAAAATATTAATATTAAGAATTCCCACAGCGTTACTGTTTTCAAAAAAGAATTGAAGAAATCCTAGTTCACTAGTCAAAAATATTTTTTTTTTTTAGTTAATTTTATATGCATTTTTTTATTTTTTTTTTATTGTTTTGCAAAAATCTTCGAGGTCGTAATTTTTAAATTCGGTACCGCTATCAGTAGTAGTTTTCTGCGGCAATCCGTGGTGCGGAATGAAATTTAATAAGTCGTCGATTGTAAAGATACCCGTAGTAGAAACGTGAAAAAGAGTCAATTACTGTTAAATAAAACGTCTGAAAACGTCTAATGTATATGTTCAAACGGTTTAGATGTTGTTGGTGTTAAGTTAAATTTGATAACAGGGGTGTTTTTATCATATTTATTTTTCAAACATGGTTGGAAATTGTTTATAAATTTTTCAATGTCGTCCAACATTTTTGGCCAGTAATACTTGGAGCTAAGGGAATTTTTAACTTTATTTATATGGTCTGATTTAAAAACATGATAATATTCTATCTTTTCGATTTGTTCGTCTGTTAATTGAATATCAGTAAGGACTTTTGTACAGTGAACAAATCGCAAAGATGAATTTTGAAATATTTTTTGAACAGTTTGGTAAAGTAGGGCTTTGGAAATATAGAGCGTATGTTTGTTTGGGATCTACATAGTCTTTAATAAATTTTACGATATAGTATTCCATATGATTTTTCGGGAGAGTTACGTATAACCTGAGATTTTCGAATATATTTCTCTTGTAGATGTCAATTTCCCCACAAGTAAAATATATTTGATTTCTATATATGTTTAACGGTTTTTCGGTTATTGGTATTAATAAAATAGGATCTTTAAGAGATGTGTGAACGGTTTCTAAATCAGTTTTTTAGTTTTTGATTCTGACTTTTGAAATCGTATGGGAGGATCAATTTTGACATCAAAAATGATTTTGGTTTAGGCTTTTTTACTTCTAAGATAAAAGTCAACGTTATCTATCTTTGGGAGAAAGTCTAATGAGACGGTTTCTTTGCGAATAATTTCATTATTATCGTCGAAATTTACATCTAATGAAGTTGTTTTTAAGGTGTTAACCCATTAGCTATACGCATTCCTTTTCGCATGTAACGTGAATTTTCGCTTGGCAACAGGTTAGTTCTTGTCAGAAGGCATTATATGTGAGATTTGCTAGTTTGTGCAAGTTTTAATACGGTAGTTTTGAAATTGTGTTGTTCTAATTAACATTGAATGAAAAACAGCTGCAAAATATGGATTTCATCGATAAAGAGTAGGTATATTGAAAGTATTGTTTACAATAAAGTAGGTTTGATTATAAAAATAGTATGAGTATTTATGAATACAACTTCCTTATGTAAACTGAAATTGGTACCTTTTCGGATAGAATAGCTGTTATGTTGGGAATTTTATTTAGTTTAATTTTATAGTATTATTATACAGTGTTCCGGAAAATAATTAAAAAAACATTGTTTCAACAAAACGTATTTCTATTTTGAATCAGGGGTCTTGCTGCAATTTATTTATTTACGACATTAACCCTTTTACAATAAAAAAAATACAATCATTGTATCAAAAATGTAAACAAAACATACCATATAATATGGCACTAACTACAGACGTAAAAACGAAAAAAAAGATCCATAGGAACAATTGAATAAGTCAATATTTTTAAGGTGTTTATTTGCAGTATGTAAAATCCTTGTAATGACCTCATTCTTGCCATAGTTTGGTTCTATGAAAATCAACAGAGAATTAGTCGGAAATACGCGTCCTTGAGCTGAACCAATCCAAGAATTTCTGGACTCCATTCAGTAGTTTGAACAGAAAACGCAAATCCGACTCTAACCTCCTATGTTCCAAGGAATTCATATTTAGTAACGATAGAACACTATTGTAATTATACTCCTCTTTGTCAATGCCCATTTTAAATCTGCTAATTCTTGAATTCTTAAAAGAACGAGAAATGAGGTCATTAACGTGGATATTGAACATAAATTTTTTATCTAATTTTACTCCTAGGTCACGTATGTGGTCACACTCTTTGATGACTCTTCCATTAATTGAATAAAACGTATTAAACACATGCCTAGATCTAGAAAAAGTTATCTTATGACACTTTTGCAAATTCAAAGACAAAACATTAACACTGCAGCAACGAATAATTTCGTTAAATCAGATTGTAAACCTACATGATTTGTAAATCTTTACATCATCGGCAAACATTAAAAATTTGCTGGATTTAATTACAGTGGTTAAATCGTTCATAAATAAATTAAATAATATGGGCCCCAAGTGGGATCCCGTGGGATCCCTGGGGTACACCAGATGGTACATTTATAGACTATGACAAACTGTTACCGAGCTTAACCATTTGAGGACGGTTTGAAATTTAAAAATATTACCACCAAAAACATAACCCTCTAACTTAGCAATAAGGATCACATGGTTGACTCTGGCAAAGGTTTTTGAAAAGTCTGTATATACAGCATCAACCGGGGACCCCAACTCCAAATTGTTAAGGATAAAATTACTGTACAAAATTAAATTTGTGAAAGTAGATTTACCTCGGCAAAACCCATGCTGTTGTGGACAAATAATGTTTTCACATTTATCACGCAACATTTCAATAACAAAAAAATCTAAACGTTTAACAATTATTCAAAAAGGGCTGACTATTCAAGAAGCAATTGATTAGCCTTTGGAGACGTGGATGGGATAAATGAATCGATAGAGACAATTTATATAGCGCCAGCGGATCAATCAATCCAGTAACAACCGTCAAGCGTTATTCCCAAAAAGAAAAAAACATATACAAGTTAGTCGACCAGCTTTACTTGCAGAGTGTTACAAAAAAATGGGTGGTTTTGATCGAATGGATCCAAATATTGGGCAGTATAGTATTCAAATTGGAAACAGGAAGTGGCACTGGGCATTATTTACATAGCTTTATTGATATTTCAATCAATAATGCATGGTGTTTGTACCGAATATCAAACAATTGTCAGATTTCCCAAATTGATTTTAGAAGGGCTATTGTGCAAGTTTATTTGAAGAAATATTCGTTAGTTCCCAAAGAAATTTGCAGAAGTCGATCTCCGACATCTAATGAGCAAAGAGTATTCCATGAAATTAGATATGACACGATGGATCATCTGGTGGAAAAAATTCCAAACGATAAAACAAGACGTTGTGTCGGAGAATCTTGTTCAATTAAAACACAAAGCAGAAGATGTGACGTAGGTCTATGCATTGATTATTTTGTTACCTACGACTTAAAGAATACTATATAACCAGTATGTTTGAATCACTTATGCTTTGTTATATTTCAATTAAAAATTAGGTTGAATCTTGTTTACTTATATGTAACATCATATACCGAGTGATCCAAAAATCAGGTTGGATAATTATGTAATTTTTTATGTTCTTTCATGATATTTTAGTCAAAAAGAATACATTTTTCACAAAAAAGTTAAAATAAAATTATCTGGGCACTAATATCAGGATAAAGAGTGCTTTATTACTTTTTGCCTTCTAGGTATTTTATTTCCAAGAATGGAAATTATTATTATGAAATTATCTATATTTAAATGGTATTTCTACATGGTCATTTATCAATTTTTGGTTAACAATATCAATATTTAAATTCACATTCATTAAATCTTCTATTCCTTTTAATCCACCGAAAATTTGTGGAAGTCGTAAAGAAGGAAAACTCATATAGTTACAATTAAATTCGGGGAATGCTGGTACTAAAGCTTGATATTTGATATTCTTATTACCGAAAGTCGTTTTTATCATGACGTTAGTAGGAGAAATTGTATCGGGATAAAATTTTTCAATTACTAAATTATTGATCTGGTGCTACCTATATCTATTAACAATTTTAATTATGACTGTTTAATTTCGATGTATGATAATGGGTTTTTGGAATAATTATTTAGTTCAATTATATATTCATCTTTGAAGGGCCCGCTATACAAAAATTTTGTTTGTCAACTAAGCCGTTGCGTATATTTGCGTTATTAATTTGCTCATAATAATTATCGAATTGCTGATTTTGATAGTTTTGTCGAGGTCAAATAAATCTGTATCAAATTCTCGTTGTGGATCAAAATCCTTATATTGATTAGAATGGAGTTCTTTCAAAATAAAATTTGGTTTTACATTACCATTAAAATTTTGGAAAAAATTATTATTGGGTCTAAAGGTATTTTTAGTTTGAAATGAATTTCTTGTAGTCGTTAACATTTAGGTTGGCTTGGGTAATTGATTTTAGGGAATTTGATTGGTAAAATATCTTTTATTTGTTGCTGGAATTGGTTGTATATTTATCGGGTGTCTCGGGAATTGTTGTGTATTTTGCGTATAGTTTTTAAATTTTGCGGGATATTTTGAACTCGCGGAACATTATTTGCCATAGAATGTCGAACATAATATTGGTTTTTGTTAAAATTAATATTTTTCTGAGGAAAATTTTGGACATATGCATTTTGCCTGTTATTATTAGAGAATGTTTTATTTTGTTAAAAATTCTTTTCGTACATTTTTTCGAAATTATTTTTTAGAATACCAGTAAAACCTGCAATGAATGTCCTTGTAAGCGCGGTTTTATTATAATTGATTTGACATTTTTTGTCATTTTCTGAAACATTTATATCATTACTAATTCTCTGTACTACACTACTTCTAATTAATTGAAGCCTACCACCAAAATCTATCAAATGTTCGCCCTTAAAAGCCCTACTTCTAGTGAGTTCTTGAACAAGGCAATCAAGATTTCGTCGATCAGCGAAACACTGAATTAATGCGTCTTTTAACTTTTACCATGAATCTAACTTTACTCTATTACCGACCATAATTAGAGCTCTACCTTCTAATTTTTTATGCATGTTCTCAAAAACGTGTGCATTCAAGTCTGGATCATTATGAGCGCTATATGTAGCTATTAGTTTTTCACATCTAGTTATAAATTTGTTTAAATTATCACCATTAAAAGACTTAATGTTATTTAATTTAGATTTAAAAAGATCCCAATTAATTGAATTGGGCATATTGTTTGTATTTAACTCACTGTCTGAACTTAAAGGACTACTATCAACTAAGGAAATATTTATCAATGATTTTGACAAAGTATCTATATCTGTGTCACTCATAAAACAATATTTTTTTAGACACTCTTATGTGGCTTAAGGATATTATCTCTCCGAAACCTAAGAATGGTTAGGAATGGCGAAAGAAAAAGAAATTTTGGCACTTACGACTACAGAAGAAATAGCCTTCAAGTTCCTTCTTCCCGACTCTTCGTTTTGACTTTTTAACTATACAAAAGGGCTGTTGCAGTTGTAATCTCACCAGTGAAGGATTGAAAGTTTGTTTGAATTCGCGCTTAAAACGTTGAAACGTTAAACTCGTAAATATCACTAAGTCCAAAATAGATTACGGTAAAACTATGTCACTTTTGATACGAAAATTTTTTCACGTTTTCCACGAATCGCACAGATCCTACTGACTGCGCCAATTTTATATTTTCTTTCTAAAAATGCAAAAATTTATTTTTTATTGCAACTGCTTTGTCTGAGAGCTTAACAAGAATGATCTATTTAAGAATAAATATAATTGTAGATGTAAAACAACTGTTAACACCTTTTGTTACAGGGGGGCCACGTGAATAATTCTTGATGATGAAATTAAGTTTTTTTGACTAAACTTTTTAGTGATTTTGATTAGATGACTCTGTGACTGTGAACTGTTCAATTGCGTTTTTCTCGAAAACGGGTGAAATTATCGTGTTTAAACAAAAGTACCTATATTACTTAGAAAGGATGTTTACATCATATTTTCTAATCAAAATCGCTAAACAGATTCGTCAAAAAAAGCTACCACTTAATTTCATCATCAGGAATCATTCACGTGGCGCCCCCTATAACAAAATGTGAAATAATACATAAAATAATATTCCTTGTCCAAAGATATGCCTCTGTACCGATTTCGATAACAATTGATAAATATACTGTGTCAAAAAAAAGAAAAATAATTTCAATTTTAACGCCCTATATCTTATTCCACAGCAATATTTTATTAAGGTATATTTGGTCCTATCCCCATATTTTGGTCCAAATAACCTGCCCTTAGCCTATGTCCCAATATTTATGACTCACCCTGTATAACCAATAGTCATTAATGTAAACGATGAGTCACCAGCCAACTCATCCTCTTAGAAATAACACCGATGTTCCTCTACACAAGCAACACAGATAATGAGTCTACAGTTAGTTGAAGATGGGCTAGTGAGTTTTTTCATTCTTTAATTTAACACCTAAATGTTTATAATTATTGTCGAATTATACTTTGTACTTAATAAAAAGATTTTTTTAAAGAAAAGAAAGTACCGTTCCAAATACTTAAGTGTCGTGGTCAGTAGGATATTTCGTGTTTCAACTGCATACGAAATATGCGATACCCGTTTCAACGATTCACCGAAATAATTTGACCATTTGCGTAACTTTTTTTTGAATAACTGTTGAGGAAGTAACCTATAGCAGTTTACTCAACTAGCCATTAAGGCCACATCAGTAAAGCATCCATGTTGGACCAAAATAGCTCAGATTTGCGTTAGAACCCAGGAGAAGCTTATATTGGCGACCAAACAACAACTTCGTAATAACTAGACATGCTATTTATTATTATTATTATTACTATTATTATTTGTGTAATGCAATTTTATGAATTATTTGAATAGTATTGACAATTTAGTTTACAATCTTTACAAATTGAAAATATCTCTTCAACTGACTCAAAGTCTATAGCTGGTGATAACCCCATTCAATTAAATAAATCAAATAATATGACATTGAAACCAGACTAATTTAGTTCCATTACCGAATTTAACGGAAACTCAAATGATTTAAAGATAATTTTATTTGTTAGCGTATCTCTTTTAAACAAATTTTATAATAGAACCGATCCAACAAATTTTCAAAACACTTATTTGCTTAATTAAATAATTTCAAAAATGAAAAGCAATGCAAAAACAGAAATGAATATTCAAGATTATTCTACATGGGAAGATTTAAAAACAGTGTTAACAAGTAATTTTGCTGTTCAAAGAGATGAAGTTACTAAAATTAGAAATTGTTAAAACAAAATTTTAGTAAAACCTAAAAAGAGATGTGTATCAAAATTTAACAATAAATTAAATTAAATTGTCAAATAATATATCATACCTTATTATTAAAGAATTCGAAAATTTAAAACTAGAATCTAATGAAATAATTGATACTGTACCACATAATGACGACTATTTTCAACACATTTCTAACTTTATTAAAATTTCAATTTTACCGATAATAAATTGGAAAATAAATTAGTACAACCTTAGCAGTTTCCCAAAATAAAAGAACTAAAAGGGGACTATTAATGCGCTTGTATCAATTTTCAAATCAATTAGTGGAAAATTAACAAATATTGGTGAACATTACAAGAGATTCATTAGATTTCAACAAAATCAAAATAAATTATCTAAAACAATCAAAACTCAAAAGTCAATTGCTATTTCTCCTGGAATCTTTTTGACTATGTTCCTGTACTCTTTGCCCTCACCAATGAGGTTGGATGATGCTTTTTCATGTCCCCTGGTCACTGAATTATTTGGGCACCAGAAAAATTAATTGTTAAAGCAGACAACTGCACAAAAAATTGAGGCGATGTGCTAATGCAAATATTTTTGTTTGTATCCTACTGAATGCGGCAGTGAAAAATTTGAAATCAAAATTTATATTTTTAAAAAATATTTATTATTCTGTTCGCTACAAGAAATGAACTGCATTAATAAAACTTGAACTGTTAAATATATTTATAACATTGATTGTCTAACGCTGCAATTCTGTGTAACGTTGCGTACCTGAAAAATGTAAATGACTTTGTCTGTTCAAAAAATATTAACTACAATATAAAATAATATATTTTTTACCTCTAACCATACAGGTTTAATTAGTGTTATTTTACCACCAGCAATTTACGTCCTTGCGTCGATAGAACGGTCTTAATTAAAATACATTATTTATTTTATATTTAAATTTGTTTTTTGTTTTAGTCCCAGGATCAACTAAATATTACACAAAAATATGTGTTTCTTCTGTTTGTAACTTATATTGATGAATAACCACTACACATATTACTAATTTTAAGAGACCCTACTACACCTCTGAAATAAAAATGTACCCATGTGTCTTATTGTACCAATAAATTTGTCAAATACCCATTTTGGATCGTATTTCCGTTACACTAAAAAAATAAAATTGAAAAATGTGTTACTAACTAAAATATGCAGAATGCAAAAATTAATAATTTTTTTTTAGAATAAAAAGTAGGATTTTCAATATTTAAACAGTGTATTTTAAGCTCTAAACTTATATTTTCATTGATTCAATAAAATGTTAATGTACTTGAAGCTAAAAATACCGTGAAACTGGAATAATGGCAACACATTTTGATTGGTAGTAGTTACTTGATTGCAACTTAAATTAATAATAATACACATAATGTCATGCTGTTTCATCAAAATAAATAATAGATTATTAAACTTACCTTTTTGAGAAAATTTTTAATCCAAAAAAAGTTCACTCTTAAAAATTGACACTCACTTTTAATTAAATAACTTACTCAACACGCGTATATAGAGAGAGTAAGGAAATAAAAATTGATGTTTCACTTCCCGTATTCAAACAGAGACTGGCTTAAGCGTATATGTAACCATTTATTGGATTGTACGGCAGAACCTTAGCGAGACACATTTCATTGTGGGTCAAACTGCCGAGCGCCGTTCAAGTTTCTCCAAAAGAATGCCCATTGAAGATACTAAAGACACCGTACAAACCGCTAAATCTACAATCTTCCAATCTGCAAAAAAAGTTCACTAATATTACTTTATAAATTGTTTTCAGATATAACCGGTGTCCATTGCTGCAATTGATCTAAACATTTTTTTAATTAAGACACTGTAATTTTTCTTATTTTTAATTTTTCTATAACCAAAGCACGTCTGGCGACAAACATCAGCCGCTGTTATAATAAGTTATATAATCTACCCCATACATATGGTGGTAAACATACAGGGACAAACAAAAAATCATACCCAACTCAAACAGTTTCTCACTCAGTTTGAACATTTAGCAATAATAGTTACCGAAACGCATATTACATCTGAGATACATGAATCTGAATTTCAAATTGATCAATATAATTGTTTTGTTAACTTCTCTGATAGTAGGCATACAGGGGGTGTAAAAGATTCTATAAAATGTGAAACTGTAGAATCCTTTCAAACTAGTAAAGAATATTGGTATTGGTATTTTAGTAAGGATACAATTAAACAACGAAAAATTGTACTTGGGTGGTATTTTTAAATTTAGGAACCGTATCGACAACTTTGAAAAATATAAATGTATGAGAAATAAAGTTGTGAGACTATGCGGCTAAAAGAAAAAAATTATTATGAAATGAAAATAATTCAAAATCGTTACGATAATAAAAAAATGTGACAAACTCTCAAAGAAATAGTATGTGATTTGACCAACTCAATTCATTGTTAAAAAAAAGTCCTAGATCATAGTGTAACATTAAGGTTATTAAAGGTTACCATTAATAAAATAAGGTACAAATGGATTCTTCTTACCGATGCTGAAAACTACACATTTTTCCGAATTCAAGGGAAGCAACCACTCCGAATTCCACTTAAAAATTGAATCCAATTGGCATATACTTTTGTGTCGTCAGCGTAAAATGAAATTTTATTGTTTACGTGGAATTGAAGGTCACTAGTATATACCGTAAACAGCAAAGAACCCAAAACGGAGCCTTGTGGAACTCCACTGGTCTTTCCTGTGAAAAAGCTTCATCCACCCTAACTTTGAAAATTCGATTAGTTTTAAATCCAAGGATTTATTTTTCCATGGATGCCAAGGTTTTCCAACTTATATAAAGAGTCTACGCCGAGGGACTCGATCAAAAGCTTTGGAGAAGTCTAACTAGACTGTGTTGATTAGTTGATGACTATTTAAGAATTTAGTTCAATCGTTATGTAACACGTTTTTTAGAAATAGCCTATAATTGTACTAGTACAAAAAAGTATTTTTCATTTTACTACTAGTACAAAAAAGTAACCATAGCAACGTATTAAAGAATAAAGATCTTTGTAGTATTGATTTATTAGAATTGTCATTTTAATATTTAGTGTTTAGTATTTTTCCACTTTAGAAAATAGTACATTTAAATCATCAGCCTGGTCTATTTATTATGTTATTTATTTTTATTTGACTAGATAGGAAATATTTCTATAACAGGTGAAGTATTCTTTTTTCTACTTATTTTTTTATTTTAATGTTTGAAGAAAAAATAGTATATGTTACTCGGAGTAGAAGGCTCAGCATATGTATATTTCGTCCAGTTTGCACAGCCTCGGCTAGCGCCAAAAATCAACAGACAATGTTAACCTTCTACTCCTAGTTAACATAATATATTATTTAATATTTTGTATTTACAAATAAGTAAAAGTTAGTGTACAAGTAAAAATAAAATGTTTAAAAACAGAACTAAAACTTCAAAGAATTTAATTAATAAGAGCAGCTCGTGTTTGTCGTAACTCTACCTTTAGTGATAGATTTCTGGTCCGCACTTTAGATATCATACCTATACTAATCTATACATATATCTTACATTAAAACACAAACAATCATAAAATGTGAGGACCTTCAAATCAAGTTTAATGGGTTACTATAGCAAGTAGTAACTGAAATACCTGCTTTAATTCAACTAACTTAACAAATGAGATATTTTTTTCTTATTCTTTTGATAATTGAAATATTGCTCTTTGTCGTATGAGTGTTTGAAATAAAACTTTATTGTACTAGTAGGAAAAGTAATTCATATTCACACATAATGTATTAGATGTACCAAATTTGGCTCCCTCTACAGGAAACATCATATGATTCATAGTTCCTTGCCTTAGAAGAGATATTTTATCAAATTTGGAAACAAATTTCCAAAACAACATTTTACTCAAAACCTTATATTTTGATCCCAATTGATAATGGATATCATACAGATAAACATTCAAATAATTTTGGGTTAATATGCGGATTTCACACAAATATATTATACAGGGTGGGTCATACGAAGTATTTTTAGATTGGGTATTGTGCTGCCATTAGAGAAATGAGAGGCATATTACAATCCGTTCCTTGACTCTGAACACCTTGACTAGGACAACGCATATTTGCCTATGATTGCTTTGTTAAGATTGGTGAGTCGGTGATTGCAGTAAAGCGTGAATTCCGCAGAAGATTCAATATCAATCGAAATCGATCGAGACACAATCTGATGTTGGGTTAATAATCTTCGAACAGGAGGCTCAATAATGTTCTGTTCGTACAGAAGAAAACGTTGAAAATGTTAGACAAGCGATACTGCGAAGCCCAAAAATATCTGAAACTGCGAGTTCAGGGTGCGCAGTAACCGAAACACAATAAATGGTAACATTGGTCATTCGAGTGACATTCTTTGAGCCGTTTACTTCGTAATATCGATGGTGGATAGTGACGAGAGGTAGAGCAGTGTTGCCGAATTGACAATGACCACAAAGGTGAAAAATAAAACTTTAGGGCCATATTTTTATTATCCATATTATTGATATCTTATTTTATTTCATTTCCCATTTCTTTTTGTTATTATCCAAGTTAAAAAATCTATGTAAGTAGGTAAACATTAAAAGGTTGAATAACAAATCATTTTATAAATTCACTAAGGAATTTCTACTAGAATACTACTTTTTTAGATGAATTTTTCAATTTTTAATATTTATATAATGATTTAATATACAGAATATGCAGAACTTTTTATCAAGAATACCTTTTTTTCATACAACCACTAATAAAAAAGTTTTCCATATGGTTCCAACTTAAGTAGACACACTGTATACGATTTTTATTATTATCTTTCTGTTTTATTTATATACTATATTTAATTATTCCTTGTTAATTGAGTCATATTTTTCTATTTTACTGTGATATATGTTTCTACTTTTTGGGTGTCACTGGGTGCACTTTATATATTAATGTTCTTGGAATGCATATTGTTTACCAGTTATTAATAAATATTTATGAGAACCCAGTGGTTTCAGTTCCTGTAACAATCCTAGTAGGAATAAAACGATGCATTTACGTTTTCTTTTCTTGCGGCTAGTTAGAACCAATTATTTATTTTAAAAAAATTATATTATTGTATATTTTTTATCTATGGATTACAAACATAAGGTATGTTTGTCATGTATGCATACAATGGTCAATAAATGCGATTCGATTCACATACATTTTGTTTCCATCTTTCTGTTACTGGATTTGGTTGACATATGTATATTTGCGTTATCATCTTTATCTTGATTCACCATTCTATACTTTATTTGTAATTTTAAAATATTTGTCACTGTTTTCTAAACTATAATCAGGTTCATCGTTTTTTACATTATACATTATATTAAACTATTCAGTTACAATAATATAAAAAAAAATTACTATACACGTTCACAAAATTATCTCCTGTATTTCAATCTGACGATTATTAACATTGAAAAAAATGTGTGTTTCCCTGATCCCCAAATAGCAATTATAAAACTAATGTAAATAATTTAATTATTTAAATAATATAATGATTTATGTGGTTAAAAATAGATTCTACCTGTTTTAAATACGGAGGTCAATTCATTTGAATATTATAATAACACTGTACTTTCCACTGACCTTTCCAAGAATATACAAATTTATATCAATAATGACTGGCGAAACATTTTAATACCAAGTAGATTTAATTGCTCTATAAATATAAGGAAAATAATCTCTTTTTAGAAAGTTCTCACTAGATTGGCAGCATATTATTATTTTCATTAAACAGTAAGTGTAATTCGCAATTAAATTTTTTAAACGACAGTTAAAAATAAATGCTGATCTGCTCCAGATTAAGTTTATACACAATATAGATTAACAAATCATGATCCTACAAATTCTTCACCTGCTTCTCATTTGTGGTCTCCCTCCTCGTTTAAGTCCTGCGCTTCTCGCGGTTTCAGATATTCCTGACGGATAGTAGACAAAACAGAAACTTTGAGTTTTTCAACAATTCTGCAATAAAGCTGAAACATTTCATCGACTTTTTTGTCTCAGCTCTATTTTGTCTCCGGATTTTGCAACAATCGCGAGTCCCGTCTCTTGTCTCGAAAGCTTCTAAAAAGTTGTGTTTTTGTTTTGTTTCTCGGTTCTGTTTGGTCTGGATGCAGTATTAGATTGTCTCGAGCGGGAAAAATAGAATGGAATCCAAGTCTTAACAAGGCAAGAAAGAAAATTTTGTAAAGTATGATCAGTTTGTACTCCAAAGTAGAGATATATAAAAAAAGTTATGCATAAAAATTATGTAGAGGGGTCAAGTTCTAATTTTTGAAACTATTTTACGATACATAGCTACGTAATTTTAAAAGGAATGCAGCACATGTTTTTTTTTAATTTTAAATCCGCTTACCTTTAACTTTACAAAAATATAAACTTTTATTAATTTATACACATTTATACACAATTCCTAACCGTAATAAACATCTCTAATTCTATTTTCATAACGTCCTTTATAGTGATAGGATGTTTATACATCTCGTTTACATACCGCCACAGAAAATAGACAATTTGGGTTAGGTCTGGGAATCTAGCAGGCCATCGAAAAGGTCCTCCCTTCTTCCCATAATCTGATCAGCCAAATGAACATTAATCTGTACACCGCTATCCAATTATGGCCCCATTATACAGATAAAATAAAAAAAATGTATTGGTCATTTTAGACATTACATGTATAGGATAAGTCTATATAAAAGTATAAAACTAATAAAAAATAAAGTTAATTAAATACATGTAATTCATAAAAACACATAACAAAAATATAATATATAAACAAACAATTACTGACAACCTAAAAAACTCATCAATACTATAGGGCTATCTTTAATTTTAAACGCAAACATATTCATATTGCATATTTGTTCCGGTAAATGCTTGAAAAATTTAATACGGCATGAATTAAATTTTCTTCATAGATATGAAAAGATAAATTATCTGCATCTACACAGTATATCAAAGCTTTTTAAGGAATATTTAATCGGCAAAGATTTCGCTGTTTTGACACAGCATTTTGTAGACTTGATAGAAGATTCACAGATTTTTTATAAGCGTAAATAATTTCATGTTAAACCTGGAAAATGATGCGTCAAAACAGCGAAACCTAGGTCGACTGAATATAACTTAAAAAGATTTGGAATACTGTGGAAATTCAGATAAATATAATTTATCGTTTCATATTTATTATGGATATTTTCCACAAAGTAAGAGTTGAAACAATTAATTTTATTTAATTTTATTGTGTTATGGTTGGGGATATTCAACAAATTTCCATTTCCTGTGGAATAGTTGTGATAATCTGAGTTTAAATTTAATTTCTGACATTTTTTCTTTTACTAATAAGAGACATCTATAGAGATAAATGCAAGGCAGAGTAAGAATCCAATGATTGATAAAATATTATTTATAAGAATCTCTCTCAAACGTTGTTCGTAATATACTTTTCTGAGCAGTGAAAACCAATTTAAATGTTGATCAACATTTAGTGTAGGGTCGTAAAATGAATTATGTTTCAGTTCAAATCTAGATTTAAATAATTATTATTGGTGAGTACAGTAAAGTGTATACATTCGGTTTTAGAAATATTTAATATGAGAGAGACCAATTTGGCGGTACCAGTTGTCAAAAATGTCTACTGTTTGCTTTAAGGAAAATGACAATCCTAGAGTATGCCTGATGTGACTATTAAAGAAGTGTCATCTACACACATTTATAACAATTTAGCATTTACACATTAACGAATTGTTTTTTGGAGAAAATATTTTTTACTTTAACAATTGTTTGTTTATTTTGAAGATAATTACTGATCCAGTCTAGAAACATTCCTCTAAATCCAAAATTATATCATTTTCGTTTGATGAAAGTAAAATTTATTGAATCAAAAACGCGAGTTAAATCGAAGAAAAGTCCTGCAACATGTTCCCTTTTAACGAGATTATAGTAAATATATTCAATTTACCTAGTAGCTGCTGTTTGGGTAGATTTTCCGTTGTGAAAATCGTGTTGACGTTCAGTGACTGCCATGAATTTCGACAAAAAAGCATATATTTTGTTATATACGACTTTTTAGATTACTTTAAGAATACACTCAGTACAGAAATTGGTCTATAATTAGTTATTTCCTCCGGATCATTTTCTTTTTGTAAACTGGTATAATTATAGCTGTTTTCAAGAATGTAGTTCTATGCTATGGCATTAAAAAATATTTAATACAGAGTGATCAAAAATTTGAAATCCCATCTGATTTTTAATCATATTTTATATTCAGGGTGCGGCATTAGTACATCGAAGTACGATATATCCGTTATTAAAGGAGATATCAAAAAAAGTTATTTACGAAAAGTGTAGGCAGTCTTGAGATTCACATTTTAAATTTAGTCCATTTAGTTCCATTTTTTTAAATGGAACACCCCGTACATTTTTGTAAACCTCTTGCCGAGCTAATTTCAACGATGTATCACACTTGATGTCTGTTATGTTTAATGAAGGATCTACAGCCACCTGAAAATCACATTTTTTTGTATTTAGATGTCTGTAGCAGCCAAATTGTTGAAAATCAATAAAAACTACTTTCATGTTCCTATCCTAACTTATCAAGTTCTATGCTATGCTATTAAAAAACATTTGATACAGAGTGATTTCAATTTTCGAATTACCTTACATAAAAGTGACATTCCTAATAACAAAAATACATGCGCTTTAGCAAATAATTTCCTTAATTTAGGACATCATCCTGATTACACCAACACTAAAGTATTGGAAGTAGAAAAAATTTACTTTAAAAATTATTTTTAGAAATGACACATATTAAAAGCGAACCTAACGCAATGAACTTAAAAACTGATATCCAAGGTATAAATATAATTTATTCCAACATATTACACTTGGGTGATCAATTTCTACAAAATAAACAAATAAAAAATAATATCACTAATAATATTTCTGACAATTCTTCTTAAAATAAAAAAAAATTATTATAAGACTAATAAACAAGGGTGATAGCCTTGAAAAAATTATGGAACACACCCTCTTATTATTATAGTTAAAATCTACAACCGAATACTTGGCAAATATTTGGGTCTATTTAATAAATTTTATAATATAAGTCGAAAAATTGTTTTTATATATTTCTGATTTGTTAATTATTTTCATATTAATAAAATTAAAATTCATATATCTGCATTTTAAAAATCTAAGAATCTAATCCAAATTTATCGCCTACTACACAAAATTTAAACATAGAACTAAAAGATGATGTATAATTAATGTCAAATGTCAAAATAATTTTGAATTTGACATTATCTCATTATTTCAAATAAAATTTAGTTCCTTTGAATGGTAAAGATTAAAAAATTATCTTTATTTTATAAAAAAATTTTCTTCTGTGTTCTACATTGATGTATAGTTATAGAAAAAAACACTGTAAGTAAAATTATTACAAATTGATATATTTATGTAATATTTAATATCTTGCAGAATGACTGATGAAGGAATAAAATTTTTCCGAAAGCTCTCAAATTAAGTGAAAAGAGTTTCTGAATTTTCGCCCATTAAAAACTTAGCTGCATCCTCAAGATTTTAAAAATTTATATGTATTATATATCGTATATTATGAAATAATTTTAAAATGTGACTATCTATAACTTATATTTAAAATATTCTTTCCTATTTTTGAATATAACAGAGATACCAAACTTCGGAGTATAAGTTGATCACCCTGTATATATTGTATGTAAGGGTTATTTTAATGTAGGATTTATTTTTTCTTATTTCTCTTTGTATATTTTGGCTGAAAGAACCCTTTTATTTAAAAGATTTATAATTCTCAGGCCAGCTTGTTTTTAAACTATTTAATTTGTAAATCTAAATCTTGAGATATTCTTAGACAAATAAAGATTACCAGCTCTCTACAATTTATATCGCTTTTACAGAGACAGCTAGCTCTGTTACAAGATTAACTTCTTGATTGTTACTTTTGGCTTGTGAATTTACGAATTTATCACATTGTCTTGTCTTTGGTGGAAAAAATATCAAACATACACATTTTTTGGCCAACATCTTGGGTTTTATTTAGCTTAGTTTTGTTTTTTGAAACAGATACTTTAAATGAAAGGTATCTTTCAGGATATTTAGACTTTTAAGAATCTCAAATCCTAAGAACTTTTATAGTTCGACTTTATTCGTATTAGGCTATAAGCTGAGAACATGTAATTCTATAATTTGTTCTACACTAGTGTTTCCATGAGAAATTTCCAATAACTAGGATTTTCCTTGAACTTATTTTGTGGTTTTTTCGTTCTGCTGCTGCCCATTGGTTCCGCGAGTTTTCTTCAACCTTTTACTGACTTGATTCTGGACGGCTATTCATGTTTATTTCTCACATAATGATACTGTTTCTGCCTTAAAGACTGCCTTATTAACACCTTTAGATTGTTTTTTCGTTATAAGGTTTAGTTGATCTATCCAAAGACCAAGAAAAGAGTGGGTTACGCAAGAAATTATTAAATCAACAAAAACTAAATGTGAGTTATTTAAATAACATAAACAGGATCATGATAATATCCAAAAGAAGTACGAATACACAAAATATCGTAATAAATTAAATCGGATGAGAGCATCTAGGGCTAAATATTTTCAGAAAGAAAGGGATAAAAGTAATGAAAACTCTAAACACTTATGAAAACTTGTCAATAAGATGACTGGTCCAAATACGAAACCACCAATACATAAAACAACATTTAAAAATCAAACCCAAACAAATTCTTACGATATTGCAAATTCCTTTAATAATTATTTTGTAAAAGTTCGAGAAAACCATGTCAAATGACTTATCAAATCCACAACCCAAAGACCCAAAGAAAATATTAATCTAAATGCAATGTATCTATCCCATGTAAACACTGAGGAAATCATTAAGATCAATTTAAAAAATGAAAAACCCCGGCGATGATAAAATAAAACCTATTTCAAAACATTTCAAAAGAAGTAGCTCCTCTAATAGAACATTTAATTAATACAATTTTTAGTACAAGTGTTTGTCCTTAAGATATAAAAAATGCAATAGTCATTCCTATACAAAAAAAGGTGACACAACAAATATGGAAAATTACAAACCAATTTCTCTAATAAATACTCTTGCAAAAATATTTGAAAAAACATTAAATTCCCGTTTAGAAAACTTTCTCAGTAAAAATCAAATTATTTCCGACAAACAATTTGGTTTTCGAAAAGGGATTGGAACAAATGATGCTACAGCTCAAATATGCAAGAAGTTATATCATTGTATCGACCAGAGGCTGCCTACACTATGTGTTTTTCTAGCTCTAGCTAAGGCTTTTGACACAGTGGATCAGGAAATGCTTTTGGAAGTCTTGGAAAGATCTGGAGTAAGAGGAGCAGTTCATAACTTAATTAAAAACTACCTTCAAAATCGGCAACAGTACGTTAAGATGGACGAATATCTTAGGCGAGGACAGTGTCTAAAATATGGTATGCCGCAAGGAACTGTATTAGGCCTGACATTATTTACACTATATGTGAATAATTTACTTGGAAGGAAAAATTTAGAGCTTCGCTGATGATACTGTGATTCTATATAAATCGCACCTGGGAACATCTAAAGCACGAGGTAGAGACAGAATTAAATGAGATTATATACTGGTTTAACCACTATCTGCTTACAATAAATTATTCTAAAACTTATTTCCTCCCTTTTGCTAGCTATGAAAACCATTTACCAAATTATAAATTTCTGCATTTTAATGTACAAGGACTGCAGATCCAAATAAAAGCATGCAACAATACCAAATATTTGGGATTAATTTTGGACTATCTAGTGAGATTTAATTTTCATATTGACCAGGTAGTAAAAACACTTCGTATGATGATGATTATTCGGGAATATGGCGCCGAGCACAGAGTTCTCTGCCGTGTGCTCCGACAATTTTATAGTAATTGCGAAGTGTATACAATGTGATTACTGTGATCAAATGTATCATATGGTATGTGCAAAAGTTAAAGAGACATTAGCGAAATTAAAGCAAGAAAATCAAAATATTAAGTGGTTTTGCAATGGGTGTGTTACTGAGATTATGGCGACGTTAAAAAAATCAGATCAAGATGTAAGCGAACAAATTAAAGAGGTTTTAGAAAAAACCGAGGAAGTGATAAATTTAATTAAACTGCAGTGCAAACCTAGTTATGTGGATATTTTGAAAAATAAGAATATTGAGCCATTAATTAAAAAAGCAAACCAAAATAGTTTAGTAACAAAAAATGTACTCGAACAAAAATGATATCGGAGTAGCCGTTTCAAAAGTCAATCAGGTATCACTGGTTGTGTTGTTGTTCAGTGCCAAGATAAGCACTCGCTGGAAAATTTAAATACAAAAACACAGGTGGAAGTAGGAAAGGATTATTTAATTTCCACAGGAAAAATGGTCAACCCAAAAATTAAAATAATAAACGTGAAAGCACAGGAAGTAGAAGATACGGAAAAATTCTTAATAAAATTAGCAAATCAAAATTTGCCAGAACACCTTAGAGATAGTATAAAATTTGTGCGGAAATACAAGGTTGAAAAAAGTAGAAATGATGTATGTAGTGTAATAGTAGAATTAAAAACTGAACAGTTAACTATTTAATGAATAAAAACAATCTATTACACATTGATTAGTCTTCATCTTCATCTCCAGAAAAAAGTTTTTAGCAAGAAAATTCCATGGTTTGATGATGAGGTGAAAGCCGTACAAAAAGAAAGAGATAGGCTTTATAAAACTTTTAAATTTACGAACCGCAACGATGACTTTAAAAAATATAAATATATGAGAAATAAAGTTGTGAGATTATTGCGGCAAAAAAAAATATTATGAAATGAAAATACTTCAAAATCGTCACGATAGTAAAAACATGTGGCAAACTCTCAAAGAAATAGTATGTAAAGGAAAAAAGTCTGTTGATTACTCTTCTTTAGAGGCGGTAAACAATAATGATAGTATTCATTAAACAATTTTTTTATAAATAGCGTAAATGATGTAGTTCAGAGGGTACCACCTTCTAATAAAAACTTTAATGAAGTGAAGTTTGAGATGTCCAGCAGTTTTCAGAGATTTCAAGAACTAACTTTAAATAAACTTATGAAGATAATAGTTGGTTTAAAAAACAAATCGTCGGGAGATGAGGTTCTAACGGTTAAACTTTTAAAGAATCTGTTTGATGTTGTTGGCTATCCTCTACTGAACATAGTAAACACATCCTTAAGTACTGGTATAGTACCAATTGACCTCAAAGGCAGTACCATTATACCAATACCAAAAATTAACAACGTAAAGAGCGCAGAAGATCCTAGGCCTATAAATCTAATTCCTGTTGTTGGAAATATTTTGGAAATAGTCGTCCATGAACAGCTGAGTGAATATCTGGAACATAACAATATTTTCTACGAAGGTCAATCGGGGTTTCGGTGTGGGCATTATTGTAAAAGTGCGTGTCAGTTCGTGTTGACTAAATGGAAGAAGGATATCGATAAGTGTAATATCGTTATAAGTGTGTTTGTGGATTTAAAGCGAGCATTCGAAACTATAGATCGTAAAAAGCTGATTGAGTGGTGTAGAGTGTATGGAGTGAAGGGCACAGCTCTCAGATGGTTGGAGACTTATTTGAGTAATCGATATCAAACAACAAAAATTGATAATAAAATATCACATAAAATTGAAGTTAAATACGGAGTTCAACAGGGGAGTGTGTTGGGCCCTTTGCTCTTTATACTCTATATAAATGCTATTAAATTATACACTCCTGAAAGTTTTGTAAATTTATATATACTGTTCTGTCTGTAACAGGAGCAAATTTTACAGAGGTGGTAAATACAATAAATTCGGAGTTAAAAATCTTCAAAAATTGGCTTAGTTTTAAAAAACTTAAATTAAATATAAATAAAACTGCATATATGGCTTTTGGTACACGACAGGCGTGTAATAAATTTGGTGAAAATAATTTCAATATTATGATAGATGATGAAAAAATAAAGCAAGTTTCTAAAACAAAATATCTGGGCGTTCAATTAGACCCGCAGTTAACTTTATGACATCATGTTGAATATGTTTGTAAAAAACTAGGAAAAAAATTGGATATTTTGGTAGACTAGCCTATAAGTTGTCTGATTGGTCAAAACGCATTATATATAACGCAATAATTTACCCTCAATTTAAGTATTGTTTGTCTTTGTTTATATTTTGTAGTAGGGAAGATATAAATAAAATGCAAGTGTTGCAAAATAGGGCAATGAGGATTCTGTTGGGATGTAATAAATATGTTACGATAGAAGATATGTTAAGTAGATTACATTTCTTAAACATGAATCAGATGATTATTGAAGCAAACCTGATTCTAATCTATAAAATGAGCAATAAATTGGTATCCACCTTATTTAAATAATAAGGAGAGCTGATTTGTTAGCATACAATGTTATATGCGGACAGATTTAATGTTGAACGCTTTAACACCCAGACATTACAAAAAACGTTACTGGTTGAAGGTTTGAAATTGTATAACGGTCTTCCTTTAATGGTTAAAAATTCACCAAATGTCAAAATATTTAAAAAAAGGCTGCGAGAAATTTATTTCCAAATCTAGTATTGTTTCTTTTCAATGTGATATTTTTAAGATACTTAGAAAATCTGTGATGTATGCTTTGATTTTTACATTTTTATTGTTTTTTATGTATATTTGTATATATTTCTTTATGCTTTTAATTGTCAAGCTAATTTTTGTATTTATGAAGGAATGGCTATTGCTAAATAAAGATATTATTACTATTATTATTATTATGATACAATATAAGTTTAGACATTTAAGCAACATACAATCAATGAAAAACAATGTATCATGAGTTAATTGAGTCCCGTTTACGATACTGTATATTAAGTTGGGGCTCATGTGCTTCCAGCTATCTAAGTTGTCTTGACTTAGTGCAAAAGAAAATATTAAAGATTATATGCAGGAATCCTTTTTTAAATGTAAGTGCAGGATATTTAATTCAAGGAGCAGGGAATATAAGTTAAGGTTCAAAAATGGTAATGTATTAATGGAGATTCTATTGATAATCCAGAAAAGTTTGGAATTAAATTATTTTATAAAAAAGATAAAAAATGAGGGCCGAGTCATAGCAGGGATATAGAAGAGATTATAAAGAAATTCTACAAAAATATAAATAAAAAATGATCCATTTATTGTGTATAATTAAAGATAGCAGCAAGTAAGATATATTTTTTGGGAAGATTTTAGTGTTGTTTTTAGATATTGGTTTTTATGGCAAATTAGAGTTTATATTTATATTTTTTGTTTATTTTGATGAATGTTGATTTATTGTTTGGTGTAGCTTACTTATGTTTTAATTGTCCCAAATTAAAAATTTAAAATAACAAAACATCATATTAGACCGTTACCGGTCCTGGCCTACAGGTTAACAAGCCCTAGTAAAAGTGATACCCAAATATTTTTACAGTTTTTAAAGTAAAACTATGTATTAAATGAGTCAAACCTAATTAACTAGTGTATCATACATTGCACAACTAATTGCTATAAGTGAAGTTTCCATAACTATTACGACATTAGCAAAATTTTGTGATATCCGATATTGGTAGAATATAAACACGAGCTCCTTACCATCATCTGAACGAGAAACTGAACTTCTATCGCTGATAAGCAGGGCCCCTATGTAAATATGTCATGACGTAATTAACAGGTGTGGAATCAGCACATCGCGCACTTATGCAAATTTTTACATTAAAAAGATACATACTATGTAAAATAATCTTACCTTATAACAGCGCGTGTTAGGAATTTATAAAATACGGGGGGTATTCAAAAGTTTATAAAATTGCACTTTTACTACACAGTCATATATACGTCATATTATGTCTATTAATTTGTATCACAAGAATTAGCATAAATTATTAACACCTGTTCGGTATGTTCGGAAGTTAGACTTTGGCGCCTGTTATTAAAAATTCATTTGTAAATAGAAAACGGTCTTTCTACATCCACAGACGTAATAGGAACATATTTAAAGTTTGTGTAATATTTTAACGATGGCACATTGACATTTTCTCGAGCAAAATCGACTTCTTTACCTTTTAAAATATCCACAATACTGCAGATAGTTGGAAAAACCAGGATTTTTATTTAAAACACTTTCCAAATTTCGATTTCACACGATCAGCAACGGTTCCAGAAATTTGAAAAATGAATTGGCGGAGATCAAATATTAGGTGCAATGTCTCAACTAGAGAATATTTTTCTAATGTGAGTGAATGCTGAAGGTCACGAATAGCTCATGGGATTCTCGAAAAATTGACATGTATATCGGTTAAGTCATCCTTTATTGTTGGATTCGAAAAGGCTTGTTGTGCATTCGAGATAGAAAGTGCATCATTTGCATTCAGTTGTTCTACCACACGTTTCATCTCGTCAAAATAACAATAATAATAACTTGCTGCCTCTATCCATGTGCCCCATCGCGTCACAATAGGCTTTGGTGGTAACGGTATATTTGGAAGTTTCTCATATATACATGCAACTCCATCTATTAAAAACAGCAGGACACACTCTTTATTAATATCGTTGTTCTCACCCCACATTGATTTGTGACTGTCATTGACATATTCAAATACTGTATCAGTGTTTGTGAGTTTTAGTACCCGTACCGATTAAATGGAGTCTCATTGGAACCAACTCGTCCATCCCCCCAACTATCACGTTAGCGACGTTTTGTCCTTTTTAATGTTGGTGGTTTCGTCAACAGAAACTCTTTGCCATGCAATTCTGAACTGATGTCAGCTTTAACCTGATTGTACACTGGCAATAAATAGTTTATTCTAAGGGTAGACTCCGCAGGTACACTAACACTGCTGTCGTTTCCATTAATACAAGTTTGTAAAAATTGTCTAAACTCGGGTTTTTCTAATGTAGTCCATGGAATATTGCAAGTCACCATCATTTTAACTAAATCAAAATTAAAACGTTACTGTCGTTCTCTAACATTTACATTTCCACTAGAACATGCTTGATGTTTCAACTAATCAAAAAATGGGTTTTCCTTCAGCGTTTAGGTAGAAACTGAAAGGGCCATCGCTATAATTCGGCGAGCTATCTCTTGTTTATAAAATCCCAAGCAGGCCGGCAATTTGTAACATAAATAAAAACTTTTAACTGTTTGTAAACACATGACAAGACAACTCACATTAAAATCCACTTGTTAATAAAACCATTTCTGCCAAATTGAATAACAAATCATCAATGCGAAATAAAATTATATTCAATTATATTGAAAACATACTTTTTTAAATTCCGATGGGAATTATTCTGTATTTATTTCATATCGCTTTAAGTGTATACCGAAAACCATCTCTGAGAAACTTATAAAATTGTGAATATTAATGTTATTAATTGTTATTTAGTATTAATTAATATTATCCATCAGAAATTAAAAAAAAGACATTTTCTAGCATTAAATCGATAAATGTTCAAGTGAAATCCGTACCTGGAATGACATATTAACATACGGGCCCTGCTGATAAGGTGACGATTTAATTTTTAACAAGACAGAGTCGTACCTAGCCCAATTTAAATATTGAAATGAAATTTCTCAACTAAAAGAAACACTTAGTAATAACATGTCTGGTGGTATTTTTGGTTACAGGGGTCCAGCAATATAATTCAGTCAGCCAAATTAGTCCCTACTTTACAGTCATTAAATAACAAGTTGTTCAAAAATTCCCTAAGAAAGAAACAATAATCTTTTCATTAGTAGATATCACACAAATTCAAGATTATCGTAATAGTCACACTAGTTCATCCTAAAACGTAATTTTTCATCAAGAATATTTAAGGGTAATATCTGCATATACTTTTCCATTAAAGAAATATTAACCTCCTTGACCGATCATGGAGGAATTAAAATAGGACAACATGCCATCAAAGCACGAAGACTAATTACACCTGTTAGTAGACTACTCTTATCAAATGTGTGTCCAACTATTCCTCACTATCTTATAGAAAAGTCCCTTACAAATTGGTTTTAAACTATTATCTTCACTAACAGATCTAAGAAATGCAGTACAGTATTGTACTCAGTTTTGGAAGACAGGTCTATTTCTCGCCTGCATATAACTTTGCCGTTCCTGATTCAGTTGTCATCAATTTTGATAATACGTCATACCGAATTATTCTTTCTGATGTACTCTTCTGCTATCTCTGCAACCAACCCCCGAGCACATTGCCTCAATCTGCACCAATACAAATATTTAGTATCCTCGGCAAGTGCTAGATTTAGGTAGATCTTCTCCCTATTTTTTTTTCAAATTTGCTCACTGTTGATTGACTTAAGGTTGTTCTAGATATTTATTATTACACATAGCAGAACTTCAATCCTTTGTTTTATAGATAATTTTTAAAGTGTCGACCAGCAAATTTAGAATAACTAAACTGGTACTACCCTTCACAAGTGTCACTTTCATTAGCCAGTATTAAAGAGTAGCCTACTGGGTTATTATCACAACTTTTTACATCTGACAAGTTTTTTCAATAATGATAACCAAAGATATGCCGGTATCAATTTTAAAATTATTGTATCTTCAAAACTATTAATTACCGAACACAAGTATGATATATTTTTGGAATCATCTTGAAATTTGCAATCTAAAAAAAATAAAATATACAGGGTGTGCCATTTAAAAAATTGTCGATCACATCATTACTGACAAATGGTTTACCCTGTATATTTCATTGTTATGTAAAAATACATTCAATTAAAATCAAAAACCGACTTGTCTCAGGATTTTTCCTCTAAATTGTTTGTTTAGCTTAAAATGAATGTATTCTATACTTTATGTACACACTGTATAAAACAAGCATTCTACATCTAGAAATAAATTAACATATTCTCGAAATTAAAACATTGTGATTAGTTTTATCAAGAGATCTTGGTATCTAATCATACACAATTCTGAAGACTTTAATAATAAAAAAACAGAAATATAGCTTAAATAATTATTGTTAAATTTAACATGACTGAACAGGAAGGGCATATTAAACATTGTCGTAAAAAAATAATAAATTTGGTAAAGGATAATAACATTCATCAGATTAGTATCTCGCAAATATTGAATCAAATGGCAAATCACAAAATACTAGAATGAAACTCCAAGAAATTAAATTACCAATTTTTGAAGGGGTTATACTCAAATTAGATGCAATTTTCCAATTCCAATAATTTCAAAGCCCACTGCTGATTCTATAGAGGAATTTTTATCAATAATACAAAGGAAAATGATGTGTTTGAAAAAATTAATAAAATCCAATAATGATAATATGATGTTATATTCATTAATAAATTAACTAGAACATTCGACCAAAATTGTATGGGAGGTGGAACAGGAACAAATCAAAAATTCAAACCAACTATTGCCAAGATTAGAAAATGTTGAAATGCTTCTTAAATCGAGATATAAAGTGGTTCAGAATGCAAATTAAAAATTGAGATTATAGTAATACTAACAAACAATTTAATTTTAAACTTGAAAATAAAAAATTAGCTTAGGTAACATTAAAAAATATTTCATACAGCGTCTATAAGGGTTTTCATTACATATTCTGTTGTAAGAAATTCTTAGACATACCTGCATCTAACAGATTCACGGAAATCGAAGCATAATCCCTTATTGTATATGAATACACCAATAAAGAATTAGCAACAAGCCTAAAATAATCCGCAACATGTTTTTGACAATTCACATTCAGTTACTAAACATATTCCAAGTTCAAACAATCTTCAAATATTAAACACTCAATATTCATATGTTTTGCAAGAGCATGCTTCACCCATCCCCATAAAATCATGCAGTAAATAAAGTGTTTTAAAATAAGGAAACTGAAGCTTAAGAACATATAAACCTGGTTTATATAGACATATAGGTTTGATACCTCAACAAAATTTTAATTCGGTAATCGTAAAGGGCCCTCACGAAGAATCGAAAAATTAGAGGAAATTAAATGTTTCTACCAAAATGTACGAGGTCTACGTACAAAAACAACAGATTTTTATAACAACATTGCACTAGAGGACTATGACATCATCTGGCTAACAGATAATGTCTTCGATTCTGAACTGTTTGACAATAGATATTCGGTGGTAAGAAAGGATGGCTGCAGTGACCAGGTATGCAGAGGGGGTGGGGTACAAATTTTATATTGCGTATGGACTAAAGAAATTAAATGCGTCCTGTTAAAAATGAATTACAGTGACACGTGCTTTTATTTATCTTGTGTATATATACCACCAAACACAAGCAGGGAAGGGTATACTACTTACTTTGACTTTTTAGACACTTTTTTAAAGGATGATATAAATATTGTGATGTAGATGATTTCAATTTGTCTAGTCATACCAAGAACATATGTAATAAAAGTACCTCACTAACGCGCTTTTTAAGTCTGAATAATCTTAAGCAAATTAATAATATTGAAAATTTTATACATAGAAAATTAGATTTAGTCATAAGTAAATGTGATATGCCCCTAGTGAGCGAGGGTATGTACCATTCTTCCTTGGGTATGCATGCAAAAAAGTAAATATAGATAAAGTAAAACCTGTATATAAGTATGATTATACAAGGGATGACTTTCTTAAATTATTTAACCTAGTTAAATGTTGTGACTGATATAACATTAAACTTTTATCTGACCCCAACAAAGCATTGCCATACTCCTATGAAAAAATGTATGAATGTCTTGACAAAAGTATTCCTAAGAAAAAATTTAGAACAAAAAATCTTAAGTACCCACAATGGTTCTCTCTAGACCCGATTAGGAATATAAGAAAGAAAAATATATTACAGAGAAAAAGAACATGTCTGATACTTATTTGTCCGAATTTAAGAAATTAAGAGTACTGATTAAAGAGTAAACGGCATCGGAAAATTCGCAATATGTAAGAAATATAGAAGAAAATGCAAGTAAGGATCCAAATAGTTTTTGGGACTTCATAAACTCCAAAAAACAAACAAATAACGTTAAAAACGGGGTACCTTTGATTTTCCTGAGATTACACCAATTACTGTTGCAGATAGTATTAAAAAATTCAAACAAAAAAAAAGTGTAGGAACTGATAATATTCCATCCTGTATTTATAAGGGATGTATGGATGTTTTGACTGAGCCTCTGGCATTATTCTTTAATGACGTTGTACCAAGTTATTTGAATTTCAAAGAATATGGATGTGCTCGTTGCTATTTAAAGCGATAAGAAATGTAATTAAATTCTTCACGATAAGAGTTAATCGATAAAAATAATGTGTTTATATTTTTGTAACAAACGATTTAAAAACGTTTTTAAATAAAATAAATGTGAATCAGTGACAAAATAAACGGGAAACCATGTCGTTTATAGATGATAGAAAAATATTTAGATAGACCCAATTAGTCTAAAATTTCACTAATTAGAGGTATGGGAAATGCATCATTCTCAGTTATTTCATGTAACTTCCTTAAATTCACGACTAATCGCCAACGCGGTTTGTCGTCGTATCGACGTTGTTTCTTTGGGTTTACGAGTATCGGGTATTCTTCGGAATTCATATGATCATTCTGAATTTGTGATTCTAAAAGTGTTAATCTATTCTTATTTGAACCGGACTCTATATTTAAAACAAAATACTCGTCAAGGTCCTCGAAATAAAAATCTGTAGAATTCGCGTATATAGGATTTTTAGTACAAATACCGTTGCACGTCAGGAGTGACGTACCTCTTTCGTCATAGTACTGCCAACTAATTAAAATTTCCCTAACTAAGATAAATCATACGAAACTTCACGAAAATTCACGAGGACTCATGAACGTAGTCACAGTACTAAAAAACCGAAAAAGTAATCGTAATTATTTTGATAATTTTAGAATTATTTCAATTATATTGGCTTATATACGTCTTATTCTTTATAATATAAAGTTTATAAATGATTATTATATTTTTAGTACTCAAAAAACCATAATTTACATTAAATAATTTTGAAATTTTCTACGCCCATGAGACTCGTATTTATGATGAAGAAATGACATTGTAGCGATTGGCATGCCTTGATGCGACGTTGTCGAGTATTTAGATTGAAATATTTCAACGATTTCTGACGTCCGGCCGTCAACCAGTTGTGTGTTTTCACCACGTTTTCGGTAATTTTATAATATTGTCTTTATTTTTTTGCTTTGCTAGATAGTTAACTTATAAAAAAAACTGTTTTTTTCAAAACAAATATAGTGTGAATAAGCTGATTATTGACGTTTATTTCTACAAAATGCCAAAAAAACTAAATAGTCGTTGTAAATACTGTAGTTGAATTGTTTCTTATAAGAAAAATATATATTTTTTTAAACAAAACATTGTCTTATTTTAATAACAATAAATAGTTTGCTATCTTTTTTATATGTCTCTATTTTATTTATTTAATAAAAATATAGTACAAATAAACAACATAATATAACGATTTTTATAACAGATTATTGAATATTAAAAGTAGATAATACAGCAAGAAGAAGAAGAATATCACAGTTGTAGATTGCTAATGAATCAACTGAGAAAAACATTTTTCAAATGTACTTTAAAACTGACAGGATGAAGTGTCTTGAGTGTGAGGATCATATATTGTTCATACACGCTTCAATAAATTAATTTTTCATAATAATAAAGCTAAACAACATAACCTAACCTTACATTTTTGAAACTTCCTACATTCCTCGACAATTTAGACAAGCAGACAACACTGCAGGGTGGTGATCTCATAATTGATATATGACGTGCAACGGGATTTGTATTAAAAATCCTATATTGAAGTTTCTGTAGAATGTATTAAGCTTATGATGGCTTATCCATCTTTACAGGCAACGATAGAATTGGGAACCAGTAAACCCGATTTTATCTCTATCAAATTTTGGAATTTGGGAAGCATACTACAATTGTAGTAGGATCCAAAAGATCAAATGAAAATGATTGGTTATTTATTAAAAAAGTTATAGTTTTAGAATGATAGTTAATGATGGCTTTATATTTAATTAAAAATTCTTTTCCTATGAAACCTTTCCAGATTATTTGGAAATTTCTTGGAACTATATAAGCGGGGTATTGGACTTTTATGTTATTAGAAAATTGAATTGACCTATGCTTGTATCTAGAGATGTAACCGATTCTTGGATTACACCTTTTGACAAAATTTTAGGATCGGTGTAAACTAGAACGTCTCCATCAGATAATTTTTTCTTTAAAATAGTTACGTCGTTACATGTATCGATAATAAATGTAGAGGTTTGATTTTTAGCTATATAGAGAGGAATTATAATGTTGGATAGAAGCTTATTTTGATCAACTAGATATAGGGAAGTAGATTCCGTGCGGTTTAATGATATTGATGTAGGACAAGGATTTACCGAGGTTGTTTTATAATAAGAATTGTAGATTTGACTCGCTATGGGAGCTTCTTTTAGATAAGAGTTTGGATTGGGTACATGGTTGTTAGCTGATGTAGAAGCATTATTTATATAAGAACTGGCACTAGGTCAAGAAAGGTATACTTGTTTATTAGAAATATTGTCATTATAGTTATTTGCATAATAATTCGTGTGGATTTTTAAGAATTTGGGCGGTTTAAGTATCGCGAACCCTGGATGCACTGACCGTTATTGCCTCGTTTCCCGGGTCTGAATTACCTGTATTTGGTAAAGAAAATTGATTAGCCTTTTGTTTTCGCGAATTATTATATTGTCTTTTCTACACTCGGAAATTGTATGGCCAGATTTTTTGCAATATGGACAAATAGCTTCGACCTAATTAATATTTTTGGTTTTAATTCTTGTATGGCTGAAATAGTTACGGAAGTTCTTTGATTGAAAATTATTTAGACTACTGCTTTGCTTGAAATATCAATTGTTTGTTTTATGGCAATTATTATACCTATTCAAACTAACATCTTTGAGACCATCAAAAAATGCTTGTAATGAATGAAAGTAGCTACTAGCAAAGTATTGAAATATTTATTGATTTATAATGTATACATTTAGGAATTATGTATGAAACAAAATATCTGGTAAATAACCGCCACGGCTTTGCCGGCACATGCGAACTCTTTTGACAAAATTTGAAATAACATTATTGTATACATGTGGCTGTATTTCATTGATACAGCTTCTAATTTCGGCCTTCAATGCTTCGGTGGTCGCGGGTTTGTTGGTATAAATCTGTGTCTTCAGATAACCCCACAGCCAGAAGTCCAAAGGTGTTAAATCACAAGAACGTGGCGGCCAGTTCTGGTCACCAAATCGGCAAACGACACGACCAGGAGCAAACTCGTGCAAGACAGTAAATGTTTCACGAGCGGTATGACATGTGGCACCGTCCTGCTGAAACCACATGTCGTCAAGAGCAATACTTTTGAATTGGGCAAAAAGAACTTCGTTATCATAACACGATAACGTCCGCCATTCAACGTTAATTATTTACCCCTTCCTCATCTTCAAAGAAATAAGCTCCAATTATTCCTCAAGACCACAATGCATACCAAATAGTGATACTGCATTGCTATTTGACGAATCTTTCGTGGATTTTCTAAGCATCAAATGTGGCAGTATTGCCGATTAATAAAGCCATCGAGGTGAAAATGGGACTCATCACTGAACATGATTTTGTTCGCAAAATCCGCATTCACTTTTGTTTGCTCAATTATCCAATTGGTGAACTCTCTTCGCTGTGCGTGGCCTGTTGGCAAAAGTTGTTGGGTCAATTGGACTTTGTAAGCGTGTAGATGAAATCTTTAGTGAGAATACGCTGAAGAGTGGTTGTTGTAATGTCCAATCCTTGTGCACGATGACGAATCCACATCTTTGGACTTTCAGCCACACTCAGCCGCCAGTACTTTCGAATTTTTCGATTATTCTTTTCACAATAGATGAATTAAGAACATTCTGTCGACCGAATATTGGACGCACTTTACGAATGGTGGCAATCAAACTTTCACCATTTTGACAATAATGTTTAACAATCAGGACACGTTGTTCTATCGTGTAGTGCTCCATGTTTAGTAACTCCCATCTGTCAACTTTCGATCTGTCACTTTATAATTACGTGTCATTATGACAGTGAAACATAGTGAGCACTTCAAATTTTGCCCTTTATAAACAGCATATCTCGTAAACTATGAAATCAATCAAAAAATTGTATTTGAATGTTTTGTTTGGCATGAAAAAATAAAAAACTTTTATTCAAAACTTTTTTAACTACGTTATTTACATGCAGGTTTTAATAAAAAAATAAATTTCTCAATAACTGTTTGAACGCTCTTAGATTTAGCGCAACGATTTTTATATTGCCTGGCTAAAGCTTCATCTCATTATACATTTGCAAGTTACGAAATTGACCTTTGTGGAAAACTGTATTTTTTTTAATATTGATCTAACAAAAAAGTTGAAATGAAATGTAAACTGACTGCCACGCGGCTGAAGTAATGGTGGGGATAAGTTTCCTAAACAAGAAAGCATACAAAAAAGTAAAAATCGATCTGTTACAGCGTTTTTTGTTGTTTAGATCCGTTCAATGATATTTTATGATATATTATATGCTCGACGATATTGTAGTTTATATTGCAAATGTTAAATTACAGAATAATGCGTTACTCTTAGTGTTTCATAGTGGATACAGGCTTGATAGGCCATTTTTTAATTGTACAGTAGACCTCTATGAAGAACCTTATCAACTGCCTGCGATATATCTATAAATACCGCATTATAGTTTTTTTTTCTTCAAGCCACTTAGATAATTGAAGTATAGCTGTCAATCTAATTTGTATGATAATTTGATTCAACTAAAATATTGTACAAACTACCATAAAAAGCAAAGAAAAAATGTAGATTAGCCGATTGTGTCCCTTAACGGGGAAGATACTACTGATAAAGAAAAAACCCCAGAAAAAGAGTAAATCCAGGAATAAGACAAGTTTGTACCATGGCAGGCAACACATGTCTGAACTGTTCGGACAATTTCTATATAGGTTCGAAACATATTACATGTTCCAATTACGGCTACAAGTACCTACTATATAAAATGTGAAGGTGTGAAGGATGATATTTACAAATTACTGACTGGCTAAAGTAAAAAATCTAAAGTGGTATTGTGATAAGTGTCTGATAATCATTGAAGAAAGTAAAAATTAACCATTGTTATCCAAAAAACAATCAGAATGTGCTAAACGTGAAAATGAATTAATGAAAAAAATTGTTCAGGATCAAGAATATGCTATTAATTTGCAAAAAGAAGTTATTTGTAATTTACAGAAAAATAATCAATCAGTAAAATCAGAACAAACAGGTAGGTCAGTCTCATACAGTGATGTTGTTAAAAATTCTATAAAAAATAACAATAACAAAGGGGATGTAGAAACAGCGGTTTTAATAGTTAAATCTAAAACAATGATAGATTCCAAAGAAATTGAAAAAACTATAAAGTGTGAAATTATTCCTGTTTCTAATTTCCATGTTAATAATGTAAATTAATAAAAAATGGTATAATTATTCCTTGCAATGATAAGGTGTCGTTAAATAAATTGATAAGTAATATCCAATTTATATCTAGAAATAAATTCTCTGTAAATGAAATGAATAAAAGAAAATCTAGGATTAAAATAATAAAGCGGAAAAATATATTTGTGATTTAAATATAGCTAAAGATTTAATTGATAAGAATGAATTAAATTGTAATGAAGAGAATATTAAGAGTTGTTAAAATATTGGAAAAGAGGATTCACAATGATGTAATTTTGGAAATTTTACCCGAAATTCGTTCCCAGATCATGTCAGTTGGATTCGTATTTATAGGGTGGAGAAAATGTTATGTTGCTGATCTGTTAATATTATTTGTTGTTATAAATGTTGGGGTTTTAATCATATAAATAATAATTGTAAAAATCAAATCTCTTGTAAAAAATATTCTGGCAATCATGAAATAAAAGACTGTGATAGTGTTTCTGAGAAATGTGTAACTTGTAGTTCTTATAATTTGAACTTTGGAACGAAATTATCTGTTAATCACTTAGCCGGTACTAATAATTGTGAGATCTTTAAATAAAAATTGAACAATTTTATATTAGATTACCAAGATTAATTTTACACTAAAATTTATTAAGTTATATTCCTGACTATAAATTATTTAGAATAGATAGGCCCAAAAGAGATGGGGATTGGTTTTCTACGTCAAGTCTAATATTAAATCCAATAAAATTTAAAATCAAGCCACATACAATTGTATTGGATTTGAACCTTTGTACCACATTTGTTATGGATAACCTTCTGTTTCTTAAATCTAATATTAATTGCAGGATTATTGAATTTCTTGATCAACCAATTGCCAACTTGAAAATCGTAGTATTGAAGAAAAAGTAGGCAAATTAAAAATGGCCATTGGAGTTTTATATCGTCCACCAGAAAAAGCTGTTAGTGCTTGCGTTGAGTCTCTTCACTCTGCGATCTTTCCTAGGTTCTAGATATGATCATATCGTTTACTTAGGTGACATAAACATTGATCTTCTGACTCAGCCAAATAATCAAATAAGCACTTGTTTCTGTTCATATGCCTTTACGCAATTAATTAGTGAACACACACGGATAACTGCTATGTCTACAACCTTGCTTGATTCAGTTTTTATTAACTGTCCTGACTTAGTTGTTGGTTCTGGTGTTATAAATACAGATTTAATTTCAGATCATAATATGTCTTATTGTCTTTTGTTAGTTCCATTATTAAAACGCTGTGTTAAGTTTGTTACTAATAGAAATTATAAATGCTTTAATTCTGATAACTTTTTTGCCGATTTACAGCCCATTACATGGAATAATATATTATATCTTACAAATATAAATGATAAAGTTACATTTTTGACTAAGCATCTAATAGAACTATTTGATATAAAATAGGGATTCAAAAGATTCTGGAAAGTTCTTAATCTATTTAATATTCATAGAAATGATTATGAATTTGTTATCCATGAATCTTAATTTGTTGAGTCAATTAATGATTAGAATTAAAAACAATTTTCAGATTTAATATGACAGCTCTTTAAATAAAATTAGAGGGTGAAATAATATAATACCTTATCATTAAGAAAACTAAACAAAATCAAATGTCTACAAAATATTAAACTTAAGTACTAATCAAGAGTGAGATAATTTTAAGCTTTACTTTAATATTGAAGTAGAGATATATCGAGGTGAGAACATAGTTCCAGTCAATTCGATAGTTCCGAAATCTTTAAATATGCCTTTTGAATCTCCCGGTACAATAATAAACAGTTTATTCACAAAATATCCAAGTGTAATCAAAATACAGAATACTAAAAATATTTAGTATGAAAAAAGTTTAAATTTTCATTAATTATAACCGGAAGATACTGGATGTTCTAAAATATTTTAAATCAATTAAGCATATCCAAACACATCATACCCCAAGTTTTCATATTGTAATTATGTCAAATTTCTCTAAAACGTTTAACTGGAACTCCCAAAGATCCACCTATATATAGATTTCAATTGGTTGAGAAAATTGGTTTTTCTTCTAAATTTCGGATAGATTAGGTTATGTTCTCTTAATAAAGATTAAGAACGCATTACATTTTGTAACAAATAAGTTACTTATATCATGAAAATTAACGAATTTATTTAAATTTACATTTTACTCCTGTGTTCATAATCTCCCATTTAAATGCCTATTTTTTCTGGATATGAAGTTGATGAGACGTCGCTTTCTGTCATAATACATCCAGTATAGTACAATTTTTTACGCAGTTCTAGATGCAGTAGTCCACAAGAGGAACTCGTAAAACCACGTAGTTTTTCTGTGGGAAATACTGAAATGTGTAATAAAAACCTGGTTTCAACAAAAAATTTAGAGTAGTCCCAAGAAGACAGACTTGTCCACATTTATTTGACCCGAATGTAGAAAAGCAAGATGATCTTACTGGTAGAAGAGTTGTTAACATTAGTTACTTTATTACTGCTGTAAGGGGGCTGGAAAAACATGAGTGTAGAGTAACAATAACAGAAAGAAATTTAATTGGGATTAAATTCAAAATTAATTTTCCAATGTACTGGTTGTCAAAAATTAATGGCTATAACAAGAAATAAAATGGAAGAAAATGAACCTAACATTAATTTGTTAGCGTCTTGGGGAGCAATAGCCAATGGAAAAAGCCATTATTATTTGGAGGAAGGTTTGTTAATACTAAATATCCCTCCTTTTAGTAACAAATTATTTTTAAAATGTCAAGGTGAATTGGGTGAAGCATGGCAAGAAGCATTTACAGTGGCTATTGAAGAAGCAGGAAAACTGGAATACAATATAGCTATCAAAAATAATAATTTTATTGAAAGACCTAAAGGTAAAATAGGACTTTGTTCTGTCATCGTAGACGATTGTTGGAGCTAAAGCTGGAGTGGCTTCAATTATTGGTAAAGAGACCAAGAAACTCTGATTCCTAGGCATTCGCAACAAATATTGTTATATCTCTGCTGTTGGAGAAGCAAAACGGTTCCACAACATCATTGTTATAAGAATTGATTTAGCTCTTCTCCCACAATGGAAGCAGATATAATTCTAGAAGGTTTTTGTAAGAGTGAAGAAATGCACAATTTACAATATGCGTCTTTTATCGGCGATGGTGATTCTAGTGTGCACTCAAAAGTATTAGAAAAGGTATCTTACAGCAGAAAAATCAAAAAAATAAAATGTGCAAACAACGTAACTAAAAATGTTACTAAACATTTGTTTAAATCGGCTAAAGAACCATTGAATAGCAAGCTTCTTTCAAATGCTAGGATTAATCACATTTCCAAAGCCTGTATAAAATTAATAATGATACATTCAAGGAAAGAAACTCCTTCCCACAACAATTTCAGACGGACCTAGCAATCGTTGTCAATCACGTTTTTGGCAACCACAGAAATTGTATGAAAGATTATTGTTTAAAAATGGGCCAAGATTGTGTGGGGTTACCAAAAGTGTTCCAGTATAAACTCGTTTAAAAATTGCAAAAATGATTAGGGCAAATACAGCAAAGAAATAAACCAAAAAGATGCTTATTCATTTTAAAAGAAAACTCTTCAAAAAAAAACTGCCGATTACGGCACTGCTTGTTCCAAACCAAATTTGCCAATAGACGAAATTAATAAATTAATTGAAGAGCAGGTGGATCTTTTGAACACCAGTTTAGAATCTCAGCAGGGGATCGAAAGAAAAACTAGAGGTCAAAGAGATAACCCACATTGGTTCGAGGCACGGAAATGTAGGTTGACCGCATCTTTTTTTGGTAATATTCCCAAAAGAAAACAAAAGCATGGCAAATTAGTTGAAAATATCTTATATATAGTTTAAGAATTAGAAATATCATTTACACAAAGTTGTTTGAATTTAATTATTAAATATACATTGTTTTAAATTTTCTTTAAAATATTTTTAGAGTATTACATGTAATTAAGATGTATTATATGGTTGTAATCTTATAAGTTTGATTAATTTTTGAGGTCTTTATATAGTTTCTGCGTTTTTATAAAGAATTTTTTGATAAAATTATTAAAAAAAACTGCACCTTCAAATTTTTTTAAATAAATACTGACTTCTTCCGATTCTTGCAGTTTACTGTTGTAACAAAAATTAAGATGATTGAAATAACAGCCACCTTGTAAATGTATTTCATACAAATTATTTTTTTTCTTGAACAACAAATCCAGATTTACCAAAATTTTAAAAATTGATGCTTATAATTAAACAATTGAACCACAGTTTTTTCAAAATATTTGAACATTGGTTTTTTTAGTACTAGGGTTAAATAAACCTTAATAGGTGCGATGGGGGTAAACAAATGGGGAAAAAATAAACTATTTCTGAATATAGGATCATTTGTATATTTCAAAATGGCTATTCAACGGTTATTTTTCTCGATGAAATATGAAACTGCTGCCTTGCTAAATTTAGTTGCTTTAAATATTACAAAAAGTGATTTGGTTGAAATCATAATCAATTCATGTTGTATATTAAACCCTCTTGTTACAAAAATTAGTTACAATATTATGTTTATGTTTAGTAGTAAAAATTTCAGTAATAAGACAAAAACATTTTTTTTTTTTAATATTTGTTATGTGAAATAATATAATTATATTTACATAAATAACCCACTAATCTGGATTAAAACAAAATAAATAAATTTACACAAATACTTATATTAGTTTCAACAATTAAAAAACATAATACATACATAAATACAATATAAAAAGACTATAGTTTACTCAGATAAAGACATAAGGTTCAACGAGAATTTTAAATCCCATATGCGAAACATTAAGGAGTAAAAGAATACGAATAATAATATATAACAGATCCTGAAGTGGTACTTCAAGGATAATTCTGTACAGGAGACAAATATATTTATAGTATCTTTTGCAAACAGGTTTATTCCCTCAACATTTGCTGTGCGTTTGATTATCCGCAAATTTGAGAAGTTTGGGTGTGAGAGTACACTGTAAAAAAATGTCCCACAAATCGACCACGTCCGAGACAAATGACCCAATAAAGAGAAATAGGAGATACACGTGTGTGCATTTATTGAAGATACACCATGTTCGAGTAGACAAATCGCCGACTAAGTTGAGCGAAAAGACTGTTAGGAACATTTTAAAGAGATATGGCTATAATTGTTTTAAATTCTAGACCATATAAGAAATATTTCCTGAAGACCATTTCAAATTAATGGAGTTTTGTGAAACTATGATCAATATTTGCAACAGAAATGCTGATTTTTTTAAAAATGTTATTTTTACCGATGAATCTACGTTTTCAATTCGTCGAAAACACAACTCATCCGTCTTACCCTACTGGTCTCGGTAAAATAAACATTTAAGTTTTTTTGTGAGAGCACAATATCCTAGAAAAATGAATGTGTGGACTGGACTCTTAGATCAAGAAATATGCTCATTTTTTATTGATGAGAACATAAATGCCGCGTAATATTTGCAATTCTTGCAAACTGAAGTTATTCCGACAGTTCAAGCACTATATATTAACTTCGGCGGCTTGTGGTTTCAACAAGATGGTTCGCATAATGTACACGCAGTGCTAAGGTATTTACAGAAAATATTTCCGTCTTTTAATTTATGCAAGGGGTACGATCAACTAGCTATCTCGTTCATCAGATTTAGCAACTCTCGACTTTTATTTGTGAGGCAAGTTAAAGTCGTCGGAATTTTATAGGCATGAATTCGAACGTGCTACGAATATAAATTAAATGAGGGGGAAAATTGTTTAGGAGGGTGCCAAAATAATCCCAGATAAACTTAGTGCTACAAGAATTTCTTAGTTTACCAAATCATACGCACATTTATTGTCTAAAAATAAACATTTTATGGAATTGTTTCGTGATAATGCCTAGCTAGCTGAACGTCTGTAATAATCGCTAAAGTTGATTCTTGTATAGAGAAGGACCTAAACATAAAGCCATCCCTTATATTTAACTTTCTGAAAAATAATAAGACTAGAAGATACATATCTATATAGTATAGTTGGATACCGGGAGGATGGTAAAAAGGAAAGAAGGGATAACAGTCCCATCTTAATAGAATAAAAGTCGCATACCGAGATAGAATTAAAAAAAACCAACTAGCAACGGTGCTTGAAGAAGTCTATTAGAAGCATAGATAAAGATTATACGAAATTTACAGAAGAAGATATAATGAAACAAAAACTTATAGAAAAGATTAGTTCTAAAAATGGAAAAATTATAGAACAATCGCTAAGGAGAGTAGACGAGCTAGATTTTAGTTAACAATATAAAATATGAAAGAAAAAGCCAAATTTGTATTATAAGTGTGTAAAGATTCTTTAATGAAGATTAGAGTTAAAGAAATTTATATTTTTCTCAAGTCAAAAAGTCGAGCGCTTTCGGCAATACAATGCCATCATCAGGACAAAAAAATTATGCAAAACTTGACGGCAAAGGTTAGTTGTGAAATTCTTTTTTAGAACATTTCTAACAGTAACATATAAATTAGCTTAAAAGACAACAATGGACGTATAAAAAATGTTAGTTATATTTATTAATTTATATAATTAATTTATATGTTACTGTTAGAAATGTTCTAAAAAAGAATTTCACAACTGACCTTTGCCGTCAAGTTTTGCATAATTTTTTTGTCCTGATGATGGCATTGTATTGCCGAAAGCGCTCGACTTTTTGACTTGAGAAAAATATAAATTTCTTTAACTCTAATCTTCATTAAAGAATCTTTACACACTTATAATACAAATTTGGCTTTTTCTTTCATCACAAAGTGTGTACGCACCAACACTTAACTTTTGTTACTCTTCATTTAATATAAAATATATTTTTAACACACTAATGAAAAAAGAAACACTAAATTTGTCATGTATGACAGCAAATTGACTTTTTCGGGATACATTGAATATTTACAGTTTGGGTATATATTGGGTTTTACTAGCAGAATTTATTAAAAGTTTAAAGTGATAGAAACCAGCATAATAATATCTTAATAATCAACTATTTTGTTAACAATATGCCTTCACACAATAGTTCTTAATAAGTATTATATTTTTTAGAGATGGAAGTATATGCATGAATTCCGTGAGAGCCAAAAAATTGGATGGGAATAACTATTAGACAAATTTATTAAAAATCTTTCATTTCTGGTATTTTGGACATTTTATATTAATTTTTGTAAGGTAGGTAACAATTGTTTTTTTTTTATTTACAATAATAAGGGTTAATCATTTTTTAACAATAACATTGCTAATTCTTCAGCTTCATTTACTGAAAGAGATGAACTAATTTCTTTTATTTTGAGTTTCTTCTTTTTTTTCATAACTGCATCCAGGTTATCGATTTTATTTTCTGGTTTTCTCTTTATACTCCTAAACAAAGAAAATCAAATCATTAAAAAAAATGCAAACAAATTTTAAAATTGTTTTATTGCCATATAGAAAGAACTATTTAAGTTTTGACGTTCGTACGCTTCCATGGCCAGAGTGAATTTGAGAATTACTACTTCCGGAGGACCACGTCATTTTTGAGATATCCTCCTCCACAAAGAAGGAATATGTGCATCATACAAACCCCCAAGAAAAATAGGAACATATCTATTAGGGTGGGTCAAAAAAACCGACTATTTTTTTTTACTTTGTACTCTGAAAAATCGGTTACTAGACACCTCTACAGAATTCTCACCCAACATGAGCTCTTAATTTTGATAACAAGGTGCTCCGCTTTACAATTTCCATTTTTTTCCTCAGTATTAGAAACAAAAATTCATATCTCTTCGACAACTGTTCGTTAAAAAATATCTCTCCTCATATTCTTGTAGGAAATCGAATGCTCTACAAAAAAGGTCTCTTACAATTTTTTCGTAAACCTCGCCGTTTAAAAGATATCGAAGGTCAAAGTTTAATTATTTTAAGAGAAATTTCTGTTTTGCTTATGAATTTTATAACTCGCTTACAAAAAATTTTTATGAATCGCGCAACTCATAATTTTGTAGGAAATTAACTGCTCTACAAAAATGGTCTCTTATGATTTGTCGATTAAATTAAACGCTTAATTAGCAAAACAGAAATTTCTCTTAAAATAATTAAACTTTGACCTTCGATATCTTTTAAACGGCGAGGTTTACGAAAAAATTGTAAGAGACCTTTTTTGTAGAGCATTCGATTTCCTACAAGAATATGAGGAGAGATATTTTTTAACGAACAGTTGTCGAAGAGATATGAATTTTTGTTTCTAATACTGAGGAAAAAAATGGAAATTGTAAAGCGGAGCACCTTGTTATCAAAATTAAGAGCTCATGTTGGGTGAGAATTCTCTAGAGGTGTCTAGTAATCGATTTTTCAGAGTACAAAGTAAAAAAAAATAGTCGGTTTTTTTGACCCACCCTAATATCTATCCTCCTATAAAGGATCCATTGCTTCCCCTATCTTCCAAAAGTATATACCTAGACCTTGCTCATGTGGACACAAGTCTACATTGAAGAAACAAGACGATCAGTACAAACGCGTATCAAAGAACACTGTAGATAAAGTTAATTTCAAGATATTTCGTTGACCTGCCACTTGCATTCAGAGAACTATTAGTAAATCCCTCGGTAGGTGGTCGTTAATCCAAGCAAATTAGTACGGGATGGTATTTAAACCCCTAATAATTGTATTGCTTGAAGAGAAAGTTGGGGTTACTGGAGGATTATTTTGAAACTGAATTTTAGTTAATTGTAAACATTTGATTGTGAAAGTTATTCATTTTCTATTTATTATGTTTTATTTTGCAAAATAAAAAAAAATTAAATATCAGCGCTTGAGCATCACTAGTCACCAAATGCCTGACAGACATTCAAGTACGACCCTGTTGTTCTTCTAAGAATTTACTCTCCAAGCAGATGGTAAGTCAACGAAATATTATCTTGAAATGAACTTTACATGAAATCTGGCCTTTTAACACATTCCACAATTGCCAGCACCAGACGGGCCACCACATTCTAGTCGACAACATAGTAGTACTGGCGAACATTTCTTCTATCGCACGATTCAAGAAGACTAGAAATACAAAAACATCCAAATAATATAAGCAGAAAAAGGATGGATATTATAGTTCCGTCATTTGCAATATAATCATTCCAACGGCTACTCCAACTTCATGCCATAACCCGACTCCCAATCTGTCCTGGTTCAATGACATCACCATACAAATTCGTTCCCACTCACTTTCCAATCCAGATGTGTTTCGCCTCTGGCTACGTTGAGTAGTTGAGTTAGCGTAAACATTTCACCTCCTGAATTCCCCGCTTATGACAGAAAGTGAAACTTTGAGTAATATTTCAAAAATGAGGCGATCCTCCGAAAGCAGTAATCATCACAACCATTTAAGTTTTACTGGTAAGGTAAAAAAAATTGATACTGAGAGTTTTAAACTAATTTTATTGGATTTTAAAATTATTATCGTAACTACATTGAGAGCGACCTTTTACATGTAGTATAAACGTAATGGAAACTGCAGCAATAAAAAAAGAAAGAAGAGAAATAAATACTTGAAATGAAAACAATGAAGCAATATAAAAAAAAATAGAGAAATAAAACAAGGAAGTAGGTAATCAACAAAAGGTTATCCATTAACTCAAATGTGGTAGAACAGTTCAAATCCAATAAAATTCCAAAATCAAGCCACATAATATTCTTTATTAAAACCTACAACTAGTTTCGACCTCAGTGGGTCATCATCAAGTCTAAAATTGAGAAAACAAATCACAACAATTTTTACAATAAGCAAAAACTTAAACCAAACCAAAAAGTAAAAACAGGAATAACAACAATACTAAATAAGATCCGTAAGAAAACTCTAGTAAGTGCACTCTGATACAAAATAAAACTTAAATTAAATTTGATTAAATGTGGCAATTAAAAAATTAAAAGTCAACAACTTGTAGAAAAAATGAATGTTAAACTTAAAATAAAGAAATAACACCCTGAAAGTGCAAGTTCCAGGTAGAGAACACAAATTTATGGGTTTGCAAAAGTACTTTAGCCATCAGATATACATACTAATGAAATTCAGATAGTGGTAAGGAAAAATAAAGAAATAATAAAAAGGGGTTTAGATAAATAAACCCAAAGAAGGATAAAATCCCAACCTGAGGTAGGAAACAAAAGAAAAGGAAAAAGTACACAATAAATACAACCGATAATAATAAGGGTAGTGACTCGTGTAGGAGTAACTTCTCTCAGATATGGAGGGAGAGAAAAAGAAACAAGAGAGCTTAAAAACAGCCAACCAACCCCCTTAGACGTCTGGCATCTGGTAAAAACGGAAGAGACGTTATTGAATGTGAAAATAGAGAAGAAAAGGAAAAACAACACCAAGACCCTCGTGTACACGGGGTAATAAGCGTACACCCTAGAAACGGGTGGAAAAATTAAGCCCTCTAAAAGTGGGGAGAAAACCAAAAGCATAAAATTAATATCTCGTGGTAATGGCCACACTGGCAAACACAAAAATTAAATAGATAAATTAGAAAACTAGAAAACGCACTTCAGGATGAGTCGCACAAGGTTAAAAACACCATGTGGTTATGTCAGGTTTTCTTATTTAGTATTGTTATTATTCCTTTTTTAACTCGGTAAGTTTAGGTTTTTGCTTATTGTAAAAATTGTTGCGAATTGTTTTCTCAATTTTAGATCTGATGATGACCCACTGAGGTCGAAACTAGTTGTCGGTTTTTGTAAAGAATTTTATGTGGCTTGATTTTGGAATTTTATTGGATTTGAAGTAGGTAATTACTACATAGTAAGGTACAGAAGTTTAAATTGACTGAACATATAATGAGAAAGAAATTAAAGAAAATAATCAGAAAAGTGATAATGAATTTCAGTATGACTAGAGATAGTTACAAATACACTAGTAGTGGGAACAGTAGTATGGAAAACAAAATCCCTGAATAGAAAAGAATGGAGGAAGACAAAAAAAGGAGTTGACAATCAAAAAACTCTAATTAAAAAAAACGAAAACTAGGATTCATCCACTTAAAAAATACTTTTAAAATATACTGAGCGTTAGCAATAATTCAAAGAAAAAATATTTGAAATGACCATGCACTTTTTTATACAGAACTGTTCAGTTAAATAAATATTCAAAAATATTTTTAAAATTTTCTATAAAATTTTTTTTTCCGATTTAATTATTAATATAATTAAAATTAATATTATTTATTATGTTATTTATTTTTATTTTTGATGCTAGATAGGAAATAAATCTATAACATATATATATATATATATATATATATATATATATATATATATATATATATTTCGTTATTTTAACGCTTAAAAATATAGTATATGTCACTCAGATTAGAGGGGTGTATGATTCGCCCAGTTCACAGAGACTATCAAAAATAATGTTAGCCTTTTACGAGCAGTAACATAATATACTATTGATCTCAAATATATACTCACGTCTTTTTTTTTACTTTAACAGCATTTGACAAGTCTTCAATATTATTATCTTGTTTGTTGTCCTTTAGTCTGTCTATTTCTTTAGCAGTTACTTCACCGTAAATAACATCAGGATCCGGTAACCAAGATAGATCTGGCTCAACATCAGATTCACTCTCTCCAAAATCATCCCGCTCTTCCTTCTCCTTTTTCTTTTTTTCTTTCAATTTTCTTTTTTCTTCTTTGTGTTTTGCTTTTACTTTTTCTTTAAACAGCTGTTTATCGAATTTATCTTCTTCTCTAAGAACTATTTTTGCTTTTTCTATGTTAATACCGCCTTCATCTTCATTTTCATATTCAAGTGCTAATTGGGATTTTTTTGATGAGTTGGTTTGCACTGCTTGTCCATTTTCATCAAATAAAATTTTTTTATTGGGAACTATTTTTTTCTTCAATATTTTCTTAACCGCCGCGACTTTACTAATCGGTTTTTTATTTTTATTTCTATCCATATTCAAATCCGCGATTTCTTTATCGGTCGGCAATTCGATGTCATGATCTCTTCTTTTAACCTACAAACAACAATATCTAATTATTTAATTTGCAAATTTTACGTTTTATTCCAGCACACATCCAGTAAAATATGGTTTTACTGGGAATATACAATGTGGAACATCTAAACAGCATAAATTCAATATCTCCATATTTTGATACTTGTCGGTATGCCGAGACCTGTCCATCGATTTTGATCATAAGTATCCTCTACAATCAAAATAGATCGACGTGTTTCGGCATATCAGTGACAAGTGTCAAAATCCGGAGATATTGAATTTATTCCATTTGGATGTTCTACTACACTGTATACTTTTTATTTAATTAGAGTAGATGGTTCTATGTTTCGCCAAACAAGATGGAAATCAAAATTAAACAACAATATTGCATGAATATAGAATGAGGAAAAAAAATCGTTATTATAAATTAGCTCAATAATAAATTAATAAATTCTTTATTGCTCCTTATAAATAAATGATTAGGATAACCAAACTAAGCCTAAAGATCTACATTAGCTTCTGTACAAAACATCGTCTTACAGATTTTAGAAAAAACATAGTAAATTATGCAGGGTGTGCTACGTTCACGGGACGGAGCCCAGTGGAGAAATCACAAAAGGTATTAACAACTTCCTCAACGGGTGTATATAGGACTATGGCAGCTACAATTTAAAATTTGTTAGACATATACAGGATGTCCCAAATTAGGACAGCAATGTAAAGTTACATATTTTTTAATGGAACACCCTGTATTTTATTATGAATTTAAAAGTCTTTTGAAAAAACTAATGGTAGTTTATTAAGGGTTCCCTACACATATTCTTGATATTTTCCAATTTATTTGATTTTTTCAAAAAGTAGTATTCTGGAGATAAATTAATTATAATTAATTACTTAGATATTTTTCAATGCATTTTTATCTGTAAGTTTTGTTTCAAAATAATTAAAATTTTAAATTAATGTATAGGGAGTCTGAATATAGTGCAATACTTTAATTACTGCATTAACTTAAATTAAACACCCTGTATTTTGTTGATGTGTCTATAGGGAAAGTAATTTCCTTTTAAACCGGTATAAGGTTCCCCTATACCAATATCCTCTGATTTCAGAGTTATTTGCAGTAGTTTACTGCAACAATAAACGTCGTTTATTTCATTAGGCATTATTTTTTAAATATACCATGAAGTAGAAAAAACTGATTTACTTTCGAAATTCAACTTAAAAAAAAAATGTTCAAAATGGTGTCTTATTGTCTTAAATACATAATCTGATATTCTTTTCAAAATTGTTTATAGCATTCCTTAAAATATCTGAAGTTACAGTTGCAAATACATTACAGATAGGTATTTTTATATATTCAATAGTTGTTGGTAGAAGATGACATACTCATATCTCCAGAAAAAGAAGCCCATAACTATTAGGTCAGGTGATCTAGGAAGTCAAATATTAAGACCACCTCAAAATATATATAACTTTTAAGGAAATTCGCGATTTTAATATCCTCCTACATTACAAGATAAATGTACAAGAGCGCTATCTACCTGCAGTCACATTGTTCTTGTGATATCCAAAGGAATATTATGTAAAATAATCCAAAAATCTCTTTGCAATTTTAAAACAAGGGCCTACCACATGGTCTCCTATTAATCCGCCATATACATATAGAGACCATAGGTTTTGTTAATCTGTCGTTTTAAATTCGTGTTTGTTTTAGATGCTATATTAGTGAAAGTTATGTCCGTTCACTAATCCATTTGTGATCACGCCCTTATTTCTTCTTAGGATTCATTATTGAAATTCGACATATTACTTTTTTGAATTTTATTTTACAATTAACTAATTACTATATACTATTTGAGTTCGAAGAGCAAAGACTTCCTCACTCAGCACTTAAAACTATATTTTATAAATATTGCTGTAATGGTAGTTAAATATGTATTTTAAATTAATAGCACTATGAGCAAAAATATTTAATTTTACTACAAGTAAGCTAACCTAATGTTAACTTATTTTTAAAGTTTATTTATTATTAATTACTAACTAATTACTTAATAGACTTTCCAAGGACGCGTCCAAAAAATATGTATTCCTAAAATATATTTTTTAACTATAAAAACTATTAAAATTAGCCTAAATCCAAACAAAATTAGTATGATAGGTATTTTCAAATGAGGTGTCACTTGCCCATTTAAAATTTTTGATCACAGTGACCTTGTGATGTCATCCATGACTATTACGTCACCTGTTATATCTAGTTGAGAGGCCTACATCCGTTTATTTTCACCCTTCAAATTTCCTTAGTATAAGTATAACCGTTCAAAAGATACGAGGAGGGGTGGGGACTTTCGACTAGCACTGTATAAGTGATTTTGCATCAGTAAAAATTTTAAATTTTCTAGCATATAAATATGGTGTAAATTTAGAAACAGCCCTAAGGCCAATGTCTCTTTTTCTATAATTGAATAAATTCTTTTTGCTTGATTTAATGTTCTGCTAGCGTATGCAATAGGTCTGCAAATTCCATTTGATAAAACTACGCCTAAAAGAAACCCTGAAGCATTAGTTTTTAAAGTAAAAATATTATTTTCGCATAAATCCGGATATTCTAACAAGGGAGTATTTTGTAAACTATTTTTTAAATATCAAAAGCTTTTTGACATTCTTCTGTCCACATAAATTTAACACCTTTTTTTATAGTTTATTTAGAGGTTTAGAAATTTCAGCAATTTTGTTTAGAAATTTTCTATAATTAGTGATGGCTACAAACCGTTTTGTTTCTTTCGAATCTTGTCAGTGTCAATTTTGTTTATTAAAACCTTCATAAAGGTTTTCTAATTTTATTACAATTTAATGAACAGAATTTTATAATATGGAACGACTATTACGCCAAAACGTTTTAGCACAGAGCCAAATTTACCTACAGCCTCTCAACAATGGAAACATTTGTTTCAAACATTCGAAAATTTCTTGAAGTCGGCGGACATTCCAAAGGACAAGAAGGAAGCAGATTCAAACTATCTACGAGTTGATATCTGAGTGCTGCTGTTATGAATCTGCGACCGCGACCCGACAAGGATTGTAGAAAAAAAAGGAAACAAAAATCCGGTGAGAATATCTCCCAGTATTTGCAAATACTGAGATCCCTAAGTAAAGACCGCTCCTTTAAAAATGTCAACTGAAGTTTATAGGGATGAATTTATTAGAGATTCTTTTATACTGGGATTACTTTCAGGATAAATGAGACAGAGGCTTTTAGGAATAGCACACTTACTCTTCAAGAAGCTGTTTATAAGACAAGAGCCCTAGAAGCTTCCGAATTACATTCATATGATAACTATAAATAATATTACAAGTTCCCAACAAGCGGTGAATGTTGAACCTAACGACTATGATTTACAATGTACATATGCAGCTGCCGGTTCCCAACGGCTAAATGTTTCTTTTGAGGTCGGGATCCTCATAACAGGGATAAATACCCTGCAAGAAATTCAAACTGTATAGCATGTAAAAAGGACTTTGGGCCTCTGTAATAATGGTCGTAGACTATTCTCAAACTATTAATAAATTTACTTTCCTCGAATTTCCTTTACCACGTGCGGATGATATAATACAACGTATTTTCAAATTTAAAATGTTTAGTACAATTGACGTTTGGAGTGCTTATTATCAAATACCCATTAAAACATCGAACAAACCTTATACGGCTTTTACAGCATGCGGTACGTTGTACCAGTTTCGTAGAATGCCATTTGGGGTGGCCAATGGAGTGGCATGTTTTCAACGCGTAATTGACGCTATTATTAATAATAGTGAAAATCTTTAGGCACATTTGCGAATCTTGATGATATTACCGTGTGCGGGAAAACGAAAGGGAAACATAATCAGAATTTACAAAAATGTCTTCAATGTTTTCAAAAGATGAAAAAAATATCTTAGGTCACACTATAAAAAACCAAACTACAAAACCTGATTCTGAAAGACTACAACCAATACTAAATCTTCCAGAATCGGATAGCATTCCTTCAATATGAAGAGCTTTGGGATTATTCGCCCATTATTCTCAATGGATCCCCAGCTGAAATCCCTTTTCTGATAAGATACATTGATTAGCACTCTCCACTGAGTTTCCTTTAACACAAGAAGGTTCTAAAGCATTCAAACTTCTTAAGACAAATTTAGCATCAGCAGTTCTAATAAAAATAATAATAGCTTTATTGTCTAACAGTTTCTCATTTACAGGACAAATTACAAACTTCAAGCTACCAATATCAAAGTTGTCATCAACAGTTTTTAAAATATTGATAATTTGAGCAAAATCCTTATCAGCTCGACTTTGAGATTGCTCAGTTTGATCTTGCTCTGGAATACCAAATATCATTATATTTTTCTTACGTCGATTCCTTTCATCAATCTCTTCAATAATTTCTTGAAAGGCAGTCATTTGCGGTGTCGACGTAGTGTTGACCTTCTCAGCTTTTAAGGATTTTATTTCATTTTGTAGAGACAAAATAAAAAAGGTTTTTGAGATCATTTATTTGACTACCGATTTCTCTGCAGTTTCTACATGATCACAAACATCCTTTATCCACTTTACTAAGCATGCTTAATTTTTCTACAGACAAGCATGCACATATTGAATTTACCGACATTTTGTTACGCCTCTGCTTAGAGTCAGTTATTATTATTAAAGGTTATGTTACACAGAAATTTTAACTCCCAATATTCGCTTCAAAGTGGGATACAGATAGAAATTATATACAAGTATTATAAACTTTGTACTCACGAACATATTAAAAATTGGTACCAGATTAAATAGTTATTTACAGTATAAAATTAACTTCGTTCGCATCACAATAACTGACGTGCCTTATCATGACGATTACAGACGGCGAAACACTTGTAGTTGAAACGGATGCTCTAAGTTTTACCATAGCTGTCACGCTTTCGCGGTGTGGCAGACCCGTAGCGTTTTTTTCGAGAAAACTTTCTAATAGTGAAATGAGACATTCGTCAATCGAAAAAGAAGCGTACACTATAGTCGAAGCGCTTCGGAAATGGAGACATCTACTACTAGGTAGGCATCCAACTAATTACAGATAAATGTCAAAGCAAAATTAAAAAGTACAAAATATTGCGTTGGTGCCTACAACTAACTCTTTTTAAATACGAAATTATTTATCGCCCGAGAGCATTAAATAAGGCTGCCGATGCGATTTATCGAGTTTGTTCTTCTTTACAAAATATAATTGACTTAGTCCAACTATATACGTCATTATGTCACCCTGGCATAACGCATATGTATCATTGAATACGAACTAAAATTTACCTATTTCTTTAAACGAAATCCGAGAGATGACAGCTTCTTGTCAAATTAGTTCAAAAATAAAACCTCGCTACGCGAAATTTAGAGGTCCATTAATTAAAACCACTAATCCTTTCGAAAGACTTAATACTGATTTTAAATGCCTTCTTCCAACGGGCATGGGAAAACCTTTTTGTTAACTATTGTAGATGAATTTTCTAGATTCCCCTTTTCATTCCCTTGCACTAATCACTAAAATAACTTTTTTTCCTGTTTGGAACACCATCCTAAATACATTTTGATAACGGCACTCACTTTACTTCACAAGAACTGAAAACTTTCTTGAATAATAATGGTATTGCTACCAGTAGATCTACGTCGTACTTGCGGAAACGGGCAGGTAAAACGATCTACTTGAATTATTTGGAAGACCATTAATCTGGCAATCGGGTCTTGTGGATTGAAGTTAAGTCAATGGGAAGCAGTATTGACAGAATCCCTGCATTCTATACGTTCACTGCTGAGCACTAGTATAAACAAGATGAAAGGATGTTTGTTCATGCTCGACGTTCTCCCAATGAGATTGATTTCCCTTCCTACATTGCTAACATCTCCTGAGCGTGTTCTGCTTCGCCGATTTAATCATTATAACAAACATGAACTCCTAAGCGAAGAAGTAAGTCTTATTGACGCCAAACCCTATTACGCCAGAATCCAGCTACCTGAGGGTCGTGAAACAACCGTATCTCTCAGAAATTTAGCCCCTTCGTCTACTCCTAAGACCGATGTTCCTTTATATACCATCGATATCCCTTTCTCTAAGCCTAAAACTAATGCCCCTTTAGATGAGCCAGGAGAGAGAAATAGAAGCTAACCCTTCAGTGTTACTCCAACAGCTACAGAACCAAATAACCAACTCTGGTCCCGATAACGGAGAAGACTTGAGTTCTAACCAAAACACTGAAAAATAACCTACGCAACCCATCCTCGTACCAGAAGAGAGATCGGGTCTCCGAAGATCATCTCGTACGAGAAAATTTCCTTCTCACCTTGTAGATTATGTATGAGTCGCACCAGGGATGAATGTAGTAAATGTACTTAATATAAGTTTTTTGTTAATTGTTCTATTAGATCAATCGTTGTCAGTGTCAATTCTGTTCATTAAAACATTAAAATCTCTTTTTTTTAAATCACACTTTTATTAAGTTTTGAGTTTAAATTTCTTAGCCTTTGTAGAACTCTAACTAAATGTTGGTTATGATTTTCTAAACTATTTCCAAAAACGATTAAGTCATCCAAATAAATAAAACTATTTTCAAAATTTAAACCAGGGAATCTGTGATTTTCAATTTTATTATTTAATTATCTATAGTCAATAACAACAATAACAACTCTCCAGTGCTTTTTATTATCGTTATTACCGTTATATGATCTTTTAGGGACAAGAAGAGAATTTCAATTTTATCGACTAGTTTATTTACTTCGCTTTTCTCAGCATAAGGTAATCTGTAGGTTTTAATATAAGATGGTGTTATATCTTTTTGTAACTGTATTTTTTGTTTACATTTTCTAAATAGAATACATCAGCACAACTTTTGTGAATATATCATTTTTCCTCTTTAGATAAGGTTTCAACATTTAATGTTCTTAAAAGTTTTTCTACTAGTACGACAGACATAAGGAAATCATCAAATTTATAACAATAAAATTTTTAATTTAATTTGTTTATCGTTAATGTTTAAAAATCTAACAGGAATTTTATTTTGTTCTGCTTTAACTATTATACTAGCTGTAAATACACCCTCAGAATTTCTTCTAGAATAATTACACATTGACAATTAGTGTGAAAATATTTTATTATTTCACATCTGGAAAAAAGGGATTATAATGCAATTACTAGCATTTGAATATAATCACATACTGTGTCAGCATAGAACAATTTAATTTTTTTATAAATTAAAGTGGCTTTATATTTAATTGAATAATCTATTTTTCGCTTGATTTAAAACATTTCTTAAAAATGATACTAACTGGTCTAACAGCATTTTTAAAATCGTATTATTGTGACATAAATAAAATTGACAGAATGTAATGACAATATTACAGTTTCAAAATTTTTGTTGCGTTCTGTCTCGAAAAAACCAATCACCGAAATTTGACGGGTTACTATATTCGGCGCTTATGTTGGTATTATTATTATTATTATTATTATTATTATTATTATTATTATTATTATTATTAACATTATTTATTCTTTGACTACTATTTCCATACCTCTTGTTACCATAATTACCTTTTTTTGAATGTTATTTATTTATAAATGAAGCACCAACAATTCAAAATTAGCATACAATTTATTTCCAGAATACTAGAATAGGTTTAGGGAATCCTTAATAGACTTACATTAGTTTTTTCGATAGACTTTAAAATTTAAGACATCTCTTATATGTCTACCAAATTTTAAATTGGAGCTGCCACAGACATACACCCGCCGAAGAAATTTTTAATATCTTTGGGCGATTTATCCATTAGGTTAAACAGTCAAATTTATTCCGACTCAAACAGTGTTAGTCACGTTTAAATTTCAAATTTTACTGAAATGTTTGGAAATTAATCATGTTAGGTTTGAGGTAGAAACATATATTGAAGAGGTGATTCTCTTCTATAACTGTTTTAGGTATGGTCACTTAGGTAAGCAATTAAAAGTTCAAAAAGGTATTTAAAATGTAAAAAGACAATGAGACAAATGAATGTAAAGAAGAAAACGAAATACCCCGTTGTTTTCATTGCAGTGCTGCTCACTATTCTAATTCCATTAAAGAATGTTCAGAATTTTTACGCCAGAAAGAAATAAAAAAACTTATGTCCGAAACAAACCTGTCATATAAAGATGCCAACGAGAAAATTCCTAGAAATAGTTATGCCACAATTCTCTCTAATTCAAACTTTGCCTTTGGAACTGAACATTTCTTTCACATCTATTTTTTAATCTTTCACAAGCTAACTTTAAATGAAATCTTGTAAACTACCCTCTTCCTTTTTATAGAAAATATTGGACTTTTTAAATAAATTAAATATTGGTATTTTACATAAAAGCCCTTTAATGAAAAGAAAACCCGGGTGATTAAAAGGCATATCGTCTATTACCGTAATCCTATCCGGCCAAGAATTAGATCATAATAGTGATTTTGATAGGGCGAATTCGGATGCAAATTGAGCGGAGCGAAAACCAAGACTGATTTTGCTTTATTTATTATCTGTTATTGCTTATGAGATCACTTTCGAACTTTTATAAGTCAATGTTATGAATTTGTCTACGTTATTCATTTTTATAAGTTATTTTTTATAGAATATTTTTTGTTTTTGTGTTATCAATAAAGCATTCGGTAAACCATCCATTTTAAAAAATGTCACCGTGCTACGGTAATACCTCTTAGGATATGATCAGACGGAGGTTTTAGAGCACTCTGCATGTGCATTCCCTTTGGGTGGTGTGGAATATTACCCATTTAAAAAATCTGAAGATTATTAAAAATGTTTATATCTCCCTTATAAATTTATCAATTAGATTCAGAAGTAAAATTACTAACCTCTGGAATCATATTCGGTTCACTCTGGGACGTCACTAGTTAAATTAATGACGTTAGGTCTTCCAACTGTGCCTTAAAACTGTAGGGTTAGTTGGTTTAAAGAGATTTTTCACTAGCATGGAATTAATAGCAGCAGATGATATGGAAGTTAACATGAAGTCAGTTATCAGAATTTTGTAAAGAATAGAAGTCAGTATTTTGGAAAAATACATTTTCCATATTTTAAGCTTAGTATACCATCTGTTACCGTCGTGTAAATAATTAAATCAAGATTATCTAGAATAGTTATTTAAGTAGGCTCGTTATGATCATCTGCAAGTAGACCCCATGAGCTATGATGAGCGTAAAAATATTGTAATCGAAATTACTTGTTGAAAGAGAATTGTCCAATCTTGTCAAGAGACATTTACTCTAGGCGGTTTATGGATATATAGCAATATTACAATTATCGACACCAAGAGAACACATTTCAATGTCTAAATTAAAATGAGCATTTATAGAAAATTCATGGTTCATGCTATGAGCAATGTGGATACAGACCCCTCCGTGTCCATCATTAATACTTTTTTGTATTAAATTAATAATAATAAATACCACTCTTTACTTGATTATTATATATATTGAGTTTGAGTTGGGAATTAAATCTGATACGAAGTTAATAATTTGGGTAATTAATTTTTTTATACATTATAAATTCATCTCGGTGAGACATTGGCAATATTGATGTACTGGAGTGTCCAATTTTTTTTTTGGTGAGATTGGCGGGGTGAATTAGTTTTTTTCGATTGTAATTTTTATTTTTATTATTATTATTAAAAAGTTAGATGTGGTAAGACTTTCAATAATTTAAAATGTATATTTACAAGCCACATAGGAGTCCATATATTTCTTAAATATAAATAAATCATTGATGGTCACATGACGTGTGGATAACAAAACGGTGATGTATGGTAAACGAGGGACTTTTTTGTTGATACCACGTTTGATAATGTAATTAAACTTCTTAACCAACATATTAGTGAAGAAAGTGTGAAATAAACATTATTTTTAGTGTTTTCTTGAGCTTGCACTTATCACTCAATATACATTAATAACTAACTATATCTGTTCTAATTATCCATATATATATTTTATTAAGTCATTTGTGGAATACCGAAACCTTAATTTTATTTGACAAATCTTGGTACTACAAAATTACTTACTTGTAATATACTATCATCATCATCATCATCATTATCACTCTCTTCATCAGACATATGGAACATATTTAAATTTGAACTTGTCTGTAAATTCTCCTTTTTACTAACGTTACTCTCTTCAGATTCCTTCTTAAATATTCCATCTTCTTCACGATTTGAAAATGAATTGTCATCCTCAAAATATTTTTTTTTATTGGGCTTACTATTACTGACGCGGTCACACGAATTATTTTTTTGTTTTTGGATTTTATTTACTCTTTGTAAAAATCTTATTCTGGGCGGTATAGCCAAACCCAAGGACATTGCAAATGAATTTGTATCCAATGCTTGTGCATCAAATACTTCTTTATCTTTGAATAAGAAAACTGCTTTGATATATGATATAAAAGCCCGTTGGGCGGTATCTTTCAGTGTGGGATCTTTTGCCAAAAATGCTTCAATTTTTTTTACTGGATTATTGAGTTTTATCGGATTAATACTGAAAAAAATAAAATAAAATAATATTTCAAAAATGTGAATATTAATTTTGATTTCTTTTTTCAATAAAAACAAATATATCTAGATACAGAACAGCAATAATAAGTAATTTTTTTGATGTAGCATCATAACCAAACTATGAGATTAAGCAATAGCTATTGTTGAATCTAGAAGAATTTGTAGTACTTACTCTATTTTTTCAATCGGTACTTTATGTTGTTTAAGTTTCTCTATCATTTTTATCTCACTAGGCAGCAGCATAAGTAGACTCTCCCCAACCCTTTGGTATCTAGCGGTCCTACCAACCCTATGTATATAAGTTTCTGGATCCTCAGGACAATCTACTTGAACAACCCAGTGAACTAGTGGAAAATCTAATCCTCTGGCCGCCAAATCAGTGGCAAATAATATAGCGGATTTCGTGGTACAAAAATTTTGATAAATTTCCATTCTACGCATTTGATGTAATGTACCATAGAGAGCCATGAGACTTGTACCAGGTCGTAATCTAAAATAGACATACTATTATCTAAGAGACTCAAGGGTTTTCTTGATATTTGTTCCACTAAAGAAGTTGGCGTCAATTTATTACGTATTTTATTTATACTGTCAAAAATAATGATAATTTATTTATTAGGAGCTGAGTCACAAATACCTCTACATAATTCTATAGCAAAAGGTCTGCGGTAAATTCAAAACTAAATATGGTTTAATTGTAGATAAAAAATTATAATTAGATAGACAACTCTAACCAATTTACAAGGAGATTGTTTGAATTCAGGTAAACAGTTATTCGATAAGTTGTTTTCATCATACATAATTATCAAACATAGTTTAAACTGATTTTGTAAGAATTAAAATTTATTTTGTTTAAAAAGTTAATTTTATTTAATGAGTATTTAACAAAAGAACTGGAACTTATCAGACACACTTTGAAACTTATATAGCTTTTTAATTCATATTATTTTTTCAACAGATAATTTTTTTATTAGCAAAAGTATCATGAAATGAAACTATTATGATGGTTCCTATGTAGTTTTACCCAAATCTGTAAACAGTTTCTCAAAAATAATTGTACAGTATAATATTTTCTAAGAAAAAAATACTACACGGTGTAATGTCAGATATCACAAAATTTAATACAACGAAGTTAAATAGCAGTAATTATGGAGTTTGGATATTTAAAAAAACTGTTTCATAAAGAAGATTTAGAATATAGCATAAATGATGAAAGAGCAACGGATATAAACGATGGTTGGAAAATGGTAGATAATAAACCAAAGGAGATAATTGGACTTCAACTTCTGATTCAAGATAATCAAGTTGTATATTTGAGAAGGCAAAAAATGCTTGTAAAAGAAATATTATGAAAAACCAACTCTTACAAATCATGTATGTTAACTAAAACGATTATGCAGGTTAACTTTACAATGAAAATATCATGAAAGTAAAAACCTTTTAAAAAAAATTAAAATGCTACTACTGTAATAAAAAAGTTCATTTAAAAAAAGTACTTATTTTTATAAGAAAAATTACAAGAATAAAACCAAAGAAAATATTGCTCAAAAACGAAAATTTGCCAGAAAAATTAGAAGATGATTGTTGTTCTTATATAAATGAACATACAAAGTTACAGAAAAATAATGATATATGATACATCGAATAAAGGTGACCCTGTCACATAATTTATAATAAAAGCTTCTTCACAGAATTTGAATCAATACCGAAAGAAATATTTCTTGTACGTGGTAAGATATTAAAATCTAAAAGAATTGGTTCATGAACTTGACAATATCTTGTATGCAGTAAAATTAATGAAGTACAGGTTAAATATGTCCTATACATTCCACAACTTGATAATAATTTACTTACTTTAAGCATTCTTTAAAGACAAGGTTTTGAAATAATTTTTTCTACAGGAATTTGTAAGATTTGTAAAAAACAATAAGATTTATGCAGTTGCGAAACTAGAAAATAACCTATATAAATTACAGATTGCCGAAAAATCTTATTCGGTATGGAATAAAGAAAATATTGCATGCATTCATACATGGCACAAAAGATTTGGATGCAAGAATCATAATGCATTAGGCAAAATTGTTAAAAACAATGAATTTGAAGATATATGTATAAAAGAACGTTATGAAAAAGTATACCGTGATAATTATATTTCTGGAAAATTGACTAAGTTACCATACCCAAAAAAAAACGAACCAATTGAAGAAAATGCAAGACAATTAAATTTAGAGTTTCATATCAATAGTTTATCAGTAAAATCATTTTTATTCAAGTTCAAAAAGCTCCACCAAATATATACTACAAAATTTGCCAACGTACATTGAAAATCTGTTGAAAATCAACTTGAAAGATACAAAAATTTTGAATTTCCACTTACTAGAAGTTACTATAAATTAACAGAAGAAAAATTATGTGAAAATCAAGACGTGTTTAGAAAAATTATTAGAGAACTTTTATAGCTATGTGCACATGTATAGAAGTAAACGTATCTATACTAAGCAGAAATAAGAATAGGAGCTACAATAAATGATTGCACAAAATTTAGAATTTTGAAATATTTAATAGAAAGTTGGGAAACACATACCACCATACCAATTTGGTTTTAGGGAAAAGTACTCTATACAAAATGAAATACCCTGACTACTTACTAACAATACTAAAAAACTACCTGACTGATAGAACAATACAAATAAAAGTGAATAACGGTTTTTCACAATCATTTACACCCCAACAAGGTGTCCCAGAGGGCTCTCCGCTGTCCTCATTGCTCTACAATCTCCACTGTCATGACATCTACAACTTACGATCTTCCAGAACATTTAAACCTGGTATCATATATACTGCAGTATGTAGAAGACACTGTATTGATTAGTCACAATAATAATCTAGAAAACAGTCAAAGAGCTACAAAAACTACAAAATAATGACATAGTTTAAAAGATGGAGAATTAAGCCCAATGCCTTCAAGTCCCAATATATAATCTTCAATCACATGTCAACTCATAATAAACCACCCTTATATATTAACAATTTAATACCATACACATCGATCGTACCTAGGAATGACTATCGACAACAAACTTAAATTCACCAAACAGGCAGAAATAGCTAAGAAAAAAACTATTAGCAGAGGAAAACACTTCCGAAATATAACATAAAAACATTGTAATAAACAAGCAAACTGTAACACACATCTATGAAAGTATTTGTAGACCAATACTAGAATATGGCCATATAATATACCAAGCAACCAGAAGTCCAGTTTGGAAAACACTACAGACAGCAGAGACAACAACGCTAAGAGTCATCGCAAAGGTACAGCCAATCAAGGACAGATTAAAATGGCTATCCAAAACATTCTCCACACGGATTCACAAAAAATCAATAAAGGAACTGCCATGTAAAGAACGAGATCATGCACAAAATCCTAAACGAAAACACTCTCAAAGGACAGTGTGGGATATAGTGAAGCAAGACAATGAAGAAGATTGAAAGTAATCAAATTTTCAAACTTAAAGTTATGATATAATTGAGAATTTTTCTTTTGCTCATTTTTATCTTTTTTCCACACATCTACTATCAATATGTTACTCTTAATAATGTTAAGTATATTGAACTGTATGTTTTATAGGCTAAAGAACCTTGGTCGATGGACATTTGGTTTTACAAATAAATGGCGTTTACTACTCTTATTATTATTAAAAGGAAGTAATAACTTCAAAATTATATTAGGTGACAAAAATATATATATGCAGATATGCAGATACATGCATGAAATATTGTAAGGGTTTGACTTGTAGCAAAAAATCTATTTTTATTTTTGAACCTTAACACCCATATACCTAAAATTAAGTACTAAACGTGATATTATCAACTTTCATCAATCTGTAACGGCTATCACTAGTCAAGCGTTGTTGTTTGAATATTCGTACAACTTGTGTCTAAATTCTTGCGAAAACAGTAGGAGATTCCACGTTAAAAATTATGAGAAGTCTTTCTTATAAAAAAATTTTCTCGACCCAACCTCTAAAGAGATATCACCCCCGAAAGAACGGAACTAAAATTGAGTTTTATTTTTTTGCCATATCCGAGTTAACGTAAAATATTGAAATTTTGGGGATTACATACTCTCATAAAGAGGTATTTATGGGATATTTTTCCAGAGTTACACTTATGTTATAACATTTATTCCAACTTATGTTCTTTATATCTATTTTCTCGCGTCTTCAATTATACTACTTCACTTAATGATTATTAAAAGCAATGCTATTGTATTTTATTTCTTTTTGTTCCAAAAGTATTAGACATAAAAAAGTTCAGAAATAAAACAGAAATTCCGAATATTTTTACTTCAAATCATCATAAAATATTAGATAATAATAACAACAAGAATTTAGGTGTTTTTACCGACCTAGCAGTTTGACACTGTTCCCTACAAACAACTTTTAAATGTACTTGAAAGTTATGGAATAAGCATAGCAGTGCTAAAATCTACAAAAATCACCAAAAGTATTGGCCCCCTGTTAACTTTTAAGTTTGTTTATGTAAAGAGGACCATTTTTTATTTGTAAATTTTCTCATATCTTATCTTAAAAACAAAAAAAATAAATAGCAAAAAATGTACCTTAAATATACCAACGTTTGTAACAGAAATCAGTTTTAACTTAACAGAGAATAATGAAATATCAATTAAACTTTACGTAAAATGCTAAGTAATATAATTTCTCTGTTTGACCGAGCAAGAATAGTGGCCTTACATCAGAAAGGGAAGACAGATATATGGCTAATTTCACCGGAAGGAACCGATTAATAACGGTAACAGCCCTTCAAACTCATTTCTTGCGAACATACTGGAGGGCAGTTTCGGGTACCATCAGAAAGAGATTACATTCCTCAAATCTAAGGGCAAGAAGACCTTCCAGAGTGCCTAGACAGTTATTTCCACACAGAGCTGCACGTCCCCAATGGGTTCAAGAGCACAGGGATTGGGATTTGCAATAATGGCGTAACGTTTATTTTTCAGATGAGTCCCGACTTGGTTTTCAGAGTGATAATTGGTGGGTAAGAGTCTGGAGGGGTCCTGGTAGACAGGAACGACTCACTTTTGACAGAGAAGTTGTTCCTTATCAAGGCGGATACGTGATGTTTTGCGGGGGTATAAGGTATCGTCGCCGTACACCACTTATTTTTGTTGAGCGGACAATGATAGGTATAAAATAAGGGTTGTTAATTTCACCCCCCTTTTAACATAATGGTAATACTGAAAAAGCCTATAATTATCTCTTTATGAGTGTTAGTAAACAACATTGCAAGTTTCTACATTAACTAGAATTTAAAGAAAAAATTAAAAGCTTAATTTTAATTCCGTCCTTTTATGGGTGATATGTCTTTAGGAGTAGGACTGAGAAAATTTTTGTGTAGAAAGACCACTCATAATTTTCAACGTGGAATCTCTCCTTATTTTTTCGCATGAATTTAGAAACACCCTGTATACTGAAAGCAACTAATACTTACTTACGAAATATTTCAAAAGTATATTTAACCATCTTACAACTAGAAAAAAAAACCATAATCTTCTTGTTAGGATGATTTTTTAAAAAACTCCAAAGCATAGAAATCTTATCTTGTAATTTACAAATAACGTAACTCTGGGAGAGTTCTTTTGGTGTACTAAATTCTAAGTTGTCATGTACACTTATGTAACAAGGATAATTTAAACTTAGCCTAGCTAAATCTTTCACCGATTTAGTTTGTGTAGCAGAAAATAATAGAGTCTGTCTTTTAGGAGGCAGATTAGCAATAATGGCATTCATGGTTTGTTCAAAGCCCATATCCAAACATCTATCAGCTTCGTCCAATATTAAAACTTTCATATTAACACAATCAAAAAGAGGATTTTCGTCCATGTGTTGTAGAAGACGTCCAGGAGTACATATCATAATATTACATTGGTCCATTCTATTCCTTTCAAATTTTAGATCTTTACCACCTAAAATAGTTAATGATTATTGAAAAAAGAACATGAAATTATAGTTTATGCCGTTTATAGTATACACCTCACGGATGTTAACCAATTTTTGCTTAAACTTAATAGTTCCAGAGCCCACTAGCAAAAGCACGCCTGGTCGTTTTACAGCTAAAACTCTAGAAAATCGTTAGATTAGATGATTTGAACCTGACTAGGTGAGTAGTAAACGCTCAACAACGTCACAGCTTCGAGGGAACCCATTTTTGCTATGTAAAAAAAGAGGCAGACAGAATTATTACAATAAGCCTGATATTAAAAACGTACATAGATTGTAGTTTTATTACAAAAATGTTTATTTTCACACATTTTTCGCATCAAACAAATCGAATATCGTGAAGATAAATTTTTTGTGGAATAAAACTGTCATACGTTCTTCCCCACCGTCATTATACATTTTAAATAATGAAAGTACTAGTTTGACACATCATTGAAAAAATAATTTTATATGGAATTCAGCCATGTGCTTGTTCGTTGCGTAACTTTTGATCGAGCACCCTCTTACGAGAAGAAACACTCTTAGGTATTCCAAATTATGATATTTTATTTGAAAACTAATGTCAACAATTTAATGCACAATTACCCTTGGAACAAAAATTGACTTGTTTTTGCATTTTTTCCACAAAAAATTTGTCTTCAAGATGTTTAATACGTTTCGCTTTTGGTGCCGCCCCATGTATTTGGTCCTTTCCACGATTTTTGACGTTTATGTCATTACAATCATACGAATATGTAGACAGTCGTATTAGTGACTGGTTTCACAGAGTAGTTTTTAAATGTAGTAAAAATTCTATATCGAAAAGTTGTCAGTGCGACAAAAAATTTCTGATTTCATTTTTTCTACATCTGGGCCACTTATTAAATCATGTCCAACAGTTTTCAATACCTGTGACGGTTTCTTGTGTTTGTGTGATGCTACAATATCTGAAAAACGTGTTTTCGGTATCTTACATATATCATTCATTTACATTCCAAAAATCAGACTATTACTTTAAAACAGTTCGGTAAAATTTTTTCACATTTTTAAAAATGTGGTCTGGTCAGACGTGACGCGGTAAATGTCTGAAAATATTATGTTTTCGGTTTAGAATAGTCAAATTTATCGAGTTTATCGGTTTTAGCCATATTGCTTAGTCAAATATTTTGGTTGCAGGCTCTGGAACTACAAGAACACATTAAATTGTACAGATCTAGATTTTTCGCGGAAATACCATTTTTTTAAATGGGTAGTCTATATTTAACCTAAATACAGCAATTTTAATTTTCGTGACAATCTACTTGTTTTTTGACACAACTAGTTTTATTAACAGTGTTACTAAATGTTTTTGTCTCGTTTTTTTTATGTCCATTATTTGCGACTAAGCAGGGGTTTTTTAAAAATACCGTGATTCTGTTCTGTTATGATTTGTGCAACTTCGCATTTTTAAAATACCTAAATATTTTTCAAAAAAACTAAAAAAACATTTATACAAAATATAGAGAAACATAGGTTAAAAGAACCATTTGGTATTAAGCTTTCATTGCTACGTGCGACTTAATTGTGTTTTATAACTATAATCAATGATTATTGTTCATTTTGGGACGTATTATGTCTGTAAGCCAATTTTATTTATCTCCCACAGGAAGTGTGAAATTGCGTTATAAGTCTGCATATAATGTTTCATCAGAATTTTTTTATTTAGTTATTTATATATACAGTGTGTCCATGGATGGGGTCCCCAAGGGGGAAAAAATCTTTATTATTCATTTTACGACCAAAAGTCATTCTTTATAAAAAGTTCTGCTTGTTGAGAAAATGGAGTTGCCTTATAAAAATTTTAGATTAAATGTACAGGGTGTTAATAAATTTGGAAAATATGAAAATGCTTCAAGAGGGAAGTACCATTATTTATTATTTTTAACAAAAATTTTATAAAACAAAGTTGTTTATAAACTAGCATAGAGACTAAATACAAATTTTTAAATAAAAATTCCAATATTTTAAAATTATTCTACATAACTACCTCCTACCTCGACACATTTTTCCGCTAACTTAATAAATTTACCGTACACTTTACGAATGATTTGCGGCACATTCAGTTCATGGATTGCTTCTTCTATGCGCTCTTTTAATATTTCTCTATCATGTGGAAGATTATTTGAGTAAACCTTTTGTTATAATGCACCCCACAAAAAGAAATCTAGTAATGAAAAATCAGGCGACCTAGCTGGATAATTAATTGGGCCGAACCTCCCTATCCACCTTGCGCCAAAATGATCATTTAACCATTGTCTGACCAAGGCTGTGCAATGAGCAGGACAGCCGTCTTGTTGCCAAAACATATTACTACGAACTTCTGGATCTAAAGTATTAAGAAATGGTAAGACAAAATTTTTCAAAATGTTCAAATACACGTGTTGGTTTAAAATCTATAAAATATGGACCAATGATCCGATCCAAAAAAATTCCACACCATTAATTAACTTTTTTGTAACGTTGACTTCGTTTGTTTAAAAAAAATAAATCTATGAAATCTTCGGTTTTCAAGGAACTTTTCACCTATCCATAAACAAAACTCTAAACGTCTCTCTTCATCTCCAGGTTCAAGTGTATGCCGAATCTTTGGCTTAAACGGTATAATTTTGTTTTCCTTAAAAATTACGTGTAATTGACTTTTGCTTAAATCCAATGTTTGTGCACGCTTCCTTAAAGATAATTTCGGGTTATCTAAAACTGACCCTATTGCTAATAATGTAGCTGCGTCATTTTCGTCGTATTTTTTCTTTGATTTCTTTACATTCATCACCGATCCAGTTTCATTAAATTTTTTAAATAATTTTCGCAATGCTTTTTTTGACACGGGCGTATTAGGAAATTTTCCATGAAAAACATGTATAGCGTATTGATAAGACACATTTCCAATACCGTAACATTGTATTAAATAAATACGCATGAAAATAACATTTTCAAAAATACTGACAGATGTAAATAAAATGCTGACATAACATGAACGTATACAAAATCGGCTATCTTGATTTTTTTTGTAAAATGCAAATTATTACATGAAAGTAATAATTATTAATATTCTATTTTAAAATATTGGAATTTTTATTTAAAAATTTGTATTTAGTCTCTATGCTAGTTTATAAACAACTTTGTTTTATAAAATTTTTGTTAAAAATAATAAATAATGGTACTTCCCTCTTGAAGCATTTTCATATTTTCCAAATTTATTAACACCCTGTACATTTAATCTAAAATTTTTATAAGGCAACTCCATTTTCTCAACAAGCAGAACTTTTTATAAAGAATGACTTTTGGTCGTAAAATGAATAATAAAGATTTTTTCCCCCTTGGGGACCCCATCCATGGACACACTGTATATACAATATGTCCACGGATAGAGTTTGGAAGAGGAAAAACTTTTTTATTTGTAGATTTAGAAGAAAAAGTAATTCTTTATAAAAACGTCTCCTTGTGTCTAAACTACAATTTTGAATATTAGATTTGTGGTTACTATACATGGTTAGTAAGGAATAACATTTTTAGTTTTTTGGATATCGTTTAAAACTAATTTTACGTAAAAACAAACAACTGTTGTTGCTTTTCTACTTATAATATGATTTTATATCTTGCCGAATAATGATTTTGTTGTAAGAAAACTATTTCTTGTTTGTATTTTTATTATTACATTGTCATAATTTCTTCATTTTATTCAATCATAAATATTAAAATAAATAAAATTCTATTCAAACGTGATACCATCGAGTTCAGCGCATAGTTCAACTTGATAACAATTCCTAATTTGCTGTATTGGGATATTTGCAATGACTTCTCTTATTTTTTCTTTCAAGAGATCTAAATTATTATTGAAATTGGTTTTATAAACATGTTGCTTCAGATATCCCCACAAGTGAGAGTCCATAATTGTCAGATCGGGACTCCTAGGTGGCCATTTGGACCATACCTTCCAATCCATTTGTTCCCAAACTGATGATTTAGCCAATCACGAACAATTATCGTGGAATGAGCGGGACACCCGTCTTGTTGGAAGTATAATTTTATTCGATCAGCTAAAGCTATATCTTGCAAATGATCATAAAAAAAAGTGTTTAGAAGATACAAATAAGTATGTTGATTTAAATTGTCTTCAATAAAATATGGTCCAATGATTCCATTGTAAGTAATAGCACACCACACGTTAACTATTCGTGAATACTGTCTACTAGAGCGGATACGAAAATTAGGGTTGTCACGGGACCAATAGCGACAATTTTGAGAACTAACTACTCCGTTTGTGCTAAAAGTTGCCTCGTCCGAGAAAATAATATTATTAACAAAACTTCTTTGTCTAAGGATATGTTCCCCTATCTACAAACAAAAATCCAAACGCTTCATGTCGTCATTTTCTTCCAGAAAATGATTAAATTTAGGTTTGTACGGACGAATTTTATTGAATTTTAATATTTTCCAATTAGAGATTTACTCACATTACCAGAGCAGATCCTTTTCTTAAAGTCAATTTGGGAACATTTCTAACCGAATCCATTGTCTTTACAGTGACAGCATCATCTTCATCATAATTTTTTTCTCCCTTTTTTTATTTAAAACACTACCAGTTAACCTGAATTTCATTACAATTTTTCTCAAACCCACGTCCTAAACCATAACTTCGCACAATATAAATTCTTTGTTCTAACGTAAGCATTTTCTAAATTCACTATTATGCAGATTTATGACAATATTATGACACAACTGTCAACAATTTGGAAGATGCAAAGAAACTAACACATTTCATTTATTTAGAACAGGCTACTTGATATTTTATTATTTTAATAGTAGCTATGAAATTAACCACTTTCGAGAAAAATGTTTATTAGACTTTTTTGCACAATTAGTGTAATAAATCACGGTTTTATAAATATTTTCATAAAATTTCAAAAAAAAACGAAATCAAAATCATTAAAACTGTTATTTTTGATGAACCCTTTATAGTAATCGTAAATGTGATATTCGAAATTGTAGTTTCGACACAAGCATATGTTTTTATAAAGAATGAATTTTTCTTCTAAATCTACAAATAAAAAAGTTTTCCTCTTCCAAACTCTATTTATTGATCATTTCTTTTATATTATTATTATAGGCAAAAATCTAAAACTTCATGCAATATATTTTAAATATTTCTAATCTATATTACAATAAGTATTAGTGCTACTTGACTTCCGCCCATTTTAAAGTGACGTCTTCGATGTCATCCGATATACGGACCCATATGTGAAAAGTCATCTGTGCTATTTTTGTATGGAAATAAACACCATAGTTAAGTTCAAGCAGTCTCCGTGTGGCACCGTTGATGTTGCCTACTGTATATATATATATATAGGATTTTTAGTACAAATACCGTTGCACGTCAGGAGTGACGTACCTCTTTCGTCATAGTACTGCCAACTAATTAAAATTTCCCTAACTAAGATAAATCATACGAAACACCACGAAAATTCACGAGGACTCATGAACGTAGTCACAGTACTAAAAAACCGAAAAAGTAATCGTTTAGTACTCAAAAAACCATAATTTACATTAAATAATTTTGAAATTTTCTACGCCCATGAGACTCGTATTTATGATGAAGAAATGACATTGTAGCGATTGGCATGCCTTGATGCGACGTTGTCGAGTATTTAGATTGAAATATTTCAACGATTTCTGACCCCATCGAACTTATTTGGGGCCTTTCTAAGCAATATTATAATAAACATATTGGCAGAGACGGTAATAAAGAACAAGATTCTTTAAATATGTGGTCTGAAGCTCTTAGAACAATTACTCCTGAAGTATGGAAAAATTCTATTAAACATACAGAAAAAGAAATACAAAAATGGTATGAAAGAGAGAGAGAGTTTTTGATAGACTAGAAATTAATCCCATTATTATTAATCCTAACAGCGATGACAGTGATTCAAGTGATTCAGATTTGAATTAGGAGAAAGGATTTACCTTTTGTAGGAATTCGAATATTGTAGTTGAATTGTTTCTTATAAGAAAAATATATATTTTTTTAAACAAAACATTGTCTTACTTTAATAACAATAAATAGTTTGCTATCTTTTTTATATGTCTCTATTTTATTTATTTAATAAAAATATAGTACAAATAAACAACACAATATAACGATTTTTATAACAGATTATTGAATATTAAAAGTAGATTATACAGCAAGAAGAAGAAGAATATCACAGTTGTAGATTGCTAATGAATCAACTGAGAAAAACATTTTTCAAATGTACTTTAAAACTGACAGGATGAAGTGTCTTGAGTGTGAGGATCATATATTGTTCATATACGCTTCAATAAATTAATTTTTCATAATAATAAAGCTAAACAACATAACCTAACCTTACATTTTTGAAACTTCCTACATTAATCGACAATTTAGACAAGCCGACAACACTGCGGGGTCGTGATCTCATAATTGATATATGACGTGCAACGGGATTTGTATTAAAAATCCTATATATATATATATCTCCGTAAAAGGATTATAGTACAACTTCGTATATATAACAAAAGTGACCTCGAGAAAAACGGAAATCAAGAAAATTAGGTTTGGTTAGTAAGGTCATACATAGGCCTATATGCCGTAATTTAAACTAGTGTCTTACTACTGTTACCGTCGCCGCTAAAAGGATTATATACAGATTTAGAAAGTATCTAAAATTACATAGGTGAAATTTTAAGGAGCGGGCAGCGATGTGTCCCCTCTCGACAGAACTAGAGGTACTACTGCCGCTACGTTACTATCGAATTGACTAGAACAACCTCGACGTATCCCTACTTCAAAATATTAATAGTACGTTCTTTATCACTCACTATGGATTCGTGTATGACCCAAATATTCAGGCCAAATCTGTATAATGTAATTAACCCTACTTACTATCGAGAACAAAACGTATAATAAACAATGTAGATTCCGGACTTTAGCGAGTTTACCACGTTTAAACTCGGTCCTGAGTTATTTGTATTTAAATACAGTTAAAATAGTTTGAAAATCAACAAATTTCTGTTCATCTAATCATACAAAGTGTTAGTGCAACCATTTGTATAAAAATTACGGCTGAAATCGACTTTGCCTGTTAAAAGAATGATATCTAAAAAATTAACCCAAGTACAGCAGATAAAGTTACAGGAATCCCCTCAACCTTATCGTCTCCAGAAAATTCCTATTCAGATGTTGTAAATACTTTCAAATACTCATCAAAAGATCAAGGAATTATTGTATCCTCATTAAATGGAATAAAAATTCAAAACTATGTCAGAGCTGTATCTAAAATGATTTTTCTTAAAATTGGGATGATAGAACCTGAGTATAACCTCATCTTATGCTTTCGCAGACAAATCTTCATAATCCCTGTTCGCAAGATATATAGGATCCCGCAACTAATATAAGGCCCAATATCGATACACACACAAACATCAAAAAGACCTCATCACCAGAAGTTGCAGTTACTCAAAATGTTTTCAATATACCAAAATCAACTAAACCAAATAAGAAATCCAAATTCTCAGAAGACGCTATATGTTTTTGTTTAAACACTATTAAAGAAAAAATAGAAAAACGTTCACCACCTTTTACCTTGAACTAAAATATGCGATTTTCTCAATAATGTAATAAATTCCAAGCAACCAGAATTAGTTAGTCAAAATTATACAAATGAAAAATCGGAAATTAAAGAAATCCTAAACTTTACTTGTTTTCAAATTCAAAATCGAAATTTAAAAAACAAAATTAGCAGTTTAATATTTTCCCCTAATCCTGTGCTTACAAGAAACCCATTTCAAACAACAAAACAATTTAAAAGACTACAAAACCTACTTTAAAAATAGAGATGCCCAGGACTCTAGTGGAGAGGTCGCAATTTTCGTAAAAAGTAACAGAATCCCAAGAAATCCCAATACAGACAAATTTAGAAGCTGTTGCTGTCTCGATTATTCACAAACAAAAAATAACACATCCAAATGACCTTAATATAATTCAACTATCAAATTTATTTCATCAAATATCAGCACCAAAAATTATTCTAGGGGACCGGAACATACACAATAAAAATTAGGGTAGCAATAAAACTGACAAATATGGCAATTTGTTGCAAAACTTAATAAACACTTCAAATCTTATTCTAATGAACTCCGGAAAATCAACTCATTTCAGCTCATTCCAAGCAACCTTCTCTGCTATTACCTTTCAATATTCAGTTCTTCACTTGCTCATTTGTTTAAATGGAATAAGCTGGATTCTTTATACAATAGTAAACACATTTAATGAAAATGGATCTACAACTCCCATTCATCAAACATGGAAAACCAAGACTGCTAACTGGGAGCTTTATCGAAAGATTTAATAATAACAAATGATATAAATAAAAGTATAACTTTGTTCAACGACATAATATTGAGAACAACATGCTATAGGTAAAATTAGAACTTGCAAGAGACATCCAGTCCTGTGGTGGAACAATGAAATCTCTAGTGCTATAGCTGCAACAAAACGCGCCTTCAATAGGTTAAAAAACATAAAACATTGACGAAAATCTTCTAAATTTTAAAAATCTTCTTGCAAAATGCAGATACCTTATGAAAAAAAACAAAAAGATCAGTTGGGAAAACTACATTTCTTCACGACCATTAGTGGAATGTGCAAATTCCAAAATCATTTTTAATAATATAAAATAAACATTCTCACTCTTGATAGAAAATATTTATTCCGAAACACTTGCTTCTTATGTATTTTGCATGTATTTATATTCCATAACAAGTGATGGAATGAATATTCCGTAATTGTTCTAAACAATATCGACAGCAATGGATGTCAAAACTGTTAATGTCAGATGTAAATGGCGGCTAATAATCCATTTTCAGACAATATCGATACACACAATTTAATTTATTTAAAATATTAAAATATTGAGTACAAAATCGAGTAAATTTCTGGTCATGGAGAAAATAAAGTCTGTTACTCGGTTAGAAAAACAAAATTCGATATTCGTGGTTCCTCACGCTCGCGTTAGGAAAGTTCCACTCGTATCTAATTTTTTTCATTCTAACCTTGTTACATTACTATTCTTCTATAAACTCGTCAACTCCAGTAGAGACTATTTGGAATAAAATCCGTAAGATAAAAGGAACAAATACTTCTCATAGCATCGATACCCCCTCATATAAAAACAAGTTAATCTCTGATAAAGAACTTACACCAGATATACTAATAATAATAATAATTATTATTATTATTATTATGTTAAAGAACCAGTGGCCCATACCAATAGGGCAGGGGTGGGGCACGTCCTTCACCGCCATAAAAAAAAACAAGAAAAATACATATAGTGTGGGGCACAGTGTTGAGGTCTTGCCCGGGGCCTCAAAAAAGTTAGTTAGGGCACTGATTGTGACAATAAAAGGGCAACAAGCGGAATCCTTTTAGCGCCATGACACTTATTTCAGATGCATTAAGATCTGTGCGCTGCTTTTTATGAAAGGTTCTATTAACATAACAGTAAACTGTGTGTTAAAAATCACTATGTCACACTTTTTACAATTTAAATTGGTTCAAAACCAGGTACTTGTCAGCTTTTATTTAGTGATCACAAAACTCAGTGCACATGTGCCAGTCATGAATTAATTTAGTTAGGCATCATTTAATATTCCCTATTTAGATAAAGCATTAACCAACTTTCACTTCCATCTTTTGATAGATAACTTAACACATTATTTCTTGTTCTGATAATTGTTCTATTTCTACAATCCAAAACTGAACAGAATAATGGCATAGTTAAAAATAACAATTACAAATTCTACTTCAACTATTTACATTTTGCAATGACTTTAAGTGCTTGTTTGTACCTCAGAGGTACAGGGAATACATGTAGTGATGTTACAGAAAACAGAATTTACTATGCAGAGGTCCATTGTAATTGATAGTGATGATCCACTTAACACCAAATCAAAGTTTTAATCACTTCCTGATTATGCTAACATAGTTAGTGAATTTGCGTCAAGTATTTTGATTTGGTGTTAACTGGTTCAAGACTTAAGCAGTGATTATTTTTATTGGACAAAAATATTTATGAAATGTCAAAATCAAATTTTTGGAGAAAAAGTTTTATTAGTTAATTTCTGTGGACACAAATTTGTAGATAACGGCCCTTTAAATGCATAGCTATCCGATTCTAAAAAATTTGTGAATATCCATCAGAACCTCTTAAGGTAAAATTTTACCGAAACTTAAATTCTTCTGCATTACTTACCAATTATTAAACCAGCTGAAAAATCATGGTGTTCTCCTACCCTACGCAACATTTCAAAAATTTGATAGGCTAATTCTCTTGTAGGTGTAATTACTAATGCACCTAATCCATCTAATCTTGTCCACTGCTTAGTAAATAAGATTTCCAAGATTGGTATTAGAAAAGCTAATGTTTTGCCAGACCCAGTTTGAGCTGCTCCCAAAATGTCTTTACCTTGAAGAGCCAGACCTATTGTTTCTTGCTGTATTTCCGTAGGCTTATGATAGCCAGACTCCCTAAGACCTTTAATGGTTTTTGCAGATAAGGGAAAGTCACTGAATTTAGATATTTGACTGGAATCAATCTAAAATTATAGGGCATTTTTTAAATTACACAAAATTCTATTGAATAAAACAGTTAACTTATTAACATTTCAGCAAATGATTATCAGTATTTGTACTCACAGTTTCATAACGAGAAGTTAGTTTTTCAATTACCAATGCGTCTGGGTTTTTCGTTTTAATTTTAGTAAATACCTTGATTTTGTTTTTATTTGTTTTTTTAATTTTTTTAGAATCATTCTCACGTTTTTGTGTATTTGCCATTTTAATACAACCCAAAAGTGTGGTTATAAAGAAAAAATCTTATTCTTCTTCTTTGACGACAAGGCACAATTTTTGCGATCGTTTACATAAGCCTCGTTCACACAACTTCGTATGCAGCGCGCTACACTTACCTGATTGGTTGATGCTTGTCACATGTGTAGTGTTTGCAGATTTTTTAGTTAGAAAGTTTAAATATTTTTTTTTATAAATTGTTTTATTTAACATGAATTCCAAAGGTACAAAGTGCGTATATAGGGGTTGCAAAAATTATTTTAACACCAGTATAACTAATAAAGAGAATGTTTTATATTACACATTTTTTTAATTAATCCTTATTATCTAATCTTATTAGATTTCAAAAATAACTAAGTTTTTGGGTCAAAATTCTAAATCTGTTTTATGTTGCAAGACTAATAAATCGCAAACTGTTTTTTGATTGCAGAATTCTGATTAGCTTTTTCATGGTTTAGGGTTAAAAAAAGTTACTGAATCGGTAATTTGTATTAAAATACGCCAAATTATAACGAGTAATTTCTTGTGATTATTTTTGGTAACGTTGCATCATCCATTTAAATGTCCGAGGTCACCCAGAATTTTGACAGGGCAACAAAGAAAGTGGACTGAGTCATGAATCTCTGTTGATCTCTGGTGCCGTGAGTATTCCTGCGGTGACGTCATTCTGAACAACTGTACGCGGGCAATTCAAATATTTCAAATAACTATACCAGTTACTCACTCGAATGTTTATGCATTATTTTGACAGTTTATGGGTAAGTATTCCGTGTATGTTGGTTGGTTTAACTAGTTCAGTTTCAAATAAAAAAACGGGAAAACCTAAAGTATTTGATTAGATTGTAAATATATAAGTATGTTACACATTTAAATGAAAAAATAATCAAGTAAAAGGGGAGACAAGGACTGTAAAAAAATACAATTTCAACAATAAATAAGCTTATTTTTCTTAATACAATATTAAGAGTCCTGCTGGGACCATATCTGTTGACGTTCAAGTAGGGAAGCTTGTTAATAAAATATTCATTTCATTTTTAAAAAGCGCAAATAACGATTCGCATTCAAGGATTCTCGAAAAAAGGGCCAATTATTCAATCTTTTCCATACGGCGCCAACTTACGTAGACACGTTCTATATATATATGTTGTATTAAGATATTCAATACAAACAAAAATACAAAAAACAAAGGAAATTAAAAAAAAATCTTTTTTTTGTTCTCTCTGTAACCTCTTTTTGCTTTATCTAATCCATTCAGACGCAACCTGCTCAAAGTCACTGATTTTTTTACATCGTTATATTGTTTTAGAAACGTTTCTAAAAATTAAGAAAATAAAATTAGTAGTAAAATATTTGATGAAAATACACACCCTGAATTAAATTCATTCCTCTTAATCTTTTAGTTTAAAATTATTTCGGTATCCCAAGCATGAACACTGGATCGAAAATTGATTTGCATAGATAGAACTTACTAATATACCTATGGGCGGTATCTTTAAAGTTTTACCCGCCAATAGTTGACAGACAACGTTTCTAAAAGAATGTTGACTATTATTACAGTTGTATTTTATCAGATTCTTTATCAAGTTTACCTCCTGTTCTGTTTTTATGGAATTCCACTCTAGTATATTTATCCCCTATAACACAAATGGTAAATTTATTATTTTTTGTCATATGTATAAGTCTAATTACAAACCAGTGGACCAGTGTACAAAAAAAACTGTCGAAATTAGGTTGCTTTCCAATGATCCATGTCCATGAGATTTCTAGGTTTTCGTGCAAAATCTCGTTTTTAATAATTTACCCAAGGCGACTAATTTTTCCAAAAACTCTTTAAATTGTCTGGTTATAATCTGACATTCATTTTTACTTTCACCCAAAATGCTATTAATTTTTTCATAACACCAAGACACACTAAGTGCATATAATCTAAAGGTAAATGAGATACCATTCCAATATTTAATATACCAAAATATTACCAAAACACAGGATTTTTTATTTAATCTTGTATCACTTTCACGAGATTTTATTTTATCTTTTAGGACTCTAGAAATTTGACCAATATAATATTTATCACAATTTGACAAGGAACACTAGAGACTATATCAGATTTTTTTTAAATTTCATCTTTGTCTATTAGTGTGTATATGCATTTATATTTATTTATAATAGGTTTTAAATAATTTTCCTAACTCTGAAGTTTTCATTTTAAAATATTGACCATTTGAAATGACAGTAACCGGTCAACAGATCATTAGAAATAGAAGAAGATTTCACATAGTTTTATTTCTAACCTCGAATAGTTTTTAAGAATTGGAAATTAAAAAATGTTGTTCATGTATCTTAGATGAAAACTAACTGTTTATAATCCGTAAATACAACCAATTCGCATAGACAGAGATGTCATTATTAAATAGAATATCACGAATAAATTTTATATCTTTGGTAAGTTTCAAAATTTTCTGAAGCTTTTTTGAAATAATTAACACTTTAACACTTTCTGGTTATTAACTTGGTACTGCAATGTAACTTTTAATTTCTAGGCCAAATATTCAGTCAATTCTTTAGGTGGTACAGGTTTACATTTTAAATCGAATTTTACACAAGATGACCAATCAAAAATTTTAAATATTTTGAATGGTTCAAATGCAGATCAGTTGTATAGGTATTTATTTCAACATTACCTATTCATTAAAAATAAAATAAGCAATTTCTACAAATAAATAGAGTGTAAAATATTAATTAATCATTTTGTTTTCAAGGTTAGAAATCCCATTGCTTAAAATAAAAAAAATTAAATCATGGAAAAACAAAAAAGGACCTTTTAAAACGCTTGATGAAGTACTTGAAGTAGATGGGATAAGTGAACAATTGCTTCAGCAAATGTGTGATGGTATAATCAATCTTAAAGATGATTTGACTGATAAATTAGGATTAAATAATAATAATAATAGAAAGTTAAAAAGAAACAAACAGTTACTTACTCCAAATATTAATGGAAATATTCTTAATGTAAATAATTTCCTTTAATTGACACCAAATTACTTTTTATGAAATACTAGGTGGTCACAAAAATATAAGATTTGTGTCTTTCTGTGTTCCAATGTTTATTGAGTATTCTAATTTTCCAATACCCTATTTTTCAATTCTTTTGAAATTATTTTCATACCTTAAATTGTCTAATTTTTTATTGGTACATAAAAAATATGGATCACTTAGTGATAGATTATTGGATGGAAAATTTCAATACCAATATAATAAGTTAAAAAACTCAGTAAGTAGGAAATCGTTTTTTTGTAAAATTGTCATGTTGTTCTACTATGATGTCATACTTCTTATGGCTAAAGGGATATTTTGTATGCAATATTTTTGTGGTCACTAGGTATATAAGAGGGTTGAGTTTTGCTCTGGTTGTTAGTATATGTCGCATAGAAATGTTTTTAATTGAATTTGTGCAAATATAGGACACCCTAACATCATTAAATGAAGTAATCCTTTTTCTTCTCTTCAACTAGGGTTAAGTGAAGTAATTACCATAAATATATATATATATATATATAATTAGAAAAAGATGTACAACGAGCTTGCAATTAACGGCCAACAGTTTGAACAACTGTTGTAATTTTGTTATTATTGTAATACATTTGTTTGAACTTAATTTTGATAACTTTTGCACTTTTTCGTCATTGTGAGTTTTATTTTTTTAAATTGCAGCTACTGGTCTCAAAATTAAGCCCATAAATAGCCTGTATCTATTTTTCAACTATTTAGGTACACTTAATCAGTATTTGAAATCGAATTAATAATGTTGATTAAAGCAAATACTTGTTTAGCAATACACCGACGAAAAAGTACAAATCATAATTTGTAAATTATCTAAGTACTTGCAGGCTTTGTTTTTAGAAGCAAATCTCTCCACTACCGTTTACTTTAACACCATAAAAAGTTATTACCAGGGCCCATATGTTAATATGTCATTCCACATACGGATTTCACTTCTTCAGAATATTTGTAGATTTAATGCTAGGATTTTTGTTTAAATTTCTGATTGATAATATAAATTAATACTAAATAACAATTAATAACATTAACATTCGGAATTTTATAAGTTTCTCAGAGATGGTTTTCGGTATACACTTAAAGCGATATGAAATAAAAAGAGAATAATTCCCATCGGAATTTAAAAAAGTATATTTTCAATATAATTGAATATAATTTTATTTCACATTAAAAACAGAATGATTTGTTATTCAATTTAGCAAAAATGTTTTTTTTAACAAGTGGATTTTAATGTGAGTTGTCTTGTCATGTGTTTACAAACATGATAAGTTTAAAAGTTTTTGTTTATGTTGCAAATTACCGGCCTGCTTGGGATTTTATAAACAAGAGATAGTTGACCAAATTATAGCGACGGCCCTTTCAGTTTTTACCTAAACGCTGAAAGAAAACCCATTTTTTGATTAGTTAAGTTTTTATTAAACTGAATTTCGAGTGACAAATTATAGTTTTACCGTTAAATACTGTTAAAATGTCGCGGAAACATCCATCTCTTTCGCTTATAGAGCGGTGGATAAATGATTTCCGGAATTAAAATGTAATGGTGTTAACGTCTTTTGTGTAATTTGTGACAAAGTTGTATCCTGTAAAATGAAGTCACAGATTTTACAGCACGTTAAAACGGATAAACATCAAGCATGTTCTAGTGGAAATGTAAGTGTTAGAAAACGACAACAACGTTTTAATTTTGATTTAGTTAAAATGATGGTGACTTGCAACATTCCATGGACTACATTAGAAAAACCCGAGTTTAGACAAGTTTTACTAACTTGTATTAATGGAAACTACAGCAATATTAGTGTACCTGCGGAGTCTACCCTAAGAATAACTATTTATTGCCAGTGTACAATCAGGTTAAAGCTGAATCAGTTCAGAATTGCATGACAAAGAGTTTCTGTTGACGAAACCACCAACATTAAAGGACAAAACGTCGCTAACGTGATAGTTGGGGGGATCGACGAGTTGGTTCCAATGCGACCAAATTTAATATCGGTACGGGCACTAGAATACATTAAAGCCGATACAGTATTTGAATATGTCAATGACAGTCTCAAATCAATGTGGGGTGAGAACAACAATATTAATAAAGAGCGTGTCCTGCTGTTTTTAATAGATGGAGTTGCATTATGAAGGTAGCAGGTTGACGCTTAAAAATTGAGTACAAAAATTTAGTACACTTGACATGTTTGGCTCATGGGATTCACCGCGTCGCTGAAACTGTTAGAGACTCTTATCCTAATGTAGATACGGTAATTTCTAGTGTTAAAAAAGTATTTTTAAATGCGGCATCTCATAAGAAAATATTTAATGAAAAACTTCCAAATATACCGTTACCACCAAAGCCTATTTTGATGCCATGGGGCACATGGATAGAGGCAGCAAGTTATTATTATTGTTAGCTATAAACGGGCCAATTTTTTGAAAATCCCAGTAGCTATTCTTAACCTCCAGCATTCACCGATAGTAGACAAATACTCTCTAGTTGAGACATTGCATCTAATAAATATTTGATCTCCGCCAATTCATTTTTCAAATTTCTGGAACCGTTGCTGATCGTGTGAAATCGAAATTTGGAAAGTGTTTTAAATAAAAATCCTGGTTTTTCCAACTATCTGCAGTATTGTGGATATTTTAAAAGGTAAAGAAGTCGATTTTGCTCGAGAAAATGTCAATGTGCCATCGTTAAAATATTACACAAACTTTAAATATGTTCCTATTACGTCTGTGGATGTAGAAAGGTCGTTTTCTATTTACAAATGAATTTTAAATGACAGGCGCCAAAATCTAATTTCCGAACATACCGAACAGTTGTTAATAATTTATGCTAATTCTTGTGTCACAAATTAATAGATATAATATGACATATATATAACTGTGTAGTAAAAGTGCAATTTTATAAACTTTTCAATACCCCCGGTATTTTATAAATTACGAACGCGCGCTGTCAAAGTTATAAATTTGCAGGGTCGCTCGAAGTGCTGATTTCACATCTGTTAATTACCTCATGACATATTTACATACGGTCCCTGATTATGACTTCTTTAACTAAAAAGGAACAAAGAATTTAAAAAAAAATGAAAACAAAAATTTTCTGCCAATGGCAATAAAAATAGGGGCGGGAGACAAAAGTTGTCACTAACCCTGATAGCGCGCCACTGGTAAAATTTTTCAAAAGCTAATTTATGTCAAAATTTGACTTTCATAAAGAGTATATTGGTCACCAAAATATTTAAAGGCCCACATTTTTAATTTGATTTCAAACTTTTAACACCCTATATCTCAGTACTACGCCCTTTAAGGGTTAATGTTCTTATATCAAAATTCATTAATGAACGATAGCTTTTTAGGGTACAGCATTGTCAGTCGAATATAGAAACATCCTATATATATATTAGACTCAATATGCTGTTTATTATTACTGTATTTTATAATTTAGTTGAATACATACTAGCTTGTCGTGTATTGTTTTTAGTTATTTTATTGCTTCTTGAATATTTTCTACTTTTATCTTTTTATAATAATTCAATAACTTCGGTCATAGTGTCCTGTATTTCTACAGTCTTTATCTTCTTGATTATGTACTTTTTCTTATTTTTACTCTTTTTAAGTTTTTCATTTTTTTTATAGAATAGCTTCTTGAATGATTTTGCCTATTTCTTGCTAAATTATTTCTATGTACTTCTCTTTTGTTGTTTTTTTAGGTGTTTTGGCTATTGAGTATTCTCTAGGTCCTTGATTTTTTTATTCAAATATCATTTTTGTTATTTCTTACGATATATCGATTTTGTGTATTAACACTTAATTAATCAGGTGATGGCCAATTTTCATTTATGTCCTCGCGCTACTTTATAAACGATTTATTTCCTTTTTATGCTTTCCGTCTAAGGCAAACACAATCAATATTGAATATTTATTATTTATGGATCTCTGAATATATTGGTTAACACAAAATCGTTATCAGTACAAAAATATTTTGGCCTTTATTGTTTGTAATCTATTCTCCATAATTTCCTATTTTCACAAACTATTACAATTTTTATTTTTCTTCTGTAAGGTAATACTAGGTCTAACAACAATATTCTCTCATTCACTTGTTTCTATTTCATTACATACTGTATGAAACATCTTATTCCACTTTATACTCGTACATTTTAACTGACTCCACTACACATCAGTTAGTGATCTCCATTTATTGATTTTTCTTCCTTACATTTCTTTTTAGTTTCTATTACTGCTAATATGTCTAGCAGTACTTTTTCAAATTCGTTGAATATTTTTGCTTACTCTGTATATACGTTCATATCATTTTTATATTTTTGTTGCTAGTGGAAACTCCCCTTCTCTTATTTACTCATTTCCTTATTCTTGCCATGGGTCGTCTTCTGTTGATCCACTTGAGTGGTATTTACTAGATTTTTGTTATAACTCCAAGTACTGGTTTGACTGCTCCCTTCTGTTGGGTTGCATATATTATTATGCACGTTCCCATCTACTATTAGGTTTTGAAATTCCACTTTTACTTTTCCTATGTCCTCTTAGTTGTTTGGTCAAATCTCTAATAATATTTTGTATTTTACGTTCAGCTGAGATTGAGTCATTAGTTATAATTTCTATAGATTTGCTGGCCTTATGTTGTTATTAATTTACTTTGACTCTTCATTATCTTTGTTTTCTCATCATATTCCTTCAATTTTACTAAACAAATTTTTGGAACCAGTTTGGTCACTTCTAGACTTGCATTATTTTGTATGAAACTTCTAAGAAAGGACTAGATTAGAAGCTAGGAAACCCGAGCTCAGTGTGTGCGTGCATGTTTGTGTATGTGTGTTTATTGTTAGTACTCTTTTTGACTCTCATCAAGTAAAGATCGTGTCGGCCCAGGTCTCGACAGTGGATGATTGTAGCAGTAGATAAACGCTGGAATGGTGGTATTGAAAGGTCGTCTCAACAAACTTGTTTTAGATGTTATTATCTTTATTGTTATTGTCCGGACAGAGTAAATAAAAATCTCTTATTTTAAAGTGTTCACCAATTATAGAGGATGATCTAGCCATCATGGCTAATCACCAATATTATTCAACAATCCAACCACAACATGCATATATCCTAAGAACCACTTATGCAATTATAATGTCAACCTAATATCCAGAGACTAATCTAACTAATGCAAACTATGGTCAGTATTTCTCTCAACATCAACATGTGTTTCTAAGCATCCAGAAATGAAATGGAAATTCCAGCATTTCTCACCAGCTTACGCGGGTTATTGGAAAGGTCCGAATCGCCCTAGCTAATCTAATGTCGCACCAACATTGAAATGCGCATGCGTACCGATTCCTGTTATTGTTGCAGTATGCTGTTTACAGTGTTAAAACAATTAATAAGCTCGCCGAATGTGAAATACAGTAAACGATTCAGTTTTTAACAGCAAGGAACATTTCATCAGCGGAAGTTTATTGACTGATAAGTGAAGTGTATGGCCCGAGTGAGACAAGTGACACCAAAGTGCCATTCATTCCCAAAATCTGATCAGATCTTTTGAGTGGGAACAGATGAACTACCCAGCACACAGTTCAGACTTGGCGCCGAGCGACTTTCACTTATTCCACTACCTACAGGAGTTTCTCAGTGTTAAACGCTTTGTCACAGATGACGAGGTGAAAGAAGCAGTTAAAGACTGATTATCCTCACAGGCAGCAGACGTCTATAGCTTAGACATAAAAAAGCTTGTAGAACGTTATGAACAAATGTTTAAACAAATATGGAATCTATGTAGAAATATGGAGAAACATGTAAGGAATTAAATAAAAAGTTTTTTGGAAACATCTTGATGGTTTTAGTTTTATAAGAAATCGGAGCTTATTTTCCGAACAACCTTCGTACAACCACAACGGAACATTAATGTCAAACTGTCATCAACAAGAAGAGACGAACCTAATTCCAGGAAATAGACAAAAATTTCTGTCTACTGATTAAAAAACCACTAGACACACATAATCGGTTTGATAAGCTTCTACAACCAAGAAAACAAAGATAAGAAAAGCAACTAGATGAAAAGAGTACCCAGTACCATACCTACAAACCAAAAAGTCAGAAAAGTTTTTGAGTAGCATTAAGAGGAATACATTGCATATACCTACTATTTATTAGATGGCAAAGTACATATTCCTCATAAGCTGATATTAATGATGTTCTATATTTTAGAGCCTAAAATATAAAGTTTGGACCCCGCAGATCATCCAAAATATTTTTACTTTCTACACAGAATGATCCACAAATTTTATTGGTGATCAAGTTTTACAATTTTCGACTATTGTATCCGGTTGAAGTTACACTCACTGAAGATTATAATTAGTGTATATTTAATTTTTTTAGTAACGTTTTTAAGGATTTACTTAATATTTTCAATTTCATAAAAAAACTTTTTTTTTACGGCCAAAACCCAACTCATAAGAATTCTTACACTTTCATTTAATAGTAGCTAATAATTATAAATTTCCTTTGGTAGTATGTGGAATATTTTTAGAAAATTAGTTCTGCAGTTGGTGTACATCTTAGTCCGATAGGTGTCAGCTGGGCCAAAATCAATAAAGAAGGAAATAAGTTAGTTTGTTGGAATTTTGAAAATTTTAATTCGTTACCCAAGAAAATGTTGCTGGATGATACATTTGCTCAGGTTTGTATATATTAACATGTAAGTCAGTGATATAAATATATTTCGTTTATGAACTAACTTAAAGCCAAAATTTACAAAATGGTCCATTTCTATAAAATGATTGTTTTCTTTTAAACAAATTCATAAGCATACATGCGTACATAGTGTGCTCCAAAATAGAAGGGGTATTTCTAGTTCTAATGATCTACTGTATGTGTGGAATAAATACAAGTTAAACTATCTATGACAAATGATGTCATAGCCATTTTTTTAAATATTAAATATATTTTTTTGTTTGTACCTTTCTAGGCGATTCCAAAAATATATTGTCCTTATGTTCAGTAATTAAATGTTTAGAAAATTTTTCTCCACGACCATTAGTGAATGTATTAATTCCGAAATCATTTTTAATAATAGAATGTAAAAATTATCACTGTTGAGTTAGAATATTTATTCTGAAACACTTGCTTCTTATGTGTTTTGCATATATTTTAATTCTGTAACAAGTTACAGAATGTATATTCCGTCATTGTTCTAAACAATATCGATAGCAATGGACATCAAAAGTATTAATTTAGTCTGTTACTCGGTTAGAATAACAAAATTCGATACTCGTAATTCCTCACTTGTCGCTACCGCTCGCGTTCGGAATGTTCCACTCGTATTTAATTTTTTTCATTCTAACCTTGCTACAGAATACACTATTACTAAACATTCGAGATCTGTGCACCCCTTCTATTTTTCGTAACGCTGAGTATCTCTTGTCAAAAAAAATTGCATATACTTTAATAATACTAAAAATATATTTATTTTTTTTTCCTTTATTAGTACATAAACGAAAAATAAAATTTATTCATAATAAAATATAAATAATATTTATTCGGATCAATGAGAAGGATGAAATTGTTTATGTTAAGACGACAGATCATAATTTGGTTCCCGGGTTATTAATTTTAATATGAGACGCAGTTCCACATCCAAAAGTTTGTTCCTTTTTTCTGACTTAATGTCTACAAACGCTGAAAAAGTAACTTCACATATATACAGGGTTTCCCAAAAGTCCCGGGACGGAGCCATAAGTTTCTAACGAGTGAAGAAAGAAATCAGAAAATTTGGGGATCACTATAGGACCATAAAAACTACATTTTTAGATGGTTTAAACCTTTCATACAATGGGGAGTTTTTTTAAGGGGTGATAACCCAAAAATTTTTAAATTGCAACCCCTATCGAGTTTCACCTTATTTTAAAGGTAGAGAATAAAAATTGACCTGTTTCAAGTTTTTCTTCAAAAGTTCATAAAACGTTAAAAATGAATGTATTTCATTCAACTTTGTTCTTATAAGATTGGGCATTAATTGAAGAAGCTCAGAGACAGTATTACGAAAAAGTTTCCAAAAGCTCAAGGTAGTAGTTGTAAAACGTGGGTTGTTATAAACCAAGCAATATTTTACAACAGGAAAAAAAGATGAACTGTGAAATAACCCCCTTAAAAACCAACACAGGAGGAAAAATATCGAGTAAAAAAGAAATATATGAATCTTTCAATAAATATTTCACAGAAAATAATTTCGAAACAACATATGAGGATGTGGCCTCCTTATACCCTTCATATTGTAAGGAAGTGGGGCAGACTATTGAGGCTTTAGATCCAGCTAAAGCCCCAGGTGTGGATGAAATAAGTGCACATGCAATTAAAGAGTGTAAGAACAGTTATCTTGACGGGGAGGTTCCAGAGCAAATTAAGCTGGCTAAGATAAGGCCACTTTTTAAGGATGGTGATGAGGAGGATAGCGATAACTATAATTACCTTGTTTATCCAAAATTTTTAAAAGAATTGTAAATAATAGACTTATATTGCACCTTAATCATCTTAAGTTCTTTTACAAGGGTCAGTATGGCTTCCGTGAGTCAAGTGATACAATGTTAGATAATGCTCGAAAGACGAAACTCGAGTCTCATTGTCGGAGACGGCACTCTCCTATAAACGCCAGCATCGCGAATGGAAAAGCAAGGAGGGAGCGGCAATAAAGCAATGTTTTGTAAACAACACCCAATTTTTTCTGTCAAAAAATATTTTTTGTCAATATACGATTTAATCAGTGTTTTTATGTTATTTTACGAACCAGCGTAAACCGGAGAACGGGGGTAGCGTTCTTATTGGGGACGCATTTCACACACATACATTTTTAAAAAAGCTTTGGAAGACTGTGGAAATTCAAAATAAGAATAGTTTATCTTTTATATTATTATTATTGTAAACCATAGCCTTAGGAACTTGCCGGCGACTGGCGATTAACAGATCTAGAGCATTTTATGGAAAAATGGGGATATCAATATTTCGTTCTTGAATCAAGTAATAAGGCAATGTGTATAATTTGCAACGAAATAATATCAGTCCTCGATGAATTAATCAAAGATTGCATGAGTTCAGCTGCAAAAGAAATGCGTCTAGAAAAAGCTTATTTGTTTAAAAACATTAGTTTGTCAGCAAACACTGTGACTAGAAGAGTAGATGATATTGTAGAAAATATATCAATACACTTAGACTGGTTCTTTTTGGTCCTGGTGAGTCAACAGATATTTCAGGGTCTACTAAGGTGTTACTTTTTATTTGAGGGATAAATAAAAATTATGAAATGTATGAAGAGCTTTTTGACGTTCATAACATTCACAACACAACCACTGGAGATATTTAAAGGAGTTGAAAATGCTGCAGTATGTTGGCTTGTCTGCGGAAAAGTTATAATGCGATTTTTTTGAACTTTTGAAACATATGAACAACCTTAATATAAAATTACAAGGAGAAAAAAAGGCTTTTGGTTGATTTATACACTCTTATCAAGTCCTTTCGATAAAGATTTGTTTTGTTTCAATCTCAATTGAATAAAAACTGTTTCACGTATTTTAATACATGCCAACATTTAGTCAGCAAACTGAAACTTCATTTCCCGTAGATTTCGCAGTTGATGCTTAGGGTGCTTTGAGAATACATTTCGAGTCTTGTTTTTCAGATTATGATATCAAGATTTTTCGAAATTCTTTTAATGCCGATATAGAAACCCTTGCCGCAGAGATTCAAATGGAAATGATTGATTTGAAGGGTAGCGATATTTTTAAGGAAAAAAGTTGTCACTGCTAGAATTTTATGAGAGTCTTCCACTCACTTAGTTCGATCAGTTGCACAAATTTTGCTCATGGCCTTTTTTCCGCTTCCGTCAATACTTATCTGTGAGAAAAAACATTCTCTAAAATGAAATGTACAAACAATACTTACAGATCCAAATTGAGTGATGAAGATTTAACGTCGCTACTGATAATTTCCACTAGTAAATTTGATCCACGACTGATATCAATTGTAAGTGGAAAGTTACAGCTACATTAATCATAATTATAATATTAAATAGCATTATGTGAATTACCTACTATGTATGTAAATTATTGGAAGTTATTAGGATAAATCTCAAATCATTAATTACAATTAAAAGCGCCCGTTTTATTTTATATATGTCAGTTAATATGTTTCTTAGAAGGTGGTTACATAAAATATCTGATTTTTATTTTGTATGATTTACTTACATTGTAAAATTTGGGTGCGTATTTACATATTAACTGAAGTTCTTGGGCGGAATACTGATGGATACATTTATATCCAAACAATAAAGACGATAATCCCAAATTACAATCAAATATCATTTTATCAACTTCAAGCAAATATTGTCTTTATCGTCTTTATTCTTACGTTATAGTAAATATAAGCAAGATTTCATTTGATTTAGGATATTTTTATGTTTACAAACTTTCATTTTTAGAGTATTAACTTAGTTAAGAAGATTCCTTCAAGTGATATCTACATTTTTGAAACGAATCCCACTTTAGGACCTCAGTCTCAATCTTATATTGCATCAGCATATTCTCAACAGCTCGAACTAAATGCTATGCTGCTAGCGCTTATAAATACTAGTCCTAATCACAATGTAACTCTGCAGAACACACCAAAATGCATCGAAAATAGAGTTTTCTATCTTAAATCTAGGATACCAGCAAGGTGAGAATGAAAATTCTTAAAATATTTATTTTCAAATAAATTAGATTTATTCATTAAGAATTAATTTTATGTGAATATTTTTATCATTTCCATGGAAGAGTAAGAACGTGTAATAATAATAATAATAATAATAATAATATAATATAGAGTTGTAGGAGAAACCGCTCGACGAATTAGAGAGGGTTGGGCGCCACTCCTACTAAAACCCCTGAAATTTCACCTCATTTCCAAATAATTCCTATCAATGACAAATTACTGGATGATTTCCCACCTTACCTTGCTCTTATATTCATTTGATCCATTGCTTAATAGTTGGTATAAGTTTTTTTGGTCAATTGCCTCACGCGGGTTTATTCGTGCCATTCCGTTTGTCATTTCTCAATTTTTGTCGATTGTCAATTTTTCTGCCTAGTCTAGTAAAAATACAAAACAAGTTTTTCCGAAGCAACTTACCCATGGAAAGTTTTGTATGATGTTTTCTTGAAAACGATTAATTTTAGCATATCAAAATGTTATCCGTGGATAAAGCTTTGTATGTTTACTAAATGACCACATGAGTGATCATAAAAAATTATATTTTTTTCGAAAACAGTTAATTTAAGCATAGTAAAATTTTATTACTTTTTTATTAAGGAATGTTGGCAGAATTCAAAAATTTAAAAATTTCTGTATGCCTCTGGAAAAAAACTGGAAATCGCCTATTTATGTTAAAAGTAGTTTACTAACCTGATAATCCTCCTAAAATTTCAAGAAATTCGCCAATAAGGGGATTGGGATACCCTGTATATGTAAGGTGGAGCATTTGTGTGTGGATGGAAGATTGTCGGTTTATTAACGCACATTTCTAAAATTCGTTACCAGAACATGGTAGAGGACCCTTAAGGCTACAACCTAAAAATATTTTCAATAGTTATCACAGTTTTTTTCAATTTTTAATTCCTTTCACTAATTAGTAGTTCGTGACCAATTAATAAAAACCGATTCAAATTATAAAACATATTTACTGACAATAAGTTGAAAAACATAAAATACTCAAAAACCACAAAAACCAGAATTAAAAATTAAAATAAAAATAAAAGGAAAATAAAGATTATTTTAATAAATGTTCAAAAGTCTACCATCCTGTTCTAAGCAAATTTGGATTCTACAGAAGTTTTAACCTTATTCAAAATTTCTGGAATAATTCCTGCAAAAGCGTTTCTTATTCTGTTTTTCATATTTTCCGCTGTGGTTGGTTGTTCTGCATGAACTGTCTCCTTGACATACCCCCACAAAAAGAAATCCATTGAAGTAATATCTGGAGATCTCGCTGGCCATCGTAATGGTCTATCCCTTCCTATCCACCTTCCACCAAATGTATTATTGAGCCATGTACTTACATCACGGACACGGTGTGGAGGTGCCCCATCTTGTTGAAAATACATGACTCCAATTTCAGGGAGCGGCACATCTTCAAGGAGTCCAAATAAATCATTATTGAGAAAATTGCATCAAAGAAAAAGGGACCAACAACAGAAGTGCCTATTATGCCTGTCCAAACATTAACCATTTCTCTTGACTATTAACCCGGGTTTTCATCCGAGTAATAATGAAAATTGTGCAGGTTAACAAATCCATTGCGATGAAAGGTAGACTCGGCTGTAAATAAGATTCTATCCAAAACATGTGAATTTTCATTTAGGTTTTGTTCTACTCAATCGCAAAAAATTATTCGGTGTTGAAAATCCGTTTCCTTGAGCTCTTGGTGAAGTTGAATATGATAAGGTTGAAATTTATTTTTCTTGATTATTCTTTTAATGGATGTTCTGCTGATTTTAAAATCTATTTCAATATATATATATATATACTCGTATAAGGATTTTCTATCACAGCTGTTAAATTATTAGTTCATTTTGTTCGTTTATCACAGGTTTAATTCGTTCCTATTTTTGGATGTAAGAAACACTTTATGATGTAATAAATCTTTCCAAAAGGTTTTTAAATGATTCTTCCCTTGCATGAGGCTCCCGTTCAGGATATCTTGCTTTCTAAACTCGACTTGCCAGCCACCGGTTTCTAGAGAATTCTACAAAAATAAAAACCATAGCGATAAGAGTCTTCCACCATATCCCAGTAAGGAATTTTTAAAATGTGCATTAATAAACCGACAAAACAGGAGCGCAAGACAAAAAAACTCCTAAAACCAATAACGGAAAAGGAAGAACAACTATATAACGATCGAGCATTCCCAAGGGGCACAGAAGGAAGTATAAGAAATGAGGATAATGGGCCAGCAAAACATAAGGAAAAGAGTAAATTTAGAATAAGAAAACAAAGGAAGTGTAAACTTCAAAAACGACACGTGGAATGTTAGGGATATATACCCTTCGGGGACATTAAGAAATCTGGTATAGATCATGAAAAAAATACGATATTGATAGTTTACCCGTATAAGAAACAAAATAGAAAGAATGTGATTAAATAAGAATAGAGGATTACACATTCTTTAACGGTAAAAATAGATACTTAAGAACAGAGTTTATTGTAAATAAAATCAGCCAACACCTAGTAGATTGCGAAGCAGTCTCAAATAGATTATATTGACTAAGGTTGCAAGGAAGATATAGAAAACTTTGCATAATAAATGCATAGGCTTCTTCAGAGACAAAGACTTGACTGTTAAGAATAAATGATATGAGGAATTAAACGCTGGCCTTGGAAAGATTCCAAAAAAAAATAAACAACACAAGTTTTGACTACAAAAAAATTACAAGATTATATGGACGGAAGAACAAAAAATCTAATTGAGCAAGTACTCATCAAAGAAATACATTGAAGGGCTATAAAAGACGTAAGAAGCTATAGTGGAGCATATGCGGACTCTGACCATATTCTGATTATAATAAATTTAGATTAACAGTTGCCAAAGTTGAACAACCAAAAAATAAACAAAGAGATAAGGTTTAATATGAAAAATATCAGAAATTCAGACGAAGAACAGCTACAGAGCAAGACAGAAACCGGATTAAGAAAAACTACAGAATCAGAGGATATAGAACAAAGTGGGACCAAACAGGAAAAATTATAATTAATGACTCATAAATCGGTAGAAGAAAACCATAACAGCAAACGTACAAAGACTAGTTTCTATGAGCAACGAAGATAGGCAAACAGATCAGAAATTTCTACCAAGAAAAATAAAAAAGATAAATTATACTTAAATTTCCACGATTTTTCAAAGCTTTTAAATATTCATAAAGAATCAACGAACCAAGTAATAATGGCAGAAATTAAAATTAATACGTGCGGGAACGAAAATGGAATACGGCAGAAGCCTTAAAATACGGGGGAGTAGGGTTGCAATAAAGAATTGCTAAACTAATTAGGAAAATATGGACAAAAGGACAGTTACTGGAACAATGTCATAATAAGATTATTAGATGTGACCTACAAAGTACTAGCTAAAATTGTTAGAAACAGATTGATGACAACCTACAACAGAGAAACTGGGGAATACCAAGAAGAGGAAGAGGAACTGCAGATAAGATCTTTATATTAAATATGATACAAAACAACGGTTACGAACAAAACTTTGGACTCCACTTATTGTTTATTGATTTCGGGCATAAGATATGGTGTCGAGAAAGAAACTGTATGAAATACTAGGTAATTTAGGTGGGACACATAAATTGGTAAAACTAATAATATTAACCCTCGAAAAGACAACTATGAAGGTACTAGTAGAAGGAAAACTATCAAAGAATTTCACCTACAAAAGAGGCTAGAAGCAAGGAGGCCCCATGTCGACAGTGATATTCAACTTCGTACTAGAAGAAATCTTAAGAAGAGCTAATCTCCAAACGAAAAGAATACTATTCTACTGTACCAATGTAAATATCATATAATAGCCTACTCAGATGATGTCGCTTTGGTTACGAGGACAAAAAAAGGAAGAAATATTTTGCCATAAAATACATTTTGAAGAATTTTTCCATTGGCGTGCTATAGGTGTTCAAGATCATTTTTCCTCCCCTATTTTTTATTAATTCATTAAAAAAAATATCTGGAAAATCATGGATTTTAGCATTATCAAAGGTTATGAGTTTTTTATGAGTAAAGATCAGAGAATCTAAATTTAGTCAGTGGCTTAAAAAAAAGGGGAGAAAAAGGGAACTCGAACCCCAGGAATTGTAAAAATCTTCAGGATGCAGCTAAATTTTTTATGGGTGAAAATTTTCACTTAATTTGAGTTATTCTACAAGATATTAGAAATATTACATAAATATATGGATTTGTAATATTTTTACTTACAGTGATTGAGATTGTTTTTTTCTAAAACTATACATCATTGTACAACACAGAAAATTTTTTTATAAAGATAATTTTTTAATCTTCACCATTCAAACTTTTAAAAGGAACTACATTTTATTTGAAAGAATGAAATAATGTCAAATTCAAAATTATTTTGACATTTGACGTTAAATATAGATCATCTCTAAGTTCTATACTATAAAATATATTAAACAGGCCCAAATTTTTGCCAAATATTCGGTTGTGGAATTTAACCACAATAATAAGAGGATGTGTTCCATAATTTATTCAAGGACATCCTGATTACACCAACACTAAAGTATTGAAAGTAGAAAAAAATTACTTTAAAAGATTATTTTTAGCAATGACATAAATATATAAAAAGCGAACCTTACGCAATGAACTCAAAAACTGATATCCAAGGTATAAATATCATTTATTCCACCATATTACACTTGGATAATCAATTTCGACAAAATAAGCAAATGAAAAATAATATAACTGATAATCGTTCTTAAAATATAAATTTTTTTTATTAATATTAATTAATAAAGAGTGGTAGCCCTGTTTTGAAACCTTTGAAATGGATGGTCTAACCGACATTTTTATCAATACAAACCCTGACAGACAAACTAAGTTTATGATACACACAAAAAATATATTCAAAGCAACCAAATACACAACTAACAAGAATCTAAGAGACCTAAAATTGCACGTAAATAAAGCAACCGATGGAACGAGTACTCGTTAACCTACGTTTAAAAATTTTCCGTTAGAGCGCGTTTCATTTTTGGAGTCGCCAATGGCTTTTACAATATTTTGACAAAATCTGTGTAATTAATCAAAGAGACTGGTAGCGTCGGTCGAAAAACTGGAAGTGGGCGACTGCTTAAACGTACAGATGAAAGTGTTAAAGCCGTTCAGCAAGTTGATGAAAATCCAAAATCATCCGTTTCAGTAATGTCCCAACAAACACATTTGTCCAGCACATGCCAACTCATTCCAAAAAAACACTTATACCGTGATGCTTACAAACTGCAATGTGAGGTGGTGGTCATCTGAAAATTCTTATTTTTTTTGTTGAAGTACTATTGCTTACCCAAAAAGTTGAAGAAGATTGTTAGGTACCATTTTTTTTAAATCACTCAGTTGACCAGTATGTATTTCAACCCGCAGACTCTAAATCTGTAAAAATATAAAAGGTGTTCCGTTTAAATTTTCAGCTTTTGCGTCATATCCAATAGAAATAACCAATCCGAGAAAGCGTTCAAAAGTCATACGGGTGACCCATAACTTATTTACACCCCCCCGGCATAATTCAAAAACCGAAGCACGTTATACACAATAATTCTATTATATCATAGTACTACCAACTTCTGAAATAAACTAACAAACCGAACCTAGCCGAAACCTACAGGAACACGAAAAAATATAAACGGAATTATAACTTTTCATAGTTGTTTAATGGAGCTTTATGTGTGTCATGAGACTCGATTGTATTTATATTTTTACACATATAATATAAATCTCGCTAATATTTTTATTTGCTTATTTTCTGTGGTAATCCACATTTTAGTTATAACATACTTTTATTGGACTTTTGTCAATTTCAACTAGTTTTTTCGCCCGCGAAAGAGAGGTAAATAACGGTAGATGAATGATTTTTTAACGAACTTTTAATAAACATTAAGAAATTTGATTTTATAATTTTTATTTTAGGTTATTTAATACGCTAGTGGGCCAAGAAAAAGTTGCAGCTGCAGCAACTATAAAGCAGTTACTTGAAAATGAGATAGATTTTTGTCTTCCTTGTACGCCAATTGCAGTTGATCCTCCTTTTAAAATCGCATTCAATTCTCAGTCGCCCGCTAATAAAGAATTATTAGGACAGGCTCTAATGCTTATTATAAGTTTTATGGATTTGTGTGTTTATAAAAATCCTCTTTCATTCACTGCTATAAATACAAATAGAAATGTTAAAAATGTAAATAAATAAAAATGGTCTGATAAAAATTGTTAATTGTATTGCCCTATTGCCAAGGATAACAAAAATACATTTCTAAATTTGACAACAATTATACAACGTATTCTGTCATTATTCACTGTAAGCTTACAATCTACTACATAAGTACAGAGTTATAAGTAAAACGGCAAGGGCCCTGCTCTAGGGTGGATACGCCTGTGATGCGATAACTATAGTTAAGCAGCGTCCATCGCGGTTAGTAGTTGGATGGGTAACCACCAGCGAGCACCGTATGCCCGTACAGCCTGCAGCGACTAGTAGCATATCACAGCTCGCAGGCACTATACCAATGAGAACGAGGTATAGTGGAGATATGCCGTCTTTCGGAGGAGACGTTAAACTGTCGGTCCCGAGTCCATGGATGTTGGGCTCGTTAAAGATCCCTACCTCGGCTTGGAATACCTGAGGATTCGGCAAAATTTCCGGTTAGGGGTAGCGTGCTTTCGGCGTCGGTGATCAGTTCTTAAACAATTGCAATCCTTATTACGAATGATAAATTATGCGAAATGTGCTCCCAATTTAGCAACAATTTTAAATCCTTTTTATGAATTATTAAAAATATTCATACAAAATTTCATTACAATGTTATAATGTTACAATGTTGCTAGTAGTTTCGACATAATCGTAAAAAATGTGTATCTTGAATACGAATTTTTTACTAAGCAATCTCCACTTATTTTTCAGTGTTCTACCTATCCTAGCAACGGGGCCACTTTTTTGAAACACCCTGTATATAAATAAATTGAATTGATGAATGTTGCAATTTAGCTTTCAAAAAGATTAAAAATATTTTAATTTCAGCCAACGTATTATATTTCTAGTTACACATTAAGATTAATGAAGGACTCCAGATATGCGTTAGCCTCCAAAACTTTATTAAGAGCACAAAAAAATTACTCCAGATTGAAAGAGAAGGGTTGACTATTATTTTCACGTTGTGTATGTTTAATCAGTGCCTTTACGGTTATAATTTTTTTGGCTTGACAATAAGTCGTTATTAGCAATTTTTAAACCAAAACTGAGTGGTAATTTTGTCTAATTATTCATATTAAGTATTTTTAATTACACTAGGAGTTTATCCATTTTAGCCAGATAGTCTGTTTTCAATAATATTTAATACTTCACACATTTTACACATTCATACAACACCCATGCCCATGCCAGGACTCGAACCTGGGACCCCGGAGACCAAATGTTGATTCTCAGATCATTCGACCACCGGGGCTGGCTTCATATCTGTTTGAATATGTACTTTCACGTTTACCAATTTCCAATGAAAATAAAATTTGGAAATCCGTAAATGATAATTATTTAAATTATTTTTCGGATAATGAACTAAATTTCATAAATTTCAAATTAATTAAAAAATTTACTCTGGAGATATATATATATATATATATATATTTAAATTAAAAAATCAGCTTACAATGGAAAATTATGTTTTGCTTTGGAATAATAGAATTATTATTCCACAATCATTATGAGGTCGATTACTTTCCCAATTACACATGACATATTTAGGTGTTGTCAAAATGAGAAGTATCGCACGATCGTTTCTTGGCTTGGAATGTTTAAGAAGTAGCAGGGAAATGTGAAAATTGTTCCTTAGATGCGACATTCGCAAGATTTGGTTTACTGGAAACACGGAATAATTTCGATAATAAAAATATTTATTTAATATCGGTCGTGAGCTTATCCCATAACTTTCGCACACATAATATTAAATAAATAGTAAATGTTATAAATGTAAAAGGTAAAAATATACTTATTTTTACATTTTACCCTTTGGCATCGGTAGATAAGGTTATAAGAAATTGGCGGACATTAGACATACAGATTTGAACTAAAACTTGGTGGCATATAAGATAAAATAATAGATGTGGATTAAAAACAAAATATAAATTAAGATAAAATTATTTTGATTTTTCAGCCTTAAGTTTAAGTAACTGAAATACTTCAATAGTTAAGCCTGCTTCTCCATTTAATTTTTGGTATCACCTTGAAAGTGTTTTAGGATGGGGAAGTGCTGAATTAAAAGTATGACGAACAAAACTGTATGCTTTTGCTGAATAAAAAAAGTGATAGCAAGTGCTTTCTAGTCATTTCCATATTTCCCTTGATTACAGTTTTATCTTTATAAAAAGGTTTGGTTGGAACCTATTTTGTTCAAAATTTCTAAATTTTCAACTGACAGTTTTCTTTTTATTATTTAATTATGTAACCTAGTAACTTTCTTCTTGTAATATTGAAGACTTACTCTAAGCCTTTTTATCGCTTTATTGACTTTTCTAGTCGACATCTCAGTTTTATTTAACCTGATGTAGTATTTTGTAACAACTATCACAATTAGAGAATAAAATTCTCAACAAAATATTAGTATTCAGAAACACCACCGAGACAAAAGACTATTTTTTTTATTTTAATTTAAAAACAATATTAATCACTTATAATAATCGATAGGTACCTACTTATGTAAAAGAAACTTACTTGTCGATTTCTTGATTTTGGTGATCTTGGTAGAGTTTTTAATTCACAAAATCCTGAACTGGAATGAGACTTTGGTGGTATTTCTTCTAAGTAAGTATTGTTTTCATAAAACCCACTGCTGGTTGAAGGTCTTGCATAATCTTCACAAAAATGTGTTATTTTTTAACTTTCTTTAACTTCTGAAAAAACATCGGAGTATAAAATTTATTGTACAATTGCTGAAGCAAATGTTAAAAACAATAACACAGTCCCTTAATGAATATGATACTAAAAAAGTTAAGATACCTTTACCTTAATTTGCTTAAAAGTAGAATAGTACATACTGAACTTGAGAAATATATAATAAAATATAAGGATTTAGGCAAATTTTTTTTCGTAAAAAAATATTTGGTATGCGTTATAGCTACACTAAGCAACTTATCTGTTTTTCAGATTCGGGTGATTTCTGATGTAATATTTATACAACATTTTCACTTGTCGTCATGTATTCTTTAAGATTGCAAGTTAAAATCCATGTCTATCGTCTTTTTTATTTACAGGAAAACTAAAATAAGTTGTTAATTATTTCTTTATTCAAGGAGCCATTTAAACCTATGGTGAGGATTTTGAGCAATTATGTTCAAACAAATTTCAGTTTTTACAATTATCTACAGTCCTGACCTGACCTACTTTCCCATGTTCCATCCATACAAACATGGCTACTTGTCATTACAAAATACAATAATAAAAACTTACCAGAATAAGTTAACAAACTTCTTATCTCTCACATAATTTGTGATTGAATTATACGAGTAAATGCAGTTCTATATTATACACTGTGGCATTGTTTACAAACATGTTTTTATTATTATTTACCGAAACACAATAAATGGTAACATTGGTCATTCGAGTTAGTCGAGAACATGTTCCTTTTACTTCTATTCATAAAGTATTAAAACATGAAAAGTGGTATCCCTTTAAGGCAAAAGTATATAAAGCTTAAAGGCGAATATTTTGAAAAGCAATAAATATATTTTTGTTAAAATTCATTTGTTTGTTCTTTCTATTCTCAATACATAAATAGCAACCCTCGTATTTATTAGTACAAACAACTGTTCAACTGATGGGTCAGATTGAATTAGCCTTGTAGAAATAGTTTTCTTTGTTGATATTATGATTAACTTCATTTTTTTTAACATGACTTCTTTAGTACTCCATTTCAGTTAACGTCCATTTTAGTTGTAATTAGACAAAATAGTACACTGTATTGAGCCTCCTATTACAAACACCCTATACATTAATTTAAAATTTTATTTATTTAGAAATAAGGTCCCAACAACTCAAACTTGTCATACAAAAATGCGTTGATTAATAATTAATAAATCAATTGTAATTAATTTATTTCCAGATTACTACATTTTGAACTTTATATTCACGCCCGTCTTCTCAGATTACATTATTAAATTTTGGCATTTTCTTTTTAATTTATAAAACGCAAATAAAACGTTACGTACAGGTCTAGCCGTTACCTATAATATCCAAAGTATGCTAGACTCCTGTAACAAAATATAGGAGTAGGCGTTACTTTGGCGATATTAAAAAAACAACATTTCCTAGGTAACCGATTAATAATTAGAATTAGTCTTGTGTTCTAAAAATGGAAATATACTACTATACTCTAATACTACGCTTAAAAATTTATTGAAATTCTTCATATGCGAAACTCGTACCAATATCCCTTAAGATCACATCACAAATACCATGGGATGCAAAGGATTCTCTGAATACTTGATTGGAGCATGTGAAAAGGTAGAAAGTACTTGGCGCACCTGTAACTTGAATATGCATCCACCATCCATCGACTCTCCCCGTAGGAGCTGTGAGACCTTGACGCGGTCGGGGAGCTCAGTAACTCTTTCTCTTCGAGCCTAACGGGACGGAGAGAAGGAGTGAAGCTAAGTCAGCGGGGCACTGGCGGGGTCACATATGTCGATTAGGTGTCACCAACAAACGCCAGTAGAAGAACATCTGAACACACTGACAAGTCCGACCCAGAACGGGAGAGCGAATGGCGAGTTCCCGAAACCATAAAACTGGGACCCATCGGCTAAGGTATGATAACCCTAACAGAAGAGTGCAAGTGGAATCCAAGGTGTCAAGCGACCCGTGCTAATGGATTGGTTGGCAGAGCCCACTTCACCGACTGTCTCAAACGGAGCCTGGCGACCTCTCGAAGAAAGCAGCCTTACAAATGCAAGCGGGGCTCTGCACCGGCGGACCAAAATTTTCCCTAGCTGCTCGTGGGAATAAAATGAAAAATGAAAATATACCAAATGAAAGTTATACACATGGTGATGAAAATGCACTACAAGAAGCAAGGGAAACCAGAATAGACAAGCAAGATGAGACTGGAGAAACAAATCCTTTCTTCATTCACCACACAGGACAAGAAGGGGTTCATGTAGCTCACAAGGAAGTCAAGAGGATAGAGAGGAAAAACCAAAGCCCGAAATTAAAGGACAGTTATTTGTAGTTCCAAAAACGCCGGAGAAAACACAGAGTTCTAAAATAATCAGGGAGAAGACGTCCCCTCTAGTTAATAATAAGAAATGAAAAGGACAAAAAATAGATGATGGGCTGGAGGAAATAAGGAGTTTGATGCCTAAACTCACGCACGTGAGCACAACCTAATACAGAGTATAGACACAAATGTAAATACAAAATCGGAAATAAAAATTGGAATCAAGGATGTGAAACGAATAACTGACACTTTCAATAAAATAATAGGGGAACTAGATGACAACTGTCAGCACAGCCAAAGAAGGAACTGAAAAAGACCTGCACAATCGCAGTCCAAGCAACGTGGACAGATATACAAAAAGAGGAGGAAAGGGTGAAAAGCGAAAACAGTGAAGCGATTATTAACGCTCTAAATTCGCCGGGAGATTTCAGTCGTCTGGCAGAAATAATAGACAGAAAATGGCCAGAAAATGTTTTCAGTACTACAGAAACGAAAGAAGGCGGTCTCCATACAATAGACCCCAGAGTGAACCTAGCCATCTTCATAGACCCGAACTTGAAGAAACGCAAAAAAAAGCCGAGGCGATCCTGAGCAAGTGCCCGGCAATAGGCACTCTAATAGAGGAAGAGCTATCGGAAGTTCAGCCGGAGTCGGTAAAGGTGCAAACGGAAATGATGTGCAAAAGAGGCAAAACGGAATATACACACACCCAATACGTACTTCCCATTAGAAGGTATAACAGACACAGAAGTTCTTTATACCAATTGCAAGAACCTGGCAGAGGATATGGTCAAGTCTGATATGAGGACTATAAACGTCATAGTGCCAGACGATGTAAATGCCGACTATGCAAGAAAGAGCCTTGAGTATGCCCTAAGAGGTTCCGGCAGTAGGGCAGTAGTTATATCTAAAACAAAACAAGCCGATACAAGAAAAAAGGGAAAATATCCAAGTAATTGTCAAGTCGAATCAAGGGAAATCATATGTAGATATACTCAAGAACATAAAAAGTAATGTAAACATCGAAGAGGCTGGAATACAGGTAAAAAAGATGAAAAAAACAGCTAGGGGAGACCTACTGCTAGAAGTGACAGACAAGGCGATGGCAAATAAATTAGAGGAGGCCATAAGGACAAATATGGATGGCACCCGGCTAGTACACAGGACGTCTGATACGATTTTATATATGTCGGGCATCGACGCAGACATTAATGAAGAAGCTTTAAAAAAAGAAATCATAAAAGAAAAAGGGAAAATAGTAGAGGATATAGAAATTCTATCTCTAAAACCAACGAATTACGGAAGTCAATAGGCTACTATCAAAACAAACAAAGAGGGAACACGAGAACTGTTGAAGACAAATAAAATAAAAATAGGGAGTCTACGCAATATTAGAAAGAAGGTCCATATTCAGAGATGTTTTCGATGTATATCTCTTGGACACATCAAAAGGGTTGCAAGGGAGAGGACAATACAGACACCTGTATGAAATGCGGCAGGAAAGGACACATTTCCAAGGATTGTAAAAATCCCCCATACTGTACATCGTGTAACGAAGGTGGACATAGAGCTGACCAAACAAGATGTCCGTTTTTCATAAGATTCATATACTAAAGGAACCAGAACCCTGTGAAACCGAAAAGCACCTACAGGAGTAGAATAGAAACAGAAGGCGGGTTTAAACAAGCAGATGGAGGAAACGAAAAGAAAAGGGCTGACACAGTATCCGAAGATGATCATTAAAATCTTACAAATCAAAGGGAGGAAAATAAGTACATTTCCGGTACATCAATAATAAAAGGAGCCTATAAAGATAGTATCAGCGGAAACATACGAGAGACAGAGAGTAAAAAGCTTTACTGGTGGAATGAAAACATAGGTGATAAAAGAAGATCTGCAACATAACCAGAAGGAAACTGAATAGAATGTATAATAAGACACGAACAGACGCTGTCCAGATAACAGAAATCGAAAACACTCTCAAGTAACATAGGAATGAACTGAGAAAAATGATAAGAACATCTAAAAGAAATCATTGGAAAGAGTTACTCAATAAACTCCAAGACGACCTATGGGGCGATGCCTACAAGATAACTATGAAATCCCTGAACAAGAAATTCCAATTTGAACTAGAAGAAGACCTGAAGAAGGAAATAGTACAAGAACTTTTTCCCAATGCACCGGATAGCTGGGAAGATATGCACAGGGGGTACTGGCAAAGCCCTTTGATCTAGAGGAGATCAGTACAACATTGGAAAAAATTAAAATTGGCAAAGCACCCGGTTTAGATGGAGTGCCCGCGGAAGTCGTCAGAGAAGTAGCAAAGAGGTGGCCCGAATGGTTATCAGACATCCTAAATGAATTACTGCTGAGTCAAATGTTCCCTAACGAATGGAAGGTAGCAAAGATTGTTCTTATACCGAAAAGTGAAAAAATCCTGGAGAACTTGAAAGCAGTTAGACCGATATGTCTACTGAACTCTATCAGTAAGTTGTATGAAATTCTTATCAGGGAAATACTTATAAAGGAATTAACGCTCAAGGAAAACCTCCATGAGAACCAATTCCGTTTCCGTAGTGGCAGGTCCACAGTAGCTTTAGAGAAGGTCCAGGATATAAGGGAACGAACAAAAAAGAAATGGTTGGTATTGATCTTATTGGATGTTAGAAATGCGTTCAATATAGCAAAACATAGCCTAATCGTGAAAGAACTTAAACGGAGACAGATAACACCGTATCTGGTCAACACCATATCCAGCTACCTCAAAACTAGAAGAATCTCATGGAAAGCAGGGGAAAGCATAGAAGCAAAAATGGGAGTCCCTCAGGGTTCGGTTCTCGGGCCCACCCTGTGGAAGATCTTATACGATGGGGTGCTTCGAATTCCACTTATCGGAGAGGCGGTTACAATAGCATTCGCAGACGATCTCGCACTGATGGTTGCTGCAAAGGACGAAAGAACACAAGGGACGTAACTGTATGCCTACAAAGACTAAATAAATGGATGAATGAAGATAAACTGACACTAGCACCACACAAAACGGAAGCCCATGATCATGAAAGGCAAACGGAAAAGGAACAATATTGAATTTACACTGGAGAATACAATCATCAAACCATCTAAATACGTGAGATATCTCGGGGTTTACTTAGATGAACGGGGAACTTTTGGAGTTCACGTCAACGAAACGGTGAAAAAAGCTGAGAAAAAGCAGCCAGTCTGAAGAGGTTATTACCGAACATCGATGGACCAGACAGTGAGAAAAGGACAATATTGAACACGGTAGTCCAGAGTATCTTACTCTACGCAGCTCCGGTGTGGTGCAAGGTGTTACAGGTAAAAAAACACGCAAAGAAGTTAACTGGGATCCAGAGAAAGATGCTACTAAGGGTGGCATGCGCCTATAGAACCGTCTCGTTCATGGCTATAAATGTGGTGACTGGAGTACCACCTATCGACCTGTTGATCACAGAAAGAAAATATGTACGCGAATGCGTAGACACTAACAAGGAGAAAGCCAGAGACAGAGCTGGAATAGAGACCATTAATATGAAAATGATTCTAGGATGTGTTCAAGCATTAAAACATCCTAGGCTGGGGGAACAACTTCATTTTCAGTGCTGGCGACAGGAAGTCTACTGAGTGCATCTGCATGCGGAATGTCTTTCCCGGGTATATGCATCAATTCGTATCTGTATGCTAGCGCGTTGAGATCTATTCCGGAATAGGAGTGTTTGGAAATAAAATTCTTAATAGTGGCCTATGAGCGGTACGAATTCGTGTAAAACGACCATACATATAATTGTGGAATTCTTTTAGACCAATTATGATTGATTGTGTCTCTCTATCAATACCTGCAAAATTACGTTTGACTGGTGATAAGGTCCGAATGTGGTGTGCTATTGGCACTTCCTTTCCTGTGTCGTTTATTTGGCTTAATACAGTACCTACTTCCCGAGGACTTGCATCGCAGGTTAAAATGAGATAATCTTTCGTTGTAGTATGCAAGACACATGCCTGATGTTAGAAGGTCTTGCATATGGTTAAACGCATTTTTTTCGACCTCACCACACTTATAGACACTGTCCTGGTGTAACAATTAGTGTAATGGTTTAGCATTATCAGCATTATTTAAAAAAATTATAAATATTAACTATACCCAGAAATGTTGTAATTCTGTTTTACATGTGGCTTTTTTAGGGCTTAACCTTTTCTGGTGTAGGGTACATTCCGCTAAATATTCTGAACTCTAGAAATTCTAATTCGTTGACACATAGTATTCATTTGTCCTTATGTAGACATAAGTCGGCTTCATGTAAACGTTGGAAAATTGATCGTAAACGCATTTCTAACTAATCTTGGGATTCACCCACAACCAGTATATCATCAAAATATGGCAGCATACCGGGCATTCCTGCTAGTCTATTTTCAACGAACCTTTAAAAAATCTAGGTGCTGTCAAATTTCCAAATTGTAAGCGATTCGCTTTAAATGCACTCTTATGCATTATAATTGTCTGAGCTTCTGCATTCTCTTTGTCCAATGACAGCTGTTGGTAAGCCTGTGATATGTTCATCTATACTAAAAGGTAAATTAATAATCACCATAAATTCGAATCTTATTATTTTTTAATACAGGAAGTATCGCCGTAATCCATTTAGATTATGTTACTGGTTAAAGGATGCCTTGTTTCTGTTTTTTTTTCAAGTATCTTTTCAACCATAAATTTTAATGCAAAAGGTACTGTAAGAGCCTTGATTAGTATATGCTTGAAATTAGCATCAAAGTATAGTTTAATGTGAGACCCCTTAAATTGTACTGTAAAAATGTCTGGGAATTCACTATAACACTTATTAAACTTTTCACATCTAGTGGTAACTAAATTTGCACTTATAATTGATAATTTCAGATGTTGAAACTATTTTCTACATGTTGATGTTTTGTTGATAATCACGTAATATAAAGATTGGAATCTCTAATTGTTGCCTTCTATCTGGGAACATGGTCTCAAAAGCCCTTTTAGCAATTAAGGTATAGGTTGCACCACTGTCTACTTGTAATGTTAACTAAGATCCGTTAACAAGTACATTTACAATAAATTCATTATGTATTTCGGTTTTTGTTACTTCGTAGACTTCGTAACTGATATGAAATGTGTCAAGTTCTGTTTCTATTTCATTTGCTACAGGTCTTGCTAATTATCAGAGATCTGGTTTTCTGATCCATTCTTGTTTTTACTTTTAATTTCTCATTTTTTAGCGAAGACAGGTTATTTCAATGTGCCCTACCTTCTTGCAGTCTGCATATTGTCCCCTTGAAAGGACGTTCAGTAGAGCAATGTCTATTGTCATGTCTAAAACAAAGTAATCTATGTCTTGACCTTGAAGCTGCTCCGATTCTAATGAGATTTGTCGAGTTTGTAGGCTGGTTTCATTTGATCTCTCTTGTGGAATGTGAATTTGGACATCACTTTTAATGTGCGAGATATAAAATGCGACGTTAACTTATCTTGAATATTTTTAACGATTCTGCCGCAACAGTACTGGGAGCAAGGAGTGAATGGATAATGTCACATGTAGTAGACCCACATGTATTAAGAAAAACTGCCTTTTTTTATTATTGTCAGTGATTCACTTTACTAACAAGAAGAACTTGAATCTATCTAAATAAGTTTTCCATTTGGGTGAATCGTTAGTATTGAACGGCTCTCGATCATTCCCAGTGAGGAAAATTTTTAAGGTTAGACTGGTATCTAATTTTTCTAAAATCTTGTTTTCTCCTCCCTCCTAGGTACTACTTTTACTAACTGCGCCAATGACTTAGTGATATTGTGAGTATTGTTTATTAATCAAAGAACTGTTTATTAATTAATTTACGTGTACTGTTGGTTACATTTCGTTTATATTTTAGTTAAAAATTGAAAATTGGAGAATTAAAAGGCCTCTTACAGAGAAAGAACTTGAGGCTGGATTAAGTTCCCAAAATTTGAACTTATCGATAGGAGACACCTTGTATATCTTATTACTTTCGCAGTTCCGATCTAGGTGTCGCGCTTTCGTGAAATTGTTGGACACGGAGGGGAATATCTTTTAAAGAAAAAAATTAGTCACAAACTTGACTGTTTTGTCTAATCATAAAATTAGTGTTACTTTTTTTTTAATTGAAATCAGTGCAAAATGGGGGCAAGTAAAGTAGGTTACAACTTGGCATAAAATAAACGTTGACTGTGAAAAAATTTGGGACATTCAGCATTATTTGAATGCTGTAACCATGAAGACTAGGTATTAATTAAGAAATAATATTTTTGGAAAAAATATCGATTTATTTTTGAAGAACAGTTCATAATTAAATTTATTAGTAACAAGTATACTTATTGTACAATATTCTAACAGTGAACTCTTAAAATCATCTGTACCTATGACGTATTGTGTCAACTCCTTTGCTATTAAACATTTTTTTGCTAGAAATGCGAAAATTAATAAGTTGTGATTTGTGTTAATGTATCTATTTTTTAAATCTGATATAAATCACTAACGTAACAGTATATAAAATAACGTTTTACGTAATATTATCACAGTTTATTTTCACAAATACAGCTATTATTCAAAGCTATTTCCAGCATGTAGTAAAATAATAGATTTTAAGTAGAAACTATAAATAGCGTTACCATTCTTTTCATTTATATAATTTACTATACTCAAAAAAGTGTTTATATTGTATTGATAGTTTCATTAATGCATGAGTAGTTTCTTAAAGTCCAAATCAACAATCAATCCATTATATTAAAAACTAAGTAACATTTCAGGTATTCTGGTAATATGTAAAGTAGTCCAATTTTTTAAACAATATTTATTTTATTTTTATAAGCTATATTAGTATTATTAATAAAACATTTAATTCCCAAATAACCATTCCAATTGTAGAAATGGTTAAATAATTGTATATTCATTTCGAAATGGAAAAGAGTAATAATTGTAATAATAATGGCAAATTGCACAAAGCCATAGACCTTTAAGTAATTTCCAACAAATAGTAAACTTGAAAGTTAACTTTAATATATAATTTCTATAGCCGTTAATAACAGAAAGGACCCTGCAGGAAAAATCAAAATTCATTTCTAAATTAACTGTTTCTACCGTTACTTTGTGGAATCTATCCCTAATAAATATAAAAGATAAATTATACTTATATTGAAATTCTAAAGCTATTTTAAACATTTATAATAAAACATCACACTGTGTATATGTACTGCCTGATAGTAATTGGTTAGAATGTTTATAACAGTAAATCAAGCTATACATGAGAAATCTGTCAATATACAAAACAAATGTCAGATGATGTTGGAAGCGTGAAACTCGAGTCACATAATAATTTTTTAAAAAGCTTTGAAATATTGTGGAATTTCAAGATAAGTGTAGTTTATCTATTTATATTTAAAATTCATTTCTTATGTTTTTTATTTTTAAGAATAAGGTTATTTCGACAGATTATTTTGGAAATTTTTCAAATATCCAAATTCTAAAGTAATCAGAAACGTCTGAAAATATTAAAGTATCTTTTACAATAGGCAATAGTGAGAAAGAAATCTAAACCTAAGTTCCTGTTTATCAATCCTTAAAATCTAAAAGTTGGTTGCCAGATGGCTTAGTATTTTGAAAGCAAAATTGTATTAAATTTTGAAAATCGATTGTTGAAGCAACAGCGAACTAATAGATTTGCAACTTGTATTATGTATTATACAAATATAAGGCGCCCTTAAGGGCAAGGCGCAAGGTCAAAAATTCTGGGACTTTTTTCTGTGTCCCTTGATTCAAGGAAGTCGACATGTACCAAGATGGAGTAGTACCAAAATCCCTCCTATTTCAGGGTGCTGTGTTAATATTTGTCTAAAAGACATTAAAAGTAGGAGCACTAGTTTCACATATCCAATGACAAATTAGGATTTTCTACTACTAGGCAAGGAAAGTAAAACACCCAAAATTTATTAGTAAATAATCTTTCCAAAATCAGTTTCTCCTCATGCGTGAAAGTTGTTTTATTTTACGTCGTCGTCACTTTTTTAATTTTCATTTCATTTAGTGAACATGGAGAAGATGTTAGCTTTTTCGCGAGATTTTATTCATTTTTGTATATTATAACTTGTTCTTTCTTTTTATAATTTTCTTGTCAAATATAACACAATTCTCCCTAATAATTTTTTTTTTAAATATAAGAACTTTAATTAATGACTTAACCTTTAACATCAAGTATCTTTATATTCTTGATGTCCTCCAAAGACAGAGATAACATCTGAAAGCGTTTGAATCTGGTGCCAGTACAATAAAATTCTTAATAGTTTAAATTCATCTAACAATTCATCAATCTGGTCCACTGTTATTATTAATAATGGATATAAGTATCCCATTATATTTTTCCACATTTTTACAGCTTATAATAAATTTTAAAAGGGTTAAAATAAAAATGCAAAATGGTGTATCGCTTATATACGGTAGTTTTCAAAAAAAAAATGTTTTTCTTGAATTTATATTTAATTTTTTTTTTCAAAGTGATCTCCCAAATCTTTACAAATTCTAAAAGAGGAATTCATCTACTTTGCAAAAATGTGTAGTTGGTAAACGTTTGTCAAAACAGGTGTTGTTCAAGTTTGAAAATAGTGAATCACGCTCATAATAAGACACCAGTGAAAACTTACTAAGCCATCTATTGAAAATTATTTAGGAAGCAGTGACATTATGCATTTTGGTATATTTCGCAAGGACTATTTCAGAGTATTCTGCTACTAAATTATTGATGTTTTGATATTGATTATGAGAAATGCTGCATCAGCTATTGTTATTTTTTTTTAAATATATCTCTGGTTTTTATTTTATGCAAATAATTTAAATTAGTTTGTCCGCAGCATTACTTATCCCCTTATATTATATTAAAATTAAGAACTTATACTCGTTTAATGTGTGAGATTGAAGATTGTTTAGACAACATTGTTTGCAGAGTGTGGAGTGTAAATAGTATACAAAAATGATACAACTATTTACAAATTGCGTAAAATATATCCAATTTATTTTGTCTACTTAGAATAACTTTCGTATTACTTATGACAGCTTTATTACTCTCTTTCTTTTCGAAATATAGATAATTCAGGTGTAATATTCCTGATTTATTAAGTTTTTTTATATAAATTAAATAAATAATTTACTAATATAATTTAGATATCAGATTTATATGTCAGTGCTACTACAATAGCAAATAAAACAAAATTCTTAGACCATTTTACATATCCTCAAATGTTTCGCCATAGTCACAAAAATCATGAACTTTCTTCAGTGGGTGTGACTTCTGTTTTGGCTTCAACTACTGCCTCTTCCTCTTCGTTGTCCAGTTTGTTGGTCCCGGTATTGCAGACGCGACACTTACAGCAGACTATGCAAGGCGCAGCTAAAAGTAATAGTGGCGATGCAACTAAGAGGAGGATTCCAAAACCTGCAAAAATTCCGATCACCTGGGTTCGATGCCAGATAACTGACGCTCTCGAGTGTCCAAGTTTGTTTTTACAAGGTCCCTTGTCATAATGTCTCAGCAGGAAATCGTCCTGTAAAAAAAATATATAATACATATTTATTTTTATATAGGACAATAAAACCGCTGTTCAAAGAGATATTATAATTTATTAAATCAACCCTTAACCAAAAGCATGTCCATTTTGCCTATAATTAGAAGTAGGTGCCTGAAAGACATTATATTGTCAAAAGTGATTTACTCAAATATAACAATAAATCTGATGCAAAGATACAATATAAATGAAGTATATAAAAACTGTGAAAGTAAAAACAAATTGATTAAACAGTATTACAAAAATTAAAGATCTCTGCAGTATGAGCTTAAAAATGTATTAATGAATATTTCAAAAATTATAAATCTACACAGCATGAGTTACAAATTTTTTAGAATTTTGCAAATAAATAGGTTTCTGGCATTTTATGCATTTTTAATTTATATTTATATTAAGATCATATGGATAAAGCCTGCATCTTCGTTTCTTCGTTAATTTAAGAGTTTTCGCACCAAGTTCCTCCATCAGAGTTGCCTTTGATTTTACTTCATCCAACACTTCCTGAATAAGCAATTTCTAATCGGTTCGTGTATTGGGAATAGTAAGTCTTTCCTGTAAATGTGGTATAAGCTTGAATGCCAAATTTTGAGTAACATCAAATTTTTTCAGATCAGGTACGTCTTTGAACCACATGTATAATACATAAATGAATGACTATTGGCTACAGATATGTTTATCAACATATAAAATATAAATAAGGACCAACAATATCTTCTGTTCTGTTCTATTACAAAATGTCACAATTTCAGGTTTCTCAACATCAGCATCTGTAGACTTAGAGTAGTGCATACTAGATGCCACATTCATACCTCTGTTCTTTTTGGAAATATAACTTACAAGTGTTATTTCATTGGTAAATCCATATAACGAACAGTTTACTTTCCTTTTTCTTTGCGGCAAGAATTCTAATGGTACTTCTGTTTTATTATTTTTCATTGTTCCTACATAGGTCAGGTTTCGCTTGAGAAGTTCTACCAATTAGAGGATGAGAACCAGTTGTCGCCTGTTATATTTCTATTACTCTTGACAATTAGCGGATTACTCGAAGAATGTGTGTTGGAATCATAATTTGTTGTTCTGCTTCGGACAAAGTGAAACCATCTGTTCCTCTTTCACAATATATATAAGCGTTATAAAAAACACTTGTAGGAGCATATATTACTGTTATAACTTTTAAGCCATATTTATTTGTAAGTATAATTTCAAACCTTATCAGAGAGTTGAACGGAAAATTGTGTGACCTGTTACTTTTGTAGAAAAAAGTGAAAGCTTATCTTCCCTATTAGATTTGTAAATAGCAGTTAGCATGAAAAGACCAAGAGCTTCTATTTCTATTGCGTCTCTTGGTTTATAATTACTTCTTTGATGATGGTCTGTAATTTCTGATATATTTGAAAGTTTTATATTGGTCCAGTGCGTTATTTCTTCAATTATATTTGTATCAAAAAAGCAAACACCAAATATCTTCAATGTCAAGAATTGGTCCTAAAGCTCTTACTCTTTAGTAATTCCTGAGATATATCTCACTATCTTATTTCACTTTCGTCTTCGTTTTTAATTTTGTCATTATTCATTGTTCACTTATTTGTTCAGTTTCATTTTTGCAACCTGGTTTATCAGTAGTCTTATATGGACAAGTTTTCCAACAAATATTCTTTTCTGCTTAAATAAGCTAAACGTTGTAAAATTTTTGTTTCGAAATTAGGACCATCATACCGAAAAACATCTTGTTTGCACATTAGTTTTGGCTTGCTGCAATTTTTTGAAGTATTTCTTAATAATGAGAAAAACTTTACCATACCTGCTTTTAGAACCATATATAATAATGGGCTAATTAATGTGTGAATGAGTTTTTATTTTTGTAAAAGATAATATTCAGTTTGAAGTAGAACATACAAAATTACCTGCATCTAACTTAATTATAAGTAGTTTAACTTTCAATATTAATAATTTTAATTTTAAAATAATGTCATGTTATAGATTTTCAAATATATCAGATAAGTTTTTCTTAAATGAACTTGAAACAAAGTTTTATGAATTACCGAAGAATTTAAACATTGGCCTCTGTATGACATGAATGTGGTCTTGCAAACCTCTGTCGTTGTTCTATAACTCCTACTATGCAAAAATTAACGATTTATTTGAAGGATATCTGTCAATCGGGGTCAAAACCAAATATTCTAAAATTATTTTCATGTATACAGAGTGGTTCAACAGCAAAATAGGCAAATCACTTAATGTTTTTTAATGGAATGACTCAACTTTTTTTACATTTTCATACTCCAATTTAAAAATGCTTTACTCTCTCAGAGTAAAAGTAAATTCAAAAAAGGCTTTTTTCTGCAAAATGTCTCATTTTTTCTAGTTTAGTAGTATAATATTCTTATGGCAAGTGCCATCTTGTTTGAAAGGTACTGAAAATACCTATTCACGCATACTAAATTTGTTTGGGTTTAGGCTGATTTTGATGGATAAATTAAATAAATACTAAAATTAGAATTTCGCATTGTACTAAAATTTTAATGCCAAACTATAACTTTAGTATTTACTATTTGCCTATTTTCTTAATTATACTTAGAGATAGAATGAAAAAACAACTTTTAAAACACAAAAATGAAATTATGCCAAAAACATACAAAAACGATTCATAACAAACGTCAAAAATGAATACTACCTTAATCATGTTAATAATGTAAAAAATATAAAAAAAGATTTATGAAATAATAGCTGAAGCTTCAAAGGAAGAAAACAATAATTCAAATGATATAATGATTGCAAATGTTAACGACTCTGTTTTTAAAAATGATACAGAAATGGCTAGTTTTTGAAACAAATATTTTTCTGAAATTGGCGCAGATATGGTAAACTGAAAACATAAAAAGAATAACTGTTGTAAAAAACTTAGAATGGGTACTACAAATTCACACCATAACAGCAAAATGCAAAAAACTAATTCTAAAATTTTACGTAATTCGTAACATTTTTAACAGAAAGTTGCTAGTCCAAATATATCAGTCATAGTTGAGTCACTAATAAGATATGGTATAATCATATAGTGAGGTTTTTATAATAATGCGTTACAGCCACAAAACGTAATTCAGAATTATATTCTGAAAATAATATTTTATAAGGGTAAATTTTTCTCTACAGCACTCCTGTATGATGAAACAATACTGAATGTTATATTACTATACTTCCATGCATGTTTTTCTTTAAACTGAAAAATAAATAATTAACACATCATACGTATCAAACAAGGCAAATGAATAATAGTGCAACTAATGTACCTTCTTTCATAAATTTTATGCCAACCAAACATTCGCATCCGGGGCCTAAAATTTTCATTGTTTTACCTTATGGGATAAAGAAAAAAATCCAAAATTATTTTCAAAAATATGTAAAACTTTTATAACTGACGATTTTTTAATTGCAGAACTTTTATAAACGTTTTTGTGCACCGAAACATTATTAAGTATACTGTTCCTAATATTATTGATTAGATATAATCCTACTACTGCTGATAAAATAGGACTTTCTCTATCTCACACATTGTCATAAAGAAAGTAATAATGCAAAATATGTTCCAACATTTATAACTGACTATTTGTTAGATAACTTTAATAATCCCTTACTTGCACTGTCACATTAGTTACAAATACAAATTACGCATTTGGTATAAATTGGGGAGCAATACTGTAATGGGTACGAATCTATCACACAAATACTTCGGATTAATGGTAAAGCTAAAGGAGTTTTTTGTAACGTTTTCTAGCGAACACAATAATTTATGTATTACATTTTTAATTATTCGTAATTCTGGACACTGATGTGGCAGGTAATAAACGTTTTCTGGCGCAGGAAATATGTAAAAATGAGAATCAGATAATCTACATATTTTTGTATGGGTTATAAATTATGGTATTGGGTATAAAGTAATAGAATTGTGAGAATTAGAATAAAGTAAGAGAAAATTAAAAACTAGTTGCTATTTTTTAATATTCTCTACACTTCATCCAGCTTTGAGAACGAATAACCTTGAAATTTTCGAACAACCAGAATAAAGTTAATTAAATCAGTAGGTATTCAAAATTGTAGAACCCCATTATTACTTAGTACTTGGGACTTGTAAAAGTACTAGTGTACTTGATTACGTATACTGGTACTTGGTATTAGAGTACTTCCTATAAAAAGTACTTGTAATTAGTACTCAAGTACTCCTTCCTATACTCAGAATGGCTCGGCAATGTTTTAAAAAACACAAATAAATCATTTAGTTTTACTTCAGGATGCGTTCCGACACTCATTTTTTATTTTTTCAAGACTTTATATTTATATCAGCTTATTCATGATTGAATTGAAATTTTAATTTAATGTATTTAATTCAAATTATTTATTTTTATCATTATTACGGGACCTTAGTATGTATAACAAGGAGATGTATAGTGTGTATATAAATTATGGAATAAATTCATTTTAAGCTAAACAAACAATTTTGAGGAAAAATCCTGAGACAGGTCGATTTTTTATTTTAATTTAATGTATTTTTAAATAGCATTAAAATATACAGTGTAAACCATTTGTGAGTAACGATGTCATCGACAATTTTTTTAAATGGCACACCCTGTATATTTTATTTTTTTAGATTGCAAATTTCAAGACGATTCCAAAAATATATTATACTTGTGTTCGGTAATTAAAAGTTTTGAAGATGCGATAATTTTAAAATTGATACCGTCATACCTTTGGTTATCATTATTGTAAAAACTTGTAATAATAAAAAAGAAAAAAGTTGTGATAATAACTCAGTAGGCTACTCTTTAATACTCACTAATGACAGTGACACTTGTGAAGTGTATTACCAGTTTAGTTATTCTAAATGTGTTTGTTGACACTTTAAAAATTCGTTTATTTATAAAAAAAGGATTGAAGTTCTTATGGTAATTGGTTGTGGCGATAAGATGCGAACTCAACAAGAGGTATGTGCTCTGTTTAATAATAAATATCCAGAACAACCTTAAGCCAGTCAACAGTGAGCAAAATTGAAAAAAAAATCAGGGAGTTTGGTACCGTAGAAGATCTACCTAAATCGGTACCGTAGAAGATCTACCTAAATCGGTACCGTCCAGCACTTGCCGAGGATACTAAATTAAACGTTTTATTGGCTATGGAAGAAAATTCACACAACAGCGTTCGGCAAGTTAGTCGAGAACATGATGTTCCTTTTACTTCTATTCACAAGGTGCATCTTGTACAAGAACTATCAGATGACTACCTGGATCGTAGAATGGAATTTAGCGAAACTTTGATGTTTGGGCAGGAATTGTTCGAAACAAAATCATTGGACCCAATTTTTTTGATAGAACTGTAAACGGGCCAACTTATCTGCAATTGTTAATTAACTTTTTGATTCCAACTTTAATTATTTATTCCCTAGTGCAAACATTCCCGGAAATAAGCATGAAAGTCTGTGGTATCAACAAGATGGGGCGCCGCCACATTATGCAGCCACCGTTCGAACATATCTTGATGAAGTTTTCCCCAATAAGTGGATCGGTAGACGAGGACCCATTGAGTGGTCACCAAGGTCATCGGATCTAACGCCATTACATTTATTTTTGTGGGGTCATCTAAAAAAATGTGTATAAAAGTAAACCCCACGACATAAATGATTTAAAAGATAGAATAAGGCAAGAAATAAATAACATTTCGAAGGAAACCATTAATAAAGTTCAGGAGAGAGAGAGATAGAGAGAGAGAGAGAGAGAGAGAGAGAACTTGATTTTACAATCAACTTTTTAACTTGTTTTAAAAAAAAAGAAGAAGGAATTGCGTCACATGTGGTGGGTTTCTTTTCATTGGGTAAAAGGGGACATATGACACAAATAGGTTCATTTTTCGGGTAATTTTGGTAAATTTGCGTATTAAAAGAAAAAACTAGGATCGGTCTAAGACAGCTCAGTTTTATGTTGGACTTATTTGAAATGTGAATAGACATTAGATTTTAATGAATTTTTATTTCAATTCATTTTTCTGTTTATTAGTGTATTTTATAACATGAAATTTGTATTAGTAAAAATGCACATTTATGTTAGCTTTTATTAGAAAATAGTATTTTTTTAATCTGGAAAAAGTCGGACGACGAACAAGGTGTAGATCATGAAACACCGGCTGAAGGACCAGCTAATTCTACTTTGATTTGTGCCATTAAAACAAACTGTAACATGGGATTTTAGTCTTACTAATACTAATACTATAGTCTAAGTATCGGTGAAAATGTCTTATTCTTAATGAGCTTTAAATGGGTCTCAACAAATGGTAGGTATTAAATCCTAATCTATTCTTAACAATAACGTATTATTTTGGTGATTTTTGTGTTATGATGTATGATTCAGAAGGTGAAGATTTTATTCCCGATATTGATGTAGACGATTTGGAGGTAAAGAAAAAGAAACGCATCCATCTTTCAATTGATGCCAAGCAAATAGTTCTGACTGTATATAAGAGTAAGTACTAAACTAATAATATTATCATTTACCATCGGAAATATTTATAATGTCCAAATGGATGTCCAGTCGACCAAAAATTTTGAAACTCGAATTCAATGACTTTTGATAATTCGGCAATAAAAATATTTTTTAGTCTTAGTTCTCTTACTAAACTACTAATAGGTCACAGTATTAGTTCGTAATTTGTTTCATAACTTTTATTGGAATTGACACATATAAAAGAAGCTCTCGAAAGAACAGCATTTTTGACTGATATTCCATTAGGAAAAAGTTATTCAAAATGATGCAAAAAGATAGTGGTTATTCTCGTCGTATCCCGAAATATTTGCTAGAGCCTATTAGAGATACTAAATATAATTAGTATGCTGCTAATAATTTTCCAAATTTAACCAAATTTATGGTTGAACTGCAAAAGAAGATGATTATCGAAAAATGCTATAAAACGACTCTGTGGAGCTTTTTAATTAAAAATGGTTTTAAATTTAAAACAATAAATAAAAGGCAAGCCATAATGGAATTAAGTCGCTTGATAAAATGGAAAATGATTAGATTGGACAAATAAGGAATTTTCATGATTAAAGGAGAGCCATACAATTTTTAGACGAAAAGTGATGATACCAATGTAAAAAAATGTTGGTTAGATGGTTCTAAAAAGTGTCTTTTAGATGTACCACCATGTAGGGGTAAAAGAATATGCGTATTACATTGTGGTGGAGGAGAGACGGTAAATTCAAGATTAAGAAGGGCTTTGGAAAATCTACGACATCACTTAAATTAGATCCAAAACTGCGCTAAAAATGGAAAATTAACGTAAGTACAGATAAATCATACCAAATTACGTTTACAATCACAAAAACAGAATTGCTTTGATTTACCTTATGACCTCTTCAGTTCACCACTTGAAAACACAGAAGACTTAAAAAAAATGGTTCAAGAACCTAAATATGTAGATAAATCCAGACAACTGTCAATGAACGGGACTGACTCAGGTAAACCTATCTAAGACCATTTAGTTATTACTTGTTTAGGTAGCTTGTAAGCATGCAATAAAAAACTTAATTCTTGTATATGGTAAGCACCTTTAAATTAACTGCTCAAGTTGAAGGTCGTTCTTAATATAATCTTTATCTTAGTAAACAAGCAATCAATTCTTGCAAATACATTACATTCAAGTATAATCTTAATGCAGTTTATAACAGTATATTGATTTGTAAATACATTATTAGGTTAAATAGCATCAGTTTTGTTTCAATATGTCTCGTATAGTTTACCTCAGTACAAAAGTTCAAATTAAAATATGTACAACCTTCATGAAGCTTATTGTCATGTAATATCTACTAGTTCTATAATCTAAGGCTGAAAAAAACTATTGTCAATAATTAAAATCTAACTTACATCGAGGCTAGCAAGACAGTACCAGCAAAAAACATGTTTGCATCTTTTGCACATCATCTGGGCACAGCCTTCATCTTTTTCGATAGGAACATTACACATGGGGCAGCATTTAATGAGATCCGAATCAAAAGGAATACCAGGATCTTCAGTCTTTCCATCGCCAATTTGCTGCTTTGCGAAATCTTCGCAGGAAATTCCTTCGTGCCATTCTAGCTTGCAATTACTGCAAAATTCGGAAGTACACGTGGGACAGTACACACTATGTGGCGAGCATTTTTGTTGGGGGCATAGTGAACACACTGTTTCACAACCAACACGCGGGCACCACGTACGGCACTTATCTAATTCTACTTCTGCAATAATAACAAGAAATAATGGTAATACAATGAAAAATATGTAAAAGTATTTTAGTTTTTATGTACTTAGGAATTAAATTAAATTAAATAATGTATTGAAATTTAAATTAATCCGACCATCTCTTAAAATATCCGAAAAATCAATGTCAATTCTTTTTTTTTTTTACTAAAAAAGTTTAAGATATACAAACATAAGGTCGCTACATATAAAACAAAAACATTTTTTTCAGAGCCCTCACATCATTTCAGAATTGGTTTATTGGATTCAAATGTCATCAAGTGTAATAAATACAGTGATAATGTTGGAAAATTATATAAGGCGAGTCATAAAGAATGAACCATATTATAATTACTGTCAGGAGATAAAAATTCATATTTTACTTAAATAATCTTACTATGATCGCTTCTTATAAGATACAGGGTGTTAAATTTGATAAGACAACTTCATTTTTTAAATGTGCCCATTTTATGTAATAATAAATACGAAAAATTCATTAGATTTAAAAAAATGCATGGCCGGACATATGCCAGACTCCGTAATAAGAATCTTATGTAAATATTTTATCTCATTTTATTTACTAATTAAAAAGATTCATCATTTAAATTGGGGATAATTCAAATGGGTCCAGTAATCTGCCCCCTATTTTAGCAAATGTATTTTAATTTTATGCTTTTTCTTTACAAAAGTTACTGTATTTAGATTCCTTGATGTGACTATTTCACCAATTAAAAATTCCGAGTCTAGTGAAAGTAGCTTCAGCTTTAAAAATATTATTTTGGGACGCCTTCTTTTAGACTTTGAGCTGACGTAAAAACGCAAAATAACTGAGTTCCGACTGAAGATTTAGATGAATATAATTTTATTCAAAATAAAATAATTAGGTTAAATTAACTGTTTCTACCCTTACTTTGCGGAATTCATCCATAATAAACATAAAAGATAAATTATACCCATCTTGAATTTCCACGGTATTCCAAAGCTTTTTTTAATAATTATTATGTGACACGAGTTTCGTCCTTTTCAAGCATCATCTGACGTTTGTCTTGAAATTGAGAAATCTCCCGTGTATATGTTTGATTTGCCATTATAAACATTTAAACTAATCACTATTTGGCAAAACATATGTACAGTGCGATTTTTTATTATAAATTTTCTAAGCAATAATATTCTTCGTTTTCTAAATATTTTATATTTTCTATATATTTGGTCCAAAAAGTAATCTAAAATAATTGAACTTCCCAGATTTAATTGTTCATTTTACTATTATAACACTGAGGACATTGTAGATATTTCTTGATTTCAATCTCCTTCAAAAACTCAAGTTTCTCTTCCTTGTCACTTATATGAACGGGGCCTCTAATTGTTTCAATTGGTGTATTAACGGTAGGTTTGTGTTTAGTGCTAATGAAATGTCTTGCGTAATGTGTCTATCTGGTTGTTTTATTCTATAAGATCGCAAGTGTTCACTGTCTCTTATTTCAAAATTTCCAAGAGTTTGGCCAATACACATAGCATTATAATCCGGACAATTTAGTTTGTAAGTACCTGATTTTTTTAATTTAGGAAACTTGGATTTTAGATTTAATAAAAATGGACCTACATTATTTCTTATTTTAAAAGATATTACAGAAACTGTTTTCGAGCTATAATTTTTGATATTTTATTTGAAATATTTCCAAAATATGTAATAGTTTTATCAATAAATAGTACTGAATGAACAATTAAATTTGGGAAGTTAAATTATTTTAGATTACCTTTTGTACTAAATATATATTATTAACCAAATTTAAATTCACTAATTTCGGACTTATTTGGATTAGTTTACCTATATCAATAAACATAGTTGATTTCATAGCGCATTATTTATTAAGTAAACTAATCCAAATAAGTCCGAATTAGTAAATATAACCTAATACCAGTTTCAAAAATATCAGATCGATTTGAGAAATTGTTCTAATGTATAATTATCACATAACTCCTACATCCCCAAAAGGAACTCAAAGGTGGGAAAGGGGTGGAACTACTTGAGTTACACCAACAGCACTATGATTACCTTTAGGTTTCAGACTTTTTCGTATTTAACAAACGTACAAATAAGCAAATAAATCTAGGAAGTTCAAAGATGGATTCTAGATTATTAAGTAGGGTAGATTTTTTGTCATAGATAGATTGGTTTTTTAGGCGGGTTGGTAAAATTTTTCAGTTATCTAAATTGTCGAAGTCACAAAAATATTCGAGATTGAAATTTGGGTATTACACGTTATTCTGATAAAAAAATTAACATTGGTACAATAGTTACTACTACTGATAGCTATATTGGCTTTGTAATTAGAATCGTTGAAATCGTAATCATAATTTTGGAATTGATCAATGTTAAAAAGTTCTTTAGACACAAAATTTGACTGTGGTGGAACTTGAGATTAGAAATGGGGATGATTTTGTAATGCATTTGTATCTCTTCTGGCAGTATTGAATATATTGTGAGTTATGCCACTCATAGGAGTGAGTTTGGATTTGATTTCCACAAATTTGTGGGTGCACCGTGGGGACTATTCTGGGCCAAATACATGGCGATTTGTGAAAAATGTTTGTAGGGTTGGTCTAGATTGACATTAATAGGTCCATGTAGGAATTGAATAAAAACAATTTAGTTGTGATTGAAAATGTTGCGTATTAGAATGGTTAGTGTTAGGATTAAATTTCGGTATTTGTTTCGGTTTTCGATGTTCGTAATTTGGTTTTTGTAAATGACGAATGTTATGTACTGTTTGGCTTCGGCAAGTGTGTAAATTCGGTTTTATGGATCTAGTTGTTGATCCTAACGGTTCTTTGAGACCAGCTAAAAGTATTCTTAGAGCGTGTTTATTATAAAATTCATTTTTCACATTTCCAGTAGCTTGGACCCCTATGAGATAATTATGAACAGCACTCAGATTTGACAATACTCTTACTCTTATACAGAAGTGAACTACTAGTGTATTTTTCACGGTTTTTCGATCTTTCTTCATACATATTACTATACAGGGTGTACAGAAACTCACTTTACTAAAGAAAACTACAGAATCTAGACCTCATTTTATATCCCTTTGACGCAAATCACATTAAAAATGTATCTATCCTAAGGGAGATAAAGCTCTTTAAAGATGGCGCTCCAACAGCGGTTTAATTCAAATAACTTCAAAACGGTTTCCTTTTAAGTGACAACATTCGGTATATTTATTTCTTGGAATATGCTTAAAAGAAAGGCGTGATTACGATTTATTTAAATATAGTCATAAGCGGCTCGTTTGGGTGGGATATTGGATATATTTTAAATAATAATTTTTTAGTTTCTAAAAATGTTGCCATTTTGACACGATATTTAACAAATTTCGATATTTTTAAAACAAAATGATACTCTTATCTGAAATTTCTAGGATTGACCGATTTCGAGAAATATCGATTTAAACTTTTCATGTGTCTATGCATATGCTGTCATTGACTAACAAAACATTTTCATCATTTAACATAGATGGCAATATAACAATTGTATGAATATTAAACTGTTCTTATGTTGCAAACTTCTAATTCTAAATTCGTTGCAAGCAACTTGAATTCCTCTCCAAAGTTGATCGCGTGTTATTATTGCTTGCGAATAAACCATTGAGGTATTTACACATACAAATATCACATGGATGTAAATCTGGAGACCCTGCTGGCCAATCAACTGGACGCCCTATTCCAATACGTCGCTCTTAGTAATGATTCTCTAAAAAGTCACGCACAATCCTCTAAAAGTGAACTGGATAACTATTATGTAAAAACCAAAAGTTTTGTCGGATATTTAAATTGAATAAAAAATAAAAAGTCGAGATAATCCATACCAATTACAATTAAACGATGGGGCAACTCTATAGGTACAAGCAGATTGTAATCAAGAACACATATCCATGCATTTATGCAAAGCCTTTTCTTATGTTCAACACAGAAGATTTAGTAATATTAGAGGACATTGCATGTAATCTTCTTATGCTAATTTCAGGCTTATCCTCGACTTCCATTAAAACAGCATGCTCCTATTCCTTGAATACGTCAGCGTGTCTTCCAGTTCTATTGTTGCTGGAATTATTTGATAAAGAATTATGAATGTTTTTGAAGCTGTGTTTCTTCAATTGAGATTTTTTTCTGCATACCTACGTGCCGCCGCCCGAGCGTCAGTACATTCTTTATTACCAAACTGAACCATCTTTAACTTTAAGTATTTTAGAAATTATTTTAATACTAAACAACAAATAACTCAAAATTAATAAAAAGTAATAATGCCTGTATGAAATACTGGTTAGTTAACATTCATACAATTGCTATTTTGTCTATTTTCCACAGGCATCTATTTTATGTATTAATATTTCGAAACTTCATATTGTTCAAATGTATTATTATTACATAACTATGTACAAGTAAACAGGGTGGTCCATTTAAATTTTTAGCTTTTGCATCTTTCCGGAAGTCGGCTATTTTGAATTTTTGCCTTAAATGATTAAAACTACCTCTAACTCAAAGTTTAAAAAATCTATCAGACATATTACTAGCTCTGTTCACTAGCCGACAGGGCAAATTAAAGGGATACGGTATCGTTTATAGGGTCGGATTTCCACTGAAGTGAACGGGACGGTCGCCGTCATTGTATTTTTGCAATTAACCTGTACACGGGCCGGTAAACTCACCGTATTTGTATTTTGAAATTAATCAAGAATACATTATTTTGCTAAAATAAGTATCAATATTTTATGCATCTTAAAACATATTTCTATTGGTATTCTAAAATAGCCAACTTTACGTAGTCCGCTCTAAGATTTTTTACTATTAAAATTACATACTGCCAAATGCTGCACCTCATTAGGAATATTGGTATATAGCACATTATTCAGCAGGGCTGGCAGTGTTACAAAAATTGCACGCTCCCTTTTTCTTTTCTTTTAGGCTCTTTTTCTTATCGGACCATGTGTAGGAGGTTTTTATCGAGTCTCAAACACTTAATTCCATAAACTAAAATTCGACACATCTTTCAAAACTTTCCTTTTATCTTCATACAAAATTAAATCCTTATTTCATTTTATAACATGTTCACAAAATTTTTCAAGACCACGTCTGTATTCTTCTGAAGACATATTCATACTAATCTAATTCAATCTCTGTACACAATTTTTTAAAATATGTTGAGAGATAAGGGCGAACTCAGAAAAATACCAAAAATAAACTTGATTTTATACTTTATTCACTAATATTTGTTGGTTACAAAATTTGATTGTATTCTCAAACGCGGTATTAAACCAAAAAGCCCCTAAGTTTACCGTCTACGACCGTTTTGTTATTCTTACCCCATGTGACCCTCGATCATTCCTTAATATCCAATCAGAAGGCACCAACAAAACGATAATACGATCCGCATTTTAACTTGTGAAATAGAATTGTCATCATATTTAATCAACACAACCCACCATTGAAAAGATTTATGCACCTGTGCAAAATTAGTAATAGTTTAATTGTTAAAAATACCCAAATATTTTATTATTTTACTTAAATATGACTTTATAAAAAAGAGATTTTACATTAGATACAGAAAGTTATCTGGATTCGTTTCCGAAATATAGGCAAGCCATTATATATGATAAAATGATTTTTGAATTATTTTTGTATGTAAATGTTTTCGCTATTTTCGGTAGATGGCGCCAGCTACCGTCATATTTTATCCACAACAAAAAATAATCTTGCACGTTTTTTCCAAGTCCTACGTTAACTAAAATGTGCGGGGCTTTTTTTCTGTCGTATCTTAGGTTAAACAGAATTTTTTTCCAAATCATAAAATCGTTAATTATGCAACCGTGAGAAAGAAAAAATTAGTATCTTTAAGATACAAATCAATAACATATATCGACAATTATTACAGATTTTTAATCTTCTTCCTACTGCTTATATTTCATAGCCAGAAGCCCCTTCTACAGCCCTTTCGATAAACAGACCATACGTCTGGCCCCCTTCTTGAATTAGAACAAATATTATCTTGACTACTAATATGTGTAAATAATCTCGATGATTTCATATTAATTTGGATTTGAGAAAAAAATTAAAAACTCTTTAATTTCGCCCTTTGGGCTATGTCGTAAGGAGTTAGGCTAAGAAAGCTTTTTGTCGAAAAGAGACTCCTCATAATTTTTAAGAGGACTTCCTACTGAATTTTTGCAGTTTTCAAATTATTAGATTAAAGGAGAACAAAATATGAGACACCCTCTACATTTCAAAAGAGGAGGATATCACTCTACTGGCTCGTAGAAAAATATTTCTGTGGTTTCTTCGATTTTTAAATTTGAGATTGACATACAAAGAATTAAAAAAGTTTTAAATAAAAATCAGAAAATAGAAAAAAAATTAACAAAAGATTGGACAATCGAAAATTTGTTAGAAAATGGAAAAATAAAATGGTAAAAGTGAAAGTTTGACATTTTTTTTTAGGATTCTTCGGGTTCATATTTTTATTTCTTTCAGAAAGTATTTGCAGTATCTGAAAATTTGTGATTTAACTAAGTACATTCGATGTGATTTACAGTTGTTATTGCACTTAAAAAATTGTTTTGGTGAATTCAGACATTTTTATGAGCAATTTGTTTAATATTGTGAAATTGTGAACAAAATAATACAAACTAAGTTTTGCAAATTATTTTAAGATATTTGTTAGGATTTTAAGATCATTCATTTCATCAAATTTATAATTTTTAGAAAAAAATAGTTCAGCTTTGTCCATATTTTTAAGACTTGAAATAATGTCTTACAATATTGAAGGATATTAATCCAAATCACAATTGTTGCATAAGCATGCTGTGGAAGTGTGTTTCCGGCTAGATCTCCGGACTATACTCTTTTCGATTATTATGTAAGAGGTAGAATAAAATATATGCTTTATTAAACTAATCCTACTATACTGCAAGTGTAATATACGTGGGAGGGTGCTAATTATAATGTGTGCTACTAATTATAATGTATGTGATTGTATGGTTGAATGTCTATAAATGTATATATAACAATACACATGATATTGTAACGGTTTTCGCCGAGCAGAAGCAAAAACGTGGTTCTTACAATAGATTTGTTAATGAAACAGGCTGGATTTATTAGTCGATAGCTATACTATAATAATAAGAAAAATTGGCACTTATATCTGACAGGATACAAACTTTTCAGCTGTAAACTCAGGCTTCTCCAAATTATGCCCATTATTGCTATACAATAACAATCATAAAAATAATCTGTGGTGTCATTTGAAACGTCAACTTATATATCAGTGATATGATATGAACACCTGTTAGTTGATTTTGAAAATCTTTATATATTTTTCTTACAAAAACCCATGAGAACAATTGTATCTAAAAGATTTTTAAATTCTCAGGATGGCTTGTTTTTTGACTATTGAATTTGTAAATTTGAAAATAACTCTTAAGTACTATTATTTAAATATTTCTAGAAAATAAAAATTACTTGCTTTCAGAGTTAATCTTGCTTTTGCAGCGGCGGCTCTGTTACACAAGACGACATGATCAATAAAATTAAAAATTAATAATAATTGCTTATAATATTTATAAATATGCACAGAAACAATAATTCATTGATTTAAGTAGTATCATCTCATTATTTTTCTTAAATTCTAACAAGTAATATGTTATTTTTACAATAATACGAGAAAAATATTAATATCAAGATGTAGTTTTCATAAATTTCTGGAATGTGTAAGTTCTTTTCTATTATCGTTAAAAAATTATAGTGATCCATCTAATATTTTTTAATAAAAATTTAAAAGATATTCATAATATCCCTATAGGGACTTCCAATTTTAGTATCTACACATTTTCAAAAATCATTCTATAACATTCGAATGAGCAAAATATTTTATCTATTGAAAAAATAGTTCAGTCATATGATGTATTAAACATTTGATGTGCAATTCCACTATATTTCAAAAATAGAGAAAAACGCATATTTAAACCATTTGTTAATAAGAGTGAAATAATTTCACAAAAATCCTCATCGCTATTATAGTACGATATAGTTATTTATATAATAAAGGTCTTTTTTGACGAATTCATGATTATTTGCATACAATATTTTTTGTACTACTTAAGTATTACAGGTATTTTATTAATTACAATACGCAATTTAAGTAGTTACTTTACGTACTAGTGCGTAAAGAGATTTATTTTATGCAATAGTGCGTAAAGTATAACTTTATACACTCTGTAAACTGTTTACTTTACTGCACGGTAGTAGAAAAAAAATAATTAAAATAAAATGTAGTACTTTATAACAATTTCCTTTAAAATAAAATAAAAAAAGATACATCCTTACTGTTTAACTACTTTAGGTACAAAATATGTATATTAAAATGAAATCACTACTATCCACAACCTTTTCTCTAAAACAGACAATACTAAAATGACTTTTTGATCATTTTCCGAAAAAGTGTAAGTAAAATTTAAAAAAATAAATAAAAAAGAATTTCAATGTCTAATATAACATACATATTTGTTTTAACTCTGCCGTCTCAATTGTGGCTGGTGATAAGTTGGTCCACGAGTAAAATGTCCACGTTATCTATACATAAGTTGGGCCACGTATACTAATCCTGTTACCTGCGCTAAGCTGGGATTTCTTAACTCGTACTAAATTCATTGTTAGCTAAATGAACAATTTTGATGAAAATTCCAGAGTGTAATTTGTTTTATTCGCAAGTAACCTTTGAATATACAGGGTGAACCATCTACAAGTAATGTTACCGACGATTTTTTTTAAATAGAACATCCTATTTTTTTATTTTTTTGTTTAGCTAAACTTTATTTTGCCCAATGTTTTCACTGTAAAAAATATGTAAATAAAACAAAAAGAATAGAAATAATACTTTATTTTGCTTAGTAGTCACCTAATACAAAAGTATTTAATCTAAGACGTTATATTTTTAAAAGATACACATTTTACATAATAATATCTTGTTATACTATTGTTTAAAAATTCATCAATTTTCCCTTGAATGTAATCTTGTTTTTGTTGCATGATTTTAGTTTTACGTTTTACATTTTTTTGTGAACTATTTATTAGCGCATACACATTTATTTGATTTTCTAACAAAACACTAACAAATTGTATAATATTTGGGTGACTGTTATAAAATTCTTTATTAAACCGCGAATGAAACGATTCGCAAGCGTTTGTGGTTCTACTTAAAGAGTTACTTAAACTTGCCCACATTTTGGGAGGAAACAATGATTCCTTTGATATGTAAGTTTGATGTAAATATTTTCGAAACTGTATTATTTGCGGGTTCTTTGGCAACCCTAAAAATAGATAGTACATTTCGTTGTTGAAAAAATCTTCTACTTGTTCTGGACATAATAAAGGCATACCAAATAATACTTTTAAATATTGACCAATTACACTATCTTTGTTTTGATACTCTGATGCTAAACCTAATGTTTTAATTTTGCGGTACCAAGCTTGCGTCAAATGAAACTTGCAACCGATTATTTTACTTTCGGGCCACCTTAAGTTACAAGCGTTATGAATGCCAATTTCGAAATCTATTACAATTTCTTTAGGATCAAATTTAAGATTTAATTCTAAACATTTTTCACAAACTAATTCGAACATTTTTAAATATGTACAAGATTGTTTATTAGGTAAAAGACCAAAAACTAGTGGAATATAATAACCATTTTTATATCCATGTATTGTAAAAAACTGATAAAAAAAATTGGACGAATACTGAAATGTTCCATCCATAAATATTGTTACCACCTGCGAATCTCTGTTATTTGTCGGTTTTACCGTGTTATTTGATGTGGCCGCCTATGGCCTTGTATATCTTCGGATTCATAGTATAGTGGTCAATTAGTACAACCCGCATCTTGATGTCTTAATTTGTTTTAAAATTATAGGTTTGTGATTCTCAACCACTGTGCCGCGAGATTTTTGAAATTAGCCGCAAGATAGTGGCATCTCCTAAAACGAAAATTTTATATTTTTCTTATTGTTAGTATGCCGTAACGAAAAAAGGTTGAGAATGCTTTTGAAGAAATATTTGTTTTCCTTTAATTGAAAAATAACCAACGATGGTTTAATTAATATTTCTCGAACCACCCAGGTAAACCTTGCCTTAAATGAATACATTGTGAATATTTATGGATTTCTTCGAAATGTTTCGTATATGTGACTGACCACCTATCTCTATATTATTAAGCAATGACAGTAGTATTATCATCAAAAGGATCTTATTACACCTTTGTTTTTAGAAGTGCGATTGAAACCCGATAAATTGTATTTCAATCGCCGTAATATTGCGCAGTAGCATTACCAAAAGTTAGGTACTGGTCCGCTCTAGGTGCGACAAACAGTATGGTATTTTAATCCACATAAATGAGTCTTTATTAAAAACAAAGTAAAGAGATTGAACTAAATTAATATGGATATGTCTTTAGTAGAACAAAGACGTGATCCTAAAATTTTTTCTAAAACGTTAAAAATATCAAATAAGGATTATATTTTATATGAAGATAAAAGAAGTTTTTTAAAATATTTGTCGAATGTTAGTTTATGAGATAAAGTGTTTTGAGAGACTCCCCAACTACCTTCTACACAACAAGGTTCAATAAGGAAAGTGAAGTCTGCAAGAATAGAAAAAGGGTATAGCTATATTGAGGGCAAAATTCTTAATACTTCCAGCCCTGCTGAATAATATTCTGCATATCAATGTTCCTAAGTAGAATACAGCTTATGACGGTATGTTTTAACGAAACCAAACGTGATTGGATTTGCAACAATGGCAACTTATGAGACGAAGTGTCAACATTGAATTTATCTTAAGCGCCCTAATTTAATTGAAATCCTAACATAATAATAAATGTAAAACATGAATATCTAAACAAAAATCGTTGCTAATAATCTGTATTTCCTCCAGCAGCATTAACTATAACTTGACAATGTCTTGGAGGACTTAAAATTAAATTATCAAGTTCAAATTGAGTTCTGTTCGTGTATAAGAAAATGTTGAAGATCTTGTCGTGTTTGAACATTAAGCAGATGAGTATCTATACGTATCTGAAGCATATCCCATACATGTTCAATGGGATTAAGATCTCGTACTGTGCTAGCCACGATACAAGGATAATAATCTTATTATTAAACTAATGCATGCAGTTACAGGAGAATTCTGTGGGGCTTTAACAAATGCCCATAACATTAATGTGTATAGCCAAACTTTGAAGAATAGACTACATGATGCTGGCGGGCACACCAGATGTCCATTGGGGGTTCCCATGTTACGTTGTGGAAATCATGGCTAAAGTTAAGATGGGCACAACAACATATACATGGGGGCGTACAAGAATGAAGTTTACAGATAAAGCTAGGTTTTATATCTACTCCGATTTAGGGAGCGTGATAGTCTGGAGAGGACCTGGTTGACAAGAGAGACTCATGCCTGGTTTCACCAACCATAAATAAGACCTTATTTGATGAATAAATTTAACTATCGAATAAAAATACACGAATTTGTTTGACCGTCAAATAGCGTTATTTGACGATTAAATTGACGTTTAAATTAACCAACGAAATTTCGTCAGTTAAAAATTTATTTGGTGTTTTCTAACCTTAATACTGAATTGTAATATTTTTACGATTGAAAATTTTTATTTTATAGGCTATATTTGTTGGATAATGGATAATAACATTATGCATATTTTAATATATTTCTTCTTTTTTTGTAAAGAAATGTATTTTAAAGGTGGGTTTACACAAATATTTGCTTTAATTGTCGAATAGCTAACCAAGGATTAAAAGCGTTGTTAAATCGTCAAAATATTTAATCAGAGAATAAAAGTTATTCATTGAATAACTATTTATTTGTCATTGGTGAAACCGCGCATCAGACATGTACATGGTGTTCGTCTATAAGGTGGTATAGGAGTGGAATAATTTTTCACCATCGAACTGTCCCCGTTTTTGTGAAAGGAACTTTAGATCCGTATAAATATATTAATCGTATCTTAGAACCCATATACCATTGCTGCAGGTACTGATTTGCTTTACACGCAGGATAAAGTAAGGAAACATACTACAACAGCAACATTAAGTTATTAGTTTGATATTGAAGATATTACTCTTCTACTGTGGCTAGCACAGTTGGCATACCTTAATCCCATGCTCCAGAAACGGATCGTTTCTCAGTTGCATAATATTCATACACGCCAAAGTCTTCAATATCTTCTTACATAAAAATGAACCTTATTAACTCAAAATGAAATTAATAATTTAATTTTAAGTATGCCAAGAGGGTATCAAGCTGTAATTAATGCTGCTGGAAGAAATACAGATTATTAGCAACATTTTCTTTTAGATTTCACATTTTACATTCATTAAGTGCTTTTAACTTTTGTTTGATTATTTCGGCAAAGAGAAATCATATTATACTGAAATTAAGATAAATTCATTGTTGACTAATCAAGTATCACAACGGTATTTCACTATTAAAAATTCGCATACAATTGACGTATGTACAAGGAAAAAACTTTGTGTTCCTTAGACATTTTTTATGTGTGTACTTTTATGCCGTTCCTTTTTTTAATTCTATTAACTGTGAAATGTAATAAATGTAATTAAATATTAATTAATACAAGCTTTCATGAAGGCTGCACGTTCCCCATCTCTGATATAGGGTCGTAAAATTGACATGTTATTTTTGTTTTTTGGGAAAAATTTCACATATATCATACAGAATATTATTTTAATAATGGCCACATAAGCAATTCACGATGATGAAACTGAGTCGAAACTTTTTAGTATGTAAAGTTGATTAGAAAATTTTTTTATGTAAAACTGTTAGGCTTGTTGAAACACGATAATTTCTGCTGTTTTGGAGGATATTTCAAATAATGGGTTCTTTTACCAAATTTAAATGGAAATTCTTATTTTTTTTTACAAAATACTTGGTGACATTTTGGATGATTTCTCATTAGATGTAAGAAAACAACACATTTTATGTAGGACGGGCCTCCAACTTCCCATTAGTAGTTAAAAATCATCTCAGTGACATATCTAGATCGCAGTAGCTTTTTACTTAAAAAGTAGATATTTTTTTTGTTAATATTTCAGTTGGAATTTGAAATAAAAGATACCGAACCCCACATTTCTTTACCCGTAATAAAATGTTATACTCAAAACTAAAATAATATACAGGTCGTTCCATTACAAATTTTTTAATCGTTATTACTTCCGGTCAAACTGAAACCTAAAAATTGTTTAAAAAAATTGAAAGCAAATACCCATATTACGTAATATCTACCTATCAAATTTCATTTCGATACCTCCAGAGATATTTACTAGGTTCTAAACCTTTGCCCATCGCTGTATACTCATATTTATACAGTGTGGCCCACCTAAATTGGAAACACTATGACAGTATTTGAAGTTATTAACCGATTTTAATATATTTTTAAATTTTATACTTCAATAATTTTACTTGTGACAAGGCTTCAAAGAGTTATTTTAATTTTTAAGGCACACTACTATATTTTTTCATAGTCAAAAATCCAGAAATTTTATTAGCGATTTTTTAATCAAAAAATGAGTACGCTACTGGATTTAAATGTTCCCCAAATATATATTATTAAAATATATTTATTAATAAAAAAGTTAGAGATGGTAGATCTCAAGTTCTCAAGGATATACCATATAAAAGATTACAAAATGTCAACCAACCATTTTTTTTACCAAAAAAACGAGTACGCCACTTGACTTAGATCGCACCCAATATATGTAACGTGACTTTTAATAAAATATGTTTATTAATATTAATAAAAGCTGGGACATTTCTGAAATTTACCATCCCATAACTTTTTTATTCATTAACATATAAAAGTTGGGTCACATCTATTTAGTGGCCATCTAAATTCAGTGGTGTATTCAATTTTTTCATAAAAAAATCGCTAGGATAAAATATTGTAGTGCGTTAAAAATTGAAATCTTGTCTCTAAATAAAGTTCTCAAAGCATAACATTTAAAATAAATAAATATTAAAATCGGTTAATAATTTCAAATCCTACGGTGGTGTTTACAATTCAGGTGGTCACATTGTTTATATGTAAATTATTTATGTATATTAGTTTAATTTAGTACTAAGAAATATAAAATATTTTACCTCTATTAAGTCGATACTTTTTATGTTTGTCTAATAAGTCATTTCCAGCCAGTCTTTGTATCTCTTCTTCCTGTAAAACTCCTTGGGATGGACATTGTGCGTCCGGGCATGAAATATCGTATGCACCTTGACTTATTTCGAATTCTACATAAGCCTTCATACACTGCAAAAACAAAATATTTAAAAATATAATAATTACCCCAAAATAATACATGTTAAAGTCTATATCGTTTTATATATTTTTATAAAATTGCCATTTAGTCACCAGATTTAGTTCCACATTTTCTTCGATACTTACGTTTAATTATTTTTCGTCTAAATTAGAGCTCAGCGAGCCAAATACTTCAATTCTGCCAATTTTGCAATTATTTTATTTATTTTATAATTCGTGAAGTATTTCAGATATGTTCTAGAACTTTATTTTAATGCAGAGTTAGCAGACAATTAAACACTTGCAGAATCTGGTGCCTAAACAATAACAATTTTGAAAAATATTTTTATACAGAAGTATGTAGTAGAGAAATAAAAAAACGCTCGATTTTCTTCAAGTCAGGTAATTTAGTACCTGTAAGCAACTAATTGCTTTATTGATTGTCGTACAGAAACAGTACCATATATCACTAACATCTTTTAGCTTAAATAACATACTCAAGTATAGAGCACCTACTATTAGTTTCCCTTTGCCTCTCTTTTTTCATATATTAAATAATCCTTTATTTAGCAACTGCTACTTTATACAGTTTAAAATAGCTAACAGATGTATAGACTTTATGTATGCTTCAATTTTTACAACTTGCCTCACTAAATGGAAATCACAGTATTTTTTATTACTTTGCTATAAGAACTCTAAATATATATATTTGGTAAAGTAAAATAATGCTGGGTGTTGAATTTAACATATGCAAGTTATTTTAGAGTGAAAGGACCCTCGAAAAATAGTTTTTCCTGTTTGCGATGTGTAAAGCTGGGGGAAGGCGTAGTAGGGCGGAGTTTAAAACAAAATGATAAAATTGGACGGGGGTGCTGGGACAATATTCATAAGCGTGCGAATATTTTTTAATTTGTTTCGCTTGATAGGTATAGCTTATTCACAAAATTTTTAATAATATATTTAGTTTATTTCAAAATGTTGTCTATATTAATTCTAATTTAGAATCAATATGACTTTAAAAGTAAAACATATATTTAATTTTTAACAAAATTTTGTGAATTATTAAGTCGTATTAGTTTCTTAACTAGCTTTACCTGTTCTATTTCATTATTTTAAAACTTATCTTCTCTATACATATAAAAAGTACAATATACTTATCTTAAAATTCCACGATATTCTATAAAGCTTTAAATATTTGTTTGATGCCTTATATGACATCCAAGTTCCGAGTCTGTAAATGTTAAATGACTGTATCTGTAGAATAAACAAATCTTATATTCCTCACTATATTTTTGAAATTAATAAAGATTAGTAACTAAAAGTAATAAAGAAACTGAAATATTTTCGCATCTAGGGAGAGAAAGAAAAAATAAAGTTTATCCGCCGGCCAATTCTTGGTCTACTTATTTGTTATTAAGAATTGAAACGATATATTTTCTTCCATTTGTTACCACCTACCTCATTCCAAAACAAAAATTAACTCTATGTACTAATTTCGGATATAGACGTCACTGATTAGGAGGCGTCACTAAGATGATCCCTCTTTTTGTCTAGTGAAAATGTATGCAAATATTAATGTGTAATGAAAATTGCCTAAAAAACAGGCGTTATTAGTGTTATAAAACACATTTAAAAGGATAACTCATATCTGAATTAGCGTATCAAAATATAAAATTTTTATAAAAAATCGTCTTGTTGAGACATCTAATAAACCTTCTTCTATGTATTAAGAGCATAAGTCGTTTATTGGTTCCCAGTAGTTATTTTATATTTTGTCAAATTGCAAAGCTGTATTTGGGTAAACCGCAAAACCGGGACATTCACTATTAAGAAAGATGGAATAGGTTTTCATTTTTGAAATAACTATAGAGAAAATATTAATAATAAACTAAATCATTTTATTAGTTATTATTTACAATTCATAGACTAACTAGACCTGGTGACAATGAGAAAAGTTAGTGGTAGAGGAGGAAATTGACATATTTTCTTTCTACAACAGTTCTTTTAAAAGGGTTTAATCATATATTAAACAAGATCTGCCATTTTTTATTTATTTTATGTTCTATCAATAAATTTTTATAATAGGTGTGTGAAATAATTCGGTAAATTGCTGTACTATGTAATTTTATAAGCTCCAATATGTCTGTAAGAGACTTTATTTTATTTTATTTTTTCATTCTTCACATAGTGTGTACGCACCTCCACGTAACCTTTTGTTACTTTTCTATTTCTTTATTTTATAGTTTTGACATAGGGCAATAATATTCAGTCGTAAAAAATTCAAGTTTGTAAAAATGAGATCGTGTTTATCCGATTTGAAAATGTCGAAATTCGAGCCAAAAAATGCATCATTTGCGGGAAGTTCTTATTTTCTGTTTTCATTTGAGGAAAACAACCGCCAAAGCTCATCGAATGCTCATAGAAGCTTATGGCGAATGTGCTCCCACCGATAAATCATGCAGAGAATGGTCTCGACGTTTCAAAAATGATGATTTCAGTGTCAATGATAAACCTCGTCCAGGTCAGCCGAAGAAGTTTGAGGACGAGAAATTGCAGGTGTTAATTGATGTTGGTCCGTGTCAATCGCAATATGAGCTCGTGTAATTGTTGAATGTTGATCTATCAACAATTCTGTGTGTCTGGGAAAGATTTACAAAGAAGGAAAATGGGTGCCATACGAAGTGAAGGACAGAGAGATGGTGAGGCGAAAAACCATGTTTTGCATCGTATTGTGACTGGAGACAAAAATGGATCTATTTCTATAATTCCTGTTTTGTATATGTTAAGTAATTTCACTTAAGGGAGTGTAAATCCCTCCAGTGAAAAATAAACCAAAGTGGTGGAGAAAGATAGACCGTTGTCTGGAGTCCTTTTGTTATGCGTAATTGCTGAATATGACCGGAGATATATATATATATATATATATATATATATATATATCTAATATTAAAAAAAGCTAAGGAAAAGAAAGGAAGAAACAACACCATCGAGTCGCACTTAACAGTAAATCTAATGGTGCTGCTAGAAGAGGGCACTCTTGTGTGTTACTGGTATCTGGAGATCGTGGGGGTAACAGTTGAACCACTCGGCTACAGAAAAGTATTTTCAAAAAAGAAAAACGGACAAATAAAAAATATAAATTCCGAAGTAATGTTAACTTTCGGGCGGACCAGTCGATGCAAATCTTTAACACGCGGAGCACGTGGATTCAGCGCAAATCGATGGGATTTCCAAAAGTAAAAAAAATATTATTAAATGAATACACCACAATTTCAAACGAAGGAAATCCATTTACGACCCAGAAAAACCATCCATATCGCCAACAAAGTGAAATATTCACGGAAAAAAAATAAAGATCTGTATATGGTGGGACCAGGAGGGTGTAGTGAGTTATATGGTGTACCATCCTCTTAATCATAAAATTCTACTTTTCGCTTACTCAGCATTATTGTTTTGCACTTATAAATAAATGTGCACTGTAAAAATGAGACAATTCTAGTTTAATCATTTACCATTGTCATAAAAAAAGTTGTTTTTAAAGTCTTTTGAGGGAGCACCGCAGTTAACTAGTATATCATGAGCTATTAAAACAGAGCTAAATCGTCACCAACAACAATTAATCTGTTCAAACAACGCATTGAAGAATAAGCGGTCGAAATATGCAAAGATACATGACAAAGTGATTTTCCAGCGTAATAACGATAGGCCATATTTTGGACAGATTGTGAAGGTAACCTTAGAAACAGTTGGCTGTTCCGCCGTATTCACTAGATATTGCTCCAACCGATTATAAAGTGTTCAGATCGATGACACATGGTCTTTCGGATCAGCACTTCAACAAAAATAAAGAAACAGAGAAATGGCTGAATGACTGGATCGTTTCGAATGACGAGTCATTTTTCCTTCAGGGAATAAATACAACTGCTAGACAGATGGGAGAAAATAATAGCAAGCGATGGAAAATAGTTTGATTAGTGTACTTTTTCATATATTTTCATATCGGACCAAATTAATTCACACACCTAATAAATGTCTAGAAGATATGGTGAGGCGAAAACCAGGGAAAACTCTGATTAGTCTTAAACTGAATTATTTGAGCAGTATGATAAAATAAAAAAGAATGGGTGTTCTATTTAACGCAAGCAAGTTATTTAAACTAGAATGTGTTAGTAAATACCGCACTATTTAGAACATGAATTTCTGTAAAATAAATAAAGCAATTAGTAACTTCAGGGGGAGTGTCGAAAAGGACTGACATTCAGTCATTTTTTAAAAGTATTTTAATTTATTGTTTATATATATATTTTCAATAAATAATTCGTAACAAAACTTTTACTGTTGGAAACCAATCCAATATTAATTTAATGGGTTAGTAAACCGGGGCGGATACTGTTATTCAGTCACGGCTATATTGAAAACATATTATTGTTATTTTACTTTATTATGAGTAAATTGAATATTTCTATGAGGGGTCTGTAGGCTTATTACAGACGAGTCTTAAGAAGTTGCTTTTACTACGAATATAACATACTAGTTTTTCTTTAAACGTCGTTTAAATAAAGAAAAATAAAGATATAAAAAAATTTAATTGTTTTATTTAAAAATGTTGAGTTCTTAAGGAAGCGGCAGTTTTTTAAAAATTATCACGTGCAAAAGAATACACCGGTCATGATTTAAGGAGAAATTCAGCTACAGAGCTTGTGGATGCAGCAGCAGACATTACACATCACATTTTACATACAGATAATGTAAACAGAAGCACGTTAACGCTAAATAGGACAGAACCATATTAGGCTAAAATAAAATATTCCAACAAAGGGAAATCAATGACAACAACAACAATACGTACGTTGTGCAATAAAACTGATATTTGTTCAACCAAAATCAAGAATAGCTTCCCTCAAGCAGCATTAATTACTGCTTGACACCGTCTTGGCATACTGAACTTAAATTATCAATTTCGTTTTGAGGTAATAAGGTCTGTTCTTGTGAAAGAAGATGCTGAAGAGATTGGCCTGTAAAAACATTATGCACTTGAGAAACAATCCTTCTGTAGAGCATATCCCATACATATTCGATATGATTAAGGTCTGCGGACTGTGTTGCTGGCCGCGGTAGAAGGGTAATCTCCTCATTATCAAACCAATGCATGCAACCTCACTCAAATTCTGTGTGACCAGCAAATGCCCATAACATTAATGTGTGTGGCCAAACTTAGAGGAATAGTCTACATGTCATATGTCTATTGAGGGCTCCTAAGTTATATCGTGAAAATCGTCGACTAAGATTAAGGTGAGCGAAACATGTACATTGGGATTTACAAGCATGGAGAGGACTTAGTCCACAATGGTTACTCAAACATATAGTGTATATAGTAGTTTGAGGATTACTGCTTTCCGGAGAACCGGAGAACATTTCACCGTCTGTTATAATTTCTTCAGGAGTGGAGATGTGCACGGTAACTTTGGTGTATCTCAAAAAATGACGCGGTTCGCCGGAAGCAGTATATATATTAACTTTGGGCGTGGAAACCTACGATCTTCCTATAGTGGTTTACAAGTTATGATGTGGGTTAGAATAATTTTTTACTATCCACTGTTCCTGTTTTTGTGGAAAGAACTTTGTATCAGTATCAATTGTATCTTAGAACCGGTTTTCCTTCCATTTCCTACTCATGCGGGCCCTGATTTGCGTTAAAAGTAGGATAATGCAAGGTGCACATACTGCAGCAACAGTAAAAGATTGGTTTGATAATGAGAATATTACCCTGTTACTGTGACCAGCACAGTCGGTAGATTTTAATCTCATCGCATAGTTTCTCATCTGCATAATGTTTATACACGACAAGGTCGCTAACCTCTTCTTACAGAAGAATAGACCTGAAAACAAAATTGATAATTTAATTGCCAATATGTTGTCAGCAGTAATTAATGCTGCTGGAGGAAACCCCAATTATTAGAAACAATTTTTGTTTAGATTTTCAAGTTTTACACTCATTGATTATATTAAGAATTTCAATTAAATTAATATAAACAAGTTATGGGCCACCTCTGTAACTTTTGAACACTCTGACAGTTTTTTTTTAAATTTGGCTTAGTTATACTAAAGGTAGTTTGGAATCCCCTAATGTAAAAATGTAAAATGGCTAACTTCTAACCAGAAATTATGCAAAAGCGTAAGATTCCAATTGAACAAACTGTATATTTGTACGTATTTGGATTCTATGGGTTCAAATACATACTAATCAACTGTTAAATGTCACTTTAGATCTACTTTTTCCATTTTTTTTATATTATTTTTGAAATTAGTGGTGTTTACCTTATTCATATTCAAATTGCCAAAAAACTAAGCATAATAACCTACAAAACATTAATTTTCCAAAAAAAAAGGGTTTACGTTTATTTTATTAATGATTAAATTTAAGAATTGCGATGTTTTAACTGGGACTCACTTTTTTAATAGAAACATACATGGGTCACACCATATATTAAATAGCTCTTTTAAGTACCTAGTAATATGAAATACATAGTAGTTTCCTTAGTTTCTAAATATAGCAGTAATTTAGAATTTTATAATTTTAATAACACTACATGCTCCTTCCTGAAGCTGATTCTTTTTACGCTGCGTGATAATGTGTTGAAATAATAACATACTTACTTTAAAAAAAAACGAAACACTCTAATTTTGGTGAACGGTACATGGAGATACATTTCTTAATTTTATCTATAATTATGTGTTCAAAATGGCCACTACTCTTCCAAACAGCATTGCACTCTTCTAATAAAAGTGCCATCGAAAATGTATGTAACTAACCCAAATTTTAATAAAATCTGTCAGAACTTTCAAAAGTTAAGTTGCCCATAACTCATTTACACCTGGTATACAAGGACAAAAACTTTCTTTGTGTTCCTTAGACATTTTTGATGCATGTATTTCAAATTAACAATTAGTAGAAAGTTAACGCCTAGTCTAGTCTTATTTAGACTTAACTGAATTACTAGGAGATGTACGTCTTCGTTATTTCTAATGACTGGGCACAACTGCACCGGCGCTTCTCAAATATTTTTATTAAATTTCAAAAGTATCAATTTTTAATTTATTTGTTCCGTACCTAAATGAATTGGTAGATAAGAATAAAAAATAAAATGCAAAGTGTATCGGCAAATGAGACCGATAGCGTGCATGTTTTGGTTTCATATTGAGTTTTTAAGTTTATTGGTGTTTATCTGATGAAACTTACATCTAAGCAAAAGGCACAGTCACACTGCTGAATATGCAAAATATTCTGTGAAGGCACCTCAGTCAGACAGAGTTTGCACAGCACTGGGGGTTCGCCGGGAGGCACAGGTACAAAGCCTCCTGTTATCGAGTTCAAAGAATAACGCGAACTCGATGCTAACGTCAGAAGACTTGAACAACGAGAGCACATGCGTAGGTGAGACGCTGGTGGAGACACTCGCAACCTGTTAACAGCCTGAAGAGGTTCAATACTGCTAGACGAAGACGCAGATCTGTAAAAAAAGAAAAGCGACACTGACAATTACATTTGTTTTAATTGCGGAATATACAGGGTGCGGCATTAGTTCCGTTATTAAAGGAGATATCAAAAAAAGTTATTTACAAAAATTATAGACAACTTCAAACTTCACATTATAAAATTATTTTCGTATTTACAGAGTGTTATATATTACCAGAGTGAACCAAACATGTTGTTGAAGTGAAAAACATTGTGAGAAAAAATGAGCGAAGGAGTTAACGATATCTGCTGGATCTTCAATGGTATTATTTTCATATAACATACTATCTGGAAGATTTGAACATGACATTTTGGAATTGTAGAATAACTAAAATGATTTTGGATCTTATTTTATATTTTTTCAATATTAGAGATTTATAAATTGTAAAAATCTTTGTTTGCACATTGAAACTGGGATCGCGGTTGTCTTATGATAATTGTTAGCATTTTTAGTCTTTTCATATTTTTCCCATGCTTTATTTTTAGTATGCAAATAAGCAACAATTAACTCATCGTTAAACCAGTTAGAATAAGTGTTTTACCTTTTTATTTTTTTAGTATAAATTCAGAAAATAAATATAAGGGCTGGCAGGTCTATATAAGTGTACTAGGTGATGATAAAAAAACCCATCCTAACAAACATAGTATTTCGAGATTAATTCTAGCCATCTGTCCCCAATGCCGGCCACAGCTGGCCACAGGCCATTCTCTGTCGGTAATATGTCGAAACCATAATGGCTAATGTGTAATCGGTAACCTTATAATGGGATTGTAATTAAACAATGCCGGCCAAACAGTAGTCCGCTACATAGTAATGGGCAGGTAGTGATTCAGTTCCTCGTATTCGGTATGTCATTCGTTATATAGCTACATAGTAGTCAGAAAACCAGAATTCTCTGCAGTGGGGTGAGGTTAGTGACATATTTTTCCAAATGTAGTGATTCCCTGTATAGTTTATTTGTTTAAATGCTCCCATCTGCCTATACGAGTATGTAACTTGATTTATTGCAAATTTTATAAACTACAAAAACTATAATGTTTAAACCTTACAATAAAAGTTATGTATATAAAAAGAAAAAGAAACCTATTCAAAATATTAATCATCATGAAATTAGTAGACCTAGTACAAGTGATGCCTCTTATCTTTAAAGACATCTACTTTTGAAAATTATAGAGAAAATCATAATTTACCTAACGAAAATTTATTTTTAAAACATATTGGTAGTACAGTAAAATCAGTAAATGACTCTCACTCACTTTTACGAATGTACAATATTGATGAACAAAAATTTGAGGCACCTTTAAATAATGTACCCCTAGAAAAAAACAAATCTTTGGTTGATTCAGCTTTGCGCAATAATATAACATATATAGCGTTATTAGAATTGTTACCTTGGCTCAGAAATAATCCTCAACAAAAGCTATGTAGATCTACCAAAAGATGCAAGAGCATTACTAAAAACTCCAGCAAGTTTAAAATATGAAAATATGGGTTATGGACATTTTTTCTACTTTGGAATGGAAAAGAAACTTTTGGAAGTTGGAAAAAATATTATGTTCCAAATATTATACTAGATATTGGAGTTGATGGGTTATCAAGTCATAAGAGTAATAAAATTTCAATTTGGCCTATTTTTTGAAGAATACGAAATTAGTTATTAGTGTAGCCATATACCGTGGATCAGAAAAACCACCATTAGAAGTATTTCTGAATAAATTTGTTGAAGAATTGTTATTGTTGACAAGTAATGGTTTAACCACTAAAAACTATATTATCCAAATTATAATTGGTGCATTTTGTTGTGATGCCCTTGCTAGATCTTATATTAAAAACATAAAGGGGTCATAATGGTTATTAGAGATGTGACAGATGCACTGATTGTAGAGTACATTATAGGAAAATAATGTTTAACAATGTAGGTGTAGGTGCATCAGTTCATACAGATGAGAGATTCAGGACACAAGTTGACAAGAAACATAAAGGAAACACCCCATTATCAAAACTTCCAATATATTTAGTGTCTTATTTTCTAATAGATTAGATTATATGCATTATGATTGTCTTGGGGTCAAGAGAAAGTTATTATTTATATGGAAAGACGGCCATAGGAAATATAATATTCCTAAACTGAATTTGCAGAAATTAGATAATTATCAAATCCAATAAAATGGAAATATTATGGATAACCTTCTGTTTCTTAGATAATTATATTCAAGAATGTGTTAATTTTTGGCCATCTGATTTTAATCGAAAACTAAGATCCTTATCAGATCTAGAAAGGTGAAAACCCACAGAATTAAGATAGTTTTTTAGTTTACATAGGTGCAGTAATCCTCAAATCTGTGCTACCAGTCCCAATGTATCAACATTTTATGCTTCTGAGTTATACCATTACCATATTACTGAAAGAGATGTTAAATAAATTATTCAATGATTTTGCTAAAAAACATATTGAAAAATTTATGAGAACATCTCCTAATTTATATGGACAAAGTTTTACATTTATAATACTCATGCACTTACATCTTCCTGATGATGCAACCAAGCTTAGTTCTCTGAACATAGTAAATTGCTTTACATTTCAAAATTACATGTAAGAACTAAAACATTGCTTCAGGAAAAGAAACGCAACTTTGCAACAAGCTGTAAAAATGCTATTTGAAAAAGAGTAATGTACTTAAACAAAGCGATAATTTAGCAAATGCTGATACAGATACATTTAAACTAGTAGGAAAAGCATTGATTTAAACAATTAATGTAGACCATTATGTTTTAAATGAATATTGCAGTTTTTCTCTTTATAAAAAAGTTTATTATAAGAGCTTGATTTTGTCTTGTCAGATGGATTTATAATGGTTAAAAAATTTAATATGATTAAAATGATCTATATTGCTGTTAAAAAATTATTGGAAAAAACTGTAAAAGGACCGTTTTCAAAATATCCATGTTCATCAGATTTTCTGTCTATATTTGAAATTATAATAGACGATAAGAAATCACTGGTGGTTTATGATTTTGAAGAAATTCATTGTAAGATGTGTGCTGTCTAGTGGAGATAAATATATATTTACTCTAGTTTATTTTTAAATTGACTGTATATATTGTAAATATTTTTCAATGAACAGAAACTATTCAATACTAGAATTTATATTTTTTATGAGTTAAGATAATATAACATTTTAAACAGTTTCACATTTATCTAATGGTTATGTCACTCTATTTTTTAAATTTCTATTCTCAAAAATGTTCTTTATATTAAAGAGAACCTTTCCTAAGGGTAAATGGCTACTGTTATGTTTAATGTTACTTATATTTTATGCACTAGTATTTAAAAGAATTTTTCTAATAAAAATTATTGCTAATAACTGTAACTATACTTCTATTTTTCTAGAGGAAACTATTTGGTTATAGAATTCCTTGGTGAACTTGTATTTTAAATTTAATTATTATTATTACTATTATTATTATTATTGTTATTGACATCACAGGTTTAATTAATATAAATAAAAGTAATTCGTCATTAAATAGTAATAGTAATAAATAGCACTAATAATAAACTTTATACATCCAAATGATAGCGAATTAAAATTTACTAGAGACTTAGTTATTGTACGTAAGAAATTAATTATATCCAAGATTGCAGGACATAATTTAACTTTAGAATATAACTGGACTGGAATGAGAAAAAAAGAGTTCGGCCAATTTAAACACATTAAATTAATATTAGGTAATAATATATTCTTAGATATGTAGAACGTGTAAAAATTTTGTTGTTTTGAGAAGAAACGACACCGAAAAAATTATGGCTACAAAACGATCCCGACTGCTCTGGAAGATAGGGACAAAGACGACAAAAAGAGACTAAAGAAAGTTCGATTCAGATATAGTTTGATTTTATTATTATATATGTCTTTTTATTAAAATTACAATTAGCTTTTTTTGTTAGGAATATATTTGAGTGATTTTTTATTCGAATGTATATTTGTTTCGTTCTGTTTTTTAATTTATTTGTTTTATTTTTTTGTCAGATTTAGGATCCTTCACTAGCGTTAAAGGTTTGATATTTTAAGTAGTAACGTTTAGATTGTAGGGCAATGTAAATGAAATACATTAGAATGTCACAATCTAACGTTCTAATAACTAATGGACCATTAATAGCCACTGTCCGTGATCATTAGCTATTTATTTATACTAGGTCATTTACAAAACACAGGGTCCCGTCGATTTTTGATCAAAGGGGGACACTTTTTTCCGGTATTTTCGACTTCACTGCTTACACCTCCAAGCGAGGGTAACAATTACCTCAAAATATTTAAAGGGGTCGAGTAATGTATCATTTTAAAGCCTTTCAATTCTGTTTACAACAGTCTTTAAATTTTAAAATTCGGCATAATACTTTTTAATAAATTACATTTTAAAGTTTAAATTATGTTTAGTTGTTTACTTACTTCTTAATTAAATTAAATGTTCAAATTAATGACCACCCGCGTCCATACAATAATAAAGATTATGTTCGAAACGTTCTCGCACATTCCGAAGAATTTCCGGAGTGATTCGATGGCATTCCTCGACAAATCTTTGACGCAAATCTTCTAAAGAGGCTGGTTGTGTTTTCTAGATTTTGCTACCTCTTCTCCCAATCCAGTGCCGTGGAAAATGTTGGTCTAAATACTGACGAACAATCAAAGCATAATGCGGAGAAGCACCGTCCTGTTAAAACATTAAATGATCTTCACTATACTGTTGGCCATTTTCAATAATATCGGTCAAGGTAGGGTCAATAGGATCTTCCAGTAATTGCAAATACATTTCGCCAGTCAAATTACCAGGTAAAAAATATGGACCCACCAGCCGGTCACCGAAAATGCCAGTCCATACATTTAATTTTAGCGGTTGCTGTATATGTACCGCCTGGAAAATTCTTGGGTTTGAATCAGACCAGTAGCGGCAATTATGATGATTTACGGTACCGTTCATAAAAAAGCTGCATTCATCGGAGAAACAGATATTAAAAAGAAACTGTGGATCGGTCGCTACTCTTTCACTCGTTATTTCGCAAAATTGCAAACGGCGGTCATAATCATCCTCATTAAGTTCCTGCACTAAATGTATTTTATACTGATGGAATTTGTTCTTCTTCAAAATGGTTTGAATGCCAGATTCAGATGAAAATTGCCTTGTACTTAACGTAGGATCTAGATGAACATGTCCCAAAACTGCAACTTCACTAGCTGTATTAACTACAGGCGGTCTATTTTCTCGTCTTTTATTAGCTACATTTCCAGACCCTTGAAATTTGTTCACTAACTCCAGAACATACTTCCTACTGACCTGTTTATCTTGATATTTTTCATTAAATAACTGAGCCGTTGTATTTTCACACTTATTGTTCATAAAATAAAGCGAAATGATATCTACCCTTTTCGCAATGGAATAAACCATGGTATTTAATTTTCAAAAACACAATTAAACAAATGTTCGCTTCGATATACGAATCCACTAATTTCACGTTCTTTGTGTGTCCGTATCGTATCCATTTGTCTTTTACAAATATGATAAAAAAATTACAAAAACAATGCAAAGCAAGAAAATCAACATTTAAACCATTGGCGTACTCAACGATCCATGTGTCATTTTCACTATTTTGACAAAAAGGAAAAAAATTCCAATTTTAAAAACTTATTATATTATTAAAAACTAAACAAGTACGTAATTTAAATTTTAAAATGTAATTTTTTAAAAAGTATCATGCCGAATTTTAAAATTTAAAGACTGTTATAAAGAGAATTGAAAGGGATTTAAAATGATACCTTACTCGACCTCTAATGCCATTTAAGTATTATGGGGCGATTGTTACCCTCGCTTGGAGGTGTAAGCAGCGAAGTCGAAAATACCGGAAAAAAGTGTCCCCCTTTGATCAAAAATCGACGGGTCTCTGCGTTTTTTTAAAACGTTAACGCAATTCCTGATAATGGCTGTTTCGCTTTCGTTTGGCCTCCCTGTATATTAGCCGTATCCCTGCTGGCCCGCTAGAATATTGCCGTACCAATAAACCAACATTGGCCGACGAATGACCAGATAATGGCTGGGTGCCGGCTTACAGTAGCTTTGCCGTGCTGGGCTTACCAGATACATGCACCCTGGCTACATGCTGGCCAATGACATTTTGTTTGTTGGGATGGGCATTTTAAAGATTGATCAATTTCTTGAGGAAAAAAGAATGTCAATTTATTCTTTTAAATATTTTTCGACGATTTAGAATTTACACAAGATGTTAGTCATAAACACACTTTCTTATGGAGAATAACATGTAAATTTAAATTGTCTATAAAATTGAATACTCAGTATAAAATTTTGTTGAAATATCCGACACAATATTCTAACTTATCTATTAATAAAATTTTAGATCTATCTAGTTTCAAGAAATATTTGATGACTATCTCTGGATTGTAACTTACATGTGATATACATTTATTTTTAATAAATTGAAATTAAGTAGATTTGATTCTATTTTATTTTGTGAATAAAATATCTCTATGATTTTATTTTAAGATATATTGAGTTAATTAGTTTGTATTTTATTCATAATGTTTGCCATTGAAACTTAATCTAATCATCATACGAAATATACGTTTTTTGAAATTGTTTCTTTTAATAAGTTTATCGGACATCCATTTTATTTTAATAAAATATATTTTTCTCTATTAAAACTGGACAGAATTACAGTTTTAAGGGGTTTGTATAATTTTTTAGTCTCAAAATATTATAACTGGTGAAATATTCGTCTTATTAAATATTTCTCATGAGCTTCTTGTGTTGTATGTAACATTTGATGATTTGGATTTCATTAAAATTTTACATAATCCGAAATAAACTTTACAATTATGCACAGTTTACGTATAAATTAATTAATCAATATTTTTGTATTATTGTTCCCCGTTCAGAAAAGCATCTGTCTATGAAATTCAATTTAATGTAAGAACATGTATTGTTTTTAAAAAAGCAAATCGTTTTAACTTTAAACTGATTCCACCTTGTTGCAAACAGATCCATGAGGTGTAAAACGTACCGCAAAGGAGTGTGATTGGTCCTTTATTGATGGTTAAAGAACCAACCTGATTCATGTAAAATATCAATTGTAAGATCACATTATAATAACATATTTGTTTCTTTAAACTTTGGTAAAGACATGTTCAACAAGTCAACGCTTTCTGGCACATGATTGGCTAGTCTACAAAATCTTGATAATGGACAGTTTTAACTGATTTTAATAATTGAAAAGCATCAATTAGGTTATTTTCAGTTTTAAAAAATGTTATGAAATCGGCTTTTTCTCTTCATTGTTCCAGTGTATTTCAACAATATTTGCAAATCCATATAATTTAGAGAACCCAATGCTTTGCCCAATTTGAAAACTATGAATCTAAGATATTTCCTCTGCACCTTTTCCAATATATTTATGCACACCAAACACCAAATAGATGAGGCACATTCCAATACAAAGCCAACAACTTCATAGTATATATTTTTTTATAACATTTAAGAAAAATATTTTTTCTTCAAGCATATAATAAATAATACGGTAAGTTATATCATGTAACACGTTTTGTAGAAAAAGCTTATTATTATTCTTTAGTACAAAAAAGTAACCATAATAACGGATTAAAGAAAAGAGATCTATGATGCCTTGATTTTGATATTTAGTGTTCAGTATTTTTCCTCTTTACAAAACTATATATTTAATAAATATAACGTAATAATATTTTTATTTATTTAAAACTTATTTCATTTTCAAATGCTTACTGCAACTTTTAGTGCAGTGATTCTTACCTCAACTCTTGGATCTCTTTTCCCCCTTTTTTTATATCACTATAGAACATAAAACATTAACAATATCAAACATTTCATAGAACACAAAACTTTACTAGTAATTTCTCATCTTACATTAAATCAGCAGCCAAATTCTAATAAAATAAAACAAAACACTACTACTAGATTTTAACATTAATATAAACTTTACATTATAATAAATATTCAAATATTTTCTGTAATTTAGGTTTTAAAGAACTTTGAAAATTTTGTAATTTTATTATGTTATTCGTTTTTGTTTGGCTAGATAAGAATTATTTCTATAACAGTTGAAGTAATCTTTTTTATACATATTTCATCTTAACGCTTGAAGAAGGCTCATTATATGTTTCGTCCAGTTTGCACAGCCTCAGTTAGCGCAAAGTACTGGACTCAACAAATAATTTTAGCATACTAGTCTTAGTTACATAATATACTATTATAGTCCTTAAGATATAACCTAGAATTTTCATAGCCTTATTTTTAATAGACATTATATGTTCAGAAAAACTTAAATTATGGTCTAAAATAACCCCAAATCTTGAACTTGTAAACTCTTTCTAATGGTGGAGTATAAAAAACCCAATTGCTGTTTGGATCTATCGAAAGTGAGAATTTTACATTTCTTTATATTAGTGGCAATGCAATCTGGAACCCCCTTGACAACCTTGTGGATCTTTACATCATCAACATAAACAAGCAAATAAGTGCATTTTAAATGTTGCTGAAGATCACTTATGAAGCAGATAAATAAAAGTGACGAAATCTGACCCTCCTGTTGTACTCCAGATGGCACTTTAAATTTATCACACAAATAATTCTTTATTTTTACTTGTTGATAACGACCTTCAAGGTAATTCTGCAACCACATAGTTGTAGTTTTTGAAAAGAAAGGCAGATAAAAAGTTTTTGTAACCTTATTTTATCAAAGTTAGTTTTTTGTGTCTTCAACTTATCTGTTATGTTCAGGTAATACTTTAATATATATTAGTATTTAATTTTAGTTTGAATTTTGTTATTGACAAATTTTGATCAAATATGAACTGGTTTTTCAAAAACAATTTGCAAAAATGGTGTGTAACTATTGCTGAACGAGTTGAAATAATTTTTCTTTATGCAAGTGAAAATCGCAGTACTTTACATAAAACATAAAAAAGCCGTTAATTGTTCAAACTTTGGAAGATCAAATAGATGGCGAGCCGCGATTAGATGAAAATCTTCACATTTAACTGGATGGTGCTTCAACTGCAAATCAGAAAGTGGCTAGATCAACATCATCCAGAAAAAATGGACTGGTCACAGAGGAGCAATCGAATGTCGACCGCAATAACAGAAACTGACGACGTTGGTTTTCTTTTTATGAGGTCGCATCAAATCTCTCGTTTACAAGATGAAACCAAAAAATCTACAAGACTTACGCAACGAATTATCGACATTTGTCATTCCATCATTGGTGAGACATTTGAAAATGTGAGATAAGAAATTGAATTTCGACGCTTTTTCTGTTTCTCTAAATATTTTTCCAAAATAATATTACATTTTCAACATGCTATAACTTTTCAACTTTTCAAAAAATAGAAATGTTTCAAATTTAACCGTTAAAAAATGCGTAAATTCAACAAAATAAAAATTCTGACTTAGGTTTTAATGCGAGTCTAAATTTAACCATAAAAAGTAACACATTTTTTTACGCAGTGTACGTATAAAGACCTTTAAATTAAGGTATCACATGATAGGGGTTGCAATTTGAAATTTTGGAGTTGGGAAACAATTCAGAAAACTACTCCCCCCTCTATTCTGACGAAACGATTTTTGTTTTCTAAAACAAAAATTCAATCTTTAAAGCTAAAACCAATCCAAGTTTTGAAATTGACATACAGTAAGACGCGAAAGTAACGAATAAATGCATTTTTTTAAGAAAAATGCCAAAACAGGTCAATTTTTGTTTTAATGTAAAACTTTTTAACGTAATTATTTTATTCATGACGTAAAATCCTTCAATTTTTTAAAATAGAAAGGATTGGTTTGCGATACTTCATTTGAAAGGAATTTTAATTCTCTTTTTAACAGTATAGTATTTTTCATATTTCTTGATATTACCAATTAAAATTAAGGATATTAAACAAATAGAGGAAAATCGGAACAGCCGTTGATTTAACCGATAGTTACAAAAAATGTACGAGGAAATTGCTTTATTAAATAATTTCAAAAACTACACTTATAACAATACATGTTCAAAGTGATATCCTTGCAAATCTTGGCATTGACATAAACGAATATCATAGTTATTAACTGATTTTCTTATCTTCTTATCACTAATATATCACCGAATATCTCTTGTGTATCTCGTTTTTTTTAAACCTGTAAGTGTTCAGGTCTGTTTAAATAAGCTTTTTGTTACAAATAACCCCACAGAAAATAGTCGAGGGTTGTAAGATTTGACAATTTCGCAGGTCATTCTATGCCCTTTCGGCCAATCAAACTGTTAGGAAATATTTGGTCTAAATAATGCCTGAAGATTCTACCATAACAATTGGAAACATTTGTTGTAATTGTGGAATGGGGAATATTTGTAACATATGCAAATAACTGTGACCTGTTACTGTGGCTTCAAAATAGTAAGGGCCTATTATTAATAATACCTGCTCATATCGTCACTTTTTTGTGGATACTGAGTGTATGCTTCCACAAGTCAATGAGAGTTTTCTTGAGCCAAATATCTACAATTTTGTTTACTGACGCTTCTATTTAAACAAAAAATAGCTTGATTAGAAAATAGTACGTATTTATCAAATTTTGGATTCTTATCCTGGTTCCTATATAATTCTTCGCAAAATTGCAGATTATGGGGTTATTTTCGTTAAGCTCCTGCACCAACATGATTTTTTACGGATGAAACTTTCAGTCTTCAATATTCAACAAACCGATCTTTGGGTGATATAATTTTCTAATACAAATTGTCATATTTTCTAATACAATTTATCTGGTTCCCTTGTGAGGATCGTCATGTATAGAAAGGATAACGTTTAATTTTACGTCTTCATTTATTTTTGGACGTTTATCTGATTTTCCGAATATCAGCAACACTTCCAGTTTCTAAAAATTTCCTTTCTATATTACTCACAGTGATTATGCAATATGTCTATCTGGACATTTTTGATTGATTATATTACACACTTCACGTTGGGTTCTAGTTTTGTCATCTAAAACCATTAAAATTCCTTTCAATAAAAGCATCGTGTCACCCCTTCCAATTTAAAAAAATTGAGATGGTAGCTACTTCTTTGAGGGAGTTGACGAGAGGGTTCAAACGGTTCAAACTTTAATAACTTTCACATTAAAAACAAAAATTGACATGTTTTGACTTTTTCCTAAAAGTTAACAATATCGCCAAAAATGACTTTATTCGTCACTTATGCAGTTCACTGAATAATATAAAATACATGTTCTTACATTAAATTTCATTTGATTTTCATAGTGTCAGATACTTTTCTGAACGGGGAACAATAATACTAAAATATTGATAAATTCATTTATACGTAAACTGTGCATAATTGTTTAGTTTATTATAAATTATGTAATGAATTAGATTAATATAGCGTTAGTATATATCTTTATTGAAAAAATCCCAATATACATAGATAGTTATTTATGAGAGCGCTTATATGGCGCTAGTACCACTTGTAACAGATACATGGTGCGTTTGTGTTTACAACACAATATTTTTCTCTCGTTTACACTAATCTGTAGCGAAAGTAAATAATTTAAATAACGGCAACTATACATTGCGGCCTTTTTTTCCAGACAGCCAAATATTATCTTGTGTATTATCGAAATTGCGGTTGACTGAGAGCTAACAAACCATTTCTTTTCAAATTACGTTTAGTTTACTTAAAAAACGTACAAATGCAATTCATGAAAATAAACTAATTACAATATATTTTATATATTTCGGTGGTTTTTTCACAGCAAGCGTTTAAAATCCAAAAATATGCGGTTCTTAATTGTTTGCGATGTCCAAACTTGTCATTTCAAACCGCAAAATGTAAATAGTTCATCAAATTTAAAACCCATATAAATAAATATAATTAAAAAATAAACTTTTCATTTACACACATGTTATATCAAAAAATCAAATGGATCTATACAACATTAAGGCACAAGAGACTAAGGAATGAATCATGTATAAAACGAACAAATATTACAAAAAATTTCATCTTACTTTATATATTTACGTTGCTACAGCAATACTTGTTATATTCCCAGAATATCAGTGACGAAATCTTGAGTTTTATCTAAATATTTTTGAAAAATCTTACATATTCACTACGCAAAACCACATGGATTACACATAACTATAATATCGTATTTAAAATTCATTATGCCAAATTGTTCATATTTGACAAAAATGTCAGTTAAAACGTTCCTTGGCCTGAATAGCCCTGGTATGTCGAAATCGAAGTAGAAAAATAAGAAGAAAAAATGTTCCTGCAATTTCTCACTTTGCCGCATTTAAGGCAACTATTTAAATTTCTATTAGTTAGTACTGGAAACTATACTCAAATCACACATGAAGAGATTCCTAATTATCAGTCATTATTTCGTTCAAATTTCATGTCAACTTTTAATTCATAATTCAAACATATTTCTAGGGCTACACAACAGAATCTGATTACCATAGCATATGTCAAAGTCAACATTTGAATACAATACATTTTTGTTATAAACTGCTCACCAGTTACAATGTTAGGTTGTTTTAATAAGCTTTTGTGTGATCGACATTCATATAGAGGGTCCTTAAAAGGTCTTTACAAAAACATACCACATACTCCTTTGACCAAAATAAGCCCGTTTAAATAAACTTATCTCAGTCCAAAGTTGTACAGTTTTTCCGCTAGACGGCTATGAAGTTAAAATATTTCAATCGTTTCTACATTATAAATTAAAACGGCTTATGCGATTCTGTTTAAATTTGGCACGTTCACACTTTTATGTAACAAAATTATTATTATTATTATTATTATTATTATTATTATTATTAATATTAATCCATACGCATAGAACTTGATTTTTTCAATAATTGCACATTTATAATTTCTACGACGATGGAAGAAAACGGCTTAGAGTATGAAATTTGGATTGCCTAAAACATTTTCTACAAAAAAGGTACTCTTGATAAGACCCGATTACTCTGATGGTTTTTTCGAAATTTATATTAGGTTATGAAGAAGTTATGCAAAAAGTAGATTCCAATTAATTTCGTCTTATAAATCTTTGTGTGCATGAAAATAGTGAACACAGTTTTTATGAAATGTCTATTTGTATTCATGTTTTAGTAAATGTTTTATTTATGAACCTACGCATCAAATTATTAAAAAACAAATTTCGCCAAAGCCAACTGGTAATCGAGTCTTATCAAGACTAACTTTTTTGTAGTAAATGAATTACGCAACCCAAATTTCACATTATGAAGCTGTTTTGGATACTTATTTATTATATGAAAATTTGAAAAAATTGTGTTAAAAGTAACAAAAACTAACTAAATTTTGAATAAGTAGAATTTAAATCGAGATTTGTTTTATTCAGATTATAGAAAAAAGTCTGGGTTTTAATATGAAATAGTTATTTATTTTGAAAGTACGTTTTATGATACGTGAAATTAAAAACAATTTAATGATATTCAAGTCAAAATTAATATGGCAAGTTTAAAACTAGCATGTTAACAGACAGTTATTCAAGTTTCATATGCCTAAGTATAAGATAAAGCAACACGTAAATAGCTGTTGTTTTAACGGATATAATTCGAATTAAACCTGAGAATTTATTTCATATTTAGTTCTTGTTTTCAAAGTTTAAGTTTTATACAATTATTATAAATTAACAATTCGTTAGTTTATTGATTTATTTATTTGATTTTTCATAAAAAAAGAAAGAAACGTAAAAATAAGAAATTATTGTGCTATTTATGCTCTCAACAAATACCAAGAGATACATGTCAGAGAATACAAAGGCGATGTCAATATACATCACCTGCTCAAGAGGGGGGTCGTTACTATAATTTGTAAAGGAAAACAATAAAGAAATAATAAAAAAACATTTGTGACTATAAAGAGGAGGGAGGTACATTGGATAACAAGAGCTACAACATTTTATGTATTTTTGTTAAAATAGTCTTGAGTCTGGTGGACAAGAGCTTAGTTGCACGTTACTAATATTTTTTATTTGAATTTTAATATTGCCGTAGCTAGGGGTGACATAGGGTTTAGGTGTTCAATAACCTACCAGATTTCGCATCTACGATAAAAGTAGAACCTCAACTTTAGGCAGGTTTCAAGTGTATACTTCCCTGTTACCATTCTACGAGTCCTCAGTTTTGTGTGAAAATTATTGAGATTTAAAGGCAATCCTCCATGTAAATAACTTCATTTATCGTTTAATATATAGGTAAATTGATACCCGTAATCTAATTACGAGATACATTAGGCTATGTACTTTTTTTGAGTAGATCTTTGCTTATTTGATTTTTTTTATTCATAAAATGATTTGGTATATTTCATGTATCTATCTGATTTGATCTATTTACTTTGTTTGATTTACTTGGGAATTTTATGTTTCTGTGTACCTATCTATGATGATTTGTCTGAATTATCAGGGAGTTTCTTTCTGGTTCTTTCCCTTTTAATTTTATTGATACATTGCACCGAAACAGTCATGTATAATATTTAGTAATATTTTCTTGATTAATTTTACCTTTGATATTCGTATTAAATTTGCTACTTATTGAAATAAATGTTAGATATGTATTATTTGTTTTATTTTACCTTGTCACCTTTCAAATATAACTACGAGCAGTACAATCTGAGAACTATTCTGTAAAATCACGAGTCTTCTCCCTAGACATTATGATACTAAAGAATCAATAATGTAGTAAATAAGTCATGAACTAATAAAATGGCCAGTTTTTAATAAGTGGTCAAGAACCATTCAGCCACTTACTATAACGAATTATAGCAGCAACACATTCATACATCGCTACTATTACACAATAACCTAATCTAACCGATGAGAGATAAAAAACTGGGCCACGGAAAGGAAAGTATATTACAATTGGGGTAAAATAACCAGCTAAGATCAAACACATACTTTAGTTTCATGCAGGAAATTAATTAAACATTCATATATTTTTTTACTATTCAGAGACAACAGTTGGCAGATATTGTATGGTGGGAGGATATTTTTTTTGGCAAAATTTCTAATCAAAATCTTTATTTTATTTTGGGTATTTACCACATCCAAAAAATATGTAATTTAAGTCACCTGTGATTCTAGAGAATTCACATAGATCTGAATTTATTACTTCAATATTAAATAAAAGGGCTGGGTAGCAAGCGTGTCCGAATTTAAGTCTCATCACTGAGGTGATAAATCTTCTTGGAACATTAAAGTTGTTATACCAAGGAAGGATGGGTACATTTCGTTGGATTAAAGAATATTGAGTAGATGTATTTGTGAAGTATGTTAGCCAATCTTTTTTCTAGCAATTTAGTTGATTTATCTTTGATATTGCAAATATGTCTGAGTTGCAAGGTATATAATTGCTTAATGTGTCACATTTAACGAAATTTTTAGCCAATTTATCTACATATTCATTACGCAGGATTCCAATATGTGCTTTAACCCAGATAAAAATGACATTTTTATTTACTCTTTTTCATTTAAAGTTTTTTTTATAAGTAAAATATATGGATTTGTGTGATTGTGAAGAAGTGCTTGATATTGTAAGCTAGTGAATATGGATAAAGAGTCAGATAGAATTACGGCAGAACGTTTTATAGAATTTTTAAAAAAAGTAAAACTTCATAAATAGAAATAGTTTCAAAGTTGAATATAGATGGTTTGATAGCTTTAAAGATATTTGTAAATACATAGCTGGTACATAAAAAGCGCAGCCAGTGCCAGTTTCGGATTTGGTTGCATCCATGTTTATTATAATAGATTTGTGAGTTATTTTAATATAATATCATTTAATGCCAAGTTTTCGTAATACATTGGCTTTATAACAATAGTCTGCTGAAATAGACAATCAAAGTCTTCAAATTTTAGTTGTTCATGGATAATGATAGTGTCTCCGTAGTTAGCAACATTTCTAAAAGCTTCACATAGAGGAGGAGTTTTTATGGATCCAATATTTATTGGTGAGATCAAATTCATTTAGTTGACGAATACTTGTATATCTGACATACCATTTTCCAGACAGATACCGAAACCTGGGTAGACTTGAATATATATTGAAACGCTTTGGAAGACTGTGGAAATTTAGATTAGTATAATTTATCTTTTCATATTTATTATGAATAATTTCCACAAAATAAGAGTTGAAACAATGAATTTAATTAGTTAACATAGTTTCCGCATTTCTATTAATTGAAAAAGTTGGCTGTAAAATAAGATTTTATGAAACTATTATTATATTGTATTCCATTTATATACCGGGTGTTATCACTTCAATAGATTTTGAATTATTTATTGATTTTGAAGCAATTAATGCTAAATTTCTAGATTGTATTTTTATATTTTGTGAAGATTTCAATATTCCTCATTTTAATTCGAGAGGTGACTCTAAGTCAACGAGTATTGATAATTTTTGCTCTTTCCTAAACCTTCAAAATTTCAATAATATTACTAATCAAAATGGCCGACTACTCGATTTAATCCTATCAAATACAAATTGTTTGGTTACACATGACGTTAATTCTCTGGTCAAAGAAGACATTGTCCATCATCGAGCTTTAAATTTTGAATTCAATATTAACAGTGCTAATGTCAAGCCATTTTTGTGTAGCAATGATAATCCTTGATTCAATTTTCGAAAGGCGAATTTTTCAGCAATTTATGAACTACTCTATGTGGATTGGTCTGCCCTTAACTTAGCAGAATGCGTAAATTATACATGTTCAAAATTATATAACATCTTTAATGGTACAATCTAGGTATACTCCTACATTTAAAGCAAATTCTCGTAAGTATCCTCCCTGGTTCGACAAAGAGATTATAAAAATATATCAAATTTTAAAAACGCGGCAAGGCAAAATTACAAAATGTAGAAGGTTGCATCTTATTATGATAGGTTTAAAAGATTAATCAATCACTTTTTACTACTATCAAAATTACGATCAGTGGGACTCTCAGATTCTTCACTTTCACTGATGTAAAGCTATTTAATTGGACGCGCTCAATTTGTTGAGTATGGTGGTGTAAGATCACATTCGTTTGTTGCAAACTCAGGTGTTCCTCGAGGGTCCAATTTAGGTCCACTTTTGTTAATAATTTTCATCAATGACCTATTTTTAAAATTAAAATGCTTTTTGTAAAAAACGCAATTATATTTTGTAAGTAATAGATTAGGCTACCTTGCGGAAAATTACGGACTTTTTTATAAGAATTTTTCCCCAAGTTCTGGGATATACGGTTTCCGAGATACGGCAGCTCAAAACCCTTAATGAATTAACCTGTATATTATGTAATATTTTGTATAATAATTGTACTGTACACTTACACAGAATTCGGTTTTACCATGATTACTATTTTTTTAAGGTCAACATTATTTCCTGACATATAAATGTGGAAGTCGTGAAAACATCATTATATCATTTTAGTATTATTATATTTGGTGTGTAAAGTTGTATCTAAATTTTTTTCCTTGTTTTTAAGTTTTTTGAACCATTAAAACTATTAAAAATACTTGCAACCCCAATGTAGCAACGGAGTAACAGTTTTACATTTTTGGGAGATCTACATTTAAAAAAGGGAATGTTTGTAAGAGCCACATATCCCTTTCTGGCGGTAACAGGCACAGAGTACAGACCACTAATATATGGATAAATCTACTGTTAACAGCTTATTGTATATGAGTCGATAATACATACCTAGATACAGCGCAGGTTCTCACTGCGCACCCTATCTGAATGAGAGAGAAATCCGTATTTTTGTTTATAGTATTTTGGGTTGCATACTTTTTTGACTTATACTGACCTGAGGTAACCAGTAAGCGCCATCACAGTTTCACATTTCCTTAGACTGGCCATACTTGAGGTGGGTCTAACAACAGGGGTGACGGCGGCAGCACCGTTTTCTTTGCGGGCCACCAAAGGTGAGTGCGGCCCTTCTAAGTCGCTGTTCCGGCGTCTGCTAAGGAACGATTTGATTCCCGGCATGCTGAAAAATGGCTCGACCTTCGAGCGAACCGAGCTATCTCCAGCTGAAGATGACTCAACTGCCTTAGATGCATGGGGTACGGTAATCGAGGCGGTCACTGGAAAGCGACCCCGCGACTCTAACAGACTGGTATGATCAGCCACTTTTCCTAAAAAGAAATCAATATCAGGAAACTCCAAAGCCTCTTGAATAAAAGGTTCTCATATTTTCACAAAAATATTATTTGTCCAGAAGGAAGAAATATATGTATTGGATACCCGTAAAGAGTTACCGGCATGATAGATAGATTTACTTTGGTTTTCAGTCCTCTATATAGTTAGAGGTCTTAACCTAGCTTTAACATTTTATTATGCTTTTTAGCATTGATAGTAGCTATTTTACATAGTTCCCGGCCTTTGATTTTGTCCCCAAACAATCGCTCCCTTCCTAGGTCTTCATAGCCCACCTTTCCCCTCGTAGTTCTACCATCAACTTGACTGATGATCTGACCTGGGGTTTCTTGTCTTTAAGGGAACGTTTGTTACTTATTCACTAATGCGTCTTGATGAAGCATTTAGTATATCCATAGGAATGTGCGGGCCCCAATATGTACTGTATCGCTCCATGCTTGGTTAATTTATCAGCCTTCTGATTGTCGGATTTCTTGATGTCCTGGAACCCAACCTTTATAACTTTACATGTACTCTCTTGATATCGTTTGGAATGCGTTTTGAGGGATACTTGGCTATGTGAATAAATGACGATTATTTGATTATTTGCTCTCATCATTTCTTTCTAATGCTTCAACCACGTGCCATTTGGTGAAGTTATATTATTATATTATCTTTTTGGTTGCAGTTGGGGTGCTTCTCCTGAACACCTGTTTTGTTAATTAGACCTTGCAGATTTCTCTTATTCGTAAAGATAATCACTGTGGTTTTGTGAAGGTTTACTAAAAGTTCTCCCTATCTGCAACGGTTGTTTACCACGCCAAGTACCGTCTAGATACACTATAATAGTATACTTAGAAATGGTTCCATTATGACGATAGCCAGATTCCGAAGCATTAAACGTCTTCGCCATATAGTCCGGCTATAATTGTCGACAGTAGCGGCGATAGCGCATCTGATTGATGACAGCCTCTATCAAATCTTGCTTTTGCTTATACTGCGTGCTTCAATGGAAAGCGAGAATACTTTAAAGGTGAAGTCCTACAACCTTTATAATCGACGTACCGTGTGAATTGTTAATTTTCCTCATTTCTTTATAGGGCCTCAAACCATCCAATATATTTTTTTATGTTTGGTACAATATTTTACTTACACTGCCCAAGTGACCTATGTATTACCCTGTAGCCCTATGTTTAGATTACGTTTCAATAATAATATTAGATGAAATACATAATTAAAACTATTAGCAAAGTCTGACCTAGATTCATAAGTTATTAATATATGATTAACTTGCAAACGACACATTACTTTTATACATATGAAGTGTTTGTAAAACAACAAAAAATTATTATTTTGACTATTGAATAAGCACCATTAAATTTGAAATCCTTGATTTTTACTTTACAACCAACAGAAGAAAATCTAGGCCGGGACTAACAAAAAATTAATAAGTTATTGTGTCATCAAAACAACACATTGTATAACAGAATCAAATTTCCTGCATATACTTGAAAAGTGCACAAAACTTCAATTAAAATTTTTGTACATTTTGGGGGTTAAAAATAAAATATTATCATCTATTTATGTATTTATTTTAATTACACCATTCAAAACATTAAAATCCAATTACACAATAGAAATACAATAAAAATAATAAAACTATAAATATGTCAAAATCTACATAACAGACACCAACGAAAATTCTTAATTTTATAACTACAATCATATGGAAATTAGTAGTTACGCAACACATATGTAAAGGAAGACTTTTTTACAAATCGGAATTATGCCTGTGACTCATGCGACAATCAAATGAGTCGAAAAATGCACTTTACACAAGAATTGCTTACAATATTTTTTCCACTGTACAATAATTATCAAACTTTGGTATTAATGAAGACAATTATATTTATTGTATGCACTAGTGCGTAAAGCAAAGAATAAAACATAAGAGAAACTATTTTGTTGCTGAAGAAACTACCTTGCGGATTTCCCATATATTAAATTGCAATAAAAACTATTTCCAGAACCATACTACTGGCATCTCATGCATTGCGTTATACCTTTCATTCTTTAGGGGGGTTCAATTTGTATGGCCCTGTTGTTGAGATTTGTCAATTTATATATTTCCTTATTATTGTCATTTGGCTCCAAATCTATAAAGAAGAGGTTTAGTGATTCTTTTGTTGTCCTATTTCTACCATTTATTATATTTCTAACTTTATGTCCACTTTTGTGTAATTCTTTTTTGATGTCTTCAAGTTATGTTGTATGATACAAATTTTTTCTGTATGCGTGTTACTCTTTTGGCTGATACATGTGATGCACAATAACGTTGTCACGCATGAATTTGATTAGCTTTCTGTAAGTATCTGGTGTGTCACTGTTTATTTTTATTGCGTTGTCTGCTAAGCATTTAGTGATATACTGTTTGTCTTCTACTAGAGTTCTGAGCTTTTTAACCATCGCTGCTTAGTTTATTACTCGGTAGACAAATATCGGTGGGAGTTTAAGACATTTACTTACATTTTCATTTGGTTCTCTGATGTCTTCATTTGGTTCACTGATGTCTTTATTTAAGTTGTTTAAGACGCTATATTTGTTGCTTGTGTTTGCCGCTTTTGGTTTTCACGACTTGCCAAGGATTTTTTCAAGAATTTTTTTCTCTAATAACTGCTTCATCCCGATCATATCGTTCGGAGTTCTTCATTACTGGTAGAGGACATTCTGTATAGGTATTGGGTATTGTTTGATGTGTTATGATCTGGCGTTGAGTTTATGTCTAGTTTTTGTACCTCAACATTAGCTGATAATACTTGCTTTTTTGTTCTTTATCACTTTTTATTTTATCTCTGTCGTAGCACAATTGATAACACAGCTATCGAAAATATGTTTGTACACTACGAAACTCAAAATTGGGAATTCTAAATTTTCTTGAGCACATAGTCACCTAGTTCTTAAATATAATAGGACAAGGGAAAATAATATTCAAACTAAGCACGATTTAAAATAATTCCATAAAAAGTGGATTTCCGTCCAACTGTCCAACATACATAAATCATTTCGGATTGTAACGAAGCAGTTTTTAAGCATATCAGATGTGGTATCTGTAAGTTTATTTTTCGCGGTATATTTTAGTTGGTTCATTAAAATACCCATCTGATACGCCTTTGGTGATTTTTAATAGTTTTCATTTCGATTTGGTTTTAAATTTTATGCGCAAGCAGTGATTTAGCCCCACTAAAGTAAAGGTTGAAATGTTGGGGAGAGAATAGAGGATAAAAGGACAAGAGAAGTCTTGAAGATCTCTTTTGGCTGATTTTCCGAATTTCTGACCTGGGTAGTAAAGACAGTACTGTAGTGTTGAAGTGCCGAAACCGTCAAGTTCTTTTGAGGATTGTATAAAGCGTAAAAAATATTTATTACTTGAAATCTGCTGTTGAGATTCCTCATTGACCGCCGAATTCTCTATTTTAACTTATTCAGTGATTTTTGGTCGAGTCGTGTACACTTTACTCTTGAGGTAGTCCCATAAGAAAAAATCACAAACGGATAAATCTGGCGTTCTAGGGGGCCAGGGAGTGTTACCGAATCTTGAGATCACATGGTTACCAAACAATTCTCGCACAGCTTCCATTGATTTCCGCACAATGTGTGATGTCGCTCCATCCTGTTGAAACCAGGTTTCTTGAACGTTTGGAACGTTGTTCAATTCAGATGTAACGACAGTTTGTAACATTTCCATGTAACGTTCCGCATTGACAGTTATTGTGTTTCCCTGTTCATTTACCATAATCCCATGTGATGAAACACCACACCATACCATACTGTCACTTTACTAGCGTGAAAAGGGCGCTTATAAACTTCATTAGGATTTGTGTCTACCCAGTAACGGTAATTCTGCTTAATCACATAACCTGTGAGATGAAAATGTGCCTCTTCTGACATCCACAACTTGTTTAGAAAGTCATCGTCATTGTTTATTTTTGTTATCATTTGTTGACAGAATCCTAATCGTAAGTTGTAATCGTTTTCCTTCAGTTGTTGCACTATTGCTAGCTTGTACGGATGACATTTTAAATCAAAATGAAGAATTCTGCGAACACTCTCCCGGAATATTCCAATTGCTGCTGCTTGCTTACGAATTGAACGCCGTACAAGCACTTCTTGGTCTTCCTGTGGGTTTCTCCTTTAGAACAGATCCAGTCTCTTCAAAATTATTAATCCAACCTTTTATCGCGTGTTTTGACGGAACGACACCATGACGTCCTAAATTATAAAAACGTCGAAACTCCCTCTCCACAGCTTCCAAACTATCATTGTTTTTATAAAACATTTTTACGGCTAATGCACGCTGTAGTCCGTTCCACTGATCCATGATTACTAAAATGGCGGAGTGTTTACTTGCTAAATGTCACTAACCCGTACATACCATGTGCTGAAATAATTATCAATTTTTATTTGTTATTAACAGAACCAAATGCATGAATTGAAATAATGTTTTGGTAGCTAAGGTGTTGCAGGAGGATACATCAAGTATGGTGCTACAGACGCTGTATGTGTTATGGCGTCAGTTGATCCAACTTACTTATAAATAATGCATCAAATTAAAGCAGAAAAATATGTGATGTTTATCCAGTACTTTAACAATTAATGAAGTGACTAAATAAAGAGAAATATATATCATATTATTATATCTCTGATTATAAAACTTTTACGGAAATCCTTATGTTAAAAACCGAACTGAAATAAAATATGTGTACTTAGTTACTTTCAAATGTGAACCTATTTTAATTAACCTCTATAATAGATACTTCCTTATAATTTATACGTTAGTTAGAGATTCCCCTTCCACTCTGCGGTCATATCAGATTATTTTTATCCAGGAATAGCATTAGGTTACAATACCAGTATGTGCACCAATGACGGTAATTAAGCTTTCTACGGCCATGAACATTAATAGAAAATATTAAAATTAAAAAATATTTGCCAATAGATAATACACATAATTTCCTTGCATTTACAACGTAATTTTACGTACCTGCTGTGGACCTAGATACGTAGAAATTCAAATGTACGAAAGTATTCTAAACTTACTATGTTTAATTGAATATATCATATATTTGCATTTCACTTCTTTCTTGTATCTGCTCTCACTATTTTCCTTATTTACTTCCTTCGGAGTTGTTGCTTACGGTTTTAGTCATTGGTAATTTTTTAACAAACATCCAAATGTCTGATCCTTCGCGTCTTTATTGGCGTATACGGTTGCAAAGTGTCCCACAAAATGTTCGAAGACTTGTACACCTCCAGCACCTCTCTCAGCACTTCTTTTCTATTGACGATTTCATCTCATAGTGAAACAAAAGAAAATAGTAAATACACAATTTGTTGAATTGCAAGAACAGAGGCAAGGCGATATTTTACACTGTCAGTTCTTTATTACACTAGACCACTTGGCATTTCGTGGATTAACTTGCACACTAAACGCGATTTTTGTATAAGCATAAAATCTTCTAGACTACATAAAATCATAAGTACTACATGTGGTTGATCTCGTATTGAAGAGAAGATTCCAAAAATGACTGAATATACAGGGTGATCTATTTAAAAAACCAAAGTGACTAACAATATCAGAGAAACGGCAAATCTAGTAACATTGCAAATGTCAAATCTGGAATGTCCGTATCCCAAAATAGACTTATCCCAAATTTTATACAATTCGAATTAGCAATTTAAGAGATAATTGGCCGTTTCCAGACTTTTCGTCTACTCTGTATACCTTTCCACATGTAGAAACTATACAATATACAGGGTAATTCGTATAAGAACCGATACAAAGCAGGGGCATGTAGGGGAACCTAAAATATGGTGATTCCTGAGAAGTTATCACCAGTAAGTAGAGTTCAATTGTAACATTCTATAAAGGGTTGTAAAGGAGGAAGCATCATTAAAATGTGACAGAATTTTTTAACACGTCGGCGGATCTAAAAAGTGATTACTTTATTGTCTAGGGAATTTAATTCTAAAACATTTCTTACTCTTGTTATTTTTCAAAAAACTTTATCATTTTCAACAAAAACCCGAATAACTAAAAACACGTATTGCAGTTGGATATTTAAAATTATCGAAAATTCAAAAGTTGCCTATGAAATGAAACGTCAAACTTGACTATCGGGGAAAAGTCATTTAATTTTAGTAATTTCTTACCGAGTATTTTGAAAATGGCCGGGAAGTTTTTCATTTAGCGAACAAGTTGACATGCTATTAATGTTAGGTTTCTTTGAATGAAATTGTAATTTTAAATATAATTTTAATGATCGATGTTGTTATGCCGGTGTCTAGAACCTCGATATTTTTTTCGTATGGTTACTGTTCCTAAGTGATAGTTCAAACTTATCGTCCTTTGATTGTATCAAGGCTAGAACCTCAGTACTGATATTTGGAATAATAGCCACCACCACAAATAAATCGGTTCCCCAGTGTATTCAAAAATAATTTTAAGTCACATTCCTTTACAAGAGATAGTGGATTGTTGACCGTCAAATAGCGGGGACGTGTGTGTGAGCTCCGTATTCAAATAATAAAAGAATGTGAAATAAAGGTCATTACTCGAGTGACCTCAAGCGGCATCAAGTGTTGTAACTTATCGTGAAATGCTGTGAACGACAAGGTCGATTCCCGACCTTACCCAAACATATATATATAACCACCAGAGTTGTTCACGTTATAATATTATCACAACCAATAAGCGAGTCACCCTTAAAAAATGTTCAACATATGGAAGAAGAAAACATGGAACAAAATGTGCATAATCAAAATAAGTCGAATTTAATCACCAATTCCCAACTAACGTATGGGCGAAAGTTTCTAGTGGGAGAAGACTTTAACGCCAAACATACCGACTGAGAATTACTAAATGTTTCATTCCATGAAATTTATCATAGATGCGGGAAAAAGTTTTGACTTGGATTCTGACCATTCTGCAGTCATTTTAAGAGTTGGTGAAAAAATAATCACAAAATAAACTAACCCAACTCTCATAAACAAAATAACGGATTGGGCTAGCTTAGAATAGAATTGCAATAAGAAATTAATTTAAATATCAATTTAAGAACAATTGATTAAATAGAATAGGAACTGAAAATTTTACCACATTTATACCATGGGTTGCATTTAATAATATCAAAACAATCACAAGAATCGGAAAAAGGAAAAGAAACCTGTTCATAGAAAAAATGTCACCAAGAAGGCGAAAGTAACAAAAATGTCACACCTAGATGACAAAACGGTTTTAAATAACAAAACACAAAAACTATGAACAGGAAATATACAAATTAAAAGACGAATCTATGAAATCATTCATATAAAGAAATTGATTGCTCGTTATGGAAAGCCACAAATATATAAAAAGGCCGATTATATCAACTCCTCCTATTGGAGAAGAGCAAGAGAAAATAAACAAAAACGAAACTAGTCGTCTCAATTTATATAACAAATATTGTGTGGTACAGATTTTGAGTTTTTTTGTTTCATACTTTATTCTTTGGGTTGTGGAAGTAAAACATGTATAACAAATGTGAAAAATATACTGGGTTGTTCATTTTTCATGACTATAAATAAACGAGCAAAATCGACACATTAGTCAGCATATTCATTATAAAGGGTATAATATAAGACCCATTAAGTACTATACATTTACAACCAACTACAATTTACCGTTAAAGCATTCTCGTTTCCCAATGCAAGATCCTGTAGATAGAGTCCTGCAAATATTGAAAACAGGACAAAAAAATATATTAACAAAACAAAAGTCGGAGTAATTATGAATATTATAAATATTTTTTTAACAAATTGATTTTAAAAGATCATCAGAAAGGATTTAATATAAAAACGACTTCTAAGGTGTTATGTATTTGTGATTAGTTGATAATTGAAGAAACTCTTAAATTTGTAAGACAAATCTATTAAATATAAAAACTATGACATTTTTTATGTTATCATAATCATCGTAATTCAGTTAAGGACTACATATATCATGAGGATTCTTACCTTCCTTGTAATTTGTATCCTGACTGCCTAAGGAAGTTTCGTCCGCTTCGTTGAGCGTTCCGTATCCCACCGACCAGGAACAGATAGCTCTGCGCTTTTCTCTTCTAGTGAATGGTGGATCGGCCCACCCAGTGCTCAAGGAGGCTGGCCGTCGCTTGCCCACGCCACTGATGCCACGTAGGGGTAACGATGACGCTCTATCGTTGCATAACGATTGTATCGGAAGAGTCATTGTATCTTTTTAAGATAAAATTATTATATCGGCCTGGTGGAGTTTCGTATGTCTGCAAAAAAATGAAAAACTTTTCAAAATAGAAAAATATAACTTCCAAAATTTTAATTTAGGGATACCTGATACAGGGTGCGCCAACGAAAACGAAACAGAGCATTTTTTCGGTTCATCAAGAGATTTGGGACACGTTAACTTTGGTTTAGGGAAAGGTTTTCTGTTATAAATTTACAGCGATTTGCTTGACACTCTGGGCAGGGCAACAGCCACCCCCAAAATTTCAAATGGCAAGGGGGGTCGAGTAATACATCAAATTAAAACTTTTTGGAAGGGTTTTGTTGATACATTAAACCACCATTAGAGACTAAATCGTTTTTTTTTTCGATTGAACCATATTTGTATGGCAAAGTAAGATTTTGTGATAGTTATTTCATATTAATAAAAGTTTAAATACGCCCAAATTAACATTTTTTCCTCCTTTGAGTTAAAAACGATTCTTGTTAATTTAAAATCAAAAACAGCTTGATCTTTCTTGCTACAATATTCGTATGAAATGCTTATCTAATCATTTTTACCTTTAAGTATTTCACAGAGAGGTTTTATTTTTTAGTTTGGCGTGCCAATTTATCATCGAAAATGGTTTATTCGATTGCAGAGAGAATTAAAATTAATGAAATTTTTCATAAATGGAAAATGTGGAAATCAACGTCATGAGGACAAGCATGTGAACAGAAAGTTTGTGCTGGAATTAGTGGTGAAGTTTAGAAAACTGGTTCGGTTGCAAATAAAAGAAAAATCCTACACGCCCGATTATAAATGAAGCGATGGAGGGGGAGGCTTTGGGACAAATGGTTTTAGAACCAACAACTAGGACGATTTTGAGCGCCTCCTACAATTTTGTGAAATCATGAGTAAAAAGTTATTGGAAATTTTTTATAAAAAAATTCCTCTATTTCTTAGTTCATTTTCCAAATTATCTGATTGGAATTTCAATTGAAATACCTCCTCCTGCAGGGGAATACCGTATACATAACAATTTATAGATACCCTATGGAGGTCCGGTTATGAAAACCTTATGGACGTCTACTTCTCGACACTGTACGAATTTCCTATTCTGATATATATCTATGGATGTCCATCTGATAACGGCTGAACAGATATCGATTATTCTAAGGATATCTGGACTTACAATTGGCGTTACCGATTAGATGTCCAATAGACAATGTTGTAAGATTAGATGGACAAAATTGCGAGATAAGGGGGGGGGTTACATGAAATCTATGGTTTATTCTAAACCTATAAATACACAAGACGAGTTATGGAATAGAATTCAAGATACAACCAATTAAATACAAATAATAACTAAACATTTTTAAAGTAAACGCTTAAACACATATATAAGAGCTCATGGTGGCCATGTTGAAAATAGGTTAACAACATTTGAAGATTGTGTGTGACGTATGTTTTAGTTCATGCTTTTTATAATTTTATTTTCCTTTTTGGATTAGAATACAAGGATTTTTACCTTTATTATTGATGTTATAAATAGCATAGGCTTCTTTAAAATAAATAATGTTCTATTGTTGTTTTATAATTTTTGTCTCATTTCATTTTAATATTTACATCAAATAAATACCCCTTATCGCAAAATAAAATTAATTTTTAGAGATGACCAATTTGGAACATTCCATATAATATTTCTAATTTACGTAGAATTAAGACAATATGCTAATAATTTTTTTTTTTTACGAATTTCTTTTAATTAGGATAAATTTTATAGTTGCAACGACGCGGCACCGTGCGGTCTATTAGAAACTTTCAAATATCTCGAAAACGGTTAATATTTTGAAGATCAAAAAAGTATATCTTTTTTATACAAAAAGCGTAAGGAATTCCAAAGTAAAATATTAAAGTTGTAAATTATTAAATGACAAAAAATTTCAGGCTGATTTATTCTATTCAATATGGCGTGTTATATTGTAACAACTATGACCTCAAGATATTAGTAATAGGTTCTCTCTCTTTGATAGTGTTCTTTATCACTCGCATGGATTCGTATATGACCTCAAATATTTAAAAAAGTCGATACTTTTCAGGCTGATTAAATTTATAGACAAATTTATTAAACAAAATCAATTTTGATTTAGAAAAAACATGTCAACAAATAATGCTCTACAATTTTTCTCTGATACAGTTTTTCAGAATTTAGAGGATAGCAAATCATCAATGGCCAGGTTTCTAGACTTGGCCAAAGCTCTTGATATCGTCAACCACATTAAATTATTACAAAAGCTAGAAAAAATGGGTATTCGATGAATGGCATTGAACTTAATAATAAATTACTTGACAAACAGAAAACAAGTTATAAAATTAGAGGAAACATATAGTGACGAGTTAACGGTACAGATCGGTATCCCGCAGGAAACCATCCTAGGTCCAGTTTTATTTGTTGTTTTGGTCAATGATTTATTAAGTGTAGACCCTAATGCTAAAGTTATGTCATATGCAGATAACACTGAAGTAATCATGTCTGAGGATACCTGGCTAGGCCTAGAAAATAAAACCAACAATGTTATTAATACAAGGTTACATCGATCTCCTTTATTTAAGCCGTTGCTATGGTTACTAGTAACAAAATGAATACTTTTTTGTACTAGTACAATAATAGGCTTTTTCTACAAAACGTGTTACTTGATATAATGTATTGTATTATCATACGCTTGAAGAAAAATAATATTTTATTACAAATATTAGTTATTATTACGTTATCCTACGATATCATTATCATAATCATTAAAATGGTCACTTAGTTGGTTTTTATAAATTGGTTTCTGTAAAAAATAAATTTAAATATGTGAATTGAGCCAAATAGAGATCACTATAATAATTATGGTTGTTCTACCATTATGCAGTAGAAGTTATCCATTACAAATGTCTAAGACAAAATATACTTATTTTAAAACTCCACGACGGTTATAACGTATTAAGTATAAAGAAACAGTTATTTTTGATTTTCAAATTTTTATTTGCAAAAGATATACATAAATTGATAGGGTCTTTTATGAAAATGCTAGAAACAATTTTTCGCCGGCGTTAGAAATAAATTTAGGTTACATCTCATACAATACACTTGGAATTCGGATTGCTTGCAACAGTTACACCTTTTTGTGTCAGCTATATCATGCATGCCAAGATAATGCTCGTGTCCATCACAACGTAGGTCGTCAACTGGCCGCGAAGCTTTTTGGCCAGTATTCGACAAACTAGACTTTGTTGAAGATCTACCAAATTGACGTTTTCTGGTAGATCTGTATTTACACAGACCAGCAGCAATTTCTTCACGAAAATCCCGTCGTTGCAATACCTTCTTCGGATCGTTAACATCTTGGGTCTGGATGTGACGATTCACAATGTATGCTTTAGTTATCGCCATATCTAGCATATGATAAAAGAGGCGCAGCATTGCGTTCTGTGTCTTTAGGCGAGTGTCATATCTACCCATTAGTCCACGCCCAACAATTCAACCCCATCCATATAGTTTTAGGAGTTACTGTTACTGAAGATCTTAATATGGAACTACTTGCTACAGATGTAAGGGATGTTGTGTCAGACTCTTCACCCACTGAACTAATATGCAATGATAAACCGGCTGAATTTATTTACAACGATTCTGCCTGGTGCATTTGTTGTAAGTATTTAAAAATTTCAATATCACCTTTTACGACAAATTCTCATAAGTATCATCTTTTTCAGGTGACAAATTCTCTTGATTCAGTGAATTCCCAGGAAGAAGTCTGGATCAGCGAAGGTATCATCAGAGTCAAAACCACCATCTAAATCGTCATTGTTGATGGTGTGCCGTCGACCGATACACATCGTTCCCGATAAAAATTAAATTTCAGTCGGAATTGTTTCTTTAAAAAATGTTAAGTCAGTGAAGTGTGCCATAATTAGTGTTTGGATCAATTGTGCTATAAATAATTCAGTTCTAATTAATATTAACGGTATGCGTTAATATTGTTTCTTTTTTAAATATGATTAGTTGTGCTTCATGTTTAAATTCGATAAGCAGAGGCAGACCGCCAATTAGTTGTGATGGCTGCAAAAAAGAATTCTATACTGTTTGTGTTACAAAAACTGCTGATATCGTTAATTTGCTGAATACAATATCAGAGTTGTACTGGAGGTGCCCTGCTTGTGTTAAAAATTGTGTATTACTTGATGCTGCTGGTGTACAGAATGTTGTTTAAGATAAACTCTCAGAAGTTTTGTCCTTCTTTAAGGGGCGGTTAAACACGATTAAATCAGATCTCACTAAACTCGCAGATATTGACAAGACACTATATCAATAAAAATATTTAGATGTTGTAAAGGATAGATCCTAACCTGTTGTAATAATTAGTCCTAAGTATAGTAATCAGTTTACTTATACAATAGCTTATATTTTACGTAACGTCAACCCCTGTGCAGAAAATTTTAAATTGGCTAAAATCGGAAATATCAGAGATGGAGGTATTCTGATTGAATGCAAGAACAAATGACTGAAAAAATTTTTCCTGAGGTTTTGTGTAACTATCTTTTTAGATATAATACAAAGGTTTTTTGGAGGAATCATAATGTAAAGTGTTAAAGATTTTTCCCACAAGGAAAAATCATAAAATTTATCAAGCTCTCATTCAGGTAGATAAGTCGGTATATGATCGGGTATTACAGGTTGGTAACTTATTTGTTGCATATGACAGTATATGACGGAGTTGATATATACAGATTGTAATTAATTTAATCATTCTGCTCAGAAATGTAACAAAAATTCGTCTTGTATGTATTTTTTAGGTTAATACATGCATATTGTGCTGTATATTAGATAAAACTTTTTAGGTGATAACATTTATTAGAAATATTTGCATTATAAGTTATGCAATTGGGTTGTACCTGTTGAACAATATGAATAAATCTGAATAATCCGATTCTACAAAATTCATCAAATCAACAATTTGCTCCTAAGTCAACTTCAGTACACTGTACATCTTTTTTCTGTTTTCCGGAAACTTTACAATAGATATTTTTGTTTTAAATTGAGATGCCATTTCTGTAACATATATTATACCTATGTTGGGATACCCTTTATTATTATCATCATCAGGTAAAAAAATTAAAAAAAAGCCTAACGCTGTAGATACTAGTTTTTGAAATACATTTATAACTAATCCGTCTCTAAATGGTCATAACTCATAATATTTATTTCCTAATAAATTATCTAATTTACTTACCAACTCACTTTTATGTTTTTAGTCAAAGTCTAATATTTATAAATCACTATTTTGATCTCCGAAAAAGGCACGTTTTCAATAATAATTTTGTCATCCACCCTCAGCGAAGGTGAATAATAAATTGTCCACAACAATCAAACGAATAAAAATATAGAATTCAGGTTGGTACTCGTTGTAGTTTATATTTGCCTAGAGATGGACAATCGGTTTTAGGCAAAAAAATATAAATAATTGTTGATATGGTAAAAAAAATACACCATCTACAGACGACAATACAGGCTAGAGGGTTAAATATAAATAAAAAATAAAACTTGTTTAAATTTGTGTTTTTTGTAGAGCTACATACAAATAGAATATTCATATTAATATATGAATATTAAAATACAATTAGATCTTTTTTCTTTCTTCATAATTTAAAAACAAATGATAAATATCTCTGGGACATAATTCATTTTGAAAAATTATTACCACGTTTCTGTAACTTTAAATATTGCTTGCACGAAGTTACAGAGTGGTCATTTTTAAAAAAATGGGTTCTTTCCTGAGGACTGTTTATCTAAAACTAAATTTATTTTCAAGAATATGAAAATGTCTAAATTCTTAATCTTAGCACAAATATTAAAAATGTAAATTTTACAAAATTGCCTATTTGCTATAAAAAGTCAATGTTTTAAATTTTGGACACAGTTTTTGAAGTACGAACACAATATATAAATTTGGCACAATATTGAAATTTGCACTGCAACGTATACATTTCGTCTTTGTACTTGAGGAAATCGTTCATACATATTCTACAAACATATTTGAGGTGGCTGCATCCTCAAGAATAGAAATAACTTCTTTCCGAAAGCTAGGAATAAATATGTAACGAGTATAATCAGTCTATTACTGCCACCCCAATACTTTGGAATAATTACTTCATAAATATTACAGCTAATAAATATTTCATTATTTATATTTATATAGTGTCCAAATGAAAGGAATAAATTCATTATTTCGTAAATCGGCAATTTTAGGGGAAAATCTTGAAACCCGTCGATTTTTATTTTTAAATGGGCGCTTCGTCATATCACTTTCTTATTTTTGACGTCATCTCTGTGAGCGTGATGACGTCATGAATAAAATTTTTAAATAGAAAAGTGGGTCTTGCAATACCTCAATTGAAAGGTATTTTAAATCTCTATTCACCCATATCAATATGTCTAAATAATTAATTATTGTATGTTGTCAAAAAAATGATTTATTAAATTTTATAATTAAGTACAACCAAATTGAAAGCAAGTGCTCAAATAGGTTTACCGTCTGCTAAAATACAATGCGAAAGACGAGCAGGGAATTCTTCTCGAACTTTCGTTATAACTTCCGGCGTTATTTTTGCAATCTCAATGCGTATCCGTTCCTTGAGTCCATTAATGGTTTGTGTTCTATTTATGTACACTTTACTTTTCAAGTAACCCCATAAAAAGAAATCGAGAGTAGTTAAATCTCTTCGACCTATCCACGAATTTGGGAAGACGTTGTTCAAGTAATTTCTCAGCAAGACAGCATAGTGCGATGGCGCACCATCTTGCTGCAGCCACAAGTCATTTCTGTTTGGAAACAACCGGTTTAATTCTGGGAACAAGAATTTCTGCAGAATTTGTAAATATCGAGGACCTGTTAAGGTTTCTTCGAAAAATTATGGTCCTATTATTTATTATTCCCGCCCAAACATTCACTTTCTCTGGGTATTGAGTCCGGTACTCCTGCATCCACAGTGGATTTTCTGTAGTCCAATGCTGGAAAGTCTGACGATTCACATGACTGTTTAGGAGAGATGTAACTTCATCAGAACAAAGAACTTTCACTAAATTATACTCGTCTATCAAAATGAAAAATCTTCTTCCATAAGTTCCTGCACTAAATTTACTTTATAGGGATGTCACTTCTCCTTTTTTTTGGCGTTCTAAGAACTGTTTGATGGCCAACCTCATTGTTTAACGCTACTTGCCGTAAACTGGTATGAGGATTATCTTCAAAGGTAATCAGAACATCTAGTTTCTTCTTTTCAGATATCTGTTTTCTACTACCTTTGATCTTTTCCATGACCCGTTTCTCTAAATTTTTTCTCTATTTTGCTTACTGTGTACTTTAAGGGTAGTATAATGTGAACACAAAAATAAAATTATCATTGGGAAAGGGCCTAAGTTTAACTGTAGATGGGCGTCACTTTGGTGGTTCCAAATAACTTATATTTAATGGGTCTTCCACCCTGTTATAAATGAGATACAGGATCTTTTATCAATTTGGTCTATTTCTTTCTGAGCTCATAACTTTCGAATTACGTTGTATATTATTTTGATATTTGATATGCGTAATAATCATTATTTGGAAAATTTACAAAAGTATTACCAAAAAGAAATACCAGGACCGGCTTGACAAAAAAATTAAAAATTCATTTTTCCCAAAAAACAACAACCTGTATATCGATACAGTTTTAAATTGATTTTTATAATTCGATAGAGCAGGAAAATTGATTGTACTCATCTACTTTTTATTTTTCCACAGACAATTGTACTATCAAAATTTTATCTTCAAAGGATGATTTATGAACGTTTTAGGAGTTATTAAATGGTATCGGAAAGATTTTTGTTAATTTTCCTACTGAAATAAGATTTACTTAACTTATCTAGAGAAGCATTCAAAAAATTGAATTCAATTTGTACTCTTACAAATACAGACCACTGGAAAATGTGACTACAGAGCCATACTTAGGACATAATCATTGATCTAAGACAATTAAATTTCGATAGTTCTTCATATAGTTGTGTAATTTTTAGATGTTGATTTGGACAATCAAGCAGTCCGTGATGTACAATTACTTGTATCTGCCTATTTTCTCTTTGTGTTCCAGACTCAGTGCGTGATTACTTCTTAATCTATTTATTATTTTAATAAAAACTCTTATGTTCAAACTAAAACCACTTTTGTCTTGGAACTTTTTGTACACATTCTTTACAACTTTTCCAATTCTCTTACTTATCTATCTTGACAGTTATCAATGTTTTAGTCTGATGTAAATGTTACCATATCGTCGACGTATTGTATTATTTGTGTATCTTTACTTAGACCATTTTCCAAATCTATATTATACAAGGTAAATAGAAGCGTGCTTAGGATGCTTCCATGTGGAATTCCTTTATTGGCAACTCAAGGGTTGGAAAACGTTTAACTAGTTTTTAGGAAGATTACCCTGTCTGAATAAAGCGACCTTAAGAAGAAGGGTATTTTTTAAGGGACTGCAATACTTATTAGTTTAAAGCAAAGGATATCTAGATTAATATGGTCAAATGCAGAGGAAATGTTTAGAAAAACTGCAGCTGTAGTAGGGTTGTTTGTGAAATGTAGTTGGATATAAGAGACCAGAGAGGTGACAGCGTCTTGAGTAGATCTGCATTCCCTGAATCCATGTTGCGAAATTGATAAAATTTGTTCTCTTTCCACAAACATTCAATTCTATTTTTTATTAATCGCTCCATGGTCTTTAGAAGGCTAAGGAGATGTGACGATATTAGTTGGATATATTATCTGGATTTCCTGGTTTTTTCTTTGTCCAAATGTTGTTAAAAATGTTGAGGAGTAATATTTTCGAGTGAACGGAAAATTGTATAACAGAGAATATAGAACATTACCCTTTCCTGGTGCAGTATTATTTTCCTTAAGGCTTCAATTTAATTCCCATTGCTGGAAAGGCCTTTCTCCACGGCCATTAGTGGAATGTATTTAGTCCAAAATAATTTCTAATAATAGAATGTAAACATTCGCACTCTTGTTTCTTATGTGTTTTGCATGTAAATTTCTGGTCGTGAGAAAATAGTCCGTTCCTCAATTAGAATAGCAATATTCTTTTAATTCTAACCTTTTTACAGAATATACTATTCCAAAATACCTTTATCTCTGGATATCGATGGGATATAATTTGGTATCCATCAGCGGCGGCTGGTGTCTTAGTACATAGGTGGGGCCAGTGCAAATGTTGTTTTTTGGTATTCGATAAAATGTTCTTTCGTGAATAATGCGGTAGCTATCAGATATCCTGTAAAACTAAATCGAGCCCTAATTTGTTGTATAATATAATCACAAACTTCCAAGGCTTCTACCTTTTTTTTCCTAACAAAACAAAACACACACGAAACAAAAAAATGCATTTTTTTTATCACATGCACAAATCCAGTTATTTTTTAAATACATATTCGGATTAAACTTTCTTATACGGCCTTTGAAATTTGCCGAACTAGAGGTAGTAGCCTTCTGTGTTTTTGTAATTTCTAAATCGGGAAGAGGTCTTCCAAGTTCTTTAATTTCAATTTTCTCCTCGAGCGAGTGCGTAGAAAAAGGTTTCACTAGTAAATAACTTATTTTATTCATTTCGCCTCAGACGATGTGTAAACAGAATTTATTTAATTATATACTTTAATTTTAAAGCTTAAAAAACATTTAACACGCACAATGCTACTCAAATATTAGGGAAACAATCGCGAAATATTAATCCGCCTCCATCCGAGCCATTCAATCGACTGGCTCGGTCTCGACATTGAACATGCATTCTGGATATCGATCATGGTGACCGCGAATACCCATCGGTATATCGAGCGCGTGGGGGCCAATTGAGGATGTGCTCGGCTGGAGATTTCGTAGTTATAATACATAATTTGTTGCGTGTACGAATAGTACGACGCGAATTTTTTCATCGGGACCAAATTATATAATGATAAATAGTTACTACATGTATCGTATAGCCATAATTTGAGCAAATCATTATATTTCTTAAATGTTTTTAGTTTTTACTAGTGGTAGTGCACCGGCCCCTTGGCTCCATAGGACAAGCCGCCACTGGTATCCATAATGGTAAAATTTTAGCATAAAATTCTTCTAACCAAGAGGCGTCAGGATTAATACAGTTTTTCTTTTTCCTTTTTTAAAGGTTCTTATTGAAACGGCATCCAACCTTTTATATTCAACTAAATTGTTAATTATGGGATTTTGTTTGTAATTATTATATGCTGGTTTCCGGTTTTTTGCAGCAATTTCACAGTTTGGGTTTGGGAATATATCTTTTATGGTATTTAGGACTAGCTAGATCAGCTGCTTCTCTGATATAGCTTATAAGTTCTTCATAAGTGGTTGGAGTTTCAAGGGAAGCAAGATTAACTGAATATAAGTTCCAATTTGTTTTTTTAACATTCCAAATACTATGATGGTTTGCCGTGTTTCAATTCACCTTAATTAGTACTATAATTGCCATCAATATGAATATGGGCAAATGGTTGGATCCATGTCGATCTGTATTAATTGACCAGTTCAAATATGTTACAATGTCTTGGGTCGTAATAGTTATGTCAATAGCTGAATTACCTGTAGCAAGAGTGAAAGAACCATCATTTACATACACTAAATTACAATAATTAATGGCTTCTAAAAGAGTTTTCTCTAATAGGTCATCAGATTCACAACCCCATGAAATACTGTGGGCGTTGAAATCTCCTCCAACAATGAAAGGTGTCTGTAAGCTTTTAAAAAAGGAAAACCACTGCCCAAAAGAAACTTGGTTTCTAGGTTCATTATAGATGGAAACTAAAGTTAATGGTTTTTTAAGTGAACGAGATTTAATAATTATAATTTTGTAAGTAAATGGATAGTTATTGTTCAAGATTGGTTCTTCGATGTTAGTGGGATTTTTTACAAGTGTGGCACATCCTCCATACTCATCTCTACGATCAGTTTGATAACAGTTAAAACCCTTAAAATTGTAATACAAACCTGTTTAAACCAGGTTTCTGATAATAAGGCTACATGTTGGAACTGTAACCTTTTAGATAGTATATTTATATCGACTTTTAACTAGTGGTTACTAGATAGATTTTTATTTTTTGTTATATTTTAATTATATTTTTAACTTATATATAAATAGAGGTTGTTATAGTTTTTCTGATATAGATGTCATTGTAATTTGCTCATGTTTTAAATAAAAACCAAGAAAAAACAAGATATTCTGCTGAATATTATATACCCCTCAATATTATATGAATATTGTTTTTGTATAATAAATATAATAAAGTTTTCCTTATTCGCAACTGCCGATCGGCAGTTCCATTGTAGGATATTCATGAGGTTTGCGAATTTGATGACATACTTACATCAAAAAACTTACTAATTAACTGAATAATATCTAATTTTGATACATTATAATTTTTTAAACTATTTAATTCGTTGTGAATTTGAAAACTTTAAGTTTATAAGATAATTGAGGCAACTGCGTATTCCCTCGGGAATCTTGGGAATATTAACTGGGAAAGCAATTTCTTTTCTTACCATCTGTAGCAGACCGGGTGTATTTGCCGAGGCCTTTTATTACAATTCAAGTAGTATTAGACTTATTTACAGAATGTTTTGGTATATTATTCTGATTATTATTAAAAGAAGGCGTCTGAGAGCGTTCTGAAAGAGAGATGTTATTTGAAATTGTAGGGTCCATATTTAAAGTTGAAGGGACATTGTTTCTAGCTGCCATAAATAAGTGTGAATTCTTTGGAATCTGTTTATTAGCATCAAACAAGTTAATATTGGCCATACTAAGTCTATTTAATTTTGTTTAAATTCAAGACATTTCGATAGGTTTGTGAAAAAATATTCACCATTGTGCATTCCTTTGTATTATGAGATTCTCGGCATTTATTGCATCTAGGTTTGCTTTTACATTGACTATCTAGATGCCCGTATCGCAAACAATTAAAACACAAAAGGACTTTTTGTTTATATGGTTCGATCTCTTCTAAAACATTTTTTAATTACTACATACTTTAGCAAATTTTTTGTCTTAAATGTGACTATACATGTTTTAGTTGAAACGTGTTCGGTTTTTTTAGTATCATTAAGAAGCTGTTCTGTTCTTCTAGAATTCTTTTACAATTAGCTACTTCAAAATTACAGTGACTATCATATTATTTTATTTTAGATTTATTCTTCAGAAAATTCGGTATCTAAATCTCTAATTATTCCCTGTCTATGAATAATAAATTCTGGAATGTATATTTGTAAATTATTTTTAGAAAAAATTTAATTTATTATAGTTAATAGTATTGTAAAAGAAAATTTTCCATTAAAAAAAAGAAAATTTTATTTATTGTACCTTGTGTATCAGGGTTTATTAAAAGTTAATTAAAAATTTATTATTCTTTAGAAAAAGCTTTAGAATTTTTTTTTTTAAATATTAGATAATTGGCTGTTTTGTAGTCTTTTAGTTTAACTATTTTCTATTTCTACCTATTGAGTCAATACTACTAATTTTATTATCAATTTCAGGAAAATTACTAAGAATGATATCTCCGATTTTTAACGCCACAAGTTTTACTTTAAAATCAGTTGAATTATTGTCTCATTTTTTTTTATTTGTATAGGTAGAAGGTGTAAATATCGTTCTCGGTGAGTTTAAAAATTAATTTAAAAGAAAATTAATGAATTAATATTTATACTTCTTATCTTTATGTCAGTAAAAAATATGCGTCGGCCAGTTTTTTGTGTGTTCCTTTTTATAAAAACTGGTAATGAACTATAATCGCAAACGAAAATATAAATGAATTAGGAGGCCTTCAATACAGGACGGAGAGTTATAATTCGCTTTTAAAATTTAAATTCAAGATTTATTAATATCCGAATCCAAAACAATTTTTACCCTTTCCTTTGTTTTTCATCCTTATCCTTACACCGTGGTCCTCTTTGTTTGTATTGATTAAGTCGTCCTGAAAGAACCCAGGACGTGAAATGCTGTGTCTTTAGTTTATTATGTTTGGGTAAATAAGTAACATCTAAAAAAATAAATTTGATGTTTCGATTTTTATTTGTACTATGGAACGTAGTCTTAAATGCTAAAATTTAGTAATTACTGTTGTGTTTCATGTCTTAGTATATTTCACCCCAGCTGTAGATATGATAGATGTAAAGATGTCGTTACGTCAGCTTAAATCTGAAGAACTTAAACATCGCGACAAAGGTTATTCTGATGAAATCGATACTCTTAGAAAGGAGGTAGAGGAAAAAAATAAATACATCAGACGCTTAGAGAAAGGTAAACACAGTTTTACGGATGAGGCGAAAGAAAAGCTTAACAGCAAACTGCTGGAACAAAGGAACCGTATTAACGAACTAAACTTAGAAATACAGACACTCATGCAACTAAATGACGAATTTGAGTCAAAATTAAGAGTCCAACAACCGTACATTAGAACATAAATATCAAATTAAAGACGCAACTAATATCAATAAAAACATGCTCACTTCCATATATGTTCTTGAGAATGAGATGCATATTAAGGAGATAAAAAAACTTAAGCTTTTGCTCGATAAAAATACCTGCCAATTAAATAACATACCACCACAGATCCTTATCGATAAAGCGACTCAATTAGAAACTATGAAATCATCGTCTGCACCTAGCCTTCCCTCTTAATCGTCCACAGTTTCTCGCCGACCTCAGTTCTTAATAATGGGGGATATGAAGGTTTTATAAGCATAGTAAAACACCAGACTAACAAAAAGTATGACATAAATTGTCAGTGCGCCGACGGAATGCTGTTCGATGATCGCATTAAACTATGCCTAAAGTTAATGAATAACTTCACCAAGGACGATGTTATTATTCTATTTACCGGAGTAGAGAATTCATTGAAATGAAAACCTATCAAGTCTAATCTATTACAATCTATATTAAACTGCTCTAGCGATACAACTTTGTTCATTTGTGGGGCATCTCTTTATAACGATCGACCATTCTCAACAAAATTCGAGTAATTCAGGAGTACGATTCTGACATACGTCTCATTCGTCAACACGAACATTCACATTTCATTACATCTAGATTTGTAAACAAAAACTGGTTGTTCAATATCCGTCAAAAGGAAGAACTTTTTCGGCTTATTCAGTATAGATATCGACTTCTCTGCAACATTTCGCAATCTATAATGCATTCTGATTCTATCTCTGACAAAACTGATTCTAGCACCCAAACAAATTTTATAACTACGTCAACTTAAACTATTCAAAATCTCAATACGACAATCTAATTGCCTATACTACCAAAATGTCCGAGGTTTACGAACCAAGTCCGCTGATATGTATATTGAACAGCACTTATTCTTGCTACAACTACATTATTATGTTAAGTGAAATCTAGCTTAATGAAAATTTTCACAGTTCAGAATTCTTTGCTATCTATTATACCGTTATACAGAAACTATACGCAGCCCAGTTGCGTTCATGGTGGTGGAACTCTTCAATTTCATCTTCCATTTAATGCTATTTGCACCCCATCTTCATCACAGTGTGAAGACACTTGGATAAAGACCAAAATAAACAACACCAACATAATATTTGGATGTGTAAACTCTGCTTGGGATAGGGTTAAATCCAAAGACGCTAGTTTAGGAGAAAAAGCGGCAGCCTGGTTGGAAACAAAAAGAATCGAAAAATGGAGGGTCATTAAAAAAGAGCCCATAATTCGAGCTACAAAAAAGGGTGGATTTTTACCGCTTTTGCTATCACTTTTAGGTGCTTTGGGCGCTGTAGGTGGCGGTGCAGCGGGGATTGCGAAAGCAATCAATGACGCAAAGGCAAATCAGTAGCAGCTCGAAGAAATGAAAAGACATACTATGGTTTTAGAAAAGGGGAAAGGCCTATATTTAAGACCATATAAAGGATACGGGGCAAAAAACTGAATTTACCTAGTGGAGCTCTTACTAACATAGATTTGAACCATTTCGTAAAAATATTAAAAATTCCGTATTTTAGAGGAATGTTTATGAGAAACACTTTACCTAAAAAAATTCATAAATATGAAAGCGGAATAGTAAACATAGATTTAAACTCTGGTGAAGGGACACATTGGACATCTTATGTAAAAGATAATAAAAACATTATATACTTTAACAGCTATGGTAATTTACCCCCACCAATATAATTAGTTAATTATTTTAATAGCGATGGTAAAGTCTATATATTCTACAATTGACAGAGTTCAATCTTTCAACTCATATAAATGCGGTCATTATTCTCTAAATTTTTTATATAATCATTACAAAAATATATATTAATCATTTGAAAGAAGTATTTCAATCACTCAGTATGTCTTACTCTTTTACTTTAACTGGAACATCTTCAATATTGAGTTACAATTTAAGTTCGGCAAAATATTTAACGACAATACAGAATATGAAATTGGTTTAGTAAATTTTAATACTTTTAATAGTATTTCTAATATTGATGAAATTAATAATGTTTTTTTATGGGGTACTCGAGCAACATCACAAAAATTTGAAATACCAACCGGAGCATATGAACTAGATGATATTGTAAATATTTTAAATAAACATATGTCTAGAAAAGAAAGTGATGCATATATGGAAATAACTCCTGATTTGAAGACATCCCTAACATCTCTCCGCTCTAATCGATATATATATTTTGCACATTCTTACTTACTTAACCAAATATTTGGATTTGAAGAATCAACACTTCACCCTAACAGTGGGTATGAAATAGTAGAGTCACCTCAAAATATTTTGTATTACCCTGTAAGCGTCAAGACCATTACCAACATTGTAGTAAAAATTATTGATCAAACATGTAATCTAATTAACTTTCGTGAGGACGAAATCACAGTTACTTTGCATATTAGAAAAGTATAAACATGGTGCTTAAGTTCTTCAATGTATATTTTCCAGAAAACTATAAAAGAATACATAGAAAAAATAAAAAGACTAGTTGCCATAACCCTGTTGCGAGAAGAACATCACAAAACAAGAAATTTTTAGCTTCGCTTGGTTTTAAAGTACTAGTATAATATGGAATTTTTGCACGTAACTGGTCAACCATTTGATGAACTGTCCATTATAAATTATCAGTTTCATACTTATCAACCAAACGTAACAGGTAATATTAATTATAATGATGAAATCCGTATATCAATTCAAGATTTGGATGCTTATACAGTACCTTGTAAAAGTTACCTATATATCGATGGTAAATTACTTACACAAGCTGATCAAGTAGCCACCCAACTGAAATTTATTAATAATGGAATTACATATTTATTTCGTGAACTTAGATATGAACTAAACGGTGTTGTAATTGATTCTGTGAGGGATATTGGACTTTTATCTATTATAAAAAATTATTTGAGTCTTAATGAAAACGAGAGTATTTTACACCAAAATGGTGGATGGTTCCCAAAACCGTTGCAAAATATTGAAAAGGATGCCACCGGTAACTTAAAATTAAAAGATGAACAGATTTTAGTACTCTCAAGGATATTTTAACGTCTGCATTCCTTTAAAGCTACGGAATGGTTTCTTTGAAGATTACAACAAAATCATTATGAACATGAAACAAGAATTAGTCCTAATTCGCTCGAATGATAATATTGATGCTGATATCGGTGTTGATGAAACTGGAAAGGCAAAAATCGAAATATCAAAATTATATTGGAATGTGCCTCATGTAACACCGAGTTTAAGTCATCAACTTCGTTTAACAAACATTGCTAAAAGTAATACAGACCTACCTATTAAATTTCGATCTTGGCAAATCATTGAGTATCCTTCATTAAATAATTCTACTAGACACACATGGGCTGTCAAAACAAGTTCAAAATTAGAAACTCTTCGACATGTAATCATAGGTTTCCAACAAAACGGGAAAGGAAAAATAACAGCAAATATGAGTCAATTTGACCATTGTAATCTCACAAATATACGAATTTTCTTAAATTCTGAACGATTTCCATACAACGACATGTATATTGACTTTGATACTAATAGATTTGCTACTTTATATGAAATGTTTGCCAATTTTCAAGAAAGCTATTATCATCTTAAAACCAATCAACCTATTTTTATTCCACAACAATTCAAAGATATTGCTCCCTTAATCCACATCGATTGTTCAAGACAAAAGGAGGTCGTGCAAGCAGGAAGTATTGTTTTAAGAATCGAGTTTGAAACAAAACAACCAACTATAGCTGACACTTCCGCTTATTGTTTAATATTGCATGAAAAGGAATTTTCCTATAACCCCACCACTAAAATTGTAAAGCAATATTAAAACAATTCGATTTATTTTTTTATCAGTTTGTGTACAATGTTCTTCGAAGAAAGGCGTGTCAAATTTTCACAAGATCTAGAAAAATTAAAGAGATATAGAGTTTTATGGGCAGATGAAAGAATTGATAAAATTCTTTGAAAAACTGAAGATATGTGACTAGTAGTTGATTTTCAATGTTTTAAAATAGAAAATAATAAATTTTTGAATAAAGAATTAGCCGCATATAATGGAGCTCGACTAAGTCACTATATATTTAAACCACCTTTTGCATTAAATCTACTACAACCGGATTTACGCAGCAGTGTGGCTAATGAAGAATTATCATTGTATTCATTGGAATAATGGTTTTACTCCTGTATCAGTTTGCCTCCATTATGGAAAAACTAACAGAAATGTCTGTGAAGTCAGCTGGAAAAGTTACGGCATCAGTTTTTTGGAATGCCAAAGGGATATTTCTTATTGACTATCTTCCCAAGGGGCAAACAATAAATGGTGAATATTAAGCTTCTCGAATCACCGTATGAAAAAATTCGCGAAAAAAGTCCTGGCTTGAGTAAGAAGAAAATCATTTTCCATCAGGACAACGCACGTCCCCACACAAGTGTGGTAGCAACGGGAAAATTGAATGAACTGAGGTACGATTTGTTGCCACATCGACCTTATTCGCCTGATTTGGCTCCTTCTGACTTCCACTTATTCCACGACTAAAAATTTTCCTCGGGGGAAAACTATTTTCCACGAAAGAAGAGTTAAAAGCAGCCGTCGACAGCTATTTTAGAGGACTTGTAGAATCGCACTTTCGTGATGGCATAATGGCTCTGGAACATCGTTGGACAAAGTGCATTGAACTTAAAGGAGATTTATGTTGAAAAATAAAACATTTCAAAAAAATATTTTTTCATTTTCCCTTCCATTTCGCAAACTTTTCAAATGACCCTCGTAATACATTATTTTGAAATATTGCAGTAATCTTTTCTTACCCTATATTAAATTCTTTTAATATAATTTCATAACTCTTTTTTACTCAACTTTTATTAAACTGAACTTAATCCATTAACATTACATTAAGCTGCAATACATCAAACAATTTTTCCTCATACCACGATAGTGAGACCTCTTCTGAAGGGCTACCTCCAGTTTTAATCCTATTATTGTAATAAAGCAACAGTTTTAATCGATTTTAGAATATAATATAATCAAATTGTTTTTGGTCAAAGTTAATATAAAATATTTGAATTGTTTATTTTATTTTCAGTTTAATATTGATATATTTTAATCGAGAACAAATATTTATTTGGCAAATGAGTGTATACAAGTGCATTCTTGAACGTCGCGGTTTTGTTTGACGTTTTCTATTAGTTCCTTTACATTAAATTTTAATCGTCATTGTCAGGGGACTTCAGCCAACAAAATTATTTACAAGAACCTTTTCCGGGACTTTACGTTCGTGCACTTGTACTGATCTAACTGTTGCTGTTCTTTGTCGAAATAAAACTTGAGCTTATTAAGGTGACTTTTGTGCAAGCCCTCAAAATTTATCTCAACAAAATGGTGTCAGGCGTAGGTTTGTTCACACTTTTTTTGCTTTAAATGACGTTTCATATTTTCGTATTTTTTTAACGAAGAAACATCCGTTTTACATGTTGTGGAGAAGTTATATTGTAGAGCAATTTTTTGCTATGTTTCCTGTTTCTCTTTTATTGACATATTATCGGTTTTCTTGTTCTTCAATTATATGTATTTCTTGCAAAATTATTCTCATCGGTGTATTCATTTATAATCGAGTAAAATCTGTACTCCTCTTAATTCTAGCCTCAACATTTCTCGATTTCATTTTCTCAACAAATAATAAATACATTGTACAAACATAAACATACGTCAAACTAACTCAAACACAGGATACATTTCACCTACTATCAATTTTTATGCATACCAACTCATGATCGTGATCACGATTCAGTAAAAAAGTATCCAAAGTAGCTTAACCAAATTTAGGGTTTATGATTAGCTTTAGATGTTGATTTTTTTTATGGCTTTGACTGTCAGTGTCATTAGCCTCGGGTTCTTCCACTGAGAGCGACCCACCCCCTACGTTGATTTTTTTTAAGGCTCAGAAAGTACCGGCCCTTAAGCAATTAAAAAAATTAAAACTAAAATCTACAATACTACAATAAAATTAAATATTCTACAATTCTTACCATTGTATTCAAATTCGTCGAAACCTCCAAGGTAACCCTGAAACAATAAGGAATTATATTTAATTTATTTTAAAAATAACAATTGCAATAAAATTACTCAAAGTAGAGATGCATTTTATGTTATAAAAATTGATTTTAGAAATAGTTTATTCAAATGTTAAGTATATTTAAAAGAATTCGCACTTTTCAATTTAGAAATATAAGATGGGCTTAGATTATATAAACAATGGATATATGTATAGGATACTACAAAGGCCTCCATTTTAAAATTATCAACTACTTATTTCTTAAAAAACACACACAAATGTAATCTCTAAATAAATAATTTCTAATAGAATTTTTAAAAGTTTTGTGGTAAATTATCTTATTTGTGTACTGTCTACTGGTTCTATAATCTAAGACGTTGACTGACTTCTAATTTCATTTAAATGAGCATCGGCTTTCTACTTTTATTTGGGGTAATCTTCAGTATTTAATTTATCGTAAACCAACTGATACAAATATGACTATCCTTTAATCACCCTATGTCACATAAATTAGCAGGTTATCATTCAATGACAAATAGAGCTTTTTCAATACTAATGAGTAGGGATGATTTTAAAAGTGAAATTAATATATAAAAACAAATCGCTACCTCTAATGACCTATCCATTACATCTAATAGGTTGATTAATAAAAAGGAAGAAAATTCCATTAACCTTATATTTCTGAAACAGCCTAAAGAAAACAGGTCATACAAAGCTACATACTTTGTAGATACACTACTCTAAACAATTATCGCATATTTTGAAAACCCTGTACAAAAGACTTTATTCATAAAACTGGTAAACTAAAATTTTTAGTACTAAAAACATAGATCTTTTTTATGCAAATTCCGGCAGATATGGGTTTTTATATTGTTCTTTATCATTTATTCTGATGTTTTTCTGTATAACTACAAAATGCTAAAACCTTTACTTATCAATGGCACGAGTATTCGATTAGTTGAACTTAGACTTTCGCACGAAATTATTAATTGGATGAAATTAGAGTTATGGACGATAACAACAGACGTCTTACTAGACATTTAACAGATGCTGAAGCACAAACGGCTGTTACTCTGTCAGCTGAGGGTTACAATCAAGTCCGAATAGCGCAAATTTTAAATGTTACCCAGTCGTCAGTAAGTGTTAAGGCGGTATAGGGAGACTCAGGCATTTTCAAGACGTCCTGGCCAAGGCCGTAATAGGGTCACAACTGCAGCGCAGGATCGATTTTTGCTTTTGCAAACTTTAAGAAACCGTTCAACTACAGCTAGGAACTTACAAAATGCCCTAAGAAGAACTTACCAGGTTAGGATCAGTGATGAAACGGTTAGAAACAGATTGAGAGAATCTGACTTAAGGCCAAGACGACCAGCAACGGGACCACGACTCACGAGGCAACACCGCGTACGCAGATTAGCCTTCGCCAGAGAACACCTGAACTGGCACACGGTCTTGTTCACCGACGAGTCCAGATTTACTCTCTCAACAAATGACCGTCGTGTAAGGGTGTATAGAAGGCCTGGAACCCGATTTGTACAGGGCAACATTCGTCAGTTGGATGCATACGGTGGAGGAGGCATTATGGTTTGGGGAGGAATAAACTTTCGTGGACGCACTGATCTCCATATTGTACAAAACGGTACTTTGAATGCTGAAAGGTACATTAATGATATCCTTCAAGAGTATGTGATTCCTTTTGCCCCATTTATAGGCGATAATTTCATATTAATGCATGATAATGCCCGTCCTCACACAGCACGCATTGTGACGAGGTTCTTGCAAGACACCGATATTAATATCATGGATTGGCCAGCAAGGTCACCTGACTTAAATCCAATTGAACATATGTGGGATGCACTTGGAAGAGCCATTAGAGGAAGATTAAATCCACCTGAAACTTTGGAACAATTGTCTGAAGCTCTTATAGAGGAATGGGATAGAATTCCCGAAGCTTATGTTCAAAATTTAATTTTAAGTATGGGGAGGCGTTGCAGGGCAGTTGTAAGAGCTAGAGGGGGTAATACTGAATATTAATTAATGTTTTGTAGTGTAAAATTCATTATGGTCGGACAGTAATGTTAATTTTGTTCTTTGGTTTTAATGCAAATAAAACACTAAAAAATTAAAAGTTGCCTTATTTCGTTACATTTTATGTAAATTTTGCAACACTTCGTAAAATTCCTTAAAACATGTCCTTATTCGATAAAAAATATATAAATCAATGTTATTTTTATTTGATGATTAAATATAGCCATTTGAGAAAATATGCGATAATTGTTTTGAGTAGTGTATTTCAAACAAAATATCAAAAATTATATCTCGTACAATATCTTCTAAAATATCTTTTAAAGTAAGAAATAATGTAGGTTCATTTTTATTAAATGTAAAACTTATAATTGGTAAACTAAAAAAATTAGGTATTCGCAAACTAAATTGTCTGGATTGTAACGCCATCTATCTTGGTCAGGCCCTTAGAAATTTGGAAATAAGGTACAGTAAACACTTATAGATTAAAACAAACAGATAAGTCACATCACCTCATTGTCATTATACACAAATCTACACAACAACACAATTGAAACAACATTGGAAATACTTCATGTAAGTGACAAGAAAGAAGAGCTTGATTATTTGGAGGAATATAAAATAAATAAATACCTACAATGTCCTCAGTATACAGTATTAAATGAACAATAAAACCTGGGAAGTTCAATTATCTTAGATTACCTTTTGGACTAAATATATATATAACATAATTAAAAATATTTTTAGTAGAAGAATATTATTATAAATATTGCTTAATAATGATTGGTTGAAATGTTTATGGCGTGAAGATATTTACGCTCATAAAAAAATCTGTCAATCTTATGTCATTCCTGACGATGTGAATAATTTAAAAAGCTTTGTAATACTGTGGAAATTAAGATATTATTATATTATAAACTGCTCAACAATTAAAATGATTAATATAGAGTGGTTGCGCGTAAACAACGGTAAATAAAAAGAAAGGGACCAAAAAAAATTTACTTATGCGAGACAAAATGAAAGAAAATGAAACAATTGTGATCGAACGTTCCAGAACTTTTGCAGAAATATAAAAAATACAAAACCAACCAAACCGTCGCGAAAGAATCTGTCAAAAAGTGGAAAATGCAAATGTTGTTGTGCCCATTGTCTTCGAGCAACTTTGTGAGCAACTGTTAGGCGCATGCATTTGGCACGCTTTTTTGACCTCAGACCATACTTATGCAACCTTCTTCTACTGTCTGAGTCGATATCACAACACCAGTAGTTTGCCGCAAGACATTATTGAGTTGAGAAGCATTTATTGTAGCACGTCCTCGAGCTGTAAGTCTGAGATACTGGAAATGATGTACTGTTAAAACTCATGGACGACCTCCACCATGTCGAAAGCCTACCTCATCGGTTTCATTATAACTTACTATGGCTCTACTGATCACCCCATGAGCCACATTAAACAATCTTGCGACTTCTCTATGTGATCGACCTTGTGGCACTAAACGAACTAAATGTTGTAATTCCCTATCGTTTAGTCTTCTGTACACCATTGTCGGATTGATTTTCAACTTCAAAAACACAACTTATACATCAAACTCTTAGTAACTATTTAAATAATGATATTAATACGTCTACTACTTGTATGACTTTTTTGTGCTAACATTGTAAATACTTTGTTTTTGTATTCTACAGGTCAAGAAAAAGATTTTATCCAATAAATTTTATACACAAAGGTAAACAGACCAATTCAGTAAACACTTATAAACTAATTATATCTGTCGTTTCCTTTTAATACCAGGTTAGTCACATGGATCATTTCAATTGTTGAGCAGTTTATATTTTATCTTTTCATAGTTATTATGGATAATTTCCACAAAGAGCTGAAACAATTAATTTAAGTTTACTAAATTATTGAATTGAAGTTTTTCATTTTGAAGAATTTGATTTCTTCGTTTGTGCTCGTAGAGTTCTTGCTCCTCTTTTAATTTTATTTGGGGAAATCCTTCATTATAAGCAACTTCCTTTATTAGCAATGTTTTTTTAATTGAAACATTTGAAGTTTCATATTAATGTCAGTGTCTTGAGTTTCTCATTCAGTGGCCGTTATCTTTCTCTTAACTTACAAGAGTGTGTTTTTTTGGTTGATATGCGTCGTACTAGGGAGCACCTCATTGTATACTACGAGTCTGAAAGCACTCCCTATCTGATGACTATTTTAACATCAGGTAATTCTGTACCACAATCAGTCTTAATTAGGTTTTTTAAATTGTCAAATTCACAACGTAATTATTCTTGAGTTCTTTGTTCCGATGAAGATGCATTATATTTTTCTTCAATTTTCTCCTATACTCCTATACCTATATATCTACGAGTCTGTGGTAGTCTGCATCTTAATAATTAACTCGTTTGCTTTTGGAGACCATAATTAATTATGAACAAAGTGAAAATCAAAATAAATTACGAATCACAATAACACAAAGCGTAAATGTGGTAACGGAATTTCAGGATTAGGAATAACGTTTGTTTTCTTTATGAACTCCTAGAGGTTAAAATTCAATCCGCACTGTAGCTAACACGCGTTTATAAATATGATCATCCGATTGTTCAACTTGAACTTAAAAAATTTTTATAATACCCCTGTACTTTCAAACGCTGGTTCAAAATTCAATCGACGGTTGGGCAACCGGAGGTTGAGTATTGCTTTTATAATACCGGCCCTACGTTTAATATGTCTTAAAACTAATGCTAGAAGAACTCACAATACTGAAATATTTAAACATTCCATATCATACTACGAATTATAACCAAAATGAACCCGTTACTAGAATTTTAAATTACGCCAATAGTACATGGTGGTAGTTTAAGAGTTATTAGGAATATCTACAACATTTAAAAATCAGTTAAACTTCATCTATGACAAAAACTGTTTATTCATTCGGCCAGATAAGTCATACTTGTTAATCATCTCTTTTCTTTTACAAGAGGCAGTTGTACGACTGTACTGTTTAATGGATGCCATATTAATATCCACAGTCACCAATCTCATAACAGTTACTCAGTTCATAGCTGAATCAATCGACAACAAGGTTCAAACTGACGTAATCTATACAGACTTCTCTAAAGCCTTCGATAAGTTAGACCACGGAATACTTTTGGATAAACTTACCTCTTTTGGACTGTCTTCGGCTTTAATAAAACTTTTTGAATCATATGTACACGATAGGAAGCAATATGTTCAACTTAATGGCTTTAAGTCTGTTGAATACATAGTCACATCTGGCGTCCCCCAGGGATCCAATTTAGGACCTCTGTTATTTAACATGTTCATTAATGACATTGCCAGTGCTATTGACGTCAACTATCTATTGTATGCCGACGACTTGAAATTATACAGTTGTGTAAAAAACATTGGTGACTGTGAGAATCTCTTCAAGAATCTGGAGCGTGTTGTTGAATGGTGTAAACGTAATAACCTTTTATTAAATCCGGCTAAATGTAATATTATGTCTTTTGGTCTAAAAACCAATATCTTAACTTTCAACTACATGATTGATCATATTTCCCTTCAACGACCTAAAACTTTCACTGATCTAGGCGTTATTTTCGATGCAGCACTATCTTTCACCCACCACATTGACAACATTGTAGAATCATCCTATCGAACGTACGGATTTATTGCGCGTTGCAGCCGCGATTTTAAAAATGTGTCTATCCTAAAAAGCCTTTATTATGCATTTATACGGTCCAAGTTGGAGTACGCTGCAGTTGTGTGGAATCCGATGTACCAATATCACATTGATCGCATTGAAGCCGTTCAAAGACGTCTCCTAAAATTATTGAGTTATAAATGTGATGGTATATATCCGCAGATTGGCATATGCCACGCAGAATTGTTACAAAGACATAATATGTTCAGCCTTGAAATACGGCGCAACTATCATTCCGTAGTCGTCACATTTAAAATACTAAACAACATGATTGACTGTACTGACTTACTGGGGATGTTTAATATCTCTGTTCCAAGGATCACATCTAGAAGAACACAGACTTTTTATGCAAGTGTACCTCGTACCAATATTCTGAAAAATTCTCCGATTCATACAATGTCTAGTATAACTAACTTAATTAGCTCTGATATAGATATAGTTGCTTGTAAATTAGGGGATATTAAAAAGTATTTTTTTTCTAAATCTTAGATTTTTTTGTATGTAAACAAATTTTCTTTTATCTTATATGTTCTGTTATTGTTAATTGTTCTGATTTTTCCTACTCTGTAATTGGGTACCTGTTACCTGTAGAGCAGTGTAAATAAATAAATAAATAAATAAATGAGGTTTCCATTGCTGACAGACATATTTGACACAGTTTGACTATCAAAAACTCTAGTGGATGATTTTGTTATTTTTTTGGTCCCGTGTACGTATTGCGATCATACGTAAGATTCCAAAGAATTAGTGCAGTCTCTAATTTAGTATTTCGAAAATGAACGAGATAACGGTGGGCCCTTGATAGCTCTGAATGCAGTCAGAGAGCGTGTTGCAGCAACACTGACTCTGAATATTTCGACAGTAAGCGCCATTTCGCGAACAGTAAAAGGAAACCAATTATTAAGGTCACCATAAAAAAAAAGACCACATCCCAAACGTGTCACTGAAACGGTGAATTATGATTATATTCATAACGATATTTATGGTATGTATAAAAGAAAACAACAAGTTACCAGTTGCAAAATTACATGACCTTTTAGAGGAAATAGAAATGTTTACGGGGTGTAAAAGGCCATTGCATACTGCACTAAAAAGTATAGGATTTTGATGAAAAAAGGATGATTCTCGTAGAGGACTAATGGAACTATCCAATTTCGCTTTGAATAAAATTTAAATTTTCATAGTCATAATATAAAAGTATTAAGGAACGATCACTATATAAATTTTATTTCTTGGTTAAAACCTGGATTTTTCAAAATGCCACAGTAAGCCTCTCTTGGCAAAATCAAGACAAACGGAGTGTCAAATCATTAAAGTTGATGGAAAAAGGTACATAGTTTGTTCTTCATGCTGGTAATGAAAATGATGGAGCAAAGTTGGTATTTTCATCAACTATTAAAAACCAAACCATCACGGGAAAATCAATAAAGTTAACTCTTTAAAGTGGTTCGACTCCTTATGAATTGAATTGAGCCTTCAATAATTGTTTTGGATAATGCATCTTACCACAGTATGTTACTATTCAAAACAACAAACCGTAATTGGAATTGAAATCGGAATGGAAATCGAAGAAAAAATTTTACGCTCTATATTTGTAAATACAATTTGGCAAGATGCTACTGGGCCAATTTGCATTTTATATAAAACAGAATGTGGATGGCAAAATGGAGACAATTCTTTCATGTTAATTTTAACAAAATAGGCCACCAACATTACAACACTATCCATAATCTAAATTTATTAAAGTTTTCTATACAACTACACATTCATTTAAATAAATAAAAAGCAAACTTAAAGTTCTATATCTTAATAGTATTTATGTAAATTTCTTATATTTCATTGGTTTTTAAAAAATTGGCTCCTTTTATTCAATCTGTAATACACGTTTAGTTTGACACACTCATCCCTCTTCACCTCAAACAACGGACGAAGACATTTTTCGGTACTACAAGCTCTTAAAAAAGCCACGACGGTTTAAAAATAAATCGAGATCGTGCAGTATTGTTTTTTGACTCTATTTAACCGAGATATTTTTCTACTTTTATCATTATTTTGGTACAAAAGCAAGTAGTTTTAAGTTATCGCTTTGTAAAAATTAAACTGTTAAATTACAAAACGCAAGTATTTTCTTGCTTCCTGTAAAATCGTTCATATACTCTAAAAAAAACTAAACCAAGCTAATTCGAACAGAGACAATAAATTTCAACCTCTGTGGTTACATGGCCTAACAGCACAAAAGTCGAAGTCAGCATAAAAATGAAAAAGAAAGTGAAGAATCAGATGATGAAAGACGTTACGGTTCAGATGATTAAATGACAAATAAACGTTACTTCGAAATAAACAATTATTAATTATATGAACTTTATTCTATTCTTTTGCTAAGCTTACATAAAGAAACATTCATTTGACCTTATTTTTCCTCGTACAAGGTTAGATGTGAGAAAGAAATGGAATGGAATGTTTATTTTATAAAAACGTTTACTTCACAACAAAAATTATTTAATTTGCTGTTTTTTTTTTCAACCGAAAATGAATCAATGTAATGCAATAAAACGGTAGTGTTTAGGGTGTCATCGAAACCGTTCCATTAGTAAAGGGCACTCCATGAAGTTGGATGCATAGAAACCAAATGTGTGTTTTTTTTTAATTTTTTGGCTTAGTAACCACCCCTCATCCCACTGGCGTAGCACGCTGATTTATGACGAAAACCATCCTTTTATTTGTATATTTTTGACACTTCACGTTCAGTTTGCAATTGTTTAATTGTTAATGGTCATTTTAAGACGTTAGTTTGTTAATAAGTGAGTGCTGTGTGTTTTATATATTTTAAAATAAAACCCGTAAATAACTTATTGGAGTAAAAGGAAAAGTTTAAATCGTTACGCTACTAATTTGAAATAAAAATTCAAATTGACAATATGATTATCAGTGGTTAAGGTAAAACGTTGGCGCATAAGCTGCAACTGCATTGTACGCATTTTGCTAACGAAACGAACCCTACCAAGATATTTTTGAAGATTACATCTATTAACACACAAAACGTGTAATACTTGTAAAGACAAATATTCGATTGAAGGATATTTAGATCATTTTATTCTTATATAAGCATACATTTTATTGGAAAATTAAAATAAATACATCTAGACTGCTTGACAAAACATTTATAAATTTATAAAAATAATTAATTATAAATTTTTGTTTAATTAGTTGATAAGTGTTTTACTTTTAATTAAAGTTTGTGAATCACTTGTTATTCTTAATTTCAATAGGAAGAAAATTATAATATGATCTGAAATATAATCAAACCCTCTTTGATTAATTGTTTTCTTAGCGGTTAACTTTTAAACGCATATTACCTCTTTATAACTATCTAAATGAACGTTAAAAATCTTATTAAAACAGTACAGTGCTTCTGAAAGACGAATGAAGTACGTTGATGTTTTTTCAAATTTTATCAAAAATAATGGAAAACATGAGTAATCGGTTAACCCCGGTTTCCCCTAATTGAGATCAATGACATCCAAATGGAATTTTTTATATAATTAATAAATCGTGCTGAAAATTGGTCTTATATTTTTTTGATTTCAACTAATTCAATGCATTGAGTAACACGTTTATTATTTTACTGACGAGTGAAAGTGGTTATTTTGTAGCCAGTTACGTTGCTGAACAGGTATGAATAAAAATAAAGCTGTGTGAAAGTTACAAGTTAATAGCAGTGACAGAGTAACTAAAATCAATCGGTCTACAATTTATAGAACAAAACAAAAAGTAAAGGAACAAAATAGTTTAGAGACTTGAACACAATGCACACAAAAATAATTAATATAATTAAATAAAGAAGTTATGATTGGACTATTCCTAGGCATCATTTCATTCTAGTGTTCTAAAATATATTGACAATGTTTGAGAAATGAAAACCTTATTAAACGATGAAAACTGTTGCAGATTTAAGGTACAGTAAAAACATATGTGTGAATCCTACCAGACAAACCGACAAGAGATCTATAAGTGAGACTACTAGGTTTCGCAGGAATTTAACCTAACCAGCGGCTCAAGTACTTGCATTACAGAAAACATTAAAGTTAACCTTAACCTCCTATACATCAAACCCAAAAAAAATATAATTGCTAGTATTATTAAAAGCTTACAACTTAATTTGAACATTGAAACACTTAAAAAAATGAACAAAATGAAGAAACACAAAATTTGATAGATAACGAAAATTCATATTAGAATAGATTCAATCTGGTATGAAGTTACATTTTCTGAAACAAAACCTAATTGGGAATACTTTTTTGGTCTAAGTATGAATGTCCCAAAACTGCAACTTCACTAGCTGTATTAACTACATGCGGTCTATTTTCTCGTTTTTTATTAGCTACAGTTCCAATCTCTTGAAATTTTTTCACTAACTCTAGAACATACTTCCTACTGACCTGTTTATCTTGATATTTTTCATTAAATAACTGAGCCGTTTCATTTGCACACTTATTGTTCAAAAAATAAAGCGAAATGATATCTACCCTTTCCGCTATGGAATAAACCATGGTGTTTAATTTTCACAAACACAATTAAACAAACCTTCGCTTCGATATACGAATCCACTAATTTCACGTTCTTTGTGTGTCCGTATCGTATCCATTTGTCTTTTACAAATATGATAAAAAAATTACAAAAACAATGCAACGCAAGAAAATCAATATTTAAACCATTGGCGTACTCAACGACCAATGTGTCATTTTCACTATTTTGTAAAAATGAAAAAAATTCCAATTTTAAAAACTTATTATATTATTAAAAACTAAACAAGTACGTAATTTAAATTTTAAAATGTAATTTTTTAAAAAGTATCAGGCCGAATTTTAAAATTTAAAGACTGTTATAAAGATAATTAAAAGGGCTTTAAAATGATGCCTTACTTGACCCCTAATTCCATTTAAATATTTTGGGGTGAATGTTACCCTCGCTTGGAGGTGTAAGCAGCGAAATCGAAAATACCGGAAAAAAGTGTCCCCCTTTGATCAAAAATTGACGGGTCCCTGTGTTTTTCTAAAATGTAGACGCAGTTCCTGATATGGCTCTGTTTCACTTTCGTTTGGCCACCCTGTATACAAATTGGGACATTTACCCACATCCATACCCACGCCGGATTTGAACGAGCGCAGTTATTCTTCACAATACGTTCAATTATTTCTGACCTGAGATAACTGTAGACCGTTTTAAAAAACAAAATTAATTTTTATGTATTTTTTTATAAGATACTAAACTTCATAAAAACAACTATTTTATATGAATACAAAATTCTGACTGCCGTTCGGCGGCTAATTGTTATCCAAGAAACATCGGATCAGGTAAACTATGGACACATCAGTTTTAATAGGATGTCATGGGATAGTGGTGATATAATTCATGTCAATACCTGCGCAATAATGCTAATACTGTCAAATCATTTAAAGCATTATTCATGATATCATGATACATACAGTGTGTACATAAAGTATGGAATTAATTAATTTTAAGCTAAACAAACAGTTTTGAGGAAAAATCCTGAAGACCTTTAATTAAATTAACAAAATAATACAATAGTAACAATAAATTGCCACACATTAAATCACAGTAAGTGATCTAATTGTCCTCATTCTTGTGCTTGACAGTGTCCTAAGCGATCAATAAATTCCTGCTGAACTTTATTAATGGTTTCCTGCGAAACGTTATTTATTTCTTGCCTTATTCTATCTTTTAAATCATTTATATCGTCGGGTTTACTTTTATACACAAAATTTTTTAGATGGCCCCATAAAAATAAATCTAATGGCGTAAGATGCGGTGACCTTGGTAGCCACTCAATGGGTCCTCGTCTACCGATCCACTTATTGGGGAAAACTTCGTCAAGGATATGTTCGAACGGCGGGGCCCCATCTTGTTGATACCACAGATTTTCCGGAAATGTTTGCACTAGGGAATAAATTCATTAAAGTTGGAATCAAAAAGTTAATTAAAAAATGCAGATAAGTTGGCACGTTTACAGTTCCATCAAAAAACTACGGTCCAATGATTTTATTTCGAACAATTCCTGCCCAAACATTAATTTTCTGTGGATATTGAGTGTGATGTTCTCTCATCCATTTAGGATTTTCCTTTGCCCAATATCTACAATTCTGTCTGTTGACTTCATTGTTTAATGTAAATGTGCATGCATCAGAAAAAATAACATTTTTGGCGAAAAGTGCATCATTACTACACATATCCATCAAAGTTTCGCTGAATTCCATTCTACGATCCTGGTAGTTCTTGTACAAGGTGCACCTTAAAGGGATGCCACATTTCATGGTTTAACACTTTATGAATAGGAGAAAAAAGGAACATCATGTTCTCGACTAACTTGTCGAACGCTGTTGTGTGGATTTCCTTCCATAGCCAATAACACGTTTAATTTAGTATCCTCGGCATGTGCTGGACGGCCTGATGTTACAATAATGATAACCAAAGGTATGGCCGTGTCAATTTGAAAATGATCGTATCTTCAAGACTATTAATTACCGAACACAAGTATGACATATTTTTGGAATCGTGTTAAAATTTGCAATGTAAAATAAATAACATATACAGGGTGTGCCTTTTAAAAAAATTGCCGATGACATCGTTACTCACAGATACCCGGTATATTTAATTGTTATGTAAAAATACATTAAATTAAAATCTCAGGATTTTTCCTCAAAATTGTTTGTTTAGCTTAAAATGAATTTATTCCATACTTTATGTACACAGTGTACATCCGACAACTGAATGCTTTTCATGATGTCAATGATTATAAAAGCGAAAATATTAAAATACATACATTGATCAAGGTTGTAAAAACAAATTGTTATCGAAATTAAATAAATATGTTTATCGACTTTTTACAAAAATGTCCGGTTCATAAACGGCTAATTTACGTCCTTGATACATAAATCCATTTATATTTACTATTTTTATTAATGTCCCTCAAGTTCGTATTCTTTGACTATTTCCTTTTCTTTTTGGTCATTTTTCAATCAATGTTAGAATGGCCAATTTATTTTGTTGTATTGACCGGTTCTACTAGTGTTAAGGGCACGAATTACAACACAACTTCAAAATTTCTCTGCAAACGTTGGAAGTGTGGCAGTAAATGATTCGACACCTGCTAGCCCGATTCTAGACAAACATTGTTCCCACATTTTCGATACTTGTTGATATTACGGCACCAAACGTAACTGTGACACCAAGTACCTACGATAGTGCAATAAATGACAAGTCACAGGACCTATTTATTATTTTACAAAAAATAACCTACACAATAAATAGCAATAATCAACTCGAATAATAGGTCCGTTTTACACGCTGTCTTTAATTTATTAGACCATTTTTTTTATAAATAATTCCCTAAAATTGAATATCTGGAAAACTGTTTATATGACAAACATGACATTTGACAGCTATAAACATTCGAAACTCATGCTTGTATTTATTACAAAGATTTCCGCTTTTCCTCTCATTTCCGATCAAGTGACCCCAACATTTTTTTTAAATGGGACAACCGGTATAATATTACGTTTTTGGTTATATCTTTCAAAAACAAATTCAACGATACCGCACTTGTCATGATTCTATTGTACAGTAATAATAATACGCGTAGTTTTTTTTAATAAAAAATGATAAAGATCCATATTAAAAAATACATCAGTAAATTTCGCACGCCTATTTAATTTGCCAAATTTTTGAAGATTTAAATATGTAAACCAATTTTTCAAAATTTTATTGTTTAATTTCTGTTAGATCAACAGTTGTAGTGTTTAGGGTTAATACTGTTCCTTTTGTTTTATTTACATAACTTTTTCGATGGGAAGATATAAAAGACCGACTAAATGGACTGAACGTGCCAATAGTGTAAGAAAGGGGTGGAGTGTAAAATGAATAAAAGGTAAGTACATAAATCAATACTACTTGCAGCTATTTATATTTTTCTGACAATATTTTTAATAGTTATAGGCTATGTGTACATATGTATATTCATTTTAGCATTATATGTTTACTGTAAATACCATCCAGCATAATTATTCGAAAATAAATGCCGGAGAACTGGCAAAACCTAAGGCTGGAGCGTAGAACCTAGAATTTGCCAAAAATTAAAGGAAAAATTCGAAAACTAGTTGTTTTAATGTAATTTCGCATTTTACATGAACCAAACGGTAAAACTTAGTATTAGATTACATTTGGTTAGGTTTAAATTTTCGAAATAACAATATTTTTTGCGATGTGGTTTTATTTTCCGTCACTTCAACCCTAGACCAATGGGGCGAACAACCCCTAGAATTTAAATAGGGAATAGGGGTCGAGTCGCATCTCGTTTGAAAGTCCGTTGAATTCTCTAAACAACGATATTTTTTTCCGTAAATGAACCTTTTTGTAACTTTGACATTTACAAATTTTTGTACGCCACTGGACAGTTTTTTTTGCAATTTATTTGTTACGATACTTGAAATTATTTTGTTCATTTTTTCCTCTTTGCTGATAAGAAGACTAATACAAAAACTAAAAAAAATGCAATTTCTATTTCTTATTTGATTGAGAATTTGATTAGTGTTTGGTACTGAACTTAATTAAACTAAAAGGAAACAATGGTTTACTCAGTAGCAGAGAGGATTGAGTTGATTGAATTTTATTATGAAAACAGATGAAGTGCTCATAGGGCCGCTGAATTGTTCATTCAACAACATGGGAAGAATGTGTCGTGACAGTATGTTTTAGAATTAGTTGCAAAATTCCGGGAAACTGGATCTGTAGCAAATAAAAAACGGCAAATCCAACCACCCGTAAATAACGAAGAGACTGAAGTAATAATTTTGGGACATGTTGAGCTTGACCATACATTGAGTACAAGACAGTTGTCAACTGTTTCCGGTATCTCACGAACTAGCATTTAGCGTATTTTAAAAATGCATAAAATCCATCATTATAAAATTAAATTAACGCAAGAGCTAAATGAAGATGACTTAGATCGGCGTTTGCAAATCTACAAGGTAGTAAGTGAGCTGGCGATGGGAAATCCACATTTTATTTTTAACATTGCTTCAGTGATGAATGCTCTTTTTTTCTAAATGGCATAGTTAAACGCCACAATTGTAGATATTGGGCTGATTCTAACCCCCACATATTTCATGAGGTACATACTCAACAACTCTAAAAATTAAACTAATGGGCTAGACTTTTTGGCAACCGTGTTGTTGGCCCTTTGTTCTTAGAAGGCAATCTAACGGGAGAAATGTATCTAGACCTTCTGGAAGATCCTATGCTGACTGATATAATTGAAAATGAAGACAATTTTCTGGCTCATCAGTTGGTATTTCAACATAATAGCGCTCCTACCCACTATGTTCTGCCTGTTCGCCAATATCTAGATGAACAGTTTCCGGGTTACTAGATTGGGAGACGACGATCAATCGAATGGCCCCCACCATCACCAGAATTTAATCCTTTAGATTTCTTTCTGTGGGTTTATTTGAAAATCAGAATTTATTCTACTCCACCTACTTCACTCGATGATTTATGACAACGAATGACGAACGAATGTCGCCAAATCAACCCAGAAATGCTACAAAATATTCGGGAACGTTTCCAACAGAACCTTTACCATTGTATGGAAGTTGGTGGTGCACATTTTGAGCAATTGTTAAGCTGAGAATAAAGTAAGTAATTTTAACTCTAAACTTTATCCAAATTTAAAAACACTGCAGTTGCAAAAATTTGAAAGTTTCAAAGTTACAAAAAGGTTCATTTGAGGAAAAAATCAGTTATTTGTAAATCATTTATTCAAATTTAAAAAACTACATATCGTTGTTTAGACAATTCAACGGACTTTCAAACGATGTGCGACTCGACCCCTATTCCCTATTTAAATTCTAGGGGTTGTTCACCCCACTGGTCCAAGGTTGAAGTGACGATGCAGCGAGTAGCGTAAAAAAATGTCCCCTTCGGAACAAAAATCGACCTGACCGAGCGTTTTTCTTTTCCTACGATATTGTCCAAAACCCCCATGTTAAGCTTTCGTTGGGCCACCCTGTATCTTGATTATTTTGTATACGTAACGAAACGAATATTTACTGTATATTATTTTTCAAATATATAAACGATATTTATAAATATTTGATATAAATATTTAATAATTATTTAGTTTGGATAACAAATATTTAACAAACCGATTTCATAAACTTTATTTGGAGACAAGGTTTCAGAGTTATTCCAATTTTCAATTTACACTACGATATTTTTTCATAGTCAACCATACAGAAATTTTATTAGCGATTTTTTTTTATCAAAAAAATGATAACTTTTTGAAACCTTAAAGAATTTTGAAAATTTTGTAATTTTATTTTTATTTATTTTAATTTTTGGTCTAGATAGGATATATTTCTATAACAGTTGAAGCAATATTTTTTATATTTTTTATTTTAACGCTTGAAAAAAAATAGTATGTCACTCAGAAAATAACTTGTTCAAAAATATTTTTCATTCCAACCTGACACTGACCGCCCCTCTTTTTCAAAAAATGTGTATACATATATGGGTACGTTAATTTAAACTAGAAGTTCTTATTGCTCTAATTAATCTGTATAATCACTGGAGCTCCTGCCGCATAAAAATAAATAAATTTTTTTTTATTTTCTTGTCTAAGAACGATTTAAGTCTTTGGTTATAGATACAAGGCCAGTTGAATATCATACAGAGAAAGAAGTGTTATTTCGTAATATGCATAAATGATCGTATTGATCTCTTCATAGAAGAAATTAATAAAGACGAAGCATTATGGACAAATAACATGGTTCCAAAATTGAAACTGTTTTATGAAGAATGTATACTGCCATAAATTTTTTAAAACGTTTAGAAAATAAGAAGAAATGTAGGGATCCTAGTTTATTTTAGAGGGCAATTAAAAATTATAAAATTAACAAAAAATATGACAAGAAAAATGAATAAATACATATTTTATTACTTGAACAATATTATTTAATGGCACCTTCCTATATTGGTTTTAAAAGTATAAATAAATGAAATGAAAAATATGAACGAATATAAATATATCTATAATTCTGCTTCTTAAAAATATTTTTTTCGGCAATTATGCTTTTAAAGGCTTTTTTTAGAATTATGAACCATAATGATCCATAAAATTTCAAATAAATCGCTTGATAAATATCGGCATTTGAAATTTGAAATAAAAGGAAAATATCTATTCCTCTTAAACGTTTTATACTCATCTACAAGTACGTTATTTTTTATGGTTAAATAAATTCCATTTGAAATTGCCGTATTAAATTTTTGAAAATTTTACTTCAATAAAAATAGTACTAAGGTAATGAAAGAGAAGAAAGAAAAAAGAAAAACCGAATAAAAAAATTAATATTTTTGAAATTTTTCCTACATCTATGACTTTTAAATATTTTTTTCTTTCGCTCTTTTTCTATCTCTCAATATAACTGACATACATAAATAGATAACCTGTTTTGTTGTATTCACATTAATTCCATTATTTAGTCTAATCTATTTCACGCACTTTGTGATTTTTCAAAAACGGTGTACATCCTTCAAATGGTCATTCAAATAATTACGACTAATGGAGCAAAAATAATTGATACTGTTGAAAAATATCCGTCAGCAAATACCTAAATTAATGGGATATTATTTTATGTTGATTAGCTGATGATGTTTTGTAACGGCGATTGTAAGTTGCTGCGGCGGTTAATTTCTAATCCTCGGCTGAAAAATATACCTATTAATATAATCGTAAATTACAGCGGAGGGTTATATTTCAGGATAAATAAAAATTGTAAATTGCAGCGGCGATCGATATGTAATCATCTGACAATAATATACTTAGCAATTTAGAAAAAATAAAAACCTGTATGTCTGTTTAACAAATTTAATAGAACAATATAAAAATAGTCATTTTTATGAAAACCAAATGACAATTATTTGTTTAGTTTTTAAACATAGGAATAAAAGAATCATTTTTAATGTTTGTACCAGAGAATTTTAAAAGCGATATTAAGCAGTACCCCAACAAAACAGCCCCAGTTGGATTTAATTTATTGATAGTAGACGTCCAAAAATTTTGGCAATAGCATCTTCTAATATGTGACGGACCACAAACGCTTGGAGTCTTTTCGCTCTCACTTTAATAGTTGTTTTTATAATAGTCCCCCGTCTCTATATGCAGGGTGCGGGATTAGTGCGTCGAAGTACGATATATTCGTTATTAAAGGCGATATCAAAAAAAGTTATTTATAAAAAGAGTAGGCAGTCTTGAGATTCACATTTTAAAATTAGTCCCAAATAAACAGTGTGTTCAGGAACGCAGTGCCAGATAAAAATTTTGTTTTTTTAAATAGAACACCTTGTATATTTTTACATATTTGTAAATCTCTTGCCGAGCTAATTTCAACGATGTATCACACTTTATTTATTATGTTAAATAAAGGATCTGCAGCCACCTGAAAATCACATTTTTTTGAATTTATATGTATGTAGCTGCCAAAGCGGTAAAAATCAATAAAAACGGCTTACATGTCCCTATCCTAACTTTTCAAGTTATATGCTATATCGTTAAAAATATTTGATATGGAGTGATTAAAAATTAGACGGGATTTAAAATTTTTGATCACTCTGTAAAAAATATTTTTTAATACCAGGTTTATAAAAATATAAGGGGTGTTCCATTTAAAAAAACAAAATGTTGGTCTGGCACTGCGTTCCTGAACACACTGTATATTTGGGACTAATTTTAAAATGTGAATCTCAAGACTGCCTACACTTTTTGTAAATAACTTTTTTTGATATCTCCTTTAATAACGGATATATCGTACTTCGACGCACTAATGCCGCACCCTGTATATATATTGAGTCCTTGCTTCAAACTTAAATTGTATTATGAAAGTTTGTTATTATTTTGGAAATAATAAGTGTTTAAAAAGCGTTTTATTTGATTTCTGCATTATAAAATAAAATTTCATTTCCATTTTTAATAGAACACTCTAATTAAAATGTTCTTATATATAAAGAGTGGGCCACAGAAAACAGTCCAGCCCGATATTTGGCAGTATTCATTGGATTCTAAGATGATGCTGAAACACGTCGTTTTTTGTTCTAAGAGGGCACATTTTTACGATACAGACATCTGCCATTTGTCAACCCCCCTCCCTTCCACTTCCCCAACCACTTAATTTTAAATAGGGCATATACCATGTGTAGCATATCATTAAAAAGGCATTCACATGGAGTATTCAGGCATATGATCATCCACGATTTTTTTTCGATATTTACACCGTTTTTGCGAAAAAAAAGTCTTAAATAATTTAAAGTGCAACACCTCTTAAAAATGAAACGTAACGCCTATGTTTTGCTAATGTTTTAATTGTTTCTTTCACATCAAAAGTAAATTAAAACAAATTTTGCAAAAAATTAGTAATTTGATACTAAGACAGTTTGTTTAACATTGCTGTTAGTTAATCAATTTAGGTATTTTTTTGCCAGCCGCTGCTATTTACAGGTAGGGATTATTATAATCTTTACCTTCGCCGCAATTTACATATGCTCGTTTTGTAAGTTTGTTACCGCCAAAATTTGTTGAATGTTCATTTAAAATTTACAGTAGATGTGGGCCCTAAGAACCAAATTAATGTTTGAATCACCTTTCTAGAAGGGCATGATACTATTTATATTGATAAAATGTAACATATTTTTAAATTATACATTGGTGTTTATCGCGATGTTTTTAATCAAAATAATAACTTTGGCAGATTTAAGAGCCAAATCGAGTATATACTGATTAGGCGAATAACTTTTCTGACTGGGTCTTAAAGCCTCAAACAAGGGTAGAAAATAAATTTATTTTTAATTACATTAAACATTAGTAATACATCTTTCATTAAGTGTTCTTTGATAGTATTTAATATTTTAATCGCACTCTGTTTCATACACGATTTGCAGGTGTTTGTATTAAAAATCGTGCCTATTGTCAATGTATTTTATCAGTAAATAAGAAACTCAAAAAACACTTGCGTTAAAACCTTGTTGTGTTAAAATAGAATAACAAAGATAACTACATAATATCGTGCTAGAAGTATCTGTTATTAAGAGACTAAAAATTACTTGGGCAGCGGCTGCGTGCAATAAAATTAAAGATATACTCTCTATGGATATTTCTGTACAGCTCAAAACAGCCCTATTCAATCAATGTGTTCTGGGGGTGAATACGTAGGAAGAAAAGAACCGTGTCTTCTCAAAAGCAAACCTAAACTAGCTCACAGTTAACCAAAAAGGTATGGAGAGAAGAATGCTCCAAATGACTTTAAGAGATCATAAGACCCATAATTGGATCAGAAAAAGAATAAAGGTGGTAAATATAAACAACAGAGCTGCACGTTTGAAATGGATTTGGGAAGGAGAAATGTCGAGGGACCAGTTAAAATGAAGTGGCAAACTGATAAGAAAGAGATCATGGTGTAATAGACGTAGTGTGTGAAAACCAAAAACGAGGTATTACGAACTAGAAGAGATTACCAGATGCTCATATTCTATCGGCAGAACATAGTTAAAAAAAGAAGAAGAAGAAGAAGAACTTCTAGTAATCTGATGATTTTGTCATTGAAATCGACTTTTGAAATAGCATTATTTGATTGGTGTCACTTCGTTTACCATATTTGCCATACTATTTTAAATCTTAATATTTCTTTCTCTCTCATTATGAATATTTTTTTTTCACGACCTCTTCGTTACATTAATGGCTCATGTGGCTTCTGTCGGTCACGTCCCAGCATTTTTTTAATGAGACGATATTCCAAGTGGTGCATCATTGGAAAGGTCATCCATAGTGGAATTCAGCACTGTCTGGCTTTTGAAACTCATTCAAAATTAATGAGAGAGAAAATAATTTTCAATTTTAACAAATATATTCCATTAACAGCTAATGTAAGTGAAGCTCGAAATGTTTCTCTTGCTCATCTTGGCATCACTCGAATCATAAATAAAAGTAGGCTCCGTCAATAACACGACCTTGTCTTTCCAAATCGTTGGATTGGAAAGCAAGGACAGCTAGAATGGGTAGTGAGGTCACAAGCCTATAATCCTCTAAATTTTTTCTTATCATGATATCTCAAGACCACTATTTACAAATCAATTACACGATTTAGATGACTTGAAGATACGCATTACCGACACAGTCCTAAATTTCCTTTTCAATGATGTACCATTTGACATATCGTTTCATTTAAAAAAATGGCAGTGATGTCATCGACAGACGTCACGTGAGCCACTAGCGAAACCAATAGGCCATAAATATTCGCTACAATCAAAACTATTGACGTGCATCAGCATATAAGTGACAACTGTCAAAATGTGAAGATATTGAATTTATTCCATTTGAATGTTTACACATTGTATATTTAACAGCATATGCATTTTTTTTATTGTGTATCTCATTTTTTATTTTATAATACAAAAAAAGAGCTTCTTCCTGGACAAAAATCTTCTATGATGCAAATAGATGCTATGGGTAGTTTTAAAAATCAAATATGTCAAACATTGCAAATACCAGATTTTTTAAAGCATATTTCGTATAATAAACAGGTTTCTTCCAGTTTGTTATAGAAAGCGTCATATAATTTTTTTAAATTAATTCTCTTATTACAGCCTTATAAAGATTGACGTATGTCTTTTCACAATAAATACATTGTTGTAATAATTGGTTTTTCGATATTTTTAGAGATGCAAACAAAATTGAATTAATATTTCTTTAAAAAGGTATGGCCAAAAAAATCAAATGACCCAGTTACAATCGCTGAAATGTTTCGATACCCAGTGTTAAAACACAAAGTCATATACCTGTGTGAAGTTAACCGTACATTTCATCCACAATTTTTTTCAAAATTATTTTTTTATCAAATTTAAAATAGTTATAAAATCAACAAAATGAATGAAACCTTTAAATTGCGGGTACATAACAATCACAGACAGACAGACAAACTCTTTGTAGATAATTTAAATAAGAACGTTTCACAAAAATTCCTTTCATTGCTGAAAGTACATAAAATTTTCTATACGAAATCCAAAAATTAAGATGTAGTATTTTTTAATAACAAAATTTTTGAAAAATAAAATGATTTAAGGCATGTTGAGCACGTTTTCTCAATAATCTTTTGGCGTTTCTTGAGAGTTCAATTAAATATATTCAAAAAGTAGTACACATTTTTTTTTACTTTTAAGTGCGTTATTAACTTATTAACGTTTAGTTACAAGTTCAAACCTTTGTAAGTCAAAAAACTTTTAAAGATAACAAGACCAACAAAAAAGTTTTGACCACAAAATAGAAATCGTCAGTTACTGTGATATCCACATAATTTTCTCACCCGTGGAGGGTTGTTAAAAGGAAATGGTCTGAGCCAAATATAAAGTGCCCCATGTTGAAGATGATCAATTGATTACTTGTGATAGTTGTACCAAAATTGTTCACAGGCTTTGCTATGAACTCAAAATCATGGACCTTGAAGGCAAACGTCTACAAAGATTTTATTGTGAAGACTGCCAAAAATGCTATAAAAATGATTCCTAAATTATTATCCAAGATTGACAGCATGGAAAAGGAGATCGAGGATTTATATACTAATCTAGCAAAACAACAAACTGTACATACCGAAACGTTGTATCACGAGGTCCATAATAGAGTATCAAGATCCAAGAATGTCATAATGTATGGTACCACAGAAAGCGGATCCGCTAATCTAGATGATCGCATTAAACATGATAAAATGGGATCAGTAACAGGATATACCTTATGAGACCGAAGAAGAAATGAAGAAATAATAGAGGTGTCTGAGGTTCAGGATGTATTAATACGGAGAAGAAAAGAATGGGTAGACCATGTTAACAGAATGCCAAATACCCCGATAGCCAAAATCGCAAAAGAAAATCGACCAAACACATCCCGACCGCCCGGACGACCACCTATGAGACGGTATGAAAGCTGGTCCTCAGCATATCAACTGTTACTGATAAACCATTGAAAAAACACAGGTCCTAGTCCTAACGTGCAACTAAGTAATATTTTTAAAGTGATTCGAGTAGGAAAGCAGAATAGCACTAAGTTCTCGAAGCCATTGAAGGTGGTGCTACCTGACTCTAGTGTTGTAAAAGCTGTACTTAGCAAGAGGAAGGAACCTATTACCCAAGGTTTTCGCATCTCCAATGATTTAACATGACTGCAGCAAAACAAAATTAAATGTGTAAAGGCCGAGCTAGAAAAAAGGAAAGTGAAAGGTGTGAATAACCTAACCCTAAGATATCTGAGGCGAGTACACATAATTGTTACAAAAAACTAACTCATAATCTGAATTGTTACTACCAAAATATTGGTTGGTGACTTAAATATTACATAATATTAACAGAGACATTATTTTAAGAAAAATTAAAGACACAGAGTTAGCAATATTTAATTATACAATTTTCCGCTCTGATCGTTCAGCTGCTACAAGTAACAAGTCGTGTGAAACAGCTTAAGGTCAAAACTCACTACTTTAACTGTGATTAATATTGAACATATTTTTGTAGAGGTAGAAATAGACTTCATTGCCTTTATATTCTGTTGTGTCTACATTCCTCCGAATTCTAACTATGAGATATATTCAAATCACCGTACTGGAGTTGAAAAAATATCTAATTTATATTATATTATTATTATATAATTAAATAGTGATACTACACTAACAGTGTTATGTTCAGAATAACTATAGCGAAATTTCAAAGAAAAATATGGTTATAACACGTGACATCCACGATGAAATAGAACCAGAAATCACCGCTAAGCAAATCAATAAGAACGAGTCTTATCAACCAAATTGCAAAAAACCGAGGCAATAATACATACAACTGAAGTTAAACTCGTAAAAATCGCATAATCAATAGCAGAGTTAAAATGTGAATCAGACAAATTTAAAGGTATAATTATAAATCTAGAAGCGAAAATTTTAAAATCCGATCAAGAGAGATATGAAATAGAAGGAAGAATGGACCAAATCGATAAAGCGTCGAGATCCAATAATTTAACAATTTTCAGAAAGAAAAGCCAAACGAAAATACCAAAGAAAAGTTAATTAAAATTCTAAATAGTGATATATCTCTAAACCTTACTGAAAAACCACATCCTACTATGTTACAGAATAGGTAAAAAAGAGGACAAAAGAAGCAGAAGCATTTTTCTGAAACTAAAGGATCTCGGTACAAAGCAAACAATTCATGGTAAGAAAAGCACAGAGTGAAGATGAACGACGGTATTGATGTTCAATTTTTTAAAAATGTTTGAACCGAAAATGGAAAAATTTACCTCAATAAGGATAGTAAAATATTTATCATTAGAAGTAAAAAATACTTTAACAAACAATAATATGTACATCTCTCGCTCCTAAACACTTTAGGTTTTAATTTTTTTTTGTTACCCTAAGTTTTTTTTATTTCTTTCTCTTATATTTACAAATAAATAATTTTGCAATTTTTCTTGCAGCTTTTAGTTTCAACAGCTATGCATTAGTATGATTGAATTTCTGGAAAATTTAGATAACGATGAGGTTAACACGGGGACTTTTGATTAATGAATTTATACAAAGAAGAACAGACGAAAACAGGACCATACGCGTGGATATCGTCAACTTTAATATAAGGAGTTTGCAAAAACATTTTGATGAACTACTAATTTATGCTGAAATGACTAAGGACATATTAGATATCATTATTTATCACATATTACATTAATTATCACATAAAAGTAAATACTAGTTCTGTGATTATTAGTTTATTTGCGTTTATTTTGTATTCAATTATCCAATGTATTGTTGACGTGAATAAACTTATTATTATTATTAAATTATCAGAAACAGGTAAATTAATAACTTAGAGCATTTTTCAATTCCTTACTATTCTATTCACTATAATGAATCTACAATAAATAAATGTGATGGAACTATAATTTACATACGAACTAACATCGCGGTAACAGTTAATATAACAGATTTACCAATATTTAAAAAACCTAGAAATATATTTCCGTAATCTGCAATTTCTTAGTCTAGAGCAGCGTTTCTCTAGTTGTGGGGCGCCATTACTCTACGTGGGGGGCGCCTAGAGTCTAGGCCCTAGATTAGTGTCAAAATTTTCAACGTATAATATACATCGTATTTTATTATTACATGAAAAAAAAAAAAGTAAGGGAAAATTGGGCCCCGAATACTGAAAGGTTGAGAAACGCTGGTCTAGAGGTGTATACTGGGGATGTAAATATTGGTTTATTGATAAAAGAGACAAACGAAACTAACAGTTATTTAAATATATTAAACTCAAAGGGTTACATTTCATTTATTAACAAAATAACGATAATGTCAGAACAAAGCAAAACTATAAGTGATCATGTATTCATAACACAAAAACAACTTAAAAACATTCGGGAGATTTAACTTAGCGTAACACTCACTGATATGACAGATCCCTTTAGTCCAGTTATATTAATAACAGTACCTGATCAAAAAAAATCACACTCACCTAATGGTACTGAAATAAGCAGGATTAATATTGTACAATTAAAAAAACATCTGTTTTCTGCAGAATGGTTAGATGTCATATCTTCTAAAGACTCTCAAATAGTCTTTAATTCCTTTTTTAATAAACGTAACGATTGTATTTCAAAAAATAGAGAAAAAGCAATTATTTTTACAAACGAAGTCCCAATGTGAAAAACATTAAAGGTAGATTTCAGAAATAAAGAACAACACATTTAATCTTTCAATCGGCAACTAAAGGGCATTAGGTAACACCCAGCTCTATTTATGAGTTTTTCTAGGAAATTTCAAATGCAATGCCATAACTCTAACCAGCAAATAAGATGCCTTATTTACTTGTCAAAACCGCAAGTTGATATCTCCTGTCATTCCAAAGATATTTGCATTTATTTCAATTTTGATGAGTGTTGGCTCACCCTGTAAGTTGTTAGCGAAATTATGTTGCTACAAATAGGGAATATTTTGTAAAAACCGCAAATATATTTTGTATGTAATAGATTACGCCACCTAGTCGAAAACTAAAAACTTACAAATATTTTTTTTGGCCGATTTCGTTATTTTATTTATATAGTTTTTTTATAAAGTTCTAGGACATACGGTCGCTCGCCATCCTAAAGAAAATGGTATGTCAAAATACCGAAACCTAGGTAGACTTGAATATATGTATATTAGAACGCTTTGGAAGACTGTGGAAATTCACATTAGTATTATTTATCTTTCCGTATCTAATATGAATAATTTCAACAATTATTTTCATTAATATGTGTTTTTACGTACTATTCTATCGTTCTTTAACTTCTATAACTTATGTGTTCACATTAAATGCTTTACCTTTATTACAGAAAACTGCGATTAAAGACCTTGGTATTATATTCGATAGAAAATTGTCTTTCTCCAGTTACAACTCTGTTATTACTGCAAAAATTCGCAAATTTTTAGATTACATATACAGACTTGGCAGTGATCTATCTCCAAACTCATCCGTTCTGATTTAGAATATGCCTCCCTAATTTGGAATCCTACATATGCCCATTATATAAATGTTCGCCTACAAATTTGGTCTGCATTGGGAGCATGTCAACTATGACCATATTCGCTTAACACTCAATTTACAAACATTTTAGGTCATTAGCATAAGCCGCAGAAATTTTTGCCGATTTTCTACCCAGGTTCTAAGGCGATACATTTCAGTTAGAAAGTTTTATCAGTAGATGCGGCAGACAAAACTTACGGTCGAACAAACGATAACACTTTAAATAACTTTATATTCAATGTAGTTTGCTCTAAATTAAAAGGTGAGGCGGTAAACCATATAATGTGCGAACCAGACCTATCTACCTGGTCACAGATAAGAAACGCGCTTCGGGACCTATACAGTAACCAAATAGATCACAAAACATTAACTAGAGAATGTTTACACCTTTCGAAATACCCCAAAGAGAACATTTTAGATTTTATAACTAAAATTAAACATAAAAGCTAGACTCGGTAATCAATCACATAACCTACTCTTCAAAGACCCCACAAACTCAACGAATTACGACCCGCCGCCATTGCAGATCAACAGATTTAAATAACTTCACTCCTAATTTACATCCATACATACAGATACATAATCCTCTTAGAGACTGGTTGCCACGTTTCAATTTTAAGAACAATAATTGCCGAAAAATACTTCCCAAAATCCATATTTCGACAAAAAACCCCCTTAACCACTTGCACAGAAACAAAACACGCAGACAATAAAGCAAAAATGCCCTTACTAACAGAGTTTGATCTGAAAAATGAAATCTTAGAATTCGTACTGTTCGACTTCGATGACTATTTTGACGGAATAATAGGCATAAGAGATTTAAGAAAATTACAATTATACAAAAAATTCTCTATAATAATGATATTAAAATACCAATATTCTTCAGAACAGTCTTTTAGATCTAAAAAATCGCAATACCCGCAAATTGTTCAGTCATAAAAAGGATCAAGACGACAAAAATATAATACCATTCTATTTATTAAATATATCTTAGACTAGACCACCTTAGTAAAGAGGAGCAATACGCTCTTACGACATTAATTAAAGATTTTATTGACGTTTTTCACCACCCCGATGACAAACTCACGCTTACCAACAAAGTTAAACACGAAATAAAAACAACCTATGAAACGCCGGCACACACCAAATCCTATACCATATTTACATAAGGAAGAAGTTAGAAAACAAATTAATAAAATGTCAGATGACGGGATATTTAGACCATCTCAGAGCACCTTGTCTAGGCCAATTTGGGTCGTCCCGAAGAAAATTGACGCCAGCGAAAAACAAAAATGGGAAACAGTAGTAGATTATCGCAAAATAGTATTTAATAGACTTCGAGAGGCCGAATTAAAAATACAATTGGACAAGTGGGAATTTCTATGTACATCCGTGGAATTCCTGTGACACGTTGTAACCCCCGAAGGCATAGAAAAAAATAACAGCTATTCAAAAATTCCCCTATCCCTAAAACGCAAAAAGAAATCAAGTCATTCCTTAGCCTAGTAGGATACTACAGAAAGTTTATAAAGAATTTCGCAATATTAAAAAAACCGCTGAAGGAATGTTTAAAAAGGGGCAAACCGGTTATTAACACTCCAGCTATTGAAAATTGCAAAAGTATTTTAATGAACAATCTAATATTACAATACCCCGATTTTTCAAAACCCTTTAATGCAACAAAGGACGCTTCAAATTTCGCAATCGGAGCAGTACTTTCACAAGGCCTAATTTCTAAAGATCTACCCATAGCCTTTGCCTTCAGAATATTGAACACTGCAGATACAGAGTGTAGCACCAGTGAAAACTAATTACTAACTGCCGTTTTTGCAGTTCAATATTTCAGACCATATCTTTACGGGACCAAATTTAATATAATATGTGACCGTACCCCGCTTCAACGGCTATTTTCTTTATAAGAACCCAACTCGAAACTAATCAGGTGGAATCTCCAAGTCGAACAATACGACTACTAAATTATCTACAAAAAAGGAAAATTATACATTAACGCCGACGCCTTATCCCGACTCGAATTAAACCCAACTGAAAGCTTCGACCTAGACGACATAGATAATATCAGCACAAATGATTATACAGGGTGGCCAAACGAAACCTAAACAGAGCCATTATCAGGAACTGCGTCAATTTTTAATCAAAGGGGCACACTTATTTGCGGTATTTTCGACTTCGCTGGTTACACCTCCAGGCGAGGGTAACAATCACCCCAAAATATTTAAATGGCATTAGGGGTCGAGTAATGTATCATTTTAAAGCCCTTTCAATTATTTTTACAACAGTCTTTAAATTTTAAAATTAGGCCTAATACTTTTTAATAAATTACATTTTAAAGTATAAATTATGTTTAGTTATTTACTTACTTCTTAATTAAATTAAATGTTCAAATTGATGACCACCCGCGTCCATACAATAATAAAGATTTTGTTCGAAACGTTCTCGTACATTCCGAAGAATATTCGGAGTGATTCGATGGCACTCCTCGACAATTCTTTGACGCAAATCTTCTAAAGAGGCTGGTTGTGTTTTGTATATTTTACTTTTGAGGTATCCCCACAAAAAAAAATCAAGGGGCGACAAATCTGGTGACCGTGGAGGCCATTCAATGCTACCTCTTCTCCCAATCCAGTACGTTGGAAAATGTTGGTCTAAATACTGACGAACAATCAAAGCATAATGCGGAGAAGCACCGTCCTGTTAAAACATTAAATGATCTTCACTATACTGTTGGTCATTTTCAATAATATCGGTCAAGGATCTTCCAGTAATTGCCAGCCCATACATTTAATTTTTGCGGTTGCTGTGTCTGTACCGCCTAGAAAATTCTTGGGTTGGAATCAGACCAGTAGCGGCAATTATGATGATTTATGGTTCATAAAAAAGCTGCATTCATCATAGAAACAGATATTAAAAAGAAACTGTGGATCCTTCGCTAATCGCTCACTCATTATTTCGCAAAATTGCAAACGGCGGTCATAATCATCCTCATTAAGTTCCTCATTGGCATATTCAACGACCCATGTGTCATTTTCACTATTTTGAAAAAATGAAAAAAATTCCAATTTTAAAAACTCTTATTAAAAACTAAACAAGTACATAATTTAAATTTTAAAATGTATTTTTTTAAAAGTATCAAGCCGACTTTTAAAATTTAAAGACTGTTATAAAGAGAATTGAAAGGGCTTTAAAATGATATCTTACTCGACCCCTAATGCCATTTAAGTATTTTGGGGTGATTGTTACCCTCGCTTGGAGGTGTAAGCAGCGATGTCGAAAATACCGGAAAAAAGTGTCCCCCTTTGATCAAAAATCGACGGGTCCATGCGATTTTTTAAAATGTTGACGCAGTTCCTGATAATGGCTCTGTTTCGTTTTCGTTTAGCCGCCCTGTAGATCCCGACAAAATTCCTACAATAACACAATATATACTAGACGAAATCAACAAAGAAATACCCCAAGCATATATAACCCTTTAGAAACATTACCCTCAACAAGTACATCACCCAAAATTAATATCTTAACAAAATATAGTAATAAATGAAAAATGTTTGACAGATTTGAAGACCGTGCATACAAACTTAGAAGACCCAATACTTAATATAATTTTGTTGGAATTTGTATAATGAAAACGGCAAAAATTAATCAATACCTTTAAGTACTCCTTCTAAGAAAGTTACAAGAAATAGATAACTAATATGATATTTTAGTTTTGAACCGTAAGTCGTACAAAGAAATATAACAGAGACAACAAGGGTTTTCTCATACGTAGGGTAAAATAGTTAGATAGTTGTTAACTATATGTTCGGATGCGTCTTCCTAATTAATAAATAAAATAAACTTATTTTGAATCAGTATCGCAAACTTATTACTTCTCATAACCTAATCCCAACAACCGTTTATGAAAAAAACATTAACACCTAAAAAAACCAAATAATAATCTTAATTAACAAAGTTAACAAAATTACAAAACCCATACATAGCTACGAAAACTAATGGACCAATTTAATAAAAGAAACCCTAACACCAAAAGTGACAGATTGCGCGCATTTTAAAAACCAATAATTAAAATTACCATTTATCCGGTTCATGGCAAACAATTTCAGAAACAATGCATTTTCCATAGTAATTTCAAATAAATTCGTAACAGACGTAACCGACATAGACGAAAGAAAAGCAAAAAAATTTCAAATACTACCACGAAATAAAAACTAGACACTGCGACATTAACGAAAATACCACAGCTATTAAGAAACACTTTTATTGCCCAGAAATTGACAAAGACAACAAATAAGCAAAATACCCCTACTCACTAATATTTAAACCTACACCCATAGATCACGCCTCTCTAGAACTTCTCTACATAGATACTTTTAAATAGGGTAAGCAGGGCTTTTTAACAATTGTAGACAGCTTTTCAAAATTCGGCCAAGCCTTCCCTATAAATTCCACAAATGCGATAGAAATAACGAATAAACTAATCCATTTCATAAGTCATTACGGCATACCTAACAAATTAACTTGCGATGGAGGACCCGGATTTAAAAATAGTGTAATACAAGACTTATGTGTTCTCCACCAAATCGAAATCCATTATACCACGGCGTATAATACCAACAGTAATTTCCCGGTAGATATATTCCATTCGATATTAATTAAAACTATGCGAGTACTCCATGATGAAAAACCCAACCTAACGGTTATGCCATCCTATTTTACAATAACAGCATTCTACCACATTCGTAAGAGGTCGACTCGACTACAAAAATCCCTTCGAAAAAAACATGAAAAGGAACGAATTACTGATTATATACAAAACTCGAAAATCTCGAAACAATCGCCGACTTCATAAATTATAAACTAACAAAAAAACAGATGGGTAATCTAGAACATGCAAACTGACTTAAAGCCCGCTAAATTAAAATAGACACCGACAAACCCATCTACGAACTCAAAAATTCGTAACAAAGACAAAAGAAAACCATACAACCATATGAAAAACTGGAAAATATCGAGTTAATAAAACAAAAATGATCGAGTTTATCACTTAATAGCACTAAAACCACAACGTATTGTTACAGAAACCAATCCTGACGATGATGCGAGCGATAATAGAGATCTTTTTGACGATATTCCTTTATCCGACAGACCCTTGAAATACGAGAAATTTAGATTAAGTAACCTAGTTTTAAGAAAATTAGATATATTTAGTACTCATTAGTTAGGAAACACAAAAGACTAATAAAGGGAATAGGTAAGCTATGTAGATGGTTATTAGGCACATTAGACTCTGAAGACGAAAAAACTATTAATACCTACCTTAATAAAATAAAAAATAATGAAGACAAACTATTTGTAGACCTGACGAAGATTCAAACCGCAATAAATGAAATAACGCATAAATACATAAAAAACTTCAATAGTCTTATTGACAATGAAATCACCTTAAAAACGTAAATAACTCTCATAACGAAAGAGGTCAAAGATATGCTTAGAAACGAAGAAGCTTTCTCACAGAATATAATGATTGACAACCTAATAAGTCAACTAAATAATGTAATTAATATATTTAGAGGTAGCCATTTCGTTAGCAAAATTAAATACATACTTAAAAAATTATAGAACACCAAACCAATACCTAAATTAAGTAATTTCATGAACTACTATAACCTCTTAGCAACTCAAATAGTTATCCAAAAAGCTATAGTAATTTTTAAAATTCACTTACAAATAATGAGCAATAATCCCTTAAAATGTTACCATATACATTGTGAGTCATAACTATTGGGACATAGGCTAAGGGCAGGTTATTTGGACCAAAATATGGGGATAGGACCAAATATACCTTAATAAAATATTGCTGTGGAATAAGATAAACGGCGTTAAAGTTGACATTTTTTTTTCAATTTTTTCTCATAATTGCACAGTATATTTATCAATTGTTATCGCAATCGGCACAGAGGCATAGCTTTGGACAAGGAATATTATTTTATGTATTATTTCACATTTTGTTACGCGGAGCGCCACGTGTATGATTCCTGATGATGAAATTAAATGGTACCATTTTTTGACGAAACTTTTTAGTGATTTTGATCAGAAAATATGATGTAAACATCATTTCTACGTAATTTTGGTACTTTTGTTTAAACACGATAATTTCACCCGCTTTCGAGAAAAACATAATTGAACAGTTCAGAGTCACAGAAGGTGATTTCAAATAACAGACAATAAAAAAACTTGTAACGTAAGGCTTCTAATTCAACGGTAAAGCCTCCTCCGACTTCTATACCTTTTCTAATTCTTGTAATAAATAAGAATCTACATTTAAATTTGGAGGAAGAACGTAGGACCTAGTATTTGGTCGGCTATAATGCCACACCAAATATTAAATTTAAACTCATGCTGAAAATGTTTTTCTTTAACAGCCTGCGGGTTTTCTTCTTCCCAGTAATGACTGTTTCGCCAATTAAAAACCACTCGTCTGGTAAAAGTCGCTTCATCGCTGAACATATTCTTAATAAAATTTCGGTCATCATTATGCTTGTTGAGAATACGTTGGCAGAACTGTAACCGTCGTGGGAGATCTCTTAGGAGCGAATTTTGAACAGGAGTGAAGTGATAAGGGTGGAACTTTTCTTTTTTTAGAATTCTAATAACAAACGACTGACTTACTCCTGTTGTTTCGCACGTCCACCCAGATTTTTACTATGAAATGACCCGGTTTCACCCAAACGACGAAATAGATTTGCAAAAGTTTTGTGATTTGGTTGCCTTCTGTCTGGATATAACAATTCACATCTTCTGGCTGCAATGAAACGCAAAAATTTTCTTGTGCGTATAAACGAACCTTACCCGCATTTCTTCATTCGTAAAATGATTGCAACGAAGCATTTCAATCGAAAAAGCTTTAAAAAATGCAACAATAGACTGTCACAGGAAAAATAATTCACTGACAAGAAATAACATTTATCTGAGACTCCAAAGCACACTTTTCATAAATGAAATAATATTTGAAATCGTCTTCTGTGACTCTGAACTGTTCAATTGCGTTTTTCTCGAAAACGGGTGAAATTATCGTGTTTAAACAAAAGTACCAATATTGGTACGTAATAACGTAGAAATGATGTATACATCATATTTTCTAATCAAAATTACTAAAGTTTCGTCAAAAAAAGCTACCACTTAATTTCATCATCAGGAATCATTCACGTGACGCTCCCTGTAACAAAATGTGAAATTATACATAAAATAATATTTCGATAACAATTGATAAATATACTTTGCCATTATCAGAAAAAAAACGAAAAAATAATTTCAACTTTAACGCCCTATATCTTATTCTACAGCAATATTTTATTAAGGTATATATGATGTTAGGGCTAGTGACGAAACAAAATGCATATACAGAGTGACTTCACTTTCTCTAATTCCGCTAAAAGAGTGCACCGTAGAAATCAAAAACAAATTGTTGGAAGGTAGAGACCGTATACAAAGAACTCGTATTCGAACTACCACAATTACACTTCGAAGTTTTAAATAAAGAATTACCTTCATCCAACTCCAATCGACCGACAAAGAAGAAATAAAACAAGTTGAGAATCTGATCAGAAACATCCACATAACTAAACTGGACAAAACCACCCTGCATCATGTGTGGACAAATAGTACAATAAGGATGCACAATTACTGGCCACTGACCAAGAGACACTGGACATGAGGCCGTAAAATAATCAACCCTTATTTTGCGAATTCAAGGAGGGAGGAGCCACCACAAGGAGACAACCCAAGATCACTGCCTTAATAACAGGAACTGAGTCCTTTTAGCAATTAAGGTATTTTAATGTTTATTCTCTTTTCATAATTGTATAAAAAGTTAAGAACCCCCTTTTCAAAGGGTTCTCGCGTGTTTGAATGTGAAACTCGTTGTACTTGTGCCTTTCTAATATTTTTGTAAATCTTAAAACAAATTTTTAAAAAACGAATTTTCAAGTATTAATACAATTCACTATCTCTTGCTGGCCCCTATAACCATTCATTTTTCAAAAAAAGTGTTTTGTATGTTCGAAGGACCCCTTAATAAGTAAAATTTGTATTATTTTTTATAAATTCTTAACACAGATAAACAATACTTCATTCACATTATCTATAAAAAAATCTGGAATAAAATAGTTCTACTGTGCAAAATACACTTAAAAATAACTGGCATTTTCGATGTTTCACACCCTCCATCGTTAAAACTAGCCATAGGATAATTTTGGTTCCATAAAAAATGTTTATGATCACATAGAGTTCAATAATATTGAATATTTCAGAAAATTTTGTTTTTAGTTATTGGTGCTTTATTTTTGGTAATTCAAACCGCTATTGTTTTATAATATGTTTGATTTCTTAGCTCATCTACTTATTCAAATAAATATCCTCGACAGAAGCCTTATTAATACTTGGCTTAAATACTGATTTTCTTTCATATGAATATTAAAATTAGATTAATTATATGATCAAAATAGCTTCATTAATTTTTCATACGTATTTCAAGGTTTATTTAAATAGACTTACAAATTCAAATAAATGTTTAAGTAAAAATCGTATGTTATTGATTTTCACATATTTTAAGTACACTGTATTCTATTAAAACCTTATATGTATTTCCTATACATATAGGGAGAGTGAACAAGCAAAAAATATACAGTAAATTTACATTTTACTTCCTGTGGAATTATAAATAAAAGACCTCTAAAAAGAGATACGTTTTTAAACTTTTAATACTAAGTAACCCAGTATGATAATGATAATATTAATATATTTATAAATGCTAGTAAAAGTGAATTAGTGCTTATTTGTCACATTACTGCCAATTTATCTAAATAAAATATGAACAATCTGTATTTTATTACCTATTAGTCCGTGTTTATGTAGATATTTTTTAATTAGGATAATCCTAACGTTTCTGCAGTTTTAATATTTTATTATTATTTTATTACCCCAAAAAACTATCCTCCTCAAAAAATTATATACCATCCACACATTCTTAGTTCTTATTAAAGAAATATACGGAATAAAACACATATTTTAGTAGCATATAAATATAAATTAATATTTATTTATAAGTACTTTCAGATTGGATCTTTTTACCTCATATCTAATATGAGTTTAACAAAAAAGTTCATTTCTTTAAGTTGGACACTAAAATTTGCTTGTATTCCTTTCTAATAAAAAATATAAATAACCCTGAATAAACAATCACAGTTCAGTCAAAATCTATAAACGATTTCATTTGATAAAACTTATCACAAGTATGTTTGTTTACCTGTTGCAAAAAGGCTACCAGATAAAGTTATTCCAAAAGGTTTGCACTACACTAAGGATAACCACCTGTATGTCCTAATCGAAATCAAGAATTTTTTAATGGTATAAGCTATAAATCGGACAATTTTGAGCGTATAAAACGATAATTTTTAACTCGATTCTGCCACGTTACATTTACCACAAGTGTATTAAATTAAACTGTAAAAGTGTAGGAAATTTTCTGTTTATAAATGGTATTGACAGATTGAACAACACGTTATACATTGAAGGGTCCTGGGTTGCCTATATGTAATTATTAAGGCTAACTCATGGGTTATAATAAGTTATAAGATAAGATAAGGTTACTCTACTTTACTTATGCCTTTATTTTTATCGTAATTTACAATACATATCTATTTGGAGAGGAGAAGTCTAGCTTGAGCTACTCTAAACCTCTTCTCGAAAATTGTATATTTCACAAAATATTAGGTATAATATTAAATTTGAAGTAGAGTTATCAACAGTCTAGTTTGAAGCTTTAAAAGTATAAAAATTAGTGATTTTGTTTAATATTTTGAAAAAGATTTTTTTGACACATAAATAATAAGATACAAAAGAAAAAAAGAACTTTACAAAATTCCTTACTGCGTAGCCAGCAACCAAATTTTATAATGTTTCTTTAGAAAACTTTTAGTGCGAGAATTTAGCTCAACTGGTACTTTTTAAAAAGAAAATTAAATTCCTTATTTCTTAACTATCCTATTTCAAACTATAGGTATTGTTCATGTTTTACAGAGATGTATAAAAACTTAGTTAAAAACTATATTAAATATTTAAATTTTGTATTTCGGAAGTAATAAAAATTTATAAAGTAGAGGCATTCTATTATTATGTGACTAGTAGATTTAAAAAGGAAAGTAACTTAAAAGTCTTATTACATCAAATTTTTTTATGTATTATTATCGACGATTACTAATAAAGGCTACTACTACTGCCTACTAGTTTCGGAATAAACTCATATTCAGGTCCGATAAAACTATTGATTGCTAAGTTTTATCTAATAATAAATAAAAAAAAAACTGATGTGGTAGGAGTTTGAGTTACTGTCCCTCTGTAATAAAAATTTGTTTTTAAATAAGCTACATTTTTCAATGTGTCCCTAGTAATATATAATAGTTTTAACGTAAAGTGTAACCTTCCCTCACAAACTCCCGTAGGACAAAATATTTGAGAAAGTACCCGGACAGATTAGATGGATTTTTATTTCTAATGAAATACATTTTGTAACAGCCCCGTTAATAGGCAACCAAGAGCTCAAAATTTGTATTTGGTAATGCATACTCTTTACTAGTTCGTTAGGAGTTAAGATCAGTTACGATCCAATAAGATGGTAACACTGGCCTGTGAGGATGAAAAATGAAGATATATAGGTTAGAAATAATAATTTTACAAATGATGTTTTTTTTGTTTTTCCATTCTTTTATTTTAAATATTTAATCGATCTTATGCTAGTTTTCGTTTTCTACGGTCATCGAACCCCTCTGGTTGCATTTTAACACCAACCCCGCTATAATTGTCATTCTAACGTGAAGCCCTAGGTAGTGGAATTTTATAACTTAATACTTAATAGTTTGATTTAACCGGTTTTTTTCGCGTGGTACACCAAAATTGTGTTCGATTTATCTTAACAATTTTTTTTTGTTATTTTCACCTACAGCCACTGTTTTCCACATAAAAGTAAGTCTTAAAAAATGATTTTATGTTTCTGAGATATTGCCAAAGCACTGGATTCAAATTTTCAGACATGGTAAAATCAGAAAACGGAATTCAACATGTCATAACACCCGAAATGCTGCAAAACTTGATATTCAAACTACAGGTATTAACAACAAAATGTAAATAGCAACGCCAATTTGTCTGCAAACATAATTTTAGTGGACGTTAGAAAATGAAGACATTGAAGTTTTTATTGACGCAATCACTGCCTATAAAGATTGTTTAAATGTTTCAGACGTTTATGTTTTAGGACTTAGGTAGTATGTTATTGCATGATGCTGCAGCAACTTTGTCTCAAGACATGAAATCATCAGTAACTTGTTTTGACAATGCTCTTGAATCTTTAAGTAACGCGTACAAGGCGAGGAAAAAACAGACATTTTTGTAAGTAAAGCATTGTTATGATGGTTAACGAGAAATTCTACAATTCCTGATCATGTACAACTTGACATATGGTATTTGATTTAATAAATCCTCTTATTAAAGATAAAATATTAAGAGATAAATTGAAAACTTTTAAGGAACTTGAGATGGCCAGAGTTGTTGAACAAACTGAGGAATTGTTCAGCTCGGATATTTAATTAATTCATAAATTTAAGTCCTCAAAAAAATAAAAATGGAAGTTTCAATGTCATCATGTAAATGTCTCTTAGAGAATTTCACTATTTATTATCTAAGAAGAAGAAGATTCATATTAGTTGGAACAGCTATAAATTCTTCAAATTCGTTAGTGTGATTCGCTGCTATCGATGCTAAAAGTTTGGCCACTTTAAAAACAAATGTCAAGCTGCGTAAAGTAAATGTGGGACTAAATTTAATTGTTCTAATTATATATATATATATATATATATATATATATGCAAGAGACGTTCTGATACTGAAAAATATAGAAGTAAATCATCATGTATTTGACTTGAATTGAACTTCTTATCAAAGGCAGATTACAATGAATAAGAAAAAAATCGATTACAACTTTTAGCAATCAAAGCGGAAGAGTATGAAAAATACATTGACTTTCTACTATCAGAATGTTGGAGGTATGTTCACAAATCGACAGTATATGGTTTTTCAAAAGCGTTTGACAGAGTTAATCACACATTACTAATAAGCAAACTAGATTCATATGGGATATACCAAAATGTTTTAAATTTAATTAAGAGCTTTGTAAAGGGAAGATTACAGTGTGTTAAAGTCAACGTTTATGTATCTAATAGTTTTACCGTTTCATCTGAGGTACCTCAAGGTTCACATTGTGGCCCAATATTATTTAACTTATTTATAAATGATATTGGTCTAATATTTAATCATTCTGAATATCTTATGTTTGTAGATGATGTTAAAATATTTAGGATAATAGAGGATAAGAAAAATTCCGATTTGTTACAAGCCGATATTAACAATTTTTTTTAGTGGCGCAATGCTCTTGAACTCAATGCAAAAAAAAATTGTTGTATTACATTTTCTAGATGTGCCTCTACTGTGATTTGTGTTTATACTGTTGATGGAATTGTTCTTGAACGGATGACGGAAATTAAGAATCTGGGGATAATGGTAGATAATGAGTTGACTTTCAGGCCTCATATAGTAAATTTAATTACAGGGTAAGACTTTTATACATATCAATTGTTAGATCAGGACTGGAATATGCATCTGTAGTCTTGTGTCCATTTTATCATTGTGACATCGATTTACTAGAGAGAGCATAAAAAATTTCAGCGTAATTATGATTTTAGATTAGGGTATAGATGGCCAGATACGAATTATGATGCTATTTCGGTACTTTCAAATTTGACATCTCTTGAAAAGCCTCGACAAATTACAGACCTATTATTTGTGTTGAAGTTAATAAAGGGTTATATTGATAGTTCCAAACTACTATCTAAATTATTTTTTAATGTTGGGCCAAGGATAAATAGAAACAGACCGTTATTTGCGATTCAACATCAGTCAACAAACTATAGCTACCATAGTCCAATGTCCAGATTACCCCGTATGTGCAGAGTGTCCTATTGATATATTTTCTAACTCTTTAAATATTTTTAAAAAGAAATTAAAATCAGTATAGAGGTTGATAATAAATTAACTTTGTATGTTTGCTCACACCTGTACTCATTTCTACTTTAAAATTTATTTTAATGAAATGCTTATTTATTATGTTATGGTTGTGTAATCTTTGTACCTTTATATCTTTTCGTATTGTGTCTTATTTGTTATTACTTACTTTATTAAGAGATTATCTTTTATTATATAATGTTTTTCTGTTAATAAATAAATAAAATTGAAGGACTTTCAGCAAACAGTGTTATGGTTACATTCTGGGATTGAAGATGAGGAGTTGGGTTTGTACAATTATAATATTTTGAGAATTGACAGGGATTCTATTACTAACACTAAGAGAAGAGGAGGCGGTGTTTTGTTGGCTGCCCGGAAGGATTTGAATGAGAAATTGATTACACCACCTCGGAAGGAAGTAGAGCAACTTTTAGTATCTTTGGTTTATTGTGATAAAATTTTTATTTTTGGTGGTGTTTATATCCCTCCCTCTTCAAGGCACCAAGTATATAGATTTTATACATGAACATTATGATGATTGTTCTATAGTAATATGTGGCGATTACAATTTACCTGATGTTGTATTGGTTACTGATAATTTAGGTTAATCAGTTCAATGTAATTCTAATTTACCTGCTGTTGATTTATGTAATACCTTCAGTTTTTTAAATTTATTTCAAATTAATACTGTTCCAGATATTTCTAGGTTTAATTTTTTGTAGTTATATTAATAATACCTTTTCAAATTTTTTATAAGATATTGTTGGGTATTCATGATTTTGATTTTTTCTACTTTTGGGAATGTGACCTATATAGGTAAATATTGCTAATACACCTGCCTTTAAGAGCCATTCAAAAACCCATCGATTTGCGCTGATCCACGTATCTTGCGTGGTAAAAGATTTGGATTGACCAGTATTGACCGGTCCGCTCGCAAGTACGCTTTACTTCGGAATATTTTTAGATTTTTGTTTGTCCGTTTTTTTTTTGGAAATACTTAAGTTTAACCGAGTGGTTCAACTGTTACACCCATGATATCCAGGGACCAGCAACACCTCAGAGGGCCCTCTCTTCTCTTCTCGCAGCACCATCAGATCTACCGGCAAGTATGACTCGATGGTTGTTTCTTTCTTGCTTTTCTTTAGCTTTTCTTAATATTATATTTATCTATATCCGGTCATATTCAGCACCTATGCATAACAAAAGGACTCCAGACCACGGTCCATCTTTTCTCTACTACTTTGAATTATTCTTCACTGTCAATCATTGACAAAGAGGAGTATAATTAGAATAGTGTTCTTTCGTTATTAAATATGAATTCCTTGGAACATAGGAGGTTAGAGTCGGATTTGCGTTTTCTGTTGCTAAAAAAGATAAATACCCCTTCTACTGTAGTACGCAAAACTAAAGCGTAATGTTTCTTCTGTAAAAACTATGGTCACACTAAAGATGAATGCCGAAAATTTGCTTCACGAATTTATAGTTAACAACCTTCTACTAGCAATAATATTAAACTATTCTCGTATCTTTTGCTATGGTTATAAGACCGCGAGATATGTCAAATCAAACTGCCCTAATTATTCTAAATCACTTCAAATATCCTCCACATCTAAATTTTTATGTACGTCTATACAGGACTCAGATTGAAGATCGTAGGCTTCCACGACCAGAGTGAATGTGAGGATTAATTTTTCCGGAGGATCGCGTCAATTTTGACACACATCTCATCCCAGAAGTGTTTTGCCTTTGACTACGTTGAGTAGTTGAGTTACCGAACACGCCTCACCTTCTGAAGAAATCTCAAAAATGCCGCGGTCCTCCGGGAACGGTAATCCTCAGGGCTCGGTTTGTCCTACACTTGTAAGACCACAATTGCGTCCTCTTACCCAAGTAACTATTCAAGGTTATAATGGTTACTCATGCCTTTATTTTGGCGCACAATCTTCTATTGCAGGTGCTATGCTAAGATATATTTTACTCAAGAACAATACTGTTATTCAACTAAGCCTATGGTAATGACCTTACCGATAATAAAACGAATCCAGTCAATGTTCTAATTTTTAATGTCAAAATATAGAACATTTATAGAACTCTTATTGCCGGGTTTTATTTCAATAGTCACGAACCGCCAGTGGAAAATGTCACATCTTTATCCTTAGTTTTAATAAAAGATCTTCCAAAATATCGATTAATTCATTTAGATATGACTCACCAATTAAATTGGGATGTAATTCAAATGGACCCAGTAATATATATCTCCTAATACACGGCATCAGAAATGTATTGTAAATTCATACTGGAATAGAATACAAGGATAGAATGAAAAACATTCTAACACTAGCGAGTGTCAGCAGCCACGAGTATCGAATTTTGCTATTCTAAACGAGTAACAGACTATATTTTCTCCACGACCAGAAATATACTCCATTTTTTACTCGTTATTTTATTTGAATTAAAAATTTGTTATTACGGTGTCGCCATTTACATCTGACGTTGACAGTTTTGACGTCCATGCCTATCGATATTGTTAAGAACAATTACGGAATATTAATTCTATCACTTGTTATAGTATGAAAATACATGCAAAATACATAAGAAGTAAGCGCAGAAAAACAGCATATCCAGGCTACGTAATACGGAATGAAAGATACAAATTCCTATAATTAGTAATCGAAGAAAAGATTGAGGGAAAGAGGGAAGTCGGCAGGAGGAAGACATCATGGCTTCGAAACATCAGACAATGGACAGTAAGAGTCTTATTCAGTACCATCAGAAATAAGGAAGAGTGGGCACATGTGATCGCGAACATCCAATAATGGATACACAGTAGAAGTAAAAGCCTTTTGCCAAATTTAAAATTTTTATACTTTCTACATTTTTATTTTTATTTGTTTGACCAATTTGGTGTTACATTTGTTTGTAATGTATTAACAACTTAATTTTCCTAGACTCAACATTTTATAAATACAAACTTTATTTTATCTATTTATCTTTTTTTCATATTTAATTATACAAACAGTTTTATATGAAAAATTAGAATAAGTTGTTATAATTAATTAATAATAGTCTACGAACGTTAGAATAAATATAAAGAATACACTTAGTTTATTGTTGCTTTTCCCAATTAACAGAAATAATTGTTATACAGGGTGTTTCTGTATTCGACCGACAACGCTTTAGCTTAGAGAATTCTCGTTAATTAGTGAATTTTGATACAGAAACATGAGCCTATAAAGGGCGTAGTTGCTGAGATACAGGGTGTTAAAAATTTGAAATGAAAATTAAAAATTTGCGTAAATCAAGGAGGCCTTTAAATATTTTTTCAAATTTGGTGATTAGTATTCTCTTTAAGAAAGTAAAATTTTGACAAACTAATTTTTTTAAAATTTAAGCAGTGGCGCTATGAGGGTTAATGGCAACTTTTGCCCCCTATTTTTTACGCGACTGGCAGAAAATTTATATTTCAGTTTTTTTTAAATTTTCTGTTCATTTCTAGTTAAAAAAGTAATAATCTTTTACGGTGTTAAAGCGAACGGTAGTGGAGATATTTGCTTCTAAACAAAAGTCTGCAAGTATTTAGATAATTTACAAATTATGATTTGTACTGTAATTTATCAGCCGGCTTTTTGCTAAACAAGTATTTGTTTTAATTCATTTTTAAATAATGATTAACCGTACCTAAGTAGTTAAAAAAAATACAAGTTATTTATGGACTTTTCAGAAATTAATAATACATACCTGGTATAATAAAATATGTAAAAATAAACTGGAATTATTCTACTTTCAGCATATAGTATTTTAATATCATTTGATGTACTTTTGCGAAAATTTTAGCTATTTTCAAAAGATGACATATATACAAGACATAAGAGATGTTAATTTAATTGAAGTAAATGTTTAACATGGTTAAAAAAAATTATACACATAAAAATATTTATTATACATTAATTAAATTGTATGTATCAAAAGGGATTAGTAATATTTTTTTAAATAATTGTATATAAGTAAAAAAATATGTTGACTATGAAAGAGATAAGAAAAGCATAATATATTATTGTAATAAGATTGTATGAAAAAAGAAAAAAAAATTTTTGTTTTTAATGAAAGATGTAAATTTGAGTAAGAAATACTTATAATTGAATATTTTATATTAAAGTAAAAATTTTGACATTTTGACGTTATTTTCACAATTTTTTTAAATAAGAAAACCAATCCTATAAATAAACCTTCAAAATTTTTTGAAAAGTTAGTCGTTATTTGAGATGCAAGTGGTGTATATCGCACAAGTAAATAAGTAAAGTAAATAAATTCCAGTGTTTAGAAAAAAATAATTTTTTATAAAATAATAAATTGTGTTCAAGGTTCTTTTGGTTTGTTAATATTTAAATAACACATATGTGCATTAATGCATTGGTTTCATTGAGAATCATTTTAATGTTAAGAAATTTGTTTTGGATAATTTGTTTTTACCTAATAAATGTATGTATTATATGTTTATAAGATTTCTTTTATTCATTTCTCTAATCAAATCAATTAAATAGAACAAATATGATCGAAATTAAATAGAAAATAATAATATCAATTTGAATCTGGCGCTCATAACCTTAACTAACTTCAAATTTATATTTTTTTTTTATTATATTGTTACGTATTGGGTTGTTTTTCCGAATAATAAATATATGAAAAAATCTAAATATTATTTTCAGGGGGGTTTTAACTTACTACGTAACTGTAAAAACAATAACAATTTATTTACCTAATGAAAACAACTAGTATAATATATGAGGGCAACTTAAACCTTTAAATAACTAATTATTAAATTAAATTTGAAGACTCTACTAACAATATTTTGAAGAGTTGCCAGAATCTACCTACAGGGATGGAAAAAAGAGTTTGGATCGATGGACCAAGTGCATTCAACTTGTTGAAAAATAAAAACAAATTTATTTTTCTAAATTATTGTTACCTTTGTTAGGCCGCGAATTAATGAACCAATCCTGGTACAACAGTGTCATTATTTCTGAGGCCCTCGTAATAAGATGTTTTTTATTAAGATGATCTGAATTTATTAGAGGAATTGCAGTAGATTTAAAAAAAATGGATTCTGTTGTTTAGATGGTCAAGAGTAAAATATTTTTTTCTAATAAGAAAATCAATTATTTGTGCCAGGTCATAACTTAATATACCTTCAAAAAAATCATTGAAATTCTGATATAAATACGTATAAAAATAAAGTAATGAATATCAATTGGAACAACTAAAAGATATTATTCTATAATGAATTTAATTTAATTGTTGAGAATACTACTTTAAAAATAATTATTCTATGAAGCCACTAATATACTCCTATAATATTCATTTGACTATTGATTAGTAAGATTGTATTATTACTAAATCGAAAGTAGATCAAGTACGCATAATATTTGCATTCTGAAGGTGCTGCCACATTCTTGTACTCGGGCTTGAGCACGCGTTTCGACTCGTGGCTCGTACATAATGTGAACGCAACTTGTCGCAACATAAATTACAGTCGCTTGTTCGCAGGTACTTCAAAGGAAACTCGTGTCTAGACTTGCGATGATCATATTCTTTTAGTTGCCTCAAGGGTGGGAATTACAACACAACTTCAAAATTTCTCCACAAGCGTCGCTAGTAGAGCAAAATAGCTATTTGTGTGTTAAGAGCGGAAAGTGATGCTTTGCCGCTTTGAGACAGAAAGTGACGAAGTACTTTCCACTCGAATTGCACTCAAGATTTTTTCTACGATCACATTATTTTAAGAAACATAGACATTTCAGTAAATGATGAATAATCGATTTATATTAAAGGTCAATTGCCGCCATGTTAGGCCATCGTAGTTAAACCTATATAGGTGGCGCTATAAAATGTTGCCAATTTATGTCAATTGCATAAAAAATATCTTTATGAAACGAACTTTCATATAAAGAATTAATAACTAATGAAATGACATTTTAAACTTGAAACCAGTTTACTACATGATTTTAGTCCTTTAAAGATAGTGCCATCTACCGTCAGATAACGAATTATATTAATTAAGAAACCTGGATTGATTATATGATAATAATATAGATGGCGTTATTATCGCGTCGCCATTTTATATCTTTGCATAAAAATTTAATTTATTTTTTTATTAATTAAGGTATAAGATTGTTAATGGTGTGATATTTAATATATTGTTATATTGTGAAAACAAAAAAAATTAGGTGAGTTTATTAAACACCATTCATTTGCCAGTAGATATGTTCAGTTTCGTCATAAACAAGACAAATTCATATCATAGGACAGTGTCCCAGTTTGTAATAAAATACATATTTTCGGCTGATAAAATGAAAGTTAGTACGTCTTAAGTTAGTTTTCATTAAAATTCCCACCAAATTGATGATATATATACCAGTTTCTACGTACGCTGAACAGTTGTATGCGCAATTAAAATTAGGAGAGCGTTTTTCCAATTCTGTCGCTCTAGAGCGACAAAGCTGATATTTGACGTCACTCCTCGGAAAACGTCAACTTTGCGGTGACTTATCGAAGCGCAAAACCCTACTTTCCATAGTGATCCTAGAGAAGTCAATTGTAGCCATTTTTACAATGTAACTAAACATTTAGCATATAGATAGCGCTACTAAACTCTGCCATTTTATGTCCAGCCAGATACATAAAAGATGGTGGATGATATGCTGGTTAACTATATACTTACATTGTGAAAACATGAAAGAAATTAATTTAATTCATTAATACCATTCATTTGCCTGTAGATATATTTAATTTCGTCACAAAAAAGCAAATTCATATCATGTGACTGTGCCCCACTTTGTGATAGAATACTTATTTTTGGCTGATAGAATAAAAGTGAGTACATTTTAAGTTAGGTTACAATAAAGTCCACATCAAAATTGTGATATAATTATGTACTACGGTCTAAATACGTTATACAGTTGTATGTGTAATTAAAATTAGGCTGGCATTTTTAAAATATTGTCGCTCTAGACCGACAAAGCTGTCATTTCACGTCGCACCTTGGAAAACGTCAATTTTGCGGTGAATTATCGAAGCGCAAAAGCCTACTTTCCATAGTGATCGTAGAAAAAATCAATTTTTTGGCACGAATTATAACAATCCCCATTGCTTTAATTAAAAACTTTCTGACTCTAAGTTTTTTTTGAGGATAGATGGCAATCAAGTCAAATTGTGATTCGACACCTGCTAGCCAACCCCTTAATTTTAAATAGGGAATATAGCATGTGTGGCACATAATTAGAAAGGCATTTACATCGAGTATTCAGGCATATGATCATCCACGATTTTTTTTTTATATTTACACCGTTTTTGCAGTAAAAAGTCTTAAATAATTTAAAGTGAAACACCTCTTAAAAATGAAACGCAACGCCTATGTTTTGCTAATGTTTTAATTGTTTCTTTCATATCAAAAGTAAATTAAAACAAATTTTGCAAAAAATTAGTAATTTGATACTAAGACAGTTTGTTTAACATTGCTGTTAGTTAATCAATTTAGGTATTTTTTTGCCAGCCGCTGCTATTTACAGGTAGGGATTATTATAATCTTTACCTTCGCCGCAATTTACATATGCTCGTTTTGTAAGTTTGTTACCGCCAAAATTTGTTGAATGTTCATTTAAAATTTACAGTAGATGTGGGCCCTAAGAACCAAATTAATGTTTGAATCACCTTTCTAGAAGGGCATGATACTATTTATATTGATAAAATGTAACATATTTTTAAATTATACATAAAATAATAACTTTGGCAAAAAATTAGTAATTTTATACTAAGACATTTTGTTTAATATTGCTGTTAGTTACTCAATTTAGGTATTTTTTGAATACTTTCAAAATGGTATATTCTATTGCAGAATGAGTCGAGATGATTTCCATATTTTTTGAAAACGGGAAGTGTGCAAGAAGAACAGCGAATTTATTTAACCAGCTTCATGAAAACAAGCAACTTCATCACTCATACGTATTAGAGCTAGTGAGAAAATTTCGTTAAACAGGGTCAGTAGCTAATAAAAAAAAAGAACTATGAAAATCGCTTTAGGATTGTAGCGGCAGAAGTAGCAATTTTAGGTCACACATATTAATTTAAATCCTACAAGAAGTACAAGAAAATTGGCCGAAGAATCTGGTTTTTCGCGCACTACCGTTCGTAGGGTTTTGAATAAATTTCATCCCTACAAGATACATTTGGTACAGGAAATAAATGAAGATGAACCAGACAGACGACTACAGTTTTTTGAGATTATGACTGACAAAATTAATACTAATGCAAACTTTTTATTCAATATTTGTTTTTCGGATGAATGTTCCTTTTTTGTAAATGGTACCGTAAAACGACACAATTGCCGTTACTGGGCTGACCAAAATCCTAGAATATTCCACGAAACACATACTCAGCATCCTCTTGAATTAAACGTGTGGGCAGGAAAGAAGAACAATACGATCCCCATTTTGGAAGTATTAAAAAAATACCTAAATTCATTAACTAACAGCAATGTTAAACAAACTCTCTTAGTATCAAATTACTAATTTTTTGCAAAATTTGTTTTAATTTACTTTTGATGTGAAAGAAACAATTAAAACATTAGCAAAACATAGGCGTTGCGTTTCATTTTTAAGAGGTGTTGCACTTTAAATTATTTAAGACTTTTTTTTCGCAAAAACGGTGTAAATATCGAAAAAAAATCGTGGATGATCATATGCCTGAATACTCCATGTAAATGCCTTTTTAATGATATGCTACACATGGTATATGCCCTATTTAAAATTAAGGGATTGGGGAAGTGGAAGAGAAGGGGTTGACAAATGGCAGATATCTGTATCGTAAAAATGTGTCCCCCTTAGAACAAAAATCGACGTGTTTCAGCATTTCCTTAAAATCTAATGAATACTGCCAAATATCGGGGTGGACTGTTTTCTGTGGTCCACTCTGTATATATATTATTTTTTTTTAAACCAATTATATTTAATATCAAATAGTAGCAGTAACTATAATTAATAAAAATACTACAGTATTAAAAATATAATCTTTTAATAATTAAATTGGCAATTACGTTATTTTAAACTCATCTTTTATGTACGATTTTGTGCTAGACAACGCTGGTCTCCTTCCTAATAGTAGGTATGCCTTAACCAAAATTTTATTAGCTGTTTTTGTGAGCCTTTTACAACTATATTTAAATAGGTACACTTATTAATGTAACAATTATGTAATTGTGTGTGTTATTTAGTGTTTAACTAAATATAATACACTTTAGACGTTTGTTCTGCGTACGCAGTAGTAAAAGTAAGCAAATACTAGGTACAATTGTCTTGGCAACCATCACCTACACCATTTGTATTAAAATACAAAATAATTAGTCTTTTATTAGAGTGGTTGGAGAAATTGCAACATTTTTCATAAGTATATAATCAAACGAGACCATCAATTTGGAACATCTTGCATATTAAAGAAATATATGGGAAAGTAGATAAAATATTAATAATAGCACATTATATATTTCACTTCATTACATTTTTATTGCTTTTATATACCATATGTCGCATTCCCCTTATCAACAAATGGTTGTGGCTTTTAATTAACATACAGAAAAAAATACATTTCCCAATTTCCTCAGCGAAAGATAAGTTAAACAAATTACTTACAACATCCGTGGTGTTTAATCCAAAACTAAGACCCATTTTAAACACTTTTTGATTTACGTATTCGGAAAGTAACAAAGTCAAAAAACAGAACTCTGGCACCCTATTCCAGATTGTGGACTGCTCACGTTCGCTTCGTTGACGGTGTTTTCTCGTAGAGGGAACGCGTGGCGCCTCGGCGGCGACGTCATTCCGCCTAGGCCAATTTTACTGCACTAATCGATATAATCCGTACACAGCAGTGCCGCTTTTATATAAAAAGATTAACGACATTTATGTATAAGCAATATCCAATATTTCGAATTATTAACGGATATTGCTTTAGAAAAGCGAATTTTCCTCTATTGTATCAACGTCTCTCTAGTATTGACTGGACTTTCTTAGAGACGTTTGACAGATGCAATGATGCATTTACATACTTCTATGGAAAATTTTATAGAATGTTGGATGAATGTGTTCCAAAACAAACTAGAATGTTTAAAAGTAAATATCCACCTTGGTTTACTCAAAATATAATTAGAAAAATTCGTTTGAAATCAAAATATCTGAAGAAATTTAAGAAAGATAATGATTTAGACGCTCTTCAGCATTTTAAACAATTAAGGTTTTAAACAATTAAGGTTTGAGACAAAATCGGAACTCACCAAATCTTACAAAAATTACGTTAAGTCACTTGAGAGAGATATGAAGGCTGACCCCTGTAAATTTTGGGCGTTTGTTAATATTAAAAAAGGATCGACAGATATTTCTGATAGGATGTTTTGTAATAATGAACTGTTAGATAGTCCATTGGACGTTATTATTGGATTTGCTGATTTTTTTGCTAAATCTTACTCGGTTAGCTCAGATTATGACACTTCTGATGAAGTTTTAAATGTACAAGTACTTAACGTTCCTACTTTTCATGTAAATAAAGTACTTTATTCCATCATTTCTCTTAGAAGACTGTGCACATATATTGGCCTATCAATTAACCACCTTACTTAAGCTATATCTTAGAATTTGTAGGGTGCCTGATATGTGGAAAATTTATAAAGTAAGCTCTGTATAAAAAAGGCAAAAAATCTAAAATTGTCAATTTTCGTTCTATCTCAATTATATAATTTTTGTAAGGTTTTTGAAATAATTTTGTGTAACAGATTATATAGTCATGTACATAAGAAAATTGCGTGTAACCAGCACGGTTTCATGAAGAGGCGCTCTCGGTGACTAATTTGGTGAACATTTCTCAATTTATATCTGAGAGCTTCGATGAAAGATGCCAGACAGATGTTGTATATACTGATTTCTCAAAAGCTTTCGACAGACTTGATCATGGAGTTTTGTTGAATAAATTGGTACGATATGGATTATCTACACAATTGATTAAACTCTTCTCATCATATCTGAGTAATAGACGTCAATTTGTTGCTTTTAATGTCTGTCGAATACCTAGCAACATGTGGAGTTCCCCAAGGTAGTAACCTGGGCCCACTCTTGTTTAACATTTTCATAAATGACATAATCGAAGTACTGGACGTTGAGTGTTATATGCTGATGACATGAAGATCTATTGTCGGATAAACGATGTAAATGATCGCATTGGACTTTCCCGAAATTTAAAGTGTATCGAAGACTGGTGTTTATGTAATAACTTGTTACTTAACGTTGATAAACGTAAAGTTATGACTTACACACTAAAAATGGATAAAATTGTTTATGAATATAAAATACATAACGCGACACTTGAACGACCCTCTGCTTTTATAGACTTAGGTATAACATTTGACTCTAAATTATTATTTATTCCTCATATTTATTGCACGATACTCGCATGATCTTACTAACACATGTACACATACGAGTATGTCAGATCCAAAATTGAATACGGTGATTTAGTTTGGAATCCATTCTATAAATTGCATATCGTACATAAACTTGAATCCATACAACGGGAGTATTTGAAACTCCTATCCTTTAAAGAGGATAATGTTTATCCCCCATTGGAATACCAAGCAACGAACTTCTTACAAGGCATAGTCTGTGTTCATTAAACTCCCGGTGTGATTGGCGTTCGTTACTATTTCTTCACAAGCTGATAAATAATAAAATCAATGATCCAGGTTTTTTGAATAAACTTAGGTTCAATGTACCGAGAATGGAATCAAGATCATCTAATACCTTCTACTTATCTACACCACGGACCAATATTCTAAAATATACCCCCCTTTATAGAATGTGTACTGTGTGCAATGTGACCAGTTGCCAGCTGGATATCTTTAACAGTAGCAATTCCGACATTAAGGCATTTTATCTGAACAAGAACTAAAATCTAGGTATATTGTATCCTTTAAGTAGAGTTGTTTTATTATTTTAATATTTTATTGTAATAGTTTATATTTTCTTGTTCTGTTCTGTAGTTGGGTGAGAACCTGTTGGAACAATAAATAAATAAATTAATTAATTACTAAATAACAGTTATTTTTGCAATAAGTAAAAATTGTATAAAGTGTTAATTTCATTCAAATGCGCCGTAAAACTGATTTCACCACATTTCATAAAAAATTCAAATTAATATTAATTTGGTATAGTTCAGTTCAAATTTTGGTGAGAATACATGGTCGAAAATTAAGTCATCAGAAACAATACGATATCGTTATTTGGGTATCGTAAACTATATAATTACAAATTTGTAGGTAAGAACAAGAATTTAAATTGATTAAAAGTTCTTCGCACCAAAAACTAGAAGGAAGAATATGTAATAGATGAAATTGCTGTGTGTATGTGAACAAAAGACTGGCATCGAAAATTCCATTTCCCACAAAAAGATGAATGCAAAGTAATCAGATTTGATTTTTTGTGTCGTTCCTATATTTCATAATACTATTATAAATCTGTTTCGATTCGAGATGTAATAAATGGAATTAGGTCATTGATTTTTTTAAAGTTATGCATTAACGCTGTCATAGCGTTTACATGATTCAAGCAATTGAAGAATAAAATATTTAAATCCTCTACCTAAGCATTGTCATTATTGTTTGTTTTTAAGTCAATTTTATGTCAATGAGTTGGAAAATTGCCGCGGTTGAGTTTTAAGCCAGGGGTTAACCACTGTGTGTATTTGGTGTACAAGCTTATTGTATTATAATAATAATAGCATTTATTCCCTAACAGTTTCCCATTTACAGAGGAATACAAAGAATGAAAAGTTGTATTTACAGCACTGCATACCTAATGTGAACAATAGAACTTAAAAATTAATAATGCTCACGTAAATACATGTTTAACAAAAATAGGTAAATATTTCAGAGGTAATAAAAATTAAAAATAATTGCTATGCGCTGTTGCGAACTCACACACTGAATTGTAAAGTTGAGAAATAAAACTATGTAGTGTCCAGTAATGAGTTATATTCCAACAAAAGTAGAGGAAAATGTTATATGTTACAATTACAAATTATAAAGCTAACAAAAGTGCATCTGACTTCTTCAACATGTAACGTGTTTTTCCAGCGGTTTATGGTAAAAGGGGTGGTTACAATATGGCGCTTTCGGTGAAGCCTCGGGCGCCAGTCCCCTTTTTTGGTGAAGAACACACGAATCCTTAAATTAACAATAAGGGTGCCTAGGTAGCAACAGATGGAGATACGGTCATTCCAGGGGTCTGGTTGAAAAGTTACCAATAATTTGAAAGTAGTGGAAAACAGGCTTTAATTGTTTTCCACTACGTTACCTGGATACCGGTTGCTATTTTGAAACTACCAAAACAACTGTACTTTAAATAAAAACGGAATAAAAGACAGAAAAAAATTTTAAAATAAAAATTCGTTATACTGACTAGAAAAATTGTTACAAAAAATTAAAGTAAAGAAAATAACTACCTCAGAGCCCACCCTGTACAAATTCTACCCCAACGGTCACAAGCAGTGGTTTTTACCGGTCAAAACGAATTACAGAGAAAACAACTAATAACTATCAATTTGCACAAAATCTCAAACAAGTATTTAAATCAAAAATTAAATTTTATCAAAAAGCAGCAAAAATTGCCGGTACTATAAAAAAAATAAAATATTTTCTTACTCTTTGAACAACACTCAAAATGACTTGACTGGACAATTTCAGCACTACGGTACTACAGGGAGAAACAGAAAAACGGTCAAGCCTTGCTCCAAGAGATCTCTTGCCCTTTTATCCTGTACTCTCCCCCCAAACATTTAAAAATTTACACACTGCTTGCGCATCAAAATTTAAAATTAGACCGTCATGATATTATTTAAAAATTCCCAGAGGCGTATCAAATGGATATTTCTTTAACGGAAATTTCGAAATCTCAGAGGACTTGAAAGTTGCAGTTCAAAGAAAAATAAGTGTCGAGTGATAACAGCAAAAATGATACTTAATAAAACAATGCATTTTAAATTTAACTAAGAAATGAGAAACAAAACTTATTTAGTTTCGAATCTTACTGAATAGCAGTTCAAAGAAATAAACTGAGTATGACAAAATATGGATAGTTATATATGTATTGTTACAAAGAATATTAAATTATGTTCGTAACTTTAAGGGTAAAGGTAAACTAATAACAAAAAGTTTTAAATATCATTTTGTAGTCTTATGTGAAACAAATATATAGTATTACCAAAATATAATATCACTGAACAAAATTATGATAATCAATAAGTAAAGAACAAAAATAGCTACAAGATTACAACAGCGTGTTTAAAATAATTAATTCGTTACAAATATGTGTTACATTTATTTTTCAATTCAAAGACACTACAACAGAAAATATCACAAACAGATGAGAGTTTATTTGCATTAGCACACATGATATTAATCGGCGCTTTCAACTTTAAATTTGTATGAGCTCGTTTGCATTAAAACGTCTCATTTTGTCTTGATGCAAGCCTCGGAATAAAAATATGTAATTGAGACAGTAACATTGCACAATCTATCTTACCGTTTAATAACTTGTGTAAAAACAACACTTCTGCCTGTCTTCGACGTTTCTCTAGAGAAACAACGTTAAATCTTTCTAATAAATTAGAATAATTGCAGGGTAGCAGGGTAAACGCCATCAACTCAGAAAATTAGAAACTTTTTCAATGGCTGATGTATATTGAGGTTTCTAGATCCATTTGGACAAGGTGGATCAATCCCCATTTCTCATATATTATACTCTTCTGCTGATGTCTGTCCATTCCTTTCTGGTGCCTGTTTACTCCTGCCAGTTTACGATTCCTGCCTTTTTTAAATCTTCTTTAACTTCATCCAATCATCTTGATCTGGGTCTTCCTCTTCTTCTTTTTCCACCAGGATTCCACTTTAACATTGACAATATCGTCGCTGTCTCTCCTGCTCTCCACATAACCACTTTACTCGTTGTTCTTTTATTTTCCTTACTATATCCCTGTCGTTCAGCTATTCTAGTATTTCATTATTAGTTCTGATTCGGTAATTATTCTCATCTACCTTCACCGGCCCCAATACAGTTTTTAAAATCTTTCTTCATACTTTTTTGACTTCGTCATATTTTCTGCTGCGTACAATAATGTTGGTCTTATTATGGTCTTGTAAATGTTGATTTTTGATGTTTTTGATAGGATTTTACTCTTTAGTAGGTTCTTGTTGGCATGGAAAGCTCTGTTGGCTGATGTTATTTTTTCTTCAATTTCAGTATCTCTTTCTCCCGTACTAGATATCATTACTCCCAGGTATTTGAATGTATTTACTGTTTCAAAACTGTTATTTCCTATTTTGATTACACTACTATCATTTCTTCGTCCACAGATCATTATCTTCGTTTTTTCTTCATTTAGTTGCAGTCCCATTTTCTCTCCCTCCGTTATAATTTCCCTCAACATTTTTTTCATTATGTCCCTTCTCTTTGTAACTAGTACGATGTCGTCTGCATATGCTATAATTTGTCCCCCTTTTGTTCTAATTGTTCCTTTGTCTATATTTCTCAAAGTGTGTTCCAAGGCCAGATTAAATAATGTTGTTGACAATGATTCTGCTTGTCTAATACCCTTGTTGACGTCAAATTCGTTAGTTTCTCCTAGTTGCGTCTTAATACTAATTGATGTTCTTTTCATAGTCATGATAATGAGTCTTCTCAATTTTGGTGTTATTCCCATCTCTTGGAGTGCTAATGCAAGTTGCTCTCTTTTAATCGAGTCAAAAGCTTGTTGGAAATGAAAAGCATCTCAATTTCGATTTTGGAAGCGAATATACATTTTGGAAAAAGTTTCCAAACGCATCTACAATAGATTGGGGTTATCAAATTGATCATTGCTGTAAGACATTATCCCAGATATTCTAGAAGTCTTATTTTTGTTATGGATGAATGACCAAAGATATTTGTGTTCATCTCGTAGTGTATAATGTATCTTTTGTATATAAGATTGATAAGCATTTTTAATTTCTTGTTTAACTTTTAACCTTAGTCTAATAAATTGTTGATAAAAAATGACATTATTTATAGATTTAATTTTTTTGTGAAGTTTTTCTTTTTCTTTAATGTGTTTGATTATTTCACTGATATACCAGACGGGATATTCATGCTTAAAGTTTTTAAACACCCTTGTTTAAAAACATTTGCATCTAGAATTATATGTACTATTGGTGTACTGGGTGTACTATTGGTGCATTGGGTGTATTAGGTATATTATTGGTGTACTATGGATGGTTAGTAACGTTTAATTGACACATGTTATAATTGTATGACTTTGCTACTTGAATAAATGTAGTTAAGGTTGTAACCAATACAAACATTTAAATCCAAATTTCTTGTCTCCTCACAGAAATTTTTTTATTTAAATATACTGATTTCGACCTTTTTTTTTTATAGTTTATAATGCGTCTAAATATATGCAAGGCTAATTCGAGAGTGTTATTATAACAATTAAACACAATTTGAAACAACAAAATGAAAAATAGATCCAGAAAAAACATTTCATTTTTTATAAGAAGTTAAGTAAATTGTATAAACGAAAACAAAGAAAAAAATAATTAAAAACCTCATTTTTTCCCTTTTAGTTACCGAGAGGTCTGACAACACTGTGTATAAAATACATCTTCTGTCAGATGCAAGATACAAACATTTCGTCACAAATTTGTTGTTGGTATTGATATATTATTATTAATCAAATCGATTTTTGTAAAACCATTTTTGACGATCTAACAAAGAAAATAACGGCTTATATTTTATACACCGGAGAACGGTTATTGAACGAAACTTTCTATTCAAATTTGAAAAATAACTAACGTTAACTAGATATTTATTTTTATTAGCATAAAGAATTTACAAAGAGAGATATCCCGCACGAAGACAACCCGAGAAAATAACGTTGGAAAGTTTAGTTGATCGTTTTAATTGTACGGGTTCAGTAGTTTATGAAAAAAAGGAAAGGACAAAACCTCTACTTAACGAGGAAAACGAATATAACGTGATGCATAACGTTACGCATAATCCACATGTTAGGACACGTGGAATCTCGCGTCAGCATGATATTAGTAACAGGTCCGTCCGAAGAATACTGCGTAAAAATAACATGCATCCATACCATATCCAGTTGCATCAAGAGTTACTGGAAGATGGCTATACCCAGAAGGGTTGCTATTTACGACAAATCTACAATCAGGCGGAATTCTTTGGTTTTGTCCTCTTTGGAGACGAAGCCACGTTTCATAAAAATGGAACTGTGAATAGACATAATTTCCAATATTATTCGACAAGTAATCCCCATTTTATAGCAACTCATAAACAAACTAGGTGGTCTTTGAATGTTTTTAGAAAATCATTTACCATTACCATTACAAATATTCCTCTTAACATTCGTTAAAGAATGTGGTTCTTACACGATGGAGCTCCGGTACATCACATTACATTAATTCATAATCATCTTAATACCCATTTTCTTAGAAGTTGGGTGGGAAGAGGAGGACCCATTGCATGGCCAGCTCGTTCACCTGAGTTAAGTAAAATTGACTTCTTCAAGTGGGGTTATATTATATTATTAACTATAAGGAGTGCTTAATAAAAATGAAAGAACATAAAGTGCATTTCCACTTTTTAAAATAAAATACAAGGTGATTCATTTGAAAAAATTGAAAATTATGTGTTCGAGTTTTGGTTCCCTCTATATTCAATTGGTGCAATAATATAGAAATAGCACTTTCTCGTAACACTGTACCAATATCAAAAAGTTATGCCTGGAAAAAATTATTGTTAGGTTGTTCTGTCTAGGGTATAAAGGACGTTGAAATGAGAATGATTTTCATATACAATTGACCATTACTTTTGAAATACCCTGTATAACGTAATGAAATCTTATATTGAAAGTATGGGGGAGATGAGCTTAATCTAAAGTTGAAGCTTGAAGTTGCCTGTAATTTGTATAAATAACTTTTTTTGATATATCCTTTAATAACGGATATATCGTACTTCGACGCACTAATGTCGCACCCTGTATATATACAGAGTGAATCAAAAGTCTGGAACCGGCCAATTATCTCGTAAATTGCTAGTCCGAATTCTACAAAATTTGGGATAAGCCTATTTTGGGATACGGAGATTCCAGATTTTGACATTTGCAATGTTGCTAGATTTGCTATTTTTCTGATATTATTAGTCACTTTTGTTTTTTAAATACATCACCCTGTATATTCAGTCATTTTTGGAATCTTCTCTTCAATACGAGTTCAACCATGTGTAACACTTATAAGGTCTTATAAGATCACTGCATATCAAAATTGTTTTTTTTTTAATTGAATACCCCGTATATTGTTACATTTTTATAAAGGATCTACAGCCACCTGGAAATCACATTTTTTTTGAATTTAGATGTATGTAGCAGCCAAACCGTTGAAAATCAATTAAAACGGTTTACATGTCCCTATCCTAACTAACTTTTCAAGATCTATGCTACGGCATTAAAAATATTTGATACAGAGTGATCAAAAATCAGATGGGATTTCAAATTTTTGATTACTTTTTTGGTATTTTTTTGCTAAACTTATACATTCTTCTGATGTATAAGGAGCTCCCATACGTACAGCACCATAAATTAATTCCTGCTCAGCGTCAAATCTCAGCTTACTAAATGAATCGCTTAAATTTTTACCGCAAAAGATTTCAAAATTCTCCGCGGCACGTCGATTTTTGTTTTAGAGGGGAACATTTTTGACGGTCAGAACAACATTGAGCAAAATTGAAAAAAAAAATAGGGAATTTGGAAGATCTACCTAAATCAGGCCCCGTCCAGCACTTGCCGAGGATACTAAATTAAATGTTTTATTGGTTATGGAAGAAAATCCACACAACAGAGTTCGGCAAGTTAGTCGGGAACATGATGTTCCTTTTACTTCTATTCATAACGTATTAAAACATGAAAAGTGGCATCTCTTTAAGGAGCACCTTGTACAAGAACTATCAGATGACGACCCGGAAATATCGATGAAATTATTATGCAGTCGCCGTTCGAACATATCTTGACGAAGTTCTCCCCAATAAGTGGATAGATAGACGAGGAGCCATTGAGTGACCACCAAGGCTACCGGATCTCACACCATTAGATTTCTTTTTGTGGGGTCATCTAAAAAATGTTGTGTAAAAGTAAACCCGACGACATAAATGATTTAAAAGATAAAATAAGGCAAGAAATAAATAACATTTCGCAGTAAACCATTAATAAGGTTCAGCAGGAATTTATTGATCGCTTAAGACACTGTCAAGCACAAGAAGGAAGACAATTCGAACACTTACTGTAATTTATTGTGTGTCAATTTATTGTTATTGTTGTATTATTTTGTTATTTTAATTTAATTAAAGGGCTTCAAAAATACAGATTTTAAAATTATTGTATCTTCATAACTATTAATTACCGAACACAAGTATGATATATTTTTGAAATCTTCTTGAAATTTACAATCTAAAAAAAATAAAATGTACAGGATGTGCCATTTAAAAAAATTGTCGACGACATCGTTACTCACAAATGGTTTGCCCTGTATATTTCATTTTTTTGTAAAAATACATTAAATTAAAATCAAAAACCGACTTGTCAGGATTTTTCCTCAAAATTGTTTGTTTAGCTTAAAATGAATTTATTCCATACTTTATATACCCACTGTAGGTATATATATTTAGGCTTCGTAGAGAGTTAAAACTTGCAGTGAGTTTTCTACTTTTTCTAATGCAGATCTTTGCTTGATTATATAATCTTCTAAACTCCCCAAAAGATAAGAAGTCCCCTTTTTTTATTATTTTGCCACAGCAAGTACTTTTATACCAATATATATTAATTCGTAGCTTATCAATATACTTTAAATAAATTTAGTGCAGTTTTCTATTTTCATGTTAAGGTGGTAATTCTTTTATTTAACACAGCAATAACCTATTTTCAAAATAAACAAGAACATATAATATAAAAGCGTTATTTGTTGTAACTATATTCAATGGTTTATAATTATTGAGAATCCAACAGATAAATTATCTATATATAAACACTAACTATGTTATATAGATTATTAAAAATAAATTATTTTGTTGACATGCTGCATTGTTGATTAGAGTGGTGTCTGTACCTTCAAAATGAAGCGTGGAAGAACCAGCTATGGCTTCAATGGAGCTTGTAATTCCCCTGGCTTCCACCAAGCCGGTTCCTTCGACTGTTAAGTTGGATACAAGACCCAACAGTCTTTCTTCCAAATCAGAGAAAGGCTTTACTACAGCACCTTCTCCAGTACCTCTGTGACTATACCTTATGTTTTCATTTCACTAATTGTCTAAAATATTTTTTTAGACTGTGAACTCGCACACTGAATTGTAAGGTTGAGAAATAACACTATCAGAAGAAGTGACAAGACCATCAAATTAGTCATAACTTCCAAGAGATACTAAGTCTTCCTAGCCAACTGTCACGTGTTATTAGATACCTTAGAGATATAAATTTGTATCATAAAATATGAACTATTCTGATTATGTCACCTATAATTGTATAGTTGTTTAATATTTATATTAGTCTTGTCAATGACCTATGCTATCGAGACACATTAATATTAATAAAAAAAATCTATATTACTCTTATAATCTTAAAAACATATTAATTATATTTTAACTTAAATGTGTGATAATTATACAACCGAAAGAGTTTCAGTCAACTCGGAAAATCCAGTGACCTTTCTTTTAAGAATTCCTATTACATCGTCTTTATGCACAACGGCCAAAATATAAAAGAAGAAATTTATAGGTTAGAAAATTTAACGTACAAAGTTTTGTTAAATTTGAATAAATAAACGGAATTACATATAATGGTTATCGCTATAGGGTTTGAAGGAAGTGCAAATAAACTAGGTATAGGAATAGTAAAAGATGGCGAAATTATGTCAAATTGCCGAAGGACATACATAACTCTACCAGGAGAAGGTTTTTTGCCAAAGGAAACGGCCCGACACCACAAAGATAATGTATTGGCTGTATTGAAAGAAGCTTTAGAACAATCACAACTAAAACTCGAAGATATTGATGTTGTTTGTTATACAAAAGGACCGGGAATGGGCGCATGTTTAGCTACAGTGGCAATTGTTGCTAGGACCATTGCTCAGCTATGGAATAAACCGATTCTTGGAGTTAATCATTGTATAGGACGTATCCTTTAGTTAGTATTACGTTTAGATTTAATATGGTAATTTCTCGCTTTTGATTTATATCTGCTGGTAGAGTATTAAAAATATTATTTTACTTCTTTAATCCTATCAACGGGGATTTATTGGTAAAATATATTGTTATGAAATATAATTAATTATGGGGTTTTGCAATAAATGTTTTTACAATGTTTATAAAATTATATCACAACAAATGAAGTGAACTTATATTGACCAAATTTCAATCAAAATCGAATTACAAATCTCTTCAGGCTAATCCTCGATTCGCACTATGTCAGTCAATAAATTATCTATAATTTACAACTAACCTGAACATTTAGTCTCTATAATTCACTATTCAATAATCTGTTGTTGTTCTGGTAATTGTTCCATTGCAGATAATTTTCTTATCCACACTTTCTTCAAAGTCTTTAAATTAAAATGTAGTTAATTTATTCTACTAATTTTAATATATTTTACCAACTTAACTGTAAAATTTTTAATTCCGGACTTAACTTCTTGACTTGAAACTCCGTCACTTCCTTTTTTTTATTTCTTAATCTTTTAACAACTTTATTATTGTGAATATTTCCAAATTTCTATATTAAAATTATTTTCAATGACTTTTTGACATCACATAGTAAGTTTATATCATATAGTTAGTTATATATTGCCATTTATTGACATTAGCATTACATAAGTCATCCATATAAATAATAAAAAAAGTGGCCTTAGTATGCTGTACTTTTCCGTTTTTGTTTATGCAAACTCTTTGATTCGTGTCAGTAAGATACAGTTTTCCCCATTTTAATGTATTTCCCCATATTCCGTATTTTTCTAATTTTACTAATAAAATATTTGATCAAGACACTCATTCGCTTTTGAAAGGTTCAAAAACATTCATGACGCTATATATATATATATATAATATAAAAGGGAATTATTTGTTGTAACTATTCAATGGTTTATAATTATTGGGAATCCAACAGAAAAAGAATGTATGTATACTCTTTAAAATTATATCCGAGCTTGCGAAAATTTTGTTTTCATTATCAGGGAACTACAAATTAAATTAAGTTTATAATAATTTTATATAAAAAAAAATATTATTTTTATAAAAAAGATGTAACTTACAATTTTATGAGGTTTGTTTCATATGAATATTATTATAAACCCATAACATAATGGTCCATAAGGAAAAAAAAATTAAACTTTAAGGAATAAATTATTTAAACAAGAGGTATTAATTGTGCAGAATTTAAAATATTTTGACATTTACAAAATCTTTATAAGTCGGGAAATAACTTTATTGATATATAATGAGACAAACATTTTAGCTAATCAACCTAATTTTTCTAAAAGACTTTCTAGAACTGGCCTTCATATCGCAAAATTGTAATACAATTAATAAAAGAAGTGGTATAAAACATCTTAGTGAAATATATTGTTACTTGTTATCTGTTGGCAACAATATTATTACTAGTTATTAATAAACAAATATAACGAAAACGAAAATTTAAAAAAAAAAATAAAAACGTGTTTCCTATGACAATATTATATGTCAATCAAGTTATTTCGTGACTTATAAATATTTTGTAAATGTCAAATATTTTAAATTCTGCTCAATTAATACCTCTTGTAAAGATACATTTAAATAATTTGTTCTTAAAATTTAAATTTTATTTTTCTTATGGACCATTATGTTATGGGTTTATAATAATATTCATATGAAACAAACCTCATAAAATTGTAAGTAACATCTTTTTTATAAAAATATTTTTTTTTATATAAACATAATTTAATTTGTAGTTCCCTGTCAATGAAAATAAAATTTTTGAAAGTTCGGATATAATTTTAAAGAGTATACATTCTTTTTCTGTTGGATGTCCAAATTATATATATATATCCATTAATTTTCTAATATTTTGGACAAAATCGAATATTGCTGATGTTGTTGATCTATTGATTATTAATGGTAACTTCCATTGCTAAGAGACTATGCCATATTGTAATGAGTTATCTACCACTTCGTTAATGTGTTTATGCTAATGGAATATCATCATATCCACTAGTATATTTCTTTTTAATGTTCTGTGCTATATCAATTATTTCTAGTTCATCCACTTGGTGGAGATAAAGTAATTCTTGATTTTCTTCCAAGTTGTCATAAAATGTATTGTTAAAAATGTTTTTTGTCAACTTTGGTTATATTTTGCATATAGACTGGTTATAATGATGTACTATTTCACTGGGTCCGTTTAATTTTTTTGCTTTTAGTAAAGCATTATTATAATCAAACTTTGCCTTCTTATATTGATCAGGTAAGTTTGGAATTTATTTAGATAACAACAACAAAGTGTCTAAAGCCTGTTAACATTTTTTTACATTTTCATATTGTTTCAGATTGTTTTTATTGCCATTAGTTTGATTAGATTCATTGGAAACATTTTTAAACTTGTGACTGATTGTCATTATAGATCACTGATGAATTTTCAACTATATACTTCCAACCAATTATCATTTTTTATCAAGGAATTCTGATTTATTGTAATTATTAAAACTACTTCTTTAAGTAGAATGTATAACCGTTTTGTGTTTCAATTCTGTCTTAATAAGTTGACCTTTGTGATTTAATACATGGATTTTAACTATTTTACTAATTATTTGTCAAGTTTTTTAAATATGTTGTCCAAACAATTTTTTGAGTTTATAGTTATTCTGGTATATTCATTTAAATATTTTTTTAACGAAATGGTTGGAATGTAGTCAACAATTCATCACCATCCCTACATTTATCTTTCATTTCAACTTTGAAATTACCGGCAACAAACAGTATTTATTTTCATTACAAATTTGCTCTAATAAGGTTTCCTTTGTTCTCATAAAATATTCACTAATTGACCCCGATAGCCTATAAATTGATATTACAATAATTTGATAACCACTAACACTAATATCCAATGCCGCACATTCACAAATATTCACAACTGACGTTGAATTTATTTTTTCCTCGGCTTATATTTGATGCCATTTTTACAGTACAATACCCTACCACTAAGTTTATCCCAACCTCTGCAAAAGTAAGCTGCTAGTTGAAAATCGTTAAGTTTAAGCATATTTTATTATCCTTTATTTTTCCAATGCTCTGCGATACATATTATTCTAATTTCATTATTTTCTTCCAGAAATTTTTCTAATATTGTTAGACTGTTACCTAAGGATCTAAGATTATGGTGAAATAGACTAAAATTATTTTCGTGTTTAGGAATATATTTGGTGTCTGTTTCTTATTTATTTTTAATATTTATTTTACAGTTGTCGATAGGAAATGAGTTTTGTAGTTTCTTAGTATTGTGCTTACTAGTTGAAGTGGTTAAGGAAAATCATCTACTGTATTGTCTTGATACGAATTATATTTTTTTAAATTATATCGTTTAAAGGCAACGCTTCTATGCCATAATGTCGGTTTATACATTTCTTCTTTAAAAAACCACTCAATCCTAAACATAAAGCATTTATTTTAAGTTTCTTCAGTGAGTAATTCCTTTAGAACTAGTTGGGGATTTTTTAATTATTCTTGATTCTTTATGGATGGGCTTATATTCTCATTGATGTATCTCTTTATTGTTTATAAGTATGACCATCCTTATTTTTCCCCTGCAAATTCTTTATCTATTTCTATAGTTTCGTTTTCCTCATATGACTTCATAGTTTTTGATTCAGTTTATTTTTTTGTTTCTCTTCTATAAAGCTTCTTTAAAGTTTTCTTCGGATTGATCCACATCCTGGTTTAAATTTATTGCTGATAATTTTTCTTTGTTCTTTTTCAATTTTATGTACTGCCCTATTTACAGTAGTAGGTAGTATTTTTTGTTATTTGAAAATTCCAATGTTTATTTGGATTTCTTTTGTCACAACACTAGGTGTTTCAGTTTTTGTTGAATTCTTATAAGTCTCGTTTTTGTTCGGTTGTATTTGGGTACCTATCCTTGACTTTCTTTGTATTATTTGAAGTTTTTCTTTTAGTAATATTTTCTTTTCCATTAATAAATTATTGTTTCGGTCCAAAATCCTGTTTTGATTCTACTTTATATAAAACTCGTATTAGCATTTTGTTTCCAAACATTAATTTTTGTAAGTCATCAATGTTATCTGCTTGTTCACCAGGTTTTTCACTAACAAACTATTGATGATCACAACAAACTTTCCTTTGTGTGCAACTGTTATGAAACATTGCTTCACATTTAATGTACTTGACTTTTGATATATTTTTTACAAGAATAATTACACGATTTTATCGAGAAGCTTAACATAGCATCTACTTTGTTACACTAAATATCATATGACCTTTGTTAATACCAAAAATATGTTATTTTTTGAACTAGGAAAAAATGAAAACTAATTTTCTCACAACATTTGTGAAAACTAAAACAACTATATATTTTTTTAAACCAAAAAATAATTTCTAAAAAGAGAATAGTCGTGATTCTTGTTATACGTCGTTAGAATATATTATTTATGGAAGGGAAGTTTGCCAGTTTCCATAAAAAAATTCTTCGCCAGTTGAAACCTACCATCTTTTTCATATTTGTTAAAACTAAAACGTTATGGTGGTACCTCCTACACTTGCCTCGTCTCTCTTTTATTCAAGCACAAGACCCGCCTCTGAAGCGAAGTTAGCCTTGACGAGGTACGAGGCGGAGTGAGGAACAGCTCCACACTTTTGAGCCTCGTTCAACTTCGTGCTACTTCGCGAGAGTCTAGAGCCGGCATTATCATTAATTTTTTCAACCCGTGTACACATAATACATTTATAGCATTTAAACACATGTTGAAATTGAAGTCAAAATAACCACTAATCTATTTTGGCTACTTTTATTTAAAACAATCAGCTTTTTACAAAAAATATTTTTGTTTTTAATTTTTTTTTAAGCTATAGTTGTAGATCACTTATTATTTATTTTCAATGATTGAATTGTTTTAAATATCTACTAAGTAAATATGATATGCTAATATTTTATCATACTACTCTCGTAACTTCGTTATTAATTATCCAACTTCAAAAAACAAAACATGAATATAAAGAAGTTGAAAAGATCTTTAAAACAAGGCGCCACCCAACTCTATATGCCATTTCAAATTTACAACTTAGTAGGCGTTGTGACGTCATGGTGAAGACGTCAAGAGTTGAACAAAGACACTCCATATACCTCACAATTTGTTTTGGTACTTAATACCATATATTTAGTTTTTTTTTTGTATTTAGTTATAATTTATTCATGCATAAGCTTTGTAAGTATTTCAAAGTCAGTGTTTAAAGTATTTGTTAATTTATATTTTATAATCATGTTTGTCTATATATTTTACTTTTTCATCACTAAATAAACTTACGAAATAATTACTTATTTCATACTGTAAGTCATTTATGTAAATAAGGAACAAAAGCGGACCCATACACTTCTTTGTGTAACACCATGTTACCCTATTGGTTTAGTAATCCTTCAGTAAATCCATAGGTTTATTTCGCGCCAAACGATTTTTAAAAACGTTTTTTAAAACCCACAATATCGACAACACATTATCTTACTTAGAAACTACCTTTTAATTCATTATCTGAACCTTTTGGATATTATATTTGTCCTTGAACTTCTTAGTCCCTCGTTTTCCAGAACGAGTAAGAAGAAAATATAATTTGTCTAAGCTGCAGACAAAAAGGGAAAAGTGCCTAAACGAGCAACCTTGTCAGAGGAATGTTTCTTGCGAAATCCTGAATAGTTGCACATTAGATAACTTTTTATTCCTTCTCTTCCTCCTCCCTCCATCCATAACTACTTATTCCTTTCTTCACTTCCATTCTTTTTTCTTCGTAATATTCTTTATTATTTATTTTTTATGCGAACAACGACCAATTATTGGCGACAGTTTTTTACCTACAATTTATCTCATTTATTATTTAGTAAAAATTTTCTGTATGAAACAGAATAGGTTCTAATTAATTTAGAATTTTTGAGTGATAAATTTAGTAATCAAATTTATATTTGAAACGTTTCTGAATCTATGAATTTAAATTGAATTATAAATTTAGTACTCAGTTCAGTTAAGTTTTAAAAATTTACCATGAATTGCGATTTTATATAGTTTCTTAATGAATCATAGATATTGAAATGGGTAGACTTATAACAGGCGCCAAAAATCCTACAGTATTGTATGTGAGTGGAGGAAATACCCAAATAATAGCGTATGCAAGAAAAAAATATAGAATTTTTGGTGAAACTATAGACATAGCAGTAGGCAATTGCATTGATAGATTTGCTAGGTTTATCAAAATTTCCAATGATCCAAGTCCAGGATTTAATATTGAACAGTTGGCGAAGAAGGGCTCAAAATTTACTCAGCTGCCTTATTGTGTTAAAGGAATGGATGTGAGTTTCTCTGGAATATTAAGTTATATAGAAGAAAGGACTGAGAGCCTTTTAAAGGAAGGATATACAGCAGAGGATCTATGTTTTTCATTACAGGTAATAAGCTTAAATCTAAGGACAAATATTTATATCTCTTGCCACTCAGTATACCTACAGATTGTGCAAATTGTCTTCGTGTAAAGTGTATCACCAACAGTCCAAAGTCATCGAGTTAAAACGTTTTTCATTAATAGAGAATGTTCCATGTTTAGGTCTAAGCAAAAATATTCATTGGGTTTTACTGCATTGGCCTTGACAAAAATAATTTTTTTTTGCTTCATGTCCAATGTATTCATCTTTTTATTAAATTATACGAAAAATACTTCATTTAACAAGTATTCTTAGAAAAAATTATTTTACGCACCATAAAAGGAAACTTTGGCTGAAGTTAGTTCACACGTGATCTTACTTCGTCATTTTTTTAACTAAGTTTCTTAGTTCTTAAAATTTTTGTTTGATAAATTTTTGGATTCTAAGAAATTTCTTTATTTGATAAAATCAACGAATACAAATCGCACTCCAGTAGTTATATCCTAATACGATTTGCATTGTTTCGTCTTAAACAAAAGCGTTTGAGTATGGAAAATAAAAAAATTATCTAGCAATATTTTATAGGATGAGTGATATTTGAAGAGATTATTTTTTGAAACAATTTATAAATAGTTAAAAAAATCAATAGCATTTTTATTATTGTCATCAAATCTATTGTTAATTGCTATATCCATATTTAAAGTATAAAATTTGAGACCGACAATTTAAACCTGGCTCTAACGGCATGCTAGATATCGTCGTCTTGGATGTGTATAGGTCTAAGCCACAAAAATACAAAATCTGGTTTATGGGACGATCGAGAAAATATCAAATTTTATGGTAAACAGATTCTAAGTAAAAATCAATTTGGAACTGTCCAAGTCAAAGAAATAATTACGATAAATTGAAGTACTGAATGCTACAAATTATATATAGAGGGTTGAGATAAAGTATGGAGCCAACTAAATATCTTTAAAATATATATATATATATATATTCATTTTAAACATTTATTTGGTTTTAGATAGAGCGAATGTTAAGTTTACCCCCTTCTGTAAAAACCGTTTTTTATAAAAGGGAGAAAAACTCGGATCCCTTGATTTTGATTTTCATCGAGGCGCTTTAAATTGCCTCTCCTTTAATCACCTCCACGTGATAGTCTTCCCCTGATTTTTTAAACAGCAAGAAGGGTCGTGTGACATCGGCTGACAATGATAGGAGCAAAAACTGTTTTTTACTAAATGGCTACCAAAAACGAACTCTACTAAATAAGCTTATGGTTCAGAACTGCTGTATACACCCAATATATCGATTCAGTGCGCTGTATATTCTACACTACTGACTGCAGAGTTTCGAGTCGATTTTTTCCTAGAGTTTAGATTTCACATAATTTGCGGTCGTTCCAGTTACCAAATTCAAGTCCTCTTGATGCGATTGCTTCTTCCACATCTTGCGCCCATGTTTTTTTGGGTCTTCCTCGTTTTCTTCTCTCAGGGGCTATCCACATCCATATTTTCTTTGGCCATCGATATTCTGGCATTCGCTGGAGACTTCCAAACCAGGTCGATTCTTTTCCTTCTATTGTTTCTAGGATAGTTCCTTTAACATCCATAATGTGTCGGATTCTGTCATTCCTAACGTGCTCTAGTCTAGAAACTCTACTATTTCTTCTCCAGAGCTAAAAGTCAATATATGTTGTATCATTAAAAGTTATCATACCTATTACATACCTTATATGTATATTATAAATACAGTGTGTTCATTTTAAAACTTACCACCCCCTTGTAATTTAAAAACCGAAAAATATTTCAGAATTCGCCGGGACACATCGAGTTTAAAATCTTAAATAGAACTACCCCACTTGTTATACATCATTTGAGAGCCCTTTTCTCGGCGAATACATCAGTGCATGATTTTTGGAAATTGGTCGAACTTTGACAAAACTATCGGCCAAAAACCACTTAGTTGACAAGAAACTATTTATTTATTTATCTATTTATTGAAGAAACGACAAAATTGAAAGAAATTATTTGTTTACAGTAGTTTAAGCGAGTAAAAAACAAACTGATTCTTGCGCTTGTGCCTTTTTTTGTAATGGAACGTGAAAAACAGATTCCCTAAGTAGGTACTTATTGAATTGCAATATTTACAGCTGATTTTAAGGTGATTTAAAAACATCATTTTAAGTTCCTAAAATGGTTAATTCCTTAGAAGAAGAAGTTGAAATGGTTTTTATTTACAGTGCCAGTAATGAGTGTGCGAGAAGGACAGCTCATATATTTAATAAGAGACACCGAGATAAAAATGTTTCTCATGTTTATGTGCTACAACTTTTGCAGAAGTTCAGGAAATCTGGATCTGTAGACGAAATAAGCCTAGGGTTTCAAACTGGCGTATCAATTGTCTCAGTACACAAGGTAACAAAAATACATAAGTTTCATCCCTAAAAATTGCAAATACTTCAAGAATTGTATGAAGATGACCCTGATCGAAGATTGCAATTTTCTGAAATAGTGTCAGAACAGATCACCCAATCTACTGAAAAATATTTGTATTTTCCTGAAAAGTCGAGTGAACAAGAAAAATTGTCGTTACCGGTCAGATGAAAACCCTCATCTATTCCGAGAAGACCATACTTAACACCCCCAAAAATTAAATGTCTGCGCAGGAATTTTAGGAACACAATAATAAGTAATTTATTTTTAAACGGTTCTATTAACGGGGAGGTTTATTTAAATATGCTGCGGGACAAAATTGACGTACTTATCACCGAATCGTTGGAAAATCAAGTATGCTATACCTGTGCTTGAATGTTGAATGTCACATTCCCTGACAAGTGAATAGGAAGAAAAAGGGCCATAGAATGGCCTGCAAGATTCCTGATCTTAATCCAAATGACTTCATCCTAAGGGGTTATCTCAAATCAGTGGTTTACAAAGCAGCACCACTAAATCTTCAGTATCTCCAAAATCGAACACTAAAATAACAAAGGCTTATTAGCTAGTTATTCCTATTAATTTTTTGTTCTTTTTAATAGTTTTGTAAAATTTTAAACAATTTCCAAAAATGATGCACTGATGTATTCTCCGTGAAAAGGGCTTTCAAATGATATATAACAAATGGGGTAGTTCTATTTAATACTTCAAAATAGGGGTTGTTGGGGGTTAGTAGGATAAACAGATCAAGACCACTTGACTGTCAAAAATGTTCTCTCCTAAAATAAAAATCGACGTGCCCGGCGAATTATGAAATATTTTACTATTTTTAAATTACAAGAGGTGGTAAGTTTTAAATTGAACACAGTACAGTGTACATTCTATTTACCTTTTTGCTATGCACTTATTGTTTCTGGAATGTTTGTTTTGACCAACAGTCATATATCAACTTTTCCTAAATTTATTAAGACCCATAATTTTAAAATATAACCTATATTTAGAACTAACTTACTAATATTAAGTAAGAACTAACAAATATCAACCAAACACGAAAAACAATCAACACTCAAATAAAATTTATAAAAGTTTATAATTTCCCAAAAAAGTGTAGGTTGTCTGGTATTACCACTATCTATTTACAAGTCTAAAATGAAGGTATGTGTTGGTTTTTTCTTATTTTACTTTAACAAAAATGAAACTTGCTACTTGATAATGTACTACTGTACTGTACTGTACTAATATACAGCCGGGTAAACTCAATTTTTGATGAAAAAAAATATTTTAAGAAAAATAAAATATTTTTGATAATTTTTTTCTTATAAAAATGAAAAACGCGGTCTCATCTGCATCTTTTAATTGCAGTTAAATCTATATCTTTAGTTTTCAAACCCATAAACACATAAGTTCGCAACGTGCTTCTTAGCATAACATGTTGATTCACTACCGCCTTAAAGAGTGATATCACTATACACGGTTTTTCGTGATTCAAACCGTACGTATTTAAATAATAAGTGACGTAAATGATTGTTTTAAGGTATAGAAAATTATAAAAAACATAATAGTTAATGACCATTACCACGTTTTCAATTATTTTGTCCAAATGATCCATGAGAAATAATAATCATACATTTTTTTACAAGTTCTTTTATTACCGACTATTACAGAGCCAGGTGTCAATCTGACTAAAGATTTTCATTTGCTTACTTTACCAATATTTATAACATTTAATTTTGAGTGAACGTGTTTGAGAGTTTGATATTTAGAAGATGTAATTAGCATAAGGTTAAAATTTCGAATTTTTTCTTCGCTTCACTTCTTCCATATGATCCATTTCAGCGCGAAGTATTATTCATCTACCTACTTCTTCCAATCTTTCGAATTCTGTGGTAATTTTGCCACAATTATCCTGGTTAATGATGATATTATTGTTCCTAGGTACTTCTATATTCTTGTTCTCTCTATTTTTGTTTATTTGCACATTATATGATTTCTATTTTATCCATAACCCTAGTAACATCGTAAGTTTTAATGTTATTCTTCTGACCTTAATTAAATAAAATAAATAACTGTTGTTATTAACGTTTGTGCTGTTTAATTACCCTGGAAATTATTCCTAACACCTCCATTTTTCTTCGATTACTTGTATTTTTTACATCCTTTTTTGTCACTACATATGTTCTTCTATTTGATTTTGTTTTGATTTGATAATGTGCGTTTCGTATTATTGTGTCTTTCTTGATATTTATCAATATTTTTGTTGTTCATCATATAGTACTCTAATAATTGATGCCTTCCTATTTTGAGTTCCGTATAAATTTTTTTTTGTTCATTATATATTTTTTGTCTATATTCTTCATTTGATGTTCCTTGTCATTTTATAACGTTTTCTTCCTCTTGCAATGTACAAAGGATGATTTAATATAATTAAACATATTGTAATTGGATATTCCTGCACTCAATATATGAAAGATTTACCCTATCGTAGATAAACTGACTTTTTTTAAGTTTCAGTATGTTTTGTTTAAATATTATTTTTGCCATCACTTTAGGTATTCCCCTATCATACTTGGTAAAAAGGAAGCCTAAATTAGGTTAGACATTTGAGACAAAATATTTAATGTTTTTACCTGAAAATACATTAAAAGTACTCTCTTGTAGCCACAAATAAATAAAGGCCAGTTTTAAAAGACGTTTTTGAGAATGTGTAGTTTAAGTTAAAAACTATTATAATGGGGTCACTACATTGGTAATCAATATCACACAGTTATATGCTTAAAAGGCATTAGGAATTACTTGTTATTATATTTTTTTCGATTTGTTAAAAATTACGCTTTTTGTCAAGGGTATTTGTTTCATACAGGGTGTTGGATTGATACGGAAAAACTCAAGTTGTAGGTATGAGCCAATCAAGTAGTTGTAAAAGACTACTGGGAGGCACACTAATTATAACGTTAGAAAAGAACGAGCAAAATTGATAAAAATAATAATAATTTGATTCATAAATGACGTGTAACGAAACCCATAAAACTTGGGGTGTTTAGAACCACTTCAGTGTCAATTTATGCATGGAACGCTCTGTATTTTCGGATATTAAAATGTACCATAGGTAAAGATCCAATGTATGAATTTTTGTAAATGTTGGTAGAAAATAAACTATATGGCTCTATTTTTTATTCAGTTTTTATTCAGAGCACGTTTTTCACATTATAGTTGTATATGAAAATATTTTTTTTAAACTCAAACAGTGTTTGGCTGAATACGAACCAAATGTGAAATTTTCAAGATTCAAAGTGGCGGACACAAAATGCAGACAATACTCAGTACTCGAAAATAATGAAAATCTGCAGGTATATACAAACATGTTGCTTGTTTTTGAGTTTGGTACAAGTACATGATGTTGTAAGATTATTTAAAAAAGTAATTGTAAGCTGCCCAAATGAACTAGACTCCATTATCAATTACTGGAAAGATACTTATATAGGACGATTAAGACGCAATCGCCGATTACAACCACGATTTTACAATAAATATATAGAACGTTCATTAACTTGTCGTCAATGGACTTCCGAAGACAAATAATTAAGTAGAAGGTTGATATAGAGTATTCCAGTAAACTGTGGATTGCTATCATCCATCTATTTACAAACTTAACAACCATTTCTGAAAAGGACAAGATATGGTGGAGATCCGCATAAGTCGTCTTGCTGTAGGTATTCGCCTCCTAGACAAACAAAAGTAAATATGTGCTGTAAAATACACGTCTGGAAGCGCTAGTGGAAAACCATGAAAATATAATACATATGTATCACATTCAATTTTTCACATAATTCATATAGGCACCTTTTAACGATAGTTTCAACTTTGAGCAAATTAGTCGAACATTTGCACGTTGAAGAGGTAAGGACGGCAATTTACGACTCCACTAAATCTGTTCAAAATTGAAGAAAAAGTATAAACAGTTTAAACATAGCTGGAGTACCTTGGCTAATAATCGTTAATCGTTATATTCCGCTATGTACATTGATAATTCTAACATATTTTAAGCATTCACAATCATTTCCAATTAGTGAGATTACAATTTTTTTCTAGGAAACTGTATTTGCCATGTTAGTTGAAACTACGGAAAGGGCGCTAGCTCACTGTAACTCACAAGAAGTTCTTATTGTTGGTGGAGTGGGGTGCAATTTAAGATTGCAAGAAATGATGGGCATAATGTGCAAAGAAAGAAATGCGCAACTGTTCGCAACAGATGAACGATTCTGTATAGATAATGGTGTTATGATCGCGCAAGCAGGGGCGGAAATGTTTAGGGCAGGTGTGACAATGAAGTGGCAAGATTCTTTTATAACACAAAGATATAGGACTGATGATGTTGAAACTGTATGGAGAAATGATTAATTATTTAAATAATTTGTTCAATAAACCGTTAATTCAATATTTGGTCTAATTCATCCTTCATTTAATAATTACTATCTGCTTGTGGCGCTATACTCTAGATGCGAAGTGTCACCATTGGCGCTTTTTAATAGTTGACTTTTGATGGGCATCAAAAGGTGTTGGGTTGCAAAAAGTGGAAACCGTAAGTGCAGGGATCAAGATGTAAAAAACTGGAAGACTTTAATTGAAAATGGCAGAATGAATTTACTTATTTTAAAAAGCCTACTCCAAATTGTTGTTTATAGCTGGATAACAGTGCAGGACTCTGTGGGGATATCTATGATCTTGCTACATGTAAAGTGGGAGTAATTCTATTTTTCACAGACAAATTACATGACATAAAATAAAAGAAAAATTTATAAATTTATCGGTATTAATACCTTATATACACTCATGTGCAAAAGTAATGCATATTTTGAGTTTGCATTATAATTTATAATCTACAAATTTCTTCATTTTTTTATCGACAAAATATAATATATGAAATTTATTCATAAGATTTTATAGAACATAGATAGTAAAGTTTATAAACAACCTTTTTTATTAAAAAACAAAGACAAATTCATAAATTAAATTCAGCAGTTTATTGTTAGCTTTCATGTGTTCCAAATACCAAACGCCTGAATTCTACAAATTCTGTACGCCTTTCTGCACTTATACCTGCACAATAGATAACGGAGCCTCCCCCAAAAACTACATTTTATATTATATAATTGAATGCGTATTTTGTCACAAAAGTGCATATTATTTCATTGTTCGGCAGTCCATTGGCAGTGTTCTTGGGCGAAATTTCGCCTTTCTGTCCTGTGACGTGGATGAAATAAAACAGAAGTCTGGCAACGCCCAATTGTCTCAATAAATTTTTTAATACAAACTATTTTCAACTACATTAAAACGTAACAATTCAAAGATACCACATTTTTCCATTTATTTAAGATCTGCTAGACTACATAAGTGTTACATATGGTTGAACTCGTATTGAAGAGAAGATTCCAAAAATGACCGAATATACAGGGTGATGTACTTAAAAAACCAAAGTGACTAATAATATCATAGAAAAGGCAAATCTAGCAACATTAAAAATGTCATATCTGGAATCTCCGTATCCCAAAATAGGCTAATCCGAAATTTTGTAGAATTCGGACTAGCAATTTACGAGATAATTGGCCGTTTCCAGACTTTTTGTCCACTCTATATATATATATATATATATATATATAATGCGAGTGGGAATTACACCATACGGCTTCTCTCGCATCCAAGCTTCCAACTCCTATTTTGCTAATCTTCCTCTCGTATATGCCTGTTCTGCATTGTTTGCATCACTCCTTCATTCCATGTGGGTTTAAGTCTTCCTCTTTTCTTACGTTTAGGGGGGGGGGGGTTTGCAATGGAATATTTTTGATGACATTCTTCTCAAATGTCCATACAAATTCAACCTCCTGCCTTCTATTGTATATAAAATATTCAATGATGTAACCCCCATTTCTTCCCGAATGTATTCATTAATTATCCTGTCTGTTCTTGTCACGTCGCAGCTGCGTCTCCATAAGTCCATCTCCATCGCTCTTAACTTTCCTTCATTTTTCTTTGTTATTTCCCAAACCTCTGACCCATATAGTGAAATACTCTCAACTATCGTTTTGTAAATTCTTCTTGTCACATTTTTTGTTATATTTTTATTCCATATTCAATTTTCTTAGCATGTAGAATGCGTTGTCTTCATCGTCGGCAAATATGACTTGGTCATCAGCAAAATTCAAAGTAAACAGTGCATTTATGGGTATTCCCATAGTGTGGCATTTTTTCTTCAAGTTTTGAGTGCATCTTTCAAATATATTTTAAAAATCTTAGGTGCTATACAGCCTTTATTTACATGGAATTCTGATGACACTAGGTTTCCAACTTTGACCCCGTTTAAATTTCTTTATACAATTTTTTTATGGCGTTAATGTAAGTTTTCTTTATTTGCTGATTTTCCATCGCTGATCACAATTTCGATAGAGAAACGCTGTCGTACTCTTTCCGTAAATATATGTAAATAAGATGGGTTTCTAGATTATGTGCCAACCTCTTGTCCGTGACCTGTTTAATGTTGAAGATATTATCAGTACATGACCTGCCTGCCCTAAAACCGCTTTGATCTTCAAATTCATACATAAGATATTGTTGATAATACCTTCTTTAAAATGTTTTTGTTGTCTAGAAAAACATAAGTTAAACAATTTAGATAGAAGTTGAAAAAGTATTATAGGTGCGGCTTTTATTAGCTAGATATGTACTATTACAGGACCCGGTGCTTTTCCGTTCTACACGACATCACTACTTTTTGAACCTCTTCAGGTGTTATATGCTCAATTTCTCGGTTATCGGGGACATCTATTAAGGTCGATTCGTATTTACCAGCTCGGAGCGTGTATATACACCTATTTTGGTCTTTAAATTCCACTCGATCTTCTTGTAATAATTTTCCATAGTAATCTTTTAATTGATTTAGTGGTGTAAGTAAAAGAGTTAAACTATTATTTTCATTTGATCTGTAGTTTTTTATTACTTTCCATGCTTCTCTTAACTTTGTGCTTCTCATGTATTTATTAATTTCCTCGCACTTTTGTTTACAGGTTTCAATTTTTACTTTAATTATGTCTTTCTTTACTTCCCTACTTATTCTCGCATAGTAATTTCGATCTTCCGGGTCGTATGTTTCCAACAATTTCTTCTTTTCCATAACGTTTCTTTCTATACCGTTATTCCAGCAATATGTTTTATTTCTAAAGATTTTCTTTTCTACAATTCTCAGACTTTCATGTGCAGCTTCATATATTGCTTTAACTATTTTAGCGTACATTCTTTAGGTTGTAGTTTCCTCAACGCGCCTTAATTTCTCACTAGTCTTAGTTTATATAAGAATAAAACAGGTATCTTGAAGGAGCTGTAATTTGTACTTAGAACACTTTTCTTCTGTTTCGTCTATATTTGTACATTCTTGATTCGAAGACATTAATTTATTAAAAGGAAATGTTACTTTTGCCTTTAGAAGGAAATGGTCAGATTCGCATTCTGTACCTCGATATACCCTGTAGTCCTTAAATTTAGTAATATTTCTTGTGTGTTCCCATAACATAATCAATAACAGAATTAAGTTTATGCGTCGTTTGGGTTCTGGTATAAGTATGTATATTTCTCTACTGAAAAAAACCATTCCATATTTTAAGGTCCTGCTTACCCACTCTTGTATTAAAATTTCCTAATTTGTAAATTAACGTATTATTCAAATTTGAGAGAATTTTGAAAAATTATGATACCCTTGCCAACAGACTCATACCAAACAAAACTAGCGTTTCAGATCGCAAAATAATATTGATTAATTGAATACTGAAACATCCGTTATAATAATATCGGATAACAATTGTACAGTCACCTATCATTTGAATTAAGTTTAATACAATTCCTTACCCATATTTTCTTATGTATTGCATTTGAAGATAGCACAGACCGTTACCTGGATAATTATTTTCCGCTTAACGGACACTGTGTTTGCTGTTAAAGTCATTTCGACCGGTCGGTGGTTTAGTGTCGTTATTGTACCGAATAGCTATCAGTACCAAGGAAGACGCTGAGGCTAGGGTACGTTCGACCGACATACGACACCTTTCCTGAGACAGGCATTTTGAAATTATATTATAGTATTTTGGCCATCAGGAGAGAGTAATAAAATATTTAATAATTGAATATAAAAATATTTTTAAATTTACGAATTATGTTCCAAGAAGAATTTAAGATCTTCTTGCTATCATAGACCGTTTTCTTCTCAATATTTAAATTAACAATGTCTCTTAGTATAATTGACTTTCTATTTATTTGGTTATCATCCATTTACATAATTTATTTTGTAATCCTTTTTATTCTCTAGGTACTTAAGTAGTGTTACGATAGTATGTACAGGGATTTAGTTAAATATTGCCATGTACATTTATATTTTTTATTTAATATTTTCCGAATTGTAATATTTACTATTTATTTAACATTTAGTGAGCGAGAGTTATGGGACCAGGCCACGAACGAATGTTAAATAAATATGTTCTTTTCTTTTATAAATAATTAATATATTATAAATGTTTAACATATTTTGTAACCCCTAAACATCCCACAAGCACGGTACTGCTATGAATACTGGTCACTTAATCAGCAATTAGAAAAAGGTCTGGTATTGTTATTTGGCGCGTATACCAGGTAGCACTGTAAAACTAAAATAAATGTGATTTATTCTTTATGGTAAAAGCTATTGGAATACACTGAAATTTTTTGAGTCACCTATGCTATAATGTGCATATATAAGTAGGTTTTATTACTCTCCCCTGATGGCGAAAATACTATAGAAGATCATTTCTTAGTTTACTTGTTATTTATAAAGTTTGAATAAACTTTTTATTTTTTCGGTTGAATCTTGTCTACTGTACTCAACTACGCGGGTTTTCCTGTTACATGGTAAACTGAAAAATAATGTAACAGTATATTTAGCGGACAGCAAACTCTTGACTTCGCAAAACTATTGTTCAATTCAGTATAAACAAGTTTTATTGAAAAGGAGAAAATCGTTACAGTAAAACTTTTACCAATGATGCTTGTTCAAATTTTGAATAAATTAAAAGCTTATTATAATTATATTTCTATTAATATATAGGTACTATAAAAATATTAGCAAAATCGATAAACTCGAATGGGAATTAATACCACTAACACTATGTGATTAGTGTAAAAATAATTATTTAATCAGGTAAAAGATCATCTCCTAATTCTTCATTCCCAAAATCATCAAAATCAATTGGTTTGCCAGCTCCAGTCCTTGGTCTAATAGGCTGAGACCCCAGTGGATCTGAATAGCTAGCATCTAAAATTTTAATTATATATTAAAAATTATATTATATAGGTATTTGAAAAAAGAAAATAATAATCGTAATTCGTAAAGAACGAAAAATGAAAAAATCTTGATAGGATTGTCACCGCCATGGTAAGGGGTTAAATTAAAAAATTTTGTTTAGTTAGAATAGAAATGGGAATTTTGTAATTAAGTTTAAATTATTACCAATCGCTGATTGTATAAATCCGGAATCGGAACTTCCAACGCTACTCTGTGTCTGTATTACTCTGGAGGAGCGTACATTTTTCTTTCCAGACGACGGTGGACTTTTCAGTGGTGCATTTTCGGGCACTGGACTAAATCCGGAGCCGGCTCTCGAAGACAAACCACTGCTAGTACGTCTTGAACCTAAACATAATCTGTCTTAGTTTCCATCAGGATAAATTCCTGTTGATTCAGTTCAAAAAAGAATTTTTGTATACAATAATACAGGGTCCGGCAAACATCTGCGTTGTTCTATAACTTACACTATGCAAAATTTAACGATTTATTTGAAGGATATCTGTCAATGGGGGACAAAAAACAAATATTCTAAAATTATTTTCATGTATACAGGGTAGTCCAACACTATAATAGGCAAATCACTTAATTTTTTTTTAATAGAATGACCCTACTTTTTTTACATTTTTTGATACTCTATAGTTACAAGTACAATAAATTACAATAAAATAAAATCTATAGGTAGACAATAACAATGGACATATTTTGGAACATTCACCGATCCAACTTCGTTTTTGCTAGGGGGCAGTGAAGCGGTAGTGTGTGAGGATATAAAAGAGACTAAATATTATGCTAATGTAAATAGGGATTTTAATATGCTACATGTAAATATTTGTGGGCTAATAACAAATTTTAATAATTTTTTAGTATTTTTACAGTCTTTAGAGACTGATTTTGATCTGATTGTATTGTCGGAAACCCATGTTTTTAGCAACTTGGATCAATTTAAAATGAAGGGATATGACATCTTTTACAACAAAAGTAAATTGAACTGGTGTGATGGTACAATAATTTATGTAAAAAGCGAGCTGGTACTTAATTCTGAAATAATAAAAATTAATGAATCAAATTTCCTAAGAGTGTCACTCATCAAGAATTCCCTGTCAATTGGCGTCATCGCACATTATAGACTTCCTTCCACCTCACAAGAATCTTACTTAATAAATACAAATGAATTGCTACAAAAACCATTAAATAATCATTCCCTGGAACTATTTGTGGGCGATGCTAACCTAGACATTCTAGATAAAAAATCAGTAAATGTTAACAAATATATTAACACACTAGCGTCATATGGATACAAACATGTAATAGATAAATATAGCCTTAAAAGTAAGTAATCAAAAAACTATTATAAAAAATACTAATAGTGTTATTCTAAAAAGCAGCTTATCTGATCACTATCCTATTTTATTAAACGTACACATTCAAAATAAAGTTCAAAATAACCCGGGAAAATTAAGATTTATAGATAAAATAAACTGTTAAGAAATAACTTAAACAATGAGGAGTGGGAGAATGTTTATCAGTGTGGTGATTCTAATGATATAGCTCAGACTATCATAAATAAAATACAAAATCAAATTAAAAATGCTACCAGCAGAACAAAGATAACATCCAGATTAAGGGGTATAAAACCATGGATAACAAGGGGACTCGTAACCTCCATTAGACAAAGAGATAAACTAAAAAAGCTTGTAGCCTCCTATCCGAACAATATTACATATCTAAATAACTACAGAGAGTACCGAAATAACCTATCTAAGTTAATATCTAAGGCAAAAAATTCATATTATTCAAGTTCTATTGCTGAAAACATGGGTAATCCGAGGAAACTCTGGCTAAATATTGGGGAGGTAACGGGTCAGGGACGGTCAAAGAACTCAATTACCTGTATTAGGAACGACGATGGCCAGGATGTTTATGATAGTTTCTTGATATCACAGAATTTTAATGAATTCTTTAGTACTGTGGGTAGAAAGTTGGGTGAAAAAATAATTACGCCTGAAGTGAAGGTCATGGATAATAAAATATATGAAAAATCTTTGTTTTTTAGGCCTGTAACAGACAATGAAATTGTAAATCATATCATTTCCTTAAAGAACGGATCAGCTGTGGGTAACGATAAAATTAGTGTTAGTATTGTTAAGGAAAATAGTATCAATTTGAGTAAACCTCTTACACACTTGGTAAACTGTGTTCTCAATACTGGCGTATTTCCCACTATTTTTAAAAACTCTGTCATAATTCCGGTGTATAAATCAAATGAAAAGAACCTAATGAATAATTACAGACCAAATGCCTTAACCAGTGCAATTGCAAAAATTCTTGAAAAGTGTATTAAAGTTAGGCTCATGCATTTTCTGGAATCTAATAATATATTATCAAAAAATCAATTTGGCTTTAGGGAAAACCGCAGTACTGAGGACGCTGTTGCAGTAGTGACAGATTTTATTATAGGTAATTTTAATAAAGGTTACAAACCCTTAGCGATATTTTTAGATCTGTCAAAGGCATTTGATACTGTGGAACATCACACTTTACTACAAAAGATGGAAAATTTGGGAATAAGAGGTAGTGCGTTAAACATTTTTAGAACATACCTAAATGAGAGAACACAAATAGTGAAAGTAAACGACATTAATAGTGAAATAAAAAAAGGTGAGTGTGGTGTTCCACAGGGTACTGTCCTCGGTCCGATTCTCTTTTCTATATATGTAAATTCACTAGCAGAATTAAACACAGAGGGACAGATAGTATGTTTCGCTGATGACACAGTATTGTTGGTCAATGATCGGACATGGCAGGAAACCTTTGACAGAGGTGAAAGCGCTATGATGAAAGTAAAGCATTGGCTGGATTCTAATCTCTTAACGTTGAATAATAACAAAACATTCTTTGTTGGTTTCGCCATGAATGCACGAGGATTGCCAAGTAAGGAAACCATGAAGCTTCACAAATATAACTGTAATTTAAATGACACTTGCAACTGCACTCAGGAAATAAAAAGAAAGGAGAGTATTAAAAACTTAGGTGTAATCTTTGATCAATGCATGACATGGCGAAGTCACATTGAGTATATTAATAATAAGGTACGTAATTCACTATATAAATTCTATGAATTGAGACAACTGGTCAATGCAAACATCTTGAGACGTTTCTATAAAGCCCTGGTCGAGTCTGTGCTGTCATATGGCATCACAGCCTGGGGAGCAGCTTGTGATAGTGTATTGTCCCCACTATATGTCACCCAGAAATATGTAATAAAGGTAGTGCTATTTAAAAATAGGTATTATCCCACGGCCCTGTTGTTTGGGGAATCTAGACTATTAAATTTGAGACAACTTTATATTAAAAGTATTGTAAGTTTTAATTTTAGAAATGATATATTTATGATTCCTGTAAATCAGCTTGGGATGGAAACAAGATCAATAACAAAAGGAAACTTAAGTATCCCGAACACTCTATTCACAGCTACTCAAAGGCATATATCATATACACTCCCAAAAGTATTGAACATCCTTCCTGGTGATCTTAAGCCACGGAATGGTGTCTCATTTAAAAAGTTAAAAAGTAAAATTGAACATTGGATTATCACAAGTTGGATTAACGTATGCAATGAGATATCTTTTTGTGGTGTAGTGTAGTATGCTGCTACTGTGAATTGGGTACCATATATGTTTTCTGTTTTTTTTTTTCTCTTTTTTGGTCAAAACTCTAGTGCACACACAGAATCAACCTTCTATTGTGCCCTAAAACTCTGCATTTATATAATATTTATTTATATGTATATTTTTGTATGAATTAAATTTTATTATTATTATTTATTATGTTATACTTGATATTATTTTACTTTTATTTATTTATCTTTGAAGTATTTTATTAATTTATACGTTTTATATAATTATTTTTTTAATATTTTTATTTTTTTGAAATATTGATTTAATTCAATTTTGATTAAATACAATTTTTCAAAATAAAATGTAAAAAAATTGCTCTGTAAATGGGTTACTGTTGGGAAATAAATGCTATTATTATTGCTATTATTATTACATACCTAGAAAATATTATTACTCTCCCACCCCTTTCGGAGAAAAAAAATCCCAAAAATATTACATTTAGATACTCCTATTTAAAAATGCTTTGCTCTCTCGGATTTAACGTTGTAATATAAAAAACTAAAAATGTAGAAACCCAATATTACAAAGATTTTTTTAGAGGAAGTTTTAATTTTTCTATTTTGTACAGGGTCGTCAAAAATTAATTTCATTTTTCTACAATTCCAGGGAAGTTTTCTCAAATTTTTCAATAAGGAGTATGGAAATGTAATATTTTTGGTAAACTGTGTGTGAGGTATTAACGAAATTCTTTTTTTATTTGAAAGGCCAATGTATACCATTATGTATGGAATATGACATCGTCAAATGTCCGCCCCGGCTTCGTAGGGTGGCACGGATCCGAGAGGTCCAAGTTTCAATGACTCTGCCGCATAGATCTGGCTGAATTTGAGCGATGGCCTGGGTTATGTTGATTTTGGGGGCATCGGCCGATTGCGGCTTATTGGCATAGACCTGCGACTTCAGAAAATCCCATCAGAAAAAGTCTAGCGTCAATTGCACACAATTGGTGGCCAATTCAGATCACCTTCACGAAAGATAACCATACCCTCAAATCGTTCATGCAGAATATAATGTCTATCGTCGCGTTCGCTGTGTGGCACGTAGCGCCGTTCTGCTGGAACCACATGCCGTCTATATCCATATCTCCCAATTGGGGCCAAAAGAAATTGGTTATCATCGATCTGTAACGCCCGTGACGGTGATGGCCTCACAAACGTCCTTTGCCACCTGGTGAACTTCGTGTGGATATACAGCAATTTTGTTTATTAACATAGCCATTCGTCCAAAAATGCGCCTCGTCACTAAAGATGCTTTTTTGGCCAAAATTGAGGTCCTCTTCTAAATACTCGGAAGCCCAGTCAGCGAACAAACAACAAGTTGAAGTTTACGAAAGGTCGAGTTTTTGTGCACGGCGAGGAATTGACTTTCTCGGGTTTTCCTGCACACTTTCACGGAGAGCAGCGATGTTCTCGTCTAATCTGGCGTTCTTTTGATGTAAGGTGTTGGCTGGTTGTTTACCGAACCGGTCATCTCGAATTGGACCACCAAACGTTGAAGAGTCGACTTTGAAGGGCCTCCGCGTCTACCTTAACATAGGCGCAACGCGCGCATCGTTTTTACAAACGAACACTCATTTTAATAATAATAATAATAATAATAATAATGTTTTATCATTAGAAAATGCTGCTCAATCGTGTAACTTGGCATGAGTGACTGAATAATAAATAACAGATTTGACAGATGCCGCCAAAACAATATGGCTACCACAGCCTGTCAACATCGACCCGTCATTATTGGAAAACCCTTTAAATAAAAGAATTATGATCACGAATGTTTTTCTAAATTTGAGGAAGTCTATATCGAGTTGATCGATAACGGGTGTATAAGAAGAAAACCTTTTTGTGGTAGTAATATGTTAGTGTTATTTTAGTATTGCTTTGAACTTAAAATTGTCTTTAATTTTTGATATTCACATCCTTTTAATGGTCTCTTATACCGAATCGTCTTCAAGTGAATACTGTTTATTTAAGTTCTTTACTTTATTTTCCTATTCCTGGTTACTAATAGGGAACTTTCCAATTTTTATCAATATCTAAAAGGACTATTCCCCTAAATATTACTCCTAAAAAATAAAATAATAACTTAATAAAAAAGTATAAAGTTTCTCGCGTTCTGAAAGCATGTCTAACGACCTGTAAAGAGCTCCAAGCCGGCTGAAGTCATATTATACAAACTTGCATCGCGATATCTTCCCGGCGGTGATAAACCTGTGTCGGTGTCATCGTTTGCATTTCAACTACTCCGTGTTTCTTTGTTTGGTTATTATTTAGCAATAGATTGAAAATTTGAAGCTTTTATTATGGAAAAATATAGTGAAAAGTACTGCCTGGTGTCACTATGCAAAAGTACGACGACAAAAACACTTAATAAAATAGTTATTAGAATACCACTTGAGTGCAATTGCCGAACAAACAAAGATATATACATGATATTTCACCAAAATCAGATGCTCTTCATGTCTGCCAGGATCATTTTAATATATGAACCTATGTTAAATAGTGAGCGGCATAAGTAACAAATAAATATATTTTATCGTTATTCATTTTTAAGAAAAAATTCAAAACTAGTCAATTTTTGTTTTTTATGTAAAATCATTTTAACCTGACATGGACTCCCTCATAGGAGTAGCAACCCTTCAATAGGAAATAGGAAAGGGTGGCTTGAGATACATTTGAAAGGAATTTTAAGAGTTGGCAACATATTTTTGTGATGGTATGTTCACTGAAGGACTTATAGTTATTTATTATGTAAAAAATTAGTAAAGTGATTCTTTATCAGAGGTGTCTGAATTTGATAAAGACTTTTTACTGACATTCAGCATAGAAATGTTTATCCCCAATCGTAAAAATTTATAATTATTTTCTGTAAATAAATGTATATATTCTGTAAAAAAATAAGAATCTCCATTTAAATTTAGAGGAAGAAATATATTATTTGAAATTCCTTTCCGATACCGAACTGTTCAATTGCGTTTTTCTCGAAAACAATTGAAATTATGTTTACGTCATATTTTCTAATTAAACTAAAAAAGTTTTGTCAAAAAATGTTAGAACTCAGTTTTATCATCGGAAATCGTTTATGTGGCAACTCCTGTATCTAAATGTAAAATAGTAAGGACAATAATACACACAAACAACAAGACACCAAATATTTTTAATAAAAGCCGCAATTAACCATAAAATCAAAGAAATACCAATAAGATATTTATGAACAAATCTATGAATACGTACTAATCTTGATTCCCGCCGTCACGTCGGGGCCGGGATTATATAATTTAACGTCATGACCAATAGCAGCGCGTTTAGGGCCACATGGAATAATTTTAATTTTTGACGTATTTTAAATTCTTTATGGTGGCCGGTTGTAACGAAAACAAATCGTTTCACATGTACAGGTTTTCTTATATTGTATACGTATGATCTGTAGTCATTTTTTCCAATTTAAATTTTTTGTCAAGTTCCGAATTATATTATCTCCATACTTTCTCAGTCACTAATCTTTCTATATTGTGTGTTGCCAACGGGAGATATTGCGAAAAAGAAGATTAACTTTAAGTTGAGCTGTTCTATTCCGAAAAACCTAAGGATTATCGAGTATGGATATCGGAGGAAAAAATCTCTTAATATAAAATTCCGCGAAAAATTAGAAGCTCGTACAAATAATTACATTGAATTTCTTCCTGAAACTTTGGAAGAATGTAAAATACAGATAGGAGAATCTAATGAAACGAATTTTATAGAATTCAAAAACGAAGAAAACATTGAAAGAATGGAACAAAAACGAATAAATATAGAGGTAAAACAAGATTTTAGAACTGTAACTAATACTGACTATAGTATTCAAAAAGTGATGTTTATCTACTTGATTAAAGATGGTAGGAAATACTGTGAAGTCAAAATATGTCAGTACTCCCCAGTATGCTATTACCCTAGCCTCACCTAATTTTGTTTTTCTTTCTATTACTACCGCCAAGTTTTACCTGGATTTGTAACTAGTGGAAAAGGTTCTTCACTGTCGATAGGGTCACAGATTTTTCTTCTGCTACTATCCGTTTTTGGACCTATTTTTTTACAAATTTCACACAATTATATTGGAGAGTCAATAAAAAATGTCCTCTTTACATCTTGAATCAAATTGTCCCATTTGAGAATTTGTATTAAGACATATGGCTCCTTAGCATGTCATTTCATATGAGGTTTTACAATTCAAAACATTTGTAGGCAACGATTCAAGATATAGTTAGCTGTATTCAGTGATGCTGCCCAAAATGTCGTTGGTAGTTCTAATTGCAAAAGTAATAATCGTGCAATTTATACCAAGTAACGATTCTGTTCCATTGTTTGACTAAACATTTAATTTTCTTTTCTTTTTGTGTTTGAACCAATTTGATATATTCTTCAATAATTTTAAGAACTTCACTCGTAAACTTTAAAAATCTTAACATGCACTTCCTGAAGTCATCATATCTTTAGACGAATGTTGCATTTCATATTTAAGTCATTGTACGAAGTCATTTAAACATCCTGTTCTTTTAAAAATCTTTGACATTTACAATAAATTTAATCGCATATCTGGAACAAAAAGGCAATCTTTTAAAAATATGTATTAAGAAACACCATAAACGTCTGGTGTAACACACCTTTTCCAATAATTTCAGTTCATGTACAATTAGCTAGATTCCGCTTTTCACGGTAGACATCTTTTTTATCTGTAAACAGATTTATATTATTACAAAAGTGAGAAGTCGTCCCACTGTCTAGGCAGCATTTAATTTGTTTCGATGGTACCTAATTTGATTAACATCAGCAACTAACAAACACATATCTTCAGATTCCACATTGTTTGCATAATCCTTTCGAAATTTACATTCTGAAGCTTTTATGTTCTACCTTCTTACATCAGTGGCAACGGTATTTGAAATTGGACGTAGTTTCAATTTATTTCTTACTCTTTGACCCTTCCCTGTTTTTATTTAAATTATGATTTTTCCGCCGGTTATTTTTATTTTTGACATATATAGCATGTTGAACTCCATTACTGGATACTTTGGGAGTTTCGTCTCTGGATTCTATCGCGCAACGAAAGTTTTCGAAATTGAGTGTAAACTGTATAGTAACATGATAGTTAGTCGTGATTGGGATAAATTAGAAGAGAATTGGGACCGCATACATGTTGTTTACGCAGGTCCATTACAAGGATTCAATTTTCTAGTCGGTAGTGACGCTAAATCATGAAGGGCTCAAATCAAAATTCTACGAAATATTTCAACCTCCGAAAAAACCACAGAATTACTGGTAGAAATATTTTCTTCTCACGCATAGCCTGAGATAAGATACGGATTGATACACTGCAACTCGATGATGGATATTCTCTAAACCGTCATACTGATTAACTTCAAAAGACACTGGTGCCTTAGAAGAAATAAACGATAGTTCCCAATGCAGAAGAAATAATAAATTATCAGACACAGGACGAACAACTCCTTCCACACATTCTCCTTACACTTCAGCAACTGGCTAATCCAGATACAAGTAGTACAAACAGAAATCCAGATGCAATTGTTGACCCAGAACAACCTCTGAATTATAATGAAGTTGTTGCTGCTGACCAATTTCCAAACTAAGATAAATCCCCAAATCAAGGTGAACGCCGTTACGGCGTAAGACCATCCGAAAGAATTCGTTGATCAAGTTCAAGATTACAAAATTATATTATTTAGTCGAGTAGTTTATGCATTCCTTTTAACGTGAGAGACTGTAATATATATTACTCTCCAAAATGAACGCACTACCTAAAATATGCCTTAAGTTTGAAGTTATTTTTTTTCTGTACCGTTGGTAGGATTTCAATGATTCTTTTTTCACATTATAGGTTGGTTTCTAAGGAATAGCTGCTCCAATAGTTTCTGAGAAATATCTGCATTTTACCCACATACGGGGTGTAGAAAAAAGTTATGTTTTTTCTCCAAAGTTTGCAACATTCTGTGGAATTTATTAAAAATAACTAATACACCTGAGTAACATTGCGTCATAGCTCTATCTTTTCTCAACATTGTCGTTCAAGAACCATCTCGATATCTCTGTTATCAAAGTAGATACACAAGTTTAAAATATGCACACTGCAACATTGATGATATTATTATTATTCGTTTCATGTAATCCTTATTAAAAAACTTGAAAGTTAGCTTTTGTGAAGTTGTAAGTTTTATGAACTAAACTGAAATTTATGTTCTATAACAATAGTATTATTAATATTAATTATTAGGCTGGGTGGTGAACATCCTTTCCAACCAATGGCAACTCATTACGTGCCACATCATAGTCGAAGTGTGGCTAACTAAATCAAGCAACCTAATTGAAGAATTAACAACGTTATTAAATTGTTTATGAGCAAAAATATCAACTAAGTTTAGGATAAAAGAGGTTTTAATAGTTAAGTTGTTCTCAGCATTCAAAAAATCTAAAATTCAGCCAAGGGTAACTTGCCAGGGATATAGACAACTAGTATAAAAAATATTTTAAATTCGACATTTAACAATTTTTTATTTGTTGAAACCTGCGATCACTTCGGTAAAAAATCAGGTTTAATTTAAGTCTAAAATGTGATAGTCATGCTCACTTACTATGTCATTGAAAATGTGTTAGTAAAATGAACCTTTTACATATTAGTAGTAACAGAAAAGTTCACCATTAGTCAGACTGCTAGACTTTTGACAATTTTAGACGTCCATTATAGTATTTTATTACAAATTTTTCCATGCCCCATTGTATTTTTATCCAGATCGGCCCTAAGCATATTAAAATGAGCAACTTATCTAGGTGTACGACCAATAGAGCTAGAAACATTCTTATATAAAGTATTCTTTAGATTCCTAGATTTTTTTAAGAAAGTTAAGAACCTGATTTTCATCCTGTAAAGTTAATTTGATTGATCTACTTTTATCCTTTTTAAGGATATTATGTCGAGTTGGCTTTAAATTACCAATATAAAAATTTGCATAAATTGTTTTTAAAACATTTACAACTTCAGATTTATTCTTGTCAGAATTAATTGGTTATTCGTTAGATTGGTTTTCAGGTATACGAAATAAAAATATCAGCCATTAATTCCTCAAATTCTGTAACTTATGGAGTTGAGTTACTGTTATTTTTCTCAGATTTCAAAGATTTTATTTCATATTGTAACAATAATAACAATTATATTCATTTAGTGTATTAAGTGACTTCGAAAAAGTGATTCATAATACATGGTCAATACTATTCTCCGGTCTATCTGCAAATCGATGTTTATTGCATTTGTATTAGAATTTATGGCCTAATGTTTACTTTGATTTAACAGAACAATTCCATGCAAATAATCACCTGCGACTGTGCGTAAAAATTAAGATTCAATACCTTCTGACGATGTAGTAATAGTATTTGATACTTTAACTGAGAGGTGCCCTGATGAAATGGATAATTTACATATTATTGGAAAGGTACTTTTATTGGAAGAATGAGACGAAACAGTAAGTCAATTCCAATGTTTCCTATTAATATGTGGAATATGTTTCACAAAGTAAACAGTGATTTGCCACAAACAAATAATTCTATAGTAGGTTGGCATATGGCCTTTCAACAAACCATAGATTGTCATCATTCACCAGTATACAAAATTATAAAATATTTCATAAAAGAACAAAATTAAATAGAGATAAATTATGTTCGTTTCCAAGATGGATATCGGTGGCCACAGGCATCCAAAAATAAATATGTGCAACTTAACAGACGTATAAAAACAGCAATACAAAATTATAATAGTATTAACACAATAATATACCAATTAGTATTGACCATTTCTAATAGTTTTTAATCAATAAATCACTAAATTATCTTTTATTCTTTACTTTAAATAACGTTTATCAAATTTAGTTAATATATTATTAATAAGAGTCGTTCCCAGAATGAATGATCTAATAGTTGTAAATAATAAAAAAAAAACAGTAATTTTGTGGGGTTCAGGCTTCTGCTTCGTGTAAAACTTATACACAAGAATAAACTACCTTATTTTTTAAGCTCTAAAAAAAATTTATAAAAATAAATAGAAATAAAATAAAATTTTTGGATGTTCGGAGATAAACACCAACAGTTCTCTTCGAAATAATGCAATCCACTCCCGAATCTTCAAGGATAAAAACAAGTCATTGAAAAAGCGGAAAAAACTAAGTAAATTTAATGAACTAAAATAAAAAAATAAAATAAAGCAAAGGTAAATTTTTCTTGTGGCGCATTTGGCTGGGGCGCAATTATCAGTTAACCAAGACGACCTAAACAAGAGGCCCTTTGAAGGCTCTGAGCATAGAGACACTTTTTCTATGGGCGAAAGTTTTAATAGCTTTTCTGAGTAATCCGTAGGACCACGTGCCATTCATGCTTTTCTTTTTAAAAGAGTTCAAAAGCACGTTTTGATAAATTTAGGTTGACAGAGTAGGTCATTATCTTAGTTTACTTTGTAAATAGTCAAAAAGAATCGACTCTCATCCAAGATTTGATTAAAGCCTCTTTTCGATGGGACAGCGATGTGAATCTCGAAAGGAAATACTTTTCCCAAATTATGTAAGATTTATGTAAGATTGTTGCTTTTATTTCCAGCACGCTTGTGAAAAAAAGCAGCATCTTGCAAATATATTTAAGTAAATTGCTGAAATATAGGTTATTATTTTTAATATAGGTACCTGGTCTACTACTATTAACTCTTTCACGGACTTCTTTAGATTTTTCAAGTCTTTTTAATTCCATAAGATAATCTTGAGCTTTCCGCATACCAAGATCTCCACACAAACGAACCAGAAATCTTAGACATTCTGCATTTTCCGGGAACTGTCTGGAAAAAGAAATTTAGACTGTCAATTTAAAAATGATCCACGTTCAATATATATACAATAAATAGAAAAGCCCAGACACGTCAATTTCTAAATTTAAATAGAGAAAGTACTAAGTATGATGTATCACTGAAAAGGGGTAATTCAGCAATATGAATAGTAGGGAAGGCGGGTTACTGTGACTGGATGGACTCTAATGGCCATTCTTCATTTCACCTTTACATGTTTGAGAAGTTAATCTTCAGATATGTCACTGTAATAGAATTTGTCACAAAATATAATATAATTCTAAATAAATTGAGTCGGGGCTCGGTTGACGTAAGCTGGTATCACTTAATGTAAATAAACAGTGCAATGAAACACAAGATAAGAATAAAATTTTATTATAGTCCAATTAAACAGATAAAAATCGAATTCTGCTTGACTTCAGAGGGATGCATAATGTTTGTACTTCCACTAAATGTATAATATCTGAGTCCTTTAATAGGTTTAAGTAGAGTTTCCAGGTACGAGTACTTAGGTTGGTAAAGAGATTTGATTTGTGTGTGTGTGTGTGTGTGTGTGTGTGTTATGGTCTTTTTTTATTAAACCACAAATAAAATTACCAATATTGATTTGATGAAATATGTAAAATTAAGAAAAGGATGGACGTTGAACATACTGGACAGCATACAAAATAGTAAATCCAAAATAATTTATTTTAACAGCTGTAGCAATCTTAGACCTCCACTGGAAACTTGAAACTATTTTAATTCAAATATTTCCACTTTTAATCGTGTCCTGACATCGACGATTCATACTTAAAATAAGATTTCGAAGGATGTTTTGATCCAGACCATTCCAAATTTCAACCAATAGTCGCCCCACGTCCTCCAAGTTGTTGGGCCGGTTCGGATGAGCACGTAATTGCCTTCCGAGCATATCCCAGACATGCGCTATTGGATTAAGTGTTCCATGGCAAAGTTTAACACGGTTAATGCTGGTTCTCGGGCAGCTATCCGAGGACGCAAATTATCTTCTAGAAGTCTTTGTCGAATGGTTTCCATGCTTGCCTTGTGCGTCTTGAAGTTGTGATTGTAACTCTCTTGTTGTCTTAGAACGGAAAGCCTTAAAAAAGGCCTTAGGGGGGGGGGTTATGGTACGATGTCTGTCTTGCCCAGGTCTCCTGGTATGCTCACCAGTTACCCTGTATCGTGCAATCATACGCGATATTGATGTATGAGACACACCGAATCTTTCGCCTATTCGGCGATAACTCCAACCTTCTTTCTGTAATACCACGGCTTGAACACACTCACTGGTCTATCAGATGGAGATTTTCTTTTCTTCGGTGTTTAAATGCATTTAGGCGGTTCCATAAGTCTTTTAAAGGAGTGTTGTATTTAAAATCTAATAAATTATTTAAATTAGGATTTATTTCTTTTCTATCATTTGCAGCTTTCTGACATTGTAGGTTCCACCAGGGTTGTCCTCTAGGGTTTGTAATACGGAATGGACGTTTCCTAGATGTCAAAAATGCGATCTGCAGTTGAGTTGTATGAAATAGTTTCCGGTTGAACTTTGTTACACAGTTCTGTGCTATTTTGTTGGTATAATCGTCAATTTGCTTTGGTAATCTTCCATTTTTTTGGTTTTGGAAAGAAAATGTCTGAGGTGTCAGAAAACAAGATATGATTAATGGAATGTGATTTGAACCATATAAGTCATCTAATATCTTCCAATCCATAAGATGATTGTTGATGTACACAAGGTCACATCGACTGCGCTTGGATTTCCGATTAGTGAATAATTGACTATGGTAGGAGATCCATCATTTCAAATTCCCAGATTATTGTCTTGTACTGCTTCCAATAGGTTTCTTCCGATTACATCTTCGGTTGTATATCCCCAGTTGCGGTGATGGGCATTGAGATCTCCCCCAATGAAGAAAGGTGAGGGTATTTGAGTAAGTTCAATCTCATTACATTTACCCTTGATCTTAGTGTAACATATATGGGTACAAAAGTCAGTGTTTTATTACTATCATTTACAGTTACTGTAATATATACATTTGGTAATTTAGGAAAAGCGGGTAGTTGATTTACACCATACACTTCTACCATTAAAACAATATCTGAAATGAAATTATATATTTCGTACACTTAAATTAAACTGTTTAATTACACCATAATAAAATTAATTTATTATCTTGCGTTTGATTGCAATGAATTAATTCAATTAATAGTTTCAATCAAGTTCATCCTTATCGTGGTTTATTTACATCAAGTCAAAATCTGTTACAGTGACATACCTGAAGATTAACTTCTCAAACAAGTAAATTTTAGGACAGTTTCAGACAGTTAAACTTAGGATAGGTAAATTTAAGACAAGGTCAAATTAAGACACGTCATATTAAGACAGGTAAACTTAAGACACCTCAAATTAAAACAGGTTAACTTACGACAGATGAAATGAAGAATGGCCATCAGATTCCATCCAGAGTCACAGTAACCCGCCTTCTCTACGATTAATATGATTGTTATATTGAATTTTAAATAAAATTAGCTTTCAAATGAAGTGTCACCCGTTGGAAAACTTAACAGTTTTTGTTCCCGCATAGGGCACTAAAATCAAAAGTAAAGCAAAGAACAATCATATTACTGAATTCTTCATAAAATTATCATACTAGTACTTTCCCTATTTAAAATGTGTAATATCTCCACGGATGGTATCAATGGGTAAATAATCATAGATTTAATGTAACGATGTAAGATAATTACCCGTTGTTGGTTGGAGCATCAGCCACAACCATCAGTTACATGCCCTCAGAGTGGCACTACTGATAACAGGTTGCAAGTGCATAGCGTAGTTTAGTTTATAGGCGTTACTTTTGTATTATCATCGTTATTATATTACATTTTTGTCTTGTTTTCACAATATATAAATTACATTTTTGAACTGAAATTTTCACTCTGATTTTGAAATACAAGAACTTACATCATATAGGACTAACTGTAATTCACTGATTTCAGTTCAGACTCTGTTAAGTAGGCCCTAAAAAGATATGTACAAATATTTGCTTTTAACAATAACATGTGACTGATGCGCACTGATTCTATACATCGACTTAAATTTTAGATTATATTCAACTGAACGGAGGCCAGTTGGTTCATTAAATTTATCCATGTCTTTCAACATAAAATGAAAATAAAGAAAAAAGTGAACATTTAAACTATAGGTAACTTAGCAAACTTAGTCACTGCCCGTTTCACTGTCCCAGAATGAAATCTCCCACATTGAGATTTGCTGTTTCTGTTTTCCATTTTACCCGCTGGTGCAACGTTGACAAATATTCTCTTTTCCATCTTTTCCATATATCTTGTTTAATCTTCTGAAGATATTGCCATCTGAATAGTCTGTTTATTTTAATTTTATTTAAATCTGGATCTACGAGTCCTGTAAATGAGTATCCAAGGAGAAAATGATTGGGTGTTAGTGAATTAAAATCCGATGGGTCTTCTGAAAGAGGGGTTAATGGTTCTAGAGTTAATAACTAACTCAATTTGGGATAGGAGTGTGCAATATTCTTCAAATGTTAGTTGAGTTTGACCAATGGCCTTTTTTATTGTCTTTTAACTGATTTAATAGCAGACTCCCACAATCCGCCAAAATGTGGGCTTTTAGCTGAAATGAAATTACATGTAACTTGTTTCATTGATAAATCAGTGGTAAATTTATGTTGATTGGATTGGTTTTTAAGAAATGCATATAGTTCTTGCAGTTCATGAAATTAGTAGCATTATCACTGTATAGGTGTTTGCAATGTCCTCGTCTGGATGTGAAACGTCTTAATGTAGCAATAAATGGTTCTATATGCACTGCTTTGGTTACAAAACAAATAAAAATTGCTATGTGGCATTCTGATGATTTTACCTTATCTCTTCTGTAATGTTCAGTGGACCTCCAAAATCTACTCCAGAGATCTCATATGGCCGTGTTTCTTGAAGCCTGTTTTCTGGAATGTTGCCCATCTTTTAGTGAAGCGTTCTTGGGAATGCTTTAAAACATGTGATGCATGATTTGATTAGTTTGTTGACCGGTATCCAATAATTTAGTCGTAGTGCATAAGGTGTAGTTTGAGTACCTGCATGAATCTGTTGTTCATGATAATATTTAATTAATAAAGTAGTAATGGGATAGGTCGGTGCTAATAAGTATGAATGTTTTTGAGAATAAGGAATAACTGCATGCTGAATTCTTCCACCTACTCATAACAGTAAATGTTCATCTAAGTATGGATTGAGGCAGAGTATTTTACTTGACTTTGGCAAAGGTTTATTTTTCTGCAGTAAATTTATTTCCACGGAATATTCTGAGTTTTTATTTGTTTTTCCTCTCATTTCGTTCTTGGAGTATTTTAGACTATTGATGAATTTTAGACATCATGCTGTTATTCTTAGTAGTCTTGTGAATGAGGAGTATTTGTTAAAAATAAAATGATCTGAAGTGATTGTGTGAGTGAGTATGTTTTTTCTTTAATTTCTAAATCCTTGCTTTGAAATGTCTTGTTTATTTCTATATCTGGCCAAAAAATGCGGTCTATTTTCAACCAAGCTGAACCGTGCCACCATAAATTATTGTTCATTAATTCTGAAAGTAATTTTCCTCGTGAATCTGCAGGATTCTGTTCCTGGAACGTGATGCCACATCTCTACAGAAGTTAATTTTTGAATTTCACTAATTCTATTACAAATAAATGTTTTACAAGTTGCTGGAGACATCGATATCCAGGCTAAAGTGATTGATGAATCTGTCCATAGTGATACATCGGTACAAGGTATTTTTATGGAATTTTTTATTTTTGTTAAAAGTTGTGCTAATAATAGAGCCCCACATAATTCTAAAGTCTCTGTACTTATTGAAATCTGCAATTTTTCTAAAAACATGAAATTCATTGCAATGTTTAAGGTCTTTTATGAATGTTACCCAACGTTGCTCAATGCTTAATGGTACTGGATCATCCCATGAAATGTTAATTTGCCATGTTTTCTGCACAATTAATTTTGCTGTGGTTATGACTAGACCTAGTAGTCCTAATGGATCGTACAATTTTGAAATTGACGATAAAATTACTCTTTTTGTAATATTTATTGTAAATGATGGTAAAGTTATAATGAATTGAAAATTGTCTTATGTTGAATTCCAATACATTCCTAAAGTTTTAATTGTAGCTTCTGGATCTACCGTTAACATTGTGTCTAATGGTTTCTCAGAGATAGTGTCATATAATAACTCGGGTTTGTTACACCGCCATTTTTTCTCAATTGGAAATGTCTTTCATGCAGAATGTGAATAATGTTACGAAGAGATTGGACTGCCTCTGCTTCTGATTGAAATCCTGTTAGTAGATCGTCCACATAAAAATAATTTTCGATGATTTCTGAGGCTCTTGAATAAAGTCTTGATTGTTATTGACTATTTGATTAAGAAATCTGGTTGCTAAAAATGGATCTGTGGTTGTACCATATGTTACTGTCTGTAATTTACATATCTTGTTCTCTTCAGGTGGATTGTCACGCCATATTATTAATTGATAATTGGCACCGTCATTATCTACTATGACTTGACGATACATCTTAGCATATCTGCAGTAACAACTATGTTATGCAATCTGAAACGATAAATGATGTCAAATAATTCATCTTGGATGACTGGACCTTTAAGTAATGTCTGATTTAAAGACACTCCTGTAGCACTGGATGTTGAACTATCAAAAACAATTCTAACTTTAGTGGTTACATTTTCTTGTTTGATGACAGGATGATGAGGAATGAGGAATGAACCGGCCCAGATATGACCCGGCATAAATGTGTGTTTTGAAATACTGATGAATGATGTGAATATTTAAACTGTTCTGCGTATAATATGTCATAGAACTTTTCTGCTCCAATGAGTAAATCAATTTTTGAAGACTTATAGAATTTTGGATCTGCTAAAGTTATGTCAGATGGAACTTAAATAGATGTTTCTGGAATACTAATTACAGGCAAATTCTCAGTTAGGTTAGGTACTACTAAAAACCCTAAGCTGACTTTGAAATCTTTTACTGTTGAATAAATAGTAACTTGTATTTCTTCAACAATTGTTCAAGCTGAATTTCCAAAACCAATGACAGTATGATTTATGCTTTTAGTTGATAATCCCAAATTTTTGCGTGCTTGCTTTGTGATAAAGTCACATTGAGATGCTGAATCTAATAATACTCTATACTGTTTGCAATTACCTTGTTTATCAGGTATCTTAAAAATAGCTGATAATAATATCTGAGATGGTATATTTTGAATTGTACAGTATGATACTGAATCATTACTGGTGATAATAAATGATTGTTTGATTGCGATGTGTCTGTGGTAGTTTGTACCTTTGATGATATGTTTGAGTTGCGTGATGAAGTAGGCACATCAACTTTATAAAGTTTTCTGAATGAATGAGAGTTCATATTTATGAATATAATCACAGTGATAACAAGCTTTATTTTCTTTTTTGTCCCTCTTTGACTTTGACACTGTTTAGTGGCTCTCATTTCATTTTTGATTGCGACTTACTTGTTTCAGACGCTACAGACATCTATTGCCTCATCAGGAGTTAGGCTAGTTTTCTCAATAATCTCTCTTGAAAAGACTTATCACACATTCCCACGACAATTCTATTACGATACATCTCATCAGGCTCCTTGTATTATGTTTGTTTTTCTACTTTTCTCAGATCTTAACAAAATTATCAAAACTTTGTCCTTTTTTTGAGTAATCATATTAAATTTGTAAAGTTCAAATATTACATTTTTTTGGTGTGCAATATTCCTCAAATTTCTTTTTTATTGCTCGTAGGTGCATCCTTTCTTCCTCACTCAATATGTAGGTTTTAAAAAGTTCCAACCATCACTTCCTATTAAATTTAGGAAGACAGCTACCTTTTTTCTTCAGTTTTATTTCATAGACTAGACATAAATAAGTCAAATTTCTGCGAGAAATGTCTCCAATTGTCAGCAACATTTCCCTCTAATGGCAGGGATCCTGACCTCCATTATTCTAGGTGAAATATCAAACCCGATTAAACATTCGAGACCAAGTAATACCTCCACGGATGATATCAAAAGAAAAACAATCATAAATCCAATGTATTATAAAGATTATGAAAACAATACTCAGAAGGCATGTAACTGATGGTTGTGGCTAATGCTCCAACTAACAGTGAATAATTTACAAATTGTATTGGTTGACCTGATTGAGGGGAGAGGACGTTTAAATCTAACATGTTCTTTGTTTTTATTAAATCTACGTAAAATCAAAAGATATTTCGACCGATTGGTTTCAATTGAAAGCATTGTATACAGTTTTTAATTTAATTTTGTATTGACAAAAAATATTATACCTATGAATTTGCTGATATAGTGTTAACGCTTTGTTCATATTACCACTTCGTCTATGGCAACCAGCAACCATCATGTTCCATTTGGGCTCGTTAGGTTGTATAATTGCAGCTTTTTCAAAATATATAAGTGCTTTCTCTACTACCTGGAGTTCAATGTAATAAGATCCAAGCCAATCAATAACTGAAAGGTTGGCTGGGTAATATCTGTAAGACTGAATAAGAAAAATATGAATAGTTATCTTAATTCGAGTATTGTTATACATTTTACCAGTGTGAATATGTTGAAATTTGTAAAAAAATATTAAAATCAACGTGTATCCAGTGTTGAAAAATTTGTGGTGAAACTCTCCAACCTACTGCTCGGTCCTAGTTGAAATGAGCTAGTAGAGTAGTAGAGAATTATTCAAAATATATAATTTTCTTATACCGTTTGTCCCAAGCCCAACTATCTCACAGGAATGATAATTTTTTTGATTTATTTTGCTCTTGTAAGAGATCTCAGTAAATGTTGTTTTTTCATATATTATGAGAAATGTCATAACTCAAGTTAAATCATCCACAAAGTGCATATACAATACGTTGCAAGAAGATTTAGAAAGCGCAAAGATCTGGCAACCGCTTGAACCATTGACAGATATATCGATGAAAGTCGGATTAGGTTGAGTGTGATTTGTTCAAATGTTACACAGACCTTTTGGTCTAAATTTTATTTAAAAAAAATATTAAATGCAGGAAGTTATATTAGCCTTGTATTAAGATGAAAAAATAACCAAACGTTTTATTAAAATTTTTCTAACGATTTAATAACCAAACTCTGACCTACAGAGTAATTAATTTGTACACTGCCGAGCATAAAATTAGGGTCACCCCGTAATTTGAAGATATTTTAGAAATTGTTATTTTTTTCGGTTGTAACATAGTTTACTAACTGATTGCTTGAATAAAAGAAAAGTTGTTATTGTTTCGATAAGCGTTTAACTAAAAAAGGGCCCCTCACCCAAATTCCTAAAAACCATTATCAGCATGTTTTTTGTTTCTATGGTTTTATCTGACTATTGTTAATTGTTTGTGTCATGTTATCATTGATAGTGTATTAAAATTTGCTTGAATAACTTTCTTCCTAGAGAAATATTCTAGTTATTATAAATTTTTAACATAATGCACAATATATACAGGTTCAGAAGTTATTATTTTAAAGGGATACGAATCCATTCGGACGTAAGAGAATGCATTATAAAGAAGCGAGAATGCATTACAATTTTAATATCTTGAACTGGATATATCGAGATGGAAATATTGAGGGAGTCAATTTGATAGTAACGTACCAGCAGCCGTAATAATAACTCTAGCACTGCAGAATTCGGTCGATGATTAGTAGTAGGGATTGGAGAGTACCTTGAAGGTGTCAGTGTCGGCAGTAATTTATTACACGCAATCTCAACAAGTACATACACATGGCAAACACTTCGGCATCACCCAGTTAGGAGAAGAATTATATGAAACATTGTACTTCTAAAATAACATAAATTGGTTTGAAGTAACACATGTGGGAATTTCTTGACACATGGAGTCTCGATAAGTTGATAAACCCCGACATACACATTGTGGACATCTTGGCACCATCTAGTCAAGAGAAAAATGAGTCATTGTACTTTTAAAATAACATATATTGGTTTCAAGTAATATATATGGGAACTTGTTAATATTCATTCTCTGCAAGTTAATAACCTCCGTCATACACGTGGCGACATATTGACATCAACAGGTCTGAACAAGTCTGGACCGGTCAAGATAAATTATCGGTTAATTTAAAAGTCTATTTTTTAATTATGCATGTAGAATATGTGAGGAAATTGAGAAAAAATTTCCTAATTATGATGTACATGAGCTTTTGTACTTCCAAAATATTATTCATACTAAACTTCAAGTAATTAAGTATATCCAAGATCTTCGACTACAGAGCTTTCAAAACAATAATGACAACATTGTCATACTTATTCAAATTGTCTGTAAAAATATTTTAAATAAGACACTGTACATAAATAATTGGTATCTTTAACTAAAAGGATTTCAAAATAACAAAGCCAAAATTGTCATACTTCTATGTGAAAACTTTAACTAGGACACCTTGTACTTAAATAATTGGTATCTTTAACTTTCAAAAATAATAATACGTAAAAAATCATCTTTACAAGTTTTCTATATGAATTCATTTTTATAAAAAAAAAACGAGTGGCAGCCAATGTGTTTAAGCGTTCACCCCTAAACCCTATTTAAAAATTATAACTTTAATATGGTTACTGCTTTAAAAGGAACCCATGTACATAACACTTAAAATAATGTTATTGAAATGAATGTTTGGACGACGAACGGCGGATGCACTTCTGGAATTTGCTGACTTATGTAAAAATCAAATCTCGAAAAGTTGTAATTTAATACTGATATCCGGTAGCTATAAAGTCGGACGCGACTGTGGAATTCTTACATTTTTATGCATCAGGATACTTCCTATATAGAAGAAAGAGTAGAGATAGAGATTTTTAAAAAAATATTGAAACTCAAACAATATATACTATTTTACCAGCAATTGCAGGATCTCAAGTGTTGTTCTGAAAAATGAAAAATAAGTAATTAGTTGAGGAAATCGATTTCACCCACTCAAATAAAAAGAAAAGTAGAAGAAAGAAGATTTTATTTAAACTCATCAAAATAAAAGTTTGTGGCAGCCTGTTTATCCCATGGATTAAATTGGTTATGATTTCTAGAAACAGAAACAATTGTATTATATTTAGTGACAAAGAATGGGAAACTTTTTTGACCTATATGTATGTGATTAATAATTTCATAGTCTTAGCTGAGAACCCAAAAACAATAGACGCTGGATGTTTTTGTTAAGTGAATAAGAGTTCAGATAAGAGTACAAAATAAAAATATATTGCAATTACAGCACTCAAAAAAGATTCTTGATGTTACAATTACTGTTAACAACATTACCTATATATTCTACTAGTCCGTCTAGATAGATGTCGCTCGTGAGGGAACACAATGCGTAAAGCATAAATACAAAAAAAAATCTACTCTCTTTACAAAATGCGTTTTCCTTCACTGAAGTTCAAACCCATCTTTTTACAAAATATTTCTAATCTTGGGCTGTATAATACCATAGTTAGGACATCTGCCAGCTGGAATTCTGAAGCTATTTTATTTACTTCCAGACTTCCATCAATGATTAGCTCACGTATAAAGAAATATCTGATTCTTATGTGTTTTGTTCTCTAGTTATATTCATAAAGAGGATTCTGAGCCAACTTGATAGCAGATTCATTATAAACAAAGATCTAGGGAATAGTGTGTAAACCAGTCAATTCCTCTAAAATTCGTATTAGTCAGATAATTTCACGTGAAGTCTTGGTGATCTCTACTATTTCCGCTTGTGTAGTAGGAATAGCAATAGATACTTGCTTCTGACTTTTCCAGACAATGACTTGAAGTAACACTAACTACATACACTATGTCTAGCCTACCAACCATTAGATATACAAGTGCTCCTACAGTCCTACAGCTCGTCGATTTTCTTCGTTATCTTCCTTGCTTGACATGTCAGCTGGTTCTTATAAAATTGGTGTTTTCATTAATTTACAATCTCTCATAACAAATCTCTTCAAGAACTTTTTCATTTTTTCATATAGGTGACTTGATTTATTTCAATTTTCTCTCAAACTTAATTCCAATCCCAAAATATATGAAGCTGACTTTGTTTTTATCTTGATTTGATTTTTCAGCTCCTCAATAAAAGTTTCAGCTTCTTCAATGTGAGACGAAGCGATAGTGCATCATCTACATAGAAGACAAGTATACGCTTTTTCTCATCTTTATTCCATATATACAAACAGGGATCTGCTTCACTTTGTTTAAAGTCTACGTTCATTAGAACATTATGAATATATTTGTTCCAGCATTGCTTGCTTGAACCACTAGATACTTTTTTTAATCTACAGACCTTTTCAGTACCATCACTAACTCTCTCTGGTTGTCTCATAAAAATTTCTTATTCAAAAGTGCGAATATTTCCATCTAGAATTTCTCCTTCCGTAAGATTTTCTTTCTCTTTTCTTCTGCACCATCACTTTGTCTATCTTCCTCTTCTCCCTCTGACTCAGATTCATCACAGGTACCTTGGAGATTTTCTTTGAATTATTCCTTTTCATTATTATTTTTGCAGCTTGAAAACTCATCATTTTTACTTACTATTGGATTTTCTTTAAAGATGACATCCCTTGATCTGATTAAAGTATTTTTATTCTTACTCCAAATACGATAACCTTCATTTTCATCACATCCTATAAGTATACCTTCCTGAGCTGTTTTGTGTAACTTTCAACAACGTTATTAATGAATTTAATGAACGACAGAAAAGAGCACAAAATATCATGATTTTTAATAAAAAGTCACCGCAAAGTGCCACTGATTTGGATGAAGTTAAATCAATCATTTCTGAAATCAATAAATAATACTGATGATGAATTAAAAATAATTAACGTTGTGAGAATAGGAAAAAAATATAAAAATGGATAAAGACCTTTAAAAGTATTGTTCAAGAGCTCAAATGAAGTGGGTTGTTGTTGCCATATGTGAATGTACATTAATGGAAGGAGATTGGGAGAAGTAAGTCTGTTAGTCTCGCAGTCTAGGCTTTTATTTTTTCATAGAAAAATGAAAAAATAAAAGCTTAGACTGTGAGACTAATGGACTTATTTCTCCCAATCTCCTTCCAAAAAGAATATCAACAAAAACTGCAAAATCTATATATGACTTTAGCAAAAAAGGGGAAACATGAAGAAATTAAAAGATGAACTCAAAATTAGAAAAGGAAATGGGGATAACGTATATATTAAATACTATAACGGTGTTCCGAAAATTGCCACTTTAAACCAATAAAGGCAAACAGTCAAAGTGAGCTAACTTGCTTATGTTAGTGGACTCAATTCCAAAGTTGATGAATTCTTTTCCGAAGATGGTTATCAGGTATTTAGGAAAGATCGTGATATCCTTGGGACTATCTAGGGGTGGTGGAGTCATGTTAGGGTTTAAAAACTCTCTTAATTGTAATCAACTGGATATACATTCCTTAGGTGAAAATTTTGTAAATATTGATTTATTAATGTGGAGACGACAAATTTCCCATATAACTTTTATATCCATTTTAGAATACATTCCCACTTCAGTCTCTGTAACTACCTTACAGGCATCTATAGAGAACTTAGAAGCATTAGATTTTTGTATAATAAGAACATAATTGGCGATTTCAATATTTCTGACTAAATTAATAATACCTTTAATGATAGGGGTTATTCGGCACATTATATTTTTCAAGCTTTTGTGAAGTTTTCAAATACATCTGCCTTTAAAAGAACATCCGTTACAATTAAAAGTATTCCAAACTTCTGTAGCTCGTTTATACTCATCATCTGAAATGGCTTCTCATTTTAAAGTATCAAAAAGCTTTCTGTCTGATTGGTTCCCAAACTGGTAGAGGAGTACTTATCGGTATATTTGAGGACTTCATATTGGCAAGAGTATATTTAAATTATCTGTATTTCGAACTGGTTGACATAGTTATAGTAAAAATATCTCTTCCTATCAGCGCCTACATTATTAATGCCTATGTTCCGCCGAGAACCACCATAACCGAATATGAAGACATTTTCGAAAAGCTAATGACTTACAATTATATGGTAAATAGTGCTATTTTGATTATGGGTGATTTTAATATTATTGATTATGAAGATTGTCTTTGAAATGCATGCAATAGTACTCATATTACTGTAGTGAAAAATGTTTGCGAATATTTTTGACTTTGCCAAGCTAATATTTTATCACATAGTAATTTTTTTTTTTTTTTTTTTTGAAATTTTATTGGCAATCAGAGTATTTTATAATCTATAAGCCAATAGGATGGCTTGTACATAGCAGTAATTTATAATGTACATTTAATGTCTTGTGGAGGTTAACATCCAGTGATGTTACCTCAGTCTTCTTTTAGGTCTATTGGCCAACTTCTCTTGAGTCTTCTGTTGTCGTAGGGTTGTAGTAGTGGTTGTAGTAGAGGATTAGGGTGGTCCTCTAGCCTCACATAGTGTTTGTCAGCGTTTTCTCTAATGACTTCGTTCACATATGGAATTTTGAGATCGGTGTGTAGGGTGTGGTTTGATACGTACCAGGGCGCGTTAGTTATAGTTCGGAGAATCTTAGATTGTGCTCTTTGTATTATAGCTGTGTTTGACATGCTGGCACAGCCCCACAGTTCGATCCCATACGTCCAGATCGGCTTCAGGACTGTTTTGTAGATTAGGATTTTATTTTCCAGGGATAGATAGGATTTCTTTCCAATTAGCCAGTAGATTTCTTTTGTTTTTAGGTCCAGTTGGGTTCTCTTTTTTTTTATGTGTTGTTTCCAGTTCAGTTTGCTGTCAAATGTTAGTCCTAGATATTTGACTGTATCATTTTGTGGGATATTGTTTTGGTTTATGTGGACTGGTGGGCAAGTTCCTTTCCGTAGAGTGAATGTTATGTGTGATGATTTGGATTCATTCACCTTTATTTTCCATTTGTTTAACCAATTTTCTAGCAAGTTTAGGTGATATTGTAGATTGTGAGAAGCTATTGTGGGATTTTCGTGACTTGCGAAGATGGCGGTGTAGTCTGCAAATTTTCCCGTTGTTGTTGATGCTGTGGTGGGAAGATCGCTTGTGTATAATACGTACAGTAGTGGTCCTAGTATGCTTCCCTGTGGCACTCCTGACTGGATTGGTAAACGGATGGAAGTTTCTTCATTGACTTTCACTTCGAATTGGCGTTCCTGTAGGTATGATTTCAGCAGGTTAAAATATTTGTTTGGGAGGACTGTTTTTATTTTATAGAGTAGTCCTGGATGCCACACCTTGTCGAAAGCCTGGCTTATGTCCAAGAAAGCAGAAGTGCAGTATTTTTTGGTTTCCAGTGATTCGCTTATTTTATTTGCTATACGATGACATTGTTGTGTTGTTGAGTGTAATTTTCTAAATCCAAACTGGTGATTTGGAATCCAGTTTAGGGGTTCTACCTCTTTGTTTAATTTGTTAAGAATGAGCGTTTCTAGTAGCTTTGAAATTGTCGGTAGAAGGCTTATTGGACGGTATGATGTGACTTCTTCCGGTTTTTTCCCCTGCTTGGGTATCATTATAATTTGTCCAATTTTAAGACACTGAGGCCAGAAGTCAGTTCTTATTATTGCGTTGTAGATGTGCAACAGTTTAGTGAGGCCTTTTTTTGGTAATTCTTTTAGCATTTTCGCCGTAATTAGATCGACTCCGGGTGCCTTTTTTGTATTTAGGTTGTTTATTGCTTCTTTAACTTCATTTGGTGTAAATAATTTTAGTTTTTGTCCTTCTTGCATCTGTAGTGGCGTATTTAGGTCTTCTTCTATGTCTTGTACTGGATCGTCGTTTAGAGGTGTGAACACAGTTGCCAAGTGCTCTGCAAAAAGATTAGCTTTTTCTTGGTCGCTTTTTGCCCATGGCCCAGGTGGAATGACATTTTTGCGTATAGGAGGAGATGTTGTTGTGGGTTTCCGTCTGTTTTTTATTGGTTTCCATATTGAGTTATCGGTTCTTGATAATGTGGAGATGTAGATTTCAATTGACTCGTTTTTCATGCCTCTCAATTTTGTTTTTAATTTGTTGCTGAGGTTGTTGTAAACAGCTCTGTTGTTCGGTGTACGGGTTTTTGCCAGGTTGTTCTAGCTCTTCTTTTCTGTGCTATTAGTCGTTTTATTTCGACAGGTATGTTGTTTGCAGTTTTCTTTGGATTTGTTGTAGGTGTTGCTGCTTTGGCCGCTTGTTGTAGTGTGCTAATAAATTTCGTACATTCGTTTTCTATTTCATGAGGATCCTTGAGTCTTGATGTTAGTTCAATAGTGTCCTGTATGTTTTGGCGATATTTGTCCCAGTTTGTCTTGAAGTTGTGTAGTCTGGGTTTGGGCTTTTTTATTATTGGGGCTGTACTTAGTGTAGCTATTATTGGACTGTGGTCTGAGGTTAGGTCATAGTTTGGTGTTATATCTGCATAGGTTGTCGATATCCCGTTGGTTATGAAGAAGTCCAGCAGGTCTGGTGTTTTGTTTGGGTCGGTTGGCCAGTATGTGGGTGATCCTGTTGAAATGTGTGAGTAATTATTGTTTTGTATTGCTTGTGCCAATTCTCTTCCTTTTGTTGTGGTCAGGCGCGAGCCCCATATTGTGTTTTTGCTATTGTAGTCGCCGCCTGCTATGAATTTGGGTCCTAGCGTGCGAAATAATGCCTCAAATTGTTGTCTTTTTATGATATGTCGAGGTGGACAATATACTGCTGTTACTGTGAGATCATATGGTAGTGTGCTTATTTTTACTGATGTTGCTTGTATGTGTGGTTCTTCGTATTTTTTGTAATTCGTGGCATTTTATTGTGTCTTTTACGAGTATTGCCGTGCCTCCGTGTTCTGTGCCATCTGGGTGATTAGTTTGGTAAAGTCTGTATTTTGGTATTGAAAAGTAGTTTTTGTTGGTAAAGTGTGTTTCGCTTATTAGTAATATATCTATTAGGTTGGTTTCCATGAATATTTTTATTTCTTCTTGATGACTTGGAAGGCCATTGGCATTCCATTGTGCTATTCTAGTGAACTTCGCCATTTTTATTTTGTTTTGTTTTTTAGCGTTGTAATCAAATTGAGCACCATGCTGTTTTGCTGTATTAATTGATTAAAGAGGCTTCTGAATTCATTTAAAAATTGGGTCAGTATATTAGCAGAGTTGTCTATTTGGCTTGTGTTTTTTTGGTTGCTTCCGCGTAACTTGTTTGTAGTGGTGATGGGATCGGTTGTATGTTTCTTGTATATTTATTGTTTGTATATATTGGTGGCGTCGGTATTGCTTGAATGTGGGTTCCTTTATTTCCTTTGTATATTTTTTGATAGTGCTCACAGCCTCGGTAGTTTGCGGGATGATCTCCTCCGCATAGTGCACATTTTGCAGGGGTTTCTTTTGTTTTTTTACATGTTGTCGTATTATGATTTCCTCCACACTTTACGCATATGTATGGCTTATTGCAGTACGATTTTGAGTGTCCATACTGTTGACACCTAGTGCATTGTATTATATTTGCATGTGGCCTTGGGGGTTCGATGTTCACTATTATGTTGTGAAGTCCTGTAATCTTATAGACGTCCTTGTTGTTTGGGGCTGGTTCTAGGTCAACAAAGAATAAGTTGAGTGGCTCTTTGGTGATTCTGTGTTGTACATTGGTGATGTTTCGTACTTTGTGTCCTAGTTGATGTAGTTCTTCTTTGATGTTGTCCAAGTTTGTTGAATGGTGCAGGTATCTTATAACAACTCTGTATGCTCTGTCTTCTTTCAATTGATATGTGTGGTGATATATATTTTTGTTTTTGAATTCTCGTACTAGATTCCGGTATGTTGCAGCATCTTCGCAATTTATTTTTACGACGTTATTGGCTAGACTTTTTGTGAAGTATTTATTCCTTTCAGCGACGGCCTGTATGCTTTTCTCCATCTCTTTATAATTTATCACCCCATGGACGAATATTGGGGGAGGTTTTTGTATTTTTGGCGTTTCAGTGTAGTTATTTGTGGTTTCCTCTTCTTCTGTTAGTGTTTGGAACCGATTGTTTGTTTGGATTTCGTTTGTCGTTGTATTTTTTGTTTTTGCGGTTTTTTTCCTTTTTGTGCCCCCTCTTATTTCTTGCCATTCGTTTTGACTATTCGTTGTCCTTTCTTCTTCCTCCTCGCTAGTAGAGGACATTCTTTGTATGTGTTGTCCTCTGTCTTCGCTGTTTGTGTGTGATGTGCTTGCTGCTACTGACTGCTGTTGTGTTGGTGTAATTGCATAACTAGGTATTGTATGCATTGGAACTTGTTGGCTTTGTTGAAACTGCATATTTGTGAGAGCAGGTTGCATTATTGGTGGGTTTGTATTTGGGTGACCCTGTATATAATTGGCTTGTTGATAAACTGCTTGGCCTGTGTTATCAAAACCAATTAAGTTTCCTGTCGGATTCATCTTTTTGTTGTTCGTTTATTTTTCTTTGCGACTTTTTTTTGCCGCTAACTATTTATCATTTTATGTAGATAACAAAAACACTATGATTTAAATTTAAATGTAAATGTAAATGGGGTTCTCGAAGCACTTTATTCGCTTATCGGACGTGTTTATGCTTCGAAAGTCAAACCGATACTAATCACATAGTAATGAAGGACTTTTGGTATTCTTTAACGGTTTTTGTTTGGTTGAGAAATCTTTAGATCCCATTCTTTTATTAGACTATCATCATCCAGCAATTGACAAAATCTGTTCATTTAAATTAAAATCTTTTGTCAGAAATAAATTTCCAATGTCACTTAACAATTGCTAGAATTTTCGCAAGGTCAATTTTCCGCTATTATATAATTTAATGTCAACCATAGACTGGACATTCCTAGAAGCATTTGTACATGTACAAGATGCTTGCACTTAGTTCTAGGGAAAATTGTATAATGTCTTTGAACAGTGTGCACATAAATATTCAGTTAATTCCAATAATAAATATCCCGCATGGTTAGATAGAGATTAAGTTAATACGTTTGAAGTCTATGTTTCGGCGCCAATACAGAAATGAGGGTAATATTCACATTCACAGTGAATTTAAAACGCTGAGGGCCGAAATAAAAAGTAAAATAAATGCTTCGTACAGGAGCTTCATTGAAGATTGTGAACCACAAATAATGACCAATCCAAGTAAATTTTGGGCTTTCGTTAATAGCAAAAAAAACTTCTGCCAAAATTTCGAATCAAATCTCTTAAGATGGTAACAGGTTGGAGGGCTCTATGAACATGTTTAACGGTTTTGCAAACTTTTTCCAAAAATCCTATGTCACCTCACCTCTACTATGTCTTCTTCCTTGGACACTGACGAGAAGATAGATAATATGCATTATTTACACATTAAAAGTTTTAATGATACGTTAAATGGAATTAAATCAAAGATGACCACGGGTCTAAATGACATTCCAGCTTTTCTTTTAAAAAATTATGCCAATCTATTGGTAGGACCAGTTACAACGTTATTAAATTTCTATATCAAAGCAAGTACTGTCCCAATAATTTGGAAAACGTCTAAGGTCTGCTCTATTTAAAAAAAAAAGGAAATGTGTGATATTGCAAAATCATAAATTTCCATAGTTTGCAATTTTTGTAAGATATTGGAATTTTTATTAGAAAAATCCTTATAAAAACATTCTACTCGCATCGACAACCTGGTTTCGTCAAGGGCTGTTACCTAGTAATAAATATTGCAACTATTACACAGGTAATCGCGGAAAACATTGACAATCGATCACAAACAGACGTCATTTATTCTGATTTTTCAAAAGCCTTCGACAGACTGGATCATTAACTTCTTTTATAGAAACTACGTTTGTTGGGATTATCGTTATCTTTAATCCAGCTATTTAACTCTTATCTTAGTAATAGGATTCAATATGTTCAATTAAATGGTTTCAAGTCTGTCGAGTAGCTTTATAGCTACCTCTGGAATTACGCAATGTTCAAATCTGGGACCTTTATTATTTAATATATTTATAAATGATACAAGCCAGATTAGATCAATATCTGTTATTTTAGAAGTACAATGTCCCATATCAAATTTCTCCTGACTGGGTGTTGAGATTGTATGTATCAAATTACTGCTGACACTGGCTCTTTCAAGGTACTCTTCAATCCCTACTACTATGGTTTGCAACGAGAACAAGATTACTTGGTCATATATTATTATTCGAATTCTTTTATTCCTTTAGATTTCTGCTTATACCCTACATTTTATTTCCCAACCTGTATAATTATAGTAAAATTTGAAATTAACTTACATCTGTATGATAATGATGTGCTTGTTGTTTATCACCTTCGTGATCATACAGTTCCCCTAATTTTTGAAGAGCTTTGGCATCAGTCGGCACTAAACCAAGGAGTTGTTGGTAAGTGTCGGCTGCAGCTTCATTGTCTCCTATTAGTTCTAGCAAGTTGGCTACTTGGTACACAACCGCAGGTAATAGAACTAGTGACCCTGAAAATCTTTGAAAACAAGACAACGCTTCCATGTAGTAACCTTGACGTTTCAAACACAAACCTAAAAAAATATATAAATAATAACATTTTAAGATTTTTGGTCGCCATGATATACACGCACCTAGATTAAAAATAGCTTCAAAAAAAGTTGGATTGTACTCAAGAGCTTTTTGGAAACAAGCTACCGCGCTGCTATGGTTATCTTTTGCCATTAAACAAGCCCCATAATTGACGTATCCTTCAGGACTTTTTTCTTTACGTTTTTCAACTACTTCTGCATATCTGAATGCATTTTCGTAGTCCCGTTGCTAAAATAGTTATTTTTTGTACTAAAAACTAATTTTTTTCTAATTGTACAAAATTCCATTTTTTCCCAACCACGTGCAATATTTAAAAATAAAATAAAAGAATTGTTAGGATTTGAATCCGGAATCATAGGCATAAACTCTCGATAGTTAACCATTTGGCCACTATGTAAAATGACATAAAAAAACATTAAAAGATACAATAAATAAGAATTTTCTTATCTTAACCATTAAACATTTTTGATTGGAGGTATTTTTTTAGAATACTTAATTAAATATGAGTATTGATAGAGATCAATTATTACACTTACTTTCAATGCATAAAAATTACAATTTTGATGTTTGTTTTCTGTATAAATATATAAGTTACTTTTTATAGAGTTGTGATGGAAACCAGCATATATACATAAGTGAACTATTTTCTGTACCAAAAACAACAAAATAATTGTATCTAATTAGGGTGATTGGAAAAAAATATTTTTTTTCAAGCATTTCATATATTTTATAAGAAAATAGTACAAATTTCTATAATTCGCATCCAAAATCTCCAGCATAAGAGCAAAATTAAAACAATGGTAGTTTTGTGCGGCGTGACAAGCTGTTATGATAAACAAAATTAACAAGGGACCATCATATTATAATTAAACCTTAGCTTCAATCAATATCCAAACTTTACGCAAATGCCTACCCCGTTCTAAGTACAGCGCACTCAGAAAGTGTATCTTCAAGTTATCTTATAGGCAAAATATAATAGGAAGCGAGACCGACAGTAAGTGTTATTGGTACGTCAATTACTAGTATTACACCATGACAATTGCTCAAAGGAGTAGTCTTCGACACCTTCCTTAACAGTCAAGAAATATTGTAGTTATAGAATAGTAGATTCTGTATCAGGGTTAGAATGAAAAAAAAATTGGTATTCTAACCGAGTAACAGACTATATTTTCTCCACGACCAGAAATTCACTCGATTTTTCAATCATCATTTTATTTAAATTAAAATTTGTTATTACGGTACGGCTGTCGATATTGTTTAGAACAATTAAGGAATATTCATTCCATCACTTGTTATGCAATGAAAATACATGCAAAACACATAAGAAGCAAACGTTTCGGAATAAATATTCTTTCTCAAAAGAGTATTATTAAAAATGATTTTGGAATTAGCACATTCCACTAATGGTCGTGGAGAAAATTACATTCCAGATAGCATTAGTTACAATGAATACACCAAAACTGGCTGAACTTTGTCAATTGTGATTGAGTTCTCAAAATTCTCGGAAAAGAAAGAATCGAACATAATATACAATAGACAGGGTAAGGAATTAGAGACAGTAACCAAGTTAAGACTATACAATTCAATATTAATTCTAATATTATTACTTTTTGAAAATTAAAGACGGTAATGAAAATAAAAGCGTTCAAAAATAAAAGCTGAGAAAATTAAGCAGCCCTAAAAAGATAAGGAGTAAAAGGAAGATTAATAGAATTAAAAAGGAGATAACCCACGGACTCTTAAATTAGTACACAAATGTGAAAAGAAAACGGTTTTTGAGAAATCCAATAGAAACTAAAAAATTCGAATGAAAAAAATGAATGGCTAGGAAACACGAGGTTGATCCAAATCGACAGGAGATTGGTATAAAAAAGGAAATCTTTAAATGTTGTAACAGTAGACCTAATAGAATTAACGGTGCTCATGGACGTAACCTCAAAGAATAGGATAATTGTTATTTAATAACAATATAATGGACACGACCCCTCGTTACACTGATATTTTTATTTAAATAATAATGGAATTTATAGAAATGCAGTTATTAGGTTTTACAAAAATCACGTTATAGAAATAGAGAAAAAAATTTGGAAGCTTCCTTGCATTATCGATATTACTACAATGCCTATTGTAGTTCTCTAGAATCAGATGATAAGTCGTCTGAAACAAGGTGTAAGGAACTATTTCTTTAATATTATTTCGCAAGTTTATTTTGTTTTTCAATAATTAATATCAAAAAATGATACTGATTTTTTGCTTATTGTACAAGAAATAATTTACCACTTACAAATTTATTGATTTATGTAAAATTGATGACATAAATAAATAAAAAAAGCATTTTTATTTTATTAAATAAATTACATAGTAATGTGTTCTTCAATTTTCCCTTATTTTGAAAACGCACATTTATGGTTTACTAGTTTTGAAACTAAAGATAAGGCGAAAATCTCGTTCATTTCTGACGAGTGGGCGCAAAGTGCACTGAGTAACATATGGGGAGGATGCATGGCAAGTCAAACAAGCAATTGTCGGCCCGGATCCAGCTAAGTCCAGGTGGCTACTGAACAAATTTAGATATCGGCTGCGGCTAATTTCCTTACAGGTAACTATAGAAGACATCCGTCCCAATTCAAGGGTGTAGAGGACCCAAACTGTCAAATGTCTGGAGAGATGTAAGGAACATCCCACCACTAACTGGGCAGCTGCAAGACATAACGACACCTAAGCGCAGAAATCGTTGGTACCGTGCAGATGGAACTTAATGACCTGCAGGCCCATTTATGGAACAACATCTTGTCCTTCAAGAAGAGGACACAGAGTGGGGTACAGGGGCAAAACTAGTGTGAGTAGGTAGACGAGCCAGACAGGGAAATGACTAAAAGGTTCTCAACAAGCCTAATTGCCAGGCGTTAGACTCTTCGTCCGTTACCATACCAACTATAAATATAAGAATATGAATAAAATATAAGATGATTTGATTAAAAGAATAAAATAAAATATCCGACAAACGGACGTACTAAAAGAGAAGCGAAAAATAATTACGAAAACAAAGAAGTCAACAGAAGAAAAGGAGGAGGAAAAAGAAGAAAAGGAGGGAAAAGAAAAGCAAGACGAATACTTTTAGCCACGCACCATTGTTTCTTAATGGTTGTATCTTTACATCCTCATTTTTGCACAATATTTACTCATAGTAAAAAGTTCTTATAAATGTTTAGGGAAAATAAATCTATACAAATAAATTAACATAATATATAATAATACTTATAACCTACTCAGTTACCTTTTTTATTAAAAAAAAAACACAGTAACAGCCATATACAGGAGGGCCAAACGAAAACGAAACAGAGCCATTATCAGGAACTGCGTCAACATTTTAGAAAAACACAGGGACCCGTTGATTTTTGACTTAAATGGCATTAGGGATCGAGTAAGGTGTCATTTTACAGCCCTTTCAATTCTCTTTTCAATAGTCTTTAAATTTTATAAAATTCGGCCTAAATCTTTTTAATAAATTACATTTTAAAATTTAAATTATGTTTAGTTGTTTACTTACTTCTTAATTAAATTAAATGTTCAAATTGATGACTACCCGCGTCCATACAATAATAAAGATTTTGTTCGAAACGTTCTCGCACATTCCAAGAATTTCCGGAGTGAATCGATGGCACTCCTCGACAATTCTTTGACGCAAATCTTCTAAAGAGGCTGGTTGTGTTTTGTAGATTTTACTTTTGAGGTATCCCCACAAAAAATATCAAGGGGCGACAAATCTGGTGCCGTGGAAAATGTTGGTCTAAATACTGACGAACAATCAAAGCATAATGCGGAGAAGCACCGTCCTGTTAAAATATTAAATGATCTTCACTATACTGTTGGTCATTTTCAATATTATCGGTCTAGGTAGGGTCAATAGGATCTTCCAGTAATTGCAAATACATTTCGCCAGTCAAATTACCAGGTAAAAAATGCCAGCCCATACATTTAATTTTTGCGGTTGCTGTGTATGTACCTCCTGGAAAAGTCTTGGGTTTGAATCAGACCAGTAGCGGCAATTATGACGATTTACGGTACCGTTCATAAAAAAGCTGCATTCATCGGAGAAACAGATATTAAAAAGAAACTGTGGATCGTTTCCTGCTCGCTCACTCATTATTTCGAAAAATTGCAAACGGCAGTCATAATCATTCTCATTAAGTTCCTGCACTAAATGTATTTTATACGGATGGAATTTGTTCTTCTTCAAAATAGTTTGAATGTTAGTTCGATTGATCCCAGACACAGATACTAATTGCCTTGTACTTAACGTAGGATCTAGATGAACATGTCCCAAAACTGCAACTTCACTAGCTGTATTAACTACAGGCAGTCTATTTTCTCGTTTTTTATTAGCTAGATTTCCAGTTTCTTGAAATTTTTTCACTAACTCTAGAACATATTTCCTACTGACCTGATTATCTTGATATTTTTCATTAAATAACTGAACCGTTACATTTGCACACTTCTCGTTCATAAAATAAAGCGAAATGATATCTACCCTTTCCGCAATGGAATAAACCATGGTATTTCATTTTCAAAAACACAATTAAACAAACCTTCGCTTCGATATACGAATCCACTAATTCCACGTTCTTTGTGTGTCCGTATCGTATCCGTTTGTCTTTTACAAATGTGATAAAAAAATTACAGAAACAATGCAAAGCAAGAAAATCAACATTTAAACAATTGACATACTCAACGACCCATGTCTCATTTTCACTATTTTGACAAAAATGAAAAAAAATCCAATTTTAAAAACTCTTAACAAGTACATAATTTAAATTTTAAAATGTAATTTTTTAAAAAGTATCAGGCCGAATTTTAAAATTTAAAGACTGTTATAAAGATAATTGAAAGGGCTTTAAAATGATGCCTTACGTAGCCCCTAATGCCATTTAAATATTTTGGGGTGATTGTTACCCTCGCTTGGAGATGTAAGCAGCGAAGTCGAAAATACCGGAAAAAAGTGTCCCCGTTTGATCAAAAATCGACGGGTCTCTGCGTTGACGCAGTTCCTGATCATGGCTCTGTTTCGTTTTCGTTTGGCCACCCTGTATATATTGATGGTTGGAAAAAAAAATTGGTAAAAATATAAAAAAAGTAATTACCAGGTAATAAATGAAACTCAAATTTACAGCAGCCTTTATAGAAATCACGGAATCTTTTTCAAATGCCTTTAAAGTATCAATCGCTTGAGGCAACTGTTTCTGTTTCAAAAACATCACTGCTTTGTTAATTTCCAAATTGAAAGCTAACCTGGCGTATTCCGAATTTTTTATAACAGATACACACCAGTTGTAACCTTAAAAAAATAGGTGTTAGAGAGAAAAGTAGATATTATTGGAAACAAATTTGCCAAAAATGTGAAAAATAATATCTGCTGGTTAAAATATGCCTCTATATCTTCTAGAACACAAATTTAGGAAGAGGTTTGGATAAGTCTTAACTAAACTACTTACTTTGTCAATTTTGAAAAGTGTAATGTTTAATAGAAATAATAGAGTAAGGCACTATACTAGTCCAGTAAAGTGTTTATTTTTCTTATTTACATTAGTACGTCTTGCTCATTCTCAAAATTTAATAGTTTTAAAATATCGGCAGTGCAATTTAAAAGACCTAAATGTATTACCTTCACCAAATGTTTCCTCTATAAAAGGTGCAATTAGTTTAGCAGCGGTAAGAATACAATATTCGGCCTCATTGTGTTTCATATTATAATATTTATGAAGATCATCATTTTGGATAGCCAAAGCTATCAAAGCATCTTCAGGAGAATCCTAAAAATTACATTTATAATTACAATTCTTAGGCCGACAAAAAAATAAAAAGGGATAGTTGAAATGGCTTTGGTAAAGAAATAAACGAAAGACATAAACAGAGAATTGTAATAATCGAGGACTACTGCTAACTTTGAAATGTATTAAAAAGAAAGTAAAAAATATTCTTGGTACGCGCGATATTCATAAATTAACACATATATGGAAAAATATACATTTTTATTTTTACATTAACAGGTGAAAAATTGAATACATGGTATTTTCACAATAAAACTACCAAAATTCATACGAAAAGGGGTAATTCTGTGGCTTATTTCGTGACTAAAAATTCATATAAACGTAGGTCCGTAAACGTTTCATTACCGGTCCACAGGGTGTTGAAATTTCAAGATTTTTTTTCCGTTAAGGCTCTTGCAGTTTTTTGATATATTTAGCTCAAATTTGGAATACAAGTTACGCTGTAAGCTTTACAGCATAGGGCATGGCAAATGGTTTTTAAAATACAGATGTTGATATATTTTTAGGGCTTATGTCCCCTTTCTCCTGTTGAACTTATTTGCGGTGCGCCGCTGATAGATTCTAAAACATAAAATTAATTTTCTGTTTTGTTTGTAGTTTTTTAGTTCTGCGACCGTTATCAAAAAAATTATAAAACCCTTTTCTATAATTCACTAAATGAAAGTAAAAAGTATTTTAAATACTCGTTATAATCTCGTAACTAGAGGCCGGATTCTCAGGCAAGGTCACTCACTTTAACGCATTTTGCCATAGGCGTCTCTTTAGGATATTCGGTTAGACAACATTTGTGTTTTATTAATTTTCTCCTTCCTTAGTGTCGAATATATATTACATATATTATACAATTATAATAGAATGTAGTATATTTACCGCAAATAGCCGAAATCCATTATTACGCGTATTTACTAGTAAAAATGCGAAGTATCAAGGAGCATCCGTAATTTCTCGTTCTTACTAGTAAAAACGCGTTATCATTACAAGCATTAGGAAGTATATGCGAAAGTCGAAGGGTATAAATTTCGCCATCCCTTGATGAATAGTAATATAGGTTGTTCCATTTGAAAAATTTGAGCAAAGCATTTTTAAATAGGAATATGAAAATGTAATATTTTTGGGAAATTTTTTTCCCCGAAAGGGGTGGGATATTAAAAATAATATTTTGTAGATATGTACTAGTGACTATAAAGTATCTAAACATGGATTTTTTTGTGCAATCTCCGCTATGATGCACTCCTTCAATTCTTCTAGATCATTTGGTCGACTTTTATAAACTTTGCTCTTCAAGTATAACCATCAAAATCTTACCCGGTCATATTTCATCTCATGAATATAACTACAAAAAAAAGCGTATTGTACATTATACGCACTGATCTCATTGTTACGCTGTTGCATGCTCGACGTCCTATTATCACGTATTAATTGCCTGATTCGGGATATAAAAAAAAACACTGGCTTGCACGTAATCAGTAAGGAATCACCTTTTCCAATTATTTGTCGAGTATACAATGCTCCAATCAATGTAGATTGTCACTAGCCGAATATCTGGCGATTTACATGACCATTGAGCATTTGGATAAAGTACCTTTTGAAAATCCGATTTCTATTACTAGATTCCGTAATGGTTTCGCAGAATCAACTCTTCTTTAATAGTCATCTTCTAACAAATCTTGGACCAAATGTACTTTATACGGATGCCACCTTTTCCTTTTTAGTATGACTTGTCTCGAGCTAGTTGGGGTATTTCTTGAAACGGAAGTACCAGGTCGGATATTGATTTTCTATCACTTTTGAATAGATCTTTAACACTGCCCGTTTTTTGAAACTTTTTACTAATTTCTATTCGTTTGGTTTCTTGATAGGTTATACTGATTAAAATGTTTTTATTAAAATCAGATTAAGCATTTCACTGATACTACATTAACTAATTTCAAATTCAAGTGTAGCACTTTTATCAGTAAATGTAGTTCAATGAATGATCGTTCATTCTATTTAATTACATATATAATTTTGGTGCTGACTCTGTAGAAATCAATATTAAAATAATTATACCGTTGGAGAGGGCAGATTAAGGGCAAACAATACTACTGGTGGACTAATAAAACTATATTGGGAGTATAGATAGCACCAGGACAAGTCAACAGATCAGATATAGACGTAACGTTTAATATTGCCTTCACTATATAGTAATCAAGTGTATGGAAATGTGAGATGTTAAATTCACTTGAGGAAAGTAGTTTATTGAGACAAGAGAAGTCAGGGAGGTGTAATATTGCCTCCTCTACTATGGGTAATCAATCCTCCTTGACACTCCTCTAGCCAGGTTGTCTGATGAAAGTATTCAATGATAACGTTATCTTCGCCTCAGTATTAATATTTTAACAATAAACTGTCCGACAAGCTTTGCCGTAGTCCAATTACTGTGTTTCTGTATAAAAAAATAAATAGAAAAAATTTAATTCATGAAATATTATTCCTAGTTTTAATCCTTTGGTTTCTTCAGAGTTATACCAATAACAATACAAATTTGACAAACTTCAATGTTGTCTGAAAATTTATTTTTAACTTCAATTAAATTAATTTAACTTCAAATATTTAGAATAAAATAAATATTAACATGAATAAATGAAGACATGAGAAAAGCCGTTGGTGAACAATTTATTACCTGATCAATATTATATTTCTCTTCATCCTCGATATTTAGTGGTACCGTTAGTAATAAAGAAAAAGCTGTTCTCATCCTTTCCTTGTCTTCAAGAACTCTACAACAGATAACCAAATACAATCCAGCTTTATGGCACGCCTGTTCACTCATTATATACTCCAAGCTACCTATTGCCTCCTCCCATTGACCCATTCTTATGAATACCGTAGCAATATTATGCATTATTCTTATTCTAAAAATAAATGCAACGAGATAGTAATTAGTATCCATACATAAATATTAAAAAAAGTTTGTATATGAACAAATATTTCTTTTTTAGTAAAATATTTATATTCATATGCAATCCAAAAATGAACGCTTTAACTATATGGCAAGATAAACGTTTTTTTGTTTTTAATGCAAATGTTAATCTTTCAAATAATTTGCAAAACACTGAACCCTAATTGTAATTTAAATGAAAACATTACTAGTTCGATTTATATGTATTATATAGATTTATTTATATTTTAGGAAATAACGAGCATTGAACCTCAATTTTTTTTGGCTAGAAGGTACTTGATCCAAAGCCATTCGAAACATTTTAACACTCATCTGGAACTGGCCTTGTTTAAAATAAATGTTTCCCATGTTCACTTTCAACCTGTAAGCATTTGCAAACATTCTGTTTTTAGTTATCATCTGGTATGTGTTAATTGCTTCAGTGTAAAGTTCATTAGCAGCATACTGGTTGGCTAATGTGAAAAGAACCTAAAACATACTAGATGTCAACCTAAATAGTTTGAATAAAAGACGCAAAACTTAATGTTGATAAATACTCTTTTAGAACTTAGAAAAAGTACCTACTTGGCACAAATACAATAAGTTATTGCAACAAATATTTACAGATATTGTATCAAATAAAGAGCTTCCCCTAACTGGCGTTATTAAACGAGTTATTGCAACCACAAGTTCTGAGAACCCCGCATTACTCTTAAAGAATTAGGAAATAATAAAAACAAAATCTGAATTGCTCAATATAAAGCGTAAACCAAACATGTTACAAAGACTCGATCACTTGTATGTTTGCCGATGACACGTTTTGTTTGGTAGTGAATAAGGAAGATGATCATCTGTTAGAATGCTCCAGTATCATGACACAAGCCAAGGTATGGTTTACATCAAATAACCTCTTCTTAAATGAAACCAAGTCTGTAACCCAGTTATTCAGTGTAAACCATATTATGGGAACGAATGTCGATAATTCCCTTAAATTTCTGGGTGTACCCGTGGATCCACAATGAATGTGGATAAAACACATAAATGTACTATGTTGCAAGCTATCCCAAAGTACTTTTGCAATAAGGAAAATCATATAGGTATGTGGTAGCGATGCAGCACAAACCGCTTATATGCGTTATTTCACAGTCAACTGATGTATGGAACAACATACTGAGGAAACGCTGTCGCATAACAAATTCAAGGATTGTTCATTGAACAGAAGTCTGCTGTTCGAGCTATTACATCTCGGATGACTAGTTGCAGGCCATTTTTTGCAGATCTTAAAATTATGACTGTTTATTCAATAATAATTTATCAGAAACTTATTTATGTGAAAAGAAATCAAGGGAATTACAGTACATATTCAACAGTACATAACTATGACATCAGAAATAAAGACAACCTTATCTCTTCATAGCGTAAATTGAGCAGAACCAAAAAAGACGATGTACAACTATATAATGCATTACCCATCGATTTCAGGAACTTACCCATGCATCAGTTTAAACGGAAACTGAAGAATATATTTTCTGGACACCCTGTGTATAATAAAGCGGAATTTTACACCCTCATTATGGAAAATCAATAGATCTTCTCTTACAATGACATTTAGTTTAATTCTTTGTTTTGCTCGTTATTATTATTATTATTGCCTGCTTGGCTTGTCTACATCCTCGACTGCCTTCCCAGGCCCATCTTAACTCCTTTTGCGTCCACTCTTCAAGTAATGAAAAGGTTTGCGCTTTACTTATTCCTATTATTGGTTACGGTCCACAGGGCTCTTTGCCGGCTCCGTGACTTGCCAGCTCATCCGCTCGTTCGTTCCCCACGGTTCCTCTATGGCCCGGAACCCATCGTAGTATTACTGCTTAACTTGTCTAGGGCTTCTACACACTCCTGAATCAGAGCCATTCTGCTTCTAGGATGATAGACCGCCCTTAGAGCTGCCTGACTGTCGCAACAAATGCATATGCGTTGCTGTGGGTGCGCCCTTGCTTCCAGTTCCTCTGCCGCCTTTAATAAAGCGAATACTTCAGATTGAAATAGCGTGGAATGCTTTCCTAGAGCGAAGCTCTGCTCCATTCCTAGGTCTTCTATCAGTATTCCTGCTGCCGATTTCCCCCCTGTCCGAGAGCCATCTGTGTAACACACCATACTCCCGGTGGGGATCTCAACCTTGCCGCTCTCACACTTCTTCCTTAGAGAAATTGTGAGCTAATATCTTCTTTCTGTCCTTATATAGCTCCTCAGTTGCGCCGCCTTGAGGGTTAGAAGGGGGAATTCCCTGTCCACGTTCTTGGCGATTGCCGTGTGTCCTTTTCCATTTCCTCTCCAGCACCCGTTGTCTCTTATTCTTATGAACGCCGCCGTCGCTCCCCTTATAATGGAGAGGCGCAAGGGCGGCATTCCAAGCAGAACATCAAGCGCTATCGAGGGGGTTGTCCTCATAGCTCTTGTTATACCTAAATGGGCTATTCTCTGGACGTGCGCTAGTTTGCAGGAAACCCACCTCAGTTCTGCCAAGGGCCACCAGACCACGGATCCATAGAGAATCCTGGGCCTAATGACGGCAGTGTAGAACCGGTGGAGGACCTCGGGCTTGAGGCCCCAGTCGCCTTGCCAACTATTCTGTCGATGTGCAGCTTCCAATTAAGTCTCTCCTCTAATATGACTCCCAGATACTTCACTCCCCTAGCACGCTCTAGAGACTTTCCGAAGATACTTGGAGCCTTGAAGTCCTCTGGTTTCCTCCTTTTGGTAAAGAGCATCATTTCTGTCTTTTTTGAATTGACAGATAGATGCATCTCCTCCCTTTCAATGATCTTGCACGCCACTTGCATGCGCCCACAAACCGCGTTCACGAACTTGCCAGTTACTAAAACCAGCCCGTCATCTGCGTATGCTTGCGCATGGAAATCTTGTTGCGTATGCCATTCTAACAGGCCAAGAAGCGGTTACCTTCCTCCGTGCTAGACCTATCGCCACCCAGGAGACTACCACCCTGGGTGTTCCCCTGGATGTTAGTGCTGTAGTTATGAGGTGTCCAGCCTAGATTTGTCGAAGGCCCCTTCCACGTCAAAGAAGACAGTAAGGGCTACTTCTTTATCTTTTACGGCACTATGGTGTAGAGGACCGTTTCTGTCGATGTGCCTGGCCTATATGCATGTTGGCCTTGATGGAAGGTATGAAATTGCAAGCTATCTTCCATCATATACTTGTCCACCATTTTCTCCATTGTTTTTAGGAGGAAAGAGACTTATCGCCCTGAAGGATTTGGCCGAGGTATAATCTTTCTTCCCTGCCTTGGGGATGAATACAACCTGGGCCTTACTCCATTTTCCTGGGACCCATCCTAATGCTAAGCTGGCCTGGAAAATTCTTTTCAAAGCTGGGAGAAGAAAGTCTAGACCTTTCTGTAGAAGAGCCGGAAAAATCTGGTCCGGCCCTGCTGCCTTGTAGGGACTGAACTCATTCACGGCCCAACGTATAGAGCCTTCAGTAATCACCACTTCAGCCAAACGCCAGTCTGAGTCGACCGGCGGCAGAGCCCCCACACCTGAGAAGTGAATCTCCAGGAGGTGCCCCAATGTCTCCTCCTTGGATGATGTCCATGTCCCATCTTCTCTTCTGAGGCTGCCTATTGTGGTGTGGGTCCCTTCGCAACTCAGTAGTTTATCATAGTTATATTACAATGTAAACAAAATAAAGTGATAAATATGTAAAGATAAATTATACTTATCTAAATTTCCACAGTATTACAAAGCTTTTTAAGTTATATTCAATCGAGTTAGATTTCGCTTTGGATTACGAGTACTGTGAAAATTCAGATAACAATAATTTGTCTTTTCATATTTATTATGGATAGTTTCCACAAAGTAAGAGTTGAAACAATTAATTTATAAAGTGAAATTTATGGACAGATATTTTCTGAAATTGGTTTGGAGATATATCCTGAGAGAATTGAATCCCTATGCAAATTAAAGAGTGCCAAAAAGGTTACTAAAAAATAATATAGGCTTAAGCAAGACAATAAATAAAGCGAGAAAACTATCCTAGCTGAAGGTATTTAAAACTGCGTCGAAGAATGTAACATTTGTGCAAAATTTAAGCCAAACAACATTAAAGAACCGTTAATGACTCAATCCACACCATTCTTACACATTACTTACTAATTATTGACTATTTCTCATACTGGATTTCATTGACACAAATACAAAACAAAACTTCAAACAGTGTTATTAACGCTATGCAAGACAGTTTTACCAATTCTGGATGTCCGAAAACTATTATGGCTGATAACCTGCCATTTGTGTCAAGAGAACGCAAAAAGTGTTATAATAAAGATATTAACAATACTCACCTGTACACTCGAGTACCACCAAAGCAACGGATTAGCCGAAAAAATCGTAAGAATTTGTAAACACATACTGAGTAAATATAATGAGGGTAATATAGATTACCGTGAAAGTATAATGGAGTATAACACCCTTCAATCATAACGCTAAGTGCTTCACCAGCACAAATTCTACAAAGTAGGAGTTACGAACTCAATTACCACTATCACTTAAACAATTGAAACGAAAATTACAAAAATATATTTACTACATAATAACAAAACAAAAGTTAAAAATAAAGTAGATATGATTCAAAATCCCTGAAAAAATGCGCAACATTTGAAAAGGGAAATGAAGTAGTAATAAAAACCGTTATAGATAATTCATGACAAAAAGCTGTAATAATTAAAAAAAATGGCAAATAAACCGCAGTCATGCCGAGTACGCAAAAAAAGCAACCATAAAATAGTTCGAAGAAATAATCACCAAATGCAAAAATCAATAACAAAATTAGTTAGTAGTGATGTACAGTTACAAACTGAGCTAATGCCGGAAGTAGACAACAAAGAATCCCTGTTAACAATTTTAAAAATGCCTGGGATCAGCATGAATCAATACATATACCACAGACACAATATATTACTAGATATAGTAGTCCTCCTAGACGTCTTGATTTATAATATGTTGTAAGTAATATATCTATCTTAAGGGTACAGTCTTCAATATAAAGTGTAAACCAAATACGTCACACATTTGGATTAACAGAACGTAGTCATACATGAGAGATGTGCTATGTGATATATATAGTGTTACGATTTAATTATCAAGAAAGAGTGTAATTAAAATTCATAACAAAAATTGTTTTGTCAACTAAGAAAAAAATTGTTGAGGAGTCACATGGAATTATGATTATTGAAGTCAAATGAATTAAGAATTATTAGATTTGAGAGAAGAATTATTTAATTTTAAAAAGTTTTTTAAAATTTAACAAATATCAATAATTGTAAATAGTTAATGCAAGAGAATCATGGTATTATTTACGAAGGTGCTTGGCGCGATGTACTGTTCTAATGTAAAACTGAATTATCTTAGACAATTCCTTCAAACTGAGTGACCAATTCAAGCCACGGGAAGGAGATGGTAGTTTTTTTTTTTCTATAAGACATCATTAAAACGCCGCTCCTAGATACAAGAATAACTTGAGATTCCAGTCAATTTGAAGGTAGCAGTAATGCACAAGGTTTTAATTTTTGTCAAAAAACAACTGATAAAAGGACTATATAGAACTGTCTGTTTTTAGCACCCAAACAAAGTTACCCATCCACTTTCAGTTGTGTTGACCTGACACCTAAAAATAACATTTGACGATAAAAGCATAATGGAGTGGCTGAGAGATCCAATACAGGTAAAACAGTTAGAAACATCATTGGCGGTAGTAGGAGCTGATAGTTACCTAAGTTGACATAAGCCTCAATCTGAATACCAGGGAGAATGTTACTCTAAACCTGAAGAGAAAAACATTGCCTTAATAGTTAGAATCCCCAAGACAGCATTACCGACTGATCCACGAGAAGAAATGAAAATCTTTTAGGCTGAGCTACGTACTTATCTCATTTTACCTTTAGGACTAAGTAGGTAAAATATCCAGCCAAAATTTTGAGCTCTTGATCAGGGATTCCATATTAAACTGAAACTTGCCGCGATGTTATTAAAATGCGGCTTGTCAGAAGTGTTTTGACGGGTTTGAACAGAATATAATGAATATCAAAACATAGAGTAAATGGAAGTCAAGTCGAACTAGTAAGGATAACAAATTCTAAATTCAAAAACATCAAAAATTATTATACATGTGGTTAAGTCACACCCACTAAATGCATGTTCGGCATATGGTCAATTATGTAACTTTTGTAAAATTTCTAATCATTTCTCAAATGTTTGTAAAAAGAAAGCAAATAAACAAATAAATGTAATAATTGATGAGGCTCTCCGAAAATTGAAAACTACAAATAAATTCAGATTTCTTAGTAAATAATGAACATTTATTTCTAGGAAGCACAGGTGTACTTGGTATAATTATATTAACATCACAGTAGCCAATACAAAACCCAATGTAGGACAGTTGTTGAACGAAATTGGGCAAAAACCGTTAACTCTATTTACAAAAATAAATCCGAATTAGTATTTTTCATTGTAAATCTAACACAGAAAATATTCTGGACCTCAGAGATCATTCTGTTAGATGGGGTAAATTTTAAGAGTAGATTCACATCAGGAAAATTCTTATGATTCTTTAGTAAACAATTGCAATGAAGTATTCTCAGGAATAGGCTGTCTAGAAATGAACCTTATCACATTGAACTAGAAGTAAATGCCAAACCAGTAGTGTAACCCACCAGCAAAATAGCTTTACCCCTTCAGGAGCCAACCTCAGTGGTCGAGTGAACTGACATTCGGCCCCCGAGGTACGGATTCGAATCCTGGCATGGGCATGGATATATATCTGAATGTCCCAATTTGTACATTTGAAATTAATAACATTTGTGTCTGACTGTCTATGATGTTTGAGGGCCATAAAAAGTACGCCTTCAGGAGGACCTTGAAAATGCGATAAATTAATTAGAACAAATGAACATCATTGTAAAAGTGTATATCTGACCAGATAAAAGTTCTTCTTTTAGTCAGAAAACCAAACGGCAAACTTCGCATTTGTTAATATCCAAAAGATATAAATAATGTCATAAAAAGGGAATACTGTGATATTCCCACAATTGAAGATTTCACTAGTAAACTTTCAGGAGTAAACATTTTTTTGTACTTTGGATGCAAACAATGGGTTTTATCAAATCATGTTATACTCAGAAAGGTGGGTTCTTTCAATACTTTACATGGTCTGTACAAATCCCATATGGTAAAACTGAATATTAATAAATGCAAATTTGGACTATTGAATATAATGGCCAAATATTTTAGTAAAGATGAGTTAGCTCCAAGTAGGTCTAAAATACAATCAATTTTAGAGATAAAGGTAATGAGTTTGTATGGCAAAAATAGCAAGAGGTGGCATTTCAACAACTAAAAACCAAATTAATTTCAAAATCGGATTTGCAAGTTAAAGTAAAGTTAGTGAAGGTAGTATTATAGAAAATAGACATATTACACAAATTTTCAAGGTATCGAATTAAATAATTGAATCTTAATTTCTGATTTTAGTTAAATTGAAGATACACGCTCTGAGACAAACTAAACTTTTTCTCGAAGAGCCAGTAAGGTACCTAAGAGGCTGAGTATTTAACGGTAAGTTAAAACTACAAAGGGGGATGTAGATGAGCAACAAATATTATATCTAATACTGTAATATAGGTTGTTTATACTGAGGTTGATACAATGGTGTGTTGACAGGCTGGGGCGGACACTATTCCATAGTTGAGAGTTGTGGAGAATGTATTAAAAATTCATATATTAATTTTTCCAAAATGGGGATGGAATTCAATCTTACTAAGCCAAGTTATAAAATTATAAAAAGTTATGTTAAATTTTGATACACATCTAAACCATAAATATTTTGAATACGTAAAAAAAGTAAACTTACTGCAAAAGTCAGATCGATATTGTGGTGATCTCCCAAACCAGATTGTTCTTGAAGACGAATTAAATTTCTTTCTTTATTTGAAGCCTCTTTTGCCTTAGTAAGAGCCTGTTTAAGGTCTCCTTCATACTGCGCAATACAAGCCTCTTCCATCAGGTGCATAATTTTTTGCTCTTGTTGTTGGATTCTCTCCTCTGGCCTAAAAAAGAGCATATATAATCATACATTTAAAATATTGGGGGTATTTCATAAGTTAATTTTTTAATACTTTCAGTATCATTTTAAATTTGAATTCCGGTTAATTCTCCTATTTGGGAATATAGGTTTGTGCTCTCAAATATATGGCCATTTTTATGTGATAATCTCAGTCAGCTTATACGCCAGTAATAGGCAGAGTTGGCATATCGAGACCTCGGAGACACCATCGGAAAGCATAATGTAGTATTAATAGGCGATTTAGTAAAAATGTATCGTCAAATATTAATTGATAACAAAAACGTAATTTTCAACGAATTGTAATATTTTCAGTTTATCACCATTACCATTACTTAAGGAACGGCTTCTACTTCCCGTTTACGAACGCTGTGTTTACTACAGGTAGCAATAGATAATACCGAAAAATGGCCAGTAGAAAACAGAATATTACTTATCGATTTTTACATAACATAATTAACATATATAATATTTTATCACAGTACCCTTTCGAGCTCCGAAAAATTCAATCAAACAACCCTTTAGTAATAAAGATATAAAGGAAACTGTATTAAAAGTGAAAAATATTTAATAACACAGTCTGCTTGTTTACTTTAAACAAGCAATACGCGATTTTCAGGAGCTTTGATTTAAGGCGAATTTAATTTAAATAAAATAAAAAAAAAACGTTTTTTATTTTTAAATTCGTTAGTTCTATTTTTTTGAATTTCGATTGCTGTTCAAGAGTAACATCCAGTGTAGGATAATGCATAATCTTACTCATTGATTAAGAGATATTTTGATTGTGCGATTATGGTTTTATAGGAGGGAGAAGGAGTCGGTAAAAAGTATACGTGATAATAATTAGAGTTCATTTCTACTATTGGAGTTTCCAAAATAAAAAAAAATTATCGGCTTTACTATAACTCTTAATTTTAATAGTCTTTTCTAGCAATAATATATTTTGTGCTACAGGTACTTTTAATTAGATAATTGCTAATTTATAAAATGTCAAAGTAAATAGTTGCTATAAACAATACAGTTACGAATTTTTTTTTAATTTAGAGAAGGTAATAACTACTTCTAATTTTTCCAGCAAATCATAAACTAACTGAAAATTAGCAAAAAGCTGAGTTACGAAAGTTTGCAATACAAAGCAATGATATATTTCTACTCTCCCTAAACGTATATCATTTATTATTTTTTCTAAATTTTGTATACGAGAATCTAATATCTTATGATTTTTTGCAGGTATTCGAGTATTATTTTCAAAAACTTGAATAGAATTTTGTAGTACAGTAATTTGATCTGAATAAAGTTTTACATTTTTGTTGGTTGTTGGATAAGGAAGAATTTGCTTCGTCATATCCTTTAAGGTCGTTTTCATGATAATTTTGTTTCCAATTATTTGGTAAGAATGTTCGAATACGAAAATATCGGTGGTATTTAAAAGTAAATTTTTTATTTTATGATACAGGTTTTTTAGTGATATGAATTCATTTGTTACGTTTACCAATGGGGTTATCATTTAGGTTGTGGAATTTTGAGACATCTGGTTCTGCGATGGCCAAGTTGGAGAGAAACCTGCAACCACAAGAGGCGTTTTTAATTATTTTATATGTACTATTTCCTTTTTGTTTTCATTCGAGTTTTGAGCAATTTCTAGATAATTTTGCAGTTATTTTATAGGGTCCTAAGAAATCTTATTTATTCCTACGTTTTGGATTTTGCTCATACTATTTGCCCATTTGTTTCTCTTCCGACAAAACTTTATTTACAGTGGTTCCGCAAACCCATTGTAAAACGAGTGTGGTATAAATATGTCATTGGGATTCCGTGTATCGGTAGGACCAAATGTAACCTGAAAGGGGGTGAAATTCGTTGCTGAATGAAGTGTTATTGTAGCTAATATTGCGTAATTCATTAAATTGTTATGTTCATCGGCATAAATCTGTATACGTAAATATTCTATGAGAGTTGAGTGTAACCGTTCAACTATAGAATTTGACTAATGATGAGCAGAAGTGGTGAAATGGACATTAATTTTATAGAGAGCTAAAAGATCTTTGATAGTTTCATTATTAAATGCCGACCTTCGTCGAGTAAAGAAAAATCTACTCCATCGGCGAAAGATTAGCGATAATTAGTGCGGCCGCAAGGCTTAGTTTTTGTGATTTTGTTGTGCTCACTTTTTGTATAAACTCATATTTATATTTAAATAAATAAACAAGCCAGTGACGTACGCAAATAATTAACACTTAAACAGGTACACACACAATCCCAGCGAACAACTGTATAATCAAAATAATTTGTATCCGATCTAAAACCAAACATATCCAGCATTGCAAAAAACACCACTCTTATCACCTTACCCTCCATTCTATGGCTTTCCTAATAGTGTCCAACAAACTTCAAATCACTTTACACCAATTTTCCCAGGTCCTAGCAATAAACAAGACATACAACAAAATTCAAAACCAACATTCTAACCCACCAAACCATCAGTCAAATCTAACAAAGCCGGCCGTTACATAAAGTGATGATTTTACCATGAATAGCTCCAGCGAAACAAAAGGGCAACACAGCAACCCAGGTAAGCACAGCTAATAGATTTGAACAATTAAGTAATCAACCTGATGAAAATAACTAATATATCAGCAACGCCTAAACCTTCGCCAATTTTCATCTACTACTACCGATTACAAAAAAATGGTTGAAAATCTCTCTGCAATTGCTGATAATGAGACTTATCAATCTAAAGCATTAGGTAACGATACAATTAAAATAAATGCGAGAACAATAGGAACTTATAGAGAACTAGTAAGACATCTAAATAGCTAAAAAATAATTCATCACACTTATCAAGCACAGCAAGATAGGGTACACCGAACTAGCCAAACATGGGCACACTGTTCGTAATATTATGAATATAAGACACAGGGTCGGTAAGCATGAAGTTTTACGTTGATCTGAAACCAAAACAAAACAACAAAGATATTTACAAATTAGAATACTTAAACAATATGAAAATAACTATTGAACCACCTCATCAAAAGGAAAATATCATTCAGTGTGAACGATGTCAACTATATGGTCATTACAAAGCTTGCTGCACGAGGCCACTCGCTTGCGTCAAATGTGAGGGTGAACACTCATCAGCAAATTGCCAAAAACCTAGAGACATACCAGCAAAGTGCGCCTTGTGCAGTGGCGAACATACTGCTAATTACAAAGGCTGCGTAGTATTTAAACTACAAAATGCTATAGACAAACGATCAATTGGGAATCAACCTAACTACAATAATCCCATACCACCATCAACTATAAACATAAACACACCAAATAATAATATACCATTTTTCAAAACAGATATTGTCAGATACCGAAACCTACTAGACCTTAATACATAATAAAACGCTTTGGAAGACTGTGGAAATTCAAGATAAGTATTATTTATCTTTCCATATTTATTATGAATAATCTCCATAAAGTAAGAGTTGAAACAATTAATTTTCACAATATTAAATATAATAAAATTAAAAGTAATTACAATAATTATAGTAACAAGTAGTAAAACACAATATTGAAAATAGACTTATTCTTTTACTAATATATTGGAAATTTGATAAATAGTTAAACTAGACTACTAATAAATTATTTTAGCCTTAAGAGATTAAGTTTCAATTGTTGATTTTAAATAATACAATTTCATTAAGATTTTCACAAAAGTGAGTATATCTTTAAAAGTACCCTGTAGTAAAACCCTATATTGTCGGTATAGAAAAAATGAGCGAAATTGAAATTCAAGATAATATACAGGATATTCCATTAAAAAAACATAACTTTGATATGCTGTGACCTTATGAGACACTCTGTATATTATGAAATAATTTTAAAATGTGAAGCTTGACTCTATCTATAACTTTTATTTAAAACATTCTTTCCTATTTCTCAAAATTCGGAATATAAGTTGATCATTCTGTATATATGTTTTGCTAAAGCACATCATTCAATATATAATCTAGAATCATTTTTTGAGAATTTATACGTTGCGATAAAATGCGAGACGTTTGACCTATATAATTTTTATTACAATTATTACAAGGAATTTTATAGACTACATTAGATCGAGAAAGGATTATTTTGTTTATTTTCTTGGGTTTAGGTCCTTTTAAGTTAAAAAAATAAAATTGTATTAAAAAAGATTTACTTTGGAGGTATTAACGTTTCGGCCGGAACTCAGTCTTTTTCAAAAATATAATTAAAAGAAGAACATATACACAGTACACAATATTAAAATCTTGTGTATATTTATAAATGTACCAGTTACCTGGATTAGAGCAATTTTTTTTCTTTTTTTTTCTCCCTCCTTGGTTACATAAAATGCAGGGACGTCAGTTAAAAAACATTTAATATTTACACAGACACTTCTAAAATCATATTGTTATTATTAATAATTGTCATTTTGTGTTGATTGTTATAATGGAATGCGATGTGGCATGATTAGACATTTTTATTACAGGTATTTATATAGTTTAATCTAAAATTGAAAAATTATTGAGTGTATCTACCTATATATATATATATATATAGGGTGCGGCATTAGTGCGTCGAAGTACGATATATCCGTCTTTATTGAAGTTACGAAAAAAAAGTTTTTACATAAAGTGTAGGCAGTCTTGAGATTCACATTTTAATATTAGTCCCAAATATACAGTGTGTTCAGGAACGCAATGCCAGACAAAAATTTTGTTTTTTTGGAGCAAAAATTGTAAATTGTAAAATTGTAATTGGAGATGCAGTCAGTAAGGTAGTTGGCCAGAAGAGAAATAAAACTCTTTGACTAACTGTTATAACAAAAATTAATATTAAGTTATAAACATAACATTTATACAAAAGACTTACTTATCGTGAGGTTGTAGTTCTGAAACTTTGCGAAACATAACTGTGATCTGCTGCGTCGAAACATTTTGTAAAATGCAGGAAATTTTAATAGTTTTTTTAAAATGCATTGTTGTTAAAAATTTTTTTGAGTGTATAAAAAATCAGAAAACACCTCACTACATTTAATTATATTAAAATCAGAGCCGGAACTAGAATTGTAGAGCCTGTGGCGAAATTCCAAAATGTGCCCCTTAAGACATTTATTTATTTATACTTGGAATTTTTTTATTAACAATAATATTTCGTATTACTCGACAGAAACGGTTATAAATAAAAACACAAATCTAAAAAATGAATGGAAAACGATGAAAACGAAATATTAGTTATTCTAAAAATGACATTTATTCTGACATAGAAACATTGAAATAATTTGTGGATATAAAGTACAAAAGCGTAAAAAACAAAATAAATGAATAAATATTGTCAACAACAAAAACAAAAAAAATTTTTTGGGAATCAATTAATTAAAACTTAAAACTTCATTTTTCTTGCTTAGTTTCTGAGAAAACGTCTATGATCTCATCGTAGAATTTCAAACCGCTAGCACATCAGTTTCTCTCTATTGATACAATTACCGTGTTGGCTAGCGAGCCTTTCCTGTCCCATTGAGGATCTTAAATAAGTTTCCTCTAATTTCAGTTTACTGAGAGAACGTTCACATGTTGCTGCTGTTACTGGTAATATTAGGAATATTCTGATAGCTGTGTCGAGATTTGGATATATCGTTTGAAGGGACAGATCGCACGTTTTCTGAAGTATATCAATTACATTCATTTGATCCAACTCGCACAAGCTTGAACTTTAAAACTTTCCAATTCATTAACTATACTTTAAAGCCAGAAATGCAGTTTTCGGTTTCAAATCATCTTGTGAAGACTATTTCAGAGATATCTGAAGTCTTGGACAACCTCTGATATAGCGTTGAATGTTATTTCAAGTTGCACTGATATTGAATCTAAAACTTGAAGAAGTTCCTTTTTAATAAACTATCCTGATCTATAATGAATCCTCATCATTTGCTTCTTCTCCCGACAATTTTTTAATTTTTCTATTCCACTCGTCTTCAAAATTTGATTCAATATCGATCGTTTCAGCTAACGATTTTGATGTCTCTAATTTAGACTCGCAGCAGTCAAATCTTTAATTATGATTATCATCTGATAGTCCTTTTATCATTCTGGCTCCATTCTTCATCGGTTTCAACAAACGTTTTACGCCTTCTGAGGTGTCCCTTTATCTATTTCATGTACTTCGACTGGACATTTCTTCAAGAATATCCATCACAATTTGAAGTTGCGTTCATAAAATGTGGAAAACGGAATTGTATTTGGTGGACCATCTTGTGTCACTATATCCGTTAATACTTACTTTCAATTTCTCTTTAAGTGAATTCCATATCATAGTTGAACTCACAACGAAGTTAAATAATTGCTGAACTGTTCCAAAAAAGTCTTTATTTTAGGACAAATCTGCGTAATATGAACTCCAACTAAGTTCATTTTTCTTCAAACTTCTTTTCTTCAGACTGTCCTCTGATAATTCCTTTATCCGAAACATTCACTTTCAGTCTTTCCTAGATGACTTTTGCGAGAGCTTCTCCAGTATGTTCATGAGTTGTTATAAAAACAAGAAAACTTTCCTCGATGCTACACTTATTAGATTCTATTTCAACATCACTGCATATTTGAGTCATCTGTTCTGGATGTGTTACGTCTAGTATAAAGTCAAATAAGATTGGAAAATACGAGTATGTGGCTTTTTGTATATTGGCTATGATGTTTTTTAATATTTGTGAAAACCAAATGTATCAATTTAACTTTGAGAGAAATAATAAACCTCTTTTATTATGTGTCTCTATGTGACTTTTTATTATAGAATCATAATGGCTTATGAGCTTAATTGTGCTTAAAAATTTTCGAAAATTCGGGTATCCTAATTTTTTCAGAACTACCCCTAAGAGGATCATTATTCCTAACGCAGTGAAGAATCGCATCCAGAATATCTTTCAAGATATGCCTCAATTTTTGTTTTTTATTTAGGATCGCTTTCTCCAAATGATTATTTATGAATCCTACTGTATTCAAACTCTGTTCAAAACTTCGCAATTTTATGTAGTTTTTCCCTATGATTGAGAGAAGGTTCATAACGGGGATGTGAAGGATTCGTATGTCCCAATAACCTATGGTCTACACATCTTTTTTTCCAGAAAAGACATGGAAAACAAAATAAAGCGATCATTTTCTCACAATAAAATCGAAAAGTATTTTAAAAAATGAATCAGAATTGAAAAGTACATTCAGACACGCAATTACATCAATTTAGCATGAAAAATTAGGTTTTATTTTTTACAAATCTTTCTACAAACTGAGTTTATTTAAATGTTGTCAAACATTTCTTGTCAATGCATCCTAGTTTTTTTTCTGAGGAATGCAAGAAAATTATTATAAATATGATCCGATGTATGAAAAATTTGTAAAAAATTACAAAACTTGAATTTTCATACTAAATTTATATTTTTCTCACACCTCCTATACGACTGCAAAAAATTGATATCATACTGTCTCATTTGGAGATTTATGCCATATGATCCATACATACAATTCACAATAGAAACAGAGGACATACATCTTTCTGTACCTTTTTAAGATTAAAAATTTATAAGCAATAATAATGATAACACCTTATTCATTTATTGGTACAGAAAACCAATTAGTTCTGATAGATATCGAAATTACTGGTCATTCCATAAACATTCTGTTAAAATAAATTTTGCGAAACAAATAAAGAATCGAGTATTAAAAATTTCTGACAGTTCCTTTCATAAAAAAAACTTTAACATTTTATATAATCTTTTTTTAGATAATTCTTATCTGTCTTCTATTATAAAAAAAATGTATATAACAGTTTTGCTATTATAGTAAATATTCACAATAGGAGTTTTAACAATACTCAAATAACAACCAATAATTCTGATAGAGATAATACAATAGTTACATATGAGACAAATAATAGTTTATTTGCCTCTTTACCATTTATTAAAGATATAACACCTAAATTAGTAACGCTATTCAACAAAATATAAAAATTACAAATTCGTCAGTATTAATAATAAATTTGGTTTTTTCAAAACTTAGGGATAAAATTCCAACAAATTTACAAAATGATATAGTTTATTGCATACCATGTCTCCAATGTAATAAACAATACATCGAAAAGACATCAAGACTGCTAAAAAATAGAATATCCTCTCACAAAAGTTATAGTAGATTATAACCTGAAAGATGTGCGTTAGCAGAACACGTACATAAAGAAAAACATAGTATGAATTATAACCATACAAAAATTTTAGCCAATCAACCTAATTATTCTAAAAGATTTTTTTAGAAATGACCATATCACAAAGTATAATATAATTAATAAAAGAAGTGATATAAAACATCTTAGTGAAATATATTGTTACTTGTTATCTGTTGGCAACAATATTATTACTAGTTATTAATAAACAAATATTATGAAAACAAACTTTTTTTTACTATGACAACATTATATGTCAATAAAGTTATTTCTTGACTTATAAAGACTTTGTAACTGTCCAATATTTTATATTATGTACAATTAATACCTCTTGTAAAGTTACATTTAAATTATTTATTCCATAAATTAAAAAAAAAATTTCCTTATGAACCATTATGTTATGGGTTTTTAATAATATTCATATGAAATAAACCTCATAAAATGTAAGTAACATCTTTTATATAAAAATATTTTTTTATATAATATTATAAACTTAATTTAATTTGTAGTTCCCTGGAGATGAAAATAAAAGTTTCGAAAGCTCGGATGTAATTTTAAAGAGTATACATTCTTTTTCTGTTGAATTCCCAAAAATTATAAATCATTGAATAGAGAAACAACAAATAATTCGCTCTCATATTATATATATATATATATATATACAGGGTGGCCAAACGAAAACGAAATAGAGCCATTATCAGGAACTGCGTCAACGTTTTAAAAAAACGCAAAAACCCGTCGATTTTTGATCAAAGGGGGACACTTTTTTCCGGTATTTTCGACTTCGCTGCTTACACCTCCAAGCGAGGGTAACAATCACCCCAAAATATTTAAACTGCATTAGGGGTCAAGTAAGCCCTTTCAAGTCTCTTTATAAAGTCTTTAAATTTTAAAATTGGAATGAAAATGACACATGGGTCGTTGAGTACGCCAATGGTTTCAATGTTGAATTTCTTGCTTTTCATTGTTTTTGTCAGTTTTTTATCACATTTGTAAAAGACAAATGGATACGATACGAGTAGTGTAGCAAAGCGGATTCCAAATAATGCGAGAAACTGCCACCAGAGGCGCTGGTGTCGCTGGTGTCGCTGGTGCGCGGTAAATTTGAATTTCGAGAGCGGCCATGTTTAGTCCAATTATGTCAAAGTTCCGCAAAGTGTTAGTAGATGGCGTTGGTGGCGCCAAAGTTCCACAAAGTGTTAGTAGATGGCGTTGGAGAGCGGCGGCGGCCATTTTTAGTCCAATAATGCTAAAGTTCTAGAAACTGTCACCCGATGGCGCAATGAACGTTGCCATAAGGGCACAAAGCGTTTATCTTCGTTATTATTGGTCCAATTGAATCGCGGAAAAAAACAGGCATTATCTATAAGTGGCGTAGATGTCAAATTTAAAGAAAAGCATGCGCAATGAACGTGGCCAAAAGGGCACAAAGCGCTTAACTTCCTTGTTATTGGTCCAATTGAATCGCGGAAAAAACGGGCATTATCTATAAGTGGCGTAGATGTCAAATTTAAAGAAAAACATGCGCAATGAGCGCGACCATAAGGGCATTAGCGCTTAACTTCGCTGTTATTGGTCCAATTGAATCGCGGAAAAAACAGACATTATCTATAAGTGACGTAGATGTCAAATTCTAGAAACTGTCACCCGATGGCGCAATGAACGTTGCCGAAAGGGCATTAGTGCCTAACTTCGTTATTATTGGTCCAATTGAATCGCGGAAAAAGCAGGCATTATCTATAAGTGACGTAGATGTCAAATTTAAAGAAAAACATGCGCAATGAACGTTGCCATAAGGGCACAAAGCGCTTAACTTCCTTGTTATTGGTCCAATCGAATCGCGGAAAAAACGGGCATTATCTATAAGTGGCGTAGATGTCAAATTTAAAGAAAAGCATGCGCAATGAACGTTGCATTAGGGGCATTAGTGCTTAACTTCCTTGTTATTGGTCCAACTGAATAGCGAAAAAGACCAGTATGATCTATAAGTGACGTAGATGTCAAATTTAAAGAAAAGCATGCGCAATGAACGTTGCCATAAGGGCATTAGCGCTTAACTTCCTTGTTATTGGTCCAATTGAATAGCGAAAAAGACCAGTATGATCTAGAAGTGGCGTAGATGTCAAATTTAAAGAAAAGCATGCGCAATGAACGTTGCCATAAGGGCACAAAGCGTTTAACTTCCTTGTTATTGTTCCAATTGAATCGAGGAAAAAACAGGCATTATCTATAAGTGACGTAGATGTCAAATTTAAAGAAAAGCATGCGCAATGAACGTTGCCATAAGGGCATTAACGTTTAACTTCGTTATTATCAGTCCAATTGAATCGCGGAAAAAACAGACATTATCTATAAGTGACGTAGATGTCAAATTTAAAGAAAAGCATGCGCAATGAACGTTGCCATAAGGGCATAAAGCGCTTAACTTCGCTGTTATTGGTCCAATTGAATCGCGGAAAAAACAACACATTATCTATGAGTGACGTAGATGTCAAATTTACGGAAAAAATTGCTTGATCATGATTGGATAATTATGTCACGTGATCTAGAGGGGGTTATTATATAATATTTTGCATTTTATTAATAAAAAAGATATAATTTTTGCCAATAGTGTTATAATATTCCTCCGAAAATTGAACTTGCTTAAGTTAAGTAAATTTCAAAAGCTAAACTTCAAAGTGTTAAATAAATATTTTAATAACACACAAAATTCTATTACTCCAAATTCAAGATTTTTTAAAATTTCTTTTTTTCAAACTAAAAATTTTTTAAATACGACCCTGCAATCTACATTTTCTGAAAAAATTTAAAAACAAACTTTTAATAATTTAAAATTTTTTTAAATACGGCCCTGCAATCTACATTTTCTAAAAAAATTTAAAAACATACTTTAACGGTTATACCGGATGAAGCCTCCCGATAAAAATTAGATAAGCCTGATAACGCAAAAAAATAAAACCACATTTACAGAAAACAAATTCTAGCACAAACATCTACATCCGTTCCCACAGGATGTAGCTTCCTGGATAAAAATTAGATAAGGCTGATAACGGTGAAAAATACAACCACATTTCCACGAAACGAATTTAGTTATCTTCCCACAGATAATGTTGTTGTTTTTCTCGAGTGCTATAAAAGCCGAAGCATATCAATCGACAATTCAGTCGTAAACGTCTCTTCACCAGTTAGTATTCAGTGAGCTGTTTCCAGTTGTTTTTATTGTGCTACCAGTTAGTGTTCAGTGAACAGTTTCCAGTTGGAGTTATTGTAAGTACATTTAATTTTAATTTTTTAAAACTTGTTTTTGTACCAGTGCTCTACATTTTTTGTAGTAAATTTCAAAATCTAAACTTCAAAGTGTTAAATAAGTTCATTTTTTAAAAAAACTTTTTTTGTAATTTTAACAGTACAAATTTTTGATTTGTTTAGTAATTTGTACCAGTGATCTACATTTTTTTGCTGTAAAGCTTCAATTCATCTAAGACTTTTTAAAACTTTTTTGTACCAGTGCTCTACATTTTTTGTAGTAAATTTCAAAAATCTAAACTTCAAAGTGTTAAATAAGTTAATTTTTTTAAAAAACTTTTTTTGCAATTTTAACAGTACAAATTTTTGATTTTTTCAGTAATTTGTACCAGTGATCCGCATTTTTTTTGCTGTTAAGCTTCAATCAGGCTAAGACTTTTTTTTGCCATCCACATCTTTAAGCTTTTAAAGTAAGTGTTTTTTTTCGAGGTTTTTTTCATGCTAGTATTCCATTTTTATTATTATTTTAGATGAGTTTTCTCGAAAAATTAAACGAATTTACCTCATCTACAGATACCGAAAACAAGCCCATAATTAAGCTAAAGGACCTGCAACCCAACATCCCAAAGAAAATTTATCGTGTTCAGCTCGCCAAATCCAAATTTGGTGGGGAATCCATCCTAGTGGAATTGGAGGAGAACGTCGTCACATTTCTGCCCAAAAGGTCTACCGAAATTTACAAGAACCACATCGACGATCTAAACAAAGGGGACTTCAGTTTAGTTTTTATTGGCCTGCACGAGGTATCAAAGAGCTGTGCTCCCAGAACTCTATTTAAAATCCAAAAAAATTAGGTGAGTCATGTATTTCGCACTCGTTTTTAAACAAATTGAACAAATTCTTAAAACTCAGCACAATATTTCTACATATTCAGATAAAAATAAATGGTTATCACTAATCAGCACTCACCTTAGGAAATGTAATTTAGCTATAAAAAAATGTAATTTCACGGTAGGGGAAAAAAGAAAAATTTACACCAAAATGGGGCAGTTGAAAAGGTTACGGTGTATTATTAAATTAGCGTCTTCTCATGTAGTAGGGGAGGGCATTAGACAGGGGCGTGGTACTAAAGGGGGCGTTAAATGGGAAGACGTAAACGCGATTTTTAATAATAGAATTAGAACTGGGGTCATTATCAATTTAAAACATAAAGAAATTAAAGATTTTTTGCAGGCCGCTTACAATTTATTCAAGTCAAAAATTTTACAAATTTTAAAAAATGATACACCGTCGCTAAAAGTAAATGTTACATTTTGTGGCGATTTTTTAAAAAATAATAGTGATGGCGGGGAAGTAATTGACATTAAATACTTTGGATCCCCAAATTTCGTTATTGATTTGGGGACGGATTTAGCGCAAGAATATAAAAGCATTGTAGATTTTATTTTAAACAAACTTTCGGAATTTCAAGAAAAAGACAGCGTGTGGGCGTTGTCAAAAATAAATTTATTAGAAGTAGCTATTAACAAATTTGAAATTGGGAACGGTTCATCCTTCATTCAGCTGCCAAAAGAAATATTAGCGAAAAATGCATGCATAAACGTGCAAAATGCAGACCAGGCGTGTTTTTACTGGGCCGTAACAAGTTTTTTGTTTCCCGCTAAAATAAACTCTCAATATACATCTAATTACCCTCATTATAGTACAGTTTTGAATACAGACGGTTTAGAATTGCCTATGAAACTAACACAAATTTCAAAATTTGAAAAGTTAAATGACATCTCCGTAAACGTTTACGCTTTAGAACTAAATCAAACTAATAATAGGTCATTTTACGTAGTGGTACCTGCACGTTTAACTAAAAATAAACTGCCGCGGCATGTAAATTTACTTTTAATTCAAGATGAATATTTTCCAAAATTAAACGACTACGAGGCTCCTCCCGTTAACAATGAGGACACTACTACCACCGCCATTAAATACCATTACTGTTGGATTAAAAATATGTCTAGACTAGTTTCAAACCAACTTAACAAAAGTAAAAATAAAAAATTTATTTGTGATAGATGCTTGAATTATTTCCAAAGCGAAAAAAAACTAACGGACCACAAAATTTTATGCATAAATAGTAACGATTGCAAAATTTCTTTCCCCCCATATGATAACGTCGAATTTAAAAATCATGTATACAAGCAGAAATGTCCATTTGTCGTGTATGCCGATTTCGAGTCAATTTTAGAAAAGTGTGATAAAAAGATATCTCTTACAACTACCAAGTATCAACATCATAAAACATTTAGTGCAGGTTTCTACTTAAAATGCAGCTACTATAATCGGATTTCCTACTACAATAGTTATAGAGGGGAAGATTGCATGGACTGGTTTGCGAATCAAATGTTAGAAGTCGCGAACTTTATTGAATCTAAATTATTAAATATTGTTCCTATTTGTATGCCTACTGTCGCAAACGGTGTCTGCTGTCACATTTGCGACAATAGGTTTAAAGAAAAAGATGTCATCGTTAAAGACCACGATCATTTTACGGGATTATTTAGAGGGTTCGCACATCAATCGTGCAATCTGAACTTTAAAAAACTATTTGTAGTACCCATAGTTTTCCATAATCTTAGCGGATACGACAGCCATTTTATTATTAGAGATCTTGCTAAACGTGGACCCTTGAGTGTACTACCCGTGAACATGGAAAAATACATTTCTTTTACGCAGTATGAACCAGAAACTAAAATTAAATTTCGCTATATAGACTCCTTTAGATTTTTGGGTACCAGTCTCGATGAGTTGGTGTCTACACTAAAAATAGAGCAGTTGGTTACATTAAAAGGGGAATTTGGTAACTTGACTAATGAAACGTTCAAACTGTTGACGAGGAAAGGTGTTTTCCATACGATTACATTGATAGTATTGATAAGCTAAATGATACCACTAGTCTTCCAGCAATTGAGAGTTTTTACAACAAATTAAATGATTGTCATATTTCCGCGGATGATTACACTCATGCGCAAAACGTTTGGCAAGCTTTCCAAATTCAAAATTTAGGCGAATATGCAGATTTGTATATGCGAACAGACATTCTCCTTCTTTGTGACGTTATGGAAAACTTTCGAACAACTGCTCTGGAAACTTACCAACTAGATCCGGCATGGTACTATACTATGCCCGGATATACTTGGGATTGCATGCTCAAGTACACTAAATGTAAATTGCAAATTTTAAAAGATGTCGACATGTTGTTTGTCGAGTCATCAATACGTGGAGGAATATCTGTTTGTTCAAACAGATATTCTGAAGCCAACAATAAATACATGCCCGAATATGATTCTTCTAAACCGTCCAAGTACCTTATGTACTTTGACGTAAACAATTTATATGGGTGGGCAATGTCACAGTTCCTCCCCTATGGGGGGTTTGAATGGGAGTCCAATACAAACATCGACATTACTCAGATTCCCGACGATTCACCCGTCGGATACATTTTACAAGTTGATTTAGAGTATCCCGAAAGTTTACATGACGAGCACAAGGATTTCCCATTTTGTCCCGAACACCGCAAACCTCCCGGTGATGGTTCCAAATTGTCCAAATTAATGACCACCCTTTACCCGAAAAAAGAATACACTCTGCATTATCGTAATTTAAAACAAGCCCTCGAACACGGGTTAAAATTGACGAAAATTCACAAAGTACTAAAATTCAAACAATCGGCTTGGCTACAGTCCTATATCGAGCTGAATACTCGTTTAAGGACTGTAGCCACTAGCAATTTTAAAAAAAATCAATTCAAACTTGCTAATAATGCCGTATTCGGTAAGACGATGGAAAACATCAGACTCCATAGGGTAGTGAAATTACTTACTTCTTACGAGGGTCGTTACGGTGCAAAAAATTTGATAGCTAGCCCACGATTTCATAATAGAAGAGTTTTTGACGACAAACTCATGGCTATCGAATTAAAGAAGGCTGAACTACTCTTCAACAAACCCCTGTATATCGGTATGGCTATCCTGGACATTTCTAAAACCTGTATGTATGATTTTCACTATAATTTCATGTTACCAACTATGGGGGTGGAAAATTTAAAGTTAATGTACACTGACACCGATAGTTTTATTTACGAATTAAATTGCGACGACGTTTACAAAAGTTTGATTGGAGAGCACTTAGAAAAATTTGACACTTCAGATTACCCCTCAAATAACACCTATAAGATTCCTTTAATAAACAAAAAAATCCCGGGGCTAATGAAGGATGAAGCTAATGGTAAAATAATGACACACTTTGTGGGATTACGATCAAAAATGTACAGCTATAAAGTCCAAGGCGGCAAAGTCGTGAAAAAATCAAAGGGGGTTAAATCCAATGTAGTAAAAAATAAAATCGTATTCGAAGATTATGTAAATTGTTTAAAAAATAATAATAAAAAATATATCACTCAACACACCATTCGGTCTTATTTACACGATGTATATAGCATAAGTCAGACTAAAATTGGACTTAGCCCCTATGATGATAAGCGTCAATTACTTCCCCACTCACATGACACCCTTCCGTGGGGATATAAAAGCTAATTTTTCTTTTTTGCCCTACCGTGGAGTTTAACGGGGAAATTTTTAATAAATACAAGTGGAAAAAATTAAGATGTGATTACTGATTAGTGATAACGATGATGTGCTATTAGAAATATTTATTGAATAAGTAATATTGTGCTTGGTTTTGTTATAACGATTTACATGAAAAAAATAAACGAGTGCGATTTTCAGACTGAACTATGTACCTAATGTATTAGTTATAGTTTTTATGTATTAGTTATATATGTTTGCTTACTGTATTATTTGTAGTTTTTATGTATGTTTGCTTGGGTAATAAAAAATAAAATATAAAAAAAGAAGTGTTTTATTTAAATAAAAAACTTGATACATTTTTTAATTTGAACAGTGATTATATATATCATTAATAACATCATCTTTATAGTAATACATGTACTCGTGTAGAGCATTTTTTTCTAAACAATTTGGCATAACAGCACAAATTAAAATTAAAGTATTAAATCTACTAGTGTCACAAATACTATTGAAATTAATAGCCAAATAAGCTCGTGTAGAGTCTATTAAATTACAGTAGAATGCATTAAAGTCCAAGTCTTCTAGCAACGAAATGTAGTTCTTCACCAAATTGCAATTTGCTTCAAGGATGTCGGAAACATCATCCTCGTCCAGATAGAACTCTACTCCATGTTTGTTTGCAAGTAGAAACTTGGTATCGTCGTACACTAATTGAGTAACTTTACAAAAGTCTCCACAAGGGAAAACTACAGGATCGTATTCGTCAGGAGGTGATGATAGATTCTTGTGAAAAAAGTTATCATATCTCTGACGTAACAATTCAATAAAAGTACTCCACTCAAATGTACCAAACGAAATTCTTCCAGGTCGAAGTAAAGGTGTTAGTGTTATTACAGGATTAAAGGTTCTGGTCGGGCTTATTCCGCACAAAAGTGCATAACTTCTTAGGGAAAAGTTCGTTTCCAGTAGATGGTATCGCTAGAATTTAGCAGCATACTCGTATGAAATTAAAGCTTGGTCTATTTCCTCAACACAATCATTAAGCGTCACTGCAAAAGGTGAAGGAGGTGTTGGCGACGGCGACGACGACGACGACGATGATGACGATGCCGAGTCACTTTCAAAAACAATTTCACAAGAACTATAACCACTATCTTGACTACTCATGTTGTTGTTGTTGGTTGATTTAAATTGCAGGTGCACCACACGACTGAATAAAATGTAGGTTCGCACACACTTGTATTTATATACCCCCACTATGAGGAAAAAAGCGGTAAGTTTGAAGGTTAAGTATTAAAGGCCCCTTGAATTGCTAAAGTTGTTCGTATTTTCCATAAGATTCTATACAAAATCAGTCTTGGATAGACAAAAATTCTATTGTTTAAATGTTTTATTTTGTAAAGTATTATACATTTTATTTCTATGAGTTATATTTAAAACGGGATTAATAATTTTAGCAGCTTCTTCTATTCGACGTTTAAAACGTAGTTGATTAAGATATCTTGATTCCCAATCACTTGTTTCAACATTTGATTCCCATATGTGAACGTGATTGTAATCTTCATTAAAAGTTACTTTCTTCATATCTTTTCTTTAAGAACATCGGGGTATTTGAATATAAGTTCTAGTAATAAACTATATGTAATCGGATGCGCTTGTTTTATAGGCTCCATTGTAGTAAGAGCTGTGTTGATGATATCTTCCTTGTTTTTAACCCCCATTTGTAAAATTTTTAGGGAACCTACAAACTGTTGGCTGTTTAATACTTCAATGTTGTGCTTAATTAAGGGTAAGCATCTCCAGAGCTCGGAAAGGGAAATTGATCCTAACCAGACAGTAGCATGTCCAGTTAATACGTCCAAAACAGTAATGTTCTCAAAATTTTCAAACTGTAACGAAAACCGGTTAAAATCTAGTGATTCCTTCTTTCCCGCTGTTGTAAAATCTTCAATAGTTTCTTTGAAGGATAAAAACTCCTTCCACTCTTTTTCACTAAACACGATATAGTTTCCTTTATTTCCAGATATTTTCACACACGGAGCAAAATTTAAATCATACGACAGACTCACTGCGACATATTTCGTATTTTAATTTATTCAGGTAGAACCTTTGTTCACCCAAATAGATATTTTTCACTTTTGATTCTTCCGTAAACTGCATGATGACTGACTGACTAACTTCACTGGAGAAAGTCTTAATATTTATTAGTAAGAAAAAATGGGAGGGGATTCTATATTTCTTAACTCCATAGCACATTCAGTATGTTAGGCCTGACGGATGCCTGAATGGTATTTAGCTTTCACATTTTATGGTACAACCACATTTAACGGATTTTTCTATAAATAATCAAAGATTATAAAAATAAAAAAAGAATATTTCTTATCAACATTTTTCAATCCAGTTTATTTCAATTTTGACTATTTGTTTAATTTTCATTCAACAATCTTTTTTACTCATAAATTAAAAACCTTTTTTTTTGTTTTAATATGATTTATTAAGGATATCTAAACATTATTGAATAATTATTTTCACCGTAATTGGTACAGTTGCATTTTGTAAAGACTCCTTCTGACCTCGGATTGCTGCAAAATGTTGTAAACTGATTCCCTGTTTTCATCAGATGTTGAACTATTTTGCATGCGTAACCTTTTCTTATGTGTTTGTCAAATGTATATATATATAATTTAATATTCTGGGAACGTCATGTTGTCCTAATGGATCGAAATCACATCTTGATAATAATGCGAACGCTGCAACTTCATCACCGATGTAGAGGATGTAACAAGATATTCTACTTTCTTGACTCCATTGTTCAATTATAAGATCTTTTACAGGTAAACGCAATATTTTATTTACAGCTCTTTTACCTATGAGAAATTCAATTTTTTCCATCTCGATTGTTTAAGAACGAACGACTTGTGTTAATTGTACTCTCTGTTTTATTTCGTTACCACAGATACAAATGGAAAGATAAAAAAGTGAGTGGGGGTCTAATAATCACGGTATGTTCACGTGAAAAGGGGCTTTTTCGCGATGTTTTAAGAAATACTCTAAACAACTATTATAATAAACGCAAATATATTACTCGTTCTGTTATAGATCTTTTCGATAAAATTCATGTTTCTAGGTTATCACTTCATTCGCGGTTTTGATAATTTCGTATTGTTTTTAAGTTTTCAAAATTCAACACGGTTACGCTCGTAGGCGAGTTCATTATTACAAGAGAGGGGCGACATGTGTAACAGCGCGTCTGTGAAAGGTCTTATGCAATAATTTTATAAGTTACACAAATTAGGTATTCATTTGCAGGACTGTCGATAGAAAATCCGGTTTTACAAAGGAGCATCTCACATAAAATGTTATTTACACTTTATTTAACTATATTACATTGGTAATAATGATTTGCAGTGTATCCCTAAAAATAGGTTAAACATTTGACGTTTACGTGACGATTACGTAACGTAGAACTTGACGATTACGTAACGTAGAACGTGACGTGCGTAACGAAAAACGTGACGTGCGTGACGTAAAACGTGACGTACGTGACGTGCGTTACGTATAACGGGACGTTCGTGACGTAAAACGTGACATGCGTGACGAAAAACGTGACGTGCGTGACGTAAAACGTGACGTGCGTGACGTAAAACGTGACGTGCGTGACGTAAAACGTGACGTGCGTGATGTAAAACGTGACGTGCGTGACGTAAAACGTGACGTGCGTGACGTTTACGTGACGTGTGTGACGTTTGTGATGTTTTACGTGACGTTTACGTGACCTTTTTGACTTCATCCTGTATGGTAATTAAAAGTCTCTCTCTCTCTTTTTAAAAAATTTATAAGAATAAATGCAAAATATATATACGTACACATTTCTTACATTTTCATTTATATTCAACATGTGTGTTGGTAAAGTACTTGTACTGCTTCTCTTAACAGCACACGCAAATTCTGTGAACGTTACTCGAGAATATTTTGTATCATTTTTGGAACGGTTTGGGTACATTAATCAAAATGAAATCGTAGGTGATAGCCTTAAAAATGTGTTAGCAAATTTTCAAGAAAAATATAATCTACCTGTGGATGGAACTCTGAACGCTGCCACTATTCAATTAATTAATAAACCTAGATGTACTGTTGGTGAAAATTCATTTACAACGATATCAAGATGGCAAAATAAAACGAGTTTGCGATGGTATTTTCCTCAAGCCCGTTCGGAACATCTTTTAACAGCTCAAAAGGCTTTTGCAATATGGGAACGTGATTCCAATTTCAATTTTCAACTAGTTCAATTTCCAACACCGAAACCCGATATTACTATAACCGTCGTACCCAAAAAACATGATTTTCGAGAAAGCTGTACAGGTCACCATCGATGTCCCCATAACTTTGATGGGCCTGGGAAAATATTGGCTCACGCACATTTTCCTAGTGCTAATGGATGTATTGAAATTCATATGGATGCTGGCGAACAATGGTATTTTGGGGGTGATGATGATAATGTTCCTGATGGTCAAGTAAGCTTTCTTATGGTGTTGGTACATGAAATCGGTCACACCCTTGGGTTAGGACATAGTGGAGTAGAGTCTGCAATTATGTTTCCATGGTATCAGCAAAAGTTAACTCCTCTAGATGAAGATGATAAGAATGCATTAGAATTCTTGTATGGCCCACGACGAACGCCGACAACAACGACAACGACGAGTACAATTTATCCTCCAACCAGTCGAAAACACATTTCTTCTTCTTCTTCTTCTTCTTCTTCTTCTTCTTCTTCTGTTAAGACGACGATGACTGTTTCGCTTCAATACAAAAATTTATGTAATATTAAATCACCTGATTTCATGTTTCTTGCAACAGCTCCAACGTTTCCTAATTATCGATTGTACGTCGGATTTAATACATCTTTGTGGAAATTTGATTTAAATAGTATGCTCATACCTTCAAGTCCTGAACCGTTAAGTAATTATCTACCCAATGAACTTAAGACTTCCTCGACCCCATTTTCTCACATTTTTCAAAATTCAGCGGGGGATTTAATAACGTTTGGTAATCGAAAATGTTATGTAGCCTCATTTCCAAATTTAAATATTCAAAATGATTATTATTTACCTGTGCCCTCAGATGCTTATATTAATGCGTTATTTCAATCAAATAGTGGTAGAACTTTTGTTTTATATAACAACGTTTCCTATGTAGAATACAATAATGATCCTGGAGAAATAATTAGTCGTGGACGTATAACCGATCAATTTCCCGGTATACCGATGGACATCAGCGTTTAGATATATAGATGGTTTCATTTACTTTTTCAACAAAAACTTAAACGTATATTACAAATATAGCGAATATACGAAAAAAGTTGTTGAAGCTGGACAATTTAGTTGGAATCTATTTAACATACCCTGTCCAAGCGTAGGGTTAAAAGAACAATTGAAAACCCTATTGACAAAAATTATATCTTTTTATGAATAAAATGTACCAAGTAAATTGAATATAATAAAAAAATAATTAAACGCCTCGTTCTTTATTATATACTCTTTCAGCACAATTTTTTTTGTTTTTCTTCAAAAAATATTGCACATGGCGAAATGAAATTTTTTTTGAGTTTTAATAAATGATATGAAAAATGTTTAGTTGTTTATTGCAACATTACATGAGGATTGAAACCTTCTTTGAATACATTTATAAAGAAATTTTAGTAATAAAATACATATAGCAGATAACGTGAGGCACGATATTGTAAATGTCTTGTTAATTTCACCATTTAATTGTCCATCCTTGACGCCGTCATCGGAAGAACTGGTGTTGGTTGAATTCGTCTTAAGGGGTAACAGCAACATAGTACTTTTTTCGGTATTCTTGTATTGTCCAAATTTAAATTTCCCAACTGCTTTATAACGTTTTCTTTGTCTTCGTACAGTTTAATATCTTTACGAAGTTGCTTGAGTCTTTCTTCAAATTTAAGGACTTTTCCCCAAATATGTTTGTCTTGACGACGCATGTCTTAAAGCAATAATCCCTCCAAGCGTTATTAATAAATATTATATAATAACCCCCTCTAGATATAGATCACGTGACATAATTATCCAATCATGATCAAGCAATTTTTTTCGTAAAATTAGCATCTACGTTGCTTGTGGATAATGCCTGTTTTTTCCTAAATTCAATTGGATTAATAACAACGAAGATAAACGCTTTGTGTCCTTATGGCCACGTTCATTGCGCATGTTTTTCTTTAAATTTGACATCTACGTCACTTATAGATAATACCTACCTTTTTCATAATTAAATTGGACCAATAATAACGAAGTTAAACGCTAATGCCTTTATGACAACGTTCATTGCGCATGCTTTTCTTTAAATTTAGCGTCTATGCCCCCTTTACATGATATCTGTCTTTTTCGTCATTCAATTGGACCAATAACAAGGAAGTTAAACGCTTTGTGTCCTTATGGCAACGTTCATTGCGCATGCTTTTTCTTTACATTGGACATCTACGTCACTTATAGATAATACCTGTCTTTTTCACCATTCAATTGGACCAATAACAAGGAAGTTAAGCGCTTTGTGCCCTTATGGCAACGTTCATTGCGCATGCTTTTCTTTAAATTTGACATCTATGTCACTTATAGATAATACCTGTTTTTTCCGCGATTCAATTGGACTGATAATAACGAAGTTAAACGTTAATGCCCTTATGGCAACGTTCATTGCGCATGTTTTTCTTTAAATTTGACATCTACGTTACTTATAGATAATGTCTGTTTTTTCCGCGATTCAATTGGACCAATAACAAGGAAGTTAAGCGCTTTGTGCCCTTATGGCAACGTTCATTGCGCATGCTTTTCTTTAAATTTGACATCTACGCCACTTCTAGATCATACTGGTCTTTTTCGCTATTCAATTGGACCAATAACAAGGAAGTTAAGCGCTAATGCCCTTATGGCAACGTTCATTGCGCATGCTTTTTCTTTAAATTTGACATCTACGTCACTTATAGATAATGCTTGTTTTTTCCGCGATTCAATTGGACCAATAACAAGGAAGTTAAGCGCTTTGTGCCCTTATGGCAACGTTCATTGCGCATGCTTTTCTTTAAATTTGACATCTACGCCACTTCTAGATCATACTGGTCTTTTTCGCTATTCAATTGGACCAATAACAAGGAAGTTAAGCGCTAATGCCCTTATGGCAACGTTCATTGCGCATGCTTTTCTTTAAATTTGACATCTACGTCACTTATAGATCATACTGGTCTTTTTCGCTATTCAATTGGACCAATAACAAGGAAGTTAAGCACTAATGCCCCTAATGCAACGTTCATTGCGCATGATTTTCTTTAAATTTGACATCTACGCCACTTATAAATAATGCCCGTTTTTTCCGCGATTCAATTGGACCAATAACAAGGAAGTTAAGCGCTTTGTGCCCTTATGGCCACGTTCATTGTGCATGTTTTTTTCTTTAAATTTGCCATCTACGTCACTTATAGATAATGCCTGTTTTTTCCGTGATTCCATTGGACCAATAACAAGGAAGTTAAGCGCTTTGTGCCCTTATGGCAACGTTCATTGCGCATGCTTTTCTTTAAATTTGACATCTATGTCACTTCTAGATAATGCTTGTTTTTTCCACGATTCAATTGGACCAATAACAAGGAAGTTAAGCGCTTTGTGCCCTTATGACAACGTTCATTGCGCATGTTTTTTCTTTAAATTTGACATCTACGTCACTTTTACATGATATCTGTCTTTTCCGCGATTCAATTGGACCAATAACAGCGAAGTTAAGCGCTAATGCCCTTTCAGCAACGTTCATTGCGCATGCTTTTTTCTTTAAATTTGCCATCTATGTCACTTATAGATAATGCCTGTTTTTTCCGCGATTCAATTGGACTAATAATAACGAAGTTAAGCGCTTTGTGCCCTTATGACAACGTTCATTGCGCATGTTTTTCTTTAAATTTGACATCTACGCCACTTATAGATAATGCCTGTTTTTTCCGCGATTCAATTGGACCAATAACAGCGAAGTTAAACGTTAATGCCCTTATGGCAACGTCCATTGCGCATGCTTTTCTTTAAATTTGGCATCTACGTCACTTATAGATAATGCCTGTTTTTTCCGCGATTCGATTGGACCAATAACAAGGAAGTTAAGCGCTTTGTGCCCTTATGGCAACCATCATTGCGCATGCTTTTCTTTAAATTTAACATCTACGTTACTTATAGATAATACCCGTTTTTTCCGCGATTCGATTGGACCAATAACAAGGAAGTTAAGCGCTTTGTGCCCTTATGGCAACCATCATTGCGCATGCTTTTCTTTAAATTTGACATCTACGTCACTTATAGATAATGCCTGCTTTTTCCGCGATTCAATTGGACCAATAACAACGAAGTTAGGCACTAATGCCCTTTCGGCAACGTTCATTGCGCCATCGGGTGACAGTTTCTAGAATTTGACATCTACGTCACTTATAGATAATGTCTGTTTTTTCCGCGATTCAATTGGACCAATAAGAGCGAAGTTAAGCGCTAATGCCCTTATGGTCGCGCTCATTGCGCATGTTTTTCTTTAAATTTGACATCTACGCCACTTATAGATAATGCCCGTTTTTTCCGCGATTCAATTGGACCAATAACAAGGCAGTTAAGCGCTTTGTGCCCTTTTGGCCACGTTCATTGCGCATGCTTTTCTTTAAATTTGACATCTACGCCACTTATAGATAATGCCTGTTTTTTTCCGCGATTCAATTGGACCAATAATAACGAAGATAAACGCTTTGTGCCCTTATGGCAACGTTCATTGCGCCATCGGGTGACAGTTTCTAGAACTTTAGCATTATTGGACTAAAAATGGCCGCCGCCGCCGCCGCTCTCCAACGCCATCTACTAACACTTTGTGGAACTTTGGCGCCACCAACGCCATCTACTAACACTTTGCGGAACTTTGACATAATTGGACTAAACATGGCCGCTCTCGAAATTCAAATTTACCGCGCACCAGCGACACCAGCGACACCAGCGCCTCTGGTGGCAGTTTCTCGCATTATTTGGAATCCGCTTTGCTACACTACTGATACGGACACACAAAGAACGTGAAATTAGTGGATTCATATATCGAAGCGAAGGTTTGTTTAATTGTGTTTTTGAAAATGAAATACCATGGTTTATTCCATTGCGGAAAGGGTAGATATCATTTCGCTTTATTTTATGAACGAGAAGTGTGCAAATGTAACGGTTCAGTTATTTAATGAAAAATATCAAGATAATCAGGTCAGTAGGAAATATGTTCTAGAGTTAGTGAAAAAATTTCGAGAGAGTGGAAATGTAGCTAATAAAAAACGAGAAAATAGACCGCCTGTAGTTAATACAGCTAGTGAAGTTGCAGTTATGGGACATGTTCATCTAGATCCTACGTTAAGTACAAGGCAATTAGCATCTGTGTCTGGGATCAATCGAACTATCATTCAAACCATTTTGAAGAACAAATTCCATTCGTATAAAATACATTTAGTACAGGATCTTAATGAGGATCATTATGACCGTCGTTTGCAATTTTGCGAAATAATGAGTGAGCGAGTAGCGAACGATCCACAATTTCTTTTTAATATCTGTTTCTCCGATGAATGCAGCTTTTATATAAACGGTACCGTAAATCGACATAATTGCCGCTACTGGTCTGATTCAAACCCAAGAATTTTCCAGGCGGTACAGACACAGCAACCGCAAAAATTAAATGTATGGGCTGGCATTTTCGGTGACCGGTTGGTGGGTCCTTATTTGTTATCTGGTAATTTGACTGGCGAAATGTATTTGCAATTACTGGAAGATGCTCTTGACCCTACCTTGACCGATATTATTGAAAATGACCAACAGTATAGTGAAGATCATTTAATATTTTAACAGGACGGTGCTTCTCCGCATTATGCTTTGATTGTTCGTCAGTATTTAGACCAACATTTTCCACGGCACTGGATTGGGAGAAGAGATAGCATTGAATGGCCTCCACGGTCACCAGATTTGTCGCCCCTTGATTTTTTGTTGTGAGGATACCTCAAAAGTAAAATATACAAAACACAACCAGCCTCTTTAGAAGATTTGCGTCAAAGAATTGTTCGAGGAGTGCCATCGAATTGCTCCGGAAATTCTTCGGAATGTGCGAGAACGTTTCGAATAAAATCTTTATTATTGTATGGACGCGGGTGGTCATCAATTTGAACATTTAATTTAATTAAGAAGTAAGTAAACAACGAAACATAATTTAAATTTTAAAATGTAATTTATTAAAAAGATTTAGGCCGAATTTTAAAATTTAAAGACTGTTGTAAAGAGAATTGAAAGGGCTTTAAAATTGTACCTTACTCGACCCCTAATGCCATTTAAGTATTATGGGGCGATTGTTACCCTCGCTTGGAGGTGTAAGCAGCGAAGTCGAAAATACCGGAAAAAAGTGTCCCCCTTTGATCAAAAATCGACGGGTCTCTGCGTTTTTTTAAAACGTTGACGCAGTTCCTGATAATGGCTTTGTTTCGTTTTCGTTTGGCCACCCTGTATATATATATAAAAATTTTAAATCCCATCTGGTTTTTTGATCACTCTGTATCAAATATTCAAATATTTTTAATGCTATAGAACTTGAAAAGTTAGGATAAAGAAATACCTTTTTATTAATTTTCAAGGGTTTGGTTGTTGCAGACATCTAAATTAGTTGGTTGTAGATCCTTTATTAAACATAATAGACATCAAGTATGATACATCATTGAAATCAGATCAGCAAGAGGCTTACAAAAATGTAAAAACATATATTTTTTGGGACAACCTGTATAAGTGGAACTAGTTTTAAATTATGTTTTTTTTGAATATACCCAAAAAAGTACTTTTACAAAATTTTCGTCAAATGCTGCCTCTGGAGTTATACACAGCGATTGTCAAATAAATTAATAATTATAAATTAAAATAGAACAAAAATTAATATAATATTAATAGCTATGCTTTTTTTGAGAATATTTTGCAATAAATCAGATTTGCAAACAATGTAATTAAGAATTTATTGTTATTGTTGCGTTACGAATTCTGAGAATTTTCTTGCAATAAAACTCTTCACTTTAGTAAAATGTTTAACAACATGTAAATCATATTTTTTTCTCAAGTAGTACCCGAAATATCTTCAACTATGAGTACATGGACTCGCGTTTCGTGTTACCTATCAATTTTTAGTATTTTATTCCACTGTTAATTGCGCACATTTTGCGCTCGCCGCCTTCGCAACATCCGCGGCCTGGCTTTGATTAAAATAAATAGTAATAGCGCAAATTAATATTTTATTAGTGACCAAAAACCCATTACAATATATATAATGGTACTCACGAATCATCTTTTTGCAATTCCAGTGGAGGTGTTGGCAATGAGGCAGCCTGGTTGAATGGATCAAAAGGCTTCCCATGTGATGTATACCCCGCGCCTCTGACTGCTGTCATGGGTCGGTTAACGGTCTCCATGCCTGTTCCAGATTTGAAGCCTGTACCTGGTTTAAAACTAGTACCTGTTTTGGCAAAGTTAGTAGTAGGCTTAAACCCTGTATTTGACTGGTGTCCAGTTCCTGGTTTGAAAGGAGTTCTTGGTACTCCACTAGGTACTTGATGAAACTGTAAGCAAAAAATATAAAAACTGAATTAATTTTTCTTAATTTGGTGTGTATAAAAATAAATATATTGTAATTTTTTAGGTTTGTATTTGTCAAATATTTTGTCCCAGTGTCTAGAAAGAAAATCTTTTAGTTTTAATAATTATTATTTGTCAATAAAATAATATAATCTACAAAGGAAATCTATTAAGTAAACAAATAAGGTTAAATATATTACATAAAAATATAATCTAAAGTTATAGAAGTTTAGTTGAAAATACCTCTGTAGATCCACCAAGATACATTATTGGCTTTGGTGTTGATAAACGAATCATATCTGGAACTTTATTAATTTTGAGGTTCGTATTTTCTTTCAGATTTGATAAATCCGGCTCTTCCGATATAAAATCTATGTTTTCGATCAAAGTAGTGGTCATTGTAATATTATAATGCAAAACCAAGTATTATTAAATAGTTAATTATTTAATGAACTTTGTGTACAACACATTTTACTATTGTCATAGTTTCAAGTTTTTAAACACTTTTTTGACAAAACAGTATTGTTTGTATTTGTAACCATGGTGACTGTGTCAAGTCTAAAAGTAGTAATAGTATGTCAACGTTGCCACTTATCGAATACCCTACACATAAACTGACCAAAGAATAGAACCAGAATTAGATTAAGCCAAGAAGTTTAGCACTTTTCCGACTGTTCAAAGTTTGAGTTTTGGGATGTGGATTGATTAGGTCAATGGCTCCCTATGGCATAAAAACAAAAAATGTATAGTGGAATGGCTCGTAAATTATTGATCATCTTAAACAGGGTATCCCAGAAAATAATGAATTAAGTCAGTGTCTATAATAATGGCGTGGCATCCAACCTGCAATTCGATGCAAGATGCCTCTATGCGCTCTTCAAAAAGAGACTGGCAATCCATGCTTGTTCGTTGTTTATTGTGACTGATGGTTATAATTTCTGATTGCTTTGTGTTATTTAGAATTTAATACAGTTTTGTTATGCTTTTTGAACTTTTACGCCAATTTTTTTGAATATGCAGAAAAAATAAACTTACAAATGTTTTTTTATTAGTTTTGAGCGATAATAAAAATCCAAAATCGAAATGCAGGAAGAAACGAAAACACAAGAAGTAAAGTCTCAACATCTTTATTGCAAATATTCATTTGAAATATAAGCTTGTCTTTAGAATATGGGTACGTGCAATATTTTCTTTAGAGAAAAGACAAACAAGGAGCAGGATATAAAATTTATGATGAAATAACCTCGAGAGCTTTAAAAAATAAAAGGAGGAAATCGTAATTAACGAATATTCCAGAAAATATAAAAAAGCTGAAATTATTAGTGATATAGATACAAAAAAGCTTTATTTAAAAACAGAATATGTAAAAGCTTTCTAATAAAAACAATGATACGGTAAGGTATATCATGTAACACGTTTTGTAGAAATAGCCTATTGTACCACTACAAAAAAGTATAAATAACCATAGCAACGGTTTAAACAAAAAATATCAATGCAGCCTTAATTTATTAGAACTGTCATTTTGATATTTCAAAATTTTTCTGTTTTACAAAATAGCACATTTAATAAATATAACGTAATAATTTATTAATTTATTTAAAACTTGTTTTATTTTCAAATCGTTAATGCAACTCTTAAGTGATTTTCACCTCAATTCTCGGATCTCTCCCCTTTTTTATATCACCATAGAACATAGAACAATAACAATATCAAAAATTTCATAGAACGCAAAACATTACTTGACAATTAAATCAACAGCGTACTTCAAATAAAATAGAACAAAATACTACTATTTGATTTTAACATAGATAATTTTGGCATTGATATAAAATATACATTACAATATATATTCAAAAATAATATATTTTCTTTATTTTAGATTTGAAAGATTTAAAAAAATATATTTTCAGTTAAAACAATGTTCCCATTTAATTATTAATATAAATAAAAATGTTAGTATTTATTATGTTATTTTTTTTGCCTAATCTTTTTTATAGATATTTTAAATTAAGAAAAAATACTATGTCACTCGGATTAGAAGGCTCATTAAATATTTCGCCAAGTTTCAAATAATAAATAAAGTTAGCCTTCTACTCCTAGTAACATAATATCATATTTTACTTAACCCTTAACCTGTAACAAAAATAAATATAAAAACTGTACTCGAAAACCAAACCTTGAAGAAATTAAAATAATTACCAAAACATGTATGATAGATACTTCGTCATAAGTCATATCTGTAGATCCTAGAAATAATCATTTATTTTTTCATTAATTTCGTGTTGTATTTAAAAAAATTGTAAATATATTATTTGGATACAGCTTAATAAATTTTAAATGAATCGTTTCATTTCATCCCTCAATTTGATAAGAGAAACTAACAAATAATTATAGTTTAATTCTCAAAAAAAACCATTGATTTAATATTTTTTGCCTTATTTTATTTTCTACCGGTAAGCCAACCTGGCAACATCGGTGCGACGTCCTAACTTTTTTCCTCCAACAACAACTTTTTTCCTCCAATTGCGTGGATTGTCTCATGTTGTAGAGGGCGTAGGCGGCTTGCATCGTTGTGAACGAAACGTTAACACGCAAAGGCAATGTTTTCGTTACACCTGCATTAATATTAACTAAAGAGCTGGCTTGTTTGATTGAATTTTTAATTTTAAAATAACACAAAGAAATTAAAAAAAGTAAAAAGGCGGTTAAACATCAGAATCCAAAGGAAGTTACCTGTCAACTGTCTATCTTTTTTCTCTTCTTCTTTTTACATAGTTGTAGTAGTAACAAATTTTATTTGTGTGGTGTCATCTATCGGGAATAAAATCAGGTATTTGAGTTTCTCTAAATTAACTACCAGATGTCGCGCACAACATCTCGAAGATTATTACGTTATTTAATGAGATACATTAACAATAGATTTTCGAACTGTCATCCGATAAGGATGAAAAATTCTATTATGTAAAATTTTGTCGAGGAAGGGCAATATGTAAAATACTGCCCAGTTTAATTAATAAAACATAAATATTTAAATTTTGTGAATAATGAATTTAACTTGAAATGTTTATTCATTTAGTATCTTCTACTTGTGCAGGTATAGGGTGTTTCTTACAAATTTAAAAAACCAATAACTATTTCCAATCTTCTCTCAATTTTTTGATAACCGAATGTTGATTGATGTTTGATTAAATTCGAGTCACACTTTGGTAGTAATTCAAACCTTCAATTACTACCAGTTTTTTGAAAACGTTTAGTGCAAAATAAACATTGCAGTTTTTAAAACATTCGAATTTTAGTATTTTATACTTGGTGTGTATTTGTTTAAGAGTCGAAGTGGTCAAAATATCTACTTATACCATTCGGATAGAGGATATATGTAACAAAAGTAAGAGTATTTTTTGGAAGTTGATATACAGGGTGCGGCATTAGTGCGTCGAAGTCGATTAGTTCGCTATTATTGAAGTTACGAAAAAAAGTTTTTACAAAAAGTGTAGGCAGTCTCGAGATACCTATTTTAAAATTAAAATCACATTTTTTTGACTGAACTGAAAAGTATTTTGAAATAGGAGAACAAATATAAAAAGTTTTGATTCATGTGCGCAGATGGGCAGATGTTTCTGAGCAACCAGACTGCGCATGGTGTCGATAGTGTATTAAGAACTAAAAGATTGTTTTAAAATTTTTGTGATCTTAGCATAATTTTAGTTTAACCAAAGATTAGATATTTTTATATGTAGAATAATTTTTCTTTAACCAAAGATTAGACATATTTATTGATTGATATTAATTAGAACTAGAATTTAAATGTAGCAATAAAATAGAACCAAACAAAAAATATTTGAATTGTTTCAACTCTTACTGTATCGAAATTATCCATAATAAATATAAAAAGATAAATTATTCTTATCTGAATTTTTACTCACTAAATTTCAAACAGTTTGATATTGTAGGTATCTATTTTACCGATAACTTACATTAGTTCAAATATTTGCCCATCGATGCGCTGGGATCAACGTGCTGCAACTTTTAACATGGGATCTGTAACTAATTTACATTCTCTTTAGTTACACATAAAGAACTTAACTAACCACACTTTTAAAGACTTTTAACACCTGTCAAAAATTGTAGAGCGGTACAATCCAAATGCAGCAGGCATGCATACATCGCGCTGCAAAATGGGGGATAGGTGACAAATTCCAACTAATCAGATAAGTGCAGTGTGCTGTAGACGAAATTTTGGGAATGAGACTGAAAGTATTAACAACTGCTGTTTTTTGTGATTTGACTAAAGCCCTTGACTGTGTCAATACATATTATCTTTTGACCAAAATGGAACACTATGGAATTCGTGGTAAGGAGCTAAATTTATTTTGCTCCTGCTTGGAAAACAGACATCAATATGTTAATATTAATAACTACAACTCCAATTTGGAAATCGCTAATAACGGAGTGCCTTAAGGATCTACCTTGGGGCCAATTATCTTCCTGGTCTACATAAATGATCTTCCGAAATACATCAGTAGCCTGAGCAAAACAATTCTCTACGCTAATGACACTACCTTCCTCACAAGGAATGGAGAACAAGAAAGCACAGAATGTCTATGTGAAGCAAATAAGTGGTTTGCCACAAATAATTTTAAAGTTAATGATGCAAAAACTCAAGAAATGAAATTTAGTACAGATAAATTTATTAGTAAGTCAAACTCTGTTAAACTTCTCTGTATTATTTTAGATACATCTTTGACTTGATAATATGGTTATAAAAACAATATATTTTTCATTAATACTAGTCACCTAGGAAATGGAGTGGTGCCTTGCATGTACATGGTGGGAAACATTATTTCAAATTCATAAGAATTTACAAAATATTCAGATACATGCGGATGTACACAGTTACAACACAAAGCAGTGGGAGAATCTTATGAGCACTTAATCTAGGCTAACGACAATACAAAGTTGCATCTGGTTATTGTTTTATACACAATTATAGAGAGTAAAACAACATAACATTAGTTAAAATGAAAGGTTACATTTGTCCATGTAACTATATGTGTAGTTAAAACTTTAGCAATCTAACGCTGCTGCAGTTGGATTGATTGAAAGTCAGCGGCTTGTATCGCGCTACAGTTTTTGACAGCAGTCAAAGTCTTTTAAAGGTGAGTGATTGTCACTGCCCAGCATACTGGTTTATATTTCAGAACATACCCTAAGACGTCGCACCAATGTTGCCAATTCGGCTTATCCGTAGAGGTTGGATCATGATATTAAATGGCAAATATCATGAGGTTGGATAAAGTTAGGACGTCGCACCGACGTTGTCGTGTTGGCTTATCGCTATGGCATAAAATATGATAATTTAAATATTAAATCGAATGTTATTTTTTTAGAAATAAGCTATAATTATTTGTTAGTTTCTTTTTTCAAATTAAGAAAAGTTTACTATTTTATTAGAAGAAACTATTAATTTATAATTTAGTAAGAGGTATTTGAATATATTTACATTTTTTGTATATTCTGTATTCTGTTTTTAAATCAAACTTTTTTGTATCATATCACTAATAATTTCTTGTTAGTAATAAGTTCTGTTTTCTAGAATACTCTTTATTTGCTACGTTGAACGTTTCGATTGCTCCGTTTTAATTTTTTGGATCAAATTTACAGCTCGAGTTATTTTATCTGAAATTTTATATCCTGCACGTTGTTTTTGTCTTTTCTCTAAAGAAAATATTGGACGTTCCCATATTCTAAAGATAAATATTATATCATAATTGAATATTTGCAATAAAGATGTTGATACTTTCATTCCTGTATATTCCCTTCCTCATGCGTTTCGACTTTAGATTTTTATTATCGCTTAAACGATTCCCCGTTTTCTCAACCACTAGTAAAAGAAGACTCTTCTTGGTTTGTTATTCTGCATTCTAATTAAAAAAATTTGGCATAAAATCCAAAACGTCAAATGTACTGTGATAAATTCTAGAATACCACAAAGCAATCAGAAATTATAACCATCAATCGCAATAAATAATGAACAAGCAAGGATCGTCTGCTTCTTTTCTAGAAGGCATAAAAGAGTCTTGCATCGAGCTGCAGGTTGGACGTCGAGCCCGGCTTGTTTCACGCTTCAAACAGGAAATTTTCGTCTATACGTCCATGGTTTCGTGCTAAGAAGCGACCTCTTACGGCTGGTGTCTGAAAATTGTTCCAACATTTCTTAGGGAGTGCCGTAGTGTCTAAGTTCGAAGTGTGCTGTGGTGAAAGGCCAAGTTGATTTTAAATAAACATTTATTATAAAAATAGTTGATTTGTACTTGATTGTTCAATATGAGAAAGCTAGTATAAAGTATATATTATATGCATTTCTACTCAAAGTTTCATTATTAACAGTTTAATAATAAAATGACTACTATTGAAAATTCCAAATATGAAGAATTATGTAGACTTTGTGCCACCAAAACAGAAATGTTTTTAGCAGTTAATATATTTGAAGATGAAGGTACAATGCGACAAATAAGCAAAAAAATCGATTCATGTCTTCCTGTGCAGGTATTGAGAAAATACATTTCATTTTAAAACTTATAGGTTAAATAAATCACCATTTGATAGAATTAGTTTTTATTTCTTATTATTAGAAATTATTTTTTCAGGTTCACGCAACAGATGAGCTTCCTAAGACCATTTGTGAAACTTGTCTGTATAAATTGGAGTTGTTTAGTGATTTTAGAGAACGTTCTATTCGTACAGAAAAGTTATTAGTAGATTTATATAAAGAACTCTCCAACTGTCTTCAAAGTGGCAAACAATCATGCTTGGTGCCTGTAAATGGGAATGAGCTAATAATGGTTTCTCAACATTTACTCAATCAAAATGTTGCCCATATTGAATTTTCTTCTCTATCGGAAACAGCTGCTCAACAAATTATTTCAGATCCAGATATACATACACATTCTTTAGAGAGTATCGTTACAAATAGTCTAAATAATGCCGATTTTTCCAATCAAAGCTTTAACACAGAAGAGTCTGTTATGACAAATTCTACTTCTCATTCGAAATTTGATGAAAATTTAAGTTTGATCCAACATCAGTTGCTCAATGACCAATTTAGGATACAGCAAGATTTGCAACTTGAAAGCACTGCTATTCCACTGCTTAATGAAGTAAGATTTTTATGTAACTAATCAATTTATTTGTAAGTTATAAATTATAATAATATATTATTTTATTAATAAGGTGTAGGAAAAAGTTCCAATTTTTTTAATAACTTTGTCATAAATTAACATTTTACTAAATTGGCATTAATTATGAATTATCTAACTTTACGTTACTGGTTTAAAAAAATAAAATTTTGGGTAACTATAAAAAGTTGAACAAAGTTTGACATGGCTGGTTCCAAAAATTTCAATTCAAATTTTGTAATATGGTCTATCGGTATATCCTTTCATTCACTTGATTTATTTAATTAATTTCTTATTAGTTTACTTTTTTGTACTCAATTTTTTTTAATTGGAACTCCTTATATCACAAATCAAAGGATCACCAATGGGTTCACCGCTATCACCAGTCGTAGCAAACCTATTTATGGAAGATCTGTAGACAAAGGCTATAGCGACATCAACCTGGAAACTAAAATTATGGTTGCGCTAAGTAGACGACACATTTATCATTTCGACTCGCTGAGAAGAAAAACTTAAAGAATTCCTAAACTAACTTGATCCACAATAAAATAACATTCACTAATGGTGGTAGAAAATAATAATCAACTACCATTTGTATACGTCCTAGTGAGCAAGAAGTAAAAAAAACAGGTACCGAAAATGAAAACACATGGACCGTTACCTTAAGGCATAATCCCGCCATCATCCATCTCAATTACAGTAGGTCGTCAAAATGTTAATAATGAGATCGCTACGTTAAACAGATATAAACAACAGAAATGAAGAGATGAAGAAAATCCAATCAGCATTACAACAGAACGGCTTCCTGAGAAAATACAAGAAGAGCATTAAGACCACGTCTACAGAAAAAAAAAACAGAAAATCAGCAAGGTAGTCAAGAAACACAAGATCACGACCACATTTACCACCACGAGAAAAATAATCCAGATACTTCCAAATACGAAGACCAAGGTAGAACTGAAAGCACGAGATATCTTTTAAATCCTATGCAAAGACTCTGAAGGAAGTTAAGTGGGTCAAACTAACAGAAAAATTAGCACACGACGCGAAGAACACTAGAATGCAGTCAGAAAAATGGAATCTACATTATATTAGCAGATCACGTAAGAAAAGCATCACTTGAGATCGACTTCAGTAATGCCATAGTCATAGCCAGTATTGAACACAAGCCGAAATGTATCATCACTCATCAGAGAAGTCATCCAGATAGAAAGAAGGCCGAGTAATTTAACAAAAAATGACACACAAAGATTACCAGCTACCTGGAAATCAGCTCTGACTACAATTTGGAAGAGGAATGCAATTGTCATATCGAATCGTCGCGGAGTCACTGAAGCAGGAAGTCAAGAGACACAGCCGGCACAACAAGAGATAGGTATATACCGCTTCCAGTCACAACAGACGTCAATTTAAGTCATGTAACAGGATGCAGAGCGGCAACAGCAGTACAGAAGACCTCAAATGGCACGTGAGATCGTGCCGAAACATCGTCATTTAACTGGTTAAATACAGTGATATGGGATAAGTCTTCTGTTGTCTTCTCTCATCAGTAGGGGTTCTAGGGTTGGGTTTTCGTGGTTTTGAATTTTTGCGTGGTGGGTGTTGTTTCTCTGTTGGATGACTTTTTTTACAAATTTTATTTTGAGATCGTTATGAATTGTTTCATTGGAGACGAACCATGGAGCATCTAAGATTGTTCTTAGAAGTTTAGATTGACATTTTTGTCTTATATTTATATTAGATTTGCTAGCACAGCCCCATAGCTCGATGTCATAAGTCCAAATAGGTATGATTATTGTCTTGTAGATCAATATTTTGTTTTCCACAGCTAGCTTCGATCTTCTCCCTATTAACCAGTTTATTTGATGAGTAGTTAAGTTAATTTCTTTTCTTTTCTTTATTATGTTTTTTCCATGTTGATTTACTGTCCATAGTCATTCCTAGATATTTTACTTCTTCTTTTTTGGGAATTAGAACGTTATTGATATGAACTTCAGGCGTTGGGGTTTTACATAGTCTGAAAGTGATGTGGCTGGATTTTCTTTCATTTATCTTGATTCTCCATTTTTCAAACCAGTTTTGTAAAATGTTGAGGTGTTCTTGCAAGTTCAGTATTGTTCTATCAGGATTATTATTCACTGATTATACTACTGTATCATCGGCAAATGTTCCAAGTGTAGTGTGTCTGGAGGTTGGCAAGTCGGATGTGAATAGAACATACAGCAATGGCCCAAGGACACTCCCTTGCGGTACTCCTGCTTTTATTGGATGTAGTTTTGTTCTTTCATTCCCCATTTTTATTTCAAATTGGCGGTCACTAAGGTAGGATTCAAGTAGGATAAAGTAAGAGGGAAGGATTTGTTTGATTTTATATAGTAAACCTTTATGCCAGACACGGTCAAATGCCTGGCTCACGTCCAAGAATACTGCTGAGCAATAGCTCCTGTCTTCATAGGCTTTGTTGATGACATCTGTTATTCAATGTATCTGTTGAGTTGTTGAGTGCCCTTGGCGAAATCCAAATTGATGGTGTGGGATCCATTCTTCTGGTCTTATGTAATTGTTTATTCTGCGTAGTATAAGTTTCTCAAACATTTTAGAAAGTACTGGTAGGAGGCTTATTGGTTTGCTTCTGAGGGTTCTTTTCCTGGTTTGACTATTGCAATTATTTGTGTTATTTTCAGTTTTTTTGGCCAGTACTTCATTTTTATTATTCCGTTAAATATGTATGTTAGTAGCACTATTGCTTTTTGGGGAAGTTCTTTTAGCATTTTAGCATATTTATAATTATTCGTGTATATATATATGTAAAAAATATAGGATGAAAATGAAAAAATGTTGGTTCCGATTTTTGACAGTAGCTGCATAGTATTTTTTCAAAAACTTCATAAATAGAGGAAAGTAGAATACGTACCTGTCTTCTAGTGTTGTCTTTTGTGTTTTCATAATAAAAGGTATGTTTGGTTTCAGTTGTATGGTTGGGAGGTGAAAAAAATTCGAAATAATTTTTCATAACTAATGTGTCATCCTGTATATACAGAATGAGTCTTAAATATGGAACGCCTCTATTATCTCGGAAACGGCTTGCACGATTTTTGTAAATTTTGGTTGGTGAGCGTTTTGTAATACGGCCGATCTTATGCTAGTATATACATTGTTCCCAGTTCTTCCGTTTTTCTGGAAATATAATAAACTTTGTTATTTCAAATGGATCACCCTGTATATTTTTTCTTTTTGAGATTTGAACAGTCAGGCATGTTGCAAAATGTATTGAGAAGTTTTAAAGATCGCATGGCTTGTTGTATTGAAGTAAACGGACAACATTTTGAGCATCTGCTGAAACCACCTTTACTTTATGTTTTCTAAAGTTCCCTATTTGTTTACCACTTAAATTTGGACCTTCTTTTATCACGACACAAATATCTAAAGATTTGTCTTCAGTTGTTGCAGGTTTTCTGCGCCATGAATCGGATAAACCTTTTACTGCATAAGTTTCGTTAAACTTTTTTACTAATGTATTGACAGTAGACCTTGTTAAGGGATTTCTGTTAGGATATAAATTATTAAAAGGTTTTTCAAATTAAACGAGTTTATTCAATCTTAGCCATATTAATGTATTATTGTAACTTGGGCGGATATAATGTAAATTTAGCTATCACTCCGAAATTATGGCATTTAGGTATAGGGAATGTAACATCAACTTCATAATTTTTATTTTATTGCTCTTCTTCTTCTTCTTCTTCTGTTTCTTCTTTTTTTATTTCTTATTCTTATTATTTTGATTGTTATTGTTAATAATAATAATTACTTATTATTTTTATGTTTTGTTATTCTTATTTATTATTATTATTATTATTATTATTAGTGCAATGAAATTAATATCAGTCCTATTTTTTTTCAGGCTAATGAAACCTCAAATCACAGCAATCATAGGTTTGATCTACAAGTAAAATTAAGAGAGCACAACATATGCAGACTAGAAATAGAAGATAACAATAAATTACTTCGTCTAAATCAAGACTCGAACGAAGCAAACATAGAAACGTACATACAAGATGATAGTAGTAGTAATAGTATGAACTCTTTAACACTGGATAAGCACCTTCATGAAATAGTTCAAAATAATTCAATCGAAAATAAACAAATATTTGATGTGAATAGTGGAACTAGTGATTCTCTTCTAGCATTAAGTAATAATGGAGACATTTTTTTCTGTACTGTCTGTGGTAAAAATTTTGATCATAAAGATGAATATAATCTTCATTCTTTTGAACATTTTCATAAGTGTTCTGGTTGTAAGTCTATTTTTATTAGCCAGGAACTTCTCAATTTCCACAAAAAAAGTTGTTTTGTTGATCAAAAGGTAATATATTTATAGTGAAACTTATTTTTGAATGTATTAATATTATGTTTTACTTAATACTAAATGTCGCTACCGTTAAAAATGTGGGACTAGAATTTTCTTGAATTTACATACATTAATAATATTTTGCGGTCTTTAATGGTTTTGGCTTTTTGATTTCCACAACGTTTCAATCTATCTTGATATCTCGATAATTATTAGGTGAATACTAATTAAATAAATATCTTGTGCTCCGTTTTAATATTTCAGGGTTCTCCTTGAATTCTCTTCTTTCTTAATGTATTTCTTCATTTTATTTTGAGTGTATCAGAGTTTTTATTTTTGATATTTCGAAAAATATTAATTTCTTTTGGGTTCCGTTTTTTTTAGTTTTTCTTCCGTTTCTTTGAATTTCATTCTTCCACCATTTCTTTTTCCGAGTTTCTTCCTTTTTATGAGTGTCTTTCATCCGAGTTCATTTTTTCCCCAGTTCCATTACTTGTCTTTTTTTTTCATTTTTGGGTTTATTTCTAATTTCTATTCTACCATTCTTTCCATTCTATCTGACTTCCAGTCTTTTAGAGTTTCATTTTTTCTGAATTTATTTATGTTTTCTTTCAGGTTTCTTTCATGGGTCTTTCTTTTTGTGTCCTTTGCGATACTTTCTTTCATTCTCTCTGAATTTCATTCTTTGCGAATTGTTTCTTTTTCCTAGGTATCTTCCTTTTCGAGTCTTTTGAGTTGCTTTCTTTCTTAGTCCCATTTTATGTTCCACTCTTTCTAACCTCCGTTTCATTTATATTCTTTATGAATTCCATTTTTTCAGACTTCCATTCTTTCATTCCTTCTTTTGTTACTGAGATTCTTTTTTATCTTTCACTCTGAGTTTTTAGTTTCTTTCCTTGTTCTGTTTAAGAGATTTTTAGTTCCTTTATTTCGATGGAGATTCATTCTTTTGAATTTCATTTTCCTTAGTTTCATTCTGAGTGTTCTTCTTTCCGAGTTTTTCATTATTTCTTTGACTGACTCTGGTTTCATTCTTTCAGAGTTCATTGTTATTTTTCTTTCACCAGTTTTTTTTTTCTAATAATTTTCTTTCCGATTTCTTCTTTCAGAATATGGTGTTTTGAGATTCTTTTCTCTTTGAATGAGTTTCTTTCTGAATTCTATATTTTCTAAGTTGCATTCTTTCAGAGTTCTAATCAAGTTTATTTTTTCTAGGCTTTTGAGTGTCGCCAGTTTCTTTCTTTCTGAATTTCATTCTTCTTTCTGAGTTTTTCTTTCTGTTTCCTTCCTCGTGGTTTCTTTTTTCTGTGTTTTTTTAATCATACTCTGAGTTTCTTTCTGATTTTAATTCTTTTTAAATTAAATTTCTTTCTTTCTAAGTACCTTTTTTTAACTTCTTTTTTTATTTCTTTCCTACTTCAACTAAACATAGTGACTAAAACTTAATTTAGTTCTTGATTATGTCACAAATAAATTCAAATCAGTACTTATTGAAAGCGTTTCTAATTAATACACAGGATGATCCTTAAGTAATTGTATATAGAAAACCTTGTTTTCAGTTTAACGTTTTTTAATATACAAACGTGAAATGTTTAAACTAGGGGTTTTTAGGTAAAAGAAATCATAATTTATATAGATTTAGATAAATTTTATAGAAAGTGCCTCATATTTGATAGTTTATGGTATAAATGTATATTATTATTTTTGTATTACTGTTCTTTAAGTTGAGCTCTTTTATATTAATAAATATTAAAGACACGTCATTTTATCAAAAAAAGTTGTTATTAGTCTCACAACTTAACCATTTTCAAGATAATCGCATTTTAGAAATCAGCTGCATAATTTTCATTTAATTCATTGCGAGAGATATTAACATAGTGTACATTTTTATTCCACAAACTTGGCTTATGTGTCGTCATCTATAAAATTATATGTTCAAAAACCTTGACCGTTATTGCGAAGAATTACTTTTTAAATTCACCTTTGATACTCTTTTAAAATTACCGTATCGCTTTGTACAATTACTTGAGGACCACCCTGTATAATAAGTGTTTTTATGAACTGGTTCAAATTTTAGCCTCTAAAACCTACTGTAAATTCTACATCTCCACCCAAAATAAAAGGGGACAGTGAATGGACAAGTGAGGAAAGTGAACCTGATAATGACATTGATAAGAACAAAGAACAAAATATACCGAAATTAGAAAATAAAGACAAAACAACTAGTAGCGAAGTTGCCAAAGCTACTAACGAAAACTCGCAACGTTCAAGTGGAAAAGTGTGTACAGAGTGCGGAAAAATGTACAAAACAAACTATAAACTTGCAGAACATATGAGAAAGCATACGGGAGAAAAACCATTTAAATGTCGGTCATGTGATAAAGGTTTTAGGTCAAGAATAGGATTAGCGCAACATGAAGCTCAACATACAGGTAAAACTGTTGTAGATGAAGCGAATAGTTAATATAAAAACAATTGCTTTTATAGGTCAATATGAATTTTCTTGTCCAACTTGTGGAAAGGGATTTCAATGTAGGAGTTATTTAATGGTTCATCAAAGGGTCCATTCTAATGTCAAACCTTTTCCTTGCACTACATGTGGCCAAAATTTCAAAACTAAACAAAGCCTATTGGACCACACAAATAGGCATTTGGGACTAAAACCTTTTATCTGTGATATATGTGGCCGAGGATTCATTACAAAAGGTATAGTAAAACAATAGGATAATTCCATAAAAATTGGATCCTTTTATCTGTGATTTTTTGCAGAAGATTTAAAATATCGAATGCCTATTAAAAACACCTAAAATCTTATATACAGAGTGTTTCACAGATAAAGGAAAATATTTTAGAGGCTGAAGTGGTTTTTCTAACCTATATGTATGGGCCTCTTAGCTTCCATAAATTAGTTAGAGGGTGTTTTATCAATTATGCCTAATTTTTCATTCAGCCATAACTTTTGATAATTCACTTTCTTTATTCTATTTTTGGCATACACTTTACATTTCTGACCATGTATTGCATTTTTATGACATGAAAATTGAGGTTCGGTTTAAAGAAAAATTAAAAAATATATAAAATATCAATCAATCATAATATTAACAAAATTTTAGATTTGCAAAGGGCACAAAAAATACTGAATCGTAATAAGTTGTTATCCCGCCACGAGTTTGAATAGTAAAATTTTGAAACCAAATGTTTATTTTGAAAGAAATATAATTCTTCATGGTACTTTCAAAATTCGTTTATTTTCATTATTTAAGTCTCACGTTTTTGTTATTTTCCCGTTCTAAAACCATTTAAAGTATTATTGCAGACCTGTACTTAAAACAACATAGTAAATTAATCACCTCATATAATGTTATTTTAGCACTTACTAGTTTTATGTAACAAATAATAGAAAACGAAATATCAAATTTAATAACGTTTTGTGCCTCATACGCAACCCTGGCTGCTGTGAAGTATAAAAAATAAAACTTAACAAATTTAGGTGGCGAGAACCAATATCAATAGTTCAGATATTTTATAATTCACTCTTTAACAATATTTGGTGTGTATTCTTCTGATATGTACTTATTATTAGTATTATTATTATTATTATTATTATTAATATTATTAATATTATTATTAATATTATTATTAATATTATTATTAATATTATTATTATTAATGTTTTTATTATTATTTCTTTTTATGTCCTTGGTGGTGGTTCTCCTAAGAATTTCCAGCCTGGTTGACGACATGATACCGTTCGCACTATTTGTATTTGCCATTGTCTTCTAATTCGTTCTTCTAAATCGCGGTACTTAGCGGTATAATCAGCGTGCTTGGTCAGCAGGTTATTGTTATTTGGTACGACGAAATCAATCAGCGTTGCCTTTCTAACTATAATAATATCAGGTCGGTTGTGTGCAGCGGTTTGATCTGTCAGCACAGTGCGATCCTAGTAGAGTCTGTGATCTTCGTTCTTTAAAATAGGCTCTGGGGAATATTTATAATAAGGTATTTTCTTACCCTGCAACAGTTGTAATTTTTGAACTAGTTCCTGGTGTATTATCTTCGTTACTACACCATGATGCTTTTTATATTCCATTGCAGCGAACATATAGTATCCTCCGCTTGACATCCATAACTACACCGATCGTTCTCAATTGAGGGATCTCTCGCAATGTGCCTCAGGTAGTTTCTAGTGGGGATGACCTGTTCTTGAATAGCGAGAAGGAAGCCCTCAGTTTTCGGGAACAATTGTCCCGAATCTAACCAGTAATTCGACGTTATATTCTCTGCATATACCTGACCGGCCTCATTCGCATGTCTCCCATGCAAGGGATTCTTCCGCCATATCCTTAGTTTCTCTATGATGGTGAATTGGTACCTGCTACTCCCTAAGCAGTAATGGCGTCAAGTCATCTGCGTTACAAACTATCCTCTGGAGCTCTAATGTATTTGCCTTCCTCTGGAAATAGGTACGAATATTTCTTATTTGTTGGTCCTGCTGTTTAGCGATATCTACAAGTTCTCTTCCTCCTAGGTGTCGTGGTAATTTAGTTCGTTCTACTGCATGTTCTGAGGTGGTGCTTGTACTCCCTCGTGAGTAAATTTCTTATTTTCCGTTCAACGTTTGCGATGTCCGTGTTTGACCATTTTACTCTCCTAAATGAGTATCCCAAGTACCGACATAGCATATGTATTAATAGCCTTAAACAAATTTTTTTCTGTTAAGTTTTATTTTTATTAACAATCTGACCCTCTTTCTAAACTCCTCCGTTAGCCCAGCCTTCATTGCCTCATGTGCTATTCGCTGCGTTTGTTTCATCGCTAGATATTTGTAGGTGCTCTCTTTTCTCATTGGTTCTATGTTCTGGCCATCCTGTAATTCGAATCCGCAATGACGCATCTGACCTTTAACAATGTTGACTATGCGGCATTTATCTAGACCAAACTGCCTTCCTATATCAGCCGAAAATCCTTCCACGATTTTGAGCATTTGATCCAGTTGGTTTTTAGTAGCTCGGTATCAGTTTTAGATCATCCATGTAGAGCAGGTGTTTGACTTTGACTTCTCCATCATTATTGCTCTTGATAAAATATCCATAGCTGGCCGAGTTTAACCAGTGAGACAGAGGGTTCATAAAGGACTTAATGAGTCTGCCTGAAATATACCTCTTCTGATGGACATTTCTTTGGTGGTGATAGAAGCCTCATTGTAATGTATACTGCTTTGCCAAGTGTCATGACATGCTATAAAAAATTTATAATGGTATTATCAACCTTGTATTTTTCTAATATGCGTATTGCCATTCATGGGGCACAGAGTCGAACGCTTTCTTGTAGTCAATATAGGCCATGTACAGATTTTTGCGTTTGGCGTAGGCATGACTGGAAATGACCGAATCGATAATCAGTTCTCCTTGCATCCCACTGCATCCCGATCACATCCCTTCTGCTGCACAGCTATAATGTTGTTTCGCTCGCAGTGATCGTATAGCTGTAGGGCTATACATTATGTGATGACTGTACAAAGTGGCCAGGCGCGTAATTGGTCGATTATTATTTTTATTATTATTAGTATTATTATTATTATTATTAGTATTATTATTATTATTAGTATTATTATTATTATTATTTATTTATACACTGTTCTACAGGGAAAGCCCATATACAGAACAGGAGAGTAACGCAAAACAATAATACTAAGTTATTTAAAATACATATTAGAGGAAGTACAAGATACAAAAAAAAGAAAAAAGATATACAGGCCCAGGTAGTTTAAACAGCATAAACATCCTTTACCATAATTGACGTTTTATATCCATTACATTACAATAAAATATATCTAGCTCATTACTAATTCTATCATACAAATGACACATATTATATCATTTATATGATGATTATGCAGATAGAACAAGTTGGTGGATCTAGAAATTTGACGAGGAACTTTAAATTTCAACATATGTAATAATTGCTCACACTGTATTTTATTGCTTATGATTTTATACAGCGCAACCACAAGTATTCTTGCCTAACCTGGAGACTTTTAAAATTATATTTTTCTAGCAAGAGGTCATGAGATACTCCTATAGATGGATAAATCTGTTCATTTTGAAAGTTCAAAAATTTGACGAATCGTCTCTGCACCGTCTCTAAGCGATGCATCTGATAAACAGGACTCCATATGATTGCAGCATATTCAAGTTAAGCGCGAATAAAAGCATAATAGAGATATTATATAGTCTCAATGCGCTCAAAGTCGATATGATCATTGAATGAAAGCGATGAATCAAATACTACTCCCAAATCAGTAAAATTGTCTGGTCTCATCAATATATTGTTATCTATAGCGTAATCAAAAACTACTGGATTCGTTTTTAACGAGTTTTACATTACATTGTACTTGCCAGGATTAAGTAGCAGAGTATTTTTGTAGCACCACCTGGTTATACCATTTAGATTTTCAAGAAGCTGTTCATAATAGACTTAAGTGAGGATTATATTTTAAGGTCATATGCATATAGCAAAAAGTCAACGTCAGTTACATTACTAATATTATTTATAAAAATATTGAATAATAAGAGACCAAGAGTAATGACTGAAAGATTTGTGACTGTTGAACGACCACTCACAAAACCGTGTTGTTGAGTAGCTATGATTCCACTAACATGTTGATAAATTGATTGTTGCAGCAAAATCTCAAACACTTTAAAGAAATTACAGATAATAGAAATTGGACGAAAATTTTCAACTTTAATTCTGTAACTCTTCTTGAAAACAGGACATACCTTAGAACATTTCCACATACAGATATTTATTAATACTGTGAGAGGATACGCCAACACAGAGGCACAATCACTTAAAATGAGCGAAGGAATATGATCTGGCCCTTTGGTGCGTTTGGGCTTTATTGACTTTAAAGTATTTAAGACATGACTTTTATCAAAACCGTTTATATTTGAGTGAGAAGATTGAACATCATTTATCGTAGAATGTGTAGCTGTTGATTGTGTATTAGGAACTTTGTTGGAGCGTTTACTATTATAAACGTAAGCCCAGAATTTGTTAGAATTCGTGGATATTTCTGATTCAACTGTTAGATTATACCGCTTATGAGAACTATCTATCGCATTTTTAACATTTGCGCGAATACGCTTCAATTGTTCAAGTGCTTGTAAACAAGAATTGTTTAAGAGATTCAAGATTCTCACCGTTCCGTATTTATTTATTTATTTATTTATTTATTTATTTATTTATTTATTTATTTATTTGTGACACTAGTTTCTGTACATATATCGATAAGAAAAACGCATTCATCTATTCATTATTATACCACAAGGAACTGCAAAAATCTTGTTATCTCTTATTCTAGATTGAGAATTACACAAACACATAAACTTGACTAGCTATCTATCTAACATTATTATGATTATTATTATTGTTAACATTATTAATGTTGTTATTATTATTATTATTATTATTATTGTTATTAACATTATAATAATTATTAATATTATAATTCATTTTATTATACTTGTATACTTTAAGCAAACAACACGCGAATCTCTGAGCTCTTGTTATACTGTTTAGTCAAGGTTAACTTAATTTTAATTTTGTTAAAATGCCAGACTCCCGTGATGGTAAAATGGATTTCCAGACTTTGAACAACAAGCAGCTTCCACTAAAAGAAAATTTGAAGGATTATTTTCAAATCTAATACACTTAAATTAAAACTAAATTGAAGAACTAATTGGCATTACAAAGAAAAAAAAGAAGTAATGATAAAGAACCTGTTACTGTCGAAAAAAATGACGACGATTTTACACCTGTTTATTATAGCAAGAAAAACAGTACACATATTTCCATAAACACAACAAACAATTATACAGGGAGACAAAAATGTACCAACTTCTTTTACATTAACACTGAAGCAAATATTAATTTCAGAACTCAAATGGCAGATATTTGGGAGGAAGCCAGACCTAATAATAAAAACGTTATTCTCAAAACAAAAAGAGGATTCCTGCTGAAAAGCAATACACCAAAAACTATTCTAAATAATGAGTTAAAAAAACTGAAAACAAATGGCAAAATTACCAATTTTATGGAAACCAATCACTATACGGAAAGAACTCACGAAAATAGACTTCCTCAACAAAGCTATTCCTGTGTAATCGCATCAGTGGAAACCCACCCACATCACAGAGAGCGAAATTCATAATAAAATTAGAAACGATTTTGGGGAATTCCACTACTGCAAGCGTACAATTTCCAAAAATACTAATTTATCAACAGGATTTATCAGACTCATCACAGAAGATATCCGCTGATACGAAAAAATTCTCTCAGAATTCTATTCTATGTGTAAAATCCCTAAATGTTAACCACAAATCTGAGGATTGCAAGGAACAAACTAAAGGCACTAAATGTGGGGAGAATCATGCCACCAATAAATGCAAATCTAGTTTATTGCCCAAATGTACCGTATGTGGTGCTGAAGATCACCAAGCCTGGTCGTTTAAATTTTCTAAAAGACCTAAACAACCCATCATGGGGATTCGAAACATTCCGGTCAAAACATTAAATAAAAGGTCAGAATCTATGCCCCAGTTACTATTCACGACACTATTACAAACATTTATTTGCATAAACTTAATAACAACAAAATTCTCAATAGAGAAGAGCTCATAGAAAAATTGAAGAAGAAATTCATGCAAGAATACAGAATCGAAACAGCAGTCACTTTTGTCAGGAACAACTGGATAACATTTTGAAGTTTGATATGTATCTCGACGATCATCAGTCTCCCACTGAAACTTTGCTAGGAAGTAATGTTATTCAAATTCAATCCTAAAGTAAAGATACTTTACACCAATATTAATAGTTACATCCAGAGAAAATACATAATCAATCACACTATTGAAAAATTGGGATGTAATTGTGCATATTTTATTGAAACCAAAACTCATACTGAAGCAAATATATCATACAGAACTGGAATACTATTAGACAAGATGGTAACATTATTAATCAAAATATTCGGGGGGGAGCACTCGTACAAGTCCACCCTGGTTTAAAAATGAGAAAATAAAATCCATCTAGAATAAATGATCCCCGCAACAATGCCATTCACTTCAGTTTACCTTTTAAAGATGACGCGCTACACATAATACTAAGTTACTGTCACCCGCAAGCAAAGTTGGAGGAATTGATTTTCAAGATCACAATCAGGTATAAATACTACTATTAATATCGGAGATCTCAATCCAAGCACTCGCGCAAAACGCAATCAGGTTCAAACATTTATCCAGAGCTCTAATTTTATAAAAGCAGATATTCAACCAACATTTATCATGCCAAACAATGAAGATTCTATACCTGACTTGATTCCTTGTACAAATAACTTAAGAACTTGTATTGATAATATAGAAGTAATTCCTGACATAGGGGCGAATCACCTATCCATCGTAGCAACCATAGATTCTGTCATCGATTGCAATTTTGCAACACCTACATATAAATATCAATACCATAAAGCCAATATTGAAAAACTCAATGAAGAAATTAACGCGTACATGGCCAGCGTTGACGAAGAGAATATTACTTAGGACCAAATTTCTAACTTCAATGCAAAAATATTTTCAACAACGTAAGTGGTTCAATCAATAAAGAACATGGAAGAACATTCTATCGGCACATCAACAAACTAACTAAATACAAACAAAAGAAAAGTATTCCTGATCTCTTAGAAATTGGGGTCGTATACATAACAGACCAAGAAATGGTTAATAAATCCGCAGAAAACTTTGAGCAACATTATAACATTTCCACAAGTCCTTGCTTGACTTACAAACCTGGAACAGTGTAAATCGATGGCACGACCAATTTATTCAAAACTACACTCTAGACCGTGATGCTCCTACGATTGACGAAGAATAATATTTTAACATTTTAGCACACCAAAAAAATTCAACACCAGGTGCAAATAACATTCCTTGGAACATTCTTAAAAAACTGGACTATAATTCCACATTTTTCTTATTAAAATTTTTGAATTCTTTTATTAGGCATGGTCTCTTTCCAGAATACTGGAAGATAAGAACTGTCATCCTAATTCCCAAAGTGAACACTGACCACAAAAGAATCAACAACTATCGCCCAATTACACTCCTTCCAGTTTTAGGAAAACTGTTTTAAAAAACTGTTAAATCTCTGCTGATAGATCATCTAATACCCCCTTCCAGTTTGTTTTCAGAGAGCGTCTTTCTTCTCTACTCCCTACTACAATACTTGTTTGTCCAACGTGTTAAACTCATTAACCTTAAATCTGCCACAGTATTCCTTGATATAAAAAAAAACCTCTGATAGTGTTTGGCATAAAGGTCTTCTATTCAAAATGAATGAACTGAACATTCCACATTTTGTGATTATCATAGTTAAAAAAAATTTGGAAAAAGACAGTTAATGGTAAAAGTAAATAATTAAGTTCACAGCATTCCAGGGGGTGCCTCAGGGATCTCCACTGGCACCTCTTTTGTACATTTTCTGTTATGTTCTTATTTTTATTATTTTGATTCTTATTGTGATTTTTATTATTATTATTCTTTTTGCTATTATTCCTATTCTTATTTTTATTATACATCTTATTCTTCTTCTTATTATTATTATTATTATTACTATTATTTTTATTATTGTTATTGTTATTCTTAGAATTATTATTATTCTTGTTATTCTTATTCTTATCCTTATTGTTAGTCTTGTTCGTATTCTTATTCTTAGTATGATTCTCATTGTTATTATTATTATTATTATTATTATTATTATTATTTTTATTACCCTTATTCTTCTTCTTACGTCTTCTTCTTCTTATTATTATTATTATTATTAGTTAGCAATGCCATACCAATTTTCAAATCAAGAATAGTTATGCAGATATTATTTTCGTTTATGGATTTAGTAATTGTAACGGAATTGCCGATAATAGTGATTAGTATATTTACTAAAAGTCGCGTAAAAAATAGAAAGAAGTTTTCTTAAATTTATAACTATAGCAGAGAAAATGGGCGATTCCGACTGCAGATTTGCTAATGATACTAGTGATATATCAATTCATCAGCCAACATGTAACACTTTCGACATCCGCGACATGTCACCCTCAGTCATGTTAATAGTTAATACCTACCACAGATCATGCAAAATATTAGGTATATTTCGTAGAAAAAAGATTGCAGCTCTCAATCAGAAACACGATAATGGTTTACAATATCATCTTTAAAATTGGTCATAATATGATATTCTTCAGATGTAATAATACAGATGAGTACAAGTATATGCTGAAGAATTCACTAATTCTTTCATCCTCTCTATTCTAGACCCATTATATGGAGCCATCGAGAAAAATCATAATTGGGGTAGGCCATTTATTACTTGATATTTTCATTGTAACCAAAGTTTGTGACCTCGAAATAATACTTCAACAAAAAAGAAACAAATGATTCATTTAATATCATACAGCAAAATTTTATGTAACATTTGCGGTTAGTTGTTCACTTTTTTATGTTATAAGATTTCTCAGTTCTTCTGGATTATGAATTATATGCATGACAGTGTAAGTCTTTTTTTTAAAGAGTTGACATGTGGCATTAGACATGTGAGCATCTTCAATATATTTAGCTGTATGTTTAGACGGCCGCCTACTTTCAGTTTTTCAATCAACGCCACCAGTCTTGCATAAAATTTGTCAAATCATTGTAAAAACCATTGTAGTCAAACATCAGGATATTCTTCACGAAAATCAGACATCATTATGTAATTGAATGTTGCCACTCGCCATTTACTTTCACACGTATACGGTAGTAACATTCGATAACTTTGCTTTTAGTTATGTGTTGAATACTGTTTTTTAAATTTAATTTCCTTAGAAATTTCGAAAAATTTTACACAAACGTTCAGTTTTAATTTCAAGGTTAAAATGTAATTCCTTGAAAGTGGTTAAATTAACGACCCAAATCACTTAAAAATTATCTATCATTCCGATCTTAATAAGTGCTCATTGGGGATGAATTGAGTGATAAATTAACAATTACATCGGAAGTTCCACAAGGAACTATTCTAGATCCAACTTTATTTTTAATATTTATTGATTTACTCTCATATAATGAATGCGTTATTCTTTCCTATGCTGATGATATAGTTTTGAATTGTACAGGAAATACATGGGAAGAGGTTTATGATAAGGCACAGTATGTATTAAATGATGTAAACAATTGGATTGATATAAATAATATATGTTTAAGTATATCTAAAACAAATGATATTGCTATTTCTCCGACAATAGCAACATTAAATCAAAATCTTTTGCCTTTAAAATAAATGGAGCTGAAGAGATTGTTTAACAGGATAACCATATAAAGTATTTAGGGTATACATATTAATAAACATCTTAAATGATTACCGCACATAAAATACACAGCTAAATGACTAAAAAAAAATTACTTATAAATTCTATACATTATGCAATATTTTAAATAATAAAATCTTATTAGCAGTATATAACAGTCGTGTGGAATCTATAATTAGATATGGTATCTGCGTGTGGGGAGCAATTTACTCTTAATACTTTACAAAAAATACAAGTTAGTCAAAACTTCAAACATATATAAATCGAATAAAATTTTAAATGTAAAGGGACTTTATATAAATGAACTTCAAAAATAATACATCATAACAATTTAAAAAAAATCAATCATATGAAAACGACATCATACATTGCAATTCTATGCATACCGCTTTAATAAAATAATTTGTCAGAAAACTGTTTTATATAATGGTATAAAAATATACAAAACCATTCCATCAAATCTTAAAACGTTGCCTTCAAAACTCTTTAAGAAAAAAATTAAAAATTATATTATTGAAAGCTATGATGCACTGGCTTTAATGTTAGTGTAATTGAACAGATCTATTTGTTTTTGTTTAGCTTTTTTTTATCATCTATTTATGATTTTGTTTTTAATTTCCATTATAAATGTTTCCATTTGCCATAAAATGACTTGTGATAAAGATAACAAACTTTGGATTGTACAATTTAGTTTTACGTTTAATTAATTAAAATAAGTATACCTTTCTATAAACATGTTACATTTACAATAATTCTATACATATGTTACATTTAGAATAAAAAAATTGTAATATTAACTGTAAAGTGCTTATTCTATAGTTCTCGCCATTTACTTAGATGTACCAAATCGAATCTAGTGTTATTTTAACTCCGCCCGAGCGACAACCATTGGTCAAACAAATAAGGTTCCATTGGCAGTGGCGTCGGTACTTATCGTACATTTATTTATTAACTTCACGAGTTTCTCCGTGTAGACGAAGCTTACGCTTGTTTTCACTTTGATGAGACATTATCAAAAGACTAAACCTAGCCCGCTACTGAGTACTTCTTGTGATTGGGTGTTCGTTCGAGCGCACTTAACCAACTGCTGTCTTACGTGAAATAATAGATATTGCTGTCTCGCTTGTCTAGTACATCTAAGTAAAAGGCGAGAACTATAACATATTGTATTATTTATTCAATTCGTGTCAAATTTCAAAACTCTTCAACTTTTGCTCAAAAAGTCATAATGTGTAGTGTATTACCAATATAATTCGTCCTCTTATTTTCGAATAACATGTCTAAATATATTTATTCTTTTTTTAAGGTCTCTGTCGAGCACATAAGAAGATTCATTCTGGCCTTGATAATAGAAAGTACGCATGTGACATGTGCGACAAAATGTTCGTATCAAAAAGTTATTTACAGACACACCAGCGCATTCACACAGGAGAGAAACCGTTTATGTGCGAAGTTTGCGGCAAAGGGTTTTTGACAGGAGTTGACCTCAAAATTCATTCGACAATGCACACAGGCGAAAAATCTTTCGTCTGTGAAATGTGCGGAAAGGCATTTGCTAGGAGAGATGCACTGAGATGTCACAGGAGATCGCACACAGGAGAACGACCATACAGGTAACACAATTTTTAAAAATCAAATTACGATATCGGAAAAGAGATACAAATTTCTAACTTGAACAACAAACGACATTTGACAGTTGATATCTGAATTACTTTCTTAGAAGGAAGAAATGTTTTTGTCAAAATGGACATTTTACGTTTCCTTAACTGGAAATCAAATGCAATTCCAAATGTTGATAGTTGAGAGGTGATATTTGACCTTTACTTCTTTGTTGGAATTCTTTTTTGTAAAAAGTTATGTTGTTACATTTTGATTTTTCTTGAAATCAAATACAAATATCACATCACTTCCGGTTTTAGCATTTGGGTCGTTAAAACGTACCTAAAGAACGTCCGTTATCTGTTGCTTATCACGGTTTATTTATGAACAAAAATCTCAATAAAATTTAACTAACCAGTAGCAACTCGTACATTATAAATTCAGTGATTAATAGTGCAAAGAGGATCAATACTCAATAAGTCAAATAGAGTTAAATAATTTACTCATTTAAAAGAATGCTACCTATTGAATGCCATGGAAAGAAATAAATCTGCAAACGCAAACGTCATAAAGTCATATTCCAATGCAGTTAACTCATTCAAATGCCCATGTACACAACAAGCTGAAGTACTTAGTGCATTACAAGATACAAAAATTCACGAATATATCATTGCTGTAGTATCCATAATAGTACTGAAAAATGTTTAATTTACTTCTAGAAATGCAAACAATAGAATTTGTATATATCTTGCATCAATTCAACTAGTTGACGACTTAATAAAAAATAACAATAGCAATAAATACACACAACGTCAAAAGTCTTGGACCCCCTATATATCAAATGATTTGATTAAACCCAGTTATTTTTCTTACTGTGGTAAAAAATTACATGTATTTAAGGAACAAAAAAGGCAATAAAAAGATGTCGATAACTAATCCTTACTTTATTATCAATGTTTTTAGAAATATTGGCAGTGATAGCATATTCAGCCAAGTGACTAGTGTATTATTTCTTTTCATTTTTGTGGATTATAATGCCAGGACGTGAAATTTCTCAGTTTATTCGAGCAAGAATTACTGCTTTACACGATGCAGGACACTCTAATCATCAGATAACGGAAATCTTGGGCATTCCTAGATCATCTGTTGTGCGAATAGTACACAGATATCAAGAATTTGATACAGTGGAAAACAGACCACGTAGTGGACGTCCTCGAGTGTCTGGCGAAAGGGAGGATCGTTATTTGGTGCAATATGCCCGCAGACACCGTACAGCTTCAGCTTCAGCTCTTAGGAGTCACTTTCAGGGTACCTTTCGCCGTGTTATATCGACACCTACAATTCGAAGACGACTCCATTATGCAAATTTACGTGCTAGAAGACCATTACGGGTCCCCACTCTACTTCCAAGACATCGTGCAGCACGTCTTCAGTGGGCGCGAGAGCACAGGGGTTGGCTTTTGCAGCAGTGGAGGTGGGTGTTATTTACAGACGAAACCAGAATTGGTCTGGTGAGTGATGACAATCGGCAAAGAGTATGGAGAGAACCAGGTCGTCAACAGAGACTTAATTTCGTCCGCGAAGTTGCTCCCTATCAAGGGGGTACCGTAATGTTTTGGGGGGGAATAATGTTTAACCGCCGTACCCCATTAATTCGCATTCCACAGAATATGACCAGCCAAATTTACGTCGAACAAGTTATTACACCCATTATCAATCCCATAGGAAACGAATTAGGCGAAAATTTTGTGTTTATGGACGACAACGCCCGACCACATCGCGCAAGAAGGGTTCAGGATGCACTTGAAGCAGGACATATCAATAGACTGAATTGGCCAGCCAACTCGCCTGATATGAATCCTATTGAAAACATGTGGGATTACATTGCTACAGCCATTCACAATCGAATCAACACACCCCAGACTGCAGATGAGTTAGTCATAGCGGCGGTAGAGGAATGGAACAATATTCCACAAGACACTATCAACCGCTTGATTATTTCAATGCACAGACGTGTCAATATGTTATTGCAACGCCGAGGAGGTCATACCGACTATTAGTCAGTGTGCAACATGTTTCATTACTTTTTTTGCTTCAATACATTTTGTCAACAAATTCACACATTCGTTAGTTTTTAATTTTCTAAGTATCCCAGTTTGTGGGAAATACTCCTTTCACAAAAAATAACTTAAGAAAACAATATACTTTTTTAAATATATTTTGTTTTTCTATCAAAATATTTCTTAAACCAAACTGTGTGGGGGTCCAAGACTTTTGACGTTGTGTGTATAAACAACATTGACATTCGAAAACTCCTAACCCATCTCTGAGACTAAGCTCTGCTCTGTCCTTTGGTGGAACGGCTAAGTCGCTCAAGCAATTAAAAATAGTAAAAGTGCTTTCAACGTTTTAAAAAACCACAATACTCTAGAAAATTTAATTCAATTAAAAAAATTTAGAGCTAAAACACGTTTCTCAATTAAAAAGAGCAAAAAATACTCATAAATAAATCAAAGTATTCCAATCTCGACAGTTTGGAACAAAATTAGAAAAATAAGAGGCTATACCACTTTACACCAAATAGACACTCTAAAATATAACAATCAAGAAACCATTCCAAAAATATGTCCTAATATCTATCAAGAAAATATAGTGACAATAATTACAACGCTACATTCATTCAATATAAGAAGCAAATTGAAAGAAAAGCGAGAGCCAAGACGAAGGAGACTTAAACACCCCTATATATATATTTTAACCTAAATTCCTAAGAGTTTGTAGACTAGATGTCACCTATGGTCCATCCTAGTTTTTACCGCAATTTGCTCACTTTTTTGTTGTGGCTACACAGCACAGCACTGACTCTGCTGGCACTAACTTAACACTTACACAAGCTCAAACGGTTTAGTTCTTTTGAGCATCGCATCTGGGGTTGGTTGTCTAGAAGCTGGAGCACTTCAAGGTTGGGATGTTTGTGGAGCCTATCTTCATGTCTCCTGGCTACTTTCTTGATTTCATCTGTAATAGATTCGACTTGGAGGTCTCTATGTAAATCGTAGTTCCGAACAAACCAAGGAGCACCTGCTATATTCCTCAGTATTCGGTTTTGTAACGTTTCTGGGCATCTATAATTGCTTTGTTTGGTACAACCCCATAGTTGGAGGCCATAAGTCCACACCGGTTTCAAAACCTGTTTGTAAATCAGCAGTTTATTCTGAATGGAAAGCTGAGAGTACCTTCCTATCAACCAATACATGTTTTTATACTTAATCTTCATCTGTTCAGTTTTATTTTTAACATGTTCCTTCCACTTAAGTTTGATGTCCAAGTTTAAACCCAGGTATTTTGCTGTTTTCTTATTAGGAACAATACTGTTATTTAGATTAATTGGAAGATAATTTATTCTTTTGTTAGTAAAGTTAATATGGCCTGATTTATCTTCATTAAATTTTATACGCCATTTTTTAAACCAGTGTTCTATATTATTTACTGCATTTTGTAGATTGGCCGTTGATTCTTCGATAGTTGCTCTTACTGCTAAAACTCCTGTGTCATCAGCAAATGTGGCTAATATTATGCTTTCTCGCTCCGGAATGTCGGATGTATACAAAAGATATAGTACCGGTCCAAGAACACTACCTTGTGGGACCCCTGCGTTTATTGGTTTGAGTTCAGAGTACTCATTTTCCATTTTAACTCTAAATGTTCGCTGGTAGAGGTATGACTGCAATATTTCAACCAGTTGTACAGGAAATATTTTCTTGAGCTTCATTATCAGGCCTTGGTGCCATACTTTGTCGAACGCTTTAGCAATATCCAGAAATATAGCTGAGCAAATTTTTTCTTCTTCCAATGATTTCTCTATTTCAGTTATAATCCGATGGATCTGATCTATAGTAGAATATTTATCGCGAAATCCAAATTGGTGTGATGGTATAATATTTTTTTGTTCAATTATATGGTTCATTCTTTGTAGAAGCAACTTCTCAAATATCTTTGAGATTACAGGTAGTAAAGAGATTGGCCTGTATGAAGTTAATTCATTGCTAGATTTTCCTGCTTTAGGTATCATTATTACTTCTGCAGTTTTCCATAGGATGGGAACATATCTGAGCCTAAATGATGCATTAATTAGAGGAGTAAGCTTTACTATAGCTTTCCTGGGTAATTTTTTGAATATCTCACCACTGATCAAGTCAAATCCAGGAGCTTTTTTTGCATTGATGTTATTCTTTATTACTTTATAAACTTCTTTTGTAGTTGCCAATAGTTTGTTCTCAGATTCAGTGGCTTCCTGTTCGTCATCTACTTGAGTTTCCTCGGGATTTGGTTGAAAAATATTTTCTAAATAGTCAGCGAAAGCGTCCACTTTCTGTTTGGGATTTCTTGCCCATGTCCCGTTTTCTTTTCGTATAGGAGGTACATGCTGAATTGGCTTATTTATCTTTTTGACCGTCTCTCTCTCTCTCTCTCTTTTTTTTTTTTTCTCTTTCTCCTGATGAAATTTCTCTAATCTTTATTCAGAACCACAAATTTCTTTCACTCTGGTGAATTAGTTAGTTATCGACCGATCTGCCTAACCAGTACTTCATGTAAAGTAACATATATATATATGTATATATTTTTTCAGAAATAATCAAACTATGATACTATATAATGCGAAATAATATTTTCATTATAATTTTATTTTTACCAATACAACGTATTTATAAAGTAATTCGAAATATTTTGAATTTATTATATCTAATAATTGAACACAATTATACAACAACAAAATGCACCAGCAGAGCCAGTTGTCTTGGACAAGTAGTGGATAATTTTCTAATTTTCAAATATTGCCAGAGTTAAATAAAAATATTGGAAATTGCGATGGGAAAAGTCAACTCTTTTACCACACTCTATGCAAATGATTCAACATTATTATTTACTAAAAGAGATACTCCTTAGTTGCAAAACAAAATTAATTCCACATTAAACAAATTATCATTAGATGGATGTCTGTTGTTTAACATGACAAAAACCAAATATCTTAGTTTTCATACTTCACAAAATGGGAAAATTCTGATTTTAAATATTAACATTAACAAAATCGAAATTGAAGAAGTAAATATAAAATTTCTGGGTGTACATTTTAATGCTAATTTGTCGTTCCACATACACTGTACTAAACTAACTAAAACCCTAAACTCAACATACCAAATGAGGAATTTCAAAATACTCTAAATTTGCAATATATCAGGTAAATCTACTTTGCAAAAGATGTTCTTTTAACTCAAATAAAAATAGAAATGTGCATATACGCAACAAAGAAGTACATACACATAACATCTGACAAAATACAAAAAGTATATTGTCGAATCTTGAAGTAAGATCTATCTGTAAAGCGAGTTTCACGTATTAATAAAATGTCAATTTTGGTGTGATGTAGAAATATTTCGACTTCGTCTTTATGTCGGAATAGCCCATTGGCATTCTCTTCTGCAATTTTGATAAAGCTGTTGAATTTTAGTCACAAGCGTGGTAAGCAGTTTAGAACCATACTGTTCTGTTGTATAAGTTGATGAAACATATTTTCGACCTTTTCTAACAACTTTGCTCATTATGGTGTTTATGTTGGTCGTTTGTTTAGTGTTGATTTTAGTTATGTTATCGTAGCTTATGGGGTGCTGCCCCGTATATTGGGTGTGTGTTAATGGTACTGCCTTAGTGGTTCTTTTTGGTACTTCATTTGTGTTGTGTTGGATATTCAGTCTGTTATTCGCATTGTTTGGTTTCAAAAGTTTGTGGTAGAACTCACAATTTTTATAGTTAGCCGGATGAGCTAAGTTGCATAATGTGCATTTAGCAGGGGTATCATTGTTTTTTTTAAAGTCTGTAGTGTTGTGTGGTTCTACACATTTTACGCAGACATATGGTCTGTTGCAGTACGTTCTAGAATATCGATACTGGTGGCATCTCACACTTTGCGTTATACAGTTGATTCTTTAGGGGGATTATTTCTACCATTTATTATATTTCTGATTTTATGTCCCCTTTTGAGCAATTCTTCTTTGATGTCTTCAACTTTTGTTATATGATGCAAATTTTTTAAGACTATTCTGTATGCGCTCTCCTTTGTTGCTGATACGTGTGATGCACAACGTTATTGCATTAATTTTATTAGCTTTCTGTAAGTACCTGCTGTGTCGCTGTTTATTTTGATTGTGTTGTCTGCTAAGCATTTAGTGATATACTATTTGTCTTCTACTATAGTTCTGAGCTTTTTAACCATCTCTGCATAGTTTATTACTCCGTAGACAAATATCGGTGGGGGGTTTAAGAGCTTTGCTTACATTTTAATTTAGTTCTCTGATGTCTTCATTTGGTTCACTGATGTCTTCATGTGGTTCACTGACGTCTTCATTTAAGACATATAAGACGCTATATTTATTGCTTGTGCTTGCCGCTTTTGGTTTTCACGACTTGCCAAGGATTTTCTTCTCTAATAACTGCTTCATTCCAATCATATCCTAGGAGTTCTTCTTCATCACTGGTAGAGGACATTCTGTATAGGTATTGATTATTGTTTGGTGTGTTATGATCTGGTGTTGCGTGATGCGTAACTACATAATTAGATTGTGACAAGTATGGTCCACTATTGCCTGGCGTTGGCTGTGTGATAATTTTATTTGGGAAGAATTATTGTGACATTTGTATATTGTAGTTTGGTACGCTATTATTGATTGGAGCAACCTGTATGTTACTGTTAAATGAGACACTATGAATGTTATTGTTGTTTGGGATACCCTGTATACTGTTTGTGTTAAACATTGGTTGACTAATATGCAAACCTCACCCATTAAAAGATGGCGTTGAGTTAATGTCTAGTTTTTGTACCTTAACATTAGCTGATAATACTTGCTTTTTTGTTCTTTATCTATTTTTATTTTATCTCTGTTGTAGCACAAATGCTAACACAGTGATCGAAAATACGTCTGTAGACTACGAAACTCAAATTGGAAATGTTTCATAAAAATGCATGAATTAATGTTTGTGACAAAATCACGAGCGCATAGGGCGAAAATTGTTTTATACATTTTCATGAAAACGGAGTTTCATTGATCCAAATTTTATCGAAAAAAATGAACCTCATGTATATACTTCCAAAAAAATCATAGTTTTTAAATTCGCTGCTGTTATTTTTTAAACACATTTTTAATAATTGAGTAAAAAGTAAAATATATTTACGATTTCATGCGGTATCGTTGGCTCTTAACAACAAAAGTTTTCAATCAGTAACAGTATTACTTATCTGGGAGTAACTCTCGATAGAACAATTCTGTGGGAAGAACATATCGAAAGAACAATGCAGAAAGCAGAGAAAACAGTAAATATATTGAGATCAGTAAATTCCTACAGCTGGGGTGCAGATCCAGAAATTTCTCTATTGTTATACAGATCGTGCTTAAGGTCAATTTTAGATTATGGGGTAATTTTTTACAAGCAAGCGGCAAAAGGACATTTGGATAGGATCGATAAGGTGACCAATAAGTACCTAAGATTATCCATTGGAGCATTTAGAAGCACTCGTATAAGCAATTCGTATGCAGAATGTAGTGAAATGAGTATACAAGAAAATATTTGCGTGAAAAATTCTTATGGAAAATAATGGCCAAAAGAAACACTTTAATTGACAAAATACATCAACTATTTATAAATGACATAACCTTTCCATATTAGGAAAATAAAATTTTATTGTTATTGTGTGTAGCTTTTGAGAAATATTTAGAATTTAATGGAAAAATGTATAAAAGTAATTATATTCCTTGTTACCAAATGACCTAACTAACTTACCAATAATCGAGGTGTAATTTTTTGAAAGATTACTCTCTGTTTCCGGCATCTATAAGAAACACTATTTTCGTGGGTGAAATCTGATAAGTTTCCAAATTATCATCTAGTTTTTACTTATACTTCAAAAAAAGATAATGATTCTGCACTTATTATTATTATTATTATTATTTTTTTTATTATTATTTTCAATATATATAGCAGAACAGAAAGCAATATTAGAGACTTTCAATTATATTAATAAAAAAACTTTACTAATATTAGACTGTAAAAGTGCTTTAATGAAACTCAAAAATACAAATAGTAGAGACAACATAAATTACTTACACAAAAGCATTATAAACCCAATAAAAGAAAATTTTTTAATTGGGAAGGCTAGTTAAGTTTGTTTGGATTAAAGTTCATTTCGGAATTATAAATAAAGAGAAAGTTGATATTTTAGCAAAAAGATCAATCAGAGATCTGCAATCAGATGATATTAACAACTGTCCTTATGTATGTAATAATCTTTTTCTAATTTCAAAAATAGAATCAGGCAGGAATGGAATGATAATTACAATACAAACATACAACTAAAGGCCTTTTTTGCAAATCGTTATAGCCAAATATTCTAGTATAACCGTGGTTTAAAAATTAATCATTAAGAAAAGGTTTTGAAAAAACTATATCTAGAATATGTTTTAACCATATAGGAATACCATCACACCTTTTTAAAGAGAAAATAATCGATTCCCCAAATTGCGAGTGGGGACAACTGGAAACAGTAGAATATACGCTGCTGGCCTGCTCACAACACAGAATTCAAATTGGTAGCTTTCTGTACTTTAGAAGTAGTTTAGTTTTATAAAAAAATAATAAATCTTTGAATTATTGAAATCTAAAGATATTGAAATTTATAAAATACAATATAAACACACTGGTAATTTGGAACTGAAAATGTAAAATTGGTAGCAGTAGAACGAAAATTTGCTTTAGAAATATGTAAATAATAATAAAAAAAATACAGTATGCAAAAAAGTAAATAAAATGTATAAAAATAAAATAAATTAAAAAACTGTTATGGAAGCCATATTGAATTGTAATCCAAGTAAATAGCATTTTTTATTCTGATTTCAAAAATGTATCACAACATGGCCTTTGCTTTAACCTAAGCAATAAAATGTAAAAAAAAATCAAATTAATTTCGCTCTTATTCTTGATAAAGATAATTTTCTGCATCATCTAGTAGACTGCTAACCATTTTATTTCAATCTAGAACTGTTAAATAGTTTAATTTTAAATGTCTTATTTTTTCTGTTGATCGAATTTCTTATTTTTACTAGTGTTTTCTTATTTTTTTTATTAGTTATAATTGTCAATTTGTTGCTTTATTTTGTGTATTGGTTAATTTTTCAATTTATATTTTCTTTCATTTCTATTAAAGTATTGCTGTTTGTGAAAACCTTAACGTTTAACATGGCTTTAAATTATAGCAACGAGGAAAAATTGGATATGTTAGAAGCATACTTTGCAACCCACAGAAATTCTACAGATGCTGCAAACATGTACGAAAATAGATTTTTGGAAAGAGAACAACCAAAAATAACTTATTTTAAAGATTTTGTGCTAAATTTGCTAAACCCAAACCTCGTAAATATGCAGCTGACAACGAGGAGCGAAATAATGTGTTACAATTCACTACTAATAACCATGACTTAATCGGTTAGAAAAATTAGCGATGAAACAAATCCTTAAGTCTTCAAGACTTGTGCAAGGATTAAAGCCAGTTGATTTTCCACAAAAAACAAATGGTTCGACGAATCTACATTTACCAATAACTGAGTTTTTAATAGGCTTAACTTCAAACTAGATTTGGATTACATGTTTCGTGTGTCGTAATAAATAATATAAAAAAATATAATTTTATTTAACACATAGAATTATTATACTTTTAGACAATTAACTAACCATTTATTTATAATTATAATTTAAATGCGGCATGTTATCTTGAGCTTTTACAAAACCAAATAATACCAGATATAAGAGCAGCTGTGGGTAACTTGGTTTATGCATAATAATTGCTCAGCGCATAATATCGTCGCTATTAAAAATTTCTGGAAAAAAATGGACATTGGAGATATTTTGTGCCCTGTGAGATCCTAATATAACTCCTCTTGGCCCTTTTTGTGGGAACATGTCAAATACAGGACCTACGCGTTTGAAGCTCCCATAAACGTTGAAATTCAGAAGAGAGAGTTCAAAACGCTTTTCACAGTGTAAACAGAAACACTTTAAGAAGAATGATACGTTTTTTATTTTTAAAGATTTCTTAATGTATATCTAGTATTCCTAAAATTACTTGAGTACTTCATTTCCCTACTGATTTAAGCCACCGAGTCTGAGTTTTCATTATATCTCTCTCCTTATCAGAGCTAAGACACTGTTTTCTGGTGCAATTGCAATTTAATTTTGATCCAAATTTTCTTTAATGTTAAAAAATGTTTTACTAGTTAATGTTAAATTTAATTAAATTATTTGTTTCAACCCTTACTTTGTGGAATTTATCCTTAATAAATATAAAAAGATAAATTATACTTATCTGAATTTCCACAGTATTACAAAACTTTTTAAATTATCTTTTCTCGACCAAGTTTTCGCCTATTTAATATTGTTTACGAGTCACATAATATTGACAGATTTCTTTTAAGCATAAGTAACTTTATACCATAAACATTCCAAGCAATATGTACAATAATATTATTTTCCTAAAAATGTATTATATAAGTACCCAAGAGGTAATCTAAAATAATTAATTGTTCATTCTATACTATATACTGATGACATTTTAGATATTTCTTTATTTCATATTCCTCCAAAAAATCAAGTTCTTCTTTCTTGTCACACTTGTTTCATTATATTAATATCCCTTTTAAAATAATCCTTACTCATTGGTATTGAAAACGCTCTATGTATCATTGAATTATAAGCTGCTAATTTATATGACGTAGTGTGATTCCAGTTATAAAGGATAGTCCAATTTGTACAAACAACAGTGGAAATACTTCATATATGTGACAAGAAAGATCTTGATTTTTTGGAGGAATATGAAATAAAGAAATACCTAAAATGTCCTGAATATACAGTGTTGAATAATTAAACCTGAGAAGTTCAATTATTTTAGATTACCTTTTGGACTATATACCTATATAATACTAACCAAAAATATTTTTTAGAAAAAGGAGAATATTGTTTAGCTTGCTTAATAATGATTGGTTAAAATGTTTATAACATGAAATTATTTACGCTTATCAAAAATCTGTCAATCTTCTATTAAATGTAGAAAATGATGTGTCAACACATCGGAGCCTAGGTTGTTTGAATATAACTAAAAAAGCTTTGGAATACTGTGGAAATTCAGATAAGTATAATTTATCATTTTCATATATATTATGGATAGTTTCCACAAAGTAAGAGTTGAAACAATTAATTTAATATCATTATTTTGTATTGCAAACTCTCGTAACACAGCTTTTTGCTAGTTTTCAGTTAATTTATGATTTACTCGAAAAATTAGAATTTGCTATTACCTTCTCTAAATTCAAACATTTTTCATAACTCTATTGTTGATAAATACCATTTAGAGGACCAGAATCCGTTTGCCGAAATGGATGTAGTGTAGTAATGTAAGACATTATAAGAGAAATGGATCAGAAAAATCCCAAAACTGAAATGATCTACAAGGTATAATCGAAAATACTTCTGGGAACTTAGAATGAGAAAACATCTATTAATTGCATCAATCTGAGCAAAAAAAACTACTCATAATAAGAGGAGTTTTGACAGGAGCTTTCCAGATTTCCAATTTTAAGACACTGAGGCCAGAAGTCAGTTCTTATTATTGCGTTGTAGATGTGCAGCAGTTTAGTGAGGCCTTTTTTTGGTAATTCTTTTAGCATTTTCGCCGTAATTAGATCGACTCCGGGTGCCTTTTTTGTATTTAGGTTGTTTATTGCTTCTTTAACTTCATTTGGTGTAAATAATTTTAGTTTTTGTCCTTCTTGCATCTGTAGTGGTGTATTTAGGTCTTCTTCTATGTCTTGTACTGGATCGTCGTTTAGAGGTGTGAACACAGTTGCCAAGTGCTCTGCGAAAAGATTAGCTTTTTCTTGGTCGCTTTTTGCCCATGGCCCAGGTGGAATGACATTTTTGCGTATAGGAGGAGATGTTGTTGTGGGTTTCCGTCTGTTTTTTATTGGTTTCCATATTGAGTTATCGGTTCTTGATAATGTGGAGATGTAGATTTCAATTGACTCGTTTTTCATGTCTCTCAATTTTGTTTTTAATTTGTTGCTGAGGTTGTTGTAAACAGCTCTGTTGTTCGGTGTACGGTTTTTTTGCCAGGTTGTTCTAGCTCTTCTTTTCTGTGCTATTAGTCGTTTTATTTCGACAGGTATGTTGTTTGCAGTTTTCTTTGGATTTGTTGTAGGTGTTGCTGCTTTGGCCGCTTGTTGTAGTGTGCTAATAAATTTCGTACATTCGTTTTCTATTTCATGAGGATCCTTGAGTCTTGATGTTAGTTCAATAGTGTCCTGTATGTTTTGGCGATATTTGTCCCAGTTTGTCTTGAAGTTGTGTAGTCTGGGTTTGGGCTTTTTTATTATTGGGGCTGTACTTAGTGTAGCTATTATTGGACTGTGGTCTGAGGTTAGGTCATAGTTTGGTGTTATATCTGCATAGGTTGTCGATATCCCGTTGGTTATGAAGAAGTCCAGCAGGTCTGGTGTTTTGTTTGGGTCGGTTGGCCAGTATGTGGGTGATCCTGTTGAAATGTGTGAGTAATTATTGTTTTGTATTGCTTGTGCCAATTCTCTTCCTTTTGTTGTGGTCAGGCGCGAGCCCCATATTGTGTTTTTGCTATTGTTGTCGCCGCCTGCTATGAATTTGGGTCCTAGCGTGCGAAATAATGCCTCAAATTGTTCCCTTTTTATGATATGTCAAGGTTGACAATATACTGCTGTTACTGTGAAAAGTAGTTTTTGTTGGTAAAGTGTGTTTTGCTAATTAGCAATATATCTATTAGGTTGGTTTCCATGAATATTTTTATTTCTTCTTGATGACTTGGAAGGCCATTGGCATTCCATTGTGCTATTCTAGTGAACTTCGCCATTTTTATTTTGTTTTGTTTATTAGCGTTGTAATCAAATTGAGCACCATGCTGTTTTGCTGTATTAATTGATTAAAGAGGCTTCTGAATTCATTAAAAATTGTGTCAGTATATTAACAGAGTTGTCTATTTGGCTTGTGTTTTTTTTTGGTTGCTTCCGCGTAACTTGTTTGTAGTGGTGGTGGGATCGATTGTATGTTTCTTGTATATTTATTGTTTGTATATATTGGTGGTGTCGGTATTGCTTGAATGTGGGTTCCTTTATTTCCTTTGTATATTTTTTGATAGTGCTCATAGCCTCGGTAGTTTGCGGGATGATCTCCTTTGCATAGTGCACATTTTGCAGGGGTTTCTTTTGTTTTTCTACATGTTGTCGTATTATGATTTCCTCCACACTTTACGCATATGTATGGCTTATTGCAGTACGATTTTGAGTGTCCATACTGTTGACACCTAGTGCATTGTATTATATTTGCATGTGGCCTTGGGGGTTCGATGTTCACTATTATGTTGTGAAGTCCTGTAATCTTATAGACGTCCTTGTTGTTTGGGGCTGGTTCTAGGTCAACAAAGAATAAGTTGAGTGTCTCTTTGGTGATTCTGTGTTGTACATTGGTGATGTTTCGTACTTTGTGTCCTAGTTGTTGTAGTTCTTCTTTGATGTTGTCCAAGTTCGTTGAATGGTGCAGGTATCTTATAACAACTCGTCTTCTTTCAATTGATATATGTGGTGATATATATTTTTGTTTTTGAATTCTCGTACTAGATTCCGGTATGTTTCAGCATCTTCGCAATTTATTTTTACGACGTTATTGGCTAGACTTTTTGTGAAGTATTTATTCCTTTCAGCGACGGCCTTTATGCTTTTCTCCATCTCTTTATAATTTATCACCCCATGGACGAATATTGGGGGAGGTTTTTGTATTTTTGGCGTTTCAGTGTAGTTATTTGTAGTTTCCTCTTCTTCTGATAGTGTTTGGAACCGATTGTTTGTTTGGATTTCGTTTGTCGTTGTATTTTTTTTTTGCAGTTTTTTTCCTTTTTTCTTATTTCTTGCCATTCGTTTTGACTATTCGTTGTCCTTTCTTCTTCCTCCTCGCTAGTAGAGGACATTCTTTGTATGTGTTGTCCTCTGTCTTCGCTGTTTGTGTGTGATGTGCTTGCTGCTACTGACTGCTGTTGTGTTGGTGTAATTGCATAACTAGGTATTGTATGCATTGGAACTTGTTGGCTTTGTTGAAACTGCATATTTGTGAGAGCAGGTTGCATTATTGGTGGGTTTGTATTTGGGTGACCCTGTATATAATTGGCTTGTTGATAAACTGCTTGGCCTGTGTTATCAAAACCAATTAAGTTTCCTGTCGGATTCATCTTTTTGTTGTTCGTTTATTTTTCTTTGCGACTTTTTTTTTGCCGCTAGCTATTTATCATTTTAGGTAGATAACAAAAACACTATGATTTAAATTTATATGCAAATGGGATTCTCGAAGCACTTTATTCGCTTATCGGACGTGTTTATGCTTCGAAAGTCAAACCGATACTATAAAGGAATTCTGAAGTTTTTAATTATTCATTACTCATAAATTAATCTTAAGGTGCTCTTTAATAAGAAATCTAATGGGAAAAAAGGAAAATGACATTAAAACGTTTTTTAAATGTTTTCAAGAATAAATATCATACATTATTTAAAAAAACTTAGTATGATAAAATGTTGCTACTGGTTAGGATGTTTAAGTTTAGTAGTTTTCACAATTTTTAAGTTGAAAATAGTGCATTTTATAGGAAAAAAAACAATCGTCTTAAAACTAATGAAAGATGAGTACTGTATAAGACTAGAAAACAAAAATATAATTATTAATTTAAATGATATCTGTATATAAATAGAAAGGGTTCAGATTTACGTTAAAGTATTCTGACATAACACCTGCGACCTCTGCTTAAGGCTACGTACTAATTTATTAGTAATGTTAATATTGAGATTATGACGGTTTTATAAAGTATTGGAGGTTTTTGTTATAAAAACACTTTTTTTTTAAAACCAAATTTTATTTGCAATACATATAAAAAATGTGAATTAAATGTTATTTTGTATTCTTATGTGTACTTTGTCTCCCCTTTCTCATTCTTTGAATGTTTATTACAACGATGGCAATGTAAGAGTAACGTCACACTCCGCCCAGTTTATAGATGGTCTAAGCTTTTATATTATTTCAGTGTGAATTTGCAGGACCGAATTAGTAATTTTATTGTATTATTATACTATAACATACTTCACGCAAAGATTCTGTGCTATATAATTATACTTTGTCTAATGTAATTTTTGTACTGTTTCATGCCACTTTGCATTTTAAGTAGTTGTATCAAATTAATTAACTAAGGTGAAGAACCTCTGATTACCTTCCCCACAAGACTCCCTTATTTAACATAACTTTTACTTACTGTTCTTAATATTAACAAAAAAGAAAAACATATTTCAGTTATTATTTTATTTATTATATTTATTTGTGTTATCAACAATAAATTTTCTCTATTCCAGTTGTGACCTTTGTGGACAAACGTTTACACAATTTACACCGATGGCAATCCACAAACGATTGCACACAGGAGAACGACCATATTCTTGTGAAGTTTGCGGAAAAACGTTCGTCTCTAGGTCAACAATGATGTCACATGCCAAAAAGCACGTTTAGTAAAATCTTGAAAATTGTTTTTACCAGGACGATATTAAATACAAAAATTTGATTAAAAAAAGGTTAATTTTTTTTAACATTTGACATGATTTTATTTACCACATTCTCTGCTCACGTGTAACCATAACATTGATTATTTTGGTGGTAGAATGCGACAAATAAATTATTAAATAAACTAAAACTATGTTTTTTTAACTTATTTATATTAAAAAAAGATATTGTAGATCAGATTTTATCTTATACACATATTAGAAATGGGTTACACTGAATGATGGGAAGAAAATAAGGAAAGTAATATATTTAGATTTACGTCAACTCGAATCCTCCGACCACTTTTACTCGAATCTTTGCATGCAGCGGCAACGTGAGGAATGTTTAGATTTCTTCTACGCTCAATAAGCAAAATGTTCAAAATTATTTAGCAGTAGGTAATGCGGTAGACAACCCATTCCACTACTCCATAATACATTTAGAACATTCCTTTTATGCCAAATTCAACCCTTCTATCACTTAACAATTTTATTTATTTTTTTATTTTAAATGTAATGCAACTATTATAATTAATACTTTTATACTATAAAATAATTTTTTTATATAAATTTCTTAGCAAAACATTTCTATCAGTGTAAACAACTGCACATAGACATCTCACAATGCAACACATCACATAGCGGTAAAGCGGTCCGGGCAGCTCATCAAAAACAAAGCAAGTAGCTCCTTATTCGTTCGCAGCGATAAATCAATTAGTTTCAATGAAGTGGTATTTAGGGTTCATTAAATAAAAAACCCAAAAGTTTAAAGACAATTAGAATTTAAGTTTTTTTTCTAGTTTTACTATTTTATTAATTGATCCCGACTTTGAAGAAAGCAACTTTTTTCTTTTATTATTTAAAACGGAGATTTAATTTTTTATTTTTTAATATATTGTTTTTTTATTTCATTCTACTTTTCTACTAAAATTTTAATTAATTCTTCTACAATTTTAATTAATTCTTCTACCTGTTGTTTCTCCGTTTTAATTTCGAGACTATTTTTTGATAATTCTTCCTCTGTTGTCTTAAAATCGGAATTTAAAGTTTTGTACGTTTCTAAATTTTCTAGATGTACAAAGCAAAATGGTTTCGTTGATTTGCTGAATTGAACATGAAGGGTTGCACTCGGTTTTGCTCAGTTTCATGGTCACTGGCATGGATTGGGGTGACACCTGCTTGTTTGAGGGTGACATAGATTTGGCAGCAGGAGAAGCGAAAACAGGCTTTGGTGTTACTTTTGAAAAATCGGTTTCATCCATAAATAAAATAAATATATAATAAAAATATTAAATTTTAATTCCTACATATAGGAAACATAGTTACTAGAAATAAAATAATACTTGCATAAATTAAAATAAATAATTCCTAATAAGGATCTTTCCCTAGAACACATCCTATTTCAGTTTCCTCTATATTTGGTAGAAAGATAAGAGACTTTTTGTACCAGTAGCTTTGCTGAAATCTTGTGCTTCGAGAATATAGACAATGTAATAAAATTTCGAGTAAACTGTAACTTACTCAATGGCATGTAACCAATTAATATTGTTTAATTCCTAATGTGTTTGTTTTCACACATTCGATGTTTATTATTATTATTATTACACCTTGCAACTTACTTTTTTTTTAAATCCACTCAATAACCTATATCAGGTTGAAGTGAGGAAAAAAATACTTACTGTTTTTTTAAATCGGTATCAGTAGGCTCGATGTTTGATAATATATTTGCTTTGCTGGAGGTCATTGTAAGTTTGTACTAAATCTTAAATTCGCCTCTGCTTTATATATAAGTTACCATATACCACCAAATTTGACCTTTTTTGAAAATGGTTTCTGTTTTCCACTAAGTAAAATTTTACACATGACCAAAATTATTTCGTATAAAAATGCATAAAAATATCTGAAAATATATCAGATTCACTTTGTGAACCAAAGTGCATAAGTTTCTGTTATAAGCATAAGGAGGTAAGTATAATTCAGTCATACATGTATGAATTTTAATAATAATTTACTTTTTTGACCATTTGTAACAATGGTTTATTTTTTGTGTCCATTAAAACTGTGTGTATAAATAGGTAATGCAAAATATTTTAGAGACAGATAGGTGGTGCTAAATAAGTATATATAATGGGTCTCTCGCTTTCATAACTGAAAAATTGAAAAATGTTAAAACTTCAAAACTCACTGTAAATTAAAATTTTCAATTCAAGGTGTAATTAGAATTTTACCAAGCTGTTATTTCCACCAATATGAATTTTGAAATAACGTAAAATTTAAAAAAACTGAAATTGTTTTTTAATATAACTTTTAAAAATAATTCATTATCAATATTTAAAAAAATTTAACAGTAAAATAGTTTATTTATTTTAAAACCATTTTATAATTATTACAGATCCGGAATTAAAACAAAATAAAAAGTGATTTTTGATAACTTCGTATAATTTTAATTTAATAGTTTCATGTAATAGAAAATTATGTATATCATTTGTAGCATTTTCATATGCATATGGTTGCTTTGAAATATTTATTAACAATATTTGGGTGTCTATTCTTATGTTCAGTGTCTGTTACTATTAACAATGTCATAACACAATTAATTAAAAACATGTTTATATTCGTTTCACTTTTGGATTTAATAATGGTAAGGGAATTGTTGCTAGTAGAGAATATGCTAAAAGTTTTCTGAAAGGCGCTTATCAAATTGAAAATCATTTTCTAGAATTTTTAACTGCAGCAGGAAATAAGTACCATTTCCTACTGTGGTTTTAAATGAGTACAATAAAAGGAGATATTTAGGTGAAAAACAAAATATTTTGAATATCGTACGTAACAATACAATCCAAGTAAGTAACAATGAAAAATAACTTGTACCAATCAAAAAGTTCAGCGATTACTTTACTTTACCATTCAAATTCAATTTGGTAGCCGGAATTATCTAATTTTATACATAATTTTTTATTAGTTGTTACATAAAATTGTTAAATTAAAATTATACGAAGTGATCAGAAAGTAATTAATTTTTCTTTTCTTTTACAGTATTAAATATTGGAAAAGAACTAATAATTTAAAAGTTGTATTAAGAAGCAATTTTGTCTTTTTCCTTTAAAATATTAAATAATACAATAACAACTTAAAAATATGAAAAGATAAATTATAATTACTGAATTTCCACAGTATTACCAAAGCTTTTTAAGTTATATTCAATCGACCTAGGTTTCGCTGTTTTGACACAACATTTTCTAGATTTGATAGAAAATTGACAGATTCTTTATAAGCGTAAATAATTTCATGTCATAAACACCCCAACCAATCATTATTAAAGAATATTCTTCTTTACCTAAAAATATTTTTGGTTATTATTATAATTTAATAATAAGTTTAATTGTTCTTTTAGTACTTTATACTGAGGACATTTTAGGGTATTTCTTTATTTCATATTCCTGCACAAAATCAAGTTCTTCTTTCTTGTCACTTATATGAAGTAGTTCTACTGTTGCTTCAATTGTGTTATTAAGCGTAAGTTTGTGTTTAGTACCAATGAGGTGTTTTGCGTACTGTGACTTATCTGGTTGTTTTAATCTATAAGCTCGTAAGTGTTGACAGTTCCTTATGTTAAAATTTCTAAGGATCTGGCCAAGATAGATGGCGTTAGAATCCAGAGTTTGTAAATACCCGATTTTAAAAATTTATTAAATATACATTTTACGTTTAATAAAAATGAACCTACATTATTTCTTACTTTAAAAGATATTGTTGAAGATGTTTACGAGATATAATTTTTGATATATTTTTAAAATATCCCCAAAATATTTAATAATAAGTAATTGTTCTGTATGACCCGTCATCTTTAGGTTGTTTCGGAAAAATCATGTTAACAGCAACCATCTCCTCCTTTTTATTAATCAATCTATTTATTAGGTGTAATAGATAATTATTAAAGGTAGCGATTTGTTGTATCATACTAATTTCCCTTTTAAAATCATCTTTACTCATTGGTATTGAAAAAGCTCTATGTATCATTGAACTATAAGCTGCTAATTTATATGACACAGGGTGATGTGAGTTATAAGGGATAGTCATATTTGTATGAGTTGGTTTACGATAAATGGAATATTGGAGATTACAGTTTACTCTTTTGTAATTTATATCTAAGAAATTTATAGAACTGTTATCTTCAATTTCAACAGTAAATTTTATTTTTGTATGTAAACTGTTAATAAAATTAAGAAAACATCCAATTGTCTATCACTACCTGTAAAACCAGCCAAAACATCTTCAACGTATCTATACCAAAACAACACATTCCTGGAGAATTGCGTCCAATATCACCAATTTTGGCAAACATCTTTATGGATAATTTAAAACAAAACATTTTTGATTCTGGATATAACAATTCATACCTTCTAGCTGCAATACGACTGCAAAAATTTTCTTGTGCATATACAGAAACCATATCCCGCATTTCTTCATTCGTAAAATGATTGCGACGAAGCATTTCAATCGAAAAAGCTTTAAAAAATGCTACAATAGACTATAAGCTCACAGCAAAAATAATTCACTGACAAGAAATTACATTTACCAGAATCTGTAGATCCTTTATTAAACATAATAGACATGAAGTGTGATTAATCGTTGAAATTAGCTTGGTAAGAGGTTTATAAAAATGTCAAAATATACCGGGTATTCCATTAAAAAAAACAACTTTGATATGCTATGACCTTATGAAACACCCTATATATTACGAAAGAATTTTAAAATGCGAAGCTCGACTCTATCTATAACTTTTATTTAAAACATTCTTTCCTATTTCTCAAAATTCGGAGTATAAGTTGATCACCCTGTATAGTGTTTCATATGTATTTAGAGCTAATTTGAATGAATCAAGCCATTCTTTTATTCATTTTAATGCTTTTATAACTTTTTGTTTTACGGAATCCCAATTTACTCCCTCAAATAATAACAATGTCGTCTGCATATGATATACTGATCCCTTGTATGTTCATTTCTAATAGAGAATTCATACAAAGAATAAACAAAATGGGACCTATGACTGTTCCTTGTGGAACTCCTATTTCCGCATTGATTGGATCACTATAATTGTATCTTATTTTCCATCCAAAAATAAAATTTACTGTTGAAATTGAAAAAAACAGTTCTATAAATTTCTATCAAAAGAGTAATCTAATCTTCAATATTCAATTTATCGTAAACCAATTCCCTTCATAATATTTCTGAGGAACTTGGTGTCACTGTTACCATTGATAATCTGAATACCAAACTTATCAGGTTACAAGTTTCACATAAAATTAAAAAGCAACATCCCAGAGTGGTATGGGGGCAGATGAGATTGCTGAGCATGTCTGGTGGTTTGAATATGCTGAATTTCTGTTACCACATAAATGTGTTATTATGAAGACACGCAAATGGAAAGAAAATATGGAACAATCCCAGGTTTGTACGAAAAAAAAAAGATGTTCTGTGATAACCATTTTATAATAACTACTTTAGATCCATGTTTTGTATTCTAGAATTCCCAAAATTTGAATGAGGAAAATGATATAGATTTCGAACCGTCAACACCAGGGTCGTATGTAGATGAGGATTGGATTACGGCTCCAAGTTCTGCGTCAAATCATGATAGTGAAAGAACAACTCCTGTGCTTAATAAAAGAAAGAAGGGAGCAATTTACCAAAGTGTAGAAAATCCAAGGATTTGATCCACGTTGCATACCTTAAGAGAGCTACATGAAAATATAAAGAGCATAGTAATTCCTTTAAAGGAAGCAGAATTTGGGTCACATGTGGCCGAGGAATTATCCAAAATTACAGATTACCTTTGCGACGCAAAACATTAAATTATTAATATATATACACAAAATAATTTCTATTAACGCACACTCAAATAGTAGAACTTTATCATGACTAACTTTATATTTATTTACATTTTCATAAATACAAATAATTAAAAATTAAATTTTTCAATTGCTTTTTCTTGCCAAGGTACCGCCCCAAATCCATTGAAATATTCAGTAAATGGGTTTTTAACATGAATTGATTCATTTGATGAACGTTTAGCAGTCTTGCGTTCCAAAGGTGTTAAAAACACACGTTGTCTCCATTCTCCTTCAGTCAACGTAACTATAGTAGTCTTTTCTTGGTCAATCCCTTGTAAATATTTACTATGACATAAGAAACTTTCGTATCAGTTCCAGGCAAATAATCGTCATCCGGAAAGTTCTAACTATTTCTCTCAATGGCTTTAGACAATGATGCTTGGGTGAGCATCCACAAGAGCTCTTAACACAATGCTGTGAAAGCCTTTGAATTATAATAAAATGAACCATCACTTTTGTGGTCCGAAAGGCTATATGTTTACCATCTGAAGTATATTTAAGTTGAGTAAGTTTATATGAAGGTAATTTCACTGGCTTACCTAAAGCCCCTAAACACATAGGAAAATTTCATAATTTGTAGTATCTTTCAGCAATGGCAATAGATAAAGCGCCAGTTTAAACAGGTTCCTCTCCACTACCCTTTAACAAATTGAGACCATCCCTCATAATTTTTTACTTGTTCCCTACCACTTTAGAAAAATATATATTGTCATTTCTCAGGTAGAAAGACAGTTTAGCTTGTTAAATAAGAGTTTTAAAATGTGGATGTTCGTCTTTAAAGAAATAAAAGTAGTAGATTTGGAAAATGGTGTAAAAAAGTGATACATTCAGTAATCTGAGATTTGACGCGGATCATGAAGCAATTTATGGTGCAGTACGTAGGGGGCCCCGTATACACCGGAGGAATGCGTAAGTTTAGCTAAAAAGTATCAAAAAAGTGAAGACATCTGTGAATTATATTTAGAAAAAAAAATATGTTTACACGATTTGATACTTAATATAATGAGGACATCCGTAGTAATAGCAAACTCGAATTCAAATACCTGCTTGGTGTCCTTGCAATACCCATCTACTTTAACTCCAGCAATTTGGAACTCTTTTTCTCTAGCAGCATTGCAAATATGAATACCTCTTTACTATTCTTCCCAAACTAACCACTGAATAGCGATTTTCAATTTATTCTCGCGCCATCGATAACCGTATTTAGGAATAATACCAATCGTGTTCGGTTTAAGAAAATTTATTCGATAAACTTTATTGAAAGCTGAAGCTATTGTTGTTGTTTCCAGGAATGGGCAAGCATTAGTCTCATCTAACATAAGTTTGAGAAATTTAAAACATGACTTTGACAGTATATTCAGGGTCATAATATTCAAGAGACAACATAGGCCTGATATTCTATTGTATTGAAAAGGTAAGGAAAGTAACATTTCCTTAACTCTAAGAAACCAAAGGTCTTTGGAAGGTTGGAGAGGGCGATAGGGAAATAATTGTGTGAATCTAAAAATTTGACATTACCTACGACCGTTGAAATTAATTTTGTACATCTTGTAATAAGCTCAGGTATAATGTCGATATTGGTCAAAATATCATTCAAAAGAAATTGATGCTCAAATCCGCCACCATTATGAGCCAACACATTTTTGAATTTTTTACGTAATGTTAACACATTATGAAGGAAAGGGAAATAGTGTGACTACATTTAAAAATTTGTAAACGCACATCACCGTTTTTACAAATCGTAGCAGTGGAATCAATACAAATATCACAATATTGAGAAAAAACGCAAAGGTTAGGCTTGTGCAGAAGAGAACCATCAGCGTTAACCTTTTCCTGTCTTGTCTCAAAATCATAAAAAATAAAAGGCAAATCTTTTGATGGGGGATTTTTTAAATCAGTTAAAAATAATTTTTGGCAATTTAATGAAAACTCACCGCAAGTATAGGACTTGCTAGTAATTACAACTTTAAAACAATCTTCACAACGTAGTATTTGTTTACAAATATTCCGTTGTAAATGATTGTCAAAACATACATTACCACGAAAGGATCTTTTGCAAGAATTACATTTAACAGATATCACTGTTTTAGAAGAAGGTGGAGACTGATGACACCCTGGACCGGTTCCACCACATTGATGTTTACTTTTATGATAATAAGGTACATGACATTCCTGACAAAAAACTAACAAATAAATTCCACATGCTTGTTGAATATGAAGAAGATATATAATATGATAAGATCGCTGGAATGAATGGAAGGAAAGAAAAGGAGGAAGGTGAGAAAACTAAAATAAAATCGCCACCAGTAATCGTAGAAATGCAAATGAAGGACCACATAGAATTCATTAAGCAGGTGAGAGAAACTCTTATTAATAATTTATTTACGGTTCAATTTAACAAAAACAATACAAAGATTTTAGTAACAATAAAAACTATAGACAAACATTAATGAATCAATTAAAAATAGAAGATATAGGTAATTTTACTTATACAGATAAAACAGACAAAATAAAGAGGTTAGTAAAGAAAGCTGCTCGCTCCAGAAATGGACACGGAGGACATTATAAAAGAATCAGAACAAAATATAAAGGTTAAAATAATTAAACTGTACCATGAACCCAATATGTGTGAAGTCTGCAAAACACAAGAGATTGTAAAATGACCAAAAGGGAATTTTTTTTTTTTTTATTTAGGAGCATTAAATATTGTTCTTAGTATTTTAGATTGTACTCTTTGTATGATCTTGTTGTTGGATGGCTTCGAACAGCCTCATAGCTGAATTCCATGAGTCCAAATGGGCTTTATTATGCACTTGTAGAGCAGTAGTTTGTTTTCTGTCGAGAGTTTAGATCTTCGTCCTATAAGCCAGTTCATTTGACGTGTTTTAATGTTTATTTGGGTTTTCTTGGCTTGTATATGGGCTTTCCAAGTCAGTTTTTGGTCGAGAATAAGGCCAAGGTATTTCACTTTTCTGTCAACTGGTAGCTGTACTCCATTGATCGTTGTAGCGGGACACTCAGATCTCCGGTTGATAAAGGTCACTTGCGTAGATTTAGTTTCATTCACTTTCACTTTCCACCTACGAAGCCAGATTTCCAGTTGATTAAGGTGATTTTGTAGATTTGCAGATGCAGTGATAGGGTTTTCATCAACTGAGATTATACCCGTGTCATCAGCAAACGAAGCTAATTCTGTGGCATCTGTTGTTGGCATATCGGCAGTGAATATGATATATAGAAAAGGGCCTAACACGCTTCCCTGGGGTACTCCAGATTTGATAGGGTAATATGTAGAAGTTTCTGTGTTTAGTTTAATTTGAAAGTAGCGATCTGTGAGGTAGGATTTTAGGATTAAGTAATAAGGAGTTGGAAGGATATGTTTCAGTTTATATAGGAGGCCGTTATGCCAAACTCTATCAAAAGCTTTCTCCATGTCCAAAAAAGCAGCAGTACAGTATTTCTTTTCTTCGAAGCTAGTAAGAATTTTATTCACGATTCTGTGAGTTTGTTGCGTTGTAGAATGTTTTTCACGAAAACCAAATTGGTATGTAGGTATTTCTGCTTCTATATTAGTATCTTCTTTCATTCTTTTCAGCAGCAGTCTTTCAAATACTTTGGACATTATCGGTAGGAGACTGATAGGTCGATATGATGTTGCTCTATTTGGAGGTTTGCCTGCTTTGAGAATCATAATAATTTGAGCAAATTTCCAGGTGACAGGGAAGTAAGTTAGTCGGAGCATGCTGTTATTTATAGAGGTGAGCAGAACTAATGCTATCCTAGATAGATTTTTTAGTATTAGGCCAGTTATTAGGTCATATCCAGGTGCTTTGTGATTATTAGTTTTAGATATTTCTTGTTGTACTTCTGATGGGCTGAAGGCTTTGACTGGTAATGTCATAGGGCAGGCGTTACCTAAGAAGTACTTGATTTGATTTTCATCAGCATTGTTATCCAAATGGTGTTCCTGGAAGATTTCAGCTAGGTATTCGGCAAACATGGATGCTTTTTCTTGGTCTGATCTTCCCCAAGTACCATTTTCAGTAATTGGTGGGATGTGAATTATCGGCCTCTTGAATTATTTTGTAGCTTTCCATATCGAGTGGTCGTCTTTAGATAAGCTAGTGATATAATTTTCAAAAGTAGCATTGCGTACTTCTTGTAAGGCTGATTTTAGCTGTCTTGTAAGCTGGTTGTATTCACGTTTATCGTTAATATTGCGGTTTCTTTGCCATCTCCCTCTTGCTCGTCTTTTGTCTGTTATTAGTTGACGAATATGCATTGGGGTATTGCTAGTGTTCACTTGAAATTCTTTTGTCGGTGGAGTAGCTAACAGTGCTGCACTTTGAATGTGGCAGGTAAGGTAATTTACGGCACTGTCCACATCATCTGCTTCTTTTAGGGGTATGTTACAGTTAAGATTTGTGTCTAGATGGAATTTGAAAACACACCAGTCGGTTCTAGATGATACTAACTTAGGAATGTCTGGGCGTCTGATTATATGGGTACTAATTGTTGCTATGATCGGTGTATGATCTGTTGAGAGATCCCAATTGGCTTCGATGTCTGTGTAATTTGCAGCTATTCCTTTGAGTATAAAGAAATCGAGCAGATCCGGTAGTCTATTTAGATCAGATAGCCAATAAGTTGGTTGGCCAGTAGATAAATAAGAGCAGTTGTTGTTGTTAATAGCTCTTAGTAAGGTTCTTCCTTTTGGCGTGATTAATCGTGATCCCCAGTCAGTGTGCTTAGCATTCCAGTCTCCTCCGATAATAAATTTATTACCAAGTTTGTTGAACAGTTCTTCATAGTCTTCAGTCTCAATTCTGTGTCTAGGTGGACTGTACATTGCAGCTAGATTAAAAGACCATGGCTGGGCTTTAATGTTAATTATTGTAGCTTGAATTTTATTTGTTCGATGTTCTGGCATTTCATGGTGTGAGATGGTATTTCCAATGATTATTGCTGATCCACCATGAGCTGTACCATCAGGGTGGCTAGTGTGATAAACGGAATAATAAGGTATTTTCAATACTGTTCTTTCAGTAAAGTGCGTTTCAGCTACAAGCAAAACATCAATTTTGTTGTCTAGTAAAAATTGTATTACTTCGGCTTTATGGTTTGTTAAACCATTTGCGTTCCATTCAGCAATTCGAACTGTTCTAATGTCCATTGCTAACTTTGTTGTTTATTATTGTGGTTAGCACGCTTAGAATCATACTGTTCTGGTTGATGAGTTGTGAAAACATCGCTTTGAATTCATTTAAGAATGCCTTTAGTTGAACTCCTATGTTAAATTCTTGTCTTTCTGTGTTTCCACGAGTTATGCTTGCATAGCTTTGGTTCTGTCTTTGTTGCTGGTGGTGGTGTGGTTCTTGTTGATGATTATTTGGAATGATTATGTTTGTTGTTTGGGGTCGGATAAGATTGTTATTGTTAATTTGAATTCCATTTAGTCGTTTCCCTCTTGCGTTTTGCAGATCTCTATAAACTACACAACCTTTGTAATTAGCAGTGTGCTCACCACCACACAGTGCGCATTTAGCCGGTGGGTTTTTGACACTCTGATGATAAATGTTGGCCCCCACATTTGACACAAGTGCAAGTCCTCGTGCAGTAAGCTTTGGAGTGTCCATACAGTTGACAACGCTGGCATTGGATAATAGTTTTCTTTTTGTGAGGTGGTTCAATAGTTATTTTCATATTGCTTAAATACTCTAGTTTGTAGATATCTTTATTTTGTTTTGGTTCTAAGTCAACATAAAACATCGTTAATGGTTGCTTGCTGATCCTATGCCTGATATTGAGGATATTACGAACAGTGTGCCCAAGTTTACTTAGTTCACTTTTTATGTCTTCTACTGGTATAGAATAGTGCAGTTTCTAATAACTACCCTATATGCTCTATCTTGCTGTGCTTGATAAGTGTGATGGATTATTTTTTGACTGTTTAAATGGTTTATTAGAGTTCTATATGTTTCTATAGTTTTTGGATTTATTTTGATTGTATCATTTGCTAATGCTTTGGACTGGTAAGTTTCATCTTTAACAATTGTCGATAAATTTTCAACCATCTTCTTATAGTTAGTCACCCCGTATATAAAGATTGGTGGGGGCTTGGGTGGTTCTGGGGTGTTGTTATTTGCCTCATCAGGTAAGTTGCTTAATTGTTCAAATCTATTGGTTATGCTTACCTGATCTAAAGTATTAGTTATGTTTTTTGCATGTATTGAGTACCTCTTTCTTTTTTTAACGTTTTGCCATTCGTGTGTATTCTCTTCAGTTTCCTCGTCACTTGGATTATTCGTGGTAAAATCCTCATCGTTTTGTTCAGGATTTGCGTCCAGATGCTGAACTGAGCTAGATTGGTTGTTGGATGCGTTAGGATACTGATTTTGGGTTTGTTGAATATTGTTAGGGATTGAAATATTTGGTATATATTGGTTGGAATATTGTTGTTCACCACTTGTGAAACCATAAAATGGAGGTAATATTTGTGACATAATTGTTTGTTGAAGTGGTGGATACGATTGGTTTGGTACAGGATATAAGTTGTTTTGATTATATAGTTGTCCATTGGGATTATTTGGATACATTTTTGAATTAGTAAATTGTTTTAAGTACGCCACTGGCTTGTTAATTTTTATCGATAAAATGTCCACAAAAGAAATCACAACAAAGACAATAAAAACTTGGCCTTGCGGCCACACTAATCACAGCTTATCTTTCGCCGCAATCCACGTCTTTACTCGTCGAAAGTTAAATGCGAACTCAAAACGGAAACTAGCATAACTAAATGTATAAATTGCGGATGACAGCACACTGCTAACTATGAGCAGTGTCCGGATTATCTAAAATATCTGGCAAAAATGGAGGCTAACAAATTAAAGTATAAACGAAACTATCAACAAAATTATATGAGGAATTTTGAAAGTAACTGGATTTTGATTAGACAAGGGGTATCGTATAGTAATGCTAAAAAAAATGTAATGCAAAATACAACGCAAAGAGATGAACTAAAGGAATTTAAAGAAATCAGAAATTTAATTTCAGATATAAACAATATTGTAAATGAAAGAAAGGCTGAATAAGTTGTATAATCAAATATTGTAAATGTCCCAAAAATGATGAAACTACTGGAGAATATGAAAAGTGAATTATAAAGAGCGACAACATTTTTGGAAAAAGCGTCAGTATTTATTAAATACGAAGAACTATATAATGAGCCATAAATACAATATAAACTAATATTTATTTGAAAGAAAAGGCCAAATTTTGTACTTCAAGTGTGTAAAAAATTTTTTACACACTTGAAGTACAAAATTTGTCCTTTTCTTTAATCACTAAGTGTGTACGCACCAACACGTAACCTTTGTTACTCATCATTTAATATTTATTTAATTAAAATTATTTAAATTAAATTAAGGAAGATCGTTTGATAGATCGAATAGTTCTAATTTTCAAAATTAAGTATTAAAACCGTCATCATAAGCCGTAAAAATGCGGAAAAAGAAATGAGATAATAAATTTTTTTCTTTTTTGAAACCTAAATTATAAAGTAAAATAGCCTGGTGCTAACCGGAACAGGCAAAAATATATAAGAAGAATATGAAAATATAATTTCAAGAAAATAATTTGAGAAAAGGTACACCCTTATTATTATTATTATTAACCACAAATGCATCTAATCAGCTAGAAATTTGACATTTATCCATCAAGTCCGTTAACATTTACTCTTATTATAGTACTATAATCATCATAATTTAAAGCCCTACATCCATCATAAAATGATACCGGGAGGTTATAAAAGTGCTGCAGAAAAAGAGCCTTATGAAGGAAGATAAAAAATTGAATATAGTGGAGAAGTGAATTCTTCGAAGCGGCCGTGTTTGATAGAGACGAAAAGGAACAAACTGACTCTAGTTTATAGGGCTGCAAATGCGAGAAATTCCACAAAAAGTGTTTTTAAAGAAATTGAAAAAAGTTCTGGGATGTCACTTATCAAAAATACTTGACATACCTGAAGGAGTTCGTTGGTGAGTAATAACTTCAATTTAACTTTGCTCTTTTTCTTTTTATAAAATATTCATTGTGAAGTGATGACTAAACTTCTTACTTTTAGCATTTGTACAATTTTCGAAGATACTTTAGAAATCCCGAGACAATTACAACATGAATTTATATACGGAGCAGTGCCATTTAAAGAATCATTTGTCAAGGATTACTTCAGTTTAATGAAAAATGAAAAACACTTTAGGAGTAATAATACTTTAACAATTAATCCAGTTCTAGATTATCATCAAACGTCCAAAACGAAATCTTTTGGGTTATCATCTCAAAAGTCTGCCAAGTATACAAGAAATATTTAAAAAGATCGTGCGGAATATCACAGTTCTCCTAAAACCGCGATATCGCCCATCAAACATTAAAAGACGTATCCGGAAGAACAATGGGTTAAATTTAAAACGCACCAACTGACAGGAAATTAAAGAAGAAATAGCCAGTTCCAGAAAATCTTACCAGCAAAGTATTGCAAATATTGAAAAGCAAATATTTGCACAAAGACAAAAATTCGAAAACACAGAAAACAAACCTTGTTATGATACAGAACACGTATCAATACCAAGTATGTCAGCAAAAATATCTTACGGTCAAACCTCAGATGATATTATCGATAAAATTAACAAAAATGAAGGGCAAGAAAAAAAACCAGTTTGATTGAAAAATAATGAAGACGAGCAAACATTCAGGTAAAGCAGGTTCATTGCTCATTTTTTGTTTCAAATGACTAACAGTTTTAGATTTTAGTAGCAACAACAATACGACTAACTAACTACTAACTAAAATTGACATTATTAGGGTCAATAATAACGCTTAAGTCAAAATCAAGGTATGAATCAAAAGAAGATGAAACTCCTAGTGGTGCTCCTGATAATTATGATGGAAGTGGGAACGTAAATTATGAGGAAGATGATACTATAATAACAATAACAGTGCGACTTAACGGACTTGAATGGTATAAATGAAAAATTTCTAGCTGGCTAGTTATGACATCAGTTTAGCGAACTCATGTAAATAAGACACCACCAGAATGCAAATTTGCATTCTAGCACTTGTGAACTGGAAATTAATTTTTATTCACTTTTATGTTAGTTTTACAGTTGTAATGATCATTTTAAGATCAAATAATACAATTTTAATTTTGTTTTTTTTTAAATTATTGCCAATCAATCAATCAATCAATAAATAATTAGCTAGATCTGTAATAATCGGAGATTATTTGAGACAAAAAGAAAAACCCTGAAGAAAAAAAAAATATATAAAAGTTTTAACCCAAAAAGGAAATTATAACAATTTATTTCATATATATTTATAAAACTAAGGTACTGTAAACTAAGATCTATTAATAACCATCTACGTGACACAAACTATTTGTGATTTGAACCTGAAGATGTGGTCCATTTTGCCACAAAACCGGCAGTTCTCTCTTTTTTCTATGGCAAATAAAATCTTATAGACTATGCGACTAAAGGACTTATTTCCTCCAATTTCCTTATTTTAAGCCATAATATATTGAGCTATTGGCTCGAAAAAATGTACCTGGATGAAAATCTAATTCCTTACTGTGAAAAAGACTACCGTGGAAAAAGTATATTTGGATTCTAGAGTCCTTAGAAAGGACATTTTAGCTTTCCTACAAGATAGTTATTTGGTATCAACCACCATCTAGTCATTCGCGAAATTCCTATAGTGAAAGTGGTATAACCCATGTTGAACTAATACCTTATCACCCACATTCAAATGGCCTTGCCGAGGGGACTGTACGTACTTTCAAGGAAAGAATGCGTTCTAGCGACCACACCTTAGACTACAAAATTTCCTGTTCTACCGACATACCGTTAAGAAAACTAACATAACTCCCAGTCAATTGATGGTAGGACGTCACCTGCGGTCAAAATTCGACCTAATAAAGTCTGATGTGAGCAAGAACAAGAAGCTTGAACAAATGACAGAAAAATATTTAAAATTACACAGTTGGTCTTCAACAAACTTTTTTGGAAGGCGAACTTGTATGAGTAAACAAAAGGGCTCCGTTCCCGGGTAGATTATTAAACAAACTGGACACCTTTCATATATATCGTAGACACTGAGGGCGTTATCAAAAGATCAATTAAGAAAAATGTGATTGATAACAACGGAAGCTCAAACAAATCTCAAAATGAAAGGTATATTATTCCAACGCATATACAAGAAACTGAGCACCATGAGCCTCAAGCCAGTAATAAGCAAAAACCGAGTCTTGTATAGACAGAGAAGTACTCTTAGTAGTCACTGAAGAAATACAAAAGTTCTCGACACTCTATTTTGATCGAATAGAAGAGCATGATAACACCTCAATCATAGAAATAATGAATACCCAAAGGCGAACAAAAGCCTTAGAAAATTGTGGCCTATGCATGACCGAGGACATGACCTAGTGGTTGTATTCTTACAGAATGATCAATGTGTTATTTCTTTCATGTTAGACTTTTGTATATAATTTACTTATTACTTTGTTCAAAGAGTAAATATTTATATCAAGTACAAAAAGGCGCCAATTTAAACATTTATTACTTTAAATTTGAAACCCTATATAATCTATCTCCCAAAAAGGTTTTTTAAAATCCTTTCAAAAATTAAGTAAAAAAATTCTTGTAAGTTTTCCTTAAACTACTAAAGTATTTTTACAACAAAATGTTTACTGAACTTACTCAAAATGAAGAGAACAATATTTTTTTATTTTAAATTTATTAAACTTAGCTCCAAACGTTTTTCAATATTTTATGAACAAAAACATATTTCTATAAATTATTGGAGTACCTTATAAAGTTTTAGTTAAACAAAAAAAAACACTTTTAATTTAGGTGTCACTATCTCCATCATCACCAGTTTCATAATCTTCTATTTCATCTTTATCATCGTCTACTTTTAAGGAATTCAACTTATCTAGCAAATCTCTCCTACGTTCTTCTTGATTGGCTTTACTATCTTCTTCATCCTCAGTTTCTTTTTGATTACTATCCAGATATCTTAAAAATGTACGTTTTTTTCGTTCAGGCAAATAGCTTAATATATTTTTGAGTTCTGCATCTAGTTCATGCTAAAAAATATTATACACATATATTTATCTAAAATTTCTGAGAAAACTAAAATATACATAAAGTATGGAATAAATTAATTTTAAACTAAACAAACAATTTTGAGGAAAAATCCTGAGACAGGTCGGTTTTTGATTTTAATTTAATGTATTTTTATATAACAAATATACAGGGTAAACCATTTGTGAGTAAGAATGTCGTCCACAATTTTTTTAAATATATCATACTTGTGTTCGGTAAATAATAGTTTGAAGATACAATAATTTCAAAATATGTATTTTTGAAGACCTTTAATTAAAATTACAAAATAATACTACAGTAACAATAAACCACACAATAAATTACAGTAACTTTTCGAATTGTCGTCCTTCTTGTGCTTGACAGTGTCTTAAGCGATCAATAAATTCCTGCTGAACTTTATTAATGGTATCCTGCGAAACGTTATTTATTTCTTGCCTTATTCTTTTAAATCATTTATATCGTCGGGTTTACTTTATACACAACATTTTTTAGATGATCCGGTGACCTTGGTGGCCACTCAATAGGTCCTCGTCTACCGATCCACTTATTGGGGAAAACTTCGTCAAGTAATGTTCGAACGGCGGCTGCATAATGTGGCGGCGCCCCATCTTGTTGACACCACAGACTTTCATGGATATTTCCGGGAATGTTTGCACTAGGGAATAAAATAATTAAAGTTGGAACCAAAAAGTTCATTAAAAAATGCAGATAAGTTGGCACGTTTCCAGTTCCATCAAAAAAATAGGGTCCAATGATTTTATTTCGAACAATTCCTGCCTAACATTAATTTTCTGTGGATATTGAGTGTGATGTTCTCTCATCCATTTAGGATTTTTCTTTGCCCAATAATATCTACAATTCGTCTGTTGACTTCAACGTTTAATGTAAATGTGCATTCATCAGAAAAAATAACGTTTTTGCGAAAAGTGATCATTACTAGACTTATGCATCAAAGTTTCGCTAAATTCCATTCTAATCCGGGTCGTCATCTGATAGTTCTTGTGCAAGGTGAACCTTAAAGGGATGCCACTTTTCATGTTTTAATCATTTATGAATAGAAGTAAAAGGAACATCATGTTCTCGACTAACTTGCCGAACGCTGTTGTGTGGATTTTCTTCCATAGCCAATAAAACGTTTAATTTAATGTCTTCGACAAGTGCTGGACGGGTAGATCTTCTACGGTACCAAACTCCCTAATTTTTTTTTAATTTTGCCCTCTGTTGACTGACTTAAGGTTATTCTGGATATTTATTATTAAACATACCTCGTGTTGAGTTCGAATCTAATCGCCACAACCAATTAACATAAGAACTCCAATCCTTTGTTTTATAGATAAACGCATTATAAAAGTGTCAACAAGCAAATTTAGAATAACTAAACTATAACTAAACTGGTATTACACTTCACAAATGTCACTGTCATTAGTGAGTATTAAATTAAATTAGCCTACTGAGTTATTATCACAACTTTTTACATCTGACAGGTTTTTAGAATAATGATAACCAAAGGAATGCCGGTATTAAATTTAAAATTATCGTATCTTCAAAATTATTAATTACCGAACACAAGTATGATATATTTTTTGAATCGTCTTGAAATTTGCAAAAAAATAAAATATACATGGTACGCCATTTAAAAAAATTGTCGATGACATCGTTACTCACAAATGGTTTACCCTGTATATTTCATTGTTATGTAAAAATACATTAAATTCAAATCAAAAAAGGACTTGTCTCAGGATTTTTCCTCAAAATTGTTTGTTTAGCTTAAAATGAATTTATTCCATACTTTATGTACATACTGTATATGTTGTGGGATTACATTCTTTATTTCTTTATTAAGGTAATTAATTTCTTACTCATGGGATAAAATATACGAGGCTAGTCCAAGATATTCTGAGAATTACCTAATATTTCCACTTTACATGCTAAAAACTTATATTGGGATATGTTAAGAATATAAGAATTACATTGCAAATTATGAATACATACTATGCACATGTTACATGTATATTATCACGCTAAAGTAGTGTAGCTGATAACCCAAAAAAACTATAGGTAGATAGCCCTACTTGTATCGCGACTATCTTTAGAAAAGCTATATTAGTTATAAAACAAAATAGCTCGAATAATTTTAAGACAATCTTCTAATGTAAAAATACAAAAACAGGTCGATTTTTATTTCAAGGTGGACATTTTTATAACATATCCTCAACTGTCAAACGTCCCTCCCCTCTCCCCGTCATTATCACCAATATAATTTAAATAGAGAAAGTACTAAAATTGACATCATTGAAAAAGTAATTTTATAGGGAATTAGAGTTATAAGACTATTCATTGCGCAACTTTTGATTTTAGCGCCCTCTTGTGGGAACAAAAACTGTTACGTATTCCAAATTCCGATATTTCATTAGAAAGCTAATTTCAACAATTGAATGCACAATTAGCCTTGGAATAAAAATTGACTTGTTTTTGCATTCTTTTCACCAAAAAATTGACTTCAAGATATTTGATCTGTTTCGTATTTGGTGCCGCACCCTGTATATGGTCTTCTCCACCGTTATTGGCGTTTACGTCATTACAATGATACGAAATAAGTAGACAGTATTGTCAGAGGGGCGGTTGCACAGTACAGTTCTTAATTATAGTTAAAATTCTATATCGAAAAGTTGTCTGATTAGATGTAGATCTGGGTAATTTATTTTATCATGACAAACAGTTTTCAGGCATATTGTTTTAATACCGATTGCTAATTTTTTTTAACTTTTTAAAACTTTCTAAAAATATAAGATGCTCAGATTTTTTATGAAAAATGACTTTTTCACATTAATTGACCCATATCTACTTGTAAACCCGATTCTCAGACATGCTACTATGAGTTTTTTTGTCTCATTTTTATTTTTTCAAATGGTTTCCTGTGTATGCGTCTTACACTTCAATTACATTTCAAAAATCAGATGTATTGCTATAAAACAGTTCAGGAAAATTCTTCAACATTTTTGAAAATTTCGAAAAATAGCTCTTAAAACTATTAGTTTTTTTTGACAAATGTACTGGGGTGGGGTGTATTATATAGATATTGCGAGCTCTGTCTCAATTAAGTTGACCCAACTAACAAAACTATGTTTTTTTTTTGAGAAAACTTTCTTAGTGTATCTTGTTCAACACAAATTATTTAACGTAACAGACAATTTTAAGCTGAATATACTTAAAACTGTCTCTCTAAAAATAAATTTGCCTGCATGTTTTATAATATTTAAAGAAACTAAAAACATTATATTTTCAAAAATAGTTTGCTTTGTCGACATAAATTTACAAATCTCATATTTCAAACAGGTTACATAGGATTTATTAAAATCGGAATAATCTACCTTAGACTTTGGCGGTGGTGGTGTAGCAACAATTTCTTTACTCTGGCAGCACTTTGTACAAACACCATCCTTTCTACCACATTCCATACACATAACGTGGTAAGCCTGTTTGACATTCTTCATGTTGCATCTAACACACGTTCTAGGCTGAGATAATGGCTTATATTTTTTGTATTTAATTTTCCATTCTATTATATCCCTACATTTTGCACATACATTCCCTACTTGGATGGAATTAATAAATTTGGTACGATGATTAGTATCATGGAGGTCATTTTTGAAGCCTGTTCTGTTTCTGTGTTTTTGAGGCCTGGTACGGCTAGTATTACCTTTTTGGGAACTCATCTATTAAAACTAGAAAACAAAAACACAATATAATTTTCGTAGATTAAAAGTAGTATTTTAATCACTCATTTTATTGATAGATGTGGCACACCGTTAAAACATCAATTAGAACTTAAGAGTTTAATCATATAGAACTTGATATTATGGAAAAATATATCCCATTATTAAATTCCGAATTTGAACAATTTAATTGCAGGTGTGATTGAATTACAGTAATGTTTCCAGGCTTTCTGGACATACGCTTACTAAGGGTAGGAGCAAGGGAGTTGGTTCTAAAAACCTATTGTTATTGGGAACAACGGCCGTTGTAACAAAGAACGTTTAATTTACTGTCCTCAATTCTTTCTAGAAGATAATTAACCGACTGCCCAGTATATTTAAGTGGCTTAATTTAACAAAAAGAAAAAACACGTCAAATTTTACATCAAGGAGGATATTTCTCTCGCCTCAATCACGTTAACCAATATAATTTAAACAGGGAAAGTACTAAGTATGATACTTTATTGAAAAGGTACTTTTATGGGTAATTCAGCAATATAAATGTTTTTGCTTTGCTTTTGATTTTAGCGACCTCTTGCGGGAACAAAAACCTTTTATGTATCCCAATGCGTTTTAGAAAAAGTATTTCAATATAAGTACTTTACTTTAGAGATGTATTAAGTAGCGTTATTTTTTAAGGTTAACCAAGTTTTCTTTTTAGTTGAGAGAGGTTAACTTGGTTTTAGCAATTAAAAAACTATATTTAAAAAAATAATTAACTGCTTAACACTTTTCATTTGATTACATAAAAATAGAAATGTATCAACCGATTCCCTTTTACTTATTTAAGGATAGGGGTAGCATAAGATTGGATATCCAAGTTAAGATTAAATCAATTTAATTTTAATCGCAATCAACTAAAATAACAAATTTATGCTACCTAGTGAATTATTTGTAAAATTTGCTTCCAAAGGAAGTGAAACACATTGGAATGCTCAAGAGTTTTTGTTCCTGCTAAAATCAAAAGTAAAGCAAAGAACAATCATATTGCTGAATTACCCATAACCTTTTCGATGACTTTCCCTATTACATTGTATTTGTTAACGTGACTGAGGGGATGAGAATAACATATGACAGTTGAAAAATGAAAAGTGTCCCCTTTGATATAAAATTTGACGTGTTTATTTACGTAAAATCAAAAGTTATTTCGACTGGTTTCATGTATTTGAGTACGTTTCAGGGTATTTGAATACTCTGAAATGTACTTGCGCACTTGTCTTATGTTTAAAATGCTGCAAGTACAAGTAAATCAAAGTACTGTACTCGAATTGAATACCAAGTACATGAAAAGTACTTAGAGTACCAGTAATTGTACTCAAGTATTGTACAGTTCTGATAAACATTAGTTGCAATAGTAAAAATTGTATTGTTAATAAAATTAAATCCACTTTGAAATATTTAAATTAAATCATAGTCTTATTAACTTTTAAAATTTAAACAGGGTGCCTTATCAACTCTGCTAGATGGACGATTCATGTTAAAAAGGAAGGAAAATGTTTGCTATAAGTACTTAATACTAGCTTTAAAAAATTTACTGAATTAAATTCTCAAAATGAGCACTTCCCTAGGTTCCAGTCTTTTCTTTAACGATTGTCTGACAAAAGAGGTATTATGTTTATTTTTAATAGCAGCATTTCATGCACCTCAGAAAAAAGCACCCAAAGGATTAACACCTGGGCTAAGAGCTGGTCAAAGTAATTGTCTATCCAGCAATGAGGAAAAATTTAATTTAAGTGTTGACGTACATCTAAAGGGAAATGAGGTGATGCTTCATCTTGCATAAACCACATACTATGTTGCAAATCTAGCAGTAAATAATCTAATAATACCGGTAAACTGATTTTTTTTATAAATGGTTTTTTTAGTAACGACTAATAAAAGTAACTTCATCAGTGAATGTTTTTGTTTGATAAATGTTCCATTATAACGCTGTTTGCCACGAAGCCGAAGACCAAACGTAACTTTAGCTTAACAATTTATAGGCAACAACTTTTGTTGCAGATAAGCCTATGTACTCATTTCAGGGCTTTCAGCAATCTGAAGCAAAATTTATTCCTGTTGTTAGAGAGAAACAATTTTTCGACGTCAGATATTGTTTGGATGTTTTTATTGTACCTGCTCACAGTATCAAGGCCAGAAAAAATTATTTGTATATAAATGCAAATCATATCTGTCCTTTCCAAATTAGTGGTTGTATGGTGGCATTTTCACTACTTCACAATAATCGTTATTTGACAGGTAATGTGTTGAAATATTGTAGTGTAGTTTAAATAGATACCATGTCGAAAAAATGCAAATATTTCGAAATAGGTAAAATTATTGCTATTACAACTAGTACACTTTTTTTATTTAAATTTTCAGGATGTATCCTTATCAAAAAATAAAGAAATGTCGTTAAAAAATATATGGATAATTTCCTTAATCCAGTAGAGAATAGAGTGCAAGAGGCGATTTTTTTGCTCAAAAACATAGCCATACCAAAGTTGAAGTTAATATACTAAATAATGACGAAACTTACGTGCAAAAAAAACGGAAAATAAATTTTAACACATTTACCAAATTTCAGTCAATGAAATTATAATTAATTTATGTATCAATCAAAATTACTTTGTTTTTAATGATACATTTTATATTCAAAATAAAGGATTACCAATGATTACCTATATCAGCAATTTTGGCAAATATTTTTATGGATAATTTAGAACAACAAATTTTTTTATTCAAATATCTCCGGGAATGTGTTGTTAATAATAATGTTGGCTCATTTTTATTAAATGTAAAAACAAAAATTAATAAATTTTAAAAATAGGGTATTTACAAACTAAATTGTCGGGATTGTAACGCCATCTATCTTGGCCAGACATTAAGAAATTTTAGCATACGCTACTTTGAGCACTTACGAGCTTATAGATTAAAACAACCAGATAAGTCACATTACGCCAAAAACTCCTAAATTATTCGGTTTACTAAAGGTTCACAAAGATGTAACTCTAAGACCCGATAGGTTTTAGAGTTACAGCTCCATTAGATCAACTCTCCCAACAGCTGACCAGAGCCAAGCAACTCAAACCTTACTCCAAAAAGCAGTCTTTCCTTAGGAATGTAAGCCATTTGAACGAGTTAGTAAAAAAAGGAAAAATGAAACCAATTTGGTTATTAGTAAGCTTCGGCGAGGTATCGTTATTCACAGAAATGTAAACTCCACAACACCTTCTGAAACTGATCACACACTGCTTAAAGAACAAATACATACTATATCTATGGAAATCAACGCTACAAAAAGAGATGAGCACCGATAGGCTGAGAAATTCAAAGCAATAGCACTAATGACGCTATGTTATGGGGACGACACATTTGTGATCTGAACATATGGAAGGGATCACTTCAAAAACTTCCTAGAACACATAAATTGTTTAAGATATATTCAAATTTCAGCAGAGGTTCTCATCTCGTTAAAGTACTCAAAACTACACACAACGTCAAAAGTCTTGGACCCCCACACAGTTTGGTTTAAGAAATATTTTGATAGAAAAACAAAATATATTTAAAAAAGTATATTGTTTTCTTAAGTTATTTTTTGTGAAAGGAGTATTTCCCACAAACTGGGATACTTAGAAAATTAAAAACTAACGAATGTGTGAATTTGTTGACAAAATGTATTGAAGCAAAAAAAGTAATGAAACATGTTGCACACTGACTAATAGTCGGTATGACCTCCTCGGCGTTGCAATAACATATTGACACGTCTGTGCATTGAAATAATCAAGCGGTTGATAGTGTCTTGTGGAATATTGTTCCATTCCTCTACCGCCGCTATGACTAACTCATCTGCAGTCTGGGGTGTGTTGATTCGATTGTGAATGGCTGTAGCAATGTAATCCCACATGTTTTCAATAGGATTCATATCAGGCGAGTTGGCTGGCCAATTCAGTCTATTGATATGTCCTGCTTCAAGTGCATCCTGAACCCTTCTTGCGCGATGTGGTCGGGCGTTGTCGTCCATAAACACAAAATTTTCGCCTAATTCGTTTCCTATGGGATAGATAATGGGTGTAATAACTTGTTCGGCGTAAATTTGGCTGGTCATATTCTGTGGAATGCGAATTAATGGGGTACGGCGGTTAAACATTATTCCCCCCCAAAACATTACGGTACCCCCTTGATAGGGAGCAACTTCGCGGACGAAATTAAGTCTCTGTTGACGACCTGGTTCTCTCCATACTCTTTGCCGATTGTCATCACTCACCAGACCAATTCTGGTTTCGTCTGTAAATAACACCCACCTCCACTGCTGCAAAAGCCAACCCCTGTGCTCTCGCGCCCACTGAAGACGTGCTGCACGATGTCTTGGAAGTAGAGTGGGGACCCGTAATGGTCTTCTAGCACGTAAATTTGCATAATGGAGTCGTCTTCGAATTGTAGGTGTCGATATAACACGGCGAAAGGTACCCTGAAAGTGACTCCTAAGAGCTGAAGCTGAAGCTGTACGGTGTCTGCGGGCATATTGCACCAAATAACGATCCTCCCTTTCGCTAGACACTCGAGGACGTCCACTACGTGGTCTGTTTTCCACTGTATCAAATTCTTGATATCTGTGTACTATTCGCACAACAGATGATCTAGGAATGCCCAAGATTTCCGTTATCTGATGATTAGAGTGTCCTGCATCGTGTAAAGCAGTAATTCTTGCTCGAATAAACTGAGAAATTTCACGTCCTGGCATTATAATCCACAAAAATGAAAAGAAATAATACACTAGTCACTTGGCTGAATATGCTATCACTGCCAATATTTCTAAAAACATTGATAATAAAGTAAGGATTAGTTATCGACATCTTTTTATTGCCTTTTTTGTTCCTTAAATACATGTAATTTTTTACCACAGTAAGAAAAATAACTGGGTTTAATCAAATCATTTGATATATAGGGGGTCCAAGACTTTTGACGTTGTGTGTATTTGGAGTTACACTCTAGGCACTCAAGATTATTTTCAAGATGTACTCTAAATATTCTACAGACGCTCTAAGGTCTAAAAACAAGGTTTATTATATACCTTATTTATTGAGTAGTCCCAAGTGCCCTATGTGACCAGTTTCATTTTACAACAAAATCAAATGACTACAAAATATAAATGTTTCGGAAGAATTTTCTCTTCCAATTTGCTGAATAATTGGGCAGATTTTAAATAAATAATTTACAAAAAAATTGCAATCAAAAATGCGGATTTTGGTAAAAAAAGGTATACCAGTTAATGTCTGTAAGTCTAGTGTTAAAAAATATAATCGGTACTCAAATTATTCAAGAATAGTCAAGTGGTCAAAAAATACACCTACTCATAGACTTGTTCCATCTTTCATTCAAGACAAAATTTGTAAACAAGGTTTCCAAAATACTCAAAGCTTCACTCAATATACTTAGTGTAGGAGAAGTTTTAAAAGAACTCAAGAGGTACTCAAAGTGCTCAGTAGATATTACTTAAAAGATACTGAAATAAAAAAAAATGGTGCGCACCTATTCATGGAATTGTCTTCTCTTTGACCAAAATTAATATTTAACACTATAAAAGCACAATTTTAGACAGGAAGTTAAACCTTTTAATATAATAAAACTGTTTTTTTAAATACACAATATAAAACTAAACTGATGGATCAAACAAAACTTCATTTAAAATATTATCTGTAAAGGCTTGTAAAAGTTCTTTCTCAAATTTTGAATTTAGTTCAATCTCTTGCTCGACAACTTCTAGCAGTTCTTTAAATTCTGACACTTTTTTTCCTTTCTCCGGGTCTTTTGCACAAGTATTTTCATTATGGGCCAGATTAACTAATGTGTTGAATAAAGTATAATAAGTTGTCAGTTCTTTTTTCAATTCATTGGCCAAGGTTCTATATTCTGGAAGTTCATCATAGGCTTCTGAATACGGTCCAGCTTGTAGAAAAGTTGCTTTTTTCATAATTTCTATTTGTTTTTTAATACACTTTCGATACTCCCCACTCTTTACTACGACCTGTTCCTTTAATTGAGTCATTAAATTGATGGTGGCTGCTTTACCTTCTTGTATTGCTCTAATTATATCGTCTTCTAACTTTTCTTGTGGATCACAATCGTCGCCCATTTTTTTGTCATAAAAAACTTGGGAACCAATTAATAATTGCACTGGACCAACATTGATCAATTTTCGAAAGTTATAAAAATTATTTGGCATGTAGGCTCTATAGCGTCTTATAAATCTTGTAAAACGCTTGCATTGACGAAACATGGGTCAAGACATTTTCAAAAAATCAGTAAACTTCAAATCTGAAAACAAAATAAGAGCACATGTTCTTACCTCCTATTTTAATAAGGCGTTTGGCAATAGGCTCCTCCTTGTTTAGAAGTACGTAACCTCAAAATTTTCATAACTTCAAAAATGAAATTTATCCGTTTTCACTCGGCGTCAAAATCCTATTTAGCAAGAAACAAACTTTTTATATCACAGTCCATTCAAACGTGCCTTCTAATGGGCGTAGGAGACGTAATAGCTCAAACCATGGTTGAGAAAAAAAAAATCAGTCGTTTAGACTTTCAGAGAACATTCAAATTCGCGTTTGTAGGATTAATTTTTGTTGTAAGTACTTACCAATTTATTTTTTAATATTTGTAGTCAAAACCAGAACTAATAAATGCAGATCTTATGATTATAAATAAACTCGGCACTTAAGTTCCAAATAAATATAGTAATATTAAAACGTAAAATGTGACGTGCATTTGCAGGTTGTCTAACAGTACAGGTCCGGCTAATACTCAATGGTCAAAATTTTTTTGTAATTTTGCTTTAATGTTTTATGTACGAGTAGTTAACATGGTGTTCTTAAAAGTATATGGTACGTACATCCTAAATATGATAGAAAAGTGAAAATAAGATCACTTTCTTATATAAACTAATATCAAATAGGTACTCAATAATTTTCGACATACATGAATTTAAAAAAATATTTATCGAATTCAAATATTTAGTACAGTACTGTTACTGCGTAGCTAAAGGAACTGTGAGACAAAACAATCTTGTGTAACAAAGATTATTAAAACAAATAGAGAACGCCCTTTGTATGAAAAATAAAGTTTTAAAACTGAAATTAAATCATAAACATATTTTTTAAAATGAGAATTTAGAATGTTTACGATACACTTGTGTTGAAATTTAAAAAAACGCAAATTTAGTTTTAAAGGTAATTGAGGTTATGTTTCAAAAAATTGTTTAAAGAAAGCTGATACAAAGACAAGTACATAGACCTATACTGTATATAAAAATTTTGTGCAAATTTGCAAAAAAAATGGACCATGTTGAAAAAAGTGTCATTAGCAAAACGTGCTAAGGTACAACGAACAGTTAGTCTTTTCAGAGCCTCTTGGCAATCTGATTTAACGATTCAAAGGATTCTGGTCTGGAGACTCCAGGAATTCTGTCTAAGGAGTCAGAAAGTTAAAAGGGGACAATTTTGTCGATTCCTCGTTTAGAAGTACTAGTATTTTTTTTTTCTCTTGGATTTATTTCGCGGTTAAAAACGTAGTTTACCTCTGCGTTTTTTTTAGTACCTACCACTACCAAAAAATTATTATTATTAAACTTAAACTTCTTTTTTTGTCGAACAAAATTTGAAAATTGTCACAAACTATGCACCCTACAACAGTGTTACAATATTAAGTTTTTTTTAAAATCGATAATAGATTATTTTTGAAAACTTTAATAAACATACTAAAAATTGCGGTGACTTCAAATTCTTATTAAAATACCTCAGATCACCACCTCTGGACAATGTTAATTAATAATTTTCGCATTACATAATGAGCATAATTTAGTTAAAACACTGTACTAAATATTTGAATAATCTGACCAAGGTTTTGTAAACTTTAACGTCTCGAAAATTATTAAGCATTGAATGTAAATTTATATAGCAAGTTAGTCTTATTTTTACCTGTTCCAGAATCTGGTGTAGGAAGTACCGTATCTTAAAGAATATCCTGTTAGTTTTTATATTTTCATCCAAGAATGATATAGAAAATGTTCCAAACATATGTATATATATATATATATATATATATATATACAGGGTGTGGTATTAGTGTGTCGAAGCTCGATTAGTCCGCTATTATTGAAGTTACGAAAAAAATTTCTTTTCAAGTCCGAGTAAATGTAGAAATTTGAAATTTTGTTGAGTTTTTTTGTTCGAAAACTATTAGTTCAATGGAAAAAATCAAGAGATAAAAGAGTTCTAACATAATGTAAAATAAGGGTTCATAATTTCGCCCTCTTATACATAATTATAATTAAAAAAATCCATTACTTTTTATTTGTGAATCTAATCTCCAAAATTTCAAGTTTTTGCATTAACTCGGATTTGAAAAAAAAATTAAAAATTTAATTTGGGCTGAGGATTTCTTTTATAGGAAAGAACCCTCATAATTTTTAACGAGGAACCTCCTACTGATTTTTTTGCATGAATTTAGAAACACCCTCTATATTTATTGTAAATTAACGTACGCTAATCTCTGTAACGCTGTAACAACCTATAGAGATACATACAAATTATTTTCATCTATGTACAATGGTTTTTGCCTAACAGGTGTTCAAAACCATTCATTTTAGATCTAAAGTGTTTACTTGTTTAGAAATTGATTTTAAGTAGAATTTGTAAATGTAAAAAAGACGGTTAAGCTGTCACAAATTTAGGACCACTTTTCATCATTTTTGTGCAAAATTATGAGATGAATTGGGCTGGAAATGTATGTTTTCTCGACTCTTCGATTTTCACTTTGAAGCCCTTATAAAGTACGATAACAGACAGTTCGATCTTGTGGCCTTAATCTGCCTACTCCTCAGAATCAACTTTTCATAATACGAGTAGCTTCAAATTGGAAGTGGAAACGTCGAGCAAACTTAAAAATCTTCAACTCGATTTATCCTGTATTCCCAATCAATTAATCTCATTCTTTAGACTGCGGAAACCTTTCTCAACATTTTGTAAACTATGTAGGTAGGATCCTTTTGTATAAAACTTTTTTTTATTTTTAATAAGAATTGATACATGGCTACCACAAATATGTAATGTTTATAATTTCTGCTATGGTTTTGAACACATTAGACAATTTCCCGAAAAAACAAATCACTCTTGTTTTATTTGTTTTATTGGTTGTACATAGTATTTTCTACCAACCCCCTCCCCGGCCCCCTAAGCCACCATTCGTGTTTGAAAACACTGTGTATAATTATAATATTAATAAGTTTCTGATGATTGAATGCTGTTCAGTATCTAGAAATTAAACATGTTTTTTAGGGGCCAGCTCTTACGACGTGGTACAAATTTCTGAGTAAAACTGGTAGTAGTAAACTGTTAAGTACATCAACCTTTAAAAAGGTGGCTTTAGACCAGCTTATTTTTGCCCCATTATTTTTACCAGCTTGCATAACCGCTATAAATATTATAAATGGAAAATCATTGAATGAAAATCGGAATGAACTAAAGCTTAAATATATGGATGTCTTACTAATGAATTATAGAATTTGGCCTACGGTTCAACTTTTAAATTTTGGACTTATGCCTTTAAAATATCAAGTGCTAGTTAATCAAGCTGTAGCTATATTTTGGAATGCCTATTTATCGTTTAAGGTTCAAACAAATAACATTCCAAGAAAAAAATTGTCGTAATGCCTAGTTTTAAATATTTTTATTGTACTTATGTTTTATATTTTTATTTATAAATAAAGTGTCTTTAGTCCTAAAGTGTATGTATCCATTACTCCCATTTGTTTTAATTCACTCTTCAAAAACATCCTGTATACTTTACGACATCTTTGTATACCAAAGTTTAATATACGAAGTCAAATCATTACTTTTTTGACAATGAAACAATTATTTGTCAAAGGAAAAGGAAATGAAATGAAAAAAGAGAATTTCATTTATTTTTTACTTAAATTTCATATATTCGAGTTCATTGGATTGTTTAATAGAACCAGAGTATTGCAGATTTATTGTTATGTATAGGAATTAAAAAAAACTATTTCTAAAATTATTTTAAGGCCGTCCCTGTTTTTTGGATATACATATTATGTGTTGCCTGACTACTAGGCGTAAGATGGGTTGCATAACTCCAGCGTCAAGGAATACCGACGGCGACGCTGCAGAAATTGACGTCTATGTATTTTTAGAATTTAGAAGAACATGTTATTAAAGTAAGATCAATTAAAGATATTCGTTATATATAATACACGATGTATGGAAGTAGAAAGTGGAAAAAATATTGTCGAATAATAATAAAAGCTAAAATGTTTTGTTGATCTTTGCTAAAAATATGACCTACTAGAAAATTACGGGTGAGTTAATCTTATATTTGGACAAGAATTGGCATGTAGATATCTATTTTGGTAGGTTTAGGAACCTAAATACTTTATACAATTTTTATTATCTTATTTTAATAATATACACAAACTCAGCACATTTATAAAAAATATACAGAGACAACTTTAATAAATTATTTATTACTCATATTACAGGGTGTCCCAATAGCATGTAAAAGTCCAACAGTTCCTTTCTTAGATTGGAACCAAAAAATTTTCATAGCTAAATTGTCGGGGGATTAAGCTTTAGAAGTTAAATTATTTTCACTTAAACAGAGTGTTCCGTAGCTGCAGGCCAACCTAAACATACATAATATTAAATACAATGGTACATTTTTTATTACTTATTTTAATTCTGCTGACTTTTTTAAGTCTTCGAATATAGGGTTTGTCAGATGTATACTGGACGTTTGAAGAGTTATGACCACTTTTATATCAAAATCGTTGTATATTGACCAGCCTGTATCTAAATAGGAACAAAATTAGTAGTTTAGGTATATGCTCTACTTTCATGTGTTTTATAATTTTTTGATGGAATCTTTAAATTGCATACAGGGTAAATCAATACATGGAACATAAATTTTCTCAAATTATTTAAATGGAGCATCCTATATTTGATACAGTATTTAGATAGGCCTTAAATAGCTTTTTCATTTTTGTGAACCATTCCCTATACTTATCTGTGACTGTTATTGAGATATTTCAAATATTATAAGAACATTTTCAATTTTCTTTTTTTTGTAATCAGATCAAATAAGCCTGTGAATGGGGACTAGAGAGACTAAACCAGCAAAACAATTTTCTTGACTATGTGCTTTTTGGTAACGAAACGAGAAACGACATTTCATAGAAATGGATTTGTCACCAGACATAACTTTCATTATTACTCAACTACCAATTCTTATGAGATAGTAACACATAGCCAAACTCGATGGGCCATTGTTTGAGGTGGTATTATATGGGATTACGTTATAGGACCCTATTTTTTTCATGTAATTGGTGAAGTATACTTAGACTTCTTGCAAACTCACCTACCTGGATTGATGAAACATGTCTCACAGGATATAAAACAGCGAATGTGGTTATTACATGATGGTGCTCCTATCTTTTTTTGTATTTCAGTATAATTGTTATTAATATTTTTACCTACTTGTGCTGTAATTAGTTCCCATTTGTTCATGTGTATTTGTTAATATTCTATCATTTGAATAAAGTTTATTATTGAGTAATTATAATATTTCATTAGAGATATAGTTTGACACTTAAAAAGATATGTACAAAATCTAATAATTTTTCGTTATAAAATTGGTTATTATAGCAAGGCTTACTTGATCTGATTACAAAAAAAAGGTAAATCAAAATGTTCTTATAAAATTGGAAATATCTCAATAACAGTCACAAATAAATATAGGGAATGGTCACAAAAATGAAAGAACTATTTAAGGTCTCTCTAAATACTGTATAAAATATAGGGTGTTCTATTTAAAAAATTTGAGAAAATTTATGTTCAGAGTTATGACTTGCCTTGTACGCAATTAAAGATTCTATCAACAAATTATAAAACAAATGAAAGTAGAGCATATACCTAAACTACTAATTTTGTTCCTATTTAGATACGGGGGGCTGGCCAACATACAACGATTTTGGATTTAAAAGTGGTCACAGCTTTTCAAACCTCCATATACCTCCATAAACGCGTATACATCTGACAAACCCTATATTCGGCGACTTAAAAAAGTCAGCAGAATTCATATAAGTAATAAAAAATGTAGCATTGTATGGAAAACTTATTAATAGTTTTATAAAAACGACATATTCTTTATAAAGACATATGTTTTCATAAAATACATTATATAAATCTTTTCGCCTGATATTGCATTTGAATTTAAAAAAATTAAATTTGTCAATTGCAGGAAACTTTTATTAAATTTTGTTTTATTTAAATCAATATTTAATGATAATAAAATAGTACTAATAAAACGAAAAATACAAGAATCATACATCACATTTCAAAATTTATTATAGTATTTCTAATACTGATGCAAAGCGACTAATCGTATACGGTTCGTTCGCATGGAAACAAATTCTTATAGCATGTAGCTTAATACGTGAAATTATTAATACCTCCTGGTAGTATTTTCAGTACACAACACGCCAAACGAACGGTTAGTTGCTTTGCAACAATAATGGAAGCAAAAATCACCATAGTCACACTGGGTTTTTCAAAATTTATAGATTTCGTTTAACAGTAGTAGGAACATTTATTTCTGATAATATCGAAAGTTTTAAGAAATAAAGACCCTTACAAGATTAAAATCTACTTTTAAATAGGCAATCATATTCATCTGTCCTAAATAAAAAGATTTATTTTTCCCAAAGTTTTTTATTTTTGTTTTATGTAAAGAACACCATGGTTATAAACTTACATAGTTTTTTCTATTAATCCAATACTTTCTTTTATTAAATCATCATGTAAAATGAAAATGTAAATGGAAGTTCTCGTTAAAATGGATTTGTATTTTATTATGTTATGCTACGTTTGATTAAAACAATATAATTTTTTATAAAAGTAGAACTTTTTCTAAAAAAAATTGTATCTTAAAAATATTTTCTCATCTCATCAACTTATTTAAATATATACTGTAACAAATATTATAATACTGTATGGCTTAGAAACCGGAGCTATTTTTGTCGAAAATTCATAACTTAAACGTCCTGTTAATTGTACTTGTTAAGAGCCAATGATATCGCACGAAATCATAAATTTCAAATATTTCGAAAACGGAGAAAACGGATTGATACAATGAAATTATTCAAAAACTGAGAGATGCACATTTTTACACCAAAGGGGGGGGGGGTGTATGTATTTTTTTTAATATATTTAAAAACCGGAGAAAACGACAAAAAAATATCAAAACAAAAAAAGTAATACGTCCCTTCCTTCATCCAGATTTTTTAAATTTAAAGTTTTAATGCAATTTTTTTTTAATTTCAACCGCTTAGGAGTAAAACGAAATTTCAAATACGGGAAAAAATTCGTCAGTCAATTACGCCTATACACTAGAAATATACAAACCTATAATCTGGCAACAATGTTCATACATTCTGACTGATTATGCTTTCACGTCTGACGTTGATTGTGACCAAGTACAGGTTTTCAGGAAAATTTGAAGTATTATTTATATAGTACCCTTTGTCCGAGAATGATAAAATTCACAATAGACGTTTCTCGTATACACGAATGAGTTCTAGGAAAAATATTTTACTATATACTCAATTATTCAAAATTTGTCAAAAAATTAGCAGTATATTAGCGAATAATAAAATTTCAAATAATGAATCTTTGTTTTTTAAAAATGTATGAAACAATTTTCAGATGAAATCACTCGTCCTACCCACTCGTGATTTTGTCAAAAAAATTAATTTATGCATATTGCATTTTGTGCAAACTATGTTTTCATTGTTAATTGAAATTTGACTGGAAAAACCCGACAAATATGTATATCTTTTAAAATTTATTACCATTAACGTTGTGATTATTGATCCATTTTTGGAAACTTTCTCTTTAAATCATTTTTAATGCACCACTGCTCCATAAATGTAACCCACCGCAAACATATATGTATGTTAGCTACTGTTATATTTTATCCACAATAAAACTCGAATATAATTCAATAGAATTTATTTAAATATTATTTTCACGTCACAATATGCTGCCCTCGCATCTTCCTGCTGCTCGTTCTTCCTGACACAGCTTTCCAGCGTTTTTAGTGTGGAGCAGGGCGTACCGCTAACATGTATATATATATATATATATATATATTATACCCCATCCACTCGTATGTGCGGTAAAAAAATTAAATCTATTTTCCATTAGAGCCGGACCTGAGCAGTAAGTGGAAAAGCCATATTGCCAAAGCAGTTTTGTTGAAATCGTATTTGTTTCTTTCTTTGTTTCATATAATCAAATCGAAAGAAAGGAGACGTGTTTATAGTTAGTGTGTTTTTAGGTCTATAAAGAGGCAAATTATTTTAGTCACGTGAAGATATTGGCTCTTAAAATTCACACAGTCATTTTTAAATTTAACAAGTTGCCTTACGGTAGGCAACCAACAATACATATATATATATATATATATATATATATATATTGTTCGTAGACTATATATAACAATTGACATTTTGAATTCTCTGTTTTATCTTAAGTTATAAATTACACAAAATTACGTGTTCTTAATTATTTGTACATAAACAAAAGAGAATAAAATATTGGTTATTGGAAAGGCCTGACTACACTGAGTTTATGTTGTAACGAAAAATCTACGAGACAAGAGTCAAGCTCTTCACGTTTGAGTATTAAGTTCGATTAGAAGTCACGCAAATCATTAAATAATCATTTAATCCTTCAAAAGCTTCTTAAATTTCTAAAGTAATATTATTGAGTAAATAATAGTTTAATCAACGAGCGAGATATTTTTGCCTTTTTTTTTTCTATTCTTCGTAAATACAAAGCAAGCATTTAGTTATGGCTTCGTGAAATGACCGAAGTGTTAAAATATTGAATGTATGTCACTTCATAAACAGTAATAAAGTTGTTACAATAAAATACGCAAGTGTTTGCTTTTCCCAGTAAAGCCTTATAAGTTTTTCGGCTTGAACTCAAAAATTAAGCTGTTTATTGAGTAGTACAATTGCGTTTAATTGATTGCATCATTATTTCCAATTTTTACAGGCAGCTTATACCACATATTGTAAATACAATTAGAAGGTTGTTATAGTTTTAACTACATAAGCAAATTAATTAAGCGAAATTTAATACAGGTCCTTAAAGTTAAGTTGATTTAAGTCGGATATGGATATATTCGATAAATAAAATGAAATAAATAATACAACTGTAAATAAAGTTTAATAATCATTTTTATTTTATTTGCCGTTTCCCAGCCAATATCTCGAGTCTGTTACATTTAAACTAAGACTAACTAAGATATAACTTACGGCAATAAAAATAAATTACCTTCTTGTAAGCAATTGTACAGTCCTATTCATTATAAATTCTTTTTTATCATAGTTTCTAAAGAAAGTTACATGGCTGTGACTGAATTTATAATGAATAACCTTACATATCTATATTACAACACAAAATTCTAGAAAAGAGTCGAAAATGTTTATTTGTTTATTTTTTAAATCTAAAAACATAAAGTTGGTTATTACATCATTTCAATGATGAAATATTTTATGATTGTGGTGCACATCCTAAAAATTGCTTGAAAATAGGAATTATTCGTTTAGTAAAACTTTTCTAAATGGGGTACCATAATACCAATAAAGTTTGTTAATGTCAAATTTTCCATTATTAGAAAATATTTAATATCTAATTGGCCATACCAATAAGTCATATTTATTTTTTTGTTTATTCACTGTTATCAATAATTATTATTTTTCAAAAATAAAAAATTGATAAGAATATAATATAATTAATTAGTAATATTATTATTAACCATATATTACGGAAACAAAGTTCTAAAGATCACTACGTCTACTCGGGTATTATTTTTAATAATTTTAAGATTATTTTGTAATATGATAACATTCAGTGTAACATAAAAGACTGACCAGTAAATTAAATCGGGAAAAAAGTAGTATAATTTATAACAATTAGCCAATTTAAATTAAAAAAAAAATCAATTTATCAGTACTATTAATGACAAATAAATTACTATACATTATGGTCCAAATAAAAGGAATAAATTCATTATTTTGTAAATCGGCGATTTTAGGAGAAAATCCTGATTTTTATTTTTAAATGAGCTCTTCATCAGTGATCAGCTTTTTATTTTTGACGCCATCAATAAAATTTTTAAATAGAAAGGAGGGTCTTGCAATACATTAATTGAAAGGTCTTTTAAATATCTATTCACCCATATCAATCTATGTGCGTTGATTTTCGACACCTCTGAAATAGTTCAGAGTTCATCTTTACCGTGAGGTATGACTTATAATTTTTTACTCATTCATATTTATAAACTATATTGTATTGACCTTTTTTAGAAATGGTAAATAAAATATGATGTAATATTTTTTATATATTCTATAATATATTGTTAGAAATATTCATAGTCCACGATAAAGGCAAATAAATCAAACATAATAGTATAATGCACATTTTGTATATTTTGTGGTTATAACTTATACTAATTTCGTAAAATTGACAATATGATTAGAATCGAAATTTAGTTAGGCTTGGAGGTGGAACAATTGCTGAGAAAAGGCGCTAGCTCTCAAGTGCTCGCTTCCACTAAGTAATTACAATACAAATGTATGTTAGTGCACTATTTTACGTTTCTTTCTTTCATATTTCAGATAATGGCACTTGTAATGTTACCTAGTGACCTACCATGGTGGGACTCAGTAAAACATTTATTAAAAAAAATTGCAGACACTAAAAATTCCATCGATCTTATAGAAAAAATGCAAAAAATATACGAAATGTGCAAGTAAGATGCCCATTACTTAACTACTATCAATTTGTCCAACTTAAATTCGATTATTTTAGTGTAAGTTTGGAACCAGACGAAGAAAGCGCTGATCCTCATCAGTTTGCAGGTTTTATGAATTTTTTAGACAACGATTTAACAAATGAAGAGAGAAGCGTATTCTTTACGAAAACCTTACCTAATTTAGCCATAAAAGCATTGAAGATCAAGGACTTCAGACCGAAGAGTGGTCTCCACTTCAGTTTACAACAACAAGGTTTCAATAAAATTTAAAATAATTTCGTACAGAATAGAAGAATTTGTTTTTCTACATTGTTGTTTATTGTTACAGCGGATTGCACAGAACTTGAATATTCCTTCGTGTCTGCTCTTATAGCCAATGCTTTTTTTTCCACATTTCCAAAAAGAACCGACAGGACTCATCCTACTCTTCAAAACTTCAATTTTGCTGACTTTTTTAAAACTCTGAATAACAATACGCAGAAATCGAAACTAAAAAGCATACTTTACTATTTTGAATGGTTAGCAAACAACGAAAATTCCTCTGGAAGAATTAAAATTTTAAGACAGGTACGTAAATATTTTATAATAGTTATTTATGTATTAAAGGAGAAACTGTAACCTGTTAAAAAGAAGCTAAAATACAAATTTGGTACTGTTAGATTTGTAGCAAAACTCTACAAATTTAACATAAATGTTAGAGAGAATGAGTGAAAGAGAATGTTTTTATATTAAGTTTGTAGAGTTTTACTACAAATTTAACATAAAAACATTGTCTTCAGTAATCCAATATTTTTTACTTAACATCCGGTACCATGTTCCACCATCTGAAAAGTTCTCATCTCCACCGTGTAATCGAATTTGCACGCGGCTCTATAGAACGCTGATATCCCATCATTATTTAACTCATCTCTCCTATTTTTGAGACCCTAGATTTAAGCAACAATCAGTGCACGGTTCTTCAATTTTAGTTTGATAACATAATGTTTGTTTCAACCTCAGTGGCAACTCATCTGTTCCACATTCACTTTTATCAAAGTAATACGCAAATAATAGATCAGTAACTACTAACTACCTTTCAGTCCCGCCGATGTTGGCTGTAGTAACAATTCATTGTAATAAGACGGAGCACACACAAATAAAGGGGGGGGGTCTACTTTACTTAACTTATCTTCTTACTTAGTAAAACAACCTTCTAATAAGTTGGAGGTGTCGTCTATTTTATTTCAAAACGAAGTCAATGTGGAATTACAAACTGACCTTTTGACAGCTGTGTCGACTCACAGTTTAATTCCTTAATAATAATAGAAATGGAGTAACGTACTGTAAGTTAATTGTGCCTTAAGCAACTTACTACACTCAAGAGGACAAACACTTTTGTCTAGATCAAAAAATGAGGAAACAGATACTTACTAAATTGTCAAAAAAATAGTGACAGGAACAACAATAAGAACGAAAACTTCCCTCACAGTGAAGTGATTTTAAGTTGTGACTTATCCCTTATCTAATCAATCTAATCAACCTCTATTATTGGCGCAAATATTGTTGCCTACTAACGAAATTTCATGCATAAAAAATGTTTATATTTAGTTCGAATAGTGGCGGCGGTGGCAGAGATATTCCGGAAGGCCTAATGTGTGAACAAGTACCTGGTACATACACACATACGTTATAAGATGATCAACTCATACTGCGGAGTTTGATACGTTCGTTGTTTTGAGAGATACGAAATAAAGTTTTACTAGAAATTTGTTTTTATAAGGGAATTTATCAAAATTTGAACAAATACTTGTTTATACAAATTTTACCAGAATTTTTTTTTTTATAAAGAAATTTATCAAACATTTCTGTAAGAGATGTTTAAGGATTGCCAAGAGGTTGTTGAGTCCTTTGGATGAGGCATTTGGCTTGCAGAGTACTCCGTTTATTATTCGAAAATTTTTGCTCCTTGCGATTTCTATGGGGGCCTTGTTCATGTCCTGGAGTACTTCATATTGTAATTTTAACCAGAGGTCCTTACGTTGTTCCTTTCCCAGATCTTTCGCTAGGCACAGGAATGTCGGTACTTCGTCTGGTCTCTCCATGTCTGTTTTTATAGGCTTTAGGACTGGGTTGCGTGAGAGACAATCGGCGTCTCCGTGTTTACTTCCCTTCTTGTGGACGATTTCATAATCGTGTTCCCATAATTTTAGTGCCAATTTTGCTAACCTTCCCGTTGAATCTCTTAGTGATTTTATCCAACACAATGTATGATGATGCGACACAATTTTCACGGGTTTTCCATATATGAGGTGCCTTAGAAAACCTAATGCCCATATGGCACCTTTCAACTCCGCGATTGTATAGTTTCTTTTGGTCTTCCGCGTCTTTTTATAAACAAACTGCTCCTCCCCCGTTCGACTGTTCGACTGGCGTCTACGCGTAATTCACACACCGGGTTGAAATGTAGGACCGGAGCAGTTATTAAGTTAATAAATTTTCGAATACCTCCCGCTCCATTTCGCCCCATGTCCATTTCGTATCCTTCTTTATTGCCATGTGCAATGGTCGGGCTATTATAGAAAAATTCCTTATGAACACGTTCCTAAGAAGCTCTGAAGTTCTTTCAAGATTTTGAAATCCTTAATAGCTTTCAGTTTCTCTTCGTTTGGCAGAATCCCTGTGCTGCTAATGTTAAATCTCAGTACTGTTACTTCTTCTTTTGGGTACACACATTTATTGGGTTTGGGTGTTAAACCGGCGGACCTCAGTCTAGTGTACACCCTGCCTAATTTTTCTAAGTGTTCTTCTTTTGATTTTGAGAAGACTATTATGTCATCCAAGTAAATTCATCTGGGTCCATCGTATTATCATACTCGTAGTGTAATGTTTTTATACCATAAAAATATGATTTAGTCGATTCCCCTGTTTTTTGTTTGCGTTGTAGTAGTTTGATTTTCGCGTTCCTTTTTGAGTCTCCTTATTTGAATTTCTTATTTTATCTCATGCCCAAAATATCAAGATCAAGATAAAGAAAGGGGTTAATTATGAAGAATTAATTCTAGGAACGAAAGCTGGCGCCTCCATGATGTCCCTTGGACACAATAATTAAAAACTATAAGAGTATTATGATGAACAATAATAAAAAATATTAAATAGCTCAGCAAAAGGCAACCTCCACCATGCCGCAGATTAAAAAACCCTTTTCTGTGTAGGGGCGCGGTTTCCGTATGTTTTAATATGTATTCTGATCTACCTAGGTTTCGATATCTGACAATATCATTTTTCAAGACAGATAGAAGTTTGACAGAAAAAAAATAAAAAGATGTCTAAAACTTCTATCTGTCTTGGAAAATGGTACAACCAAAATATTATCATACTTTACAAATTCCTCAAATTTAATTTTCTAAAAATATAACACACAATATTATTTAAAAATTAAATTTTACATAACTTTATAAAATTGTAAACATTTAAACACTAAAGAGAAATTGTAAATTAAAACAATTCATGAAATATAATGGATACAAAACATTTATATTTGACTACAAATTAAGAAATCAATAATATAAAACACGTTTTATTTATATGAAATATATTTTGTTTGTAGTTGGTTCAACCAGCTCAATATCATTATTACCAACTTCATTATTTATTCTATACTTTCTTTTATATGGTAACTGCACAACGATTATTTTTATTTTCTTCTTCTATATTGTCCAAATTCTTATCCAAATTTCTCGAAATTTCACGTAAAAATTTTTTTTTATTCATAATCAATAATGCAATCATATTTATTTAATATGATATAACCAATTACAATATCAGTCATTATTCCAGGCACAACTAATAGCTCCATATTTATGTTTTTGTAACTTACTTGTACCTCAATGGTAATAATTTGATTTGTATTATACAACTTTTTACTATTTGCGCTAATAAGATTAATTTTTGGTATAGAAATTAATTTGTTCTTGAAATCAGAATATTTAGTTAATAAATCCTCATAAACAGTAATGCTTCAGACCCAGAATCAACCAATAAATTAATAGGTTGTCCCCTTATATTTCCTACTATTACTACTAAATTAAATTGATGTTCATCTTAAAAATTGTCGTCTGAAGTTATGAATTCCCTAGGGCCTAGGGTGTTCATAGTTGCAAATATACAGTTTTTGATTTGTAGAGCGCTCATCTAAAAATTTTCACAATAGGAGCTTGCCCCTCTACCCTCATCTATATATAATAATAATAATAATTATTATTATTATTAAATCTCTTATTGTTGTAATTGTTATAATTATCATTGTTATTGTTATTAAAGCTGTTAAATCTATTAGTGTAGTTATAATTATTATTATCGTTATTATGATAATTTTGTTGCTTAGTATTCACGTTATAAATTGTTATTTTGATATCTATTATTATAATTAAAGAGACTGTCATTATTATGTCTATTATTATTGTCACTGTTATTAATAAAATTATTGCCTCTATTATTAGTAACCTCCTTTCTTTTCTCAATAAATAATTAGAAAATTTTTCAAAATTATTAATATTTTGAAATGCAATTGTTTCTGATACTTCTGTTGTATGATGTATTGCAATTGCAATTATTTCTTCCTCTTTCATTGGAGGATCTAGAAATTTCGGAAAAGTATATAATTTCAAAGTATAATAATTTATTACTTCTGTTGTAATAAAATTTCCCAAAATACATTTTCTCCCATACTAAAAATTGTGAATTTTCTTCCCAGAAATAACCTAAAACTTTTATTTTAAATTGTTCACAATTTTAAATTTCTAACATATCACTATGCACCATAAGTTAACACAAATCAATTCTCTCAGTTCATTCCTACTCTGAATTAGTGCAACATTATTGTTTAATTTTTGTAAAAATGTTTTGGGATGTAATTGACTAACGTTACCTTCAAATTTCTCTACCTCCATATTCATTAGTAAGTTACTACCATTATTCTGAATTTACATTTTAATAACTTGCATTTCTTCTTGTACTTTTCTTTATTCTCATTCACAACATTTTCTTCTTCTTCTTCTTTTTATCCCTGTAAACCTTGATTCTATTGTTGTAAAATTGATCTTTAACGTATATCCGACTTCACTATACTTTTCTTCTATTTTTTCTGTTTCTGTTCTTTATTGTTTTTTCCAATTTTCTTTATTTTCTTTCCTATGGCTTTTCTTAAGTTATCAATTTCTGTTTTTTTCTTTCCTTTCTTTTTCTAAAATTTTTTAAATCTATTATTCTATTCTTGGAATTTATTATTCAAATTTTCTTCCATTTTATTATTGTTTTCTAATACGCTTCTTCATATAGTTGCTATATTCTCATTAATATTTTCTTGTTGATTTCTGTCTTGCCTGTGTCTGTTATTCTATATTTTTTTGAATATATGCCCTGCCACTGACTTCTGAATTCGTCTCATTTTGGTCTTCCATAGTCCCAGATTCATATGATATTATATTAATTGTAAATCTTGATTTTGGGTTCTATGGTCTTTTATAATTATACCTCACGTTGGGCGCCAAATTGTTAGGATAATATATTTATTAACTTTTTTAAACTTTTCTTACTTTACTCTTGAAATCTTATAATCATAATATGACAATTTAATAAATAACTTAATCCTCTAAAAAAAAATTAAACTTGATATAAAAATTACATAACCAAAATATTTCAGTATAATATTTTCGGTTACATTAAAACAAAACTTAGTATTTATCAAAATTCCAATCTAAAAGTATTAGCTATTAAAAAACAATAATTTACGACTATAAAATGACTTCTTAAAACATTATCCACATTGTCAACTTTTAAAATTTTACTAACAGTACATAAACACATTCTCTCTACGACCATTAGTGAATGTATTAATTCCAAAATCATTTTTAATAATAGAATGTAAACATTCTCATTCTTAAGAGAGAATATTTATTCTGAAACACTTGCTTCTTATGTGTTTTGCATCTATTTTCATTCTATAATAAGTTACAGAATGAATATTCCGTAATTGTTTTAAACAATATCGTTAGCCGTGGATGTTAAAACTGTCAATGTCAGATACTCGTTTTTCCTCATGCTCGCATTCGGAGTGTTCCACTCCTATCGAATTTTTTTATTTCAACCTTGTTACAGAATTTACTATTCCTATATTACACCATCAATAATTATAAAATTATTTAATTATTCAATTATCTGTCTCAGAATTTAGACATGATACAATGAAAAAAGCAAAGATTCGCTCAAGAAAATTAATTATTATAAAATTAATAAACAAAATATTTTAAAAAAAGATCACAAATTTTATAATAAATATGTTGTAATAAATGCCAAAATAAAGAAAATAACAAATATTTCCCTTTACCTTATATACATAGATGAACTTCCCTACCAACTATCTAATTATTTTAAAAATTACAATATTACAATTTAATTCCTTAAAATAGTGATAAAAAACACTTTTTCCTATACGAAGTTAATTTGTTCGCTCTTTTCAGGTAATGAGTAGCAAAGAATGGTTAACTATAGAAGATTGGTTAGAGTGTACATTACCACTATGTACATTAAAAATTCATCACGACGGAAAATTAGATCGACCGGAAGAAGAATGTTTACAAATTTGTTTTTCTAGTGCCAAAATAGGCGGAAATGTATTAAGTAATGGATACTCACAGGTAAATAATAATATCCACAAAAAAGAAATAACTACAAGCTCCGTCAGTTAATGAAAATTTTGAAAGTCCAATAGTTAATTTTATGCTTACGGATGAGGCGTGGAAGTGTTGGTTTTTTGTTTGACATTTAATATCATTGGTTAAACATGAAGCAGTGATCCGATATACAGGGTGATACAAAAAAAACAGGAACTTTTTTAAAATCCAATAAAACTAGAAGTGATAAAAGAAATACATTTTATTCATAGTAATTGAAACCTTAAAACTTGCAATTTACGAAACATTAATGGAATTTATCATTTTTTAAAAATGCTTTAGAAGGCGTCCACCTATACGAAACATTTTGTTGAGACTCCTAATTGACTGCTGCAACATCTCAGCTGAGATACTGTGAATTTCATCCCGAATTCTCTGTTTTAACTCATTCAGGGTTTTTGGTCGAGTCGTGTACACTTTACTCTTGAGGTAGCCCCACAAGAAAAAATCACAAACGGATAAATCTGGCGATCTAGGGGGCCAAGGAATGTTACCGAATCTTGAGATCACACGGTTACCGAAAAATTCTCGCACAGCTTCCATTGATTTCCGTGTGGTGTGTGATGTCGCTCCACCCTGTTGAAACCAGGTATCAAAAATTCCCGTTATTCTGTGTCACCTTGTACATCGTACTTTGTGCATAAACTTGTTATATGAAAATTGTGATTATGTGACTTTTGTACACGTAAATAAACAAAATAGTCGACATTGGGATGATGAAAACCAATAAAAATTGCATGAATAGCCATTACGTAGTTCGAAAGTTACGGTATGGTATGGTGTGTACTTTCATCATCTGGTATTATTGTGCCTATTTTTGATGCAACAGTTCTCTAGGTTTTCAGAAATTAATTTTTCGAGCGGAATGGAGCTGTGGGAATAATTAGGTGTTTTTCCCAATTATTTTATTGATTACAATGGTCTGTTAAGGTCGGTGGTTCATTTGGTTCTTTTAGCAGTTGGAGTAAAAATAAAAATTCAGGGATTTCCAATGAATTTAGGCTTTATTAAAAATTAAATTAAGGTTCTCACAGGTTCCTTGCATTGATAACTATTCAGTTTACTGTGATACAACACTATCACAATTTTAAGAATTCGAATTGCCAAAACACATCATTTCAATTATTGTTTCATATTCGTCGGTTCTTCACAAACACTTTTTGCTATTTTTAAGGTCATCTTCAGGTATGAAAAGAATATAAAAATCATCACAAATTTTTTATTATATAAAATACATTCGTTAACTTACCAAATAAAAGAACAGTGAAAACAACAATGATAAAAATACAATGTAAAAAGGAGACTCTCCTAATCTCTCCCAAAATGAACCAGAATTTTAAAACTAACTAAATTACATAACGCATGTGTTACAAAATCCATAAATAACAGTTATGAAACATATTTAAATGTATGTAGGTTTGATAGTAATTGTAACAATAAATGAAAAAACAAGTAATGATGCCAAAATAAAGGTATTGCGAAAAAAATTTTTTTTTAAGAACTTAAGTTTAGTAATAATAGGTGTAAAAATTGGAACCAGGAACATGGAAAAACAAGAGTAGGGCTTCAATAAGAGCCCAACAAAAGGATAATAACCCAGTTTTGGGTAGGGAAAAATTGTAAGGAATATGGATAAGAGTTATTTTTACACGAGTCTCTACCCTTATTAAGGGGCATGACTTGTGTCAATTATCCTTACAATTCCTCCCTACCCAAAACTGGGTTATTATTCTTTTGTTGGGATCTTTTTGAACCCCTACTCTTGTTTTTCCATGTTCCTGGTTCCAATTTTTATACCTATTATTACTAAACTTGAGTTCTTAAATTTTTTCGCAATACCTTTAGTTTGACATTATTACCTATTTTTTCGTTTATTGTTACAATGACTATCAAACCTACATACATTTAAATATGTTTCATAACTGTTATTTATGGATTTTGTAACACATGCATTTTGTAATTTAGTTAGTTTTATAATTCTGTTTCATTTTGTGAGAGATTAGGAGAGTCTTCTTTTTACGTTGTATTTTTAACATTGTTGTTTTCACTGTTCTTTTATTTGGTAAGTTAACGAATGTATTTTATATAAAAAATTTGTGATGTTTTTTATATTCTTTTCATACCTGAAGATGACCTTAAAGGGTCGAAACTAGTTGTCTTTAAATAAAACATATGTGGTTTGATTTTGTATTTCATTGGATTTGAGCCTTTGTACTACATTTTAGTGTTATGGATAACCTTCTGTTTCTAAACGTAAAATATTTCAAAGCTTAAAATGTTGTTTAATCTGTGTTTCTGTGTGAAAATGTATCGAGTGTTTTTTTTCTTGCGTACGTGACTTTATGCTTTTAGATATCATCTTCAACAAATCGAACAAATCGGAATTATATGCAGGTGTCCAGTTTTAGAAAGAGCTAATTGGAATAAGAGTGAGATAAATCTTCGCGGACACTTTGTTATTCATTCTGGAGAGAATATAAATAATATAAATATTTAGGAATAAATAAGGTTATTTATAAAACAAAAAACTAATAACTTTCAGGAAAATATTGTTTTGTAAAATACAACTTTCGAATTCATACTCAACATACTTAATGCATCATATCAACAATAATAGCACTAATAGTACTACTGTATTAAATTGTAATGCATATTTAATCGTTTCTCTTTTCTGAAAAATGATGACTTTGTGTGCTTGTTTGATAAGGAGCTCTTATTTTTAGGAATGTATAAATTTGGTAACAGCACCGGAGTTACTCACTGCGCTTTTGAATGTTGAAGCACTAGAAGACAATGAAGTTTTAACTGTTGAAGGTGTAAGGCATATATCAAGAATGGTAGATCCTAAACACCGTGCGTTTTTAGAAAAATTTGATCAACCTAGAGAAGTAAGTATCATGTTTATATTTATTTCCTTATTCAAATAAATAATTTAAGATGGCCTAACAAACACAAATAATTTATATTGTGAAGTATTCATTGAAAGCAATATAGTTAGAGATATAAAAAAAATGGTGAACAATGAGTATTAGAGTCCTGGTAGTATCTTGAAAGAGGGCTGTTTCATCTAGAAGTACCTAAAAATAAAGAAAAATCTCAGTGAGTTATTAAATAAAAAGGGGAAAGCTCAAATATTAATGGGATATAGTTAGAGGGATATTATTAAAACATAGTGAACCAAAATACATAGAGTATAACTCTTACATGATCAACTATTAGTGCTTAAAGTAAAAGGTGTGGATCATGTCAAGTTTTACACTAAATAATTCGGAAAATTTTCATCTTTAAATTCAAAGGTAATCCGTGAGAAGAGATGAAAAAACTTTAAAGAAGATTCACAGAACCTTATTCAGTTTATATATGATCATCAAGTAGCTTATATTTTGGAAAATATAATAAAAACTAATTTTGACAGATGAAAATGTTCAGGAGCAAAATTAAATAAACTGCTCAACAATTGAAATGATCCATGTGACTAAACTGGTATTAAAAAGAAGCGACTGATATAATTATTTTATGTGTTTATTGAATTGTAGTGTACACCTTTGTGTATAAAATTTATCAGACAAAATCTTTTTTTGACCTGTAGGGCACAAAAACAAAGGATTTACAATATTAGCACAAAAAATGCATACAAGTAATAGACGTATCATTATCATTATTTCAATTGTTACTAAGAGTTTGATGTATAAGTTGTTGTTTTTGAAGTTGAAAATGAATCCGAAAATGGTGTACAGAAGACTAAACGATAGGGAATTACAACATGTAGTTCGTTTAGTGCGACAAGGTCGATCACATAGAGAAGTCGCAAGATTGTTTAATGTGGCTCATGGGGTGATCAATAGGGCCATAGAAAGATATAATGAAACCGGTGAGGTAGGCTTTCGACATGGTGGAGGTCGTCCAAGAGCTTTAACAGTACGTCAGGTCCAGTATCTCAGACTTAACAGATCGTCGACGTCCTACAATAAATGCTTCTCAACTTAATAATGTCTTGCGGCAAACTACTGGTGTTGTAATATCGACTCAGACAGTAAGAAGAAGGTTGCATGAGTATGGTCTGAGGTCAAAAAAGCGTGCCAAATGCATGCGCTTAACGGTGGTTCACAAAGTTGCTCGAAGACAAAGAGCACAACAACATTTGCATTGGGGTGAGTACGAATGGAGAATCACATTTTTTCGCTCAGATGGCCGAATTCGAGTATGACGGAGAAGAAATGAACGATATTATGCAGCACTTATGGAACCTAAGGTAGCTTTCGGTGGAGGTGGAATTACCATCTGGGGAGGTATTATTTGGAACGGACGCACAGGCTTGATCAGCCTCCACAGACTGCATTTCGTTATCGAGACAGATGTATTCTATTCTACCTGTTGTAGTCCCATTTACTGAAAATGTTGGTCGAGATTTTTTCTATGCCGATGATAACGCTCGCCCACACCGTGCCAATCTGGTATCCACAGCACTGAGGACCCACAACATTCAACGAATGGACTGGCCCGCAGATTCTCCTGACCTGAACCCAAACGAGCATGTTTGGTCACGTCTCAAACTACAGATATCTCAACGAAATGATGATTTGGAGAAAGTCGGAGCTGTAACAAATGCCGTTTTAGAATAATGGAAGAGGATTCCTCAAGATTTCATAAATACTTTGATAAGAAGTATGCCAGATAGATGTAGAACTGTCCTTAGAGTTCGTGGGGATTCAACGAACTACTAATGTTACATAATGCATATTTTTCACACTTTTTTTGACAGATTCTTTCGCGACGGTTTGGTTGGGTTTGTGTTTTTTACATTTCTGCAAAAGTTTTGGAACGTTCGATCACAATTGTTTCATTTTCTGTATTTAGTCTCGCATAAGTAAATTTTTTTTTGGTCCCTTTTTTTTATTTATCGTTGTTTACGTGCTACCACTCAAAATTAAGGGTGGATCATTTCAATTTTTGAGCAGTTTAATTTAGAATTTATCTAGAGAACCCACATTTTCAGAAAAGTAATCAATCTTGTTATACTTACGTTTTGTAAATGAATATTTAACTTATCTCACAATTTTGGAATTGGATCCAAATAAATTTAAGACCCAGTAGAGGGTAATTTTGGGAATTATGACATAAACCCGATAGGGTGATTTTGAAAATTTTAATTTCACTATAAATAGCCTTGCGAATAGACAGTGCGCCATTACAGTTTTCGCCACTGCAATTGTTGCGGATGTAAAAACAAGATATTCGAGATATAAAATAAAAAAATTGTTAGTAAAGTTAAATGTCATCGAAATAAGTTCTGAATACTTTTATTTGATACTTACAAGTCTGTATAAAGTTTTGTGCTAGTGTTTTTATGAAGTTGTGCCCATAAAATTGGCTCATATAAGTATACAAGCCTAGTGATTGAAAAACAGTGTTTATACGGAAAAGGTATCTATCAACATACCTTTAGCAAACGTGGAAATTTATCCTGTGTCTTCTTCACAAACTCGCCGAATTTTTAACACATTCCAGTTCTGGGAGTTGAAATTCTCTACAAGTTCCACGGATTTGAATATTTATCTGGTGGACTTCTACATCGATAACCCAAAGATTATAAACTTCAGTGTGTGTAAGAAAGCAAATTTCGTTTAATTTAATATCTTTGATAATTTAATTTTGAACATGAACAATTTATAAACAATTTTCAGAAATTTTTGAAATTATTTACATGTTTTGGCTGTTAAGGAAGCCACTCTATCGACAGAGACATAATTTAAATATACATAATTTTTTAATTTTATTTTTGTAGTTATCAATATATTTTATTGATGTAATATTAGATTAATTTAAAGGTTGTAACCATACAATAGGGGTTAGGAACAGTTACTTTTGACAACAATTATGGTATAACTTTAAAAAAATTTAATTCACTTACCTTTGGATGTTAACTTCAAACATTTTACACTTTTCAGGCACATTGAGACTTTCTTTATTTACAATAAATTGATTTTCATATTTATTTGTTTGCCGTTAATTACGGTTGACTCTAACCCAACATACCTACAAATCAATAAAATTTTTAAACCTCCCCTGAATAAGGTCTCGTGAACTACCAACTATTCAAATACCAATTTATAATAGTACAGCCAGTGAAGTGTAGATGCCAATTCGCTAATAAATTAAAAAATATTTAAATTTGACGCCTTACAAAAAATTTGCTTTACTATAATAAATCATAACAAAATATTTACTACCACACATAAAAAATAAGCATTTTCTTACCTTAACCACTAATTATGAACACTTAAAATCTATTTTTTAATATAGAGTGTACCAATAAAAACTCCCAGGCCGGATATTTTGGAAAAAATAGAAATAATTTAATTCCATAAAAGACTGTTTGGTGTGCAGTAAGAGAGCTCCAATTTAGGACATAAATTAATTTTACATATGTAGATAACATTGTGCTTTTTTTTTCGATGGGAGAATTTCAAATGTAACACAACATTTTTAAGCAGACATTGTTGTTTGAACTAATTCGATAAATCTATCCATTTTCGAGATATTTAAGTCCAAACATTGCTTTTTACCAAATAATTAAAATCGTACTAATCCATATTTTTGTACTTTATTGGATACAAAACTGCTGAACAATGGGATCTACCTCGATTATTATAACAATCGGTATTTTTGAAAATTTGAAAAAAAACACTTTAATGATTAAACTTGGAAATAGAAAAATACTGTTAACAATATTTTAAGTAAAACGGCAATCGAAGAACAATTTAATAAGATTTCATGGTATAAGGTGTTCGAAATTGTTGCCATTTTCATTAATATACATGTTAAATCCCCTGATTAGTTTACCTCTACAAACTTGTAATAGTATATATCGATTAATAACTGCAACACTGACATAGATTTTATTATAAAGGTCTGCCATCTCCTTTGTTGGCTCTTGGTAAACCCTACTTTTTAAATGGCTCCACAAATAGAAGTCGCAGGGTGTAATATCAGGTTATCGACGGGGCCGCCTAAGTACTCCTCTATTGCTAATCCATTTTCCTGGTTATGTTTGATTTAGATAATTAGTAATTCTATACAATCTTGGCAAATCATTTTGCAAAAATTGCAGGTACCAGTTAGATGTTCATGATACAGGTTTGGATCAAAAATAAAACCATTTATAATTCCGCATCGAACATTTACGCTAAACCTAGTCTGGAATCTGGTTTATCTCATCCATACAGGATTCTCTTGAGACCAGTACCGACAGTTATGCTTACTACTCCGTTATTGTGGAATTTGAATTCGTCATTCCACATAATTAGATCTAAAAAATTCGGATTTTTTTCTAAAAGAATGGAAAATTGTGTTAAAACGTCCTACTTATGCATCTCCAGGTCTCAAGGGATGTAGCAAATGAATTTTGCACGAAAAAAAATTGTTCTTCTTTAGAATTCTCTGACAAGTAGAAACATAAATATTAGTTTCCTCATTCAATTGGTGAAGTGATAAGTTTGGATTATTTTCTACCCTTTGTAAAACTAGAGCAATATTTTCATCCGTTGCAAATCTTTTTCGTCTTCTATTATGTGGTCTTTTAAAAGTTCGGTAATTACTTAAATTGGGACATAAACTTGCTAAAAGTTTTGCGATCAGGCAATGGTATGTGTGAAAAACGTAATCCATATAAACGCACAGATTAAAATCATATTTAATATCTTTATTAGTGTGAAAAATTATCGTCGATAATAATAATTTGTATAACTTTCGAGAAACTGAAAGAACTTCATCGATTTATAAATGTCAAAAATTTTTGTTCCACCACTACCTCCGATAATATATTTATTTAAAATATCGTTAAAACTATTTTTCTGTTATTTCCAAGTTCCGTCATGTAAAGTGTTTTTCTTTCTTTCACATTTAAAAAAAAAAGAGGTTGTCATAATAGCCGAAGCTGATACAATTGTAAAAGCAGTACTGTTTTCAATAAAGTAAAAAATATGGGGAGTACAATTTACAATTGTAAGAGAACAAAATCTATTTATAAATGCATTTTCTACAAATATGTTCTACATTTAAAGGATTCTTAAGCGCAGCGCCACACAGCGGCCTTAAATCATGATGGACTTGATTTTTAGGGTTTACCACATTGTCTTTGGGTTTACCTTATAGCAAATATGCATTTTTCATTCATAGTGAGTGGGGCCCTATAGACAATTAAAATATCTCTATTCCTTTCCAAAATATTCGACCTGGCAGTTTTTATTGGTAGACACTTGCTCTATATAAGTAGATGTCCGTAGAAATTAATTATTACTTTAGACGAGCGAGAATTTACTTAGTGAAATTTGCTATAGAATTTCAAATATTTTCCAGATGACAGTGTGTTGTATAGACGCTGACAATTACAACAAATTACCAATTGGACAATATGAAGAGGATAATATTTTAAGAGAATTGAACAAGTGCCTATTAGGTTTTCAACAAAAACCACTAGTTAAAACCGAAAAAGAAAATCCATTCCTTCACCGTAGACGACTCTCCCCCATTGGAGAATCTATTAGTAGGTCAAAAATTGTTTTTTATAAGTAATTCAATTATCGTTACTTACATAATAGAGTCTGATATTATTTTCAAGCAAAAAGTAAGGTACATGATGTTTAAGTTCATTTGAATAGATATCTGACAATTACTCAATATATCTATCTCTAATCATATACACTGTTGGAAGCGGTGCAGTTTTAGTGTTTAAATATACATAGTGTATCTTCTTGTTGGGTGTGACTTTCATCCTTCAGTATAGTTTATGGGACCCCCCTTTGTTAATTCGCAAAGATGCTTCAAAATTATTGTTTTTGCGACAAGAAACGTGTCTGTAGAATACACAGGGTGGTTCATAGGTAAGGGAATCAATTATGCCCAATTTTTCGTTCAGTCATAACTTTTGAATCATTCAGTATATTTTTTCAATTTTTGGCACATATCTTAAACAACTTACAGTTCTGAAGAAGAATGCATCGAATTATCAAAAAAATGAAAATAGAGGTTCGGTTTTAGGAAAATTGAAAAATATTTAAAACATCAAAAAACACCCTATTTATTAAAATTTTAAAAATTGCATTCTAGATTTGTATAGAGTGTAAAAAACTGTATTGTAACAAGTTGTTGTTGTCCCACCATCAATTTAAATGGTAAAATTTTTAAACCGAATGTATAAGTTTAAGGAAAAAATTGCAAATAAAATTCGTTTATTTTTAATATTTAAATAGTATCATATTAATCATTTTTTTTAATGTTTGTTCGGTTTAAAACCATTTTAAATATTTTTGCAGGACCGTACATAGAATAAAATAATTTTCTATCACGTCGTATAAATTTATGTTATCTTTATGTAACAAATAATAGAAAATAAAGTACAAAATTTAGAAATTATCGCCACCAGTTTGAATGGTAAAGTAAGGTGAGAAGATGAACATTCGTAGTATCTATATATGTAAAGTCGGAAGCGCGGGCTTGTCCCATTGCACCTAAGCCACATCTGACCCTTTGTGCTTCCTCCCAAGCGAGTTGTCTACCTCTAGGCTACTGCCATCCTACCCTTTCGAGGTAGGTGGCCACGTCTCCTGGAGACATCTCCCTGAGCTCGGAAAGTGTGGGCCAAGGCTCGCCGAACACGTACTCTCTAATTGACGATAGCTGTGGGCACTCACAAATGAGATGTTCCACAGTTTTGTCTTCTATTCCGCGTCCTATACAAAGATATACAAAGAGACGTGTCGCTTAGCCCCATGGTATGGAGGTGTTTGCGTAGCTGACAAAGACTTGTCAGGAGCCCTACTGTTAACCGGAGGTTCCTTCTAGTCATTGTCAGGTATTTTTGTGAAGTAGGATATTCCAAAGTAGTTTTGGCAAATTTGTATTCGTTTGTTTGTTCCCATCTCTTCCTAAATTGGGCATAGGAATAAGCTCTGACCCGATCTGCTATTACTGACACCGGCAGACCATAGAAGACCCCCGGCATTAGAACATTCATACCAGCGGCTCTTCTGGCCAAGGAGTCCACCATGCGATTGCCTCTCCTTTTGCCATGCCTTTTAATCCACCTCAAGATGATCATGCTGTCGTTTGAGGCTTCCGTTAGGGCTTTGTGGTATTCCATAACTAGCCCGGATGTTATTTGGGGTCTTCCCAGGGCTAGTGGCGCTTGTCTTCTATCGGTGCAGATTAATATAGTTTCGCCAGTAATTCCTCTGTTTGTTACTTCTTTTGCGGCCAGGGAAATGCCCGTTAGTTCCGTATGCCAGTCGTACGTAGTAGTGACATAGCCTTCACCGTAACCTCTTTGACGTGTAAATCGAGAGGGATGAGGTTGTGCCTCACTTGAGCATGGTTGGCGTTGTTCTGATGGCTCAGGTGATGTTTAAACAAGCCATCCTTTGTATGTGATTCAGTTTTTGGATAGCCGTTGTTTGGAGAGTTGTAGTTCCCCATACAATGGTCTCATAGGTTAGCATAGGCCTTATGATTGCAGTGTAGATCCAAATGACCACTTTGGGTGATAATCCCCAGGTCCGCCCTACGGTTTGGACTACACTGCTCATATGCTATGTAAGCTTTAACATTCGTAGTAATTAACAAACATTTATTAACAACTGGTTAAAGAAATTTATAACAGCTACCCAAAACATCTGCCATTTTGTTGTAAAAAAGGTTAAGTTTTTAAAGTAATTAGTTCGTTTTCAAAACTGGGATAGCTTCCGGGTTTTAAACCGCGTCGATGATTGTTTGTTGAATCGGACGTTTCGACATTCATGTTGATGTTTTCTTCAGAGAACTGAAACTGGAGTACTCGTTTCTCAATCTTTGGGCGGAATTATCACATCTTCCAAATAGCAACAAATTTTGTTTCTTAGCGGTCCTAAAACAATATTCATTAATTTCACAAATTCATAAGGAGCATTTGTAAGTCCATTTTTTAAACTCGCCTGTAGTGTCGGGCGTAATAAATGCTGTTTTTCTTGCGAATTCTTCCATCAATGGGATTTGCATGTATCCGTTGCCTAAATCCAAACATGCAAATATTTTCGCCCCTGCTAAATGCTGAAACTGCTCGTCCAACCCTGGAATAGAAAAGTTAACAAGTACCGTTTGTCGATTTAATTTGGGATAATCGACCACTAGTCCCGGATCACCATTTTTCTTTCGCACTAATAAAACTGGGGATGCATATGGACTCGTAGTTTCGGTCACAAGACCAGATATTTTTAGTTCACTAACCAAATTACTTATTGTTTTCCTATCTGAGGCTAAAACTTTATAAGGCTGACACCTTACCTGTATCCACAATATCCATCTGTGTAAGATCAGTGCAGCCTAGTTCATCAATTTTTAACGCGAAACAGTCTCGAAAGTTTTTTAATTAAATCTAGTAGTTGAGTAATTTGATGATGAGTAACTTGTTCCGAAACGTTTAACATTTCATTAGTAATAATATCACAATTATTAAATTTGTCAAAATTTTCACAATTTAAACTCTCATTTATAGAAAGTACTTCAGCGCTAATCATTAAAGTCTTTTCTGAAGCATTATAAATTCTTAATATGCTATTTTGTCGGCTGTAATTTACAGTTACGTCTTCGTTCTTTAAACTTTATATTTTTACGTCAGTTAAAGCTTCACAAGAATTGTCTTTTGCTAAGACTTCAATATCGATATCTCTAAAAGGGTATTGAACTGCATTACCGAAAACTAGGTGATCACATTTGCGTACATAGGCAATATATTTCGATTTAGAAAATGGTCTACCGATTATTAAGTCTGTTTCCTGACACTCATTGGGTACCACCCACAAACAAATTTATTTACTACTGCTCGATCAATAGTTATTTTAGCTTAAACCTTTCCACTTGAAAATAAGGCAGGTTCTTTGCTACCTCCAAATCCATATAATGGCTCACGCTCTGAGTTAACTTAAAAACCAAATTTTCTCACCAAATCTTCTTTTATAGTACACACGAAGCTTCTCGTATCTATCAAACCTCTAGATACAATGCGATCATTTATTAAAACTGACTTAATTATAGTTCCTCTAGGCTTTGTATTAATTTCAATTTCATCATCTAAAATCCTTATTGTTGCACTAATTGATTCTCGATTTCCATTATTATTTTCAAATTCTGCTACATTATCTACAGTTCAAACTAACTGTCTGGGGTTCACTGGACTTTTCTGCTTCAAATTAAAATTTTGCGTAGATCTGTTTCTTAGTTCTTCTCGTGGAACACTTGTATTATTTTTATTCGGACAATTTGTTAAAATGTGTCCTTCCGTTTGCAACCGAAGAAAATTTCTCTGTCGCGTCTACATTATTCTGATGTATGATTATAAAGACCACATTTATAACACTTTTTAGGTATAGCTCCCTGACTAACATTAGATTGATTAATCGGAAACTAGTTTTTACGATCAGAGAATTTCTGTTTGATCAAAAGTTCTACTGAAAACTTCCTAAGATTCAAACAACGTACAATTTGTATTGTACAAATCAATTGCTGGGTATTTTAAATGAGCTTTAGCTATACCAAGAATATAAATTTAACCTAGCACTAGACTCAATATTTTGTATCCATTGAGAAGCACGTGGAGTATCTGCGTCACCATCAAAATACCTAATAACTTGCGAGATATTTGGTAAAACATTGATTTATTCGTTTACTGAAAGATCGATAATTTGCGGGGTTATTCAATTTATAAGATATGTCATCATTTCGTCTCTCCTTTTATTATCATTTATCAATAAATCCATCATATTTCTAGACTATTATTTTCACGGTTGTTGGTCATTTTTTTTTATACAAAAATTACCGTTTATGTTGATTACAAAGTTTAGTTTTTCGTATTATCACTCAGCTATCATTTAAAATAAAATCATTTTATCAAATTCACACAGGATTAATTATTTTGTTCTCAATTTCACAAAGTACTGTCCGATAAATATACGGTTTTCACTCAGTTATCATCACACACTTTTTAGTTTTAATTAATCGTTCATAAAGAAAATATCCATCTTCTGTTTGAAAGCTTCTCTTGGCCTTCTTTTTATTTAATAAAAAAATGCGAATATTTATATGAAAAAGGCAATTAAAGAATTCTCTTATTTATTAAAGCAAAATATTTTGTTTAAGGTTTTTGTTTATTATTAGCAATCAGAATAATACATTCTATGGCCTAATGTGTTGAGTCTTCTGTTCTCATTTTGTTCCAGTAGAGGCTGCAAAAGTGCATTGGGATGGTTTTCAAGTTTGTTGTGGTGTTTCCTACTATTATCTTTTATGACATCTTTAACATATAGCATTTTGAGATCTGCATGAATTGTCTGGTTGGATACATGCCAAGGGGCATTGGTGATCATTCTTAAGATTTTTGATTGACTTTGAATTATTGCTAAATTAGATTTACTGACGCAGCCTCAGATTTCGATGCCATATGTCCATATTGGTTTGATAATAGTTTTGTAGAGTAGGACTTTGTTCTCTTGGGATAGCTTTGACCTTCTACCTATCAGCCATTGCATTTCCTTAATTTTTAAGTCTATTTGTTTACGTTTTTTTATTATGTGTTCTTTCCAGTTTAGTCTCTGGTCCAAGTATATTCCTAAATATTTAGTACAAGTAGAGTGAGGTATTTGAATTCCATTAGTATTAAGTGTAGTTGTTCTCTTCTTAAAGCAAAGTTTATTTGTACGGATTTAGACTCATTAATTTTTGTTTTCCATTTGTGTGTCCAGATTTGTATTTGGTCGAGGTGATTTTGTAAGTTGCTGGCTGCTAAGTTCGGATCTTCATTACAGGAAAGTATTACTGTGTCATCAGCAAAAGTACCCATTGTAGTGTTTTCATTAGTTGGTAAATCAACACGTAGAGCAGCGGTCCAAGAACACTTCCCTGGGGGACACCAGTTTTTATGGAAAAATTATTTGAGGTAGTATCATTAACCCTTTTTCTAAATTCTCGAGATTCTAAGTAAGATTTCAGTATTTGAAAGTAAGTGATAGGTAGTGATTTTTTTATCTTAAATAAAAGTCCTGTGTGCCAGACATTGTCGAAAGCCTGGCTTATGTCAAGGAACACTGTTGGGCAGTATTTCTTAGAGTCCAGTGATTGGTTTATTATTTGACTAATTCTATGAATTTGTTGCGCAGTCGAGTGGCTTTCGCGGAAACCAAATTGATGTATCCATTCTTCTACATTGGGGTCGGAGTTTATACTTTGAAGTAGAAGTTTTTCCATTAGCTTTGAGATGACTGGTAGTAGACTAATAGGGCGGTACGATGAAACTTTTTTGGGATCTTTTCCCGGTTTGTGTATCTGCTATTTTTAGTTCTTTGGGCCAATATTTTTGCCTAAGTATAGCATTGAATATGTATGTTAATAACACTATTCCTTTTCTGGACATTTTTTTAGCATTTTTGGTGTTACTCTGGAGCCTGGAGCTTTACTGTTGTTCAATAGCTTGATTTCATTTTGTACTTCTTTTGGAGTGAAACTTCTTACCTCTGCTATTTCGTTGGGGATATTGGATAGAACATTTTCAATTTCTATATCTGTGAGATCATCGCTTGGGGTAAATACGTCAGAGAGGTATTCTGCGAACATGTTTGCCTTCTCTTCATCACTTCTAGCCCACTCTTGATCAGGTGATGTTTCATTCCTGATAGGAGGTACTTGATTTTTGGGTTTTAAAGCAAAACATTAAAACATTTATTTATTCAAAAACATTTGTTAACCAAAAACGTTATTCTTGCCGAAACTGTCAAATGACAATGGCTTACATTTCTGCCAATACTCAAATAGCTTACAATACATTAGAATATTTCCTGGATTTTAGGTTCCAACCAATCAGACTGTCTAAATATCCCATTGATAACTCAACAATCTTGCAGTACGACCTACAGTGGGTCTAATTCACCTATTCGAGACAACAGTAATATGTTGAACGATAGACTTTGTGTGCAGTTAGAGAGGGAAAGAAATTTACAAAAAAGAGAAAAGTTAGGTGAAGCCATAGTAGAAGGTAGAAGGGGAAGGTTTATTGTGTTAGGTTCTTCTGGAGAGTGCTTGCCTATAACAAGAAATCCTCTTGACGAAGAAACTAAAAGTAATTATGATAGTTGTGAGTCATCTGAAGGAGAATTCCATAGTGCCAAAACTAGTCTAGACCTTGGTAAGTTTAGATATGATGATTGACTTTTGTACTTAGTATTAATTCCTACTATTAAATTTCAGCTACTGAAGACGAAAACTTCCATAAGCGTTACAGCATAGATCTAGAAACTCCAGATAAAAGAAATATATTTGCTCAACAATTGAGAGATGCTCTAAGGAAGGAACTTACTGCTAGTACAGTTTCTAGTAGTGAAGAATCTAGTTACGCAGTCGGTATTTCAGTAACAGGTTCAGATTTACAAGACGGAAATATTGTGTAAGTAGGATTATATTAAATATTTTAATTCAAGCGGTTTACATAAATAATAAATGGTAAAATATTGTATTGTTTTTATCCCCTTAAATGATCTGATATATTATACTGATTGTTTGTAATAATTTTTTGGTCCACAAAAAAAGGCATACTTTTAATAGTTTGTTGGCTACCGACACCAAATACACCCAATTTTTTCCGAACCCACTAGAGGTAGTTATTGTCTCAGATCATCACTGGTCATTTAACTTAACCTACTTTTCTACTTTTTTGATGGCATAGACGCTTTATTTTTGGATTTCGGAGGTCATGTCAGAGAGGTCCTGTGTAGTCCTTTTCTTTGTCCCTCTATATGGCTGTACAATTTACTTCTATCCATCTTCGCTTTTCCAACTGCTGCTTATACATGCTCTTTATAAATCAGTCCCTAATTTTCGATAACACAGAGATAACTGGAGGCTGGGAAGGACCGACAGTTCTCGAGTTATCGTATAGCTTAATGTATATTAGTACTTCGTGCTAAGGTCCCAGAATCTATCGCAGGCCTTTCTCACATCCGAGAACATGCCCTTCGTTGCCATCTCCACCAGTCTAAGAACTTGAGGTTTAGCTGAATGTTGGTCATATAATCAGAATTGTTCTTCTAGCAGAAGTTTTAATATTTTAGTTTTGTAGATAAGTTTCACCAGAATTATACATAAATTTGGGGTCTTTGTGAGGCGAATTTTATCAACTCATCAGGAGAGGTAGGACCTACAATTGTTTTCTTTTAGTTGTAACTCTTAAGTTTCCACATTAAAATTCGATTTTAAGGTATAAATCAAAATTCAAGTTAAAGTTGTTGGTCCCTCATTCGGTTATCTTTTTATTTTGGCCGTTACTCTGGATTCTCAACTGAATATTGATTAGAACATCCATTTTCTAGTACGGATCTGGTGGTGTCAGTTTATCTGTTTTTAGTCTTGAGTGGTTGATACCTTGTAACGTAACTGTATTTAAGGCCCTATTAAGGACTTTTGGAAAGTAGCAGGTACCCAGTTTGTTTACTTTTTCCCTTAAACTGGATACTTTAATTGAACTGGGTAGTTGTTATTTTGTATTATATATATTTCTTATAGTCGGGCCAGTATTTGTTTTTTTTTCTTTAGAACAGTATTTATTTATACATACATTTATCAAATAGTATGACTTCAATTTCATTAAAATTACAAGTAACATATTTTTCCTTATTTACCGCTGTGTAAATATTTGAGATCTTGTAGGTAGACCTATACTATTTATGTCCTTTCTGATAGACTAATATATAATTTAATATTGTTTTCAGTTTGTTCGTTCTCTATAAACGTTTTAGATTTAAGGTTGATTATAAATTCTTTTGAATCCTTTAAGGTTGTTTATAAGTTCTTTTGAATCGTTTAAATGTTGTTTATACTCCTTTACCATAATGTTTCATTTATTTTTTTAGTACCCTTAAAAAGCTGTATTAAAAACTATTGGGTCTAACTAGTCCAATGATAAATTGGTGGCTCATAAGAAACTAAGAGTGAAACGTTTTTGAAATGAGTATTTTAAAACTTCTGAAATTAGGTGTTACGATATGTAATTTCTCATTTATGAAAGAAGAAATTATGATAGTCACCTACGGGGAATTAAGCAAGGGTTGAAGCTTTTATGCCGTAGCATGGTATGATGATTTTAAATAGATCTGCCTGAGCGTTTTGCTTTGATACATACTAGTTAATATAGGGAGTGAAGGTAACTCTTATTTCAGGGCACTGTACAAGACATATGATCTAGTACTACTTGGTACATCTATCTGACAAGAGTAAAGTACATATTTTAGTGTAGTAGCCTCCTGCTATATATTTTTTTATATATTTTTTTATATATTATGCCGAGATTTGCAATAAACTGGCGACATTGCTAGATTATAAGGTGCTGGGATCCATTCGGCCATTTTGATAAAATTCAGTCAATTACACATTTAACAAAGTTGTTTATATAGGATAGCGTAACGATTTTCACCAAATTTTTATTTTTTAGGGTAAAAAGGGGCGGTTCAACTGGTTTTGCCTTGAACGAAGACTCTTTTGACGACCACTTTTTAGAAAATTCATTAAACCAAGAAAAAGAGTGGATAGAAAAATTTAGAAACAAACAATCTTCGGTATTAAATAAAAAAGAATCAAATGCATCTTCCGAATATAGTTTTAGCACAGAGGGGTGGGTAATATTTTTCGAAAATACTTTGATATTTTCATCATTATTATTTTTCAGTTCGGAATTAGAAGAAGTCTATGAACAATTTTCAAAATGGTTAGAAAATCCTCTTTTAGAAACGGAAGTTGGTACTAAACGTAGACTTAATGCAAGGGAATTAGCCGTAGTCCGATTTGCAGGTAAATTCAAAGCAAAATAAAATAGCCGTTTATAAATTCCACACCAAGTGTATACCTGTCTAGTAATCCGATAGGAAAAAACAAAGAGAGAATTTAGCTAGGCCAAATTACCTAAATTACCTCTTCTGCAAGAGCGAAGCAAACTAATCCCGCAGTGTAGTTTGGCCAAATTTACCTTTATCAACGCAGCATTACTATATTATTTTCGGCATCAGGCGAGAATATTAAAACCTAATTATGTACTAACTACAGCACAGCTGGTTCAAAAAATTTCGGTGTATTTCAATAGCTTTTACCAAAAAGCATTACGGGTGTGCTTCCGCTGCCAAAAGTTATTTAAAGTACTATCTGTTCATGCAAGAGTTCATAGATTGCAATACAAGACAGATTTCTGAAATAAACTAGCCATATAGTAGTCCAATAAAAAATTCATTATTATTCGTTAGTATTTACTTTAAAAAATTAGTTGGAGAGCCATCATAAAACACAATCTGGCTATTACCGCCTAGAAATTATAATTTAGTCATTTTTATATTTCCAGGATATTTTGGGATCCAGTCTGAGACAGTGTATCCCATATATGTTATTAAAAAAATCTCTATGTATGTGTGTCTATTTATCTGTGTCTAAATATAGGTATAATAAAATATATCATATGAAAATTAAAACAAGTCTTACGTTAATAACATCGCAATATTTTTATGACCGACCTGACAGTGGCAAGTACTATTTTGCCACAAAACTCCAGCTATTTTATGAGTGGTGGCAACGGAGCATGTATTTAGGGGGACAACCAGTTTTATCCGAAACACATGTTTTGAATTTGTTTGGGTAAGTACCTCTCTATTTCTTATTTTATTTTCGCTTTCGAGAATGAAATTAACCTACTGTTAGAATTAGCAAAGTTGTGAATAAGTGGTGGGGTAAGTATAAAATGTTTAATATGTATTGCAATAAGTATTCCAGTCCCTAGATACTCTCTATAGTAACCCAACCCTCACAGTTTTCTTTTGTAATGAAAAGTTTATTGCAGGTTGTATTTACTTATTCATACTCTACATTGTGAATAATTGGAAACCACGGCTCTCTAGGCCCCGAAAATAAACCAATCGATCAAAAACAATGAGCGAATACCGTTTGAAATTGAAATAGTAAGTTTTGTTTATAACTTATTATTGATTGTAATATTTTACCGAGCCAGACTTGAAAAATTGTCAGTTGAGCAGGAGAATATCAATCCAAATGTCCAAATTTCTGAACACCCTTCTAAGGAATTTGTTAATTTGGATCATTCTTTTACAACAGAAGAGAATATGAGAGGTAACTATTGTCTTTTGATTATCATATTGTCTCAATTTGTACCAAAAATATAAATCAGATAAATCGGACTTAAATAAGTTATGGGGTTTCAAATACATCCTAGTCAACTGTTAAATTTCATTTTAAATCTACTACAAATTTTGCTAAAAGTAATTAAATAATTTTTTTAAATCTATAGGCCGTGACCTTATTCAAACTACCAAAAAATAGAGCAGAGTTCTCTAAAAAGTATTAATTTTTCAAAAAAACGTGTTTCTAAGGAAAAAGGTGAGTTTTTGCTAAAAAAATAAAATTCTTCAATGTATTTATTAGTAAACTAAACTAGAATACTTTTTTTGAAGTTTTTTTTGTAAATTAACACAACATAAGTGATTCTGCTTCATGGTTTGGTAATTTAAATAAGATCACGATCACCAAGTTTAAAAAAATAATATTTAAAAAAAAAAGAAGAAAAATTAGATTTAAAAGTCACCTTTAGCAGTTGACTAGTATATATTTGAACCAGCCTTCATAAAGTACACAAATCTGGAAAGACATTGGATGAAGCCGTTGATGCATTGAAGTGATGTTTAGAAAGAATAGGCAATGAAAGAATTTAATTAAAACGGAATCATAATAATTATTATTATCAGGTATAAAATAAATTTCAACCAATAGCGTTAATAAGATAAAAATTACTTTCCTATGTTTCAGATACAACGATAACTAAATATTGCTGAAAAAGATCTTTGTTTTTTTATTTGCTACACCGATGGTAAGCAACTTAATATCTGAAGGTGACCATCCCCGATACATTTTGGAAAACCGAAATGCTACCCAAGTTGACATCCTTTTCCCTAAAATTTTGTATGCCCGAATTAATATATAGAAATATACCTAAACTACACAAAGCAATACATGAAGAATTGTGACTTTTTATAAACAATAAAGTGTGTTTATTTGTGTAACTATTATATTTTTCGAATAAAGAATAATGAAGGTTTTTAGTTAGTCACCTTTCTTTTCTTCTCTCTTTTTTTCCTTCCATCTAACAAATGACACATCATAACATAAACTATTCTTTAATATAGAGTAACATTTATCAGACTATCCTACATTATTCTCATTTCCTTAAACTAATCATGTTACGTTACTACTAAACACCTTCCCTCCTTCTTCTTCTTCCCATACTTGTAATACGATTACGGTACTGGAACATGAGGAATTCCTTTTTCAGTTCAGAAATTAAGTTATAGTTTTCCACATTTTTGTTTAATGTTACCACACCTAATATTATAACTTCCACCATATTTTGACATTTTTTGAATTTATCTTTTTTTTTGTCTTGCTGTAGGTAAGTTGTTAAGTTACGTTGATAAGTTATACGTTTTCTTACGGTATTTCGAAAAATTTTAGATATGATGATGGCTTTGCAACCGAAACTAGGTTTTTTTTCAATGAGGATCTTGTGTGATACTGATTTTTTGTTTTATTGAGTTTAAATATAAAGTTTGTTAATTGCAGTATTTTTGTCGTTTTTAGGGTCAATTTTAAAACGAACTCTAAGCGAATCTTTCGTTGGAATCCCCGTCCCCATGGCCGAATGTTGTGATACTGTTTCAGGAGCAAACGAAACATATTCTACGAAGAAAAATAAATTAGTTCTTAACGCCAAATCATTAAGTTTAGAATTGGCAAGACAAAAACATAGATTGGCAGCTCAATTGGTATGTATTTGTTTTTATTCAAATAATTTACATACTGGCTGTTACTAACATAATAAGACAAAAGTCTTTTATCATTTGTTTAGTTTATTGTTTCCAAAAATTAAAAACCTTTTTTTTTAAATTTGACTAATTTTATCACTTCACTATTGGTAAAAATACATGAAATTCTTTTGACAGAGTGAGGAACTAGTGCCCGATAGGTCAGTTTCGTTATCAAATTGTGGAATCGAAGAGGCTTTATCATCAAGTAGTTTAACAAAGTCTAAACCTTGGTTTCTAACTTTCGTTACTGAAGTCATAGTGCAGACTTTAGAAGATATTTCAGTCAGTATCCCTTTACCACAAACTATCGAGGTAAATGGCTTTCAACATCATAATGCTAACCCAGCTAACCCTGTATAGCAACCAATCACACATTCAGTGCATTCAATCTAGAATCCGTGTCAGTTTTAACTACTTATTTAAATCTGTCACAGTCCTAAAAAAATATGATAAAAAAACAAGTTAAATGCATATTTATTTAGTTGAAACTAATATAAGAATTTACATTACCTGTCTGTCCTTCGTTCAAGCGTTGTTTCATATTCATAAAAAAGAAAACCAATTACTTTGTTAATTGTGGTGTCTAATAGTGGTTCATTTTTCATGAAATCTATGTATAATTACCGTTATTCTGTCGTTCTGTCTAACTGATGAAAATGAGCGAGTATAACAGATATTTAACATAAATATAACTTTTAAGGCGAAATCTGGTTCCAAATCGGGTAATATTATAAAACATTTGATTGGGAATATAAAAGTAATACAAAGAAGAGCTACAATTTAAATTATTTATTAACAATTTTATTATGATTAAATTAATTGTTTCAACTCTTACTCCATGGAAATTTTTCACAATAAATATGGAAATATAACTAATACTTATTTCGAATTTCCACAGTCTTCCAAAGCGTTTTAATAATATTCAAGTCTACCTAGGTTTCGGTATCTGACAATACCATTTTCTAGAACAGAAAGAAGTTTGACAGATCTTTTTAAAAAAATAAATTTCATGTCATAAACCTGACAACCAATCATCATTAAGCTATAACTTCTTTTTCTAAAAATATATTTGATTAGTATTATTTAGTTCAAAAGGTGATCTAAGATAATTGAACTTCCCAGGTTTAGTTGTTCACCGAATACTGTATTTTGAGGATATTTTAGGTGTTTCTTAATATCATATTCCTCCAAAAAAAAAATATTTTTTCTTGTCACTAACATGAAGCACTTCCGCTATTATTTCCATTGTGTTATTAAGTGTCGGTTTGTTTTTCCAGTAACCGTATATTTTTGTATAAAATTGGATTGTAATATATGTAGCTAACTTAAAACCTCTCTCTTTTGTTGAACTTCTCAAATAACGACGGTTATAGACCTAAAATTAAATTAACTAGCAGCCGGTAGTTCCGAACAATACAGAGGGATCAATTAAAGCCTGACTTTACTGTTAGAATCAAGCAAGTTTTTCTATAACTTGACCTATGGAATTACCGTATCTCCATCTGCTGCTTCCCAATCATTTTTGACACTGAATCGGAATAAATGGGATTGATTATCAGGACAGTACTCGTTAAATAGCTGAGCAGCCTTCTGATATTTACTATGAGTTTAAAAAAAGGTTTTATTGCATTAATTCTTTCATTGAGTACAGCATATTGCAAAAGAAACGACAATTTATAGTGCAGGTAAACAATTGAAGTTAAAATAACTACTAAACTATTTCGGTAACATTTAATTAAAACAATTACAAAAATATGTTAATTTTTTAAAATAATTTTAAAACACCATAATTGTAGATAATTTATCTATTTATTTTTAAAGAATTAATTGTTTTAAATGAGTAACCACAATTATCTGAAAAAAGTTGTGGTAGATATTTCTTAAATCCTTTTCTCCGTTATGTGCAAATTTATTATAAATCTTCTAAGAGCCCTTCTCATGTTATCATACATATAAATACATGATGGTATTTCTTCAGTAGATTTTAAAGTATGATGTTTTTGAGCTTTCTATTTAATTCTAAGAAGTGTTTTTGAGCTGACTTTAGTTAAATCAAAAGCTATTACACAATATTTTATAGAAAAGAATCTTTAGGTCTGCTTTGCTTACAAAGATCCTCATTATAAAATGACAAATTAATGTGAAATTGTACATTTAGTGTATATTTTGAAAGATAATGCTAATTACAATAAAAAAAACTTATTTTTTTAATGGAATTGTACACTGCCTTCGTTTCTTCCGACACAAAATTCAAAATGTCCATTATTTTAAGTTTTTTTTGACAGTATTTTGTATAACTTATAAATTTATCCTTGGAGCATCACATAAAAAAAATAATGCCACTCGAAAAATATATTTTTCCAAAAATCAATATTAAAAAAAAATTATTTCAAAAATTTTTTATATGTTCTTTGAGTACCGACAATTACAAAGACAGATATCAGACTAACTACAATATTATTATTTGTTTTACACGATATTCTTGTAAAGATGCTGAAAATGCTGATTCTCAAATCCCGCAACATGATGATAACCCATATACACTGTTAGAAAAATGTCCACCTTTTTTCTGTTTATTGTAATGCGTTTTTAAGATACTGAGAGTGGATCGTTTTTAAATGAACACAGTGTATATGTAAACACAAAAGATACACGTCTTTTAACAACGTACATATACTGCTAAAACTACTCATTAAGATTTCAAAGATTACTTATTAAAAATAGTTTCTTTAAAAGGGTTATGACTCGGATCATTATCAGGAATCGCACATATGGCGCCCGCTGTTAAAATAATAAATAAAATATTATTCAATCTATGATTTCATTATGAAATTATAGCCAAATAATAAAAAAAATATTTCAAATTTAACGCCGTTTTTTTGCCACAGCAATATTTTATTGACACATATTTGGTCTCCTCGTCAACTTTTGATCCAAATAACATATGCTTACTCTATATCCCAATAGTTATGGCTCACTTTTTATATAATTTAAATAGTTGTCAGATAAGTATTCGAATGAACACCCTGTATCTTACTACTTACTAGCAAATAATATTAGACCCAAGTTATGTTGTTATGAATATTACCGATTATTGAATTACTTGTGGAACATTTTTTTGACTTATATTATTATATTATAATTAGTGCTTAAAATAAAAAATGCTTAGTTTTTATGTCTAATAATAACATAATATATGGTATTTTAAGTAAGATGCTTCTCTTAGCTGATCAGTTTTTTTCCAAAAACGCACCTACCATTCTTGAGGTATGCCCAATACCTTCAACTTGTACATCTACTGCTATTTGCGATTCAGGTACAATTATTTTTGGTTTTTAACATCAATTAAACATTTCTCCTTCTTACTTCAGACCCGTTGGCCATTTTCTTTTCAGTATTTTATGGTTTCTCATCTAGAGGTCGTAATATATTATTGGTGCCTGTTTCTAGTCTCTTATATTTTCGGCTTTTCTTCTGTATTGTCTCTTGGACTGTAGCAATATGACAGCATCTTGTTTGATACATACCAGGAGGCGTCGACTATTGCTATTTTTGATTCTGCTCGTTCTATTAAAGTTTAGGGACTTGATTTGCCAGCGCACCCTCATAACTCGAAATCATAGGTTCAGATTGAAATGATCCACTGCCTTGTAAAATAGTATTTTGTTCTCTAGTGACTTTCGTGATTTTATCCGTTTGTTGTAGTAAAGTATGATGTATCTACAGGGTGTGTCATTGGGAAAGGAAAATACTTAAACGGCGAATAGAGGTCACCGAGGTGGTTCTAAATATACCACATATTTGCTCTGACGGTCTTTGTATCCGAGATATAGGCTGTTTTATGGATGTTACTAATTTCTTCCTGGGATCGATAACTATCGAAACGCCTCGAATATTTTATTGATACTTGGTCATCTTTCTCGTTCAGAGCCCAAAGAAAAACCCAACTTCAGATTAACAAAAAATTATAAAGCAATTGTTTCCTTGAAACAACACCCTGTATATTGAAATTTTCAAATTTCTTGCAAATTTTAAAAGAGCAGACAAAACTAAATCAAAAAGTGCGCTTTAAATTTTTGCACAGTTAATGTTACTATTAAAATGTTGATTTTAAAGGGAAGTTTTTAAGCACTTAGAGGCAAAAAAGTAGATTATTATCGACTTTTAGTAATAAATTAATATTGTTACAGGTTAAAGAGAAACCAATGTGGGTAATAATTATTTAATAATTTTTAAATTCCTTTGGATGCAATAGTTTTAATAATCTATTAATAAAAGTCAATAATAATGGACTTTTTAGCCTCTTAGGGTTAAATTTCACTTCAAGTTCAAAATTGGGCTCCAAAGCGTCATTCGATGTCGATGATTTAAAATACCAGAACTATTATTTGTATCCTTTGCTACTTGGAATTGATGACTCCATTCATAGTATTCCACTTCTCAATTGCAGTCATTTAAACCTAACTTGTGTTAAGTACCACTGTTGCCTGATTCAAATTCAATGTCTAAATGAAAACGAAGTATCAGGTAAACTGGACCGACTGTAACAATAAACGCATGTTACTTAATATTATATCTACTTATTTATAATTATTAAGTACTTATTGGTGAAGTAAAAACAAATAATATTAGTCGTTTTGGGGAAATTTCGACTATGCAAGTTATATTTCTTATATTTTGTTATTAATTTATCTTGTGAAAAACAGCTTTTCTTTCACGGATAAATTTTCTTTTAGCTAAAAACTTTTCTATCAGTAATTTTATTCGAAAAACTAAGATTGGACCAAACCGCTGGTCTCTCTCTCTCTCCCTCTCTCTCGCGATTTTGTCATGCCAGTTTTTTTATTATATTTACTGATTATAAACATAATTTTGTTATCAAGGGAAATTTATCCGATAAAAGTAAAAGCCCTTGTGCTTTTATACTGTTGACAAATTATCAAAATTTATTTCTTCTAGTTATCTCAACTCTGCGGAACCACCAAAAATGGGTTAAAACCAGTCTCTACTGGAAACTGGGGATGTGGTTCATCGCACAAAGGAGACGTACAACTCAAAGTTGTAATCCAATGGATGGCAGCCAGCGTGGCGGGCGTCCCGGCTTTAATTTATTGCACATATGGGCATCAACAGCTAGCGAAACTTGACACGGTATGCAGAATACTTATAGACAGAAAATGGTCTGTAAAAGATCTAGCAGAAGCTACCTTGAGGTACTCTAATAGAGTTATTCAAGGAAAAGAATTAAGCGGGACATTGTTTGAGGAGCTTATTGGAATAGATAGAATGGTGCAATGATTTGTTATATTACATGACTAAGAGAATATAAAAAAGTCAATTGCTGTATATTATTTTTCGAAATTTAAATGTTATTTCAAAAATAGGTTTTAGTTACAAGACATACTAAGTCCGCCAAAGCTCCGTTGTTCTTCTTGTATTTGTGAAAAGAATATGGCACCTTAATCTCAGTTTTGTAATATGGTTTATTGTGAATTAAAAAAAATAAATACACATAATTTATGTTAGTCCTAAAGTGACATACTTAAATAGTGGGAATTTATTTTTGTTACGCAATAATATGAATATCCTTAACATCAGCAATAGCAAAACTCTATAATAATATAAAACATTAAATTCTTAGAAAATTTAGGTATCCCAAACCCTGAAGAAAACAGTCCTTTTTATTTAGAATTTTGAGATGCACAATTTTAATACATGGGGGCACAATTATACATGAATCAGAATCCTGGAAAAATACAAAATATACGTTAATTGAAACGAAGAGGAAGATAATTTGATACAAAATTAAAAACCAAATTTTCAAAAATAATGTTAAACACTAAACCAGTATACCAGATAATAGAGCTATACCAATTTCACTGGTTAGGGCACATCCATATAAGTAGAATACGTAATAGCAATGGTAACAATTAACTAAAAGTCAACTTATTTGTTGGCAAATATAAATTTGTTTTACTAGGCATACTATTAGAAATAATTTTCTGCATTTCGATTGATGCTCTTGTTGCATACATAGCTAATCCTCTTGGGAGAGTTTATTTGGCAAGAGTGTTAAGCTAAGAAAGTGGCGTTTTCAGTATTTTTTTTGTAAATTTTTCCTCCACTTGGTCTGCAGTAACTATACTTGGCCAGGAATGTATGGATTCTGCGATATGCTAGTCTCGTTTATTTAATCAGGATTTTCTCTGTCCTTTAACATATCGTATTTTTTTATTGTACTACATTAGCTTGCCTCCGTGTTCAATCTTCAGTAGGTTGATCAAATAACCTTCGCACCTTAACTGTAGGGCTTTTTAGTGCATAACCACTAACCTTCTTTTTATTTTGCTGTTGCCTTATTTTTTCGAGACAGGTATCCTGGTAAGCAAATTTAATAACCTGCTTTAGTCTATTTACAGCCGTTTGTTCCCTTTATTTCCTCGCCATTTCCTTCATGTGATAAACTATAACTCGGTTAGTATATCTTGGATTTCTGTACATTCTTAAAACCTTACTTTCTCTCTGGACCCCTTACAAAAATTCTTATCTATGTAAGGTAGGATCAGAATACTAGAATAACCGCGAAGCTTTGCCAGACCAAGTATGCTCTTCAATTATCGTGTGTTGAATTAAATTTCTTATTATTACAAATTATTTGCTCCTAGTTTTAAGAATTTGTATATTTTTGTCTAGTGCATATGTTTAAAAGACATCACACAAAAATGAAAAATTGGTCAGACTGATAGAAATGTCAAATCACATTTGTCAGATTAACGGTACGTCACTTACTCTAACTTGAAATCAAATAACTGTCAAATGTTGATAAGCATTTCATCGTGGTATTTCTCAAAAGTTACGGTACAATTGTACCTCTTGAGAGCAATAGTTGTACCTTAATTATACCTAAAAATTAAAATTGTAATGAAAAAGTTACATTTTCCTTTCTTTCAATGGGGATATTGAACTGGAAAAACATTATTTATATAAATAAAAGATCCCTATAAAGATATTTTTACAGGAGTTGGTGTAATTTAATATTTTTTATTAAAATGGATATTAGATAAGTTCCCTTAAAGTAGACCCTATTAAATTTTTTCTTATTTAGTTTGCCAAGGATAGCTTAGCTTTAATACAATAATGCTTATTTTTTACACCGTGTGCTAAAGGCAATTTAAACTTTAAACTAAAGAAAACGTACTCCTGAGCAATGTCGATGAAATGAACTGTTTTCGAAAAAAACCTTTTTATTTAATATGGTATTAATTAAATAATGTACATCGATTCAACATAAGCTTTCTATTCTTATGCATTCCCTAGTTCTAAAAATTGAAGATTGTTGGACAATACTTCAACATTAGTCCTTATTCACGTAAACCTCTTAGATTTTTTTTCTGGGGATATCTTATCTATTCCAATTGACAACAGAGAAAGAAATGATTTTCATTTTCAAGAAATAAGGACTAGATTTAGGGTATTGTGGTCCATCATTCTCAAATTCTTAGAGCTAGGAATGCACAAGATTAGAATGGGCTCATGTTGCACCATGATACAAAACCTATTTAAACAATTTTTTCAAAGACAGTTCAGTAATTCATGTCGTGCAAGACCATCTTTTTTTATTTATTTATTTAAGCTGTCCACAAATATAATTGCTGCTCCTTTATCAAACAGAGTGTAAGAAAATGAGTATTATTCGAGGGAATCTATCATTAAGGAAATAAAGTGAAATTTGTTTTAAGCAGACTTATGTAATATCTATTATATTTAAAAAATTATAAATTACACAAGTAGTTTAAAAAATATTAAAAAAACTATTTCCGTGAGCAAAAAAGCTGAATGTTTATTTTGTAATCTTAATCCCAAAGTAATGTAACTTTGACGGAAGGATTGAAAATACGTTTAATTTTACAAAAATATCACCTGTCAATTATCAACATTTAATAGTTATGTCTAAATAAGAGATATGTAAAAAGAAATGTATTTTGAACATAAGTGTTTCACTAATTGGAGAGCAATATCAGATATCACCCATCAAAGTTAGAAATTTGTATTTGATTTAGAGTAATATAAAGTCTAATCAAAAGATTTTCTAAATAAATTCAATAGATAAGATATAATATGACAAAAGCAGAAAATGGATATTTAAAAGTGATTCCAAATCACCGGCATAAACAAGTTTATAAGATTTTGGATAGATATGTACATGAGAAATATTTAGTACAAATCGTAAAATATCATTAAAGATATGAACATTTTATTTTGTAACTATGTCAGTGCCTGGTACTCAAAGAAATTTAGAATTGAGGTCTTCCTACTTTTATATAAATTTTTTTAAGAAACTCGCTTTTACGAAATCAATATATTTATAGGATTGTTTATTACAAATTTTAATAAATAATACAACAGTTTGATGTTTCTATACTAAAAATTAGAAAAAAATACCACGCATTCTTCTTCCCACTCCTTGTCTGTCGTATAGAATATTAAATTTATTTACAAACTGGTTGAGATCGTTACAACCCTTGGTAAGTGTTCCCAAGTAGGTCATCAGTCCTACATCATTACATTGCTAAAAAATAAGAAGTATTATCTTAAATATCAGAAAAAATGTGAACTTACATTATAAAAATCTTGCCTAAACCTGACTCCGTCGATTATTGGTAACCTGTGACACAATGAGAATGCGTCTCTAAGTATCTCGTGATTCCTAGGCAGTTGACCATTCTGCACAGCCTTCATATATTCCAGTACCAATCTAAAAATAACAGAAGTTTTGGTAAAAAAATTTCCGATATACGTCATCAGTAGATGTTGCCACATTATTGGGAAACTCCCAATGTCAGAAGAAATATTTTACTACTGATAATGACAAGTTCAACAGAAGACCAGTGGGGAGAACATAACACGATTTTTTGACAAGATTGATAATTATAGTTGCGTGCAAGAATGATCGCTGGCATTATCGATTTGTTTATTAAACCATAAGATGATGCTCAGTATATTATTATTCAGAGTTGAAATCGATGTACAGAGCTTTTCGCGTTTTTATCATTTTTGTTCATGGTTTGTCCTGAGGAACCACAATCGATTTAATTTACATACATTTTACCAAATTATTCAGTTATTTCAAAAGTAACATTTCAATCAATACTTTATCAGGCCCACTATGCATACATATTTTTATTAATTGATTTTATGGCCTTCACGATTAAATCATTTAACCAGCGCAGGTTTTAATGTAATCAATCTTTTTACTAGACTAGGATAAGATCAATACTTTAAACTACTTTCTGTGTGACAACTAGATCATCGACCTTGGCAAATGTTGGAAAAAATTATTGTGAAAATTTTACAACTCTATTTTATAACCAATCAAATGCTTTTATTTTAAATGGTTTCTATGGCAACCACCAAAATTTCCGGAAATTTTTCTCTTGGTGGGTACCCTAGACGAAATTACACTGGAAATTTTTTTGACCTATAGATTCGCTTATATGCGCATGACATAACGACTTGACGGTGTTATTTTTAATTCATGTCTGTCAAGTTTTGAAATTTTATGGTGTAAAATTTTCTTACCGAATACCACACGTGCCTAAATTATTATCAGGAAATTTTTTAGGCACTAGTGGTATTATAAGTGAAAATAATTTGTTAGTCGATTCCACCTAGACGGATTTTTCCTCAAATTTCTATTTTAACCTTATTCATTTAGTTTTAAACAAAATACAAGACGAAATTTCGATGAAATGTTTCAGGTAGTGCCGAGCAACATTGTGACACTAGAAGATGCAGTCTTAATGAAATTAAACTGAAAATCAATATTTATTTGTAATTTTGTATATGATTTCTTTTTAAGGCTTTGTTACTTTCATGTTTTTGTTTCCAAATTTACTAGTACACTCTCCAGAAAAATTATCGCCTGATTTAAAATTCGTATATTTAAAATAAATATACGGGTTGTTAATAAAAACCAGAAAAAATGAAATGTGGATAACGGGTATGTTCATTGTAAATATGGCGACAATTGATTATTCATGATTTACTGAAATATGTTTCTTAAAACTCGTAGAAAAAATCTTGTGTGCATTTTGAGCGTAAAGTACTTTGCCGATTTATATCTCAAAGCGACAAAGAACTACTTTCGCCACCAGGTTTGGCGCACTTTGGAGGTCGTTTGAAATGCTTTCAGAACGCGGAAAACTTTTTACCAAGTTAATTATTTTTAAGGAATAATATGTAGAAATAAATATTATTGATCCAAATTTTTTTGGGAAAGTTTCCTATTGTTCTGTCCCACAATTTATTTCTTTAAAATATTGTGTATTAGTAGAGCACACTTAAAATATTCTATATATCACTAGCAAACCAATTCCACATGTACGTTTCTCCAAACTTTTTTAAAGAAATATTCACCTGTGTCATTTAATCATTACCTTCTGGAATCTTAGATTTAACAAAATCTCTAGTTTGATCTATTAAAGTTACATTTGATTCGCTCGATGTATCAAATAAACGTTTAAATTTTTAAATGAATTTAAAATATCAGCGAAATGATGAGAAGTAAAAAATTCCCAGCTAGACGTTAGATCACTCTATGCCTGTTAAAAGTGGAAACATCAAAACCAAAAAATTAGCAAATCGAGAAGTCATATCACGCCAAATATGGGAAAACTCCCTTAATACTCATACTCCACAAAAGACAGTAATACGCAGAAGATGTCGAATTTGTGGCAATTTATACATGCTTGTAATGTCTAACTTCATGTTGATTGCTTCCAAGCATATTATATATAATTTATCATATTATATATATATATATATACATATATATATAAGGTATTTTTATTATTTCTCCTCTTATTAAGGCATGGGTAAGGTGTTTAATTTTCATTTGACCAGTAAAATTTAAACACAGTTGGAGATAGTGAACCGTTGCTTCTGATAGCTTAAAAAACGGCGAAACTGCACCTTAAATCACTTAATTAAGATAATACAAAAACGTTACTGCTGAATAAAAAAAACTTTCACCTAATAAACTCTAAATACTTACATCGGTTATGTTAGAGTAAATTCTGAGATCCCTTTGTCTATTTTTCTCGATTTGCTCATGTTTATATGATAAATAATAAATACAAATTTATTACTGGAGTTCACAAAAGTGTATTGTCAAAAAATCGTGTTACGTTGTTTAAATTGTTCAGTAACCTGACTCGTCTCTTAATTAATTCAAATGTTATATTAATATGACTATTTGAGTTCAACAATTGCATTTTTGAAAATAAATATTTTTCAATAGGTGCCATAGTACAGGCAGCTTAGATGTGCAAAAGTTTATCGGGCACTACACCCTTGAATGGTGGTTTTTGAGTGTATAAATTAGATCTTTCAAAGCGCTCTCCAGGAACTGTTTATCAATAGAGGGTGGTTAGAATATTTTTTTGGAGCTCTCAATCACCAAAAATCACCAAAAAATTCCGGGAAAGAGTAAGACGTCTATTTGACGATTTCGTACATGTTAATATAAACCGGAGAATGATGCCATTCACCAACTTTCATTCACAACATCAGCTACCATTTTAATTTATGTCCGAACATATCCATATTATATAATTATTACACACCTGACTCTAGAATGCAACATTTTGATAGCACTGTGCTGTGCACTTAGATGTTCAGCTACTAAAGAGCTTTCTCCAGAATCTGTGGCGGACATTCTAGCGACATGGTCCACACCGATGCGTTCAGCTTCCTCTGTGGCTAGTGTGTATGTCAGTGGAACAAATAACATTGTAGCCTCTCCATTAACTAGATCTATCACAGATTCATACAAGTTTACAGGCAAGTGCTATAAAGACATTAATCACAGAAAAGTTATATATGTTCAAATTAGGAATTTTAATACTCACTTCAATATTTTTATCATAAGGATTTAACTTTAGCAATATTGGGGATTCATATATTTCACAAATCTGCTTATGCACTTTAATATCCATGACATTTGGAGCATCCCCCGTTGTGTACCACCCAATAAAGTCTAGATCACTGAAAACCTGTTTAACTAAAATAATTTCGATGGTAAATCTAAAGTTACAAAATAATTATTTTTTCCAACCACCAATAAGATACTATTATTTTTGTTATCTTCTACAAAAAGTAACCAATTTATCAGTAGCAGTTTCTCTAAAGGACGTACTGTTAGTACTGTACTATAACATTGTATGTAAATTGGATTACTTAATTATGTTCACAATTATGTAGCCCAACCTGATATTTGGCAGTATTTATCATATTTTTAAAAAACGCTAAAACTGGTCGATTTTCGATAAAAAGGGGAAATATTGTAATGATTAATATAAAAGTATTAAATTTTTTTCTGATATTTTTATTTCACATTTCAAACTGACAATGCTTGGCAATCAAATCAACAACTTTCTACTTCCAAGAAAAATATTCCACAACTACTTGATATAAAATTTTCTATAACTATAAATTATTACATTACAATATCCTCAAATTTAATTTTTTAAATAATATACTTAATATTTAAAAAATGAAATTTTACATAACTTTATAAAATTATAAACATGTAAACAATAAACAGTATAAAGAATACAAAAATTTTGTTTAGGACACTTGATTACAAATCAATGAAATATTTTTTTTATGTCTTTCAATTGACATTATTTTTTGCTCTTTCATTGGAGGATCTCGAAATTTCGCAAGAGTATATAATTTCAAAGCATAATAATTTAAATTTTTACTTCTATTGTAATCAAATTTCCCAAAATACATTTTCTCCCTTACTAAAAATTGTTAATTTTCTCCCCAGAAATAACTTAAAAATTTTGTTTTAAATTGTTTTAAATTTTGAATTTTCAACATATTACTATTGTACCATAATAAAGCCTGCCCATTTAAGTTAACACGAATCAATTCTCTCAGTTCATTCATATTCTGTATGGATTCTGCTCTATTATTTAGTCTTTGTAAAAATACTATAGGATTAATTTGCTAATATTACCATCAAATTTCTTTACCGCCATATTCATTAGTATATTACTACCATTATTTTGAATTTTTCTTTTAATAACTTGCATTTCTTTTTGTACTTTATCTTTAGTCTCTTTCACAGCATTTTCTATCTTCTCTATTTCACTTCTGTTGTTAGCTACATCATCAGTGTTCTTTTCCAATTCCTGTAAGATTCTATTGTTATTTTGTATCACTGTTACTTTAATTTCTTCTATATCTTTTACATTTTGTTCTATTTTCTGATTCTTTTCTATTAATTTTTCTTCTACTTTGATATCATTTTCTTCCAACTTCTTTTCTACCCCCGTAAACTATTCTTCTACTTTTCTATCCATATTCTTTATTGTTTCTTCCAATTTTGATTCTTATTTTCTTTTCAATGTCTCTTCTTAAGTTCTCAATTGTTTCTCTATTGTCTGTTTTCTTCTTTTAGATTTCTTCAATTTTTCAATTTTATTATTATAATCTTAGAATTTATTATTCAAATTTTCTTCCATTATATTATTATGTTCTTGGAAATTATTTTTCAAATTTTCTTCCATTTTATTATTGCTTTCTAATAATATGCTTCTCAACATAGCTGCTATATTCTCATTATTTTCTTGTTGATTTCTATTTCTTTCCTGTATTTGTTGTTCTATATTTTCTTGATATGCCCTGCTACTGCCTTGTGAATTCGTCTCATAGTCCTCCATATTCAGTATTGTTACATTCTCTTTTTCATCACTTCCATCCATCACCTCTACTCTGTCTTGTTCTAGTGCGCTTTGATCTTCCCCATCACCGGCCTCTTGTCTTCTATGAGACTTTCTCAGATTCATTTGATGCGACATTATTAATGGCAAATCTTCTGGGTTCTATAATCTTTTTAAGTTTGTGTCCCACGTTGCAGGCGCTAATTTGTAATGATTAATATATACTTATTAACTTTTTTTCTGATATTTTTTTTATTTTACATTTCAAACTGAAAATGCTTGACTATCAAATCAACAACTTTCTACTTCCAACCAAAATATTCCACAACAAAATTACATTACAATATTTTTCAAATATTGACATCTGTGATGTGGCTATCCTCTAACTTCAACTTGCCCCACCTCTTAATTTTAAATTGAAAATGTGCTATGTTGTGGTACATCATTAGTAAGTTGGAGTATTTAGTCATATGATTATTAATAACTGTTCTTTCAATATTAACTCCATTTTGTGTAAAAAGGTTGCTAATTAAATTAAAGTGTGACATCTCTTTAAAATGTATGCAACACTTATGGAACTAATAAGACACCAGGAAAGACCTAATTAAAAGCCGTACCAGTATTGGAATTTATAAAAAGAGAAATGAGTTGATTGTCATTTGAAATGGATTAATTTAATAACACTAGAGTAGTGAAACAAATTTGAGAGAAAAGAACAGATAATAAACGAAATAGAACCTGGAGCAGCACAAAGAGAAAGGAGTATCTTGTAATGAGCAAGAAGTAAGGCCGGTTCCTCAAATTGGAACCAATTCGAGAACTCTTTGGTTTGTCCAATGCTCTTGGTTCAATTTCGCTGAGAATGTTGAGAGATCTTCACCCCGCTGTTGCTACACATCGACTGAAAAGAACGCTAATGTGTGGCCGTGATCTCCAACGTTGGCGTAATGTCTTTGACCATTGGCAAAATAACCGACTTGATTCGGACATGATCCAACATTGGTTTTAACGTTATTTTAGCGGTACACTCATTGAGCGAACATGGAGCCAACGTTGGTCCGAATGTGTGGCCCCGGGGTAAAGGTAATAAACAAAAAGGAATGTTGATTATATAGATTACATAATGCAACACATTTTTGGCAAACTTGAAACTTTTTTATTTGAAATTTTAACAGTCCTTATACGTTTTTTAACGGATCATTAAAAGTAAGAATTATTTTATAGAATGGCATATGTCAATGTTACATCATGTTTTTTTGTATTTTATTTTTTCTTGAAATCCACTATTAAAAAATTATACATTTCCCAAGGTAAATACTAAAAATAAAAGAATCAGAAAAGTGTAATTGAATAATTTTTTAATCATATTTAATGAAAAGCTATTTTATAAGAGGCCGGTATCAAACGTTAATAATTTTTACCACCCATAATAAAAACCAATTGTTAAAACTATTTTATTTATTAGCGACGCAAATTCTTTGATGAATAGTTATTTTCATTACTTACAGTTGCTGAAACTACAAATCTCCATTATAAGTGGTTGGAAAAAAAATTTCACTCATACAAAAATTGCATTTTTGAAATTCATTACGGTATTGTTCGTCATATTTTGTGCAAAATGTAACAAACGCATACAATAGTCGATTTTTAATTTAAGTTTCATACACAATATTTTTTCTATAACTTGAAGCTAATGAGCAAAAAAAATATTTTCATTATTTAATAATGATGTATATTAAAAGAAGTAAGTAGTTTAAAAAATTATACAAGGTATTTCATTAGGAAAGGGCCTTTAACTTTAACAAGAGATAGTTGTCCTGTGGTGGTTCCAAATAACCTATATTTAATGAGTCTTTCACCCTTAATAACTGATATATAGGGTGTTTTATCAATTTGGTCTATTTATTTTGGAGCTCTTTACTCTTTATATTATTTTGATATTTAGTATGCGTTATAACCATTATCTGGAATATCTACCAAACTATTACCAAAAAGTAAATCCAGGACCGGCTTAACAAAAAATTAAAAAATTCGTATTTCTGACAAACAATTTTTTGAAATTGCTTTTTTTAATTCGAAAGAGCAGAAACAACTAAAATCTACGCATCTACTTTTTATTTTTCCACAAGAGTACTTTATAAGAAATAAATTTCTGCTTCCAAAGGATATAAAAATACTTATTTTATATACTAGTAGGATAGAAATGTACTGTCACTAAAAGAATTATTTATAATGTAAGAAAGAATTTCATTCCTTTCTATTTATGAAAGAAATGAAGCAGAGGCATTATCCAGCTATGATTTTTTACAATTTCAAGAGTGGCTTAAACTGTAAAGAATGTTTTGAGGAAATCAATCTAATGCTTGTTGACAAGTCGTGTTCCTTCGCTACCGTAAAGCGGTGGTACAATTAATTTCAATGTGGTCGATTTTCCTTAAATGACAATTTTGGAGCTCCTAAGCCAAAAGCGACAGTTATAGAAAAAAATATTATCTTATTCGGAACATGATTGGTGTAAAAGCAATTAACACTATTTTACATAAACATTTGAAAGTCCGTAAGCTTTGTTCTCGGTGAGTTCCCCACAACTTGACTTCAGTTCAAAAAGAAGACCATGTGAGATGGTACAGATCTACACTAGATCGCTGCGACCCTGGATAGTCTAATTTGGTGTACAACACTATCATTGATGATGAAACATGGGTATACAGCTATGATCCCCCAAAAAAAGCGCTTATCAGTTTGAGTATTTAAGAATAAGTCGGCTACTACAAAAGTTGTTTATGAGAAAGCTGAAAATAAAAAGATGGTCGCCATTTTTTTTAAGTTACTGGGCATGTTTCCACAGTAGCACTGTAGGGTAGACGTACTGTTAAATCAGAATACAATACAGTTTTGTTTGCCTTGGGTTCTCCAAAAGGTTCGCGAAAAACGTCTAAGAGGAAGGATCATCTTGCATCAGGATAACGTTAGGGCTCATAGTGCTGCTAGAACAAATGAGTATTTGAATGCCCAAAACATACAAATAATGGGTCATTCGCCATTTAGTCGAAATCTAGCATGACTTCTTCTTATTTCTCCGGGTAAAGGATAAATTACGGGGTTTACATTTTACATCGGCCGAAGAAGCGGGTGATGCCTTTAAAAATTAAACAAACCAACTACGGCCAGAAAATTGGAGAAAATGTTTTCAAGAATGGTTTTTACAGATGCACAAATTCATTAACTGTAGAGGAGAATACTTTGAAAAATTGTAAATAAATGTTTTTTTTATAAATAATCTGTGTTTTACTTTATTAGACTCAGAGGAAAGAAAACAGCCCTCGTATTATTTGAAGGCATGACTTTAATTGTTCAGTAATTCGGGCATAATCAAAAATAGTTTCGTATAAATTGAAGTAATTCATTAGTGTTAAAAATTCTGTTTTTTGTCTATTGTCATCTTTTAACTCTATAGTGAAATCACCTACTATCAATACTGAGTTGTCTTCACACAGAATTTTTTGACATCATCTCTTCCATTTTGTTGATAAATATAAAATTTCCACTAGGTTGACAACATATTAATACAATTAGAAATGTTTCCAAATTTAATGTACATTCTGCTGCACATTCGAACTCACCCTGTACTGATAGATCATTTAGTATTTTCCTAGCTTTCTCTAAATAAACTGATGCACCAATTTTTTTACAGCTCTGTAAATTAAAAACTAGTTGACATATATCAGTAAAATTTCATATTTTTCCAAGGCTATACTAATAGTATACCTGTGCCAAATTTAAAAAAGATTGAGATGAAGTTTAGATGTTGAGTTGATGTGAAATGACCCTCAGTTCTTTTTGAGACATTTTTTTCATTCCATTATAAAAGCAAAACCATGTACTGAAATCAATTTTTGTTAGAATAGGTTTAATTTTTATTACATTCTCTGCATTTTTACGACTTTAGGACTGGAAATTACTAGAGACATTTACTGTAAATTTATCAAAATGCCAAGAAAACTAGTTTGTTGGAGACTTTATTACCATAAATGAAACGGTTACATCCCTTTAGGCAAGGTTGTAGATGTAAAATATGGTCTTAAGTTGTTTGTTTTGGTTAATATCACAACATTTAACACTTGAACTTTTGAAATATATTGCGGCACACAAAAATCAAACCATAAATAACTTTTAATAAACCATTTGACATAGTAATAAGACGAGATGATATGCTGAAAAATTGAAATAGAAAGTTGATTACTGACAATTTTTATACACTGTCGCAGAAGTAACTAGAAAATGGAATTACTAGTGTTGGGACTCTAAGACAAAATATTCCTGTCATATGGATACAATTTCTTGAAGCTGCAAACATAGATATAATTCTGGCCTTTTTCGAATCTCAATATAATACTACTCTTGTGTGTCTTGTTTCTAAAATCAATAAGTTGTTTTACTATCAACAAAGCGTGGCTGGAGAAATTAATTCTGAAAATAATAAACAACTGATAATTTTAGAATACAATAGAAACAAAGGATCAGAGGACACTGTTGACCAAATGTGTTCCTTCATATACATCTCAAAAAATTACAAAAAGGTGGCCCTTAACTTTTGCTGTTTAAAATCTTTGGTATTGCCGGTATGAATTCTAAAATCATTTACAATGCAATAATGGGTCAGAATAATCGATCAGAGGTGGAAAATACCTCAATGATTTAGCTTTTCAACTCTTAGACTTTTATCTAAAAAAAAAAAGAGTTCAACTAACTAATCTTGTTAATTGTATTCTTCTTTTAGAAAAATACAGAGAACATTCAAGCATAAGCATAGTGCTCATAAGAACAGAAAAACTACAATTATTAGAAAAGATAAATACAAAATTATTTGAGTTTGCCATGAAAAAGTAATTTTTGTAGAACACCGACAAAGAAAAGTAACCCGCTCTTCCTGCCTCAAAACTGAAATTGATCAAGTCTAATAATTATAATACTGAATATGGATTTAATTTTTGTTTTAAATGCTAAAGCAATATATTTCATTTGTATAAATCTTTACTATTTAATAAAATTTATTTTATATGTGTGTGACAAACAATATAATCTCACAAAACTCGAGTGAAAATGAAAGGTATGCCAACTACATGGTTAAGATAAGAATTTTCTCAAATCTGAGCCTTGTTGATATTGTTGGTTTTACAAAAATAGATCAAATATTATACATTAACAGCAATTCATAGAAAAAATATATTTCTGTTGAAACTAAAAAATGTTACCTTTTAGCCATAAAGAACCAGAAAACAAAAACGCGAAATATTTTTAGCTTAGGTACTTACATTGTTCTTCTTTCATATTATAATAATCTTTGTCAATGATCATATCACCTCCAATAACACTAAAAACTAACTCGAATGAGTTCATTACTTCAATATTTCGTCCTTTTTGCTTGCCAATAAGGGCTCCAATCACTAAAAAATGTAACTTAAAAAATTCGTATGTAGCTTAAATTATTAGTACCTTGCTGAACAGACCCTTCCTGTGCTCTTTCCCTGGTCCAATGTTCTGAAACGTTCATAATAACTAGAGGATGCAGGGAGCAGGTTATAGATCCAACTGCCCCTAAGGCCATAACATTTTTGTTTGTATCGGTTGAGGTATCCGATAATGATTTTGAGTTCTCTGCCGTTAAAAGAGTTTCAACCTCAACTTCCATTGGTTCTTTTCCCACGCTCATTTTAATTTTTTAATCTTCGGTGGTTTTACCAAAACAGACAAATATCAACTAATCAACTTGTTAAATATGTCAAAATTGTATTGCTCATTATGCTATTTTTCGAGGCGACTACTTAAGACATGACGTCACTATATTCTTCTTCATTTTCATTTGGAGGCCTCATTTACCGGGACTATTCGGTCCGCCCATATATATTTATTTAGGTAAGTTTCTTATGCTTTTTAGGTTTATATGGCCGGAGTATAATTCGAATACGACCTCTGATGAAAAAAAAGTGAACCCTTCAAAGCAGTAAAACAAAAACAATAAACAAATCATAGTTGTGTTATTTATTATGATGGAATCATATTTTCATTGTGTAAATTTGTTTGTACTTACTTCACATTTACTATTTTTTAATGAAACTGTTATTATTACGTGAATAGATCATCGATCACGCCTCTCTACAATCAAAATTGTTGCGTATTTAATTGCACTAGCCGAAAAGGGAACAATTGTAGGAGATTAAAAATACAACAAACAGACACTTTAAAAACACCTGCAATATATATGCTAGAAAGCACAATAATAGTGTTTGCGGATGTTCATCTTTTAGTTTAATGGTCTCTACCCCTCAGGTACTTAGCCAACGCAGGTATTCTAATTAAAGTTTGGGAATATTCCTTAAGGAATGTCTGGAATGTTCTATCTTCCAGTTGGAATAATCCATTATTACCATATTTTATCCATTATCCAACTTCTTTATTACTTAGGCTAAACATGTTAAAAGCCAACACAACACAAATAAACACTTTTCTCGCTCAGAGGAAACTGCCGACCATTACACAAACCTCGAAATGTTGCCACTGAATGGGAACACTACTAGTTTCTAAAGTATTATTATAAAACTGTAATAATTTAAATTGTGCTCATGTTGAGAATTGCCTGTCACAGCATATGATACCTTGTCTTTACCTGTAGCTCTATCTTTTTCCCCTCTATTAAGTTTCAGAATTCATTATATGAGAATGGGTTATTATTTATTAACTGAAAGTCAAGATCTATATTACAATAAGTTAGTGGGGAATTGTTTATTTGGAAAATTAATATTATAAGTATTAGAAAGGTATGATTTAAACCTCTTTACTACCCTCATCCACACTTTTTTAATAGGAATGTCTCTATTCAATGTACCATAAAACTCTCTGAAAGCTGTTTTCTTTTTAATTTTTAACTTAAATTTAATAGGTGCTTGAGTCCTTTTAAAATCAACTAACTCATCACACTCTTTATCACACCAAATATTATATTTACCTTTAAAAGTATTGCTAAAGGACCGTATATATTCTTTCGCCACCCCATCTATTATATGATACCAACTTAGATAATTTAAATGCCCCTCAAATGCAATAATTTTTTCGTTTACTTTGTTTCTAAAATATTCCCAATCGGCTTTATTATAATTCCTTTTCCTAACTGTATTAAATATTTCTTTATTATTAAAAATTTCGCAGATTATTGGGTAGTGATCATTACCTCCTGGGTCGTTATGAACATACCAGAAACTTTCCAACCCCAACTCTCTAGTTACTATTGTTAAATCAACCACAGATTAACATGACCTGGCTCACATCATTCAGCATTATTAGCCCCTGCTCTGTTAAAGGTTCTTTAGTTATTTTACCATTATATTCACTGTTAAAACAACCCCATAATTGATTAGGCATTTAAATCTCCTATTAGAATATACGGTTTTGGCGTATTATTTACCAATGAATTCCACTGATTTCGATTTATTTTATAACCTGAAGGGTTATAGACATTTATTACATGTAAATTTAATGTCTTAATTTGAACTATTAAAGATTGCATGGGGGTTTGAAAAATGTCCCGATTCTTAACCAATTCATGCTCTATATTGTTTTTAACCAATGTTATTATTCCCCCAAACCCATCAATTCTATCCTGTCTATATGTACTAATTTTACAATGATATGTATTATTAGGCCACGTTTCATTTAGAAGTAGGTAATATATCTGGATTTATTTCCTCTAGTAAATTTTTTAATTGATCATAATTGGATTTTAGACTATAAATATTCCATTGAAAGATTACTAATTTATATCTAATTATTTTATTTATATTATTATTATTACTATTATTATTTATTTTATAGCCTGTTCCCTCTATTTCACTCCCCTGGTCTTGATGAGCCATTATAATCCGGGGAAGATATTCTCATTAATTGGTCGATAAACAGGAGGACATGTTCTTTATTATATTTATTTAATTTACTACCTATATTCTTAATATCTTGAAATATACACAAGTCATTCACGTGTCTATCAATTCTAGATGGAGAATTTTTTAATCATCCTCCCCTTCTACCGATGCGGGATATAATAGTTTTGGAAGAACAGTGTGATCTCCCACTAGAACTAATCAACATATTTTTGTGTGCATTCATATCATAACCAGGAGAGTTATCATTTTTATTTTGACTATTACTACTTTTCCTTTTTTATAGCCCGCTACTCATGCGTATGAATTATTTAAGGGAATTTGTTGAATGAGTGACGCGTCTGCTATTAATATTAATTAGATTGTTTTCCGGAGTTTCTATTTGATAGCGAAGGAAAATCTTTAATGTGACGAGAAAATTCTTTAGTATTATTACTTACTTTTTTTGGGAATTCTTCTGTATCCTCAAGGAATGAAATATTATCATTGCTTCTCTAATCAAAACCTGTCTTTTGCGTTCCGGACACATTTTAAATGTACTCGAATGTTCTAACGATTTATAATGAATACATTTCCTGATACAAAATGTATCTTTTTCATGTGCTTCACCACATTTTAAACATTTAGCAGTTTTCGTTTTATACATTTTTTAATATGACCATAATTCAAACAATTATAACATTGAAATACCGGCATAATGTATGGTAAAACCATATGTACAATTCCGCAAATTTTTATGATACGAGGTAACGATGTCCCTGTGAAAGTGAACCTGACCGTTCCTGTCCCTTTTTTATTTATTTTCTTTACATTTTTTTATATTTAGTACATAGAATTTCTTTGCAATTGCTAAATAATTATAATTCCGTATATTTTTATTGTCACTCGTTGCTTCAATATAAACTTTGTATAGACCCTGTTAGCGCGTGATAAAATTAAGTCGAGTACGCAGCGGCGTCCCAATGGAACAATTTTATTAAATTTAATTTCTAGTATTTACATTTTACTCTATGTGTACGAAAACAAAAATAACAGTATTAATAAAATTATAAACTAATTAAGAATACAAAGATAACATCGAGTAATTCAGTAAAAGTAGTTGTTTTTATATAGAAAATGTTCCTTAACTTTTCATCAAGTTTCTTCAGAAACGACTTTATTTACTGTACATACGATAACATTATAGTTTGATTTTATTTTAATTTTTTAACAAAAATTTCTATTATTGCAATAATAAAGTCTGTACGTCCAAATTTTCTTTAATTTTAAAAATTACTATTTTTGAAGGTTACTTGAATTAATAAATTTTTTTTAAAACTGTTCTAAATATCGCCATTTAGTTAAAAATCAATAGAAAATCAGCTTACGCATATCGAAACCATGTTTGTACAGGTTTTTTGCATTTGCATAAACTCAATTGTTTGAGAAATAAAATGTCCCTTAACAAAACTGCTCCTAGATAATAAATCAATTCGAGTAATGAAACAAGCTTAATTATAAAACTATTTCATCTGTATGTAGGAATAACCGAAAATTATGAAAAAACAATTCTACCTACTTTATCTTCTTAGAACCATTAGCCTAGCATTGACTGTTATTGGATTCTAATTCGTTGTGCGCACTCTTGGTGTAATATACTTAGTGTTTAAATCGAAATACAGTTTAGAATATTAATCTTCTAACAGATTATATTAGTATTTTTATTATTTTTAAACGCTTGCTGGCTCAATGTGAGAAAGTTGACAAATGCACTTATTATATTTATAGTCAATTTGTGTCTTCACAGTTTAAAGATGGATACAATGGCAGATTCAAGTGACACGCGGTCGCGACGACGCGCCCCCGTTTCAAAAAGTGAGAAACAAATTATGTGGAAAGTGTATGATGGACTAAAAAAAAACACTTAACATGGTGGAAGCAATAGATTCTTGTTCGTTGTTAACAGGTATATCAAAATCAACAATTGAACGTATTGTGCACGAAATGAAAGTGAATAAAACTTTAGAAGCTCCAAAAACACACCACCGCGGCCGAAAATCAATAAAATTAGATGAATACCAAAAAATCATTATTCGGAGAATTGTACATTCTTTTTTTTTTAAATAAGGGTCCGAGTGTTAAGGAGATGTGGATTGGATTAAATTAAGAGGGAATTATGTTATTCCCCAAATGAATCCTTAGACACTACGGAAAATACTACACGGACTCAAGTTTCGTTATGTTAAACGAGCTCGAAAATCTATTTTAATAGACAAGGAGCAAAGAAGAAAATTTATTACTTGGATGAAACATGCCGGACATACGGTCTCCAAAATTTGGAAAGATACCGAAGTAAAAAGTTTTCGTCAAGCATTTGTTGAAGGGTTATCGACTGGGTTACGAGCACCAACAGGAAAAGGACAGCGTTTAATTGTCGCTCATATCGGCAGCGATACTGGCTTTCTCCAAGATAGTGCTTTGGTATTTATATCCAAGAAAACTGGGGACTATCATGATGATATGGATGCTGCATGCTTTGAAAAGTGGTTTTTCAACGTGTAGAGCCCAACTCAGTGATCGTGCTAGATAATGCTTCTTATCACAGTCGCCTCGTAGAACGTATTCCAACGATGGTTAATAGAAAAGCGACTCTACAGTGCTGGCTGCGGGAGAAAGAAATACCCTTTTCTGAAGATATGGTGAAAGCAGAATTAGTACCCATAATTAAGCAGCACCCAGATAGATACCGATATCATGTGGTAGATACAATGGCTACTGCTCAGGGTATAACAGTGTTAAGACTTCCACCATATCACTGTGAGTTTTTTCCCATTGAATTAATATGGGCCCAAGTAAAGGGGTATGTAGCACGTGAAAATGTTACATTCAAGATTGCTGATGTCCAGCAGTTACTTGAAACCAGTTTGGGAAAAATAGGGGCAACATATTGGCAAAATGTTATCTCTCACGTCGTTAAAGTAGAAGACAATATATGGAGGCTAGAGGGGATAGTGGACAAAGTTAGTGATCCGGTAATAATAAATTTAAATTCGGATTCGGACGACTCAACAGAGAGTTCTGCGGAGTCGGTAGATTCCTGCACTTAAATTGGTATTAACATGTTTTTTAAATGAATTTCGACTAGTAATTTTTCAGATTACAATTGCAAATAATTACCTAGATACTATATGTTTATGAAAAATATAATTTATTGTTTCGCCCCGATAATGACAAAGAGTTGTATTTAATTATTTGAATATAAAAATAATTAACATATTTAAACTTCTCAAAGAAAACCATTCTTATATATTAGTTTATTTTCTTATTCACATAAATAATTTCATAATAATAATTCTAAAATAACTTAATAATATTAATAAATTATTTAACAAAATGCGTACACCACTGATATAACCTAAGGAACATTCTTTAGATGAAATTTAAGTAATAATAATAATATAATAATAACATTTATTCATATAATAAACAATAAAAAGAAATATTAAATACAGTTTTATTAAATACAGTTTAGATTTACCTTAGCTAGAAATAAATGTTGAAAAGTCGATAAGCTTGTTTCGACAAAAGACTAAATAAAATTATAAATTATAATTCACAAGACATACACAACAAATACCACAAAAATACTGAATTTATTTTTGCTACACACTGGAAACAATTTACTTAAAATTAATATTTCTAAGTCGTGTCTGGAACTAGATATTTTCAATTAAATTAGAAATTGTATGACGTTCTTGAGAGAGAATGAACTTTTTTAATGACTTTTTGAATAAGTGAGGTTTACTAATAGTTTTAATTTCATATGGAGTGTAGTTAAAGAGTTTAGGAGCCAAATAAGTGTATGACCTCTGGCCAATGGATTTTTGTTTGAAAGGTATGAAATGATATTGTCTCATAGTGGAGCGTGTCGGATAATTGTGTGTTGACTGGCTAAATATGTTATTTTTATGATAGTAACTAACTATTCTTAGGTAGAACAGTTGACGAATATCTAGTATATTTGTTTCAAGGTAGAGATAATTTGACGAGTAAAGCATGGGTCTTTTAAGAATTATTTTTAGGATTCTGTGTTGAATTATTTCAAGGGGGCGGAGATGTGTTTTTAGAGCGCTACCCCAATTACTGATACAATAGCTCATATGGCTCTCAACTAGGGCATGATAAAGACTTTTTAACTGATTTAAATCTAATATATCTATTAAGTGTTTAAATTTACTAACTACAAATCTTAGTTTTTTACACACATAATTTATATGTGTATTCCATTTAAGGTGCTTATCAAGGAAGATCCCGAGGTATTTTATGTGGTCTTTACTTTTAATCGAAATATTTTGGTTAGATATTCTTATATTCAGTTCGTTAAATGGCGGAGTTGTCAGTTTGTTACAGTGAAATGCAACATAGTACGTTTTTTCTAGATTTAAGGTTAGCAGATTGTGGTTGAACCAGTTCTGTATTTTGTGAAATTCTGATTCGACTTTGTTTTTCAAATCTATCCATGTTTTATCTTTGAAAAACAATGCCGTATCATCAGCGAAACCAATGACCTCTGACTCTGGGTATATGTCAAACAACCCATTGACATATATATTAAATAGCGTTGGTCCAAGTATGCTTCCTTGAGGGATGCCACAGCATATTGATAAGCTTGAACTGCATATATCTCCTAATTTAACGTATTGTTGTCTTTGTGTTAAATAGCTTTCAAAAAGTTGGTATGTATTTCCCCTGATCCCAATATCTTCAAGACTATTTAGAAGTTTTGAGTGGCTTACTGTGTCGAATGCCTTTGACAAATCTAGAAAAATACTTAGGCAAGGTTGACCTTCGTTCATAGCTTCATTTATTTTTTCAGTAAGCATAAGTATTGCGTCTTCAGTAGATACTTTTTTTCTAAAACCATATTGATTTTTTGAAATAATTTTGAAGTTGTCTAGGTATGAATTTATTCGTGTTTCTAGTATTTTTTCGAAGACCTTCGACACAGTTGTAATCAAGGATACAAATAGGCCACAAACCTGCATTAAAACATTTATTTATCAAAAAAGTTAAGGGACCTATTATATTCTCAATAACTGCTTTCAGAGTTTCAGAGCGAATCCCGTCAATACCAGGAGATTTTTTTGTTTTTAAAGAAGAAATAGTGTTTTTTACTTCAGCCTCACTAACAGGGAAAAGGACAAAACTATTTTGGAGTATTTTTCGCTTTGGTTTGTATCCAGGATTTAGGGGAATCTTTTTTGCCAGGTTTGGACCTATTTGTATGAAAGTGCTGTTAATATGGTCAGCTATTTCCTCTTTTTTAGTTAATATGTTACCAGTCGCATCCTTCATGGCGTCAATGTTGAAGTTTTTTGTTGTTTTATTGATCTCGTTGACTACATTCCAAAGCTCTTTAGATTGTGATTTGTTGTTATTTATTAAATTTTGATAGTACTTACGTTTACATGTTTTGATTAATGTAGTCAGTTTATTTCTGTAGTCCTTGTATTGATTTTTTAATATTAAATTATCGGGATTTTTAGTAGATTTTTATGCATTTTATTTTTTATATTTATAGATTTAACAAGGCCATTGGTTATCCATGGGGTTAGTTTAGAGTTTTTTCTTCGTAATTTTACTTTATGTGTGCATGTTTCTATATTATTAAGCAATGTATTAATGAAATTGTTTACTGAAGAGTTAGGGTCCTGTACTTGGTAGATTTGGTTCCAATATTCTCGCTCCAACTGTTTGTTCAATTGCTTATAATTTATATAAGATCTATATTGTTGATGACTTTTGCGTGGTATATTTAAATTATGAATTATTTGTATAGCTGTGGTGTAGTGGTCAGAAATTGAAGTTTTTATTACTAATGGTATTATGTAGTCTTGAAAAAAAGGTATATCTGATTGAATAAAAACATGATCTAGACATGTTTTTGAGTTTCCCTTTACTCTGGTTGGACTATTTATTGTGGACATGAGTCCTTGTTCGTTCATTATACAAAGGTATTTATTAGTGGTATCATTTTCTTCCAAGAGATTGATATTTATGTCGCCTAGGAAAACATGGTAGGTATTATTTCCTTGATTTTGATGGAGGTACTGTTGCAAATCTTGTAGAAATTGCTCAGGGTTCAAGGACGGGGACCGATAATATGCGCTTAAGAGAACAGTCGTGCTATCGAGAGTATTTAATTCTATTTTTATTTGAATAAGGTTACTGGGGCCTAGTGGTATTATTTCATGGGAGTATTTGTAGCAAGATTTAATATATACAACTATACCATCGTTCTGATTCATTTTGCTCAGATTATACAATATATGGTAACCGGGAATGTGAAATGAATCCAAGTTTTCAATTTCTCTCGTCTCTGTAAATACAATGCAATCTATTTCACTGATTATGCTGTTTAGAAAAATTTTATATTCATCCAAATTTTTACTTAGGCTAACTATATTATTATGTATAATGTTGAAACTATTATTACTTTTGTTTACATCTAATATATGTTTTAATTCGTAGCTGTTTTCCAGTGTATAGTTTTCAATATTTTCTATCCTAAAATTTCTTACAAAGGGATCCATAGTATATTGTATTTTTATTATAAAATTGTTAAATATGTATTAGTAAATATAGCTAAAATTAAACAATGCAATACGATATAAGTACAATAAAAAGATATATTTTTAAACTAAGCTATAGGTGTTTTATTGGATTTTGACCGTAGACGAAGTTTGGCTGATGGGTCTAAAGCAATTTTAGCTGGTTGTTTCGGTATGTGGGTTTTAGAAGTATTGTCCTGTTTGTTTTTTGTACAAGCGTGTGCAGCAATTGTTGGAGGAGGAGAATTAAAGTTACTTGTAGTGGGAGTAGCCGGTGTACTGTTCGCTTTTGGAGAGTCTTCCTCCTCTTCTTCTATCTGAAGTAGTTCTTCCAAAGAATAGCAGGTCTCGTCAAGCCACAATTTATTGTTTTTTATAAGGCACCTGTGGTATTTACCGCTTTTTTTGTAGCTTACTAAGTAACCTTTCAAAAGTTTATATTCTTCTCTCTGGGTTGGTGTTAGCTCGTCAGAAATTGATATTCCAGTATTTTTAAGTTTATTTCTATTCTTCAGAATTTCTTTTTTCTTTAAGTAGTTCGTAAATTCAATTTTAAGTGGAGCGGTATCAGACTTTCCTAATTTATAATAGTTGTTTATGTCTGTATCTAATACATCCACTTCAACTAAATTATGAATTTTAAAAATGATAAAAGCAGAATTTATGTCTTTGGTTGGTGTATTCAGACCGAAAATAATTATGTTATTAGTCACTTTATCTCTTTAAATGCTCAATTTTTTCTTTTAGGGACAGATTTTCTTCCTCTAATTGTTGTATTTTACTATTTTGATTTTGTATTTTCATCAGTAAGCGAGTTTCGCATGCCTCAAGCGAATTTTTAAAATCTTTTCTACTAAGCTTGATCTCATCTAATATTTTATTTGCAGACTCTTCTATAATTCTTTTTACTGTAGCTTCATTCATGATCGTTTTTATGTAGTATATTGTTTTAAGTAGTGTTAAAAGTGCGTGGCCACCTTTATTAAGTAAAGAATATCTTTATCTTATCATTAATTGTAGTAAAAACAAAGACACTGTATTGAATTTGAGATTTGTTGGGTTATATTTTTTTATATTTAAGTAATATATTGGTAATACATACATACGTTTTTACTTGAGGGTGACAGATGCATTCACTTTCACTAGGAGCATTTGTATTTAAATTATAAACTGCTATATTTTGAAAAAAATTTTCGTCACACAATATCCACAAAAAGTTAATGTGTGGGCTCGTTTGGTGAGAAACCATTTGATAGATTCTTTTTTTATTGACGGCGTTCTTACCGGTGTAAAATATCTTGATCTTCTCCAGCATCAAATTTTACCTAAAATAAACAATTTATTTCCAAATGTTATCATTTATTTCCAACAGGATAGCACACCTGCAAACTATCACAGAATCTTAGACAATATTTGAATACCGTTTTCTCACAGAGATGGGTGGCCGAAGAAATGCAATGGAGTGCTCGGCAAGATCTCCCTACTTGACTCCACTTGATTTTTTTATGGGGCTAACTTAAGGACCGCGTCCATGTAAACATACCAACTAATATAAACGAGTTAAAGGATCGCATACGTCTTGAAATGTAGGCAATTCCGTCAGAAATGATCAACAATTCTATTCGAATCCAAGATACATTGTACTTGTTGATACATTGAGCACTTGTTATGAGAAAACTGCATTTTTTTTCATTGTTTTAGCTATTACTTTTGTAAATTAATGTAACTATTCAACAATTACATACATTATGTCTTCGACAATTTTTTCTTTTATTATATTAGTAATTTGGTACTATTTTAGTATTTTTGAAAAGAGGAAAAAATAAGCTTTTCTCTGAACGCTAAACGCTGACGTCACACAAATTTGACATAAAAAATATGGAAAGATAAATAATACTTAACTTGAATTTCCACAGTCTTCCAAAGCGTTTTAGTATATTTAAATTTCTACCTAGGTTTCGATATTTGACAATACCATTCTCAAAACAGAAAGAAGTTTGACAGATTAAAAAAGTAAATAAATTTCATGTCATAAACCTGATAACCAGTCATTATGAGGCAATATTCCTATTTTTCTAAACATATATTTGGTTAGTATTATTTACGTTTAATTAAGTTTGAAAGCAATTGATGTATACATATTACATCTGGTTAATCTAAGCTTAGAGCAAAAATATTTTCCACGTTCCTGGAAACAGGCCACCTTGGTACCTCTGTCCAAAATTAATAATCCTACTGCTTATAATATACTCCGTCCAATTAGTCTTTTACCTATGCTCTCCAAAATTGTTGAACGAGCTGCGCCCTTTCAAATCTATAATCATGTGAACTTGCATAACATTATCCCCCTTCGTCAATCGGTGTTAGAAATAGATTATAGTACTTCATCGGCATTAGCTAACTTGCCAGATAATATTTTAAATTCAATTGAGTAAAGTAAAGGTCCGGTATACTTGTGCTCCTAGATTTTAGTAAAGCTTTTGATACCATTTATCATAATCTACTTATAGCAAAATGCTGCCTGCTATTATGAATTTGATGACAAGTCCCTTGGTTTTATCAAAACGTATTTAAAAAATCGTTCCGAGACTGTTTTGGTCAGCTAACTACTACTAGTTCAGGTATTCCGCAGGGTTCAGTGCTCTTCTCGCTTATTTTCTTAATTTATACTGCGGATCTATATAATGAGGTTAGAAACAGTTCCGTTCAATTATTTGCTGATAACACTTAGTTATTCTGCGATTTTCAATTTGGTGAATGTGTCACTGCTATAAGCAAATTTAACGATTATTTAAATAATTTCCACATGTATTCTTTAAAACATAATTTAAAAATAAATGCTTCCAAGTCAACATTTTTAGCAAAAAATCTGAAAAATTAACTATACAGCAATGTATAAATAAATAAATAATATTTATTCCAAAATATAAAGATACATATAACAATAGAGTAGATAAATAATTACATAAAAGTAGAACAAAGTGACGTACAAGTGCCGAATACTATGTTCAGTACCTACTAGTGCCAACACAAAAAGATATGATACATATACATAATAAATATGAGCAATAATTTTAACTATAAATATGATAAATGTTATTGGTTTCACTGCAAGCAACCCAGCAATACCATTAAAACTGTTGAGTCGTACATGGGATCTTATCACCAGTTACTTACCTTACAATAAAACAATAACATAGCTATTAAAAGAAAAGAAAAACATTTATATAAAAATGCGATCTAATTAAAACTGAATTAAAATATAATTAAAAAAAACTTAGATCTTAAAATTAAAATACGAATAGATATTTTTAAATACACTTGAACATGGAATGCTTCTATGCCTTTTTTGTTATTTTAATTTTGTTCGAAAAGATGGTTAAACATATGTCGATTATTTAGTTTTAGATTTTCTTAAAGAGAAAGAATTGAATTTATAGTATTTAGATAAACGTTATACATTTCAGGGAGTACCTAAATGATATATTCTTAATTGAAGATATTCATAATTACGTTGACCAATTTTTTTTTTTAGGTGTTAAACATGCTGTATGTAGTTAAAAACTTATTCTCGTTTGATATGGATCATGTATTGGAGATAGTAATTGTTTATTTTTGTATAGGTTATTCAACATATTTAATACAAATATTTGTCTTATATCAAGAACCTGAGTCTCACTGAACAGTTTATCAGAGGAATAACTTAAATTTTTACTATATATGATTTTTAAGATTCGTTTTTGGATAATGTCTAATGGTTTCAAATAGGTATGAGTAACTCCGCCCTAGGCACGAATTCCGTACCGTAATCTAGACTCTACTAACGAGTAGTTTATCATTTTTAAGTGATGCGTATCTAATATGATTCGTAAATATCGAAACTTATACAGCAAATATCTTAATGTTTTACAAGTCTGATTGATATGTTCATCCCAGCGTAGGTGTGAGTCTATTGTTATTCCTAAGTATTTTTTTACTGTTGGCTCTGCTTATGTAAAGATTATTAACAATTAAAGTATCATAGTTTGGCAATCTGGTCTTATAACTAGCAAATGGAACGAAAAATGATTTGTCGATATTGACAGTAAGTAATTTGTGACTTGAAAACTTTCATAATAGTTTTTAAGTTGGTTTCTATTTTTATTTTCAGATCACTCCAGGTTTTAGTTGAGTATATTTCTGCAGTTTCGTCTGCAAAGCTTACAATGTCACCCTCCGAGTGGTGTGTTAGTATGTTATTTAGATACAAAATAAACAAAATGGGTCCCAACACCGTACCCTGTGGTATACCAAAATTTAGAAGTCGTTTATTACTGATCTCTCCATCAATCTTAACTACCTGGGTTCTGTCATTAGGTTGTGGGTCACACCTCGTATTCCTGCATCGCCCAATACTTCCAGTAGTTGAGCGTGGGTTACTGTATCAAACGCTTTCGCAAGATCCGGGAATACGCAAGCTGTAGGAGTGCTACTATCAAGGTAGTTGTATATATTGGTGGTTGAGTTAGTAATCGCGTGTTCCGTTGATAGACCCTTTCTAAAACCGAATTGCCTTTTTCTTAAAACGTACTAAGTTGATTTTTTACAGCTTTTACTAGAATCTTAAAAAGAGTAGTAATTAACGAGGTAGACCGATAGTTTGTTAGGTACTAACTTACGACACCTTTCTTATATGTATATCGGTGTGACTAGAGTTGATTTGAAATGGTCAGGCCATTTTCCTCTTTGAAACATTGTATTTATTAAAAACGTTATTGAAGTAACAATACTTTTTGATATTGCCTTATAGACCAGGGTCGATAATTTTTGAAACGAAATAAAATAATAGTAGGATGAAATCCATTGGAAAAGGAAGAGAATATAACAAAAATTTTTTTTTATTTAAAATATTTATTTTTTCACCTTATTTTGACTTAATATCGAAAAAGCACTCTAATTTTCAATCGAAAATTCTTGCGTCAAAATATCTGATTTTTTAAAAAACTCGGTGGGCTTTTTGTTCGTTGAAATCTCTACTTTTTGATGGTGTAAAAAAATATACATTACTATGGTAAATGTTCTTAAAAAATGCAAAGAAACAAAAAAAACTCGAATCCGAAAACTTGGTAATTTGAATTTTTCACTTAAATTTTGTGGTTATGTGAAAAAAGTGTAAATACAAAAGTTGTAGATCTTTTTATTACCTGCAACTTTGCTTAACAACTTTTTTCCATAGGACTTGTAGTTTTGCCGGAAATCTGGATAAACAGTTTTCTACCCTTAAAAACTCACCCCCTTCCACTTCCCGACCTCAGATCGCCCGTAAATTATTTTTCCTTTCATTTTCATTATATTCTCTTCCCTTTCCAATGGGTTTCATCCTACTATTATTTTTTTCCACTTTTTACCATTTTCAAAGGCTTAAGCCCTGGTCTATTAATCACTTCGGACTTAATATTACAAATTCCAGGCATTTTATTACATTTTCATGTGAATATAATTGTATTTACTTCCTGTTCATTTACCGGTGATAAATAACGGGTGACAAATTTCGTTGAGGAGCCGAAGATGTTGGTTTAACTATTTTTTGGGCATAAGTTTCACCTACTTTAGAGAAATAATTATTAAATTCATTAGCTATCGATTTTGTGTCACTTATGAAGATACTGTTTTCGACAATAATGTTTTTTATTTGCTTGGTATCTTCGCTACGATTAGTTAATTCATTAACTACTTTCCATTAATTTTTGGATCGATTATTGTTTTTATTAATTTCATTTTTATAAAAACTTTTTTTGTTTTTTTAATAATTTGATTTAAGTTCTTGCGATAAGTTATATAAGTGTTTAAAAGTTGTTGATTTTCACGATTTTTAGTATGCTGATTATATAATTTATTTTTTTCATTAATAGCTCTAATCAAACCTGGAGTTATCCATTTTTTTCTTTGTCCATTTTTACGGTTTTCTTTGATTATTTTAGTATGTTTAGTTATATATATATATATATATATATATACGCTATCGTAAATTTGAAAATATTCCATATGCTTCTGAAACTAAAAATCTGGGTATATATTTTTATGAGTGTCTTCGTTTTGAGAAACATACAAATTATATTCTGCAACAATCCTATAATGCGCTACGTTTATTGTATGATAACACAATTATTCTTCGAGATAAAAGTATATAAACCATTCTCTGTTCTAGTTTAGTTATCTCTAAAATAATGTACGGCGTCAATGTATATTATCCATGCTTGACATCTGTAAACCAAAAAAGATTTCAACTTTTGCAAATCTCATGTTGTAGGTTCATTAGAAAAATTTAATCATATTCCTCGGGCCTTTCCCTTGACCAAATGGTTAAATGTGAATAATCTGTTCAAGTACTAATTCCTTGCGTTTGGTTTTAAGATTCTGCATACATCAATACCCTCTTATCTTTACAATAAATTGCTTTTTAGAATGAATGTACATTACGTCAATATTCGCCACCGCTTTAAACTTACAATTCCTCGTTTTTATACCACTATTTTCAAGCGCAGTTTTTTCATACAATATAGTTAATATGTATAATAATTTAGACTCCGAAATTAAGGAAGCATTGTTTAAAACACTATAAAAAGGTAAACTGTTAAATAGTCAACAAATCTACTGATATTATTTTTTCTTTATATAAGTCTCTTATGTAAACTTCTTTTAAGATTGGAATCCAAATACATATTTCTGTTTTTTTATTTCATATCTTAATTATTTAATTTAATGGGTTAGATGTAAGAGTAGCCTTAGGCTAAATCTCGCCCAGCGAACTGTTTTTTTCTTCTATTGGTACAATATTATTATTAAATGTAAGTGTACATTAACAAAAAGAAAATGGGAGAAATTAGTCTTTCAGTCTCACAGTCTATGAAAAATAACATTTTATAGAGTGTGACACTAAAGGATTTATTTCTCCCATTTTCCTTTTGTTCGTATTATTGTTATTTAGTGATTTAGTCAATTTATTTGATTTATCTGATTTGTTTCATTTAATTGATTTGATTTTTTACTTTATTTGACTTATTTGATTTTATTTGGTTTTTCCATTCGTATCATTTATTTAGTTTATTTCATGCATCTATCTAATCTCACCTGATTTACTTTGTTGATTTATTTGAAAATTTTATGTATTTGTGTTTGTTTCTATTTTTCAATTAGGTTTTAATTTCTTTCTGGTTCTTTCCCCTATAATTTTTTGATATATTGCACCGAACCAGTCATGTATAATATTTGGCAATATTTTGTCGATTAATTTTACTTTTGATTTTCGTATTAAATTCTCTAGTTATTGAAATAAATGTTAGATATATATTACTTGTTTTATTTTATCTTGTCACCTTTCAAATATCACTACGAGCAGTACAATCTGAGAATTATTCTATAAAAACACAATGTGGAGTCTCCTCCCTACACATCATAATATTAAAAAATAAATAATATGCTAAATAAATAATAAAATGGCTGGTTTTTGGTAAGTGGGTCACATTACAAAATACTTTTTATTTTAAAGTTCAGATTTGAAATAATTTCGATTTTAAGCAGGAGGATTAAAAAAAGATCACTTTTTTTTCTTTAACATCTCGATTTTGAAGTTGAGATTTTAATAATGTATTTCAAAAATTTTACTTTAAATCTCGTCTTTTAAGCTCGATATTTTAATGAACCCCGATTTTCAAGCAAAAATATTCTAATGATTTCCGATTTTAAAGCAACAAATTTCGTGTTTTTATTCAAGATCTTAAAGTCGAGATTTTAATTAATCACAATTTAAAGGGAGACATTTTAATAAAACTCGATTATAAAAATTAAATATTTTAAAAAATCTCGTATTCTACTTCAAAATCTCGACTTTTTCAAGGTGAAGATTTTGATGAATTTCGATTTTAAAAACAGAAATAAAAAATCTCGACCTTGATGTCGAAATTTTAATTAATCTCGACCTTAAAGGGATAAATTTTAATAGATCACGATTTTAAACCAAAAATCTGATAAATGCAGTGAAAAAAATTCCAAAAATAAAAAAATTTAAGCGATGTTAAATTTTTATATTTTCACATAATTACAATTTTCATTTTGTACTTATTATTTAAATATTTATATAATATGAGCTCTTGGAGATTTTGTGTATGTAAAGAAATGAATATTTAATTTAAACTAATTAGCAAATATTACTTTTTAAAGATATAAACATTGAATAAATATTTGATATAAATATTGTAAATCAAATATTTCGTTTGGATAAGAAATATTCAAAAAAGTAATAATATTTCTTTTATATAAAGAAAATATTTAAAAAATATTTAATGCTAGTAGTGGTGTTGAATTAAATATATTGATTTTTACTCGTATTTTGAAAAAAAAAGCCGTTACTTATAAATAATATTGAAAATTAATACTTTTAATCCATTAAATTTCTATTTATAAGTAGAATTCTACAAGTCACGCAAAGTATCAAAACGCTTTAATATTTTCTGAATTGGAAAAAATCTCGAACAGGTGGATTTTTAAGTTTTCACTTTTTTGACTAAAACAAATTATTATCCTCTCCCATAAAAAAAAATCTTGAGCGCAGCGCCATCTACATAATGACATATTTAAAATGAATTTATATCCAAAAATAAAGCTCTCTTATTGCTCTCCAAACTGGCTTTTACATAATTAAAATATTTCTATTCATATTCTTTAAAAATGTTCAGCCTCAGAGTTTTTTTTGCTATACCCTGTATATCAGAAACCGTTTTTCCTAGAAATTCAAAGAAAAATGAATAAACTAAAACTTTACCTTACAGATTTACATTTGTACTATCCTTATTTATTTTCGCTGTGAAGTAGATGTTTTCCGCGATTTGGTTGATAACAGTGATACTGATAACCACTGTCAAATAATGAAATCATACATTGCTAAAAAAGTGTGAAGTTAAAATTAAATATCGACCTGTTTGGGATTTTTTTAAACTATTAGTAATTCAGCAGATATTAAAGCGATTCCAAACTTTACGCTCCTGGTGTATATGACGCAGGATCTCATTGTTAATACATATATTTGTATCACCAATACAAATCCACCAACTAAAAGTAACAGACTTTACAATTTTTTTACTCTTGAATATTTATTATAAGAGAAGTTTTAAACAAAAGCAGCTATAGAGAATGTAAGAAAAAGTAATTTTCCTCACTGTGTACCTATGCACACACGGCTGATAATTAAATGTGTGAAAAAATTAATATATTTTTTAGGTTCGTTTCTCATTACTGTTAATAGATGGCAGCACACCAATCGAATATTTTAATACAATTTATTGAATTTTCACTTTTTCGTCTCTATACATAGATATATACTAATTTTTCTTTTATTCCAATTTTTTCCTACTTTTGAACCACGGGCTGAATTCGTCAAAGGATTTCACTAGGAAACAACTGTCAGGTGCCATCTATATTTTTAATGTTAAGTTTGTTCTCGTATTTTGTGCTCAAAGTTCATTGCGAAATACAGTGTTTTACATAATTATTTTAGGTATTTTATCATATTTGACAAAAAAAGATGCAGTTCATATGAAATAAAGTTCTTAATGTAAAATTTAAATTTTTTACCTCAACTCATTCTAAAGTTATCATTAATAAACAAAATATCATTCTAACCTCATTTTAGAAATTCTATCTCTCTTATTAACGTCTAGAAATATTGTCCGAAAATTTTGAAACGCCTTGTACATCATATATTTGTTAAAAAATAGATTACCCTGTATTTATACTTTATCCCACATTAATTTATATAGTGGGAATTTGATCTAATAAGAACTGAGTTTTGGTAGCAAATAAGCAACGACAAACGTTCGTTACGTTTTCATTGACTGGTCCTTGTTCAAAAATGCTTGTTTAGAAGTAATAAGTTGGTAACAATTCTGGTGATTTGTGCCGATGAAAATGTTATAAAATGCCGCTAATAAAAAACACTAGTTGTTTGGTTTGGTTTGTATCTGCTTTCGTTGACTGAGTTTGAGTATGCTGTAAGAAGTGATTAGCCATTTTGCTTTTTGTATAGGAGCCGGTCATTAAAAGTCTCGCATCTACCTCTTAATTAGTGTCTTTATCTTTTAAAAAACGGCTAATTCGTCTATTTTTTATTGTATTTAACATAATCAAGACTGTATTTGTCGTCGAAAGTAAGTGTTAAATGGGGGCAACATCCTGTTACCAAAACATTACTAACCTTTACATTTTAGTATGTCTACTCAATCAACGAAAAGAAAGAGAATGCCTTCAAAGAAGGCGGCTTCGAAAAAAGGTAAAAAAACCGTAGATATCGACTCTGACCTCAGTGATGGTAGTGGTAATGAGAATAACGTTCAACCAGATGAAGTTTTAATTGCTGGGCACGGTGATGTGCTGGATGAGACCCCATTGCCTAAAGAACTTCTTAATACTTTGATCAAACCCGCGGGACAGTTTATCTTTTTTGGAAATGTAAATTGGGACCACATGGGAAAGCGAGAAGTCAAGGGTCAAAAAGTTCTGCCCAATTTATATTGGCCTCACAGATTCACCGATCTCAGAGTATGTACTTTTTTTGTTTATTTATTGATACAAATCGTATATAGAGACAAAATTTAACAATATATACAAAACATTTTCACATACAAACAATGTAATATTACTTAACCCATAATTACCTGTATTGTATTTTCTTTTTTGCTTATTCAGTGAATTAAATTTGCCAGTTGTCTCTTCATTTATAAAAATGTTGAGGTCTTCCACATTCATTTCTATATTTGTAACCTTTCTATTTCTGCGAACAGAGTTCATTTATTTAAAAAGAATAAGCCTTCTTAATAGCTAGATACACATTAAAGGTAATTCTGTAAGAGTTGACCTAACACCCATCAGGTCGCTCTAGTTTTCTACTTGTTAATGTGAAATGATAAGTCAAGTCTCTGAACAATAGCGACTGCAATTAGGTCCTCTTTGTGCTGATATTTCCTTCAATTTATCTTCAGTTAGTAGAAGACCACATGTTTTGTAATAAGTCTCATCATGTAACATAATAGTATCTTGTTTTATTAAATATGAAGATAATATTACTAAAAAATACAAAATTATTATTTTTTAAGAATATACAAGAATTGCATTTACCCACCTAATAATTTCATAATTCATTATAGTTCGAAATATTCATTCTCAAATAATTCTTAAAATCCTCCCTTACATTCTGTCAAAAACGTTGAAGTAAGGGCTATATCCATATTTATTTATTTCTTGGATCCAATTCTGCACCTATTTTGTTTTACATGGCTTTTTTATTTCATTTAACTATTTGTAACATATCCAAATCGGGTAACGGCACTTACACTACAATATTTGATCTGCCATCCAATCCCCTCAAACTTGGAGAGGATCTACAACTAATTAACAAACCTGCTCTTGAAATGATGTAATGAATAATAATATATGTACATTAGCGGACAATGAGAGATATGTGTAGACTTAATCTGTGAGGGAAGAATCACAAATATTTGAATTGCAAAAGGGTTGGCTCAGAAATCCTTCTCAAGTGTGTCTAGCTAATCAAGTGATACAGGGTGTTCCATTAGAAAAGTTTACTGGAAATTTTTCAAAAATGAAATTAATTTTTGACGATACTGTACAAATTAAAAAATTGAAACTTGGTTTAAAAAATCTTTGGTCTATTGGCTTTGTACATTTGTAGTTTTTTAAATTCCAACGTTAAATTTGAGAGAGCAAAGCATTTTTAAATAGGATAATCTTCATCAACTTAAATAGGAGTATTGAACATGTAATATTTTTGGGTAAAATTTTTTTCCTTCGAAAAGGGGTGGGATATTTAAAATAATATTTTGTAGGTATGTACTAGTGACTATAAAGTATCTAAAAATTTAAAAATAGTTGGGTCATTCCATTAAAAAAAAATTAAGTGATTTACCTATTTTACTGTTGGACCCCCCTTATACATGACAATCATTTTAGCATATTTGGTTTTGACCTTCATTGATAGATATCCTTCAAATCGTTAAGTTTTGCATAGTGGGAGTTCCATCCCATCTATATAACGTATATCTCGTTATATTTTGCCGGGTACAAATTCACCCTCAAATCAATCCCATCTATAATACTTAAGAAATCGGTGCATGCTTAAAATGTACATGGCTCGAATTTTTTTCAGTGAAATATATCTCATTTATCTCTTCTAAAGAACATATACCTCGTTATATTATGCCGGCCACAAATTAACTTTCAAACTACCCCATCTATAAAACTTAATAAATTGCAACACTCTTAAAATGTACGTGGGTTGAAACTTTTTTTGGTCAAATATATCTCATTCTATTCCCTCTAAATATCGTATGGCCTGTTATATTTTTACCGGACACAAATTCACATTCAAATCAACTCCTCTATAAATAGAGACATTTTTAATGAGAAAAATGTGAATAATAATAATAATTAATATTTATTTATACGGTGTATTCCCTTTAACAATTTATAAGTTATTTATGTATATAAAATTACAACAGTACAGATAGTATCACATTAATAATTGTAATACGTTCACATAATAAATCACAAATACAAACAATTGCTTGGCAGTTAAAATATGTATATTTTTTAAGTGTGCCATAAAAGAATTGTGATCAACAAAAAAATCTACGTTAACTTGGTTCGCCAAGCTTACCGAACGCACTGAGAATACATTTTGCCCATAATTTGTCAATTTGTCCTGTGGAATGGTACATGGAATGTAGTGCTCTCATGAGTAACACTAGCAGGGACACGAATGCTCATTTTTCGGAGTTCGGAGCAATTTACTAGTGAAATAATTATATTATATAGCATTTGCAAATCCTTTTGGTAACGATTACTTGTTATTGAAGGAATGTTTAGTTCAGACTGGAGGTGTTTCTAATTTATGTGAGAGACGTTTAACTTCTTTTTATGTGCAACATAATGTAGAAATGTATTTTGAATGCTTTCAATTATGTCAATATGAGTAGTATAATGAGGAGACCACACACATGAGGCATACTCCAGGTTGGTTCTAACTAATGTGTAGTATAGGACTTTCAGTGTATTTATCCTAGCATGTGTAATCATTTGTTTATGATGTTATTAATATGAAGAACAAATGTTATAATATATATCTAGATTTACATTGTTAATAATATACTGAAAACGAGTTTTATGTTTTGAGCGATGAAATATTATTACGTGACATTTATTAGGAATTAATAGCATTCGGTTTATCTCACACAAATCTACAAGATTCTCTAAATCAGACTGGAGCAACATATAATCGAAATTAGAAGTTATTTTGCGATATAGCTTTGGATCATCTGCAAATAGTAAGTATTTACAGTGATTAAAATAAGAATTAATGTCATTTATAAATATGTTGAACAGCAGGGTACCTAGTTGTGACCCCTGAGGAACGCCTGATGAAACATTAATTTCATATTATTTGTAATTGGATGTACAATTAGCGCTCTGTCTTTAAGGTAAATTTTTATCCAACAGAAGAGTTCCATGAATTCCAAAAACATCTTTAACTTGAGGATCAATAATAATCATCATCTTTATTTCAAAAATATTGTTAACAATGTGTGCTACATAAATCACATTATAATGAAATGAGGTCACAAATTCACAACCTACTGACTAATAATTATCAAAGCTATAATTTAGGTATTCTGACATGCTATAAAGTTCCATGTCAATCAGTAATTTTTGGATACATTTTTTGAAACCTTTAATATTGTTAATACTTTTATGTTATGTGGTAGTGTATTATAGAATTTTTCTCGGTTACCGTGAGTCGGTGGTATTGGTACATGAGTTCCATGTTTCTTGAATTGTACCCTGGCACTATTTCACTTAAAAACCTACTTCTATTTTTAATTATAAACATTCATATATATATATATATTATATAGCCATATTTACATACTGCTTTAAAGCTACCCGAGTAAATTATTTTGACCGATTTTTTGTGCAAATATTTACTGATAATTCGAATGCCATATGCCAATCTGCTTAACTTAATAGAAATATTATCAATATGATTAGTCCAGCTTAGATATTCGTCTAGATATACCAAGAAATTTTATGCTATCTCTTAAATCCAGCTTTTGATTGCACAAAGAAACATTATTTGGTCTACCTAGTTGCCAGTATTTGGATCTGAATAATATTAATTGAGTTTTCTCTGCATTCAGTACCAAATTGTTTTGTGAAACCCACTCCTTTGTTCTTTGAAAAAGTGAATTGTCATTTTTCCTAGTGTTGTTTCCCCTCCAACTAGTAAATTGGAGTCATCCACATAATTTGTGTAATTATTTGTTTTGAGCTTGTTGGTACTGATGGTAAGTCATTCAAGTATATAATAAATAGTAGTGGTCCTATAATGCTTCCTTGCGGAATCCCTATTGTTGTATTAATTTTATCCGATTGAAAAATGTTCCCATTATTTGTAATGCTTACGGTCAAGATTTGACAAAAATGATATTTTTCACTTAAGTGCCGGCCCTCTAATTCCGTATGTTTCTAATTTAATTTTTAAGTAATCATGATTTAAACAGTCATAAAGCTTTCGCTAAATCCAAAAATATCCCTATTGAAAATTGTTTGTTTTCTAAAAAGTTAATAATATTAGTTGTGAAATCAAATATAGCTGTTATTGTACATCGTGATTTATCTTGTCAAAAGCTTTGGAGAAGTCCGTGTAGATAGAATGTATTTGGTTCCATTCCTCCCGATATGTATTCTGTGTATGACAATAAATTGAGTTCTGTAGACGGTTAATGTCTAAAGCCATATTGTTGATCAATTAGAACCCCACTAACTGAAGATGTCAAAAATTCAGAGACAATGTTCTCGAACAATTTGGGAATGGTATTTAAAATACTAATAGGTTTGTAGTTGTTAACTGAAAATTTCTACCCTGTTTTAAGAATAGGTGTTATGTAATTTAATTTCCAGTTTGAAGGGAAAATTCCATGTGAAAGTGAAAAGTTAAAAATGTGATACATAGTTCAAGCTAAAATAAAACTGCAGCATTTAAGGAGAGCTGGAGGTATACCATAAGGTTCAGCGCCCTTTTTGGCGTGCAGGGAGCATAGTTTGGTGTAAATCTCCGATATTTGGATGTGGCAATGAGAAACGTTTATATTTGTTGTAAATGCAGGTATTTTTGTAACATCACACCTATTGTCAGAGTTTACAGTAGAGAAAAAATCTGCAAATAATTGACTATTTCTGTCCCTTCTAAGCTTTTAATCCCGTTATAGGATAGCTCGTTTGGATTATTAAAAATTTTTCTTTTAAAATTGACAAATTTTACAAACGATCTTTTCGAAAAAATGTTGAAGTCAAACATGTTTAATTCAGCATCTAAATGTACCATTCGTAAGCCAGGATTCTATCATCACAATTATGTCGTATTGACATGAACTAACATTTTCCAAAACTGTTTTAAATTTGGTTCTAAGACCTCTTACATTTTGGTAGTATACCACTAGATTTTCTTATTTGTTAACATTTTGCAGATTGGAATTGATTAGTTTTTTGTATTAGCTTGTGGTGGGTGTTTAACTTTAGTAACTACTTGTGCAGTACCTTTCACATACCTTATATAAACATTTTCACCATTACAGCGTCTATCTTTTAATTCTTCCTGAACCACTTTTAGAGCTTCTTGCTGCAATTTAGTATAGTCGCGACTTTCTAAAATTTTAGTACCTTTTAAAGCAGATTTACCCTTAAAAACTCTGGTGACCTCTTCTCTATTAGCTAGCTGAACCTTCAGAGAGCGGCAGCCATTCTTATTATTCTTCCCAATACGGGAAATTGAAGTAATTGTCAAAGGTTCAGTCGTTGTTTTGTTTGTAAATCCGCTCTGTCATTACATTTTTCTGCCAAATTGAACACCATATTGTTGCGTGCACGTATTTCTCTGTCATTTATCTCATCGATAATTCTTCAGAGTTTGGTTGTATTGTTTTTTTGTGTTATTACAGTATTCAACTTTAGCTTTCAGGGCCGAGAGTTGGGATGTTAATTCATCAACTGCTTTAAGTAGGACTGGAATTTGGAGCAGGCCAGATTGACAATTATCACAGAAGTATTTTAATATTCTTTTACCTGTTAGATCAATAATTTTGATCTCAGATGCATTGAGATCAGACAGCTTTTATGAAGTGATCTTTTTGATCAGCTATTGAATCTTTGCATTTTAAGCACGTCTGCATAATTAAAGTGGAATTGAATGTATTTTTACAATCAAGAATTATTAATGTCAAATCAAAGTAACAGTAGTCACTGCCAATTCTAGTTAAAACACATTATTTTGGGTTCAGTTAACATCAAGCCCTTATGTTAATATGTCACATCAGGTACGGATTTCGTTTGCTCAGAATATTTGTCGATTTAATGTTAGAATTTTTTTTTTTTTTTTTAATTTCTGATGGATAATATTTACAAATGGATTTTAAATGACAGGCGCAAAAGTCTGACTTCCGAACATACCGAATAGTTGTTAATAATTTATGCTAATTCTTGTGTCACAAATTAATAGATATAATATGACGTATATATGACTGTGTAGTAAAAGTGCAATTTTATAAACTTCTGAATAATACCCCCGGTATTTTATAAATTACGAACACGCGCTGTCATAGTTATTAAATAAGATTATTTGACGTAGTATGTATCATTTTAATGTAATAATTTGCATGAGTGCGCGATGTGCTGATTCCACACCTGTTAATTACGTCATAACATATTTACATAGGGGCCCTGGTTATCATATAAGAACAAAAAAGTCAGATAAGATAAAGTAAAATTCCAACTTTTTAAGCACTTAAATTTTGAAAATGCGGGTCTATATTAACAACTACAGCACCCACCAACACACCGAATTGTAGGGCACCCTTTACACTATTTGATTTAGGTATCACTTTATTATTCTCATGCGTAACTAGTGAAAAACTGAAATTTTGAGGAGCACAAATTTATGCCTATTCTAATTTAAACACTTGACACAGACAATAATAATAATAATAATAGCAATTTATTGGTTATAAATACAAAAATAGATACAACCAAAAGGCCATCAACCAAAGTCCTGCAGCCTGTAATGTTAATTAATTGAATATAATTTTATATAGTACACCAAGGAACTTTATATAATGAATGATTAGGATAAGAATTTCTTGTATAGTTTCGGTGGGATTCTTGAGTATTGTTCGTGGAGGCCAGATTCTTTCAATAAGAACTCTTCTGTTAGATGGCTTTTTAGATATTTTTTTTTGCAAGTTTCATCCTTATTTCATCGATTGGCTCAATCATGGTTTGGCTGTATCGTTATTCATTCGCAGGGTGATGTGCCTCATTTTTGTAATTATTCTAAGAGTTAATGTCTCCGCCATTCGAATGTTTTTTAATGATGCGTTAGTAGTGTTTAGAACAAGGCTTTCCAACCTTTTTGTATCCTAGAGCGCATTATAAAATATCGGTCGGGCGGCGGGATCCAGCAATTTTTTTTAAGGATATTTGTAATTGAACACGGATAAAAAATAATTTCAAAATGATAAAATTATTATTCAAATTACATACACACAACGAAACATACATACAAAACGTAATACAAACTAAACAAAAAACACACATACAAAAAAATCATTTAAAAAAACAAAAGAAAACATTTAAATAAATATAGATCTGTCAGTTTGATCTTTGGCATTGTATTTCATTGGTCAGTGCCTCGTAATTAGGAGAGTATGACGATAATCCTGTTAGCAAACAATCATTAAGATGCCCATCGGTGAGTCGAGATCTATATCGTGATTTTATTAAATTCATGTTTGAAGAAAACTTTTCTTTGTCGAGTATGTTCCAAAAGTCCTCTGATATTAAGGATTTTAGCAAAATATCATTCTTAAGGTCCAAAATTTCTAACTCTAGTTCTGCTTTCCCCTGACCAAGATCTGCAATACATGCGGCTAGTTCCATTACACTATTTGGCAAGTAAAAGGATTATTACAAAAGGAGACAATTAGCCCGATATTTGTAAACCTCAGAAATCTCTCTTCAATCTGTTTTTGAAGCACTTGAAGGGTCTCAATAAATAATGACATGTTTAATTCATTGTTACCTAGCATTTTCTTCATATGTAGGAAATGCACGAGAGACTTGATCTGCAGATATAATATCAACACAGCCAATTTCGCTTTAAATGAGTTTATAGAACTTATCATTTCAGCTATATTTTTGTCTTTTCCTCCAAATTGAAAGAATTCAATTTTTCTATGGTGTCTGCAAGAAAACCAAAATCCACCAGCCAGAAAAAGTCAGTTAGTTCATCATATTTTTCATTTTTATCGTTTTTAAATGTTTTTATTTCTTCAATTAAGTTCACAAATAGTGTAAGAACTTTACCATTACTTAGCCAACGTACTTTAATATGCAGGATGAGATAGTGGCCTTGAAAAATCGCTGTTGCAATGGAGCTGCTCGAATAGAGTTGATTATCTTTGTAAATATTTTCATAGCATGTTCAAAGGGTATTTTATAAGAAACTTTCCTGATGGAAAATACAGTGGTAGGATATGAAGTTTGAAAATGATTCATCTTTATTGCAGAGGGCAATAAATCCTTTATTTTTACCAACCATTGCTGGTGCCCCATCGGTGGTTATCGCAGACAGCTTGTGCAAAGGCATGTTTATCGGCTTGGCGTATGTTTTGAATGTATTATAAATATCCTCACTTCTCGTCTGTCCTTTCATTGGTAATATTTGCAACAGCTCCTCTTTTACTGTGGAGTTACTAAATACCATTCTCGCCACAACTGTCAACTGTGCGAAGTCTGATAAATCTGTTGACTCGTCAAATTTTAGCGAGAAGCAGTCACATATTTTTAAGTCTGTCTTTAACCCAGTTTGCAAGTCTGTTGAAATTGCGTCTATTCTTGTGACTGTGTTATTCGACAATTGTAAGTTTTGTATTGCTGACATAATCTCACTTTGTTAGGAAATCCCTCAAACAAACAATCGACACCACTCAGAAATGCTTCTTTTAACAATTCACCATCCTGGAGAGGTTTTTTTCTTCTTTGCGAGCATGTGAGACGTTTTGAAAGAAGTAATGGTTGCCTTTTTAAATGTTTCCACATGTCTAATGGAAACAGTCTGTTGGGCAGTTAGACTTGATTCTAAACTTTAGAAGGATGCAACAATAATCTAGAAACGGTCTGCAGATAGATTTGTACATTTTTGCAGCAAATGTGATATTTATGCCTTCACTTTTATAAGTTAGAGATCGAAAGAATTTGTTCTAGTTTTCTTCTTAAGATTGTGGGTATATTCATTAAAATTAATTACCTAGATATTTCACTGCAGATAATGGGAAAATCGAATTGTTTTGAATTGTGAGAGATGGTGTGGGAGAAGATAATATTTATTTATTTATTTATTTTTATTAATCGATCGAAAAATTGTGTTCTCTATTTGAATTTTTGATAATTTTCTAATTTTTTGAAAACCTTCCAAATGTGAGGGGGATTATGTAGCCACAAAGTTACATAACTAAGTTAAAAAATTAAAATTCAACGTACACATACAATTATTTGTATATATAGATATTGTTAAGTCTCAATCAAATATAGTTAAAATATGCCTTACCGTATTGATCTTAATTATTAAATAAACCCTTTAAAATGAATGATTTATTAAATTGTCTTTTATATTATCTCATATTTGTATGAATGCTCAAATATATAGGGATTTTAAATTTTAACCTCTACACAATTTTTTAAATCGGGGTTAATTTTTTGCCCGGCAAAATATAACAAGACATAAGTTATCTTCTAGAGAGGATGGAATGAGATATATTTCACTGGAAAAGTTCCAGCCACGTATATTTCAATTTTTTCACTTTTTACAGATGAGGTGGTTTGAGGGTAAATTTGTGCCGACAAAATATAACCAGATATACATTATGTAGAGGGGATAGAATGAGATATTGATATATTTAACTATAAAAAATTCAGCCACATACATTTTAAGGGTGCTGCTATTTTTTAAAGTTTCTAGAGATGGGGTTGGTTTGGGGGTGAATTTGTGCCGACAAAATATAACCAGATATACGTTATGTAGAGGGGATAGAGTGAGATATATTTCACTATAAAATACGCAGCCACATACATTTTAAACGTGCTGCCATTTTTTAAAGTTTCATAGATGGTGTTGGTTTGAGGATGAATTTGTGCCCGGCAAAATATACCGACATGTACGTTATATAGAAAGAATAAGATGAGATATATTTCACTAAAAAGCCGCGTACATTTCAAGGGTGTTGCGATTTTTAAAAATTTGTATAGGTGGTGTTGGACCGCTGGAGTTTTGATGTCCGCTAGGCAAGTATCAAATTGTATACGTCTGTCACGAAGCCAATTTTTTTTTCTCTCCAGACACATGTAGATAATAAGACGACTATGGTAAGGGGTATTGTCCATGACTATTAACGAGAACGGATCAATTATATTCAACAGTTTTTCATTTCCATTTCTTTAAGGTGGTACCTCCGTTTTTCGATTCAAACAGAAGAAAGCCTTTATCAACAAATTCATTTGCGTTCCCAACATGCAAAAATAATAAAGCGACAACCCATTCATGACGGTGCACCAAATTTCCATGAAAGCTTGACGAGAACTTTTAACGTTCCTGTCTTGCCAAATTTTGAAACGGTATGTTCTTAATTTACTCAAGTTTCATCCAACTGATATATTTTGTTTTGTCTGTTTTTTGCAGAGATCGTACATATTTTCTACGCCAACACATAATTTCATCTCATTACTTTTGTAAATTCTCCACATCGTTCTCTTTTTCATAGTTAGCAAATCAGTTCTCTTCCTTTAATACTTTGAATATACTTGTTATCACAATGGCCCTAAATGCAATAGAAAAGTGATTGTTCATATTGTAAACAATCTCTACGATGCTTTTTTTACTGTTTTATTGGAGTAAGAAAAATTTTACACCATTTTCTAAACACGTGCTTGTATATGCATATACCTCAATGTAAATGTAATTGTTTATGGAAATCAACAATTGAGCCGGTTACAAAAATTTTATAACAAATCCTTATTTATCGACGTTCTTAGATGCGTCTCACAAAATTTCATGAATTTTGAAAATGTAGCAAGACACTTTTATGACATTTTCTAAACATGTACTTGTATATGTATACAGTGCGTTCATAAAGGGTGGAAACCGTCCATTATCTCACGAGTTAACTATTTTCAGAGGTATAACTCGGACAGGTCGATTTTTTTTTTAATCGTTTTTGCCTCACTACCTTATCAGAAGTAACGTCATCGATAATTTTTTTAAATGAAAACAGTATATATTTATATAAAAAATTAAAAAGCCCATATTTTTCTGAGATCAACCTTACCAAGTTCGTCATATAAGGTACTTCAATATACAGTATACTGAATGTAATCAGCGCTTGTATTTCTTAATATTTCATTAACTATTTATTTTACAAGGAAAATTAGTAAACTAGTCATTTCTTAATAAAAATAAACAAATAACTTAATTACAACAAATGCTCAAATGGAGTGGCCTATTGTTGAACGAAAGAGCAGGTAGGCTGTTTGTTTATTAAAGATAATAACTTTGATTCAAATAAAAAATAGTACGAGTATTATTGCCAAAAATGAAGCAGACTGTGACAACATGTCACAATACTTAGCAGCCAGAAAATCAGTTCATAGTTACCATTGCATATGACAATATTAAATTGTTTTGTTCTGTCACATCGATTTATAAGTCGTAACGGTATCTTTTTGAGAAGAATTACCCTAACAGAAATTATTTGAAATTACGATGATGCTCTCAGAAAAACAGCGAATAGAAGTTTTAATGATCTAAGTTACGGCGAACGTAAAAGAAGTAGGCCGGAAGTATGCGATATCTTTAATGAAAAATATCCTGATCGTGTACCAATAACTAAAGCAAAATATTGCATAAATTTAATGAGATTTGCAATGTTAGGGATAAACCCAAGAGTGTCAGACCCACTGTTTCTGAAGATAATCAATTAAATGCATTGCTTGAAGTTGAAGAATATCCTCATTGTTCAATTACAACTTTATCTACTAACAATGACATTTGTCGTGGTGCTGTTCATAATATTTTAAGAAAGGCCAAATTATATCCTTACAAAATTAAACTTATAGATGAACTTAATGAAGACGATTTATAATAATAATAAGAAACATGTGGAAATTGTAGTCCAGTTTTTTAAGAATGTTCCAAGGAATATTATCTGCACCTGGTGTTGAATTTTTTTGGTGTGCTAAAATGTTAAAGTATTCTTCTTTGTCAATCGTAGGAGTATCACGGTCTAAAGTCTAGTTTTGAATAAATTGGTCATGCCATCTATTTTCAGTGTTCTAGGTTTGCAAGTCAAAGAGAGGACTTTTGGAAATGTTATAATATTGCTCAAAAGTTTTCTGCAAATTTATTAATCTTTTGTTGGTCTGTTATGTATTCGACCCCATTTTCTACCAGATCAGGAATACTTTTCTTTTGTTTGTATTTAATTAGTTTGTTGATGTGTACATTCTATTGACATGTTCTCTATTGATTTCTTCACAAGCTTGCAACCACTTATGTTCTTGAAAATATTTTATGTGTCTTTGGATAGTTTTGTTGTAGTCATTGATAGCTCTTTTAATGTCATACGTGGGATTAATCTTATACTATCTGTACATTCTACGTTTGGTTTTGATTAGTGATGGGGTACTCGAGTACAAAGGATCGAAAAGTACTCGTTGTACTCGAATACAAGGTAACAAGATCGATCCAGAGAATGAGTACACAAAATCTTATAGTTCTCGCCATTTACTTAGATGTACCAAATCGAATCTAGTGTTATTTTAACTCCGCGACAACCATTGGTCAAACAAATAAGGTTCCATTGGCAGTGGCGTCGGTACTTATCGTACATTTATTTATTAACTTCACGAGTTTCTCCGTGTAGACGAAGCTTACGCTTGTTTTCACTTTGATGAGACATTATCAAAAGACTAAACCTAGCCCGCTACTGAGTACTTCTTGTGATTGGGTGTTCGTTCGAGCGCACTTAACCAACTGCTGTCTTACGTGAAATAATAGATATTGCTGTCTCGCTTGTCTAGTACATCTAAGTAAAAGGCGAGAACTATAGTTGTTCTGTCGAGATGAATCGTTCGAGCTCGAATCAAATCGGGTCTCGGGTAACGAGTTACGAAGTTATGAGTGGAACCAACTCATTGTATACTTTTTATATTTCGAAAATATTTTGGGATAAAGTCTGACACAATGTTGCCATATATGTTATTAAAAAAATAGAATATCTCTATTTTTGCCTATTACCTGGCAGAACTTTTTCTGATATATGGTGTAACTGTGTCTAAATATAGGTATAATAAAATATATAAATAAGTCCTGCTTTAATAACTTCGCAATATTTTTATGATCGACCTGATAGTGGCAAGAACTATTTTGCCACAAAACTCCAGTTATTTTATGAGTGTTGGCAACAGTGCACGTATTTAAGGGGAGACCAGTTCAATCCGAAACACATGTTTTGAATTTGTTTGGGTAATTAGTTTTACCTACTGTTAGAATCCTAGTACTCGATACTCGGTTAAGTACTCGAGTACCGAATGATCGATCTCTAAAAAAGGATTCGATCCCCCATCACTGGTTTTGATAAGTTTGATAATGAACGGAGTTCATGAGAATAAAATTTTACTTTAACATTGGGAGCATTTGAATAAAACATCTTGTTTTCTGACGAAACCACTTTTTGTTTAAACGGTACCGTGAATAGACAAAAATTTCGTTATTGGGGAACAGAAAACCTTAATTGGAAGCTTAAACCCAATATCCCCAAAAAGTAATTGGACCTGGGAACACGGAACTGTGACGGGTGAAAGGTATTTAGAGATGTTGCAAACCTATGTAGCTCCATTTTTAACTGCAACTTTTCCAGATATTAATAGTCCTAGTCAAATAGATTCCACCACTTGGTTCCATCAACATTATGCTGTAACCGTTAGAAATTTTTTGAAATAAACTTTTCCAAATCGCTGGATTGGACGACGCGGTCACATGGAATGGCCTGCTAGATCGCCAGATTTGAGTCCCATAGATTTTTCTATCTGGGGGATTTTTCTTCTGTGTGTGGCATCAACCGCCTAAGGGTTATTAGCCGTTGTGTTCTGAGTAGCCTTTGTTACTGTTACCTAGCGCAACTTTAGGAACAGCACTGTTAATTTGAAGCCAACAGTGAATGCTGGAGTGGGAATCACCTGTAGGGACTAGAAAAAATTCTCACTTCTGCCGGGATTCGAACCGACGACCTTTCGATCACCGGCTTGCGGCTCTACCACCGGTATGATTGAAGTCTGAAAAATATGGGCTTTTAATTTTTGATATAAAAATATACCGTTCCATTTAAAAAAAATCTCGACGTCGTCACTTCTAAGATAGTGGGGGTAAAAATTATTTAAAAACGAAACTAAAAATCGACCTGTCCGAGCTTTACCTCTGAAAATAGTTAACTCGAGAGATAATGAACTGTTTCCGCACTTTATGAACGAACTGTATAACTCAATTTGAAAGTAATTGTTTATGGAAATCAACATTAACGTTTCCGAGAACTTAAGGGGTGATTTATGCAATCTCCATTTTGATGCGCTCCTACAACCTTTCTAGATCACTTGGTCGACCTTGGTGGCCATTCGATCGATTCTCTCTTTATCATTTACCTAAAACATGAAAAAATAGCTGTCCGCATTCAGAAATTTATAAGGATTTTAAATCTACCAAAAATAATAGACATTAGAAAACTAATTGACCAAATTAGAAAATAATTGAAAATTAATCTTTTTAAAAACATGTTTTTTAATTTAAATTTACGGAAATATCATACTTTGGCCGAACATTGTAAATTATGTTTCATAATATACTAGTGTTATAAATATTTTATTATTTCATTTTCATTCAATTTAATTGTTTGAAACTAGACAAAATGTGATTACCATGTTAGATGCCAACATTTATGTTTTAATTTATTTAAGTTGAAACGTTAAATATTTTAGAGTTATAATGTTTGATAATGTTTTTGGTATGCTGAAACAAAGTTTGTTTTATTATTTGGTCACTTTGATTCTGTAAAATATGTTTCAGAATATGAAACAAGAAGTTATAGCGAGGTCGCCGCAGCGCGCAACTTATTAAATTATTGTCTTAACTGCTTTGCTAGAGGTTGATGATGTTGAACTGATAGATGGATTATATTATTTCATGCCGAGCGGGAGGACATGAGTTCTTGAGATAGAAATGTTGACGAATATCAAACATGCTGGATTAATCAGTCGATAGTTGTACTGTGTTAATAAAGATAATTTATAAGGTTCATAGACTTTTAAGACTGCAGCTCGGATTCAGGAGTACAACACTGGTTAGGTTACGCAACCAACCATTTAAATTAAACCGAACATTTGATAAATTATTTATTCGGGCGAGGAATATGTTAACATTAACAATAAAATATGGAAAAGCACAAGTAAACTAATAAAAGTAAATGAATTTGAGATTAATCATTTGAATGATACATCAATTACTAATAGGAGGGAAAACGTCGAAAAAATCCTCCCACCTCTTGTCAAGTCTTTAATAAACTTTGCCCAGTATTCCTACATAAATTACAATAAAAAACTAATGGATACTAGCTATTTAAAAATCAATTTGTACGTTCTAGTAATAAAATTTTGCCTGCAAGTAATATTTTGATATCTGTTTAACAGTCTTTAAATTTGTTGTATTTTTTAGAAACTATTGTATTTCAAAGGATTTATACTTTTTAGGACAACTATTGAATTTGTACTATTATTGTATTATTAAGACATTCTAGATTTCTTATAAAGTAACAATTAATAAAGCTTTAACAATTTTAATATTCTTACAGGCTTTAGATTACATTTTTAAATTATAAACGAATTAAATAACATTAATGGTTCTTTTGACATTTTCCTTAGAAGTATGTCTTATATATCAATGTAACGTGTCACTTGTTACAAAAAAGGAATAGTACCAATACTACATCAACTGATGCATTGTTCAAATATTTTTTTCAGGTTCGTCTTGTTGTTAGTGGTTGTGTAGCAGCGCATTGTGTTGTAGTTACTGAAGAAGGTAAAACTATGACATTTGGCAGAAATCCTCATGGTCAACTGGGTCTTGATGATACTAACACTAGAACGGCTCCAACCTTAGTACCGGGCCTAGAGAACTTGAACATCATAGGTAAGTAAAAGCATTGTCTTTATCTTCATTCTAATTGTAGCATTTTAGGACTAAGATATCTCATAAAAACATTGCTTAGCGGTATGTACACACTATTTTGACGTTCATAAACAAAATCGCAAGTTCTCCAAAAAATAGCGAATTTTTATACACTAACATTGTGTATAAAATCAACAATCACTAATCATCAACGGATGGCAAATTTTATTACATTTGACTTCCACAAGTATTTTCCCATACCTATCTGTCGTTTAATCACATTATTTAGAGCCTTGAAATTAATATTTCACAGGTTAGTAATCGAAAATTCGAAGAATTCGATAGAAATTATTTTATATTGTCAAAAAAAAATGCATCATCAAAAAAAAGGTTTGAAAAATTACTTGAAAGATTTATCGAAACTTAAAATGTTGCTTAAAAAAAACAGTAATTTTTAAGCGTGCTAATGATGATCGTAACCAATTATCTTTTGACAGTGATAGAAAAGCCTAATGTAAGCAAAAAAAGTGTTGACGAAGTGGTGGGTGTAAGTGAAAGATTAGTTGTAACAATTTTATAAATACAATTACATCAAGAGCTGAAAAACATTTTGTAACTGAGCACAATATAAACTGCATCAAAATCGATTCTTTTTTATAGAGTTTTCTATTGAATGTACATTCCACAAGTACCGATTGGTTAATAAGCATAATTTCCATTATTATTTCACCGAATCCTACAATCATAATACATAGCCAAGAAAGATGGATTGTTCGGGGAGGAACAATTGAGGATCATGTTATTTGACTGTTTTTGAAGGCAACTTAAATGGTCCGATGTATTTAGATTTTTTAGCAAATCAGTTTCCTGTTCTACTTGAAAACGTTTTCCTTGTTGTAGGACAAACAATGTGATACCAGCATGAACAGTTTCCTAATAGAATAATAGAAATGGTCCAAAAAAAGTGGCCAGCTCGATCACCTGAGTTAACAAAACTTGTTTTTTTTTATGTGAGGTTATAATAAAAACCAAGTATATCTAAGGCCACCTACAACATCCGAAGATATAAAAAAACCAACCTTTCCATTTCATTACATCTGATATGCCTAGAAACGTTTCTCGATCATTTACCGAGCGAATAAATGTGTGCATTAGAGAAAATGGCAGACATTTCGAGCATCTTTTATAAAATGTACATTTATGTTTTCAGATAATTTTCAAATAAATTTTATCATTGTAATCTTCTTGAAACTAGCTATTTCTTGAACACAAGGTAGAAAAAATGTTTTTTTGAATTTATTTTTTAACGACGGCAGGTCGACATAGGAAAGTATATGCGGAAGTAGAAGGGTATAGAATTTGCCATCCGTTGTGAATAGTGATATAGGGTGCTCCATTTGAAAAATTTGTCAAAAAATCTCTGTAAATTTTTGGAAAGTGAAATTAATTTTTGATCGTCCTGTATGAAATGAAAAATTAAAACTTGGTTTAAAAAATCTTTGGTCTATTGGCTTTATACATTTATAGTTTGTTAAATCCGAGAGAGCAAAGTATTTTTAAATAGGAGTAAGCAAATGTTATGTTTTTCATTTTTTGTTCTCAGAAAGAGGTAGAATATTAAAAACAATATTTTGTAGGTATGTTACTATAGGGTACCTAAAATTGTACAAATGGTTGGGTTATTTCATTTAAAAAAAAATTAAGTGATTGTCTAATTTACTGTTGGACCACCCAGTATACATTAAAATTATTTTATATTTGGTTTTGCCACCGCCCCCCCCCCCCCCAATTGACAGATATCCTTTAAATAAATCGTTAAATTTTGTATAGTAGAGAACTACAACAGATATATATTTACCAATGATTTACTAGCAAAGATTCTTAGATTCTTTGTAAGATACTTTATACAGTATTGTGGAAATGAAATTAAGAAATTCATTATTTTGTAAGTCATTAATTCCTGTTTTTTTAATAGAACTGTGGTACATGCGGTACATTATTTGAAAGGTATTTTATTTATAAATCAAATTGTATTAATAATTTTAAATAATTCAGGTTTTTACATTGTCACATTTTTATTATTAGTTAATATTCTTGTTTATAAATACATCTAAATTCAAAGCAAATACAGAAATTGGCTATCCTCAGCTCAAATACAGTGAGTAGACGAGCAGTAAACTCTTTCCGATCTTTTTCAATAACTTCCGTACTTATTTGTCCTTTCTCGGTGCAGTGCGTTCTATGAGATCCTGTTAATTCTTAAGTATGCCCATAAAAAGAAATCAAAAGGAGTTGAATATGACGAGTTAGGTGGCCATTCAATTGGTCCTCTTCTTCAAATGCACCAATCTGGAAAGACGTTGCCCAAGTAGTTTCTTACCAAGAGAACATAGTGAGGGGGCGTGTCATCTTTCAGCAGTCGCAAATCATTTATATTTGGTAATAATCCATTCAGGTCGTTAAAAATAAGATGAAAATAAAATACATAGAGTCCGGCTGCTTAAACCAAAATAATCATGAAATGAAAAAGTGCTAAAGAATCGAGCGAAATTATAGATGCAAGTGATGATCAAAACCCATATAATTGGGCGCTATATACAATGACCCAGCAGGTAACCAACCATGAATACTACCACAACAAAACGCACTTATTCAATATATTTGGTTACAATGCTCAAATCAAACCAAACTTGTTCTAACTACCCTATACCCAAATCCCTTTTCCTAGCCAACAGAACTATACACATGTCCCCAACAACCACAAATGCAAACCATTATGCAACCAACACTGTCCATTCTACGGAACCCTCAATCTTCCCCAAGCAGGTACACCCTACAAACACAGTGGGAAACAAACACACGTCGGATTTATCAGAGTTTGAGGGCTTCTCCCTAACCTTCAAAGTGATGACATGAAATCAATAAACAGTAACAATCCAAACATCATTCAATCAAACGACTTTCAAGAAATCAGACCTCATAAACGAAAAAAAAACAAGGTACACTCTCCCAAAAAAATGACTACCTAAAAAACCGCTTATTGAAACAAAAAGGTTAAAGAATATGAAAAAGACTCGCGTTTCATACTTCACTTCATCCAAAAAATACGTTAACAAATCTGCTATATGCTCCTACAACTAATAAAAATGACTGCCTTAAAATACTAAAAGCCAACAAGGTAAAAGTACAAACAAACAGCATTGAAAACTACAAAAAAGCATTGGACGAAAACAATGTCATTAGACACACTTTCACATTAGAAAAAAACAAAAAATCAGGGTAGTTCTACGAAACATATCACACTACAGAGCATTAAAGAATCTGGAGCATAATGTAGTAAATATAAACCGCGAATTTATAAAAAATAACCAAGGTATACCAAAATCTCGCAAAAAAAACAATTTAAAAATATTCAAAACGAAATGTCTATTAAATAATGTTGTACAATTTGAAGAATCTAGGAAAAAATATATTCTATTTCAATGTTTAAGATGCTGTTGCTACGAGCACATTAAGACAAACTGTACCTGACCAATACGATGCTATGAATGTGCAGAAAACATGACTATAGAACGTGTACGAAGAACAAAGATGACGGGAAGAAACCAAAATGCAAACTCTGTCGAGGAAATCAGACTGCAATAGCAAAAATATGCAAATACTCAACAAATGCTTTCTACCACAAAAAAACAAGAATTCAAGAAAGTCTAGAAACCAAACATTTTATATTACCACAAACACAGGTAAAAGTGTCGAACCAACCTAGCAAAACAAATATTCCTTTACAAAGAAACACATGCAACAAATAACTAAGATAGCACTAATATCATTACTTTCCTACAAACTACCAAAACCAACCAACAACATAACATACCATGAATCAAATGACAGCGGAAATTAAAAACCTTAGAGAATATCTCACAAAACTAATAAGCCTGCTTATTAAAGATGACGTAACTATATAAAATTGACCTTTGGAACGTCACTGGACTAGTTAAACACAAGCACGAAATAGAAGCGTTTCTAGCACACAAGATAAATATTAAATTAATTTCCGAATCGCACTTTATAGCCAAACATACTTTAATATTAAAGACTACACAACTTATAATGCCATCCACCCTGATTCAGATATTTCAGCGAGAGGAGGCACTGCATTTCTTATTAGACATTACATGAAAAATGAAGAAAAATTAATTACGTAAACACCAAAAAAAAATTTTTTTGGGCAACAAGTTTAATTATAGACGACTGACAAGGACGCACTGGGAAATAGGTTCCTGTCAGAAGGTGACTAGAACCCTAAAAATAGAGTATGGGTATCAAGGCTGACAGCTCTTTGCAGAGGTAGAATGTTATATAACATCATACAAACACTGAAGCTAAGCTAACCAGTTCCATCCCAATTAACTCCCGATGAAAAAGACTCGAAGCACCTCACCAAATATCACAATCATCAAAATTATTCATAGTAAAATTCGCCTGTAAATATACAATAAATTATTGTAAAGTGAATGCAGAATTGCGATCCGTAATTATTACTTCTAATTTGATAAGAATCGACTTAAATGTTTAATAACTTCAACAGCATTTGTGGTCTTACAAGGAAAAACTTTTAAAATGCATCAACCACAGCAAGGATATATTTATATTTCTGTTTGGTTTTTTCTATAGGGCCGCAGTGGCCTAAATGTAGTACCGAATATGGTATATTTCTTTCAGAAATGTTGTGAAGTAAACCTTCCTTCTTACCGCAGTCTGGGGAATAAACGACACATTTGAAACAATTTGAAATATAATTTTTAACTTTATTTTTCGTATCCGGGAACTAATAAATGTCTTTTACATCTTCACAACATTTATCAATACATACATGTCCTAATTCATTGTGACAGCTTCTAATAACATTATTCGTCGTATTTTAAGATATATAAAATAAAAGCAGAACATTATGCTTTCTATACACAATTATACATTGTGGACCATGGACCATTAGTGTGTGCTAGATCCTAAAAATATTTTCTGTTCAATTGCAATAGTTCTGCAGTCGTTTAGCCGCAAATCGTCATTTCTACAAAAAGTAGATCTGTGGTTAAAATTGAATATCGCAGTTATTATAAAACTTAAAAGGTCGTGACTGCAATGTTACTAATCATGAAATGCACTAATATAGGCCAATGATAGAAAATCCTCATACCAGTACACGCCAACTTGAAAGCGATTTTCAAATCAATAGAACATCAATTAAAAGGATAATTAAGAAAAACAAATTTCATCCTCATCATATTTAACTTCACCAGGAGCTCAAGGAAACGGATTTTCAACACCGAATAAATTTTTGCAATTGGGTAGAACAAAACTTAAATGAAGATGAACCTTTTTTTTTTTTGATAGAATCTTCTTTACAGACGAGTGTGTACCTTTCATCACAATGGATTTCTTAAACTCGACTTGCCTGCAACGGATTTCTAGAGCATTCTCCAAGAATAAAAACCAATTCATTTTTAGACAAATTGCAATTTTTATCAATAAAAGTTAAAAACGACTAAACAAAAGCTGTAACTAGAAATAGCAACAGTGACTAATTTCTAATGTTAGAGTGAAATTAAAGTGACAGAAATGATTCATTTTCACGTCCTACTAATTACTGAGAGCCTTTGAAAATCGAAAAATACTGTGAATTATTAGAAATTTTTGAATTAAAAAAAAATGTGGTAGTTCCATTTGAAAACATCAAGTTACCTTTGATTGAAATTTAACGTAGAGATTTCTTTTAACAAGAAAAGAGTGACTTGGACTGTCCTGCCATGTACATTTCATGATTAGTAACACTGCAGAGTCACGGCCTTTTAAGTTGTAAAATAACTGCGATATTCAATTTTAACCAGACATCTACTTTTTGTAAAATTGACAATTTGCGGCTAAACGACTGTATAACTATTGTAATTAATAATAGCTTTCAATTCTAAGATATATCTATTCTTTAGACTCTGTTACAGTGGTTTTTTGACTATAAAAAAACCGGTGAAATTTTTTATCGCTTTTGTTTTGCATAAGAATTCCTGCAAGACCATGAGAACTGGCATCACAATGAACTTTAGTTTCAACTTTTGTTGAATAAAGGGCAAGAACCGAATTTGAAATTCATAATCCTTTTAATTCATTGAAACCTCCTAGTTGTTGTGAACCAAGATGGAAGACATTGTTTTATCAAATCATACAGAAGACCTGCAATAATTAAAAAGTTAGGTATACATTTTCTAAAATAAGAACAAAGGCCAATAAAACTATGTATTTGATTGGTCAAATGTGGTAACCTGTTACAATAGGACTTCCCTAACCTAACCTATGTGTTTAATATCATTATCAAAAAAAGAACTTTTATCCAAAAGTAATTTAAGTTTGTTTCTGACTAATAACTGAAAAACTTGTCTCTTGAAAATAATATTGATCAACAATATTCACAAATTTTTGGGCAAAATCGAAAGTAGCACCTTTAAAATGTATTTCTTTATTAAAATTTGAGTTGTTAGCAGCGCATTTATTCGCAAAATTTGTTTATACGGTACTAAATTTCTTGAAAATTGAATTTAAACAAATCACACTTTATTCACATTCAACAATCATACTAGCCTGCTTAAGGTGTGATCCTCAGAGATTGAAAAAATTTGTGGCTAATAGAGTAACAGACATTTTAGAATTAACTAAGACTATTGAATGGAAACACGTCTCAAGTAATAATAACGCTGCAGATATAATTTCTCGTGGAATATGTCCGTGACCATTAATAAATGCTTCTATTTGGTGGCAGGGGTCACCATTTCTATTAAAGGTGAACTTGTTTTGTTAAGGGATGACCCAAATTTACCTGAACTGAAATCATCTGCGATAATTTCTCAATGCATAATAGATTGGGACATTTTTGTAGTTCTCAATTTAGTTGCAGAATATTGTAGCACGCATTTTTAAGTTCAAAGAAATTACTTTGAATAAACAGAAGTATGATACTGATCAGTTGTCCGTCTTCGATGTACTCTCCAAGCCACTCTTTGCAGTTTCAAACATAAAAGCTTCAGGCTAGTTATGTATGACTGCAGTTATTTCTAAATATTGCAACTATAATTTTGCCTGATTTGGATAATTTTTTCCTGTGAATATTTTTATAGTCTTTGACAAATCTGGCATAATGTTACAATTTTGTATGTTACCAGGTGGAGGAAACACAACTCTATTGTTTTTCTACACTTATAACACGTGCTGCATCTGCGCATTTTGGTGTAGTAGGTAGCATATTTATTATCTCTGTCGAGTTAGGAGCTAGATGATAAGAACTTTGAGAAAAATTATTATTTGGCATAGGTGCTCCCTGGTAACCAGAGTACATTTGAAGGCTCAAAGTAGGAGGTGGTGTTCCCCGATTTTGATTTGCTTCACGTTTTGTCTCGTGTTATGTGACGACATAAAGTTTTTGAATTCCTCGTTGGAGAACATTTTTGTATGTTATCTTTCGCCAATGACCATCAAAACTTAATTTTCACTCCAAAATACTGAAAATAACACTTCACAAACTTTGGGGTAATCCCACTTCTGAAGTTATAATAGTTATTTTGTCAGGATAATCAAGTATTATTTAAATAAAAGTCGATGAACGACTAACGATTCACACATTTTATTGTTAATCACTCCTTAACTTCCGTTTGTTACTTGCTACCATGTATCCCAGCATTCATTAGTTTCGGCGCTAGATTCAAATGTGAATAAATGCTTACAGATAAAAAGACACAAACTGATTGAATTGCCATACAGATTTTAAAATATATACCTAATTAGAAACTATTGTACATAAGTACAATAAAAACATTTAATTAGTAAAAGATAGGGAGTTGTAAGCAATGGATAACAATCCCAAACACAACTGCTCAATCTAACAAACTGCAAACTTGCTTATAGTACTAACGCCATAGGGTACTGATTGCAAGAAATTATAAAGTCGAAAAAAATTCTGTGTTCTCCAGAAGTGACTAAAGAAACTTTACAGGGATCTAGCTTGTCCTTCTGAGAAGTGTTGAGTGATCTATATTATTATCTAATGTTACTAGTAAGGGGATTATCATCTGTCGTTGCTAACATATCGTAAGAATTTTTTTTTAAGATGTTCAAGACAGTCTGTTCAAATGCTAGTAAAACATCTAGTGTCTTGCTCTCTACCATCTGTGTTTTATTACCTTTATTAAGGTTTCTTACACGTGGCCTGTTTTTCTTCTCAATTTTATTTACGGTGAATTGCAATATTGATTTTCCGTTAGCATATTTATTATTGACTAAAGCACAAACATCTTTTTGTGTCCTTATTTTGTTTCCACAACCAATCATAATTTTAATTCTTTGCATTTTAGTAAGCTTAATTTTGATAAAAAAGACTTTGAATACAATATATTCGTCCATTATTACAATTTATATTTGATCAATCAATTTTAATGTAACAATGTTGATAAGAACCACATTTAAAAAAAAGTCTAACAAGAAACTAACTTTTTATTTCAAGTGACGGTCTTTACCAAAATTTACTTTTTGGAGTCGAAAATTGATACTTGAAAAATTAACTGTTGTTACATCATAAATATATTTTGGCAGTTTTTAAACCGCAATTATTGATACGGTTGGATATAATGTTAAAAGACCTTTCAAATGATATATCATATGAACCACATTTCTATTCAAAAAAATCGTATATAGGATTTTTAATACAAATCCCGTTGCACGTCATATATCAATTATGAGATCACGACCCTGCAGTGTTGTCGGCTTGTCTAAATTGTCGAGGAATGTAGGAAGTTTCAAAAATGTAAGGTTAGGTTATGTTGTTTAGCTTTATTATTATGAAAAATTAATTTATTGAAGCGTATATGAACAATATATGATCCTCACACTCAAGACACTTCATCCTGCCAGTTTTAAAGTACATTTGAAAAATGTTTTTCTCAGTTGATTCATTAGCAATCTACAACTGTGATATTCTTCTTCTTCTTGCTGTATTATCTACTTTTAATATTCAATAATCTGTTATAAAAATCGTTATATTATGTTGTTTATTTGTACTATATTTTTATTAAATAAATAAAATAGAGACATATAAAAAAGATAGCAAACTATTTATTGTTATTAAAATAAGACAATGTTTTGTTTAAAAAAATATATATTTTTCTTATAAGAAACAATTCAACTACAATATTCGAATTCCTACAAAAGGTAAATCCTTTCTCCTAATTCAAATCTGAATCACTTGAATCAATGTCATCGCTGTTAGGATTAATAATAATGGGATTAATTTCTAGTCTATCAAAAACTCTCTTTTTCATACCATTTTTGTATTTCTTTTTCTGTATGTTTAATAGAATTTTTCCATACTTCAGGAGTACTGGTTGACGGCCGGACGTCAGCAATCGTTGAAATATTTCAATCTAAATACTCGACAACGTCAAGGCATGCCAATCGCTACAATGTCATTTCTTCATCATAAATACGAGTCTCATGGGCGTAGAAAATTTCAAAATTATTTAATGTAAATTATGGTTTTTTGAGTACTAAACATATAATAATGATTTATAAACTTTATATTATAAAGAATAAGACGTATATAAGCCAATATAATTGAAATAATTCTAAAATTATCAAAATAATTACGATTACTTTTTCGGTTTTTTAGTACTGTGACTACGTTCATGAGTCCTCGTGAATTTTCGTGATGTTTCGTATGATTTATCTTAGTTAGGGAAATTTTAATTAGTTGGCAGTACTATGACGAAAGAGGTACGTCACTCCTGACGTGCAACGGTATTTGTACTAAAAATCCTATATGATGTCATCATGCTTACACAGATGACGTAACGAATAAAAATAAAATCTGTCAGAACGCGTATTAATTTTATTTGTTTCTTGTCACAGTCCTATTTCTTTATTAAATGTACTAGGCGCTGCATGTGGGAGACACCATACCCTATTTTTGACTGATGGGGGTACCGTTTATGCTTGTGGTGATAATAGATCAGGACAATGTGGAGTAGGAAACCTCCAACCACAGCTATTGACACCCAAAAGAATTAATTATAGAGGGCCTCCTATTATTAAGGTATGTTGATGTTAATTAAATTGCCAAAAATACTATCAAGTAACCATATAGAAAGGGAAAAATTGAATTTTAACTTATTTGTACAACTGAAATCTTTCAGCCTGTTATTTACAATATTATGGACAATATTTGTTTATTAATACATAATGCACGAAAAAAATAAAGTGTATCAGAAAAAATTACAATATTAGACTGGTATTTCCAAAAAATATATATTGAAAAGATGGTTTTTAGCTTGATTTTGATAATTTTTTTTATAAACATTTTGTTCAATTTTCCAATCAATTTCTTTTATTTTTCTACCATTCTCTAAGCTTTACAATCCCGTGCCAGCTCATTTGTCTCTCTTACTCTCTTTTACTTTGTCTATCTATTTGTCTATTATATTTTTTTTAATAGTCCTTTTTTTTATTTGATTTTGATTTGTCTAGACGTTTTTTACCTATCGGATTACATTGTTTTCACCCTGATCTCCAGGCGCAAGCTACCACAAGTGGTCTGGACCACTCTACGACAACCGGAGCCATCCTAGGCATTAAGTCTGGCATCTCTACTTTTTAAATTACCTTATGAACGATCTACATCACTCCGCATTATAAATATCAAAAGGTCGACCAATTGCTTTATTGTATAATATCCATTTTGATTTGTTACGACCAGCCTAATGTTCTGTACATATTTATACATATTTTTTATTACCTATATTGTCCATAAATGTCCAAGAGGTAAATCGCAGTCTATCGGTCGACCGCGAAGGTAATTTAGGTAGCTATGAAATAAAAAGTGCGAAAAATAGCCGCGTGCACCCCGGTCATAATGCAATGGCTCCACTCTACATATCGCTCTTGCAGCGTTGTGAACAGTTGTCAGTTTGTTTTGGTAGCAGGTACTAGTTTTGACTTTATTGTTTATTGCGTGTTGTAATTATTTCGGCGATAGTAATAAATACATATCATTGTACTTTTCGTTTTCAGAATGAGCGGACAATTTAGTTGGAGTGCGAAAAAGTGGAAAGAGGTTTTTTTTTTTCGTTATAGTAAAAGGATAAATGTGTTTGCCTAAATTGCAAGCTAAAAGTAGCACTATGAGAAAAAGTAAATGTTGAAAGGCATTTTTAAATGACACAAAAAATACGCCACAGATTTTCCATTTGGTGAAAGATAGAAGTATGTGAATTAAAAAGTAGCTTATGTGCTCAACATTCTTTTTTACTCAAAATCAAAAGCTGCGACATTGGCATCATTTGTTGTTACAGAAATATTGATAAAACGAAAGAAACCTTTCGAAGAGGGAGAAATGATCAGGGCAGCCATGCACATAGCTGGACAAGCACTTTTTAATGATTTTAGAAATAAAAAAGAAGTTATTTCGACAATAAACAACATTTCTGTACCACGAAACACTGTGATGCGACGTTCTGAAGCCCTGGGTGAAAATTTGGAATAATTACTCAATGAAGACTAGCAAAAATGTAGTTTCCTAGCATTTCAGTTTGATGAATCTACAGACGGGGACACCGACATTGCTCAATTATGCATTTTTGTACATCTACTTTTTGAAATATTACTATTATTAACGGTGATTCCTTTGAAAGGGCAAACAAAAGTTAAATATATTTACACATCTTTTAAGAATTTTTTAGAAAAAAATAAATATCAGCTTCACAAACTGGTTGCTATCACGACAGATGAAACACCCGTTATGATTAGACAAAACCTTGGTTTTATTACATTGTGCAAAAATGATATCGATATTCCATGTTTTACAAACTATCACTGCATCATACACCAACATGTTTTGTGGTCTAAAATTTTGGAGTCTGATATTATTATGAAAATTGCGTTTAAACTAGGTAATTCTATTTGAGCCAGTAGTTTGCAAAGGCGTCAATTTCGAGCTCTACTTGAAGAAGCTGAAGCTGAATACAGACATCTTTTGCTGCCTGTAGATGTTAGGTGGCTTAGCCCTTGCGCTTTTTTAAAAAGATTTCACCAAATAATGCTAGAAATCAAAACATTCATCCAATCAAAAGGAAATAGTGTACTTGAGCTTGACGATATAAAATGGCTTATGAAGATGGTCCTTCTTTGTGACATAATTTCAATTGATGTTAGGTGTAACGTATTTAAATTCGCTCCGCAAAAAAATAAAAAAAATAATAAAAAATAAAATATAAAGCAGTACTTTTGTGATAATCAGTTTCCAAATCACTCCAAGGGAGAAATGCATCCATAAAAATAAATACCTAAGAAAAAATTAATAAAAAGAACAAACAGAAAAGCATAAATTGTGCGTGTGGTGTAACTTTATAGTTAACCATATAAAATCATCTAAAAGATGAGCACCTGCTTCCTTTGCTCTGATAAAGTTGAACTACCTGATAGTCTAAAGTGTGCTTATTGTAGCAATGCTTTTCATTATAAATGTGCAACAATTTCCAGAAATGCTTTAAAAATCATAAATAATTCCAATTATATTTTCTGGTTATGTGATGGCTGCAAGAGATTTCTTTTTCACCGATTATAAATATGCTTGAAGAGCAGATGAGATTAATGAAACAACATGATGTGCTTATTCGTCAACTTTGTAATAACAATGCTACTGCAAAAAAGCTTGATGATTGTTCGATGGTTTCTGGAATAAATTCTCTATACTCTACGGTGCTACAAAGTAATAATCCTGTGATAGTTAAGCCTAAAAATAATTCTCAAAGAATCACAGAAACAAAAGCAGAAATTCTCCACAAAATTAACCCTGTGGATGCAGATATTAATATTGCTAGTGTAAAAAATATTAAAAATAGTGGAATTGTAGTAGAATGCCAGAATCAAAATGATATTACTAAATTCAAAAACATTATTGAAGAAAAGCTAGATGAAAAATATGAAACCAAGGAAGCAAGAGGTCTAAGTCCTAGAATTAAAGTATTAAGAATATCTGAAGAACTTGAAGAAGATTCATTTATAAACCATGTTGACATCATAATAAGGACTGCCTAAATGTTGAATCAAAAATTGTTGTGCTAAATTATTGGTCTTCAAAGAAAAATATAAGAATATATCAAGCTATCTTACAAGTAGACGTAAGTACATATAATCGTATAATATCTGTGGGAATGGGTACATTGTTCTTGGCTACGATGTTTGTACCGTTTATGATCACATAACTGTTAATCGATGTTACAAATGTAACAATTATAACCATTTTTCGCAAGATTGTAAAAAAGATCTTGCCTGTCCTAGATGTGCGGGTGCTCATGATTTAAAAAACTGCACAGAAGATAATTTAAAATGCGTTAATTGTTGTCAACTTAAATCTAAAAATTGCCATTTAATTATCGATGTTCATCATGCAGTATGGGATTCGACTAAATGTCATGTATTTAAAAATGTAGATGAATTCAAATCTTCTATGTACATATCTAAATAGCAATTAATAAATGATAAGTTGAAAAACACTGTTTTAAAAAACAAAAATGTTTCAAATTTAGCTGTTTATTATCAAAATGTAAGGGGATTGAACATCAAGACACACGAATTGTATAATGCATGCAGTTACGATATTTTGGTGCTCACAGAAACCTGGATAAATTATTCGGTACAAAATTTTGAACTATTCCCAGATAATTATATTGTGTTTAGTTCTGACAGAAAATATTTTTGTTTAACGTCGGTCTATTTCTGCAACCAGGGCGATCACCGACGCCGAGAGCATGCTACCCCTAACCGGAAATTTTGCCGAATCCTCAGGTATTCCAACCCGAGGTAGGGATCTTTAACGAGCCCAACATCCATGGACTCGGGACCGACAATTTAACGTTTCCTCCGAAAACTGCATATCTCCACTATACCTCGTGCTCATTGGTATAGTGCCTGCGTGCTGTGATATGCTACTAGTCGCTGCAGGCTGTTCGGGCATATTACGACGGTGTTCGCTGGTGGTCACCCAGTCAATTACTAACCGCGATGGACGCTGCTTGACTATAAGTTATCGCATCACAGGCGTATCCTCTATAGAGCTGGGACCTTGCCCTTGTATTTATCTTTGGTATCTACATTCGCGCTTATTTACAATCGCAATCATATGACTTATTATTTGAGACAATCGAAACTTTTAATTTTCTTTTTCACAATCGTACTTTAATCATTGGTGACTTTAATATTTCTGAGTATGTAGAAAATGAGAACAGTGCGAAAAAATTAGCTCTAGTATCTTTTAAAGCATTTTTTAATTTAAACCAATATAATTTCATTACTATTAATGAATCTGGAAAATTATTAAATTTTGTGCAATCCAATGAAAACTGAAGTTAAGGCATCTGTTGATCCGCTAGCAAAAATTGGCTCATATCATCAATTAATCCTGGCAAACTTTCTTTTAATTTAAAAAAGTTAATTTCATGTCTCTTTATAATGCACTTTTGAATCTAAAGTGGGATTATTAGGAATTTGCAAAATTGAATCGGCTTGCAAAAATTTTTACGATACTTTATATGAAATATTTGATATTTTTGTCCCAAAAACTCGAAGTAGACGAAGAACATATCCACTTTGGTATACTCAAGATACGATAAGAAATATAAGAAAAAAGGCGATAATTTTTTAAAAATTAAAAAAATCTGAGGATAACGTTTTATTGACTGAATTTAGAAGTCTGTGATATAAGATAAAAAGAGATATAAATATTTTGCAAAAAAAACTATAGTTAGAATATTGAAATTAACCTAAAAACTGATGTTAAAGCTTTTTGGAATTACGTTAATCTGAATAAATCATACTCTAACCTACCTGCTAGAATGACTTATCAAGGAACAATTTATGAAAATTTTGCTATTCTTTTTCAAAACACATTTAAAGAATATGTTTTACATACAAAATATACCTGAGGAGGAAGTGTTGAATGCATTAAAAAAATTAAAACCTAATATTACAAAGGGACCTGATGATATCCCTACATTTGTCATCAAAGACTGTGCATATGTTTTATCATGTCCCTTAACCATTCTTTTTAATTTATCCTTAGAAACTAATGTTTTTCCGTCTATTTGGAAGTCTAGTAGGATTTCCGGTATTTAAGAAAGGCGATAGAGCCAATACGGAAAATTATAGGCCCATATCTATTATTCCTAATTTTTCAAAGGTATTTGATATTGTTCTTCACGATAGATTATATAGGCATATAGAAAGTCTGTTATCTTCTATAGTTTTATTAAAACAAAATCCACCGTCACTAATTTATTTTGTATTACCCAGTATATTGTTCAAATTTTGAAGTGTTGGACAACAAGTTGATTTTGTTAACTTAGTATCCAAATTTAACAATATTATTTCATTTTGACACGCCAGCTTTTTTATTTTTGTATTAACTTTTGTCCACAAAACTAATATAATTTTTCGCCAGCTATACACACACATCATGTGAGTTAATTGATTTGAATAACTGATCACGTCAAGAATGAGTTTACATTTCTATAATAGTTTTGGTATAAGTGTTATTAAGTGGAAGCAATTGATAATAACGGGGTTATCGTAGTGGGCAATCGAATAAAGTTCCTTGCTCAAATAATTTAAAAAGTATAATACAAAAATATGTGCACGATAATATATATATTTTGAAGAAAAAAGTTGAACCAATTAGTTGGAAACATTCAATCTTTCATGTAATCAAATAAAGGATTCTTATAATCATACTATAAATGATATTTCTAACAAAGTTATTAAAACATTTTTTATTTTTTGGGCTTTTTCTTGCCATACACAAAATATTTTTAATAAATAATCTTTATGTACTATTTTCAAAAATTAAAAACTTTACTGAATGCTAGTATTGAAGAATAGTGTTTTTCAATTTTTCAAATGACCACTAGATATCTATAACAATTTAACAGCGTGTATGTACTGTTCACTCGCTGTGTTTTATGACTGATGAACCGCAAATCTCTTCAAGGCGATTAGACAGAATATTATTATATTATCTTCCTATATCATTACTTAGAAGGTTGAGTAGTAAATCTTGTGGTATGAATTTACTGGATTTACAAAACTGTGATCAATAGGATAGCTCGTTTGTCTGATGAACCAAAAAGATTCAACCGAAAGCTAGAGCAACGTTGATCAGATTACAATATTTGGCCATCATAATGTCCAGTCACAAACGTTTTCTTTCAACACGTTGCAGATAAAAACCATAATCCTAAAATGTAGTAAATACGATGTTAGTATTATGACTAGTCCACTAGCAGAATACTGTCGTGTTTGAGTCAAGGTTGTTTTATCATTTTCTTATCGTGAATAAACCTTCGACATACTTATCCAATATGAACAATGTTGTACTGATACCCATTGCGAGACTAGTTTTCTGAGTGGGGGTTTGGTTATACCAAACTTCTCTATGCACCACTTCTTCGTTATTCTTAATACGTTTTCCATGACGTTTAATACGGCCTATTAACCTTGATTATTTAGTATTATAAGAGTTCAGTCAATTACAAGATTCCATAGGAGTGTTAGTATGGACTCTTTTGGGGTCAACTTTTGCAACTGTAACTCATTCTTATTTCAACAATACTTACTGTAAGCCATGTTGTTGGGCTGCACTAACGTCGACTCCAATCTGCGATCAAAGTCAGTTTCAGTGCCTAAAAAAACTGTGAGACCTATTTGCAGATTATTCAATGAATCTTCCAAATTTGACATTAATTGCAGTTACACAGAATTTACCTGGTTTAATTACACGTTGGGTTTGGTGTATTGGCCTTTATTGAAGGCAGTTGTATATGCGTTCCTACCAGTTTTCCAACATAAAATAGACTAATTAGTCTTAATTGGTTTTAGGGATCTCTTCTGGTTTGAGTACAATGGCTGTTTTACTCTTAGGTTTAGGAAAGTGGCTTCGATCCTATAGTTGTGAGGTGAATCAATAATAATTTCTTTAGTAAGCAGCAGTCTTTCTTTTTTCTTTCATATGCTGATGGTTATGTGTAAATTTAAAAACAAATTAATACTTTTATTTACATTGAGTTTTATGGATTTTTTTCTAATTAATGGATAGGTAACCCAAATCAAATGTTCTACAAAGTTTTTTTCTTTAGGTAAGTGCTGGTGCTGATTTTTCCGTTATTCTCGATATTAAAGGTGGTCTTCACTCCTTTGGCCTCCCAGAATATGGGCAATTAGGGCACAATACAGATGGTAAATACTTCAAAACAAGTACGAAATTGTGTTTCAACTACCAAACCAGTCCAAAAAGAATTGTGCTTTATATTGAAAAATCCAAAGATGGACATGTGTCACCTGTGGATGTCTCAGAAATTGTTGATTTTTGTTGTGGCCAGAATCATACCGTAGCTATTGACAGCAAGAAAAGGGCTTTTTCTTGGGGATTTGGTGGATTTGGAAGACTAGGACATGCCGAACAAAAGGATGAGATGGTAAGTGATTATTAAAAAATTCTTGGAAATGAAAAAACCAACTTTTATTCTTTTCTGTCTAGGTACCTCGTTTGATAAAATATTTTGACAGCCAATCACGAGGCGTCAGATCGGTTCACTGTGGCTCAACTTATTCACTGGCCGTGACAGAATTTAATGGTTTGTTCATGTTTGGTCAAACGAAGAAGACAGGCGAAGCTAACATGTACCCTAAACCAATCCAAGATCTCGCCGGATGGAATATCAAACACATTGGAACTAGTTTAACGTCTGTAGTTGTTGCAGCTGATGAAACCGTCATAGCATGGGGGGCCTCACCTTGTTATGGCGAACTGGGATTTGGAGACATGCAAAAGACAAGTACCACACCAAAAGAGGTAAGGAAGAATCACACTAATCGCTTTTGTTATAAATTCCGACTTTAAAGAATTATTTTATACTCCATGACTTAGACCTTGCCATCTAACTTTAGCCTTTGATCAGGCTTTGATTAGATTAGATGTCTGCTATGGACCATCCTCTATCGTAATTTTAGAAAATCCTGAGTAGTGTGTTTTTGTAAACATTTAACCCCCTGTCCAATATTTTATGCAATTGGGCTTTTCCATAAGTCCCTTTTGGTAATTTGGGGTTTCTTGTTATATTGAGTAAGTTTACTTTTGTATTTATCCCTTATTTTATTGAATTTGGTTTAATTGAATAGCCTTCTCATCTCGGTTTATAGGGCCTCTAAGTGATTGTTCAATCAATCTTCATTGTCTAAACTAGGAAATTTTCCTAATAGACATTCATGAGTGTTTCATTGATGTAGTTCACTGCCAATTTTAGGCTTTCCAGATGACTGTTCATGAATATTTAGTACTTCGGCATGCTATTTCACCCATTCATTTGGGGGAGATTGGTCCACAGCGACAGTTTTGGCAAAAGCTCTTATCCTACCTACGGCTGTTATGAATCAAGAACTTCGGCTCCCATATAAGCTTTTAAGATGCGGACCCTAGAGCTCCTCATCATTCCACTATACATACAGCTAAAATAACATAGTTTTTCTGACTAGAATGACCAATTAGTAAATTTTTCAAGTTTTTCTAACGTTTTCAGACACCGAAGTGATGATGATTAAATTATATTATTTGGACATATTAAACTTTGGATTGCAGTTGAAGGTCAAGAAGAATCATTATCAGGTGCAATGAGAGAACAGATAAAGGTGCTTACTCTCCACAATGACTACAATATCATTGAAGGAAATTAAGTTTACTTTGCCGGTTATGTCCATGGATGATCAACATATCTCGCTAGCTTTACTGTCTGATTATGTATTTACTCAATACACAAAAGAAAAGAAGGGAATTATCGATTTTCCTTCTATCTCTCTTCCTATTTAGGCAGACAGAGAACCCACACTGTGAAGGGTAGAGGATACGTCTTACCATTACTTGATGAGAGATTGAGAAGGAGGACATACATGCTTTGTTAAGGATTTTTTTTTTTAAGTTCAGGTTGTTTCCAGAAAAGGTAGATTGAGTGGAAATAATGAAATGGTGGCAAAGAAGATCTGAACAGGTCTAATTGCTAGCTTTCTTCTTACTAATGCAACCATTACTAACTTAAATTGAACTCCATTTCTGAAACTAGACATTCTTTAGTAAAGTAAAGCATGAGATGCAATATATGTGTTGTTCATTTACTTAATTATTTTAGGTATATTTTAAAGAATTTGTCCTAGTATATACATTAAATCTCCCCTTTTGCAGTTCTTAATAGTATTTTACAAATGGGTTTTGACAACTTTACCTACATGTTACTGATTGTTTTCATACAAAACAATTTAAAATGTTTCGATTAAATCATCGATCCAATTTAATGACATATTCTATAAGCTTACGAAGTGACTACTACTCCAGCAGATGGATGGGTAGTTAGCATAATGTTCTAGATTATCTATGGTGTTTTTAGTTTTTATAGGGTCATTTATTATTAAACAAAGTAGTATTTTCTTGACTGTGCCAATCATTTTTGGTCTTTACCTCTCCTGTATGTTTTAAAGATTATTTAGAGCTTATTTCGGCCTGTCAGGCGTTGTTTAAGTTGAATTTGAATATTTAATTGATTTCCTTTAGCTGTGTTAGAAAAAGTTTCCCTAGGGTGGGTGGGCGTGATGACTGTCCAAACGTATCCATTTATTTCTTCCTTATGCCTTCCTTATACAATCAGATCATTTTTATATTTTATTGTTAGTTTTTATTGCTATCACTTGCTGCCTTTATCAGACAGTCAGATGGTTAACATTTATTTAAATCTGTTTGGGACCGACAGTTCTGTGCTCTTCAAAATCCAAACGAGTACTATCCCAATGTTAATATTCGAAAGTTTGAAAATAAAATGTACTTATATGAAAAAAATTTTTTTAGGTGAACAAATTATCTGGGGTGAAAGTTCTATGTCTTTCTATGGGCCTATGTTTCACCCTGATGGTAGCAGCCAATGACACACCTGAGCAAAAACAAAAATTGGAAACTCTGAAAGAGTACACACCCTAGGTCATTACTAACTAATAAGACACTTAGATTTTAAGCATTTTCCATATATTTAATGTCACCAAAAGTATGATCACCACAGAATCGACGGCTTACCACTTTCGCCTCTTAATATGAAGTGAGAAAAATTATGTGGATACGCGTAAATGATATTAAATGAGTAATAGATGGTGAAAATCTTAAAAATAAATTATAGATTTGTTTTGTAAAGATATTATTATGATAGGCTTTTCTTTTTGACGTATAATTAGAAAGACAAAATTACATTTAAAAAACCTTTGTTTACCACACTTCGAAATTGACTTATATATCTTTCTTACTATTGCCTATTGTACAAAGATATAATTATGTTCTCTACAGCGTATAGATATATAATTTTTTAATGTTATTTCAGCTAAATTAAAATTGTTGAAAATTATGTATAAAATTAATGTCGCAATATTAATTGAGTTCATGGCAATATAGAAATAATTACTTAGATACAATTTCCTAAAGCTAAATCAGCTTTAGATTTAATTATTTCTAATTGTTAAGATTATTTTATAATTGTTGCTAAACAAATTTTGTTATTGATATTTTTTCTCACTTCAATATTGTTAAGCTGTCAAATAATGAATGTATTTGATGATTTTTTTATATTTAAAATTTGGTGGCGAATTTTTTTTTTAAACTGATATGTTGGTGGATTTGAATTTTTTGGTATACATTTTACAGTAATATTTATTTATGTATATAAACAGTAGTAAGCGGAGATCTGAGGTAGGGTTTTAAGAATTTTAAACTCTGGTTATATTTTAAATATTAAAGTTTTTTTGCACGTCGGTTACTGATCTACCTCTTTTATATATAATTAACGTTTCTAGATATACATTTACATTTTATTGTATTGTTCAGTATTTTTTAATTCTATTACCAATTACAATATTTCACATATGCAAAGTATACTAAATTATAAGATAAATTCTGAGTTAGTATTATTTTATTTTTTATCATGCTGTAAGTGAAAATAAGATATACAATTTAATTTTTTACTTGAATTGGTTAAATTGTTGATAGGTTAAAATATCGAATGTACCATGTATACTAGATAGACATTTTTGTATTTGTTTAATTGTACCTACTTAAAAATAAACATTTTTCAATACCTTTTTTTTTACATAAATATAAATAAATAAATTGTGAGAGATCTTTACAAATTCCTCATGAATATCTGAAAATATAAATTGGTACCATTCAAAGTCTAAGATCTGGCTGCAAATACGTGCAGGTATCTGTTATCTTATAGAAACTTAATTTAAATGAATTAATAATGGAAATGTAATACATTGATGTATGGTTCTCTATTAAAAATTGGCCGCAATTACTTTTTATAATATATGTATATATTGTAATTAATTTATTTTCATGAATTGCATCTATGTTTTATAAATGAAATAAAAGCAATTTTAAAGAAAATGATATAAAAAATGTTAAAAAAAAACAATGGTTGTAAGGCGTAATAATGTTGATCATTTACTGTCATCCTGTTTTCCAAAAAAAAAATAGAATCAATTGAAGTTCAGTTTTTTGTTGAAGACGATATATAATTGACTGAAAAAAAATTGCCGCAAAGTATGGTTGTAATGATTTAAATTATTTAATTTCGCTCTAAATTAGTGTGAGAGAGCGAGAAAGAATGCGTGCGCTGCTTGATGTGAACAAAGATGTAGCATGTAACTATTACATGTACTGTATATTGAGCTTTTTCCAGTAAAAATGCTTCAAGAAAGTATATTAATGCTTTATTAAACTAATTTAATACACAATTAGCTATAAATTTTACAATTATACGTAGTTTATGTATAAATGAGGGAAGAGTAGATTATCTTTATTAGTTGCTCAATTGATTAATGACCAAAGTATTTCTGCCACACATTTTCACAATTTACAAAAAAAACTTCGATAATATATAATTTTAAAATTATTTCTTAATATACAGAGTGTTTCATAAGGTCACAGCATATCAAAGTTAAGTTTATTTTTTATATTATCCTGAATTTCAGTTTCGCTCATTTTTCCTATTCCGACAATATTCGGAGTTGGGATAAAGTATGGAACCAAGTAAATACCTTTAAAACGAAACTGATGATATTTATGAAATTTTGCAAGTAAGTGCAATAGGGCAAAATGCAGCTGATGTACATTTTTTTGTTAATAATATACTTCGGGTTTAACCGGAAATACCTTCAACTTTTTTTAATATAAATGGGACACCCTGTATATTTTTGCAGATTTTGAAAGATCTTGTTATTTCGAATTCGTACATACTGGGTTTAGTGTAAAAAATCTATAAAAACTTTAATAAACCACTTTAAAATTTTTATACATTGGAGAAAAAACACCATTTAGATCAACAAATTGTTTATATTAATAGTAAGAAATAAACGAGTACTATCTAGTAGGTCACCGTTGCCGAACTGTCAAATTGTAATTTACGGAAGTAAATTGTACGATTAAGAATGGTTCATTTAAGTGAAAAAGATCGTATTGAAATATTAATGATGATCGTTTATGGTGATCGTGTTAGAATTCATAAAGAAGTGTGTCATATTTTTAATGATTTGCAATTTGAAAAAAAATTTCATATCACGTTCAACAATTACTAAAACATTACAACATTTTAATACTGGGATCGTCAAAAATGTGCCAAAACCCGGAAGGCCGCGAACCGCAACGAATTAAACTACTAGACAAAACATTGCAATTGATTTAGAGGAGTCACCTCAAACTTCTACCACAATTTTGGCACTAAACCGTATAAGTCGACGTTCTGTATAGGGAAGATATTAAAAAGTGAAAAGTATCATCCGTATAAGATACATTTGGTTCAAGAATTGTCAGACGATGATTTTGACCGACGGCTGGAGTTTTGCGAAAATTTTGCATCTAATGTAGTGTTTTCAGATGAGGCAACATTTTGTTTAAATGTAACAGTTAACCGGTATAACTCAAAGTATTGGTCAAATGAGAATCCTCATCGGATTCATGAAGCACATACCCAGCATTCACAGAAGTTGAATGCTTGGATGGAAATTGTCGAAAATAGGCTTATAGGCCCATTTTTTATAGACAGAAACTTACATGGTGACAAGTATTTAGTTTTACTGAATAACCAAATTATTCCTGCACTTCAACAGAATGGGCAGTTACCACAAAATGTTTGGTTTCAACAAGATGGAGCACCTCCCCACTCTGATAGACGGGTTAGAGATTTTCTGGATGCGATTTTCCAAATCGATGGATTGAACATAGAGGATTCATAGAGTGGCCTGCTCGTTCTCCGGATCTAAACCCATTAGATTTTTTTCTTTGGGGTTATCTAAAATCACGTGTTTACGTCAAACGACCAACATGCTTGCAGGAATTGAGACAAAAGGATTATTGATGAATGTGAGCTTAATACGTAGAGAAGTCTTGGAAAGACTGTCTCAAGAATTTGTTAATAGGCTGGCATATTATCAGGAAGTGAACAGAGACCATTTTGAATATTTGAACTAATTTTGTTTAAATGATCATTCTCATTAGTCTAAAGTAAATAAATTTACTTATTCTGCAACTAAAAGTGAGTTATTTCTCGTTTTTACAAATTACTTCCACTAAACCCAATATGGACAAATTCGAGAAATAACAAGCTCTTTCAAAATCTGCAAAAATATACAGGGTGTCCCATTTAAATTAACAAAGTTGATGGTATTTCCGGTTAAACCGGAAGTATATTATTAATAAAAAAATGTACAGCAGATGCATTTTGCCACATTGCACTTGCATTCTACGTGATAAGAGTGTTATCAGGAATAGATAAATACATTTTTGAACATAATCGTAAGACATTTTTTGAGAACGTCTCTAAAAAAAGAATATGGGACTCCAAGCCAACCCCATAGTACAAGATCCCGACTTATTTCAACCTTTCCTAATTTACAAACTTTATAAAAAAAAATTTTTTTTAAATTAATGCAGCAGTAAACCAATTTTGCAATTGTTGCCGTTATACAGGGTATTTCTATATTCGACCGACAATGCTTTACCCTAGAGAGTTCTCGTTAATTAATTAATTTTGATATAGGAACATGAAGGGCGTAGTTACTGAGATACAGGGTGTTAAAAGTTTGAAATCAAAATTAAAAATTTGCAATTAATCAAGAACGCCTTTAAATATTCTTTTCAAATTTGGTGACCAATATACTCTTTAAGAAAGTCAAATTTTCTTAAATTAACTTTTGAAAAATTTTACCCGTGGGGTGCTATCAGGCTTAGTGACAACTTTTGCCACCCTATTTTTTACGCCACTAGCAGAACATTTTTGTTTTAATTTTTTTTTTATTCTTTGTTCATTTTTCGTTAAAAAAATATTAACCTTTTATGGTGTTAAAGTGAACCAGTAGTGGAGAGATTTGCTTCTAAACAAAAGTCTGAAAGTACTTAGATAATATGTACTGTAACTTTTTCGTCGGCGTTTTGCTAAACAAGTATTTGCTTTAATCCATATTATTAATGCAAAAGCTATCAAAACTAAATTCAAACAAATGTATTACAATAATAATAAAATTAACAAAATACAATAGTTATTCAAAATGTTGGCCGTTTACTTGCAAGCACATTGTAGATCGTTTTTTTATTTAAAGTCTTGACTTTGAGAATAACTCTGGATTGGGCTAAACAGCTCCAATTAATTTATTTGGAAAAAGGTATTTTTCATTTGAAGAATTAACCGATAAGTTAATGAACTGCGGGGAAACTCGAAAAAATGGTAAAATGGCTTGTTTATAACGACAAATATTACGCAATCGTCGAATTCCACATCATTCTACATTTGTACTTATTGAAAGAAGACAGAACGAAACAGGACTTATTAATTAAAAAAAATAATGTTGAAAAGCAACGAACAACAAGGACGGTGCCTCTGGAAGAGGCAATATGAAATCATTTTTCTGCAACGCCATCTTTAAGTACTCGAATTCTAAGCTGTGCATTAAGAAAGTTCTAAAAGAACAAATATTGCATCCTTATAAAGTCAAGATTTTCAACGAGAAAACGATGTACAATGTGCTTGCAAGTAAATGGCCAACAGTTTAAACAACTATTATAATTTTGTTATTATTAATACATTTGTCTAAATTTAATTTTATAACTTTTAAACTTTTTCGTTATTGTGATTTTTATATTTATTAAATTGCAGCAACTGGTCTCAAATTTAAGTCCATAAATAGCTAGTATCTCTTTTTCAACTATTTTAGGCACGCTTAATCATTTTTTGAAATCCAATTAAAAATTTGGATTAAAGCAAATATTTGTTTAGCAAAACGCCGACGAAAAAGTACAAATTATAATTTGTAAATTATCTAAGTACTCGCAGACTTTTGTTTAGAAGCAAATCTCTCCACCACCGTTCACTTTAACACCATAAAAGTTTATTTTTTTAAATAAAAATGAACAAAAACTTTAAAAAATAAATCAAATTTTCTGCCAGTGGTGTAAAAAATGGGGGGGCAAAAGCTGCCACTAACCCTGATAGCGTCCTACTGGTTAAATTTTTTAAATGTTAATTTATATCAAAATTTGATTTTCTTAAAGAATATATTAGTCACCAAATTTGCGAAAAATATTTAAATAAAGGATTTCTTGATTTATCGCAAATTTTTAATTTTGATTTCAAACTTTTAACACTCTGTATTTCAGTAACTAAGCCCTTCATGTTCCTATATCAAAACTCAATAATTAACGAGAGCTCTAGGGTAAAGCATTGTCGCTCATATATAAAAATACCCTGCGTATCCCTACATAGCTATTTTTAATTAAAAAGTATTTATCATTCTGATAATGTATATACTTAAATCTAATAGTACCAATCAATAGTTCGTGATATATATTAAACGTAAAAGTTTGGTTGGCTGAAGGAGGTTGACAAGTATGAACAGGTAAGCCAGTGTAAGTAATTCACCATCATTAATATTCTTTGATTTAAATATATGAAAATGGACATAATTTTATTGTAAACACGTCTTTATTATTGTCTTTAAAAAATACTCTATGTGTCAGAAAAAGACCTAATACAGCAGCTGTGTTTTGAAAAAGAATAGCAAAATTTTCGACGATTTTTTTGGAACTATCATAAATAGTTCCTTGATAAGTCATTCTAGCAGTTAGGTTAGAGTATGATTTATTCAGATCGTAATTCCTAAAAACTGATGTTAAAAGTTTTTAGGTTAATTTCAATATTCTAACTATAGTTTTTTTGCAAAACATTTATATCTCTTTTTATCTTATATCACAGACTTCTAAATTCAGTCAATAAAACGTTATCCTCAGATTTTTTAATTTTAAAAAAATTATCACCTTTTTTCTTATATTTCTTATCGTATCTTGAGTATACCAAGGTGGATATGTTCTTCGTCTACTTCGAGTTTTTGGCACAAAGATATCAAATATTTCATATAAAGTATCGTAAAAATTTTTGCAAGCTGTTCAATTTCGCAAATTCCTAATAATCTGACTTTAGATTCAAAAGTACATTATCAAGAGACATGAAATTAACTTTTTTAAATTAAAAGAAAGTTTGCCAGGATTAATCGACGTGTTGCTTGTTTTGTTAACTGGTACAAAAACATCAAGTGGAGGATGATATGAGTCAATCTTTACTAGCGGATCAACAGATGCCTTAACTTCACAGTTTTCATTGGATAGCACAAAATCTAATAATTTTCCAGATTCATTAGTTATGAAATTATTTTGGTTTAAATTAAAAAATGCTTTAAAAGATATTAGAGCAATTTTTTTCGCACTGTTCTCATTTTCTACATACTCAGAAATATTAAAGTCACCAATGATTAAAGTACGATTGTGAAAAAGAAAATTAAAAGTTTCGATTGTCTCAAATAATAAGTCATATGATTGCGATTGTAAATAAGGGCGAATGTAGATACCAAAGATAAATACAAGGGCAAGGTCCCAGCTCTATAGTGGATACGCCTGTGGTGCGATAACTATAGTCAAGCAGCGCCCAGCGCGGTCAGTAGTTGGATGGGTGACTACCTGCAGCGATTAGTAGCATATCATAGCTCGCATTATAGTGTAGATATGCCGTCTTTTGGAGGAGACGTTAAACTGTTGGGCTCGTTAAAGATCCCTACCTCGGGTTGGAATATCCGAGGATTCGGCAAAATTTCCGATTAGTAGCATGTTTTCGGCGTCGGTGATCAGCCCTGGTCGCAGAAATAGACCGACGTTAAATAAAAAAAAATACAGTTTTGTTACGACTATGACTAATAAGTATACATTTATTTGGTTATGTCTATTCATTCATAAATAATTATCTTAAAACAATTTTGAGACATTTGAAATAGTAGATAGACACTGTTGTGTCTTTTATCTCGTTATAACTTTGGTCAATCGCTTCTTCTTCTTCTTTGAGTGCCGTGCAGTTTACTGCGTAGGCGTCCTCCAAACTTTATATATATCTGTTATTCGCAGCGTCTCTAAGCGCACCAAAGTCGTGAATTCCAGTCCATTGCCGGATGTTGCGTAACCAAGATAATCTCTTACGGCCAATGCCTCTTTTACCTTCCACTTTTCCCTCCAATATCAGACGCTGAAACTCATACCGGTCACCTCTCATGATGTGTCCAAAATACGAGATCTTTCTCTTCTTGATGATCTCGAGCAGTTCCCTATCTTTTAGTTTTGCTCTTCTTATGACCTCTTCGTTACTGACTCTCTCTACCCATGATATTTTAAGCATACGGCGAAGGGTCCACATTTCAAATGCCTCGAGTCTGTTCATCGAAGCAGCCTTCAGAGTCCACGTTTCGGTACCATATAGGAGAACAGACCACACATAACATTTTATCATCCTGAATCTTAATTTAATATCTAGTCTGTGGTCGACTAAGAACGTACGTAGGGATATAAATACGGTTCTCGCCTGTTCTATGCGGCATTTGATCTCTATCTCCGGGTCCCATTTCTCATTCAGGTAGCAGCCCAGATATTTGAATTTCTGTACCTGTTCTATGTGCATGCCATCGATGGTTATTTTGCACTTTGGCAGGATGTTTTTAGAAATTGTCATAATTTTGGTTTTGGCAGCATTTATTTTCAGACCCCGAGCACAGCTTGCATCATTTACGGCTTTCAATATTGCTTGTAAATCATCTTCTGAGTCAGCTAAGATTACCGTGTCATCCGCGTATCTGATGTTGTTGATGTGGATGCCGTTTACTTTAATTCCTAAGCTGCTTTCCGTGAGTGCCTCCTGAAACGCTCTTTCTACATACAGGTTAAAAAGCATTGGTGACAGTATGCAGCCCTGTCTTACTCCTTTTTTTATTGGGAATTCTTCAGACACATTGCCATCTTGTAGCCGTATTTCGGCGGTCTGGTTCCAGTAGAGGTTGCGTATGATTCTTACATCTTTGTCGTCCAGACCTAAATCATCCAGATACTGCAGTAATAGATTATGCCTTACATGATCAAATGCTTTCTCGTAATCTATAAAGCATATATAGACATCTTTGCGTTGATCTAGGCAGTTCTGAATAAGCATTTGAAGGCTGAAAATAGCCTCCCTGGTACCAAATCCGCTTTTAAACCCAAATTGACTTTCCCCACATCTTCTATATAGTGTTGTATGCAGAACCCGTAGGAACAGTTTCAAAAAGTGGCTCATAAGGCTTATGAGACGGTAGTCCTTACAAAGTTGAGCGTTTTGCTTTTTTGGTAACGGTATAAAAGTTGAGCGCCGCCAGTCAACGGGTATCTCCCCAGTGTCATATATGTTATTGAATAGACTGACAACTACATCCAGACTCTCTTCGTTTAAAAGTTTTATAGTCTCGGAGTACATTTCGTCTGGACCCGGAGCTTTTCCCTTTTTCATCATTCCGATGGCGTGAACTACTTCCGATTTCAGAATGCTCGGTCCTACCGGGTTATCTCCTATTTCTGCTAACGTTGGAGGTCTGTTATCTTCAAACAAGTCGGCACCATATGACTCCCATATTTTTAGGAGATCTTCACGGTTTGTTACTAATTCTCCTCTGTTGTTCTTTATGGTCATAATGGTTTTTTGTTTGTACACTCCTGCAATTTCTTTGATTTTCTTATGGAGGTGAAAACCGTCTCCAAGGTGGGAGAATCGTTCCGCTTCATCACAAAGTTCGGACATCCACTTTTCTTTGGCCGCTTTGGTCGCTAATACTTTTATATCATTAACGTAATTTGACAGAACTACTGTGAGATCATGTAAAGAGGTTAATAGCTCATTTAAACATATTAAAAATTAAACCCAAGTATATTGCCCTGTGGAACTCCTAACTTGATAGGTTTTAAATTTGAAACATATTCAGTGGAATTTGATACAATAATGGCTTGACAATGATCGCTTAATACGACTGAAACTATTCCTGATTTCCATTCTTTTCATTTTATCAAGTAAAATTTGAAGATGCACACAGTCAAACGTCTTCGACAGATCAATAAATGCTCCTACAGCGAGATTACCATATCAAGTGCATCGAGGATTAAATACTTGCACAAAAGTAAATATGACCAACATTATATTATTTATACCATCTTTTTCAGTTGAATACTTGTTTAAATTTAAAAATATATTCATAACTTCATCTTCAGTTAGGTCACTAAAATAAACAGAACTAATTACGAATCTAACTTCATCTATATTTGTATTATTCAGAACCGTATCTACAATATTACTAGCAACTGTTACAAAAAAATTATTAAAAATATTAGAAGCTACAGCTGAAGAATAAACTACATCTGTATTTACCGAGACACCATTAAATACTTTATTTTTTTATGAACCTTTTTTATTATATTCCATACGATTTTGGTTTTATTACTAGACAGCAATTTGGTTATCGTAATAGTTTTTTTTTTCTTGCGGAAGATTACTGTAGAATATTTTATGTTGGCTATAATTCTCCTTAGAAATCTGATTTTGAGTATATAATTCAAATAAAAGAATTAAAGTTTCTTAAGTAGCAATAACTTCGTTGGATATCCGCTGATTTTTAATTAATCTAACAGGAAGAGTCGAATTAAAATTACGTAAAAGTAACTAAATAAATGTGTTATTTTTTATTCGCAGTTAATGCCCCGTATACTGGTAACCATGATAATTATTTAATAGACTGTAAAAAGTGTAATAACCAAGTGAACTAAAAATTTGTCGAAAATTGTATGAATTTGTATTAGCTTCATGTTCTTTAAAAATCGTAATTATCTGCTCAAAGTGACCAAATGTATTTATTACTCTTTAAAACATCAACATTGCACTCTGTAAAATTAGATATATAAATGTTGTCCAAGCATATTACCGTTGTAGTGAGGTATAAATTGTAAACTTTGTATTATAAAAATTAAAAGTATTTCTCGCCAGATTTATGTTTCTGACATTTTTGTCGATAGTTAACATGTCCATGTTAAAATCTCTAGCAATAATCACAGATTTTTAATCTTGAGTTACATTGTCTAGTAATTGATCTAATTTACTTAAATATTCATATGCTTGCGTCTGTAGGTTTATATATTACACAAATAACATACCGATGTAAATGGTCATAAATTCAGCAATTCCAATTGGATGCTTCTATATTCTCTGCATTTTCCTAATGTTCAGTTACAGCTGCAAAATGATTATGTTCGCGTATGACAACATTTAGACATTAGACATTAAGACAATTTGAAATAATTTTACACAGTTTTTCTCCTTCTCAGACTCTAATTTGTTTTGTAATTACTATAACTTTTTTGTCTTTTTGGGTTCAATATTGAGAATTCTTTTATAGTAAGAATAAACTGGATCAGTTACCCTATGATTGGTTTCTAAAGATTTTTTTAATTTTTCAAATCAGTTTATACATTTTAGAACCTGAGAATTACAATTAGAAGTCTTGATTTTCACCACAATTGTAAAATATTAATATGTTTTCACATTTTGCTGCTGTATACAAAAATCTTGCTCACTTAAAACATCTTACTTCTGAAAAACACTCATTTACCATACATCTACTCCATCACGTGTTCACCTTACCCCATTGACATAACTTTTCCTTCAATTTAACATCCACTTCTAATATTAATTTACCTTTATATTGTTGTCCCTTTCGTTTGTATTTTGCGTATTCGCTGCTTGTAGTTCATTTTGATCCTTGAGGGTTTTTACTAAAATTTCATCATCTCCTGTGATAAATTCTTCTTCAACTCTTCTATTACATTTAATGATGACAACTCCTTCCCCACTTTCTCTTAGGTTTTCAACTCCAACATCAAGACTTTTTGGATCTACATTTTCCCTAAGATCTTTTTTGTTTTAGTACTTTCTTGTTTTTTTTTGCTATATCAATAATACCTCATTTTTTTTTCTTGAGTATATCAACATATGTAGTTTTTTCTTTTGCATTTTTTAGTATTGTTATTGCATGTACTATTTCTTATATTTTTTTCTTTGTTTTTGAATCAGCTGATTTTGTGAGTCAATAATTTTTTTCACATTTATTTCTGTTAAGGTCCTTTCAAAATATTCAAGTTTAAATAAAAATTTTGTTGTTCGATTTGTCGTTAAACTTATTGTAGAAAATTTTTAAAAATTCTGTTATTTCTTAACTGAATTACTCTTAATTTTATTGTGGTTATTCCACTGCATACTTGACAATATTTCTCTTGGAAATAATCGCAAGGATATCTTTACCGTTTTTTAACTGGTGGTTTTTTATACAGAGAGCACTTTATAATTCCAATTTTCTGATTTAAAATGACCCGTTTTTGTTTAGTGTGACAACTAAATAATACACGTTCAATTGTTATAATTATTTATACTGGCAATAATAAATGAAACATATTACAAAACAATGAGACCTCCCTATGATCAAAAACATTTTTTTTTCGAAGATAGTTTAAATTATTGATTTCCTTAAACTACAGAATTATACTTAAAATGTGGAAATTTCACGATATTTTCTATATATTTTGCCACAGCTAGTAAAAGTGGTTCACTTAAATTTTTCCCCATTAACTGTAAACTCAGGGGAAGCCCGTCTTTGGATAATTTGATAGGGATAGAAACAGCTGGTACACCTAAAATCAAAATGATATTCTATTGAATTTTAATATTTTAAATATTTTATCACATTGTATTTTGGACAACAAAAGTAAATTATAAGAATATGGAATCTTTTACTTTCTAAATTTCACAAGAATACAGGATTTTGCAAAGGTCCGTCATTGTTCTAGTACTCCGAACCTGTTAATAAGCGTCCTTAAAGTTTTGTATCGGTAGCTACTGATGCAAGATTTATATCAATTCAACATTGCTGTAAGTTAATTTCACAAAATTAAAAAAGCTGCACTTGTCTCCCGCATATTTATGAATATAGCATTAAAACGTGTGCAGAATAAAAATGCCTTTTAAATGATTTTCCAAAGCCAACATTTTCAAAGAAATAAATATTAGTATTTTAGATCTATCCAAATATTATTTACCGAAAAGCAACTAAAGCCGGCAACACCGATTTCTGGGTCAAGTATAAACAATGGTTTTTTAAACGTTCTAAAAATAAGTTTTTATTTTGGTATAGCTGGATTACAGGGAATGTAGAAGAGAGAAGAATGTATTCTCGGCAATTATTACACGATCCGAAAGATTTGTACCACTACTTTTTTTAGGTAAGACACTACATTTTCCAACATTCTTTGGGACACTGACGCAAGGCATCGAGGATTAGATTAATTAACATCTCGTGATATTCTTGATTTGCATAAAGTGCCATTTTCACTGAATTATTGAAATTACTTTACCAAACGATAAACTTAAAACCATTAAACCATCTGAATCTTCTACAAACTAACAGAATTTTATGATTCATCAGGTAGATATTCCTGGGTTACATGACACATATTTTTATTAAAAATGTTAGGTGTTGCCACGTATAACTTTCGAGTAAATGTTTATTTATGGTGAATTTTTGCGTAAACTAAAAAAAATTATTAGACTATTTTATTGCAAATGACACGTTCTAGATACCATTTAAAAATTTGCAATATTTTCGCAAACACCCTGTATAATTATTTAAATTAATTAATAAATTTTGAAAATCAATAGTAAGGTGGCCATGGTATAATAATGGTCCAGTAAAAGATTTTTTCAGTAACTTTAAAAAATAATTGATATGAGTGAAATTGGCAGTTTTGATGCACGTTCGCAATTATCTCCATAGACATAGAGAATAGACTGAGCAATATCCTCACAAAATTGACCACTCTCTAGAAAGAAACAAAGTGTCTGCACTACTAATTTCTATTTCTTTTTTGTAGGTCTGGTAATGAGGAAGACGCGATGCCCGAAGTGAAATATACCTGACGACACTGATCAATGGAATAATAACACTTTCCCAAAAACTGGAAGTTGGCACACCTGGTGATGATACGAAAACCTGGAAAGACCCGTAGTTCCCACATAACTAAGGCCTATAAGCTTTCTACCAGCTATGAGTAAAATAGCTGAGAAGGTAATCCAGTGGATCCTACAGGAACAGACCGAAACCTTGAATGTTCTGCTAGCAGAACAGTTCGGATTTCGAAGTTAGCACTGTGCGGAGCTTCAGGTACTAAGGATGACCTAATACATCAGGGATTCAACCGAAGCAGTCAACGGGGGCAGTGTTTCGACAGGGTCTGGCACGGTGGCCTGATCTTCAAGAGAGGCAGCGGGGATACTCTGAAGGTATGTTAAAATTAATTAACCGTTATCTGCAGGACAGATGTTTCAGAGTAAAACTGGACGGAACCCTATCAGAAGAAGAACGACAAGAAGCAGGAGTACCACAGGAAGCAGTTCTGCTGTACATCCTCTACATAGCAGACATGCCGACACACTCACGAGTCTCTACGCGGACGACACCGCCATAGCAGCGAGAAGCACCCAGCCACACCTAGTCACCAGGTACATTCATAGAGCCATGGACCTCATCCACGAATGGTGCGTCAAGTGGAAGATAGCTCTAAATGCCGATAAAACCCAAGCCGTTTTCTATACGAAGAGACAACACCAGTCAGAAGAGGAATTAGAGCTACACTGAACAGACATTGGATGGTCCGACAGTACTAAGTACCTTGGTGTAATAATGGATAAGAGGCTGACGTTCCAACAAACATCGAGAAAGTGAGAGACTGTGTGAAGCAGGCAAGAGCCAGGATGAACTGTCTACTAGGAAGACGAAGTGAGCTGAACCTTAGGACCAAGTTGCTACTGATACTTCCATAATCATCCCGATTATGACATACGCATCGGTAGCATGGGGACACACGGCAAAGACTCACAAGGAAAAACTCCAGAGGCAACAAAACATCACCCTAAGAATGGCAGTAAACGCCCCCTGGTATGTTCGGAACATCCAAATATACAGGGAAACAGACGCCACACCACTGCTAGAGGTTATGACGGACAGAGCGAGAAAGTTCTTCGAAAAGTTGCAAAACCATCCAAAACAGGAACTAAGGGAACTAGTGGACTACACCAGAGAGGACTACAGGAGGCACGCAAGGCCCAGGAAGCAAATAGAAGAGGATGAAGAATAGGACCAAGACCAATAAGATGAAAGAAAATCTAATCAAGAGAACAAAAACAAGAGGAACCAACCAAGAGAAGAAAAAGTGCGCTAGGTGAGAACGAGGAAAGACAAAGGGAAAAAAGCGCTGGCCGCTACCCAAAGACAACAAAAGGTAGGACAGGTTGTATCAGCCCACTTAGCCCCTGGGATGATATCTTGAGGGAAGAATGTGGACGAATGTATCAAGAGGGTGAATGCGAGAGGATCTGTCTGGAGACAGGGGGTGGTGGAATGGGTTTCCCATCAGTAAACCCAATATGGAAGATAGGAGACCCGGGCTCAGTATGCATGTGTGTGTGTGTGTGTGTGTCAAGCATTTCTCCATTAATGTTAAATGTCACCTGTCAAAAAGTAACATTTGTATCAGATTTTCAATACATTAAAAAAATGTCGCTTGATCAAGTCAACATTAACGACCCAGTTTTCCGGATATCATATAAAAATAGAAAAAAAAACGGAGTGAAAATGTTGAATATGAGTTAAACTACAACTTACCTGCCATGTTGGCTGCTTGCGTACAGTAATCTTCAATCAACTTATATTTACTTGCCTTTTTTAGGTAATCTGAATGTAATGGAGCAGTTGTTAATGTAGTCGGTGTTAATAATAGATTAACTTTGTTCCAAACATTATCAAAATCATTTGAAATCAATCTCCGTGTTTTAAGTGCCTGAGTAAAATATTTGTTGTAATTTCTAAAATAAAATATTTTAATACTGAAGTTTTCATTACGATGAAAATTACCTAGAAAGCAAGAAATAATTGCCAGCTAATATTCTATTTTTCACTACGTCATTAAAACCAAGTTTACGATTAGTAGCATACAATTTTTCTGTGGAAAAATCTTCTTCGGCGCGGAAACCATATTCTATGCCGTCATATCGAGCCATATTACTAGTTACCTCGCACTGATTTAAGATTGAATAACATACAATACTGTATTCTGTATTGGGCATTGACACCTAAAAAATATTTTTTATTGAATATAATTTTTCTAAAATATACGTATAATCGTATAATCTCTTTTTTTATGCTTATATCCAAGTATTTTATCATAAAAATATTGTATCAGAAAGTTCTGATAATTCAGAATAAGTTTATCTTTTGATAAATGTTCAGATATACAGAGCCCTAACTCACGGAAATAAAAATAAAATCTGGGAATTCAAATTGTTCATTTCGTTTGATGGAATTTTTCTGCATATTTATGAAAAAATATTTGATGTTTCACCAAAAAAGCTTTTTTGTATAAAATGAAGATTAGTAATTATTACATTAACAGGTATATCTATATTTGTATGGGTTTCTAACGCTTCCGTCATTAATTTAAAAAAATAATTCGTTTATTTCAGAAGCGAGGACATCAATTTTGGTTAAAATTCATAAAAGTATTACTTATAATTATTTGCAACTACACGATGTTTTTTTAAATCTGTATAATTATTTTTTTCGATCGTTCACATAAACCTAACATCTCTATAATTTTGATATAACTTTTTTTTGTGTCTGTTAACATAATTAAGATATCGAACTCGAGAGTATCAGTGGATCACCCTATATGTTTGGCAATATTTTCCCTATATTCGTTTGGTCTCTTAAACTAAGATATTTACTTGCTTTACAACAACACCTTCAGTGTGCAATAAATGGGCAATGTCATTCCAAGTTTCTAATACCTCATCGCTTAAATGTTCTGAATTATATTCTATGGGTATTCCTATTTTAAGACCTTTAATACTCATTTTAGAAGCGGGAGGTAACCTTAAAATATAAGAAAAATAAAGAAATACGCAATTTAAAATTAAAGGAAGATAACCAAATTAGATTGAACACAGGTTTCAAATATTTTTTTTTGTATATGGATGGTTCTTACAAATCTAGCAATTTTTTTTAATAAATGATATTTCAAAAAACTCTCATAGATGTTCAAATGGTATCGTCTAGTTTTTTGTAAATGTTTTGACAAAATGAAAGAAATATCTCAGAAATGTTATCGTAAGACACAATAAAATTTTTGAATAACAAAGTACAACAAAAGAAACTTAAAAATAAAGAAAGCTAAAACACTTAGAAAACGGAAATAAAACAAAGAAGATATATTTATTATTATTCATTAATTAGTGATATCTTCTTCTGGTACTAAGAACCTTCTCATCTAAAGCACTGTCAATATTAAAATAAAGAATGGTATGATGAAGAATGCGAAAATAAAAATGAGCAAAAAGATCCAAGCACGAAAAAAAGGGGAGAGACAGCATTAGCAGAATACAAGTACAAGGAAAAAATGAAAGAAGTAAATAAATGATGTCAGAAGAAAAAATGTAAAGGAGCAGTTGACCTGCTTATTGATTTGTTGGCAGAAGATAAATTTCTCTAGTTTATTAAGACGATCTGTAATTCTTTGTTATTAAAAAGACGAAAAAATGTTCTTACATTTTCACCTCAGATTGTAAAATATTGTGAAGGAATAGTTTTATATAATTCCCTATCCCTCTTTATATAGTTCGTTCTATAGATTTTCCGAAAATTATACCAAAATTTTATCCAAGAAAACATCAATTTTTTGAAAAAACATTGTGTATCTTTAGCTTGCGAATTGTTTGATAAAAATTATATTACAAATGGTTTTAATACAGATTCCAACTTTTAGCCACTACTTACTCAGATTTGTTCTGTTGTTATAAAATATTTTGCGAAAAATAGTTCAGAAAAATTGTTTATTTTACCTACAAAATTCTTTGAAAAATGGTAAATAATCAAGAAATTTAGTAAAAATTCGTATCCGTAAAAAATATAAGGGTTCGTGTTTATAGAAACGTGTTGAAAAATATTCGACAATAAGAAAATTTACTTCCATAATAAATTATTGCAACAATAATTGTTTGAAGTAGAAATATTGAAATCTTATCTCCCTTGTTTGTTAATACTATAATTAATGACTATTTTTCAATACAGTTAAACGATTAAGTAACATCGATAAATTCGCACCAATATGTTTAGAAAAACTTCACAATTTTACAACTATATCAGAATTAAATAAATAATGTATGCAACAGATAAAAGCCAGTTCAAGGATGATAGGATTATAGAAGCAAATTATGAGATACTAGAACAAGATGAGGAAACTCCCCCAACATACGCAGAATACAAAGAATGATAAATTAGGAAAGAAAAGGGGAAAAGAACTAAATAAACAGATATACGAATTAACAAAAAATATAAACAATTAGTAACAAATGCTAGCAGAGTATAATGTAGGATTGATAATGTAAATATTCAAAAAGGGAAACAAAAGTGTCATAATTACCGAGAAATAACTATAGTTACTACAGTATATAAGAATGTAGAGATTGTTTCACTAGTAAAGGCACACCTGATGTTGTAGCCGTTTGTCCTAACGTGTCGTCATAACCAGGGTCGTATTGTAAATTTGATGTTCAAATCAGTAGATTTCAAATTTTGTTTTTACACTAATAAGTTTTTTAGGAGGCATGGTTTTCAATTAAAGATACAATATTCACTTATAAATAAACAAATTAACGTTTTAAAATAGTCAAAAAACGCAAATATTCATATAATAAACGATTGCACATACACAACCTCAATTGTCAAACATAAACAAATAAAAAGATGGCTTTCCACATAAATTTTCATGCTACGTCAGTGGCGTAACCCGTTACTAAGCGAGAAAGATAAACAGTACACAATTTGGTTTTTGCGCATTTAACTGTTGCAACGTCAGACGTGTCCTTTACAATTGAAACGAATTCTAACATCATTAATAAGCATGGTTCGTATGTAAATAGTTCATTGCATATATTATTTGTGAATTTTAAGCAAGCATGATGCACCCCTATAATTGGTCGTTTCATAATCCCACATATTTTACAGAATCACAGTGGCCCACCAAATAATAAAAAAGTTTATGTTTCACCATACCAAAAACATAACCAAACATCATAACTCTAAAATATTTAACGTCCCAATTTACTCATAACAAATAAATGAAAACATACATTTTGGCATCCAACATGGTAATCACATTTTGTATAGTTTGATACAATTAAAAATGCTCACAATTACAGTGTAATAAGAAAGTAAAGTATTGATTGAAATTTGTATGAAAGCGATTATTAAAACGCGAGATTTGTAAGACTCATGACCAATGTAATTTGAATTTCCTCCTCTTAGCACATTATTACTAACTAACAAGCAGGCATACTCACCTAATTTTTTTGTATGGTTTAGAAAGTGATGTAGAATCTTTTTTATCATAGCCAGCTATAGCGTTCAGTATGGAAACAGTATCATCAACAGTTCTTGCCAGAATTCCAGGCACATCCATAGAATTCACCAAAGGAATCAACCCTGAACGTGAAAGTAATCCATATGTTGGTTTTAGTCCAACTACACCACAATAAGAAGCTGGATTTCGGGTAGACCCGCCTGTATCTGATCCTAATGCCCTAAAGAAGTTACTGAATCTTATTAACGTATAGTAAACTAAAAAGAAACACATCATCTTACTTATTATTAATATTAACTATTATCAATTTCAAAAAGTTAAAATTTAATGAATCTGTCATTAAAATTTTTTTGACAAATGACCAAGGCGACTCTTATTGAAAAGAGTTCTAATTCAAGCTTGTTTAAACATCTGTAAAAAAACTGGATTTCTAATGCAGAAATAAAAAATAATGAAAAACCCTCGATATTTCATCAAAGTAGAAAGACACTTGTGTTTGGTATAACAAATTCACAAAATGCAGGATAAAAACAATATATAAAACAAGCAGCTGTAAAATAAAGAATCCAATGATGTTGGAGAATGAGACAACTTCGCGTCGCCGATACGCCATGGGGACAACTCGCCTTCAGCCTATTGGATAACAGATAACTGTTATAAATGTGAAGAAACCAGTAACTCTCTAAAAAACCCTTACTTCTTATAGTAATGCCCATTAAATGCCTACAGATAAATAGTGATAGAAGAAAAGGGCCACAGGACCTGACCATAGCCAAGGCTGCTAAATTAGATATTGATCTGATCCTCCTGCAGGAGTCAAAAATAAATCATGTGCGCAGGGGTAAGAGGTGGATCATAGATAAGGCTTCTGGTATATCTATAATTGCTACGTTTCCCCCAATAATAGTAAAAGCGAAATTTATATATAGACGAAGTTATGGGTGACATAAGAAAAGTAAATAGAGATGTTTTAGTGGTTGGAGATTTCAATGACAAATCTCCCCCTCTGGGGAGACGAGCGCAAAGAGGGTAGAGGGGAATATTTGACTGAATGGATCAATTCATTAAATTTGGGCGTAGTTAATAATGGACTGGTGGGCGCAAGCATCCCAAAAAGTATATGGCTGAATGTAAAATTGCAAAGTTGAGGAGGAAGAGGAATCTCTAAGCCTGCATAGATATATAAGCTTTAATATAAAGGAAGAAAATAAAGGAAATAAATACATACGGAGAGGAAGTTCATTAGGGGTGAAATGTTCCATAATACTATAAGTTTTGTAATTAAGGAAGACATGGAACTAAAAGATCTGATAGAAAGGTTTAAGGAAGCCCAAAAGTTGGCAAGAAATTAAAAATGCCAAGGCCAGATGCTGGAGGGAGTTGTGTAACAACCTTGACAACAACATTTGGGCAAGGGTTATAATATAGTCACAAATAAATTCAGGCACATTCTGACTCCATACAATATAGGGAAGGAAGAGAAATGGAAAGTAATAAGAAAACTATTCCCGATACGGATGGATTTAGTGCAGAACCAAAGGCGTGGAGCAAGGAAGAGGTGGCAAACGCCGCGACCAGATTAAAAAGCACGAAGGCGCCGGGATAGAACGACATTTCACCGGAGTGTATAAAGATTATTGTGGAGGAACATCCAGTATTAGTTAGAGATATAATGAATGATATTATTGTGAAACAAGAAATATCGGAGGATTGAAAGAAGACCAAGGTCATCCTAATCCCTAGAGATAATCCCTGTGACCAGGTGAGAAAATTTAGACCCATTTGTCTAATAGACGTTTTTGGAAAGTTGTTAGAACTTTTATTAAGGATCCGCTTAATCGCGAACTCGAAAATAAGAGACTGATCTCAACCAACCTAACCTAACCTAACTATACAGCAGAGAGAGAGCTATGGAGGGCTGTGATCATGACTGACTTCCGAAATGCTTCTAATACTGCTAAATGGAGGGGGTTCTAAAATTTTAGGAAAGGGCTGAAGAAAGTCTGCAATGACCATTCCAGCTAATTGAACATGCCCGATATACACCATAATTGACTGTAAAGTTGAAAGGAGGCTATGTAAAAAAAAATAAATACGATGTTCCCTAAAAAGATTTTATTCACATCTCGTTCTAAAATTTTTTTATATAACTTGATATAATCCGGCATCTCACGGTACAAGAATTTCAATTGTAAACAAATAAATAAATAACATTTTTTTATAATATATTAGGATAGCAATATAAAGTTATATATTTTTTAATGGAACACTCTATATTGTATTATAATTTGGAAGTCCACTGAAAAAACTATTGCCAGTTTATAAATGGTTCTCTATATCTATTCTTGGTAGTTTTCGTTTTATTTGATTTTTTTTTTAAATCTAGTATTCTGGAAATGAATTAATTTCTTAAATATTAATACATGCATTTTTTGTATGTTAATTTTGAATTATTGGGGCTTTATTCCTAAATAAATAAAATTTTAAATTAATGTATAGGGTGTTTGTAATTGGGAGTTTCCAAGCAGTGCAATATTTAACATTAACTTAAATGGACCACTATACATTTTATTGGTGTAAATATAGAAAAAAATAATTTGAAGATCAATTAAATATGATTTTCATACTTGGGAAATACTCTCAAAACTGTTTATTAGCGTCAAGAGACTCTGCCGAGAGATTATTAATAGTTATCTGATAAATAAGCATAGTCTGGATATTGTATGTATGATCTAAACCTGGTTAGATTCGCGTATTCCTGATACAAGTATTCATATAGATGGATATAAGTTAACGAGAATTGATGGTATTGGATGTATTGGTGGAGGTGTAAGGTTCTATATTCGAGAACCTATAAAATTTAAACAAGTTTTACTGGACTTTTCTGCAGTACAGGGAATTGAACATTTATGGCTCTCCTTAGTTAGAAAAGCAAAATATATTTATTGGTGTAGTATCGCAGCATGTAATACAATGTAATAGGGCCATTAGTTAAGTGTAGGATAAGCTTTAGTTAAACTTCGCTATATATTTTAATTAATTTATTATGTATATTAAGTGTCAAGTTAAGAGGTCAATATGTTAAATCAATTACATGCTTTGTTTTACTATTCGACACTTTTGAGTAATCTTTTTAACTTTATTCTTTTCCAAAGAATTGCAGGATGGAATGACTTCGATTAATTCGGGCATTCTCTATTGAAAGATTGAAACGATAACTTTATCTTAAGAATAAACCTATTTTAAGTATTAATCCGAGTCTCCTTTTTGCTAATCTTATGGGCGTATTGTTGGAAATACTACAACTAATTTCATAGAATAATTTGATAATACTTTGTCCTATGTCGTGCCCTAATTTGATAACATATTTATTACAGGTGATTTAAATGTCGATCAGTGTGTGGAAAATCCCATTAGTGACTGTCTGTAATCTTATGATTTCAATTCATTAATAACGAAACCTCCTCATATAACTAGCACATCTCAAACCCTTTTTGATGTTATTTATATTCACAAATAAAAGTAACCTTATAATTGAATCCGGTACATTTCACCATCAAATATTCATCAATATCTGGAAAGACTCATCGAAAATACCAAGTAGCTGGAAGGAATATATTGTGCTATCAATAAGAAAACCAGGAAAATCAGAAAACTGCTGTCAGTCATACAGACCAATATCTCTAGGCTCTTGCTTCCTAAAGACGCTAGAAAGAATAAAAAAAAACAGACTTGAGAACTGGTTAGAATAAGAAAATATTTTCTCAAAGTTCCAGTATAGCTTTCGAAAATTAAAATCCACTCAGAATGCAATAACTGCTTTAGTGTCATCTGTTCAAATAAATTTTCCAAATAATGAGTTTACTGTTGCCGCTTTTCTAGACATATCTTCTGCATTTGACAACGTTAACTTGGTTATTCTGTACAACAAGTTACTAGATATTGGATTTCCTATCAGTTTAACAAATTTTTTGAGGGCACTGTATACTAATACTAAAACTAAACTTATTTAAAAATCAACAATGTCTTCTCCACGTTTTACAAATATAGGATTACCACAGGGTAGTCCATTATTATTTATTCTATATAACATCGATTTGGAACGTTGTGTTAGCAACACAACAAAAGTTATTCAATATCTATAAAAATAATTTTACTGTATCAATAGAAGCCGTTCTTAAATATTATCAGGATTTTGGCTTATCCATATCAGAATCTGAAACAGGAATTTGCATTTACTCTAGAAAACACCAAATTTCGCAAGGTTTACTGTATAAAATATCTTGGTACTTTTTTAGACCGAAAACTTCTATCCAAAGATCATTTTCATCAAACAATTAAAAAGTCAGAAAATGTTATGAACATCCTAAGAGATTTAATTTATTAAAGTTTAATGAAAAAAAGTTGGTTTTAAAATTTGATTAAAAAATGCAGCTTTTACTAAATAAAAATTTAATTTCAAGAAAGAAGTTTAAATTTATTTGAAATTTGTAAATGATACATTATTGTAAATTATCAGTCTCAAATATTTTATCTGTGTCACTAACTCTATTTTCGCATTTTCAAAAGATATATTTATATTCGCAGTTTATTAATATTTTTTAATTCTATTCATTTCATAACATGCTTCCAACTTTAACAAAATAGAATTCACATTTTCAATAGACACATCCAAATTGTCACCGCTCACTGTCAATAAAATATCATCCGCATATAAATTCGTAAATTCACAATCAATATAATAGTTAAGATCATTAATATATATACCATACTTTTTAAGTTTCTCCATCAATATACTTCTATCAATGGTTTCAAAAGCCCGTTGTAAGTCAAAAAACAATGCTACTATGTATTTTCCTTCATCTTTCATTTTTTTCCAATTTGATACTGTAAATTGAGTAGACATCTCACAAGAATGCTTTGGTCTGAACCCCCAAATGATTGTTAACCAAAATATTGTTTAAGTTGATATACTCAAGTAATTGATTGTAAACTATTATTAACTCTATTATTTTTTCCATCGGTGGCAACGTATTAATTGGCCGAAAGTTTGAAGCTTCACATGTGTTAGAAATTTTGGGAATAGGAATAACTATACTCAGTTTCAGTTTCTCCGGAAATTTACCAGTTTCCAAAGAGGTATTGATAAGATGTAAAAAGGCATAAGCTGAAACATTTACTGTACACTTAATAATTCCATTATTCAAAATGTATCTCATCGTGTACTTATTATTCAATTTATTAATAACTGCTAAACAATTTTCAATGCCAACCTTTAGAAATTCAAAAAACTGAGATTCACAAACAGGAAAATGATCTAAAGTTAATGGAAAATTATTATTAATAAGAGCTTACTATTGCATCAATACTAATGACAAAATAGTAATTGAAGTATTCAGTAATCTCATTATCTGTAGTTATATATTTTATGTTCAAATTTAATATTATTAATATATGTAACATTCCCGGGTTTAACCATTTTTTTCAATGACTTTTTCTTGGAATCATCCCTATTGCAATCAATCTGGGCCTCATAAAATAGCCTCATTTTTGTATCCAATAGGTTTACAACTTTTTTCTACATATTCTATATAATTCCCAATTCTCAGCCCTACAATCTTCAATCAATGTCTAATAATATTTAATATCGAAGCTTGTGAAACTTCCCCTGCATATGGTTTTTTACATTTTTTAAATATTTAAGAAATATATTTTAATAAATGTAAATATTTACAGCAATATTTCAGTCACTTACCCAAAACATGAGCCTGTGGCTACAGCCACTGCACTACCTCCGCTACTTCCTCCAGAAATATAAAAATTTTCATTATTAAATTTCCAAATATTCTTTGTAGGTCCATATATTGAATCTGTTGTGGCGGAGCCCATAGCAAATTGATCCAAGTTAGTTTTTCCTATTAAAATTGCTCCTGCATCTAAGAGTCTTTGGTACACTGTAGCATTGTAGACGGGAGTAAAATTTTCTAACATTTTTGAAGCACATGTTGTTTTAATATTTTCAGTACAAAAATTGTCTTTTATCGCTATTAAAACACCGTCTAAATCAGAAAGGGGCTTCTTGTTTGCAAACCTTTTTTCAGATTCTTTAGCTTGGAGCTCAGCTTTCTTTGAGACCACTGTTATATATGCATTATAATGATTATCCTCTGCTATTTTTTGTAAAGATAAGTTAACTAATTCAGTAGGTTTTGTAATTCCTTCAAATAGTAAACGAGATATCTAAAAAAAATATTGTTAATGTTAACTCAAAAAATAAATATGTTAACTTACAGTTTTAATATTTGTATGTAATAATTTATCCATCATAAAGTATTCAATATCTTCATTGTTTTGATGGCCTGAATTTTGAAATTTTAACCTCACTCTTTTTGCTGTTAATTTATGTTGGCTATCATTCTTGTCATTCAAGTGTATTGGATGGATCTCAGAGGAAAGAACGTGTTTGAGAAGGGACTTGATTAGGAAATGTAGAATTCGATAGATGGCGCTGTCAAATATCAATCAAAGCAGCAACGTCTGTAAACAAACATGATTATTTTGCTTTCTAACTCTATATATTTATTTGTGTTTCAAGCTCTTTCTTGGGAGGTGTTTTTAAAGCGTCGGTTTGTTTTTGTTTTTTATAAATACACTCCTATCAATTGAGGGAAATTTATGAAAACATAAATTAGGATTGTTCCTTTTCGTCTATTGCAATTAAATTGGCAACATTTTTGATCGTGAAGAGCCATGATCAATGGTCTATTGACATAATAACAGGTTAATTAAAAAATAGTAAAGGTAAAGTAAGCACAAACACATTTACACAATGAAAACACTCCATCATAATAAATAACGCAACTATGATTTGTTTATTGTTTGTTTTATTACTTTCAAAAGGTAATTTTATATTTTCCAAAGAAAAATTACTTTTTAAAAAGAAAACATTTATTTTTTATTACAGCTGCTTAGTCTTAGAGCTTAACAAAGAATGATCTATTTAAGAAATAAATGTCATTGTGGATGTAAAACAATTGTTAACATTTTCTGCAATCTTGTAATGTTTGTTGATAAAGGGTCCCAAGTAACTCCTCCATCCTCCAGGTCAGAGATCTTAGAAGTAAAAAAGCCTAATGCTAAAGTAAATATAATTTCTGATGTCAAAATTTATCCTCCCATACGATTTGTAAAGGCTGTGACCTACCTGACAAAATTAAATATTATTTTAGATGTTTATAAAACAAACTCGATTTCTAGACATTACATACACCTCGAGACACCATAACCATAAAAATTCATTTTAGTTTCATACAAAATTCTTTTCCAGACATAATATAAAATTGCCACAAATTTTTATTAGAGAAAATAAATGAGTCTAGGGATACTATGAAAACAATCGGCTGTAATTAAAATCAGTATATAAGGCAGAGTTGAAAGGAGCTCAAGACAGTTCAGTTTCAAACTGCGAAGAAACCATATCACTAGTATATACCAACAACGCTCCAGCCGTCCCGACGTTCTGACAACGTTTGAAAACATCCGCCTTCTATAAGACCGACGCCCATCGTTCTGACGCAGTTTTTTCTTTTAAATTTCGACGCCCTTTATTCAGATGACGTCTACATTAGATTATGACACCCGTGGATATGTCGGAATCACTAACTGAAGACATACTAGCGATGGTCTGTATATCCGATGGTAGGCTAGTAATTTACGGTGAATGAATAAGCCAAAGTGATTGACTGAACAATTTGTAATGAGATTCACAATGTAACAATAGAAATTACATGTAGAAAAACGCTGGGATTTTTCGCTTGCGTCCAGCACGTTGGATGAGCCGCAGGATGCATTTGCCTTTAAATTGTACCAGCATAAAACATACTACGAATTTGGTGTCAGTTTACCCTCGATCTACAGTAAATTAACAGCTGATTTGGGGTGAACGACATGACGATCGTCTAAATTCTGCCTTCACTTATTTGTGTAAATAAGGTGGATGTCACTACAGGGTTAGACTCTCTTTACTCTCTAAATCTGCGCCATTAGGTAACTGTAGACATGAGGGGTAGTTCGCTAGTAGTGATTTGGCCCTACCTTAATAAGATTACCTATAACTATTTCCCTGTCTAGGTGAGCCTGAACATAATGGTTACTCGTCGGTATTGATCAGGCTGTATCTCAGTCAGGGCACCTATAAAATATCTCTGGTAGTTTATAAGAGAGCTCCAGCCTGAGTATATCGGCTGTATATCAAAGTATATACATTTGAAATTGTACATATTTGATGGCAGATGGCCTGTTGCCGATTTTGTTGGGTGGGACACCTAAGAGCTCCTAGTGAGACATTCAAATTTTCCATTTTTGTTCTCTTTAAACAAATTCAGTCAAATGGCTTCTTGTGTTTGATTTCTTTCACTAATTTGCATCAAACTTCGTAAACTGATTTTGGGTAATTTTATAAGGGGGTTAATTATATAACATGGGGCATATACTTAGAAAGAAAACTTATAACTAGACGATCACTGCCGGAGGAGAAAGGCCAATAAAGATAAGTATTGAAATATCGGGGGGAAGAGGGATGGGTATAATTATTGAAGTTTCTTTTTAAAATAACTAGTACCCACGGGTTGGTAGCAAGCCAGAGTCAAAACTAAACTGATATAGAAACCGTTCACACAGATCTCTTGAAGATCCTATACTATCAATACCAATAACCGAAAAAAAATAGGGAATACCATATCGTAAAATTTATTAAAAACTATATAGACCCCAAACATAAATATGCTCTATATTTCCAAAGCCCTACGTTATCACGAATGTTTGTTGTAACTGTTCAAAAAATATTTAAAAATTCAGCTTTGCGATTTGTTCACTGTACAAAAGTACTTACTGATATTCAATTAACAGACGAACAAAACTAAAAGAATATTAATTGCCGGGGAAGATTGGTTAGGAGGTTTCCTTAAACGTGATCTTTCTTTATCAATCCGATCACCTCAAGTAACAAGTCTATCCAGGTCTACATCATTTAATAAAAACAATGTTAATTTTATCTTACAACAGTATATGTACCTAACAGAGTAACAGCCCGTCGTGTGTATAAAAACCTGGATAAAATGACATCCGGTGAGAGAAGTACATTAGTGACAGTTGCGGTAGCTATCTCAGCTCTTGGAAACATGGTTCCTCCGTTTTTTGTTTTTCCACGGGTCCATACTATCAGGTTGGATGAAAGAGGAAAACTTTATAAAGTACTCCAAACATTTCGTAAAACATGTTATACCCAGTAAAGAAAGACCTGTTGTCTTGCTCTTGGATAACCACAACTCTCATTTATCGATCGAAGTACTGGATTATTTCAAAGTTAATGAGGTGACAGTTGTGTTTTTCCCTGTACACTGTCATAAGTTACAACCCTTTGACAGATCTGTTTACAGGCCTATTATTATATTATTAAGTAATATAAAAGAGCAAGTGACAACTGGCTGGTTAGTAATCCTGGAAAGACTTACAATTTATGATATACCGTACCTATTGTAGATGAAGTTTCATTATCAGCCTCCTGCATAGAGACATATATCTTGCAACAACAAAGCAAACGGCTTCTAAATAAATCAGTAATTCTTTAATTCGATTTTTTAATATTTTAATTAAGTTTGAGTTTCTGATACGCAGAGGTAATTTATTAAAAAAATTTATTGCCATGTATTAAGGGGATCTTTCGGTGACTGTTAGTCTGTGATGCGGATAATATAATTCATGTTTTCTTGTGGTTTAGTTGTGTGACATTACAGTGTTAGTAAAACTGACATCTTTGTTTTTATAAAAATATCTTAAACACTCAAAAATATATATACCATACATGGTTAAAATTTTATTGGATGTAAATATCGTTTTTTCTACAAGAGTCTTTGTATTTAATGTAATTTATTATTCTAATCTTATCTATATATTTACTATAAGTTCTTAACCTGTACGTTATGCTACTCAGTTTCTTTGAAGTGACGTCTATATCATGCGACCATTTTAGAACATCTATGACTACTCCTAAAATTTTGTATTATCTGTCAACTGAAAAGAAAATTTTGATATAATAATGTTACGTATTCTCCATTCTTCATTCCTATTCGCTCATCTTTTTTTTGTGTTTTTTTTCTTCTCTCCATAGTGTTAGATAATGACTTTATTATAGTTTTTGAACAATAAATGAATTAAAAAGTTGTTGGCTTCCAACTACTATAATAAAATTTAAAATTTTAAAACATCTTTAAATGTATATAGTAAATTTTTTTTTCAAAGAATACCCGAATAAACTGTTTATAAACGCTACGAGGGCATGAAAAAAAATATTGAAACGGAAATACACCATTTTCTTGTTATATTTTACTCTAATCAAAAAGTTTGTAGATATTTTTGAATTATATGTGTTAGTAGAAATATAAAAATACAGGTTTAATCAAGGGATAACAAACTTTTTGAATAGAGTAAAAAATAAAAATTAAATAATGTATTTCCGTTTCAATAATTTTTTTCCTACCCTCTTACTTTGTCAATAAATTTCTTTTGTATTTTTTGAAAATATTAGGTCATAATTTAGTACAATTAAATATAAAATAAAACAGGTTAATTTTTGTTCACCCTTCGTAGTACACGTGCATAGGGTAATACGAATTTCGAGTCGCTCGGCTGGCGCGCCGTTGCCACATGTACGTATGGTAGTTTCGAGCCAGGAGCCACCTTCGCACCGATATAAAACTGGTTGTTTAAATTAAGGAGCAGTAACTATTATTTATGACGTTTAGAATGAATCCGAATGAATAAATTCATGAAGTAAAATAGCCTGGTGGTAGCCGGAACAGGCAAAAATCTAAGAAGAAAATGAATATATAACATCAAGAAAATAAATTGAAAAATGGTCAATCCCTATTAGTATTATTATTATAATTAATAGTAATGAATCCAAAAACAAATATTAACCAAGAACTTGTTAGTTTAAAAAATGTTTTTATTGAAGTGAAAAAAAACGAGAATAAATATATTTTTAAATATAAACCTAAATAGATAGGGTTCCCATTTTTTGTGTTGAGCATGTCTTTAAAGTCAGCAACACAACATACAGGACAAATGTATAATAAGTTGACTAAGAATTGTTCAATAATTTTAATCATCGCCCCTTCTATCAAATACAAATAAATTAATTTGAAAACGATTATCATTTCTTTGAGTAGGCTGTTATTGTTTTTATTTCTCATAGTAACTAGACGACAGTGTCATTGGTTTGCATAAATATACAAAAAGAAAAATAGTAAATAAAATATATGATGTGTTTCATTCTTATGAATAAATCCGAACGAGCACAGACGATCGCAAATGAGTACAAAATTGGCCATAACATTAGTTTAGAAGCAATCTGTGCATGTTTGGCATTTATTCTCGCCTGGCAGTCAAAGAAAGGAGATTTTGAATGTGCGCGCCTAAAAGGTTATTGCCTCCATAGGAGTTTGCGCATAAAAGAAATTTAACACTTAGACGGAAAACGTTGCTTGTTGCTTTCTCGAGCATCGACAATCTCCTCGTCTAGAAACGGCTAAGTTATAACTTACAAGTACATATTGTGTCGGAATGGAAATCGAAAACTCTGTAACTGACTCAGATACAAGTCCGGTAAGTCTATATTTAAGTTATTTTTTTCATTTTACACAACTTCACTTTTATGAAATATTTATTTTCCGTCAATTAACATCACTTTACTGTTGGCTTGGCAGCGTGAGCGAAAATTTTCTAAGTCCGAAAATGGCGTCCAGAAACTAAGTCCCACGTATCGAGTTGAAGCAAAATGTGTTACAAAATTAAAATATTTTCCCCCTAAATTTGATAAAAAAAAAATCATAAAATTTATTAGATTATAATTTTTTTTACATTTCATTTTTAGTGTAGGTATTTATTAAATAATTTTATCGGTATATAGGCAAACAAAGGGCAAAACGGCAATTCAAGTCAAGTAAATGGCCTGAACGGGTACTCTGACAGACATAAAAGCCACAAGTCCGAACACAAAGACAAACATCGGGATAGAGATAGGGACAGGGAAAAAGATAAAGAAAAAAACCGAAGCAAAGACCACAAGAGCTCAAGCCGGGACAAAGAGAAAGATAGACATCACAGCAGCTCTAAGGATAAAGACCGTCATATCAGCTCCCACAAGTCTTCAAGCAAAGATAAAGAACGTGGACACAGGGATAAGGAAAGAAGTGACAAGGATCGTGAAAGAGACAAGCACCGAGATAAGGATAAAGACCGCCATAGAGACGACAAGAAATCTAAAGACAAAGATAAGGACAGGGAGCATAAAAGCTCCCATGATAAAGAAAAAGACCACAAAAGCAGTTCTAGGGATAAAGAAAAAAGGGATAAGGACCGTGATAGACACAAACACCGAGACAAGGAGAAAGATCGTCATAGTAGCTCTAAAGATAAATACAGAGATAAAGAAAAAGATAAACATCATTCCAGTTCTAAAGATAAGGATAAAGATAGGAAAGATAAAGAAAGAAGGTCTGAAAAAGATAAATCTTCAGGTTAGTGCAATTTCTGATTTTTTTTTTAATATTTAACTTATTTTTATTCATATAAATAAATCATTTTTTTAAACAAATATTTTGTTTCACAGCGTAGATCGCTACCCTTATAGATATAATTTTGACATTTCTCTAAAATTCATTTATATTTAAAGGGCTTGTTGTTTGTTCTCACTTCATTTTTATCCTAAAAAACACTTTTCAAAAATTTCAAAAATAAAAGTCGAAAATTAGAAAATATATTTTCTCACAATCCTTTATTAAGATTTCATTATCAGTAGTCTCGGAGTCTATCAAATTTACACTATGTTTTCAAGTAATGGGTGTAAAAACGTGAAAAAAGGTCCGTATTCATCACAAAAATTTTATGAAATATAAAACTACTACATGCAAATTATAAGGAATATGAGTTGTCCAACAATTTTAACAACACTATTATTAAATACTTTTTCATAAAATTAACTATGATCTAACAAAAATAGAAACAATTTAAAACATATAATATTTTGAGAAAAACTGATTGTCCATGTTATGATTTCATAATAAGGCTATTGCTTCAGATCTTATACATACAAATAGTATATATTCTTTTTATATCTATAAAAGCATATAGATGGGTAAAATTTTAGTTATTTATTTACTTATTAATAATGATTGCTCTTTATTAAATATTAAATACTAGATGAAACAATTTGCATCTAAAATTATCTATATTTCTAATAAAAACCTTTTCAGGTGTTGTCTCCCGTTTTTTCTTATTACCATTTTTTTTACTCTAGCTCCATCCCGTGTTTATATTGATATTCCTTTCCTTTTTTTTAACGAAAACAGTATATCTATCTTCATATTTTCAACGCACGATTTTTAAGTGAAAATATTTACGATGCTTAATGAATCACCCTTTATATTATAATTTAACAAAAGGGGTCGAAATTGACCACCATCACTGCCTATAATAACTTGTATTTTTTGCAGTCTAGGTAAATCTTATTTGAAAAACTAGTGACTTGTGTTAAAAAAATAATGAACGAGTTTTTTTTTATTTCTGTCATTTTCTCTTGACAATAAGGACACAACTAAACAATAAATCTATTGATGTTCTTTGCTTTTTGAAGTTTATAAAAAACCATGTATGTCACATCTACAGAGTGAGAGCCACACTCAACGGGGCGGAGACTAGTGAGGAAACCGCAAAATATATTAAAAATTCCTTCGGTGGGTGTATGTAGGTCTGTGGCAGCTACAATTTAAAATTAGTTAAACATATACAGGATGTCCCAAATTAGGACAGCAATTATAAAGTTTGTTTTATGGCGCACCCTGTATTTTACTGTAGTTTTGAAGTCCACTATAAAAACTAATGTCGGTTTATTAAAGGTTACCTTTACCTATTTTTGATAGTTTTCGTTTTATTTGACTTTTTCAAAATGTATATTCTGGATAAAAATTAAATTAATTTATTAAAAATATTAATGTATTTTTGTATGTTAATTTTGAATTATTTCGGCTTTACTTCTAAACAAATAAAATTTTAAATTAATGTACAGGGTGTTCATAATTGGGAATCTCAATATGGTATATATAGGAAAAAATTTCCTTTTAAACGATATAAGGTCTTTTCACCAATATCTACTAATTTCGGACTTTGGATAAGTTTACCTACATCAATAAACATTGTTGATTTCATAGCGCATTATTTATTGGGTAAACCATGGAATAGACAAAACTACTTTTTTTTATTCTGAGAATTGTCATTTAAATTATGATTTTTTTTAAGAAATACTCCTTAGTGTATTTAGTTATAATGGTCAATGGTGAGCAATGAGCAATTTGATTTTGACTTAAACTAACTATGGCTTCAAATAAATCTAAGGTATACTAATTAGTGTTCCTCAGGTTGTTTTGATACTTAAAATACACTAATCTTGACGTGTATACTTCACAAGCTCTGCTTTTAACTTGTCACCAAACTAACTCAAAAAGCTTCCTCCTCTTAACCCTTCTTTCTAATCCAGTTTTGTCAAAGAGGTGGATGACCTCAACATTCACGTGACGATGAAGTTGATCTTCATGACAACTAGCAAATTTTTTGATGGTCTAGTCAATAGAATTGCATTGTTTGGTACATTTCCAAAGTTGAAGCCATTAATTGAAAATCATGAATATTCTTTCATGTTAATAATCTAAATGACTAAATGATATTGATATAGGCAAACGTATACTAGTTTAAAATAAAATTATTTTTTCTCATATTTACACCAATAAAATACAGGGTGTTCTATTTAATTTAACGTTGTAATTAAACAAAATATTCCACTATTTTAAGACTTCCAATTACAACAAACACCTTATTACTTTAAAATTTTATTTATTTGGAAATAAAGCTCCAACAATTTTAAATTAACATACAAAAATCCGTTGATTAGTGGTTAAGAAATCAATTATAATTTATTTATTTCCAGAATACTACATTTTGAAAAAATCCAAATAAAACAATAACTATCAAGAATAGATATAAGAAACCCTTAATAAACCGACATTAGTTTTTTCAGTAGACTTCAAAATTATGGTAAAATACAGGATGTTCTATTAAAAAACTAACATTATATTGCTGTACTAATTTGGGACATCCTGTATATGTTTAACTAATTTTAAATTGTAGCTGCAAAAGACCTACATACACTCACTGAAGGAATTTTTAATATCTTGGGCCGTTTATCCACTAGGCTCCATCGCAACTTCTATTTTAAGGTGTAAATATGTCTTGGTTTTTATAAGTTTGGTTCGTCATGGAAATATGAAGCTCTTTGTATATGTGAAATTAATTTTAAAATGTAAAACTTATGACTGCCTACTTTTTAAAATGTTTTCGAACTTTTCTTAAGCGGAACCCTTAATATAGTTTTTGTACTTCCATTTTGAAAGCCCTACTGCAATACCCACTCGCTTACACTTATGATCTTTCATAATGATTACAACAAAAATAGGAAGCATTATTTCAGTGCTAAAAAAATGACATATCTTTGTTGCAATTAGAGAGTAATGGTTAATTTTTGAAATACTAATTGGAGATTAGTATAATTGTGTTTATTATGTCCAAAACAAATACAACTGTATAAAAAAAAATTTGAAAATTCTTTTATGTCTTCAATCTGTTTGTGTAATTTCGATCCTTTGTTGTTTTACCGAGAAAAATTAAAAATGAGTGCAGAAGAAGCTGCTCAAGCTATTACTTTACATAATGATGGTTACAATATTCGTTAAATCGCATTTTTCATTGGTACGTCTCGAAGTACTATTCGATGCAATACAGAAATTTAGAGAGACTGGTTCTAATTAAGAAGGCTTAGGCAATGTAGACCAAGAGCCACAAATGCAGTTGAAGATATATTTCTTTATCTTCAAGTTATTCAAGAGCGGAAAGTGCCCACTTACAACGTTGGTTAACCACATACCCGCGGTAGGCACTTTATTGGAGAGAGGTCATTGACAAGAGCTATTGAAACTTGTTCAAGGACATGCCAATTGGGATATGGATGGTTGGCGATGTGTTCTCTTCACAGATGAATCTAGTCTCACAAGATAGTCACTGGATGATCGTAAAAAAAATTAGAGAAGACCAGGCGAGGTTTCTCAATTCTACTTTTCAACTAAGTTACAATTCGATGGTAGAGGCATGATGATATGGCGGCATTTCTTTAAAAGAATGAACTGACTCAGTGGCGTTGAGGAAAAGTAATTTTCCCTGATAGATGTCTAAAGAAGTGTCTAAAAATGTGACATTTTATTTCGTGATTCTTATTTTAATGATTTGTAATTAAAATCTGAATTTACTTTTTCCTTCTGAAAAACATGGTGTGATATAATATTGTAATGTAATATTTTGGTTATGTAATTTTTGTACCAAGTAGTAGTTGAATTTTGTTTACAAGATTAAGTTGTTGATTAGATTGTCAAAGCTGTCAGACAGGAAATGTAAGATAAAAAGATTAAAAAAAAATTATTATAACAATTTATATGTATATAGAGTTGGTTGGGGTCTTAAAACTGAGTTAAGTAGTCTTTTAACTAGTTCAAAAATATATAAAAAGTTTAAAAAAAAGGACTGCTGGGATTGTTTTTATTTGCTATTATGATATATCCGAAAACATGGCTCCATGCACAATTCAGGTAAATCAGGACATGTATTGCAGAAAAGGGTTAGTTTTTTTCAATGAACTTTTATTAAATTTTCAATCCGAAAAGAAAGATTATATTTTATTTAATGATTTATCGATCAGCCTCTTGCCTTAATATAATATGTTCAGAATAATTTAACTCTGTAGATATTTTCAAATAATTTTAAAATCTATTGACTCCACTTTCCTATTATTTGTGCTGCATCTGAAAATATGTGATTTTTTTCAGAAGAGAATCGTAAAATAAAAGTAGAAGCAGAAGAGATTAAAGTCAAAAATGAGGTAGAAAAAGAAGATACCTATAAGGAAGACGCTAATCTTAGCACAGACGATGACGAGGATAAACTTGTTATTAAGGTAGGATTGAAGACAGATTTCAAAAAAATTACTAAGATCTAATTTGTTAAAACTTCTCTTACATTGGATCAGTTTTCTACATATTGAATCTTGAATATTTTGGTTACTACATTTACCCTTCCTTGTTTTTCAAAATTAACCAAACGCTATATTCTATTAATGATCGCTTTGTATATAATTACAAAATTCAAAATCAACTTTTTATATATAGGATGAACCCAGTAGCCAGGACGAAGCGGATGAGCCTTATACTAGAAAGGACGTTTCAGCCTCAAGTAGTTGTGATTACAATATGTCCCAGTTCAATAATGATGAATCTGCTTTCTCTGAAGGCGAAGAGAACCAATCTCAAGATATAAAACGCGAAATCACAGAGGATGAAAGTGATGAAGATATTCCTCTGGTAAGTAAAAAAATAGATTACATGAGATACTTTTATAAAAATATATCTACTTAGAGTAATAATCAAATCGAAACAAAGCCGGTTTAATCCCACATCAAATATTTTCTCAACAAATACGCTGATTCATTAATATTAATACATATATACGGAAATTTATGAGTTAATGCTAGTTGTCATCCGGCATTTGTCTTGAGGTGGTTGAAACAGGTCTGTGAAAGCTTGCGAGATGTACGATATGTTAGAAATCGGATACAAATGTCAGATATTGACAGTTCGCATTTTAAGGTTATCAGGTGACGGGACAAACATCAAATGTCACCAGTCAACTGTTAATTGCCATCTGACATTTGAAAATGTCATTTGGACAAATTTGACATTTGTATTTAATTTCCAATAAACAAATGTGACCAAGATCCACACAAAATGCTTTTGAAATGCAGAATGTTAAAATTAAAAAATAAAATTTTTGCAAAAGTAACGCATCAATTTTTTTTATTTAGTCTACTAGAATAAGTAGTGGCACCAAAAGAAAATTCAAAGACGAGGATGATGATGATCTTCCACTTTCCGCTAGAAAGAAGCCTAAATTAGAAAAAAAAATCAAAGAAGAAAAATCCAAAAAGAAGAAAAAAAAGAGAACTTTAGACGATGACGAAGAAGAGGAAGAAGAAGAAGATTACAAACCTGAAAAGAAAGCTAAAGTGAAAAAAGAAAAAAAAGTGAAGGAAGTTGTCTCTGAAGAAAGTCCCAGAAAAGGAAAAAAGAAAAAAGAAGAGGAACAAGTCGAAGTTTGGAAATGGTAAGTAAAAAAAAACATATTTTTTAGGTGACTAGTTGGTTCTAGCGTTCCTTACTTTATATATACATATCTATATCTATTCTAAAAAATATTTGATACAGAGTGATCAAAAATTTGAAATCCCATCTGGTATTTTATCACTCTGTATCAAATATTTTTTTATGTCGATAGTATAGAACTTCAAAAGTTAGGGACATGTAAGCCGTTTTTATTGATTTTCAACGGTTTGGCTGCTACAGACATCTAAATTAAAAAAAATGTGATTTTCAGATGGATGTAGAACCTTTATTAAACATAATAGACATGAAGTGTGATACATTGTTGAAATCAGCTCGGCAAGATGTTTATAAAAATGTAAAACGTATAGGGTATTCCATTTAAAAAAACAACTTTGGTTCGTATTTTAAAATATAGAACATCCTATGTAACTCAAAATAATTTTAAATTGTGTATCTTAAACCTCTCTACCACTTCCATTTACAAAATTTTTGATATTAATAATAACAAGAGAGTTATTGCACTTCGTCGCAAGATTGGTACACCTTGTATATACATATTTGCATATATACATATATTAGATCTAACAGTTGATAAATGACATGGCAATTAGTTCCATAGTTGGGAAATGCTTCTGTTAAAAGATGTACATTTTACGAATCATGTCGGTGTATTTCGACATTTAGCGTCTAACCAAGTCCTCTTGGCTTCGCTCTGCATTAAGATTAAGTATCGCACTTGTTTGCACTTGGAATTTATAAAATGTTAGAAAACAAATAAACTCATTGATATTGTACGACATATTATGCAAGATTTGGAGAAGTTAAATTGATTTTTCTTAAAAACTCTAAAATTTTAGAAATAAGTTTGAGAAGACTGATAGGCTACAGCTCAGTATAACAATCTAGGTTGCATTTTTAAGGATGGGAATAACTACATCAGCATTAGATTCGATATTGTCAATAATTTTATAAAGCGTATTTATAGGTATAGTTTTGAAGTAAAACCTAATATTTTCGTTGTAATTCTTGGTTCTATAGAACCAAATTAAGTCAAAACATTTATTGTTATTCTTTTGAAATATATTTATTGATTTCAAGTTTTTTAGTGAAGATGGAATATCAGTTTTACTGAAGCAAGGGCGAGATTATGGAACCTCTTGTCATTATTCCAATTTTCAGTAGTTTTATCATATTTGTATTTTTTAAGAGCCTTATCTGCGTTCTTTAAAAATGAGTTGTAGAATTGGGTTTAAACATGATACTTTAGATTTGCTAATTCGGGCAATACTAAAAGGTCAATGTTACTCTAATATAGTATATTTTCCCAATAAGCGTTTTGCAAAAGTTATGCATGCTTGAATTTTTGGTAATCCTTAAAGTTATAATTTTTGTTTATATGTATTACAGTTGCAATTAAGGTTAACCAACTGGTGTTTTGTAAAATGACTTACGTTTATAGTACTACCAATGACTTGAACATAAATTGGGTATGTTTACCGGTAGGATATTATCTAAGGCTGTATGTCATTATTTAACTTTTTATTAGGTGCTCTACACAATACGACAACACAAAAAGAGTACCATTTTCTATTTTAAAGGTGTCCTTTGCATAATTAGATAGGATTATATGAAAATATTACAAAAGTTTTGAAAATCGTGGAATTTTAAGATAGGTATATTTTATCGTTTACATTTATAATGGATAGATTCCACAAAGTAGGGGAGGAAACAATCATTATGACATTAGTTTCTGTTTAAAAAAACGACATTTGTTTAATTTTTTTGTCATGACCAAAATTGATATTGAAACACTTATTACGTTAATACAAGAGCAACCTATTTTATGAGACAGGCCCAGGAAGCATATAATGATGTAATCCAAACAAGGAATTTCCGAAACCCAAGTTTTCACAAAGTTGTACAATCTACTTCTTTTTTTCTTTGAACGTTTGTGAAATACTAAAAACGCTAATAATTTTGTACAATTCATTTCGACCTATCACAAAGCATGGCCAGAAAAAATTATTTCACCTACTGCTGGTTGCTGACGGGTGTATCTAACAGAAATGGGAATAAATACTTGAAAGCAGCCCAATCGTGTCGGTGCCAGCAAAATGTCGTTTAACTGACATGTTGGATATATGTCGAAGGAATCTTACTTCAGCCTTTGCTAGGGGATAGTCGGGTTACTTCGATTCAAGGACGACAGTTGGGCGTCGTTTGCACGACCATAACATTCGTCGGGCCAATATGAATTACTTCATATCATTTTCGTTCAAACAGTCGGGTAAGGCTCGATTTTCACTATACGTACTGGCAACTGTGCAACACGGACATATTCAATTCACACTATGCATACCGTCACCTTTCCGGAAACAGCAACTAAGCAACTAACTGCATCTCAAATTTCTCTACTGGCATCGGCAAATTTATCGTTGTTTTGTATCGTGTATTTTGTGAAAAATGCCGCAATTGACCATTGACGAGATCTCGATGATTGCGATTATTTTACATGTGGAGGAAGAACAAATAAAAGCAAAAAACACGAGAAATGTCTGTATGCATTACATATTTAAAACAAGACAAGATAAAGACCAATTCTACACATTAGTTCGTAGCAGAAAGTAAATTTGATTCTACCCAATTTTCCTCCAAAGTTTCTCCTTATACAAATACAATATTTCGTGGACGTATTGTATAAATCTAGATAATTGCGCTTTTCCTCTGTTAAAAGTTCATTTTTATCCATATCGAAAACACTCATGTTTACAACAATAGTTTAGTATATTATGTTATAATATTTAAAGAATATGATTTTATAATAGAATTATTCCTAGATATTCCATTAGTTGCAAAAAAATCAAGAAGTTCAGGAAGTTTTCTTGGCTTGATGGGCAAGTATATGAGTACTCCATTGCTAAGGAAGTCATTTTTTTCAATCCTAGCACGTAATAAGTTTCGACCGTTTGTGGTTATAAGCCTTCATCCTCAATGAATGTGTTTTGCATTCCAATTACCTCCTATTAAAAATCTGTTACCAAGACTCTTTATATTCTTCAATGGATATTGTACGCCAAGGGGGACGTATACAGCACTAACCTTGAAATGCCATGTTTCGGCTTTCACTTCAAGGATTTTTGCTTGAATTTTGATTGTTTGATATTTTATCAGTTCATGGTGTTAGATGATATTTCTAATAATTATAACAGTGCCTCCATGATCGGTGCCATCAGGGCGAAGAGAGTGGTAGACGGAATAATATGGTATGCTGAACACTATTTATATCAGTAAAATGATTTTCTGAGATAAGCATAAAGTCGAATTTATTAAAATTTAGATAGGTTTTCAATTCCTTCTTATGATTAAGTAACCTATTGGCATTCCATGTTGCAATCGTCAGTATGTTTATGACTTTATTTTTCCAATGATTGACATATTTTTAAATTCATTTATAAATACTGTTAGAGGGTTTTCTATATTTGTTGATTGGTTTGACTGGCCGTTATTTGTTGTTGCGCGTTTGTTTGCTGTCTATTTTATGGATATGCAATTGTATGTGGATTTATATTTTCCTATGTGTATTCATTTGGGATATTTACTTAACAATAGGGTCAGACTTGTCGATTTATTGAGGCTGCTAGTTATCTGCACACACTAATTAGTTTACAGGATGTGTTAGTTACATAACACGTATTTAGCGGTTAGATTCCTTGGTTTTTTGCAAACATCTGTATCATGCTGTCCACCACACTTCACGCAGTTGAATGGTTTTGGAATGTCTATTTGCCTCTCATTCACTGAATTATTTTATTCTTTTTTGGAAGAACTTCAGCTGTTAGTTTTGTTACACACAAATTTTTGGTTAAACATTTCTTTGTTGTTTGTCTGCGCTTCCAGATCTACCAAAAAATAACGATAATTGCTCTTTTGTTGATCTGTGTTTCACGTTCATTATTTTCGCACTATGTTCTATTTTTATACCTTGAGTTGGCATTGAATGACGGATATGTCGTATTACGACTCTATACTCACGATCTTCTTTGATTTGATAGGTGTGACGTATTATATTTTCTTCTTTCAAATGTCTTACTGTCTTCCTGTATGTGTCTACTGAGTCTGCGTTAATTTTGACAGTTTCATTCTGGAGAACTTGGCTATAAAGTATTGCTTCTTCTGCTACATCAATAAGGCTTTTAATCATTCCTTTAAAATTCTTAAACCCGTATATAAATATTGTGGGTGGTCGTGAGATTTTTTGCTGTCCGTTGTTTTTTTCTGTTGTAGTTGTTTCTTTTTCTTTTATATTACGTAGCAAGGTGTATAGGTTCTGTATTTTTGTAGGTGGTGTGGTGGAAGTTTCGGGGTCATTCTACTTTCTGGGTCGTGAATCAATTTTTGTTTTCAAAAAACTTGCCATATATTTTTGTATCCAGATACATCTCACTCTGGTTCATTTTTTTCATCGCTGGAGAACATTTCAATATCGTTTGTCGTTTTTGCAGAATAGGAAGTTGGTGTTTAAGGCTTGCTTGGAAGATATAGGTAGATTAAAGTTTTGATGAATTGTTGGTTGTATAGGCATTGCCATTTTTTGAGGCTAATAAGACATTTGATATTGTTGAAGATTAGGTATTAAAATTCCTGTAGGCTGTTATTGAAAATATCGTTGGATTTCAGGGTTTGAAAGCGGAAATACAGAAGATGGGTTTTGTTGGAAATTTCTCTCAAAAATAGTTTGAGACCAACTACTCATCTAATGAATATTCCAGGTAGCCATCAGAAATGGGAAGTCTGGACATCAATGGTATTGTGGAATTTCGTTAAAGACTTTCGTTTTGTTTCGTTTTAACTTTATCGTTAAGCGATTGATAGTAGGAGCAAATTATATACACGTCCTCACGCTACCGAGTTGAAAGGAACATTATTAAAGAATTCGAGACTGAAAACTTGAAATTTTTTACGTTTCATTTTTACTAAAATGAAACAAATGTGATTGACTTCCTGACTTTTTCTTTTAACTCTTCACTTGATATTGATATTCAATGTAATTGAAAAGATGTGAAAATTGGTTGTTTTTAGTGACACTAGTATACACGATTGCAGAATTGATTACTTTTACCTTGCACAGATATAAGTATAAACAAATTTGTAAATTGCGATTTCATAATAAGTTATTAGTGAAGATAGAAAATTGTAAAATTATAATTCACTGATTCAGAACTATTGGATTTTCATACGAGCTCACGACACAGATGCGCAAACAACAAAAATACGTACAGACGGTGTAATACCGGAGTCAACAACATCGCCATTTGAATTGTCATCTAGTATCAATCGGACCAAATTTGTTTTTGAACGTTTTGGGTAACTCGCTTAATTAGTGTTGTAATTGTCTGCTATTATAGTTAATAACGCAACTTTTGCACATTATTGTTTAAATTGTAAAATATAGCAACGCGCTACTCTTAACGTAGATCACAATCACAGAAATGGAGTAATCTTAACTAAACTGATTTTACTATTTCTACAGCGGATGGCCTTCTTTAATTGGCGTACATTGTTGCTGTTCAGCAGCTAATAGCAAAGTCCATCTAGTTACTCATTTTATTTATAAATCTGATAAGTAATAATCAGTTTGGCAATCATGTAAGAGAAGATTTCACTTGGGAATGATTCCAGATTTATCTCCTGTAATTCTCGCACTCCGTCTTATCTTCGTCAGCAAACAAAGACAGAAAATAGACAAAATTGTCAGAGGTTGTTCGAAAAGAAAGGTAGGAAAAGTCGATGTATATGCAAGATTGCAATATTCGGCTCTTATCTGTAATGCGGATCAAAATCCAAAATTAATATAAAATTTTGGATTGATTTTCTATTTTTTTAATTTTTTGCCAAATCAAGGTTCTAAAATATGTGTTCTTAAATAAAAAAAAAAAAATTTCCGGGTTTTTTCAAAAAAACTGTGCATTAAGGGGTTTATTGAATACCCTGCTTCCTAAAAATTTTCTGTCAATAGGTTGCCTCTTGGCGGATTCGTATAGGAGTTATCGATGGGAAAACTGATAACAACAGACTGATTTTGCTCTATTTATTTATTTATTGTTATTACGATTCTTTAAGAGTTCTTTAAGTTTGTTATTCACTTTCTAAGCCAATATTAATAATTTTTCTATTATAGAATATCTTTTTTGTTTTTACGGTACGGTAACGCGTTGCAGTAATAATTCATGGTATAAATAGGCAGGATGTTTTAGAGCGCTCTGGAATGTGTATTTCTTTAAAATTATGTATGTGGGTAAGTTCCAATACAAAAAAATCGGAAAATTATTAAAAATGTTCTTTATTTATCAATTAACTTCTAAGGTAAAGTGTCAACGCCACTGGTATCATATTTGTTCGCTCTCGGCCACAAATATCCATAGCGAAGAAACGCGAAGGTACAATGTCACTAGTTAATTATTAATAACGTCGGATTTTCCCGTTCAGCCTATTAGTAGGTATCTTACGATTTTTTGTTACTTAGGAAAATAATCCCATTCTTTATTGTCCGTCCATTTTGTTTTTATTTTACTCCTGCAAATTTAGATACTGTGGAGATATGGCAACGTCCTGTAACAGGAGTAATGGCGAGTGATGTGAATCTTATTAAAATCTTAGACTAGTCTTTTATTTTGTTTATTATGTTTAAAAAATTGTGTCTAGAGTACAAAAGCTATTTAAGAAAATACTGTGTTAAATCTTTATACGTGACTGAATTTCTGGGAAATCATTTTAGTTATAAAGTGAGATTAAAACGAAATCAATGCCAAGATGTAAATAAATCTCTTAATTTATATAAGAATTCTACAAAATCAAGATATACTGCTTTAAATGAATATAAAAGAACTGCAGCTGTATTAAAAAGGTATTTATTGTGGTGTTTTCATTCAAAATTGCATTTTTTGAGGTTAAGAATGTTGGTACATGTGCACCATGGCAGGAACTATATGATACGAGGGGTAAAAGATAAATACGAGAATTTATTTAATTTTCTAACAATATTATCTAGGTTTACGGTATTTAAGGAAATTAATAGAAAAAGCGTGATAAATGATGAAAACAAAAATTGATAAAGGAAATCTTCATCAATAGGTTATATTTCAAAAACTCCCATAATTACAATCGGTAACTAAACCAAAATTTTAAAATCGCTATTAGGTTTACTAAATTCTAGAATTATAATTTTTTTACTTGCTCCTGTGTCTTAGGTCTTTTATTTTATAGTACATTTTTTGAAAGGACCTAAGAATCAAATATACTAAAAAGACAAAAATTTGTTTAAGTTAGGCCATAATAATCTATTTTTTTTAAATTTTATTACGAAAATATTTTGTAGAAACACTTTCATTTTCTTAATACAAGAAAATATGCTTTATTTAATTATTTTTCTTCTTCCACGAAAAATTTACATTTTGTAAATATGCCGCCGTTTAAAAAAAACTTGAAACGTTTTTGGGAATAATTTAAAGAATATTTGTCAAGAGATAAAAGTAGATTTTAGTTCTTTGATTTAAAAAAAATTACAAAATAACATGAGAAGATACTTTTTTTTCTATAAAAAGACTTGTCTTGAGGACGCATCAGCGAATCAACCATACTATTTCTAAAAAAGGCACCCGATAAAGTAGTCAAATCCTGGAAATTTCTTGTTTCTTGCTTAACTACTGTAATATTCTACAAATTAATTTTTGTTTCTCTAAAATTTTAATTAATTCTTTTTCGAAAATTTTGTTTCTTTGCGTCTTTCTCTACTATCTTTTGTTTTTCTTCTCAATATCCTGAAAAATCGAAAACCGGTTTGTCTTTTTATGGTTTGTTGCAACAAAAATCTAAACACGTACAAAACCGTCAGGTTGGCATGTTCATGGGCAATTAGAGTGTTGCAAAAACTTTAAACTAAATACCCAAAATTAATTTTTTTAAAAAGATCTTCAAAAATTTCTGATGGTTTTCAAAGGGTCACATTGGTTTATGAATTTTTCTCGGAATTCTAGTCATAGTATGGGCAGTAAATACAACCAAATCTGGGAGCCATTTCCATAATAACAACATAACCAAATAAAAGTTAATTGTATTTATTTTCTGTAGTGCTATTTTTGAAATTGATTTTTTTCTGTTTTGTTATTTTTTTTTAATAATGGATGATTTTTTTGTCTGACGATTCTTTCGAATCTGATGAATTATCTTCACGTGTAGAATATATGAGGGTAAATAAAGACAATATTTAAAAGATTGTCATATTTTTTATCAATCTCTCTCATATCATAACTTGGCCAAATGACAAAGAAAGAATTGGGGATTGAAAACATTTTCCAACAAAATGGATTTCCAGGTAGTATTGGATTTATAGATGGTACCCACATTAAAATTGACAAACTCGCACAAGATTCATACATAACAGAAAAGGGTACTATTCAATTCAGGTAATAAAAAATATATAATGCCTACTAATTCAAGTTAAACATACAAAAACGTGTTTCTTATCTTTTTAAATAGGTAATTTGTATTTTATTATGCAAGCATTAACAATATTTTTTTATTTATAATTGCACATAGTATGTAATTATACCGTGAGAGTTCGTTATGTATTTGTGATATCCTGGATCAGTGCATGATTATAGAGTTTTTCGAACATCCCCATTAAGCCAAACATTAAGTGAGAAATATGGACCTACTCAATTTATCTTGGAAGATAGTGAATATCCACATTTAAATAATTGAATAGTTCCTTTCAGTAACAGAGGACTGCTAACAAGAAACCAAATAAATTACTATGCAATACTTTCAAGGAAAAGAGTCATTACAGAACAATCAATTGGTCTTCTAAAGCAAAGGTTTCGACAATTATTTCATTTGAGACTAAGAGAAATTAGGGGGACGTGGTACGTACATCTAATTCCGTTATACTACATGCCTCGGAGACAATATCAATTGGAATCAAGAAGCTTTGCAAAAACAAGTCAAAGAATATAATTTTCCAAATGAAAACCATGAAGATGAGAGGAATAGAATAGAAAAGCGTAATCGCACAGTAAACATGATTTAGAAATAAAACTTAAAAATTAAATTTGTGTTATTAAATGAAATACCAAAAAAAGTATTACAAAGCCTTTATTAGTACATTATATTAAAATATCAGCATTTTTATGAACTAAATAAAGAACCTTCAAAACTAAAATATAAAATGTGTGACATACATACAATATTAAAATATTAAAACTCATCTATTAGAAAAATTACTTTTATTAGTTAAATTCATACAACAGGTTTTTACAAAACTAAAAACATGTAATACCTTTCTAATACATAAGACACTTAAAAAATAGAAATATTTTTCACATGAAAAAACGGTATTACAAAACTTATTATTCCCCTTAATTTACTAATAGAACTCTGCGTAAACTAAGAGGAAAATAACAATATATTGGTTATATTTAAATAATATAATGTTAGGTTTGTGAAATTTGACGTTTGATTTCTTTGTTTAATATACTAGTCAGAAATGCGTTCATACAAAAATCCAACCGGCAACAAATTTACAAATAATCCACGATCAGCACATACGTACTATTCAATCGGGGATAAATTTCGGTTTCGTCAGAAACTTCTTGTTGGAACAAACCTTTAATAGACTCTTCGCCAGATTATATGTGCATGCTATTGGTCCCAAAACATCAGACAGCCCTGTTTCAGAAATCTTTTACATACCAAAGTGTGAAAATCATTGAGCAGATTATAAATATCTCTCTCATAACCTAATTAAACATAATTTTCTCACATTTTATGGTTTTATAATTAATCTATATTTTTTATTTGTATTTTATTTCTTTTTTATAGTGCAAATGGGTTAAGTGGAAGAATAATTTAGCTAAACTTCAGCCTTTTGTAAATTATTAATAGTTTAAAATAAAGACATTATTATTACTATTTAAGAAATACTATTTCGACTTTTATTTATTGTTCCTCGAAAAGCTGAAATTTAATTAATTACATGGCTAAAGAAGCTTAATTTAAGGTTTTCCCCGAAAATAGCTTATCCATTTAAACTAGAAATGTTTGGCACTCGTGTACTTTTCGACTTTTATTACTACAGACATATAAACAAACAACCTTATAAAATATGAAAAACATTTAAATATAAATAACAGTTTTTCTAATCTCCCACAAAATTCACCTATCACAATAAAACAAACGTGTTGTTCAGAATTATTGAATTGCAGCCTGTTAAAAGATTACTTGAATTAATAGGAGTATGAAAAAGACTTGGTAATACAATTTCTACCTATCGTTTCTATGATTTAAGACTATAAACAATATTACAAATTTTGATATTTTTTCAGGTGGGAAGAAGATAAAAAGGATGATGGTGTAAAATGGAATTTCCTGGAACATAAAGGTCCTGTATTCGCTCCACTTTATGAAAAAGTTCCAAAAGACATCAAATTCCGTTATAATAACCAAGTTATTGAACTTTCTGAAGAAGCAGAAGAAGTCGCTGGATTTTATGCTAAAATGTTGGATCACGACTACACCACCAAAGATATATTTAATAAAAATTTTTTCCATGACTGGAGAAAGGTAAATGTCATTTTTTTTATTCAATTTTATTTTATTACTAATTCAAAATTATCTAAAAGTGGAAAACTGGTTGAAATGCGTATAAGGGAAACCTTCCTTAAGGAGAAACCTCTTCACCAAACCCAACATGCTTTTCAACCAGGCAAATCCTGCTCTATACTCCTGGCGTCTAGAGCGGAAAGTACACTATAATCGTATAATTATCTCACACTTTTCTAAATATCGTCGGTGCATTTGTCTACATCTGAAAATCATTTGCAAGGTCAATGTGACTTTTATGTAATTAGCATAACATGGAGTCTTAAACTACATTACTGAACTTAAAACCCAGAATCTGTAGCAGAAAATTTTTGTTTTAATGTTTTTTAAATTCTCTTTCATTTTTAGTTGCTTGCAAATTTTTAATTTTGATTTCAAACATTAACATCCTTCAAGAGTTCATATTCCTATATCAAAATTCAATAATTAACGAGAGCTCTCTCTGATAAAAATAACAAAACCCTCATTTAAAATTAAATATAAATAGTACGGTCAAATCGGATAAACAATGAACGGTAATTTTTACAACCCACCAGTGAACATGTTCCCAGATCAAGCTACACCTATGCATCATACTCAAACTCCAACGTGTTCTTCACAACCAATGTACCCTCAGCAGCCTCAACAACAGTCTATGATGTACAGCCAACCGCAGCAAACTTACATTCAAACACCAATAAATCATGTAAGTAATTCAAATGAAAATGAATTTCAAATAGTCCATAATCATAAGAAAAGATTGAGAAGCCCAGAAATAAACTCAAAACCTGAAAGACAAACTAAACTTAGTGAATACTGGTTAGGTAACGCAATTCCAACTAGCAACAAATATAGTATTTTGCAAAACGACGACGCTTCCACAAGTGAATCCAATGAAATTGAAAATAGTGAGCCTAAGCCACCACCAATATACGTTGAAGGTGTTATAAATATCAACCCTCTCGTTAATTTACTAGAAGAAGTTGCTAGCCAAAACTACATAATAAAATCTCTAAGAGACGAGCAAGTAAAAATCCAACCAAAAAATGGCGAAGTATACAGTAAAATAATCAAAGCATTAAGTGAAAAACAAACCCAATTTTATACTTACAAACCTAAACAAGAAAAAAGCTTTCGTGTGGTCCTAAAAAATATACACCCTTCAACAGATACCTCACTAATCAAGGAGAGCCTGGTAAAATTAGGTCATGAAGTTACAAACGTTTGGAACATTAGACAAAGAATACAAAACAAACCACTTCCAATGTTCTTTATTAATCTAAAGCAAAAAGAAAACAACAAGGATATCTACAATATTAAAACATTATTAAACACAGTCGTCAAAGTTGAAGCACCACTCAAAAAAAAAGAGATACCACAATGCACGAGATGTCAGAATTTCGGACACACAAAAAATTTTTGCCAAAAGATCCCTCGATGTGTAAAATGCACCGCAAACCACCTAACCAAAGACTGTCCCAGGAAAACAAAAGATATGGATGTTAAATGTACCAATTGCAATGAAAATCATCTAGCAAACTATAGAGGATGCACCGTATATAAACAGCTATTTCAAAAAACGTACCCCAAATTGAGAGAAAAAAAGGTTGGACAAATAAATAATGCAATTGTACAAACAGGTATAACGTATTCTCAAATTACCCAAAATCAGCAACAAACAAATAATGCCAATAATGCAAATCAACCACAGGTCATCTTAACTCAACAGACAAACGATATAAATGAACTTAAAACCATGATGAAAGAACTAATCACCCAAATGGGCACTATGATGAACCTTTTAACAACACTTGTCACAAAGCTAAACTAATGGCGCAACTACTTAAAATTGCTTTATGGAATGCCAACGGGCTGAGTCAACATAACCAAGAAATAAAATATTTTCTACAATCCAATAAAATTGATGTAATGCTTATAACAGAAACCCACTTTACCAGACTTAGCCATATGAACATACCGGGGTATTGTATCTATTCAACAAATCACCCAGATGGAACCGGACATGGTGGGTCAGCTATCATAATCAATAAAAAAATAAAACACTATGAACTGAATAAGTATAAATTTGAACATTTGCAAGCCACCTCAATAGCAATTGTAGAAAAAACTCATCAAATACATGTGTCTTCAGTTTACTGCCCACCGAAACATAAAAATAAAATGGAAGACTATACAAAATTCTTAAACACCCTAGGAAACAAATTTATAGTAGGAGGAGACTATAACGCCAAAAATACTGAATGGGGAGCTAGAGTCACTACAACCAAAGGCAGGCATCTTCTAAAGGCTATTCAGAATAAAAACCTCCAATATTTGTCAACAAGAGAACCCACATACTGGCCTTCAGACGAAACCAAAATACCAGACCTCTTGGATTTCTATATTACAAAGGGGCTAGACACCAAAAAAATTAAAATCGAATCATGCTCTGATCTGTCGTCAGACCATTCTCCTGTAATTATAACTATGTACTCCGAAGTATTGCAACTAGATAGGCAACCAAGATTGCACACTAAAAATACTGACTGGGAAAACTTTAAAGAAAAATTAGATGAACTAATAGACTTACAAATACCTTTAAAAACTACAGAAGATATAGATACAGCCGTTATCAATCTTACTACAAATATACAACACTCTGCATGGATGTCTACCCCAGAACAATATTCCCCCCATATAAAGGAAAAAACACACCCGATCGTTTACCAAAAAATTGCAGAAAAACGTAAACTAAGAAAGAGATGGCAAATAACCAGAATGCCAGGGGACAAAACCAGGCTAAATAAAGCAAACAAAGAGTTAAAAACGTTATTACTTGACATTAAAAATCAATCGGTAAATAAATATCTTAGCGAGTTAACAGCCACAGTAAGTACAGATTACTCTTTATGGAGAGCTACAAAAAAAATCAAAAGGCCTCAACTGCATATTCCACCAATACAAAATCCTCTCAGTGGATGGGCAAGGACTGACACAGACAAATCCACGGTGTTTGCAAACCATCTTATTAACGTTTTCAAACCTCATGAGATAAATCCTCCAGATGAACATTTAGAAAAAATTAACGACCTTATTCAAGCACCTTACCAAATGGATTTTCCACTCAAGACTGTTAAATTCTCTGAAATAAAATTTATAATTAAAAACACTAATCCAAGAAAAAGTCCAGGCTTCGATCTTATAACAGGAAAAATTCTAAAAGAATTAACAGATAAAGCTGTAAAAGCCCTCCAGCAAATAATCAATGCTGCACTAAGAATAAATTACTTCCCACGCCCATGGAAAATTGGTCAAGTTATTATGATTCTAAAGCCTGGTAAAAAAGCTGAAGATGTAAACTCATACAGACCTATTAGTTTGCTGCCAATACTCTCAAAATTATATGAAAAGATCATACTCAAACGATTACTGGAAAAGGTGAACGAAAGAAAACTCATACCTGATCATCAGTTCGGATTCCGAAGTAAGCATGGTAGCGTGGAACAAATACACCGTGTAGTTAACAAAATAAGCACTGATCTACAAGGTAAAAGATACTGCTGTGCTGCCTTTCTGGACATAAGTAATGCTTTTGATAAAGTGTGGCACAACGCTATACTATATAAAATCAAACTAAATTTACCATATCCTTTCTATGAAATGATCAAATCTTATTTACATCAAAGGTTTTTTCAAGTCAAAATAAACGAATCCTACTCCGAAATACTACCAATATCTGCTGGAGTACCACAGGGTAGCACCCTGGGGCCAACGTTATACCTATTGTTCACTGCTGATCTACCACAAACAAAGACAACTTTAGTAGCAACCTACGCTGATGATACAGCCATCCTAACGTCTCATACTATACCTGAAATCGCTTCAAGAAACCTTCAAATAGCTCTAGACAAAGTACAAAATTGGTTAGAAAAATGGCGCATGAAAGCCAATAGCAGCAAATCTGTTCACGTGACATATACTATGAAACGCGGTAACTGCCCCCCGGTAACTCTAAATGGACAACAACTTCAACATTCCGATCATGCTAATTATATAGGTATGTATATAGATCGAAGGTTAACCTGGCAAAAGCACATATTCTCCAAAAGGAAACAATTAGGACTAAAACTCAAACAACACTATTGGCTAATTGGAAAGAAATCTCAACTCTCGAAAACAAATTACTTATATATAAAGTCATCTTCAAACCAATTTGGTCTTATGGTATACAACTCTGGGGCACCGCTAGTAACTCCAATATTGAAATCATTCAGAGGTATCAAAACAATATGCTACGCATAATAGTGAACGCGCCATGGTACGTAAAAAACAGTGAAATTCATAAAGATCTTAAAGTTCCGCTTGTTAAAGACACCATCAAAACGTTCTGTGAATCATATAGTGCAAGAGTGTCATCACATCCAAATAAATTAGCAAGAAACCTTATGAATCCATCGCCAGAAGAGATAAGACGACTGAAAAAGTTCAAACCATCCGATCTTCTGACCAGGTTTTAACCCCAGACTGTTAGATCTTCAAATTACTTAATAGACAATTTTTGTTGTATTCTTAAGGAGAGTTTTCACAGGAATACTCTCTACAAGTCAGATGGTTGACTTACTTGTGGTAAAATAAGTTAACCTTTAGTCATCAAAAACACTTATTGTCACTTAGACAGATTGTGTGAATAAAGAAACAAAAAAAAAAAAAAAAAAATTTTAGTTGCTTGCAAATTTTTAATTTTGATTTCAAACATTAACACCCTTCAAGAGTTCATATTCCTATATCAAAATTCAATAATTAACGAGAGCTCTCTATGATAAATCGTTGTTGGTCGAATATAGCAACAACCTGTATAATTTAACCGTATAAGGTAAGATTCTCACTATACCGGCACTGTCAAGTCATCATACCGTCAACTGTGCAACACAGTCGATGACCGAACGTAGACGTGCTGTATAGTGAGAATACGTCTATTTAATTATGCAAAAAAAAATATTTTCGGTGAATGTACGTATAGTGAGAATCGTGCCAATAAGTAATATAATTATATTGTAAGATGTTTTTATACTTAAACCGTGCTAATGATTTATTTAGGACGTCCCTAAGTAATGGTAAATAGAAGTATGTCGGAATACTACTATGCACACTCTGGTGTAGGCCCAGTGACGGAACATATAGTGGGCATTGTCGCATAGTAATCATATATATAAGAATATATTTTACATGTGTCGGTAAAGTTACGTCATGGTGTGGTACGATGTAGGGGGTAGAGACCTTAAACTTGCCTTAATAAAATATTGATAATAAAAGTGATACAGAGTGTAAAAAGTGAAATTTCAAAATTTATTTTCGCAATAAAAGTTTTGTACGTTTATACATAAAAAATTTTAACTGGGTGTTTTTTAGTGTCGGAAATTGTAATGTGCTATTTACATTTGTGACATAAACGTACACTAAACTTTTTTGTTCTTCAATTTAGCGCACTTCTTGTAAAAGACTATTAAAGACACGGCATTGTAAGAACAAAAAAGTATACTTGTTAGTAATAATCTCAAAACTTAACGGTTTTCGAGATAATCGAATCTTAAAGATCGGCTGCGTAATTCTTATTTAATTCATTACGAGAAATATTAACGTAGTAGGTAGGTGTACACGCTAACAATGTTTTTACAACAATCGGATGAATTAGTAGGAGTTGACATTAAAAATATCTGTCACTTTACATTGACAGTCATAATTAGAAGTACATTTTACACAAATTAAGAAAAATCTAAGCTAAATAACATAAGTTTAATTATGTCAAAATAAGTGTTGGATATGTCCACCATTCTTTTCAATACATTTATGTCTACGTTCCTTAAAAGATCGCCTCAAATTAAATAACATCATTAGCCCAAAAGAAACTGCTGCTGTATTTATTTCTTCTTGTCTTATCTATATCAATCAACCAATAAATGTATTGATCACATTGTTATTTTTTTTAAGGTAATGACTCAAAAAGAACGTGAACTCATAACAGATCTGAAAAAATGCGATTTCAAGCCAATGCATGCGTATTTTACGGATTTATCAGAACAGAGAAAAAATAGAACAAAGGAAGAAAAAAAAGCTCTTAAAGATGCAAACGATGCTCTAATTAAAGAATATGGTTTCTGCATGATAGATGGTCACAAAGAGAAAATTGGAAATTTCAAACTGGAACCTCCTGGTCTATTTAGAGGTAAGAAAAACGAATTGTTATTTTTAAACATTCGCAAACAAAAATATTGCATTCTGCTCATGGACAATATAAATCTCCTAGGTCAAAAAAACAAATTATTCCTAATTTGATCAGTCAGTCTTGCGTATTATCCGGAAAATATTAATAAACCGAATTACGTTATTTTAAAAAATATGTAGGATGAGTCATGACATACTTTACATAATTTTATAATATATAAAGGCCCTCTGAGGACATGTAACGTGACCATTAAAAATGTCGACTCCCTTTCTTTATTAATATACAGGATGATTTGTGAATTTGGAAGGAAAATTCATTTGACTTTAGTATCTAGACGGAATATTTAATTTATATAATTTTTTTGTAAAACTGTACTCCACTATTGGCTAGCATTCCATTAGCGTTCTCAAAAGTCAGAAATTCCAGAACCGTTTTCAGAAAAATTGATTGGGGTGGATCATATTAAAAAGTGTAATAAATTATTTTTAAAGTGCATAAATACACAATGAAAACTGTATGTGCGGGCAATGATGTGTCTCCTCTCAACCGAAGTAGAGATACGACCACGACTGCCGGTATGTTGTTATCGAATTGACTGGAAGGATGAACTCGCCTCGATGTAACCCTACTTCAAGATATTAGTAATACATTCTCTCTTTTTCATAATGCGTTCTTTATCACTCGCATGGATTCGTGTATGGCCTCAAATATTCGGGCCAAATCTGTATACTTTTTCACCGAGACTATTCAAATAGATGTTGGTTGTCACGATTGAATAAACAAAATTCTTCTATACATTAGTACAAACTGATCATTGAAAACTTGAAAAATAACTATCAAAAACTTCAAATAACTAGAGCTTTACTTGCACACATCTTTACATGCCAACTATTACTGAACTAAATAAAAAAAATCCGACATACGAGATTTTAATTAGCGATAATTTTTTTTACATATATTTATATTTTCTCCATTAACATTTTTTACGTCTACTAGTGATCAAATAAATTATATATTAAAGGTTTAAAACTAAATTTTTAGAGGAATTAATGAAATGTAGTTTTGGTAATGTACATTAATTTAGGAAGAGGGACTGGCTACAATATAACTTGTTCTATCAAAAATTCTTATTTTTATTATTACAGGTAGAGGTGAACATCCCAAAATGGGAAAATTAAAGAAACGCTTGAATGCTGAAGACATCATTATCAACTGTAGCAAAGATTCAAAGATACCTGTACCACCTCCCGGTCACAAATGGAAAGAGGTGCGTCACGTGAATACAGTTACTTGGCTTGCATCCTGGACTGAAAATGTCCAATCTCAGGTGAAATATATAATGTTGAATCCGAGCTCGAAGTTAAAGGGGGAAAAAGATTGGCAGAAGTATGAAACTGCCAGAAGATTACATAAATGTATTGATAAAATTCGAGAGGATTATCAAATGGTGAGTAAATTAAGAAAAATATATTTTATACATATTTTTATATAGTTTTCTGAAATAAATTTAGCGAATTCAACACTATTTTCCAAATAATAAAACATAAGTAAAAATAAGAATACAAGTAATTTATTGCATTTTCACAGGATTTAACAGAGACGTATGGATTTTGTGAATAACTAATAATTCATATCTCTCAGTTTTGATTACTAAACCTTGCCGAACTCATTAATGATCCAGATTTTAATTACACTTAAAATGACTAATTTAGAAAAATATCGGGCAAGCTATAAACTTACTAAGAGGAAGCATTAATGTATAGAATGGTCATCTCATACACTATATTCCTTAGAAACAAGGGTTAAAATGAACCTCATGAACATTTTCTTTTATCATATTCGATCAATTGCATTTTTATGTATTTAGGTTTATGGCATTTATATATCTAAAGTTAACTTGTTGCTTCCGACAAACTAAAAAAGCCTTTAAAATTTTAAATTAATTAATGACGCTTAATTTGTCATTACTTCTCACTCTCATACTTCCAATAAGTTTAACAACAATAGCTTTAACAACGAAATCTTTGTAAAACCTAAATGTAAGTAGTGAAGTGCTACAAAGTGAAAATTTGTTCATAGTGAAAACTGGAAAAACATGAACATTTTGTTATATAATTGTTTCTAGTCCTCTAATAAAATTACTAAGTACTCAGTTTACCATTTATTTCTTGAACTAGACTATTTTTTACGCGGATAATGTTGAATATTATAAATTCCAATTTTCGATATAACCCCCGTTTATGCCGCTTATTAAATCGTTCAAAGAATTAGAATCCTTAGTAATTGATTAGTGCTTTACTATAAGACTTTATTGATATTTAAAAATGTACTATATAACTGTAGTTTGTTTGAGGATTACTACTTCCGGAGAAACGCGTCTTTTTTTTTGTTGTTTTTATGAACCTTGTAGTTTGTTAGTTGGTGTAACCAAATTGTTTTCTTTTTTAACAGGATTGGAAATCAAAAGAAATGAAAATTCGACAAAGAGCTGTGGCTATGTATTTCATTGACAGATTGGCCCTAAGAGCTGGCAATGAAAAAGATGAAGATCAAGCTGACACAGTAGGTTGTTGTTCGCTTAGAGTGGAACATATTGAACTACATGAAGAGAAAGATGGCAAAGAATATGTTGTTGTCTTTGATTTCCTCGGAAAAGACTCCATTAGGTAACTTACTTATGAATTTAAATAATCACGAGGATAGGCTTAAAAGTTGCACACATACTTGTACAGCGCGACCAAAAAAAATTAAAGAGCTCAAGCTGCGCATGCGTATGGAGAGAGAATGTGACTTCCACGTTTTTATGATAATGAATGTTTTTAGATACTATAATGAAGTACCTGTTGAAAAACGGGTGTTTAAAAATCTGTCGCTTTTTATGGAAAATAAAAAAGATGGTGATGACCTCTTTGACAGACTTAATACTATGATTTTGAACAAACATCTTACAGAATTAATGGACAATTTAACAGCAAAGGTAACAATAATTCAGACATTTATATTTGAATCATAACATATTACATACATATTATTTTATATTTTTTGAACAGGTATTCCGTACATATAACGCTTCTTGGACGTTACAACAACAGCTGGATCAATTGACCAATGAGGATGATACAGAGGCGAAAAAAATCTTAGCTTATAATAGAGCTAATAGGGCGGTTGCTGTATTGTGTAACCATCAACGGTCAGTCCCCAAAGGACATGAGAAATCCATGGAAAAATTGAAAGAAAAAATTCAAGCTAAGAAGGAAGCTATTAAAGATGGAGAGAGACAGGTAAAAATGATTTATTTTGCCATTTAGGTTGTTTCAAAACATACATAATTTCAAATAAATAGCATGTACTATTTTTGTTATAAATGCTGATATATACAGAGAGTGGCTAAATTATAGAACTAATATAAAATGCAACCGAGCACTAATAGACTGTTTCATTCCTATTTTGCTCATGACACCTTTTTTCCAAGCAGAACTTTATCCACCGACAGATACCTCTTGATTATTTACCTTTTGGTTATTGCGTTTATCATAGATTTTATGAAATAATTGTTAGAAGCTCAATCCAATGAATACAAATGTTTCTGTGGCCATATTCTTGTCCTCTGCTGGCTCTGTGGATTTACCTTTCATTTTTTTAAACGATAACATAATTCAAAAATATCTAATGTTATTCACCACATCGGTTAGGTTCCAATTTCTGAGACAATTTTTGACATATACGTTACCTACTTCATTTTTAGGTAAAAGATGCGGTAAGAGAAGCCAAACACGGTAGCGTAAAAGAGAAAATAGTTGCCGATAAAAAGAAAAAGATGCTACAACGTTTGAAGGAACAACTAACAAAATTGGAGATTCAGGAAACTGATCGTGACGAAAACAAAACAATAGCACTTGGCACCTCCAAGTTGAACTATTTAGACCCTAGAATCAGCGTGGCTTGGTGCAAAAAATACAACGTTCCAATCGAGAAAATCTATAACAAAACCCAAAGGGATAAGTTTAGGTGGGCCATAGACATGGCAGGACCCAACTACCGGTTTTAAGGAAATTTAGAATATGTAGTGTGTGTGTGTGTGTATGTAGGCAAAATGTAATTGAAAGCTTGGAAGAGTTTCTTTGGTTTAAATTTCTAATTATCGGACATAAAAAGCATTTTAGTTTAAACAACGTAAATTCCCAAAAAAATATTTATCTTATTATATTTATTTTTCTGAGTACTTCCAAGTATCAAACAGTTTTGATGATCAGTATCAAGGACTTTTTATTAATTGAATAGAAAGTGAGTGTTTATAATTTGAAAAAAGTACGTCAGAATAGTTCGTCTTATATTTTTAAGATTAATTTATTAATTAGGGACATTAATTTTTAATAGTGACTTTTTTCCTTTTTTATTGTGTAAAACTTTGAAGGAGGTATTAAATATCTATGTACAGATATTATATAGTCTTTTTTTGCTATGAACGTAGGCGTTAATTTTTATTTAGTTTGTCATATTTTTTTTCCTACACTGATTTTGATATCATACTTGCGAATTAAAATGAAAAGTTGCACAACGCCAATCTATTTTTAATAAAAAAAATTAGTAGTTACCGGGTCCCATGACGAAAAAACGTTTATATCTCACAAGCAAATATTATATAAGTTTATATTTGGTAGATGACACTCCATATTTCTCCTAGAGTGAGAATACTTTTGTTGTCTTACGTTTTACTTTTATCCATTTTTGATCTGTTAGAACGATAAAACTTTTCATTCTCTTCATAGAATTACCGAAATATATGAATAAGCAAATTACGCAAATTCTGAATTTTTACAGGGCTGAAGGATTTTGGTTATTCATTCGATAAATAACCTTTTATTATTATTATTATTATTATTATTATTGAAATGTAATAAAGGACCTTGCAAAGATGCAATTACTGAACAATTAGTTGAACAGCAAGATTTTCCTTATTGGAACAATTTGTTAGACAAAGTTCAGTAAAATAAAAGATAACGCATATATTCATTTTTATTCAACTTGACTGTTCCTTCCCTTTTTTTTTTCAATTTGTACCTATCGTAATTTAGGATATAACTGAAATGTTTCGAAGTTAAAAAAAACGCGCACGGCTGGTTTTTAATTAATGTTCAACTCATCCATATTAAAATCTAAAACAACATTAGCTAAAATACCGATATTTAATTTTAATACCAAGTCATAAACTGAAACAAACGTGTTTCGACTAGAGAACAAATTTTGCCTGTAAAAGATATTTTCATAACTGTATAGCATTTCTTCATCAACAGGCAATTATTAAGTATCACCTGCCATCCATAAACATTTGTTGAGATAATTTCAAAACTCAGACCCTTTACACTTTCTAGCAAACTAGACCAAAACGTATCACTATAAATAGGATCGAGTATAAGTGTGCAATATTTTAGGTTCATTTTTTATTGCCTACAAACACAATACAGACCTCTTTTATTTTAAACAGAAAATTGACGCCTATGATGATCTATGCAGATTTCTTTTATTTTCTGTTGTCATTAATCTGGCGACTTGTAGCAATCTGATCTGTATATTACAGATTTTATTAATAAAATTCGTATACATAAACATGGCATTTTATTTGTTCAAAGTCAATCTTTGTGTTTTCTCCAATGTCTGTAGCAAACTTCATAAGCGACTTTTGACTCTCATTTGTGCAATGAGCACTCTGGTTAACTTTTATGCTATCCTTGAAAAAGAGAATTGAAAAGTTCATGGAATACCACGAAAGGAAAAAACATCTAGTAGGTATTCTTATAATTAAGTTGGAAAATGGGTGTCGCAAATTTCACGCAAAATTAAAATGCGCCATTATTACGGTAAAGTAAAGAAGCAGTTGCTAATGGAAAAAAAGCAGCGTGATACCTGACTGTTAGGATTAATGAAAATGGAGGACTACACTAAAGAACAGCACGTTTTCATTATTAAGCAATATTTTAAAGCGTTTTCATCATTAAGCAATATTTTAAAGCGTTTTCATCATTAAGCAATGTTTTCAAAATAAGACTTGAAAACTACAGTTTACAATTTTCGTACAAAACATGGTCTGAATAGTCATTAAACGTGATCAATTATGAAGAGACTAAAAAATTTAGAGAGCATGAATCAATCAGTGATCTGAAAAACTCTGGCCGTCGTTCAACACAAAACATCGAAGCAGTTTGTGAGAGTCCAAAACATCAATTCGGCACTCTAGTCAAGAACTGAACATTTCGAGAAGTTCTCTACGGCGTAATTTCATGAAAGATTTGCATCTTCATTCTTCATTTTACACAAGAACTGAAGCACAGCGAAGATATTCATTGAATGGGTTATGGAACAAGTGGATGCTGATTTTTCGAACAAAATTATCTTTAGCGATGATGCTATTTTTTATTTTGATAGCTTGGTTAATCGACATTGTCGCATTTGGAGTTCACAAAATCCAAGAATGATTGTTAAGAAACAAATCCATCCACAACATGTAACTGTTTGGTTGATTTTTAGCTGGAAGCACCATCCGACCATTCTTCAAAAAAGCGGCTGGTCAGGCGGCAATAACAGTATAATGGTGCTCGCTATCATGTTATGATAATCTAGTTTTTTGCAAGATTTGGATGTGACATCATGTGGTTTCAACAAGACTATGCCACATACAGTACGACCTGAGAGACAGTTCAATGACTGCACAGTTAATTTCTTGGTCATGCAATTTCCTTTTTGATGATAGCAATTGAACGCTCAGATCATGTAATATAACGCTGTTTTTTTATAGTCCAAAGTTTTTGTCAACAAGACCTACGCCTTGAAAGAGTGAACTGAGTGCTGTATGAACCAAATTATGCAAAAGTCTTGGAAAATTTTAACAAAAAAATGCGTATGTCCCAACAAAACCGTGAAAGACTACCAGCTATGCTATTCCATACATAACCCTATATTGTATACTTGATGAATCAAAAAAACACTCGTTTCAATTTAAATTATTTATTTGTTTTCAAGATTCTCTGCAGTGTTTTAAAATTAAATAGTAATTGAGTTTTACGTTGATATTGGTTGGTTAAACCAAGAAATGTTCGTGTTAATTTAAAAATTTTTCGTTAAAACTTTTTCTGTTTAGGTTTCTAAAAAACTGAATTATTAATGATAAAGCAAATATGTTCGCTCCTGTTTGAAGGACACATGATGGATTCAATTAAGAAACTGTTTTCCACATATTAAATTTTCCTCATTTTATTTATATTTCTTAAAATAGGATTATTAATGATAAAAACAAATTCTTTTTTGACCCATAAATTCATTAAGGCATATAACAATGGAGTTTTACTTTGGTTAATCTAAGAAATAGTGACAAAAAAGGTTCGCTTAAAATATTTTATTTGTCAAATTTTACGTTGATATTTCAAAGCACAATATTTTCTTTTATGTGGTAAATGATTACTGATGCTGTCAAACTAGTAGAAAGGTTCCGATATTCTTTTCCAGGTAAGACAAGTAATAAATTCATTTTTAAAGTGTATTCTTTTTTAATAAGATATGAAATAGTACAATAACAACGTAAAATAAAATTTATTCAGTAATAATTTTTTAAACCAAAAAATAACATTTCAATGAACTATTCAAAAAAATTTACATTTTCCAATTCTGGAGGCATATATATGAAATTTGTTCCTGGTTTTAGTTTACCATAGCCTAAAAAAAAATAAGTCTAGAGAAATAAAACAAATCGGTACATCTGAAATTAAATTCTCAAAAACAATTTACCCAATTCCTTCATCAGATTTGTAGGAGCGTTTCTGATATGCATTGGCACATTTGGTTGAGGGCCTTTGTGACTCAAAATCAATGATTTTGCCTTAGCTAAGGCTCTATCTGCTTCTCGGGTCTTAGGGGCCCTCGCTAAATAAATGGCACACTGTGCCAAAAGAACATCTGCTTCTGGCATTCCGAGTAGCTGGCAACCTTGCATAGTTGACACTGCTAATTGAAGAGCATTTGGGTCGGCATTACCTAAATTAAAAGATTACTACTTTTAAAAATTGTAAATATAAATATATAGGGTAATTTCTTGTATTGTAAATGAACTTTTTAAATATCGGAAATAATTACACAATCCAAGTATGTGCCAAAATGAGATTTGATATACCCGTTGGTGGTTAAACAAATAACAAAATGCGAGTCATTTACGTCATTTGAATGAAAAGCTGCAATTAACCATTTTTTATGCGTTTCAGATATGGTATCCGCGAGTATATTTTCAATTATGTTTATTTTTTATATGCCTTTGTTATTTTTCAATATTATTTTAATTTCGGTATGATTTTAAATTTTATGCTCAAGCAGTTATTTGGCCCCCGTTAAGTAAAGGTTAACGTTTTGTTAAGATAGTAGTTCTAGCCGTGAGTGTAAATTTTCTATTCAGTGTCCATATCAACCAGTAAGTAAAATGCTCTTTTAATTTGTCAGGATTAGTGCCGACAAATTGTGTTGATTTTTGAGAAATGGCTAGCCATGATTAATATTGATTTTTTTTGACCGGGGTTAAAATTTGTACTGGGATGGGCTTTAAGATATTTATTTCACTTAATTTATTGTAAATATTTTTTCTGTTCATATATTGAACATTTGCTTTAAAATTTAAATCTGTAGTTTTATTTCCATCTTTTTAATTTGAATGTTTTCAATACTGTTAGAAAAGTAATCGGTATCCACGCATCGTGATGTAAAACAAAACCTGTTTTCCACTACCTCCATATTTAAGGTACATTTTCAATAAAACCTCTGGAATAACGTTTCTTCACTGTCACTATCTAGGCAGTTTATCACTGATTTAAGGATTAGTGTGTTCTCCACGAAAATAGAGGACTGGCGTCCGAGGTATCGCCGAAAGCGCCATATTATAACCTTTTTCCAGAAACCGCTGGAGTTACAAAACCTTTTATTAGTACACAAAAAACACAAAGTAACCTTATGATGCAAAAAAAGACTTATTCACTGTTGAAAAAACATGAATATGTATGTACATTCCATTCATTTGGTTTATTTATTGTTGAATCCCATCCGCCCTAATATATATATATATATATATATATATATATCTCATATAAGGTAGCACGATGTTTTATGTATGTTCAGAATATTTTGGTGATTGTTTTGTTTTTATAACTTATTAAAAATAAGTAATGAGTGTCACAACGCACTAAGATAAAAACTCATTTCTATTCCATGTATTATATTGGAATAAACATTTCCAAAATTCTAAAATTCGAACATACAAATTTTCCTGTATACTAAAAGTTAACGTATGTATTAATCAGTTCCTTTACAATTCTTTAAAAGATTTATATTAGTTTCTTAATTAAATTCAGACAACTTTTGGCAAGTTCGGTCTATTCCGCCCCACGAAAAAATCTTAAATTTAAAAAAAATTATGATTATTATTTAGCAAAATCAAAGTTATATTTATCTATTTTTATACTAATTTAAATTTTATTATTCCGTTACAATATATATTTTATACGGTACTGATTTTTAATTTGTGTACACTCCATTTTAAAATTTTTGGTTTGAAGAATTCATCATTAAAGACATGGACATTTATAGAAATAATACGCTTCAGAATTGATCACCAAATTATTTTCTTTGAGACCTACTAAGCATGTAATTTTACTGTACTTAAAGTGCAGCTCAATTGATCTAAACATAACTTACCAATGTCTTCACTAGCAGCTCTAACCATTCTTCTAGCTATAAATCTGGGATCCTCCCCACTAACAATCATTCTGGTAGTCCAGTAAAGGGCTGCATTTTCATCAGAGCCCCTTATAGATTTGTGCATCGCTGATATTAAATTATAATGTTCTTCTCCTTTACGATCATACAGCATATGGGATTTCTTATAAAAAATTTATTGAATGATAGGCTTAGATATACATCAGTCATTAAAGTTACTTACTTTTAAATCTTCTTTGATGTCCTCTACTGTAATAATCTTACTATTATCATTATTTTGTAATACTAATTGTAAATTATTAAGAGCAATTCTAGCATCACCGTCACTAACATCTGCCAGCCACCTCAAAGCCGAATCTTCTATTGATATACTAAAAATAGGAAATTAATTATATAGGAAGGATGTCTAAGATTCAATTTCTATATTTTTCAAAAAGTCGCTTTCACATATAATTTGAAGAAAGCCATTTTTTTAATTGGAGTTTAACCCTCGCGTCTAATTTTGATTAAAAATATTATTTTGACGCATATTTTGTTTATTGTTGAAAGTTTTGGGTATGATTAATAAAATATTTATGAGAAATTACAAATTAAGGGCCGCTATTTTCAGTGCTGGATTAAATATAAACTGTAATTAAGTTGCACAGTTTCCATTGTCTATTTGCGAGAATGTTGTGCACAGTGCAAAAGTTGCAAGTAATGTAGGTTTTTTTTTATTTTTTAAAGTTGTCCTATTGCATACCTAGTATTTCAGTTTTCCTAAAATGTTTGAAATTTCAGGACACGATTGAAAAATGGATTATTAAATGTAAAAAGGTTTGGTTAGACAATTTAAATTAATATTTATTTCTAGTATTTTAGTTCCAATTATTTATGTTAAATAAAGTAAAAAGAAACAAAAATGTAACAAGGACTGATGCAAAAAAGTGTCTTTATCAAGCGTAAGTGCTAAATTTAGTAGTTAATTTTTATTTTTTCTACATTTCATTGCTTAGGTACATTTTTGAAAACAGGATAAAAAATGCGATTTAACTGAGTTCTAATCCAATATGGCTTCCATAAGAAAAAACAAAATTTTGGTCAATATTTCGAAAACAAAAAGTGATATTTTTTTGTAAAGACTTTGAAAAAGTGCTATCTAAAATACTGCATGTTTTCAAATAATCGATATACGGGGGTTTGTCAAAACTGCCCAATTTCAGTTTATCGTAAATCATTCAATAATCCAGTTTGTAAATGAGGGAAGGTCGAACTAAATCGGGGGGATGTTGCTCTAATATTGCATAATATAAATTTAGTTCGAGTCAAATAGTACTTGGAAGAGAACCCCTTTTTAAAAATATGAAATTTTGTAACTTTGTGTAAGCCGCACTAGAAGTTACAGAACAGTGGTAATAATTTTTAAAAACGATTCTATCCCGGAGATATCATTTTCTTTAATGAATATTCTATTTGTATGGGGCTCTACTATGAAAATACAAATTAAACGAAATTATATTAAATTAATTGTTTTAACTCTTACTTGGAAATGGAAATTATTCATAATAAATATGGATAGATAAATAATACTTATCTTTCCATATTTAAAATTATATTAGTTTTTATTTACATACAGGGTGCGCTACGCTCAACGGGACGAAGACTAGGGGCGAAACCGCCAAAGGAAGGAATTCAAATCGAATTTTAAATATTTTTCTCAAATCGGAGTTATTGTAAAAACTTGCAATTTTGGAGATTACAGAAGTAATTATGGAATAAGTTATGTTAGAACTTTTTATATTGAATTTTATAAATTAAAAATATTATTCGGATTTCCTGTATTATTTCTTAACTTTTTTCCATTAAACTATTGGAACAAAAAACAAAATACATCCCATTTTTGCTGAGAGTTATAAAACTAAAGCTACTGAACAACCATTATGTAAGAATCACATTTTTGTTCTCCAATATTGAATAGACCAATTTCGAGTAGTTTAGGGAGATCATTTTCTAGGAAATCAGTAGAAGCATTTACATTTAGCGAGAGGTACGAAATGTGGACCATTTAAATGATATCCTACTATTCCAATACATACATTAACAGAAAACTCCTGTTGAAAGTGGTGCTCTTGAATAAGATGCGGATTATCAACTGCACATTTATGATTAATATGAAAATTAATGATTATTATTCTTGAAAAATGCGCTTCGTTTGTGCACAAAACGTTCATTTGTGAACAATATGTTACTTAAAAATTGTGGATTTCACCTTATTTGGATTGCATGAACTTCTTGCCAAATTTCCAGTAGCAAAAAGACGTTGGTGAATATATGTAAATAGTAATATCGGAGAATACGCTTTGTGGATATTGTGTAATGTAAAGAAAATTCATTTAAAAATAATATGTCGAGAAAACTGCTAAAATTTGATGAAAAATAAAGAGATCAGAGCAAATTGCTTGTAAACATTAAAAATAATGCTATTGTATTTTCTCTTTGTTTAAAAACTATTAGTTCTATAGGAAAAAACAAACATAAAAACATTGAAGAAACAACAGGAATTTTTAATATTTTTAAGTTATAGAATTCAACCTCATAAAAAGTTCTGACATAAATATGAAATAAGGGTTGCTAATTTTATAACCTAATAGTAATAATGAAAAGATCCCATAATTACCTCTGAGTGTACATAATCTTCAAAATTTCAAGCTTCTACATTAACTTAGATTTGAGAAAAATTAAAAACTCAATTTGGATTCTGTCTTTTGGCGGGGATATATCTTTAGAGTTATAAAGTATTTTTATAGGAAAGATCGCTTATAATTTTTGAGAAATCTTTTACTAAATTTTGTCGTACGAATTTAGCAAAACGCTGTATATAAAAATTTGACCTAAAGCAATTTTCTAGATGAAAAGTCCTTTGGCAACTTAAATACTTTTTAAATCTAATCAGGTGCTGTAAATATAAAGCTTGGATTTAACAGATTTAATCGACAACCAACTGAATATTTTAAGTCGCATGATAGCTGCAATATTAAAATGGACCGTTTTTTACTTTTAATTTAAAATTAAAGTCTTACCATGGACTTGTTTGTGTATCGATCATAACATTTGGTAACGAAGAATTCAATATATATATATTAAATTTAAGTGCAGCATTTTTAACAATAGAATACATACTGTCACAATCCAATTTCTCCATAACTATAACTCTACACCTACTCAATAAAGCAGAATTTATTGAAAAAGACGGATTTTCAGTAGTAGCTCCAATCAACGTAATTTCTCCTTTTTCAACACTTAGTAACATCGTATCTTGTTGTTTCTTATTGAAGGAGTGTATTTCATCCATAAACAGCATTGTTTTTCTACCAAATTTCATTTCATTTTTAGACACACTTATTACATTTTGAACATCTTTTACACCACAACTTGCTGCACATAAAGAAATAAACCTCAATCGTTTGGAGTTTGATTTACATATTTCACTAATAATTCCAGCCAAAGAGGTTTTACCGCATCCTGGAGGACCCCAAAGTATCATATTTGGAATTTCCGATTTTTCTAACAAAGATCTCAAGACAGTATTAGTTCCCATTACATTATTTTGCCCAAAAAACTCTTCTAAATTTTTAGGTGCTACTTGTTTTGCCAGAGGTGTTCCAAAGGACACGTTTACATTATTAACCAAATTAACCTGAGGATTTACTTCACTATTTTTACTACTACCACTAGCAAAACTATCAATATTTTTTTTGGTCTGTCGGGATGTGTTGCTTATAAATTTAGGAGATTTCTGGTTTAATGCTACTCTTGGTTGGCTTTGATGAATTGTTGGAGATGGAGAACGTTTTCTTTTTGGGACATCCTCTTCATCACAATTCAAAAATATACATTTATTTACATGTTCTTCTATTTCTTGTATTGGGAATTTTTTGTTACATATTGGACATAAGACGGTATCGTTCGTTTGACTCATTTCGAAAATCACTTAACTAAACGTTACCTCTTATTTGAAATCCAAATAATAAAATAACACAAAACTAACCTAACCAATCAGTGAAAGTTCCTAATGTCAAAGTACTTCGTAAATGTGGCAACAGTGAGCCCGTTGAGATGTTCATTTTTAGTGCCGAGACGAGAGAATAATTAATTAATATAAACGGAGACTAGTGGGTAAACCGAAAAAGACTAAAAATTCCTTCGGCGGGTGTATATAGAACTGTTGCAGTTACAATTTAAAATTAGTTAAACATATACAGAATGTCCCAAATTAGGACAGCAACATAAAGTTTTTTTCTTCATGCATATACTCCCTGTATTTTATTTTAAATTTTGAAGTCTACTATAAAAACTAATGTCAGTTTATTAAGGGTTCCCTGTACATATTCTTGATAGTTTTCGTTTTATTTGACTTTTTCAAAATGTATTCTGGATAATAATTAAATTCATTTATTAAAAATATTAATGTATTTTTGTATGTTAATTTTGAATTATTGGGGCTTTACTTCTATACAAATGAAATTTTAAATTAATGTATAGGATGGTTTTAATTGGGAGTCTCAATTCAGTACAATATTTTGTTTAATTACAAGGTTAACTTAAATGGAACACACTGTTTTTTATTGGTATAAATATGAGACAAAATAATTTTTCTTTAAATTAGTATAAGTTTGCTTATACCACTATATATTCTATGGAGTCCAACAATTTTAACACGTTATATGTGTTAAAAAACGTGAAAAAAGGTCAGTATTCATCAGGAAAATTTTATGAAATAAAAAACTACTACATGCAAATTATAAGGAATATGGGTTGTCCAACAATTTTAACAACACTATTATTAAATACTTTTTCATAAAAGAAACTATGATCTAACAAAAATAGAAACAATTTAAAACATATAATATTTTGAGAAAAACTGATCCATGTTATGATTTCATAATAAGGCTATTTTGTATAAAATCATTTTTAATGTCAATAATTAATAAACTAAATCAAAACGAGAAAACTAAAGAACATTTAAATAAAAAAGTTTCATTTTGCTTCAGATCTTATACATACAAATAGTATATAATCTTTTTATATATACAAAAGCATATAGATGGGTAAAATTTTAGTTATTTATTTACTTATTAATAATGATTGCTCTTTATTAAATATTAAATACTAGGTGAAACAATTTGCATCTAAAATTATCTATATTTTTAATAAACCTTTTCAGGTGTTGGATAAGAATTGGGGTCCTGTTTTCTCTTATTACTATTTCTTTACTCATTTCTGTTGCCATTGTTTTCATTTTTTCATTTTTGTTAATATTTTTTGAATTTGATATTATGGTATACATTCTTCTTGGTCTCCCCTGAGTTTATTAAGTTTCCTACTTCCATTATTTTTCTCATTATCGATTCTTGCTTTGCTGTTGTCTGGTCTATTCATTTTAACCTCATTTTGTTTTAACAGCAGTTTTTGTGTAATAGGTTTTATTTCGTCTTCATCTATCTTCTGGAGTGCCCAATTTTCAGATCAATTAGATTTTGTTAAAATGAAGAATTGATAATTGCAAAATGGTGTTAAATAGGTATAGAAGAAAAAAAAATACACATGGTGTAGGCTAATAATTTACGGTTAAAATTATTTTAAATTGGGCTATTACAATTTGCACAGTAATATTCATGTATAAATTCCGCCTAATGATTTTAATTTATTTCTCTCAAGTAACTTTTTCGTAACGTGTCATCTAGCTCCATCCCATGTTTGTATTGATATTCCTTTCCTTTTTTTTAACGAAAACAATATATCTATCTTCATATTTTCAACGGACGATTTTTAAGTGAAAATATTTACGATGCTTAATGAATCACCCTTTATATTATAATTTAACAAAAGGGGTCGAAATTGACCACCATCACTGCCTATAATAACTTGTATTTTTGCAGTCTAGGTAAATCTTATTTGAAAAACTAGTGACTCTTGTGTTAAAAAAAATAATGAACGAGTTTTTTTTCTATTTCTGTCATTTTCTCCCCACAATAAGGACACAACTAAATAATAAATCTATTGATGTTCTTTGCTTTTTGAAGTTTATAAAAAACCATGTATGTCACATCTACAGAGTGAGAGCCACACTCAACGGGGCGGAGACTAGTGAGGAAACCGCAAAATATATTAAAAATTCCTTCGGTGGGTGTATGTAGGTCTGTGGAGCACAATTTAAAATTAGTTAAACATATATAGGATATCCCAATTAGGATAGCAATTATAAAGTTTTTTTTACGGCACACCCTGTATTTTATTGTAGTTTTGAAGTCCACTATAAAAACTAATGTCGGTTTATTAAGGGTTGGTTACCTTTTACCTATTCTTGATAGTTTTCATTTTATTTGACTTTTTCAAAGTGTATATTCTTGATAAAAATTAAATTCATTTATTAAATACTAATGTATTTTTGTATGTTAATTTTGAATTATTGGGGCTTTACTCCTAAACAAATAAAATTTTAAATTAATGTATAGGATGTTCGTAATTGGGAGTCTCAATTCAGTACAATATTTTGTTTAACTACAACGTTAACTTAAATGGAACACACTGTATTTTATTGATGTAAATATGAGAAAAATAATTTTTTTGTAAACTAGTATAAGTCTTCCTATACCAATATTCACTAATTTCGGACTTATTTGGATTAGTTTAGCTACATCAATAATCATTGTTGATTTCATGACTCCACCAATTCTAAATTAACATAATTCATCTATTTCCACAATAATACATTTTGAAAAAAGTCAAATTAAATGAAAACTATCAAGAATAGGTATAGGAAGAAACCCTTAATAAAGTGACATTAGTTTTTTCAGTATATTTCAAAATCTTAATAAAATCTTTTTTTAATATCTTTGATGGTGAACCCACTTCCGTCCCGTTGAGCGTGGCGTACCCTGTATATTGTAATAAAATGTTATTAAAGTTTAAAATCGTTTTAACTGAGTTTTCAACTTTGACAAAATACTTTACAATATAACATCATCTCAATAAATCAATATTCCAATCATCATAAAACAAAAAACAAATATTTATACTAGATCTTATAAATAATACAAATAATTATTATAACAATATATGTATATAGTTATACATACACCCCCAAACTTCACCTATTATTTTGCATAATTTTTGAGATGTATGAATAAAACTCAGTCCTTACTAAAAACTTTTAATCAAAAATAACCCACATATCAATAAAAAAAATTACTTAATTGACAAAATAAACAACGGTATTTTTATTGGTTTCTGAAACGAAATGAGATTTAAATTTTTAATGGTCAATAATAATTTGGAAATTTGTAGTCGTGCATTTAAATTTAGATTGTCCAAAATATTGAGTAGACAGCAGACATGAAGCTCACCTTGAAGATAGTCATTACAGGCATAGGAGGTTTTTTCATATCGTTCAGCATTTTCCATACATTCTTCTTCAGAGTGCCATCTATTTCTACCATAGATTGTTTCATGTTGCCATTCAAAGTTATAATCTCCTTAAGTATTTGCTAAATCTTCAATCGGAGATTTTAAATCGACTACCTTTACTTGGGTTGTATAGGCTCGCCACATTTTGTAGATACTGAAATTGATCTACTAAAATACTTGGTTATATACAGTTTATGGATGGAGGGCACAAGTCCAATGTGAAGTGGATTAATGATAAAATGGGACCACTTTAGATTCTATTGACCTCCATATTGATTGTGGTACTGGTTTGGTATCCTTGAGGTGTCAATTATGTATTTAAATATGAAAAGATAAATTATACTTATCTGAATTTCCCCAGTATTACAAGGCTTTTTAAGTTATATTCAATCGACCTAGGCATAATTTATCTTTTTTTAGAGTTGAATCAATTAATTTAAGTACGTATTACATTACAATACAATCGGAGTTCATCTTTACCATCTTCAAATTTTATGTTTTCATAATTTTCGACTGTCCAAATTGTACAATATTGATTAGTTATCGAAGACATGATTTGCGTTCACAGAGTTCTGCATGTTTCTATAAATATATTTCCCCCTACTCAGCTAACATTGACCTTAACCTTGAATTTGACCTTGATCTTAGTCTTGAAAGATGTTAAAAAGAGTCAGGTGTGTTATTAAATAAAACTACTGTTTAAGTAAAAGTACTTTCTTTATTTTTTAAACCACAGAATTTTACACATCCCCTACACATACTATGTCCACATGATAATACTTGACAGATACACCTGCACTGCTCGAAAAAATTACGAACTGTTGCTACTAGTTTGACACGGCAAAAATTCTCTTATTCCACATTCTATGCAACAAATCCTATGATTGTACGAATAATACTTGTATCGTCTTCTCCTTGCATATCTGTAAACATTTTATCCATCGATCAACTTTAGGTGGGGTGTCTGGTACTGAATTTAAAAATACCCTCGATAAAAAAATTTGAAGAGTGATGTTGATTTCCCCTTTGACAAATGTTTTTCACTAGCGTAGACTATGGAATAATCACCACTTCCCAATTCACTTAGGTGAGGTTTCACAAATGTAGTTGATCTCCCTGGTAAATACATTCTATTCTGTTCAAGTTCCACCAGCACTGCTTCCCCAAATTTTGTTGTTACCATTTTTATTGATTTTAGTTTGTGTAGAATATTGGGTTGTAGTTGGTTTAACATTATGATCTATTTCTGCTCTACATCTAACATTAGCTCTTCGTTAATTTTGTATGTCCATTTTAGAGTTGCAGAATATTTCTCAGTAGAATGCTCTGTCAACTGTTGCTCAACCCTGATTATAATGAATTTCCCTCTATTCCCTCCACTCAATGTTACTTTAACTTTGAATTTGATCTTGAACTTGGATTCAACATTGAACTTGAACGTATGAAAAAACTTGTTAAAATTAACGACCCTATTTTTATTCAATTAGCTGCAGAAAACTTAAACTTAAAAAATTAGTCAAGACCTCGAATCACTGAAGTTTAATGAAAATAGAACTATTGAAAATAAAGAGGAAAATAAGTACTTGGTCTTCTATAATTTTATTTTTATCATTAATATTACTTTGCAGAACATTTAAAACTCAAATGTATTGATCTTTTACAATATTTCAAATAACTTTTTTGTATATATACGAAATTAATTGTTTAAACTCTTACTTTGAAGAAATTATTCATAATAAATATGGAAAAATAAATAATACTTATCTGAATTTCCAGTCTTTCAAAGCGCTGTAATATATATAAAATACAAAAGAACAAACCCAAAGTATATTCAAGCTTAAGAGTAAAGGTTATAAAAGTAAAGAAGACTGAATAACCTATTACACAGGTCTCTCTCTAGCTTTAATATTGGTTGTATGACTTGTGTAACCATCTAGCCTAAGTGTCTTTCCAATCCATTTTGGTGTTTCCTATGCTTCAAGATCTCTAACTTCAGTTTATTTTCCTTTTATTGGTATTTGCTTTCCTTTCCCTTTCATGATGATTTTGGGTTGATCATCGAACGTTATTTTGCAAGCCCACTGTTTTGTTCGCTTAGTCTAAAACCAGCACTCACTTTAGTTCTTTTTTAACTTTAAATATTATATGACTGTTAATTATGTTTACTTATCATTTATTCTTATTATTGTTAATTTAATTTAACGTGTAATCTAAAACACACTGTAATTTCATATGTTAATTTGTTGTTTTTAAACAATTTGTGGTGTCTTATGATTGTGCTTTTATTTGTTATTTTATCATTTTAGACCTGATGATGACTATTAATGTCGAAACTAGTTGTCAATGTTATTAAAGTGTATGTGGTAACGATTTAGAATTTTCTTTGGTGTTATCCTACATACCACATTTGAGTTTTATGGATAACCTCTATTTTTTTAAATAATTTCATTGAATTTTACTCGGTATTTTTCTTTAAATTCATTATAATGATCCATTTATAAATTTTATTGGCTTTTAGGTTTAAATGATTTACGATTTCGGTATTAAATACATTTATGTTTTAGACAACAATTCAATTTAAAAGATGTTGGGACAAAATAAAAGATTGCAGAAGAAAGACATCATCAAAAAGCTACAGGTGGAGGTCCACAGCGTCCGGAGTCAAAACCTGCACCACATTTGACTTATGAAATTCATAATGAATGCCATAGCGATGGACCATATCTAAAGGTCCAAAGAGCTCACTGTTCTATAGATTCACAGCAGAGCACAATCGAGGTGAACAATGAACAAAGTTCTAAAACTGAATTTACATAATGTAGAAATATTACCTTCAACATCGACAGCAGCTTCATCTGTTCCATCTTCACATTTTACTGGGCCTTTTCACTTATATAAATGTAATATATGTAATCACAAAACTCAAGAATTGTTTGGCATTTTTTCAAATAATTTAGATACAAAAATACATCTGACAAGACATTACAAGCCTCCAAAAACTGCATTCCAAAAAGTAGTAATATTTGTAAGACATGCCACCTAGCACCATAAACTTTCTTCCTAATGCAATTCACATCATTTGTTATTGCCGAGAAAAACTGATTCTTCATTAGTTCTTAATGAATAATTTTGGAGGATTTAAGTTGCTCATAACTTTTATGTTTATCTCATTTCTTATAGCTCGTCTTCTTCTTTCTTCCAAAATAATAGTTTAGATCTTACTTGAATTTTTCATACATTTCCACCTTACTTTTCCAGATTTAGTAACATGTGCGTGAAAAAATTATAATTGCCTACAACTATCATTTTTGCCGTTTTGACTAAATATAAATTTTAAACTCATTTTCACAAGATACAAAAAAATACCGTCAAAATTTTATATTCAAATAATTCAAGAACAAAGTGAAAACTAAATATTAATAATACATGAAAATAGGTCTTTAATAGTAAAACACAATCATTTTTAAGAAATTTTTATTAGGTCACTTCTTTAAACTAAGGGTCACAGGATTAACATACGTAAAAGTGGCGGAGTTTGATGTCTCTGCACAATATTTTGTGTCATGATGGATCTTAAAATAGCATAATCTTTCATTTTTTATTTAAGGCTTTAAATATTTTTAATACAATTTTTAAAAATAAGAGAATTTAAATGTCATGGTTTAAACGAACATGCGGTTGCCCACATGTAAGAAGATGACCAAGAAGAGGATATCCATGAAGTCAATGTCAATAAAAGCAGAATTTTAGAAGATGACATTCAAGAAGGAGTAGTCGACCTCGGTGGTCGAGTGAGCGCGAACTGACATTTGGTCCTGTATTCGAGTCCCGGCTTTGGTATGGGCGTTGTAAGAATGTGTGTGAATGTCTTGTATGGATATGTATAAATGTGTGAATATTAGAAACTAATAAATACTTGTGACTGGCTAAAATGGTTTACATTCCGAGTGCTAACAAAAAAAAAGAAGGTCAGCAGAAGAGGAAACCGAAGACATCTTTCAAAAAAGACTACAAGGAAAAAAAAAGGGAAGATATTCTCAAAAATATTAAATACAAAATTTTGAACCTGGGATTATTCAGGCGAATGAAAAGATAAGATATTTTTTGAATATATAGCTTATTAATGAATTTGTTCAGAAAAATAAATTTGAATTATGTCTTTTATCTTATATAATTTTAGAATAAATGCATATCATGTTGATACTAAAAAAGTACCACAACCTGAAAACCCTATAACTGAAAATAGGATTGTGGCCCTGGGATATATAAGATTTTGCTATTCGTCTTTATTATGACCATTCTAAAATAAGCGCCATTTGAATATTCCCGTTTTAGATTAATGAAGAGAGCTGGTGAAAAGCAAAAGAAAAAGGGTTCCTGGAGTAAACGATCATATGGTTCTAACTACAATTCATTCAGATATGATAGGTATTATACGACAAGATAGTAGATAATCACTTTTCATGCAGTTCACAATAAATTTGGTGCTATCTGGGAAATCTGCAAAACCAAAGTTTATTAAATCTGTTTACAACTAGAACCTTAAAACATATTTAAAGTGTTTCACGAAACAAAATTAAATTTTTAATATACATATAACACACAAGCACACATATACATATATATATATATATATATATATATATATATATATATATATATTTGTTTTTTGTTTTTGGGGCTATCTAGTTCTTTTCCTTACTATGTTTTGGTTTCGGGTTAAAAATTAAACCATGGTGTGTGTATTTTAAAAAAAATTTTTTATGCAACGTTTCGGCCTTTTCAAGCCTTCGTCAGGCATTCAATCTATAATATAAATAAAATATTTGTCAAATTAAAAGTAACAGTTAACATAACAGAAAAACATTTTTGACATACACTTGTAAGTGTAGTTTCCCATGATAATATTGGTCTCAGTGGAATGTCTTTTTTATGTAATGCACACAGACGCCATTTGAACACCTCTCAAAATTTGTAAAACGTCTTAAACAGTATTGCTTATAAAAACAACTATTACGTAAAAGACTCCTGGAATTTCAACAATAAAATAACAAACAAAATATTACCTAAAGACCACTTACTAATATCACTGGACGTGCTCTCTTTATATACAAATATGCCGTAAGATATTATAAAACTTGTCATTGAAACACAATGGAACAATATACAGAAATACCCTACAAGGATTTCATTGAAGCCTTAGAACTAACTCTGAATACTACCTACTTTCAATACAAAAACACAATTTAGAAACAAACAGACGGAATAGCCATGGGAGCATCAATTTCAAGTAATAAAAAATATTTTTACTACAGTATTACAAAACCTAAACATCAAACCCATTTTTTATTACAGATATATAGATGACTGTATATTAGGAATACACAAAAATCATTGTGAATACATACTACAACAATTTAATAATTACAATCAAAAAATAAAATTTACAATTGAAACAGAAAAAACAAGCAAATTAACTACCTAGACCTAACATTACATAACAATAATGACACAATAAAAAAGCCCTGGTACACAAAAGCTACTTGGTCAAGAAAATACTTAGACAATACATAAAAACACCATATCTCAAAAAAAAAAATCGGTCATAATCAGATTAGCAGACACAGCAATAAAATTGTCTGATGCAGAGTCCAGTGAAGCCACAATAAAAAAAGCGAAAACAACAACAATAACTATCCCGATAAACTAGTTAACTAGATATTTTCAAAAAGAATACACAAATTTTATAATACAGGACAACACGCACCCAAAAAAAACCCACAACAACAGATAACGTTCATGACTACCGTACATACTAACTCTAACTGAAAACATCAAAAATATAATTAAACAAGACAATATAACAGTGGCTTGGAAGGCTCAAAATTTGGCATACCAAAACAATTATTCTAGACTTAAATCTACAATAGATGTTAATAATAAATATAAAAAGAAAGAAAGAAAGACTAAAATACTGACAAACCAAACCAAATGGCCACTACCTTAGTATAATAAAACAAATTCCAATTCAATAAAAATAAAAATGCCAATATTAGATCGATTTACCACAAAGCAGGTGTTACCGGAAATACCAAAAAAGTGTGAAAACATTGAAGAATTGGAAAAGAAAACTGTATAATTTTAAAATAGTGTAATATTGATGTTTGTGTTTAAACTATGTTACATGTAAAAATAACTAGGAAACTACACTTACAAATGTATGTTATGTTAACTGTTACTTTTAATTTGACAAATATTTTATTTATATTATAGATTAAATGCCCGATGAAGGCTAGAACAGGCCGAAACGTTGCTTAAAAAATAAAAAAATACACACACCATGGTTTAATTTTTCACCCGAAATCAAATCATACTGAGCAAAAGGACTAGATAGCCCAAAAACCATTATATATATATGTATATATACAGGGTAGCGAAAGTCTGGCACTAAGGTATTTTCTTTGAAACGAATAAATGTATAATTATGAAATTGTAGGGTGATGAATGGGACTGTATTTCTGTATTTTTTAAAATTAGTCCCAAATATACAGGGTGTTCAGGAACGCAGTGTCAGACCAGTAGTGTTTTTTAAAATAGAATAACCCATATGTTTTTACATTTTTATAAAACTCTTGCCGAGCTGATTTCAATGATGTATCACAATTGATGTCTATTATGTTTAATAAAGGTTCTACAGCCACCTGAAAATCCAATTTTTTTGAATTTAAATATCTGTAGCAGACAAACCGTTCAAAATCAATAAAAAAGGTTTACATGTCCCTATCCTAACTTTTAAAGTTCTTTGCTATTAAAAAAATATTAAAAAATATTTGATAGAGTGGTCAAAAATTTCAAATTCCATCTGATTTTTGATTGCATACATCATTGAAATCTGCTCAGCAAGAGGTTTATAAAAATGTAAAAACATACGGGTTATTCTATAAAAAAAAAAAAATAACTTTGGTCTGACACTGTGTATATTTGGGACCGATTTTAAAAAATACAGAACACAGTCCCGTTTATTACCCTACAATTTCACAATTATACATTCATTCGTTTTAAAGAAAATACCTTGTTATATATATTTCGTAATGAATACTTAACAATTATATTGGTCGAAGAAAGCGGTGGACAATGTATGTATCACTATGATTTCAGACTCTGATTTATAATCTTCACAGCACTTCAATTGGGCCAGTATCTTCAAATCATCTTCATGTGAATGCTGATCATAATGATAGTATTATTGTACAGTAAACTATCCTCTTCAACTAAATAATTTTAAACAAATTACAAATTTAATTTTACATCTAGATATAAACATCAACAACTAATAATTTATACAAATTTACTTTGTGTATGTGATCAACGCTAACTAATTTCAGCTTCTAATAGTATAACCATATAGACTGTTTCAGGCAGAAGTTCCACCCGTCCAAAACATGAGAAATTGAAACAAATTTCTATTTGAAAACTTTTTTATTAATGATATTATTACTTATTTAGTTTTATAGTAAAATAAGTTAAAATAATTTTTTGTCACACCATAAATTCGAACCATTTTTTTATATTTAATACAGATGTGGCGCATAGGAACTAAGTGTTTTTAGATTGGGTATTGCGCTGCCATTAGAAAAGTGATGAGCGTGCTGCATGTTACAATCCGTTCCTTGACTCAAAACATTTCACGTGGCCAGTTGGTAATTGCAGTACAGCCGGAGATTCAATATCAATTGAAATGACTCTTTTCCGGCCCGAGACAATCTAATGCCGCTTCCAAACCAAATAGACAAAACAGAAACCAAAACAAAAACACAATTTTCTAGAAACTTTCAAAGCAACAAAACCGAGCCAAGACAAAAAAGTCACTGAAATGTTTCGGCTTTGTTGTAGGATTGTTGGAAAACTCAAATTTTCTATTTTGGCTGTTTGGTCTGGACTCGGCTGAATGACTACGAGCTGAGCAGTGTGAACTTCGCAGTATTACTTGTCTAACTTTTTCAACGTTCTTATGTACTCACAGTACTTTGACAGCCGGGCGGATTTTTCATTATGGAGCCTCCTGTTCGCAGATTGATATTGAATCTCCGGCGGAATTCATGTTATACTGCAATCACCGACTCGCCACTCCTGGTAAAGCAATCATACATAAATATGTGTTGCTCTAATGTCCATGGTTCCGTGGTCGCAGCTGAAAGTGAAATGCTTTGAGTCAAGTTACGGATTGTAACATGTTGCATATCTCGCCCTTTTCTAATAGCATTGTAATACCCAATCTAAAAACACTTGGTTCATATGCTCCACTCTGTATATAAAATGTTGTAAACCGAATTCAGTAACTCAGGATGGTTAACGAGAAAACTTGCCCTGATATTTCACTAAGCATGCAATACATACAATTGAAAAATAAAAGCAGAATATTCAATTTCAATTAAGAATAATCATTCTATTGACAAATATCTGAAAGCACTATAACCAAGTTATTTTAATGAAAAAAGAGTAACGTTTTAGTTCAGAACTATGATTCCAGTCAAACTATCTTACCCCACCTTCCTGTTTTCTTAAAACAATTATGGCCCTTATAGTTATTGACTTTGTTATTTATTATTATATATATATATATATTTTTTTATTTTGTAAAAATAAGCACGGGGAGAGCGGTGGTGGAACTTCTACGTAAAATATGTGTATTTACGTTCACATAGATCAATTTTATATTCATGCAAAAAAATAGCATTCATTTTTGTTTCCTAACAATTCTTATTGAGAAAATAACCTTTTCTTTACTGTATGTATTATTAAACGTTATCTTGTGTATATTTTAACTGAAAAATGTTAGGCTCAAAATATAAAGACTACACCAAAAACATGAGTTCTTACCGAGTTACAGAGAGTTTTTTAAAATACTTTGATGGTACTGGTATGTAACCAACTGGCCAAAACTTCATACAAATGCATACATGAAATAATCATAATTTATCGTAATTATCCTTAATTATATAAACTAATTATTAAAAAAATAAAACTTTAATTCATATTTTCCTCTTTTTTTTCATTTATTCAGTGTGTTATTTTAATATTTTCTTCTCATACTTGACAGAAAGTTAGTTACTTTAGGATCTATTAAAATGTGTTAGAAAGTTTGGCTTGTACTATAGTAGCACGACAGTGGCGGGCTAAGAGCTTCTTCCTAAATTTTACCCCAGGGTCATTTTAATATAATTTTCAATTCCCCAATACTTTCTATAAACATAACCTACTCTTTCTTTATACTAATAAAGTTATACTGTATTTATTGTTCATATTAGCATTGATCGATTCCGTCTCTTTTGTCGTAGATTTGCATTTATTTGCACTGTAGGTTTAAAATCATATTAAGTAACAATTTAAACTGAACAACTATAAGACAATATAAGATTCCAGGAGTCTTATCTTTAAATATCTCTAAAATTAGTAACTTTTTCGTTGCCTACAAAGAGCAAGTTATTTACATAAAAAATACTGAATAATTGAAAAATAATAATAAAATGATAATTGCACCTGTGGGGTCGCTGGAATTTAGAAAAAGAAAACTCTTATACAGTTTCTTTAGTACACCTCTTGTAGTAGCCAGAAAATATAAATGTTTTAAAATCCTTCAACCAAGTTTGATACTAAAAAATTTAAAGTAATGAACAATAATAATTTTTAAATAAAACTAAATTCAGCAATGAGCCATATTTTACCTAAAAGTTTTGTGTTACATCTTCATATTTTGAGCTCAGGATGTTCCATTTATATTTACAATTATTGTGTTATGAAATGCCCAGACACCGTTAGTAAAGAGTCGATGAATTTTCTACAAAAATACAGTAGTTTTGACAAAATATTACTATATTTTTGAAGTTTGTTGCAATTAAATTTCGTTCCAAAAATAATGTAGACTTTATGGTAGTATGTTTATTTTATATATGTAAACATAGGTGAGTCTGAAAAGGAACATGATATAAGAAAATGAATCCCTAGATAAATCAGAAACCTTAAAAGAACTCAATAGTGAATCGCAGTATCGATTAATGATATATAAAATCTATGACATTAAGAAATGAACAGAATTTGGTAATTTTTTTTCTTTGATTCGGAAATTTTAGAATACAGGTCATTGTCGCAGTTTCAAAAACGCACCGTGTAAAAATTGTAATCACGTTTCTTTATTAATAAAAATTATAATTAATTATCAATCACACACACACAAAAGAGCGTGCGCGCGAGCATTCAGAATCCATATATTCAATAAATGTATTTGACATAATATCGTGGTTTTGTTTATTCGAAACTATTTCACAAAACATAAGATTACTTAAAACTGAATAACGAAAATATAATTTTAACTTTATATAAATATCTCATACAAAACTATAACAAATAATTTGTTTTATCGTGTATTGTACATTTAAGACTAGTTCTAGGTTTGTTTAATGATTATCATATTGATCACGTTTATGCTCTCTCCATACCCAATGCAGTGCTCTGTTGATATGGTAGATCATCCAAGGGAATATGCCAACCCCATCTACCATCTTGCTACATAAGAATTTAATATAATCGGTAAGCTTTATTAAGGAAAATAACAAACTTATTGGACCTAATTAATGGTTACTCTACCAAATTTAGTTTTGCTAAAAATAACTACTTTGAAGGCTCTTTACCCTGCGTCTGTAAAGTCACGCCCCTCTTATCTTTGGAACGAGGTACGCTATGAGAAAAAAACACAAAAAGTATATTACAAATTCGGTTTTTTATAGAAAGACATCATCGACGTTTTACTCGTGGAGACACTTTAAATTAATTTCAAATTGTATGCTAGTCCCATTTTAATTATATTTGAACGACCTTTATCACCATTATTTGTACCTCAAATTTGGAAGACTAATATGGAACTTTCGAGAGTAAATTTAAATTCGCTCTACAAATCACAGTTATCACCTAATGATAAAAAAATTAACGATTATTGTAGACTTTGAGTAGTTAATAATCGTTTTAAATTCGTTAACATTATGAACAATTTACAGTTCTTAAGAAAACCAAGGTATTCTTTTTAAGTTATCTATATAAAATAAGCATGGGAAAACTGTATATCTCAAAATATCAACAACCCCGACAATTACGTAACCCATAAGGAATGACATCATTTCTCGTGGATCATATGGATTTTGAGTTGATTGTGCCAGTTGAGCGAGAGAAAATTTGTATTGACGGCTACGTCCACTTACATGACCCATGAAGATTAAAGTCATTCCTCGTAGGAGGTAAGAGTATTAAGGAATAGTTCCAGTTCAAATACACTGCGCCGCAAAATTAACGCATAGTCATTTAAAATTAAGTGGTTGGTAAATATTTTATGTCTACGTTAAATAGTGGTATAAATTAAATTTTGTCAATGTTGTTTATTTGGCTTTCTACTTGTTTAATTGGCTCTGTTTATTAATCTAAAAACATTTCTCATTTGTATTAAGTGTGTTTCATTATCATGGCACATAACGTACGTGAATTGAGAAACCTTTCTCCAGAGGAATGTGCTGTGTTGTTGCTCTTGTAGAGGAAGGCTTATCCTAAACTCAATTAGGTTTACGATTTGGCGTTTCGCAATCCGCGAATTTTTGGAGCTTTAGCACGATTTAGAGAAACTGGTAGTAACCAAATAGGACGTAATAGAATCACAACAGATCTTCAAGATCGATTTCTGCGATTAGAAACCCTTCGAAGACGGTTTGTTACAACAAGAATTTTCACACCGCTATAATTATCAAATAAGTTGTGATACAGTAAGAAGAAGGTTGATGGAACAGAATATTACTCCATTTAGAGCCGCTACAGGGCCACTTCTTACCGCAGCTCATCGAAGGCAACGTCTTCAGTTTGCACATTACCATCGCAACTGGAATAATCATCAATGGGGCAATATGCTCTTCAGTGATGAGTCTAGATTTTCCCTCTTTAGTGATGATAGCCACAGAAGTATTTATCGACGCCCTGGAGAGCGGTATTCCCAGTGCAATATTGTGGGAACAGTTGTCTACGGCGGTGGATCTGTTAACTTGTCCACACGCTGCACAAATGGTGCAAAATTATCTTCAACCAATCAGCATTTCGAGAATGGCCTGTCCAACCAGAAGCTCTGATCTTAAACTTATATAGCAGATATGGGATAATATAGTACATCAAGTTAGAGCTCTAAATCCTCCTCCTGTTACCCGAAATGAATTGTCATTAAGGTTCATTGAGATATGGAACGAATTTGATCAAAATGTTATCAGAAACTTGATTTTGAGTATGCCAAGGAGATGTCAAGTTGTAATTAGGTCGAGAGGTGGAAATATGCAACATTAATGTCTCTTTTGGAATATTATGAATTGCTTGATAATAAGGGATTTATCGTATTATTGAACACGCACGGTATATTAATTTTTTGAAAATTTTTGAAAATTAAAAAAAGGGGAAGTTTAAACGAATGTTGTTTACCACATCACATCATTTTTGAAGAAAACACATTATACATGTATTAGTAAAATTTTGCAGTTTTTACAATTATGCGTTAATTTTGCGGCGCAGTGTATCTCTTGAAAGCATTGCCAACCACCCCACCCACGTGACCTACAAGAAATTACGTAGTTCCTCGTGGGTAAAATTGATTTTAAGTAGGGATCTACAACGAATGACGTCATTTCTTGTTTGCTTTTAAGTAGAGATAGTAGAAACTTAATGTAAGAACATTTTCTAGCTCAAAACAATAATAGCAATGGCCACTCAGATGATCCACATGGAATTATATCATTTATTGATATCGGTTAAAGTAATGCTAGAACCAGTTGAGCGTGGAAAATTTTTTTACTTTAAAGCATTAACCATGTCCCCTAAATTCAAATTTTTGTTCTGACATACATAAATCATGTTTTTGTCAAAAAAATGCAGTATTTTTTAAATATCTAATACTGCAGCTTTATTCAGTGATAATAGAGAGGAAAGGGAAGTGACTTTATAGACGCATAATCACAAAAATAAATATTACCTTTGTGTAAACAAAAATAGAAAGTCGCAAAGTTATATATAAATAGTAATGAGATGATACTAATGGACACCACCAGTCGTAAAAAAATGGTTAAACACGGTCCTTGAAATGGTTAGTAAATAGAATAATTATTTTACGCTTCCACAGATAATGTAATGAGTTAAAATATATTAATTCATTGTTATATTTATAAATTGTGGACAAAAAATAAAAAGTTAAAACTACATTTGAATTGGCCATTACTGACGCGTTTTTTTGAATGAGTGTCTAGAATTGATATATACCAAAATGGGTTACTGAATTGTTAAGAATTAATGTTATGCTCACCAAACCAGTTACCTGTATTTTGGAGAAAACCCAAAATATAAGATACGGAGTAAAATTTAAACAGAATAATTTGAAAATATTAAGTATAACTTAGGTAAAGAAATGGTTAGAATAAAAATACAGCAAAAAGTACAGAACTTACTTTTAATTTTATTAATCCTAATTTTTAAAAACTTTGCACCAATGCACACATGTAATCATTGTATGGTACTATGAAAAATATTTTATTTACTGGTTAAACCAGTCACTTCGATAATTGTCCAATTCTATTTAAAATCATTTCTAATAATATAATGTAAACATTCTCACTCTTGAGAGAGAATATTTATTCGGAAACATTTGCTTCTTATGTGTTTTGCATGTATTTTCATTCTATAACAAGTGATGGAATATATTCCGTAATTGTTCTAAACAATATCCATGATGTCAAAACTGTCAATGTCAGATGCTCAGAAGTAAATGGTGGTGTCGTATAAATTGACTTTTAAACAAATTTTAATCCAAATCAAATAATAATATAGTCTGGTAGTCGGTTAGAATAACAAAATTCGACACTGTGGTTCGATATTCGTATCGATTTTTTTTCATTCTAACCTTGTTACAGAATATAGTATTTTAAAATGAATTTTTTGTTTTCTAGCTCAATGCAAGAGGCTCAGATTTTATAAATAGAAGTTTTCTGATAATTGCCTTTTATTTGTAAATTACCAAACACCAACAACTCCGATGTTTCATTTCACGTTTTATATGTTAACAAATTAGTAATAGTAATGGCAGCAATAAACTTTATATTGAAAAAAACATAAGCATCGAGTATCGAAAGCTGCTAGATGAAATTTGTGTACATCTAGGAACTTTGAAAACTCCCTTGGCTTACATTTAGAAACGGTAGCGCTTGGAAATGCATTATTAATAAAGTGAAGGCCAAAGAAAATTGAAAAAGAAAACTTATAATTTTGCGACCACATTTTTCTAACTAAAATTAAGTAACTGTAAAACATAATGCCAGAGTGATGGCGTAAACGGCAATAACGAATGACAAAACTCTTTTTAGATTTAAACTAACTATCTTTGCATCTTGGTAGGTAAGTAACCTTTGATTATAATTATAAAGTTAAGTTGTCATTTAATAATATTACGACACATAAGAAAGGTTGCAATTTAATTAGAAAAAGAAAATATTATCAAACAAGGTATATAAAATATAATAACTTGAGCCGCAGATATTTAATAACTAGAGCTGTATTTTCAAAAAGGATATTATATCGTCCATGGCGGATGTCCTCCATTAATATACAATACATACATAAATCCGTCTTTACATTTTCCTTTAATTGAGTAGTAATAAGGTAAAAAGAAGTGTAATCTAAATCTACAAAAAATAAAATTTTGAAAATAAGATATACAAGATGCGCCACGCTCAACGGGACGGAACCTAGTGGGTTCACCGCCAAAGATATTAAAAATTCCTTCGACGGGTGTATGTAAGACTGAGGCAGCTACAATTTAAAATTTGTTAAGACATATACAGGCTGTCCCAAACTAGGACAGCAATATAAAATTATAATTTTCCAATGAAACACTCGTATTTTATTATAATATTGAAGTCTATTGAAACAACTAATGTCAGATTTTTAATAGTTCCCTATACCAATTCTTGATAGTGTTCATTTTGTTTGACTTTTTTTAAATTGTAGTAATCTGGAAATATATTACTTACAATTGATTTATTAATTATTAATCAGCGCATTTTTGTATGTTGATTTTTAATTGTTGGGACTTTATTTCTAAATAAATTAAATAAAATTTTAAATTATGTACTAATGTATAGGGTGTTTGTAATTGGGAGCCTCAATACAATGCAATATTTTTAATATCTTTGGCGGTTTACTTGCTAGGTTCTATTCCGATGTGCCTGACGCACCCTGTATAGGTACAATCGGCAATTTATTTAAGAAAGATCATTAATGAGTTGGTAGAAATTTAAACTTTCATTTTTAATTATGCTATAAATTTTATTCTTTGGGAACAAACGTAAATTTTTGTCTTTCAATATTCTAATCAGAAAATCAATTAAATATTAACAGTAAGGGAGTCTATCTATTTTAACCGTATATAAAATTACATCTACCAAATACTATGCGAATGTTATGATCAAAACTAAACATCATTAAGAAAACTAAAGCCTAGAAAAAGCATTACATAAATACAAGTGATAAGAACAATTATAAAGCTCATTGGTCAAAGAAATCGCGGAACAATGCAAACATCTAAAATAAAAGATTTTTTTTTGCATCAGTAGTAACCTGCAAACGATTGTAAATGAACAAAGCAAAAAGTCAAGAAAATGAAAAGCTGACATTTTGTTTCATTGCAAAGCCAAGAATCGTATGTTGTTTTTAAAGAATTAAGAAATCTTCTTTAACCTTTTGGTTTCGACTATATTTCGTTGCACTTTCTTGGCTACAGGCATTTAAATGAATTGTATGATGATAAATATTTTTTTACTGAAAAAGTTAAAAAATATTATGAAAAAATTGTCAATAAATATATTAAATAAAGATATAGTTGATTTTAAGTTTGTACAGTTTAACAAACATGATACAATAAATTTGAGATATACTATGTACTACTACAATTCGTCAAATCTTAAATAAAAATTTTTTTATTAGAAAATCTTTAAAAAACCGAAATAAACAAAGAGAAGATCTAACTATCATTTTTTTCTAAAAACTATAGAAATATTTTTCATAAATGACTTTTTTTTAAGACAATGGATTGGAAGACAATTTGTTTAAATATCTATATACCTTAAGGTTTTAGAAGGTAAAAGTACACATCATCTTTATCACCTGTAAATATGTTGAACCATACTAATCAAAAGGTAAAATGGTAATCTATATATAAAGATGTTTCAGAAAACATTCCCACGACGGATATCTTTGAAGATATAGATAGATTTAAATTCTGTAAACAGCATTATTAAAAAAAAATATTTTTCGATCAAAGAATTTTGGGAACAGGTTCGACTAAGCTTTAATTTGGATACATAATTATATATACTATATCTGCATTAACTTTTGAGATATTTTAATTTTTTTATGTCACTTTTAATGTTACAATCCTTTAAAAGGCTATCTATCACCTTATAAGTGTAGTTTCACAATATTGGTTTTATGAAAGGATTTAGGTGATAAGGCTCCTATGGACAAGTCGGGTAACCGGGCTGGCTGACCACTTAACTGCTCTAGTGTTGTCAACCGCTTGGAAATACATTATTTAAATATGCATAATACGTTTGTTATGAGGCGGTGTACCATCCTGCCGAAACAAATTGTCGGCTCTGCTGCGGGGCACATATTGTAAAAGTCTTGGTAAATCATGTTCTACAAAAAATCTAAATAATGGACCAACAATATAACCGTTATAAATAGCATAGCATACAATTACAGTAAAAAAAAAAAAATTAGTTTCGTGGCTGAATCAAACATCTTTAATTATTTTTAGCCAGTATCTTCAATTGAGTATTATGACAATTCATTTTTCCATTGTTGTGAAAATGATTTTCATAGCTTGAATGAATATTTATAAATAATAATTTCCTTGTACTACTACTATTTATTTTTTCGTTAAATTATTTTGACAGGATGACGATATGTTGGTGTAGGCCCTGATTAGCCGCAATGATGATTCTTTCTCGGTTGTGTTTTTTAAAATGACCAAATAAACCCAAATTGTTACGGAAATCGACAAAGGTTTAACAATTAAATTGTAGTGGTTTGGAAATCCTAAATTAGACGAAGCTGATGAGAGTGACGACGACCTTCCTTTGGTTATACGTCTTCAGTCTGCTAGAATCAATATACCAAAACTGCAGATCAGAACCAGGGTGAAATCAAATCTTCTATATTTTTCATTTCATTTTTGGTCAGAAACAAGAAGAAACAAAATCTAAGCAAAGAGAATATCAAATGGCAAAGAACAAAATTTGAAGATGCTTAATATTTGGCACGGATTGAAGTAATTATTAAAAAATGTATATTGTTCATTTTTATTTTCAGATGGATAAAAAAACTTTTATGGCGTCAAGATGGTGATAATTCAGGATACAGACCAACGCGAGAATGAAATGTCTAATGATAGTGAAACTTACGTATGAATATGACCAGACGTTTTGTGCGACGAACCTGAAGACGTTATCAACGAAACTGATAAGATTGATGACGACGTTCCTTTGGTTTCCCGTTTTTAGCCTGCAAAGGATCAATATACTAAAACCGCAGATCAGAAACAGGACGAATAGAAATTTTTTTTATATCTTTCATTTCATCTTTTGGCAAAAAACAAAAGAAAACAAAATCTAAGCAACACGAGAATATTGAGTGGAAAGAACAAAATGTCCCTTTCCTTAAAGATGATATCAGATTCAAATGTTCTGAACCTTTATCCTTCTTTGAGTAAGATATGCGTATTAATTACCTAATGGGCTATAAATGCGGAAGCACGCACCTGTTTAGAATTGAATCCAGACAACGGATCATTCTCCACGATATAAGAGTTTTGAACAAAGAAGTTGTTTACCGACCAGTTCTTTTTTAAAGAGTAAGAAACATTTTTTTTAATGTAAAGCCTGTAAATTTCTTTGTATACATTTCATTTCTGTTAAACAGTTTTAGTTTTGGTACAATTCATTTATTATTAAAATATAATTCAATTTTTTTATTTGTTTCCGATATTCTAGTATACCACGTCCCCTGTTTTGTAATTCCCGAAGTTAATTTCCGGATTTCTGGAGGTATTTTCGCTATATTTGAGAGTTCAAGCGGTGAAAATAGCCCTCGACATTTTTTGTATATCGGTTGTCCCCACCGCGTTATGTTCTAGCATATCGGACGTTCTCAGGAGTTTTTTCTATTATTTCCACCGAATTGAAAAGTAGACACAACCGCTTCACTACTAAGCCTGTCTCTTCTAAAAATAGAGTATAAAGCTATAACCCACACCTGCTTCAGTTCTGCACTGCCATCCGTTTTGAACATTTAATTTGGGGTGGGCTTTTAGTTGTGCTTGGTAATAATACTGTATATAGTTAAAAGTTAATATATGTAAAAAAAACTCAAAACATCTCTTTTAATGGGCTTCCCTAGTAATAAAAGTTATAGATCTAATTTAAGTAAACTAGCAGCCGGTGGTTTGGAACACTAAAGTGAGGTAAATTAAAGCCTGACTTCACGGTTAAAATTTACCAATTCTTTCTACACCCTTGACCTCTGGAATAACCGTATCTCCATCTGTTGCTACACAGGCCCTTTGACGTCGAATCGAAAGGAAAAAACCACTTAATAAACTGGCGCCCGAGAAAAACCGCGTCTAGTTATCGTAAGCGCCACGTCATAACCAACTTTTCCGTTACAAATGGAGCTTAAATGGATGGATTTATAACACTTGTGAATTACTACACAAGAAGTTTATTTAATAATAGATATCTTCGATTTATTACACTTGCAAATTACTATACTAGGATTGTGTTTTATAGTTAATATACAGTGAATTAGATTTAAAATTAAATCTTAACGATTTAGAATTTAACTAAGTGCATAAATTTTGTAATGCAAGTCTTGATGTGATCTGAATCTATAATGCCGTTCTGGTATAATCAAACCCTTATCATAAGAGGTTCGCACTGAAGACGACCATGTTTTGTTTACATTCCCATGAGTTGGATATTTTATGAAATAAACAGAAATAATTAATTTGTTTTTTTAGCATTGTGTATTTTGATTAAACTTGGATATTATCTGGAAGTATTATTTTGCAATGATTTAAATAAAATTATGAAATTTTGTGAAGACAACACGAACTGCAATTTTGGAGGAAAGAATAGAAAAGGGAGTAATAATCTTTAAATTGAACAATAACTCGAAAACAGCAAATTGAGATTGGATGTGGAGCCCACATAGTTCATAACGCAATCAAAACTGTCGCAGATTGTCTTCCTGTTGCCTTCGAATGCATCATTGTGAAAAGTTATTCATTTTTCCACATCTAAAGCGTTTCAGTAGACGCTTTGGAAGAGTTTTGTGATTGATTTAACTAACACAAATTGCTGGGCTACAGTAAAACAAGTTGGCTTGCGTTAGTGTCCGCGCTTGAGAGAGTTCTCAAAATGTGTCAGCCTTTGAAAAGCTATTTTCTGAGCATCGACAAATGCCCAAATATTTTAAAAATGTTCTTCGAAAATCTCAGATATTTTTAAATGTCAGTGTAATCCAGGAAAAAGAAGAGATTCGAAAAAATATCGTATCTGAAGAAACAATGTTATATTTAATGATGTTATACGATACATTATAGTTTATTACGACATAGGTTGATCTACAAGAGGTAAAGGAAGAAGTTGTGATACTCATTTTTGGATAGGCATCGATTATTGGTTTTCATACTGGACGAGTTTTAGATTACTCTGCTGGAAGTTGAAAATGTTGTATATATAATAAGGACATTCTGTAGACACTCAACATTGCAGAAAAAAAAATACTTGGAGCGCGAAGGACATGGAACCAAATGAGGCGTAGGAGTGATGACTCAAAGCTCTATTTTTAAATACACATCTTGAAGTTGATGATGATGATAGTTCTACAAGTGCAGCAGTGAGAAATGCTGGTGATCACCAAGTCATTAAGCATTCTGATAAAAATCATACAACAAAAGATGTTGCTAAAAAAATATACAAAATTCAGAACAATAGTAAAGACATGAGTGGAGAAGCTATCAATAAATTGAAACATTGTTTTACGTATGTAAATGAACAAAACAAAAATCAAGCTGCTGCAATGGCAAAAGTTATTCAGAATATACCCTCTTTTATTATTTTAGTTAACATAACAAAAGTGGTCAATGATGCAAATTTAGACAGGAAAAATACAAGCCTTATATCATGAATATTTTCAAAAATCTGAAGTTATTGAAATATTTTTTTTGTTAACTTAACAGCTAATGTAGATCGTTTTACTTCATGGGCATCCAACCAAGCTAATGAAATCTTGAATGCACCTTGACATCTAAAGCACCAAAATCACGGTGCTATTCTTTATCTGAGTCAGCTAATTTTAGGTATGTGTGTGTTGTGAACCAAAAAAATTTAGGTGAAAAATATAACAGCACTGTAAAAGAAAAACTCAGTTTATATAGAGGAAAACATATTGATAAATAACAAAGAAGCTGATAGAAAATTGAGTGCAAAACCCCCTAAATTTAAAAGTAAACGTAAAGAAAATATTGAAGGTACTTCATACAATCCTGGTACGGGAATATTAGATTGAGAGGCGATGGAAATCCATTTCTTTAAAACCAATGAAATAATTTTATATTTATCACCATTAATAATTTTTATTAATCTTGAAACTTTAGCTCTCTATGACTGCTAACATTTTGTAAATAGCTGCAAAATGTAAAGATCATACTTTTTCAGATGTTATTAATCCAAAACAAAAAATCATTCCTGAAGCTATGAATGCTAACGACCTAACCAATACTAAGGGCAATTTAATGTTGGATGGAGTCCCGAGTTTAATCAAAACCTTGTAAAATGGTTTTAAAGACTTCCTTACATTTTTAAATAAATTAGGAAGCAGCATTTTATCTGTTCATAATTGTAGATTTGATTCTAGACGTCTGATTAAAGCAATAAACTGTGAATAGCAAAACAGGTTGGATTAATTGTTAGAGAATTCGTTAATAAACTACCAATAACTTGAAAATTCAACTAATGGAGCACGCAATGCCAATGTTTATACTTGAAGGGATCGTAGAAAAGCTAAATATATCGGAAGAAAAGCTAATATCTAATTGTGAAAATTGGAATACGTTTATTGATAATGAAATTCAAGAACAAAATTCTCAACCAATTATACGAACTTTGGAATGTTTAAAATCCTGTGTATCATTGGCAATGAAAACTAAAATGGCATCTGCAAGGATTTCTTACGATATGCTACTAGAATAGAATCAACACCATCAAATGTCTGGATTAAACAAATATTAGGTTTAGACGAAAATAAACAAAATTGAGTCACAAAATCATAACAGATTTTAAACTTATTATTAGAATACTTTAAAATGTTGCAAGAAATTAATACTTTTATTAAAGACTGTTTCCATTTAAAGATAAAATGAGTGCAAATTTTTATATTAACTACATTAGTTTTTTAATATTCTAAATAACTGTAAAGATTGATCAAATAATTATAATCACTTACATCCCTAATAAAATTGTTAAATTTAAATCTCCAGTTATCGTATGGCACATACTGCGTAGACGCTTCCCAACTAGATATCGGCAAAAACTTAGTGAAAACTGTGAGTTATTGATATGTAATTATTTTTTTTAAAGAAGGAGCTTCCTAAAACTATTTTATTTTTTATGAACAAAATCGTCAAAAGTTAAAGAATAAAACATATTGAAAAATGTTATTTTTATCAATATTATTTTGTGTGTTCAAGCAAAAAAACGTTCCATACACGAATGATTTTCCAAAAGGTTACATGTAATCTTTTTCTATTTTCTCAACAATGAGCTTCCTAATTGGTTCGATTTTGTCACAGAAATTTTTAAAACAAAAAATGAATCTATAAAATTTATTTTTTTACTTTGCCATTACTTTCGTCTAGTAACCCAACCTTCTTAAGTATTTAAACCTGATATAAAAATGACATTATTATATAGTTAAAACACAAAAGTAAAAAATTAAAAAATGACATTTTATTTACTGTAATTATTAGATCTGAAGATTTTACTGAAAAAAGGACTTACTTTTTCCGTTCATAAAACATTATGGCAGCAGAATTCGTTGTCAATACATGCAAAAACACTGCCTTGACTTTTCTTCTCTCAGGTGTTACTAGATGATTTAGTAACGAGTCAAGCAATAAAGAAGCAATACCATTTCGGCGGTACTCCTTCAGTACTCCTAAAGATAGTATGTATGCTACATCACAGTCAGACATAGATTTAGCTAGAATTCCTTTGTCTTCTTCATTTAAATTTGCATATGGTTTGATTTTAGCCACAATTAGACCAATAATTTGTTGTTTGTACACAGCAGCCAATGAGTAAAATTTTCTGCATGAAAAAAAAATTTTAAAGTGAAATTTAACAGTATAAAAGGTGATGCAAATGCTACACTTAACTGATGCAGTACCTTACTTTTTTTGAGAAACTACTACAGTATGGTTACTTTTGTCATAAATTCTTTGCTTAACAAAATACAGAGTGCTTTTCCAAATAATAATAATAATCTATTTATCTCGAATAACTTCTGTTTTTAATTATTATTAGGTAGATTCTTTAGAGATAATATACATCTAAATAGTAAAGAATATATGGGGTAATACCGAAAATAGGACAAAATAAAAATTTTAAAACAATCGAACACCCAACAGTAGTAAAATAAGTAAAAATAGTACAAAAAAGTTAAAATTCGAATCAAGAAATAATGTGAAAAGTTTCAATATTATGGTTAATTAATTTTAAAATGTTGCTAGAATATAAAGGATGGTAGTATTATGATACCTATCAAGCTGAAAAATCTGTCTCCTTTATATATTTTATTTATTTTCTTCCTAATTTTCATTCTTCCTTCTTTCTTTTGGTTTTGTTCACTTTTTTAGTTTTATACATATAAATTGCATTCTTTTTTTAGTGTATTTCTTGCTTATGTGTCGTTTTTTTGTTAGATTCGAACTTAATTTTATTTTTCCATAGCTACGATCTTTGGTAGTATCGTAGTCTTTTGGTTTTTCTATTGGTCCTTTCGTAGTTTCAAAATCTTTCTTTAATTTCGTTCTATATTAGTTTTGTCCTTTCTTAATTTTATTTAGTTTGGTTCTTTTGTAGTTTAATTCTTTTATGGTTTCGTTCGTCTTTAATTGCCTTCGTATGAAAAGGAATAAGGGGAATGCAGGCAAGTCAAATAAATAATTATTAGCCCAATTCCACTAAGTCCAAGTGGTTGCTGATCCAATCCAAACAGCAACTACAATTAATTGCTGTAATCCTTACCAGTCGTTGCAGACTGCAAAGTCATCTATCCTTATTTGAAACAGTATAGGACCCAGAATGTCAACGATGTGAAGACGGGAAAGAAAACATTTAACGTTACCTAGGCAGCTGCAAAGTATATCTATATCTAAGAAAATAAATAGTTGGTGACGAGCTGATTGATCCTTTCATAGTACGATACCTCGGCCTTCGTAAGAAGGACAAAATGTTTTGGAGAGGATGAGAAACCAAAACTTACGAGGTGTATCATTCTTAATGATAATACTGGATATTTCTCCAATTAAAATAAATCAATAGACAGTTAAGCTTTTAACTAAATTTTTAAGCGTTCTTTTTATATAGTTTAATGAAAACATTAGATTTTCATTGTAAAATTAAATTTTATCTTCAAAATACTTAAAAGCAAATTCTTAATAACTTTACTATTTAAGTAAATCGGTATTAATAAAAATAACTAATCAAATTATTATTAGTAATAAATAAACCTTAATATTATTTAAAGATAACAATTGAATAAATACATTTTTTTATATTATTTACTTAAATGTCGACTAAGAAGCGGTGAAAGCTGGAGTTGACAAAAATGGCCTAAAGATGCCTAAATGTCAGACATCAGCCGTCCTGCACATTATATTACTACGGCTATTACTACAACTACTAGTTTCTTTCACCCTAAGATTCGTCTTCTCTTAGATTAAATCTTTATTAGTTTCGTTTTTTTCTCCATCATTTTTAGTTTCGTTCTTTCTTAATAATTAAAAATAATTTTTATGCTAAACTTATAGATACATATATACTGAATGACATGGAAAATGTAACACCTTGTAATAATTGATATAAGCAAGTTGAATTTCGTTCTGAAGGCATCGTAGGGTCTGCAAATGATTGGCTAAATTATTCAGCCGTCTTCCTATGATATCCCACACATGTTCAATAGGCGATAGGTCAGGAAATCGAGCTGGCCAAGGAAGAAGATTTACTCCGCCGCGTTCAAAGTAATCTAAGGAAAAATGTGATACATGTGGGCGGGCATTATCCTGCTGAAAAAGTGGTTAGCTAAAGTTCTTAAGTAGGGTAAAACATATGGCTGTACAATTTCCCATACCATAACGCCCATAGTTTGGTGCACGTGGCTTTCCACAGTATATTGCAGATCTCGTGTACGCCCAGGGTGAATCGCGATTCATCACTGAATACGACGGTGTTCCATACGACAACCCAGTTTGCTCTTTCCATACATCATTGAAGACGTTGTTGACAATGATTTAAAGTCAAAGGGAGCACAAAATGAGGACGATATATGACAACAGTCCAAATAAACGTATTTTGACGAATTTATTATCAAAATATAAAAAGATTTAATGCTGGTATACTAACTGCTTTATCTAATCGAATTGGTGATGTCGCATTATATACAGTTCTCATAGAGATTGGTCTACCAACTACACCAAACCATTCATCTCCAATCGACCTTGTGGAAGTGAAACGGTCCCTAATTGCCATTAGTCTAGTCGCCTATCTTGTGCGGCTGTGGTTCTTCTTCGAGGTCCTCTACCTATAGCCCTTCTTTCCCTATCTTCATTAAGCCAGGCTCGAACACATCTCATCCCTGTACGGTCCATGCGACAAGCTATATCTCTATATGACACGCCTGCTTCAAACTGACCGATAATTCGATCCTTATCAAACTCGCTAAACTGAGAGAAATTTTGCCTTCTACGCACAACAGGCAATGTACTTCATGTTTATCTTTCGGAATAAACATAAACTGCCTAGATGAAATAACAGAACGTACTAAATATTGTTTTAAATTTAAGGCCTGTTTCAAGAAAAAAAAACTACTGCAAAAAAAACTGCTGGTTGAAATGAGCTTGTTTTTTATAGGTTGTCTTTTTTAGAGGTGAGAACGATGTATACAGAGTGAGAACAATTTTTTTTAAATTTTATTATGTGTTGCATTTTCCATGTCATTCAGTATATATACATATATATAGGGTGGTCCAGAATATGTACGGTAAATATTAGAGCTTATAGTACATTCAAAAACAACGGTGCTTTCTAGTATACACTTTTTTCCAAAACTATAATAGAGAAGATGCAATCCTGAAAAGGGATTAAACGAAAATCTTTAATTATCAAATATCTCTTAGATAATTTTGAATAACCACATTAAATTTTAGAAGTGATTATAAGAAATTAGGATAACAAATTTCTGGTCACCATGTATTTCATCCCTTATAAACAAAGGGTAGTTTGGGAAGTAATTGGGGATTATTGTATCATATTAGTTTTATATTTAAAAAAAATCTTGTTAAAAATAATTCTTTAGATAATTCCGCGCAAAAAAATGCTCTTCTTACATTCCGATAAATAATACCATTTAAATTAATTGAACTAAACTGCTCAACATTTGAAATGATTCACCATTAATTTTAACTGGTTGCGCGTAAACTACGGTAAATAAAAAAAAAGGACTAAAAAAATTTACTTATGCGAGACTAAATAAAGAAATTATTTCGTACAAATTTTTTTTAATAAAAATTAATTTTATAATCACTTCTAAAATTTGAACTGGTTATTCGAAAGTATCTGGGAGATATTTGATAAATAAAGGTTTTTATTTCATCCTTTTTAGGGTTGCATCTCCTGTATTATAATGTTCTGAAAAAAAGTACCATTATTTTTTAATGTATTATAAGCTGCAGCATTTACATACATAATTCTGAACTACCCTGTATATATAAAATGATTTTACTTATTTAAAATTTAAAAGTCCACAACTGCTCTCAAAATATCTTACACTTGGATATTTAACTTTTCTTCCTTATTAAGGACTATCGTATTCAAAATATTCAATTTCAGCTATCTCATTCAATATCTTCAATTTCTTTTACTACTTTCATCACAGTATAATTATTTAACAGACTTATATTAATTATTCTCTCATTTGATAATACTCAAATCTAGATATTCATCAAAAAAACATAAACAATAACCAAAAAAACAAAGACCTAATTCCTGGATTAACATTGTCATAAACATTTTTTAAGTTTAGTTCACAATAGTAGTTATATATAATTTATAATTAACACATATCATAAGAATATTAATTTAGTATGTGAATGCTTTTATTTCAAAACCAGCCAGTCGAAATAACTTTTGATTTTAGTTAAATTTAAGAAAAATAAAAAACACCTCAAATTTTATATCAAGGGGGAAGTTTAAAAATATTCACCTATTTCCAAGTTTCACTCCTTCAGCGTACCTTCACCTCTATTAAAAAAGTCAAATGGCAACCTGTACCTTGTGATACATCAAATTAAAACTTAAGAAAAATGCAACCCAACCTAAAACAAAACTCTATTCTGATAATTTATTTTTCAGGTAACATTAAACATAGTTAAATAACAATAGATCGTGAAATAAAGCACCTACACCATTTTGAGATAGGATCCTGTGATCAAATTTACTTATTTCTAAATACAAATATTTTTGGATTTTTTTTTACTTCTATCAAAAATATTATTTATTTGTGTCGTTTTAACAGTTAGTTATTGCTGTAGCATTCTGAGTTTGTTTAAAATGGTGTATGCCCTGCAAGAAAGAATATAATTAATATTCATTTACAGAGCTCAAAACAGGTGCGCCTGAAGAACAGCTCCCAGAGTCTTCGACGAAGATGCACAAATTGAAGTACTGAGTCATTTTGCTGTAGATCCTACCTATTCCATTCTAAAAGTGTCAGAACTTAAAAATATTTCTATGTTAAAATCGAATAAGTTTTTCCCATACAAAATACAAATTCATCAACAGCTTAGTGAAGAAGATTATGACCATAGAATTGAATTTTGTGAAATAATGGCCCCAAAGATCTGAGATGAGGCAAATTTTGTCAAAAATATTTGTTTCAGTGATGAATCAACATTTTATTTAAGTGGCTTTATTAATAAACATAACTGTAGGTTAGGTTAGATTCTTGGAAATGAAATAATTGGACCACTTTTTTTGGAAGGAAATCTGACGGGAGAATTGTACCTTCAATTATTAGAAGATGAAATTGATCCACTTATTACTCAGTCATTAAAAAGACAAGTTAATGAGTAGGGAAATATGGTGCTAGGCGAACAGAATATATACCTTCAGCTGCATGCAGCTACACCGCATTATGCAATAGCAGTAAGACCATGGCTAAACGAACGATTTCCGAGGCATTGGATTGGTAGAAGAGGTTTTATTGAATGGTCGGCAAGATGTCCAGATCTAACGCTACTTGACGTTTTTTGTGGGGCTATTTAACAACTTTGGTTTATGAAACCCCTCCCGAAGATATTCAAGAACTAACATGTAGATTAACTGAAGAATGTAGACGAATTATCAAGGAACCGTTGCAGAAAGTTCTAGAAGAAAATATGTTATATTATTGTTTACAGAACAACGGAGCCCATTTTGAACAGTTTTTGTAAATACATTTTCGGACTTTTTGGTAAATAATCTTGTTTCAGTTTCTGAAGTAATTTAACTATATTTAAAGTTATCTGAAAAATAAATCGATAGAATACAATTTTGTTAACACAGTTGGGTTGCATTTTTCTTCAGCTTTAATTTGATGTATAACAAGGTAGGGGTTGCCATTTGACTTTTTTAATGTGGGTGCGCTGAAGGGATGAAACTTGGAAATACGCGAATCATATTTTTAAATTTCCCCCTTGATATATAATTTGACGTGTTTTTTTTATTGTTCTTAAATTTAACTAAAATCAAAAGTTATTTCGACTGGCTGGTATTGAAATGAAAGCACTGTATATTTAGACTGGAACATAAAATTATATTCATTTAGTATATTAAAAGCTACTTTCAAAGGATAACTAAAATTCAAATATTTTTATTACTGTTTCTACTCATAGGTTGATATTAATATTTATTTCACTTGAATAGTTTTTACTTTAGGTATTGGCAAACAATGAAATATTGCTATCAGAACTAAATGCTATCAGTAAAAAAAGATATTCAATAAACAAAATACTTTTGACCAATTATAAATTATTAATTTAATATTAATTCATGTATTTTTTGATTATTTCCGAAACTGTTAATGAAAATAAACTGTGGTTTTTAACAAGTTACAAAAATTGATACTATCTCACTCAGATGTTTTAATTTTTTATTATCCATAATTTTAAAGATTTGCCTGAAATTTTCAGTATTTAAATGTTAAGTTAACAACAAAGTCTCATGTACAAACTCAAATTATCTAAATATTCAATGTAATTCGATTTTTTCTACTCTTTTTGAATACGATTTTCTTTAAATCTCATATCGAGGATGTTGTTTCTAGTTAATATAATTTTCTATCACATTTTTACTCAACTGGATCTAGACAATACATTTTAATTATACAATATTGGATACCGAAATTGAAAAGAAAATCCCTATCATATTTCAAAATAAAATCAAAATATCTATTAAAGGAAAATCAATCCATATCAATATAAAAAAATGAGTTGTTCTATTATTTGTTTAGCTAAATAAAATTTAATAGTTTGATATAGGTTCAAATACATTATAGCAAAATTGTTTTTCATTTTTTGTGTCCCTAAATTTTTAATGTGACAATATATCTATTAAATAGATATAGGTTGTTAAAATTATCTTAAGAGAAAATTTGGTATTTGAAAACTTACCCATTACTTGAGGTAATTTGTTCATACCAATAAAAGGGATACTCGATTGGAAACCACTCTTGGCATAACGCTCTAACTTCATCTAAATCGCTCGGACATAAGAATCTAAGCTGTACATCTGCTAAAGAATACAATGAAATAGTTTTTTCGTTCTTAACATTAGAACCATGAGAACATTTTCCATTGGACTGGTACCTATTGAAATAATAATTTAGATTTTTGTTTAAATGTCACTTAGGCTATGTACGTACCAATTTATATCTGCCATTTGTTTACACTATTTAATACATCTATCGTACGAAATTAAATTTTTCCTTCATTATTAAACAGAAAAATTTTGATGATTGATAATATTTTGTCATAATAATTATTTTGATCTTTAGTATTTGATTAGCCTTATAAGGTACGTTCGTTGAAAGTGCACGACATTTGTAGTAATCATTACACTGGATCAGTGTAAACTACACCGACTTTTGATCATTCATACAATTAACATTTTTATTATTTAGCTCACCACCGACAATGGGCTATTCTAAAAACTAAACGCTTATAAGGAGTCTCATAAATAATTGTGTTTACCATATATCAATAACATCTTAAAGGGTCCGTTTGATAAAATGGGGTTTATATTAAATTTTAGTTGGCTATTCTGATAACAAATGAAACATATTATTTGGTATTATATTCCTTTATGCAAGTCAAATGGAAGCAGTTAATAGTGTTGTAAATATTAAGTACTATATTATTTAATCTTTAGTCGAAATAATTATTTATTAAGATAAAAAAAAATCAAGATTCAACTAGACGATTTAGCGCACCGCAACGTTGCCAGCTGTTAAATGTTCTGTTGGTTTTCTTCTTCCTTGTCGATATTTTGGTCCCTCTGCCAAGATATCATATGGCCAATGCAAATTACGTATATTTTAATCTGAAGTATATATAAAGGTTTGGCGAAAATTTCAAAGGATGTAAACGATACCTTAAGGAGTAAAAGAATATGAATAATAGTCATAGACTAAATAACCGAGAGAGAATGCAATAACGTGTCCCCTTTCAACCGAACTTGAGTACGACCACGACTGGTGGTACGTTACTATTGAATTGATTGGAACGATGTTCCCTTCTCGATGTATCCCTACTTCAATATATTAATAATACGTTCTCTCTCTTTCATAGCCGAATCTGTATGAATTTCAATATTAACTTAATGAGAGATTTGTTTAGAGTACTCAATACACTAGTCAGTGATGAATAATTATTTGTGATTATAATGATGGTTTCTACTCTTACTTTGTGGAATTTATCCATTATAAATGTAAAAGATAAAATATACTTATTGTTGGATTTATTTTACACTTAATATATTAGAGTTTTCGCAAAATTGACACATTCTTAGACGGTATTAGCGTCAACGTTATTTACGTTGTATTTTTCTCTTTAGCGTTATGCGTGATTCTTCATATTTTCGCAAGCACAGATATGATAGCAAAACCCAGTCTGTTAAACCCTATATAATTATTAAAAGAAGAAATTTGACATAATTGTGAACGATTAAATTTATATTATTTTAATTTAAGAGAACTACCAAAATACGAAACCCCACCATACAGAGTACGGTTGTTAAGGTTAAAATGATTCCGTATGAACTAAGTATAGCTGCAGTCTACTGCCCTCCCAGGCACAATATCAAAAAAGAACAATTTAACGACTTCTTTCAAACATTGGGTCCAAAATTCATCGCCGGTGGAGATTACAATAGTAAAAATACATTATGGGGATCAAGATTAATAACTACAAAAGGCAGAGAACTTGCAAATCTTATACAAGATAAAAACTATTTGTACTTGTAGACCGGAACTCCTACCTACTGGTCAACCGACACCAATAAAACGCCTGATTTACTGGACTTCTTCATTACCAGTGGCATCTCAGCAGCATATATGGATGTCATACCAAGCTAAGATCTCTCGTCAGACCATTCACCAATTATAGCTACTAAAAGCAGTAACATTATATGCAAAAAACCAGTAAATAGACTACATAACAGGAAAACTAATTGGGACGAATATAGAAATAATATCCAGAGCGAAACAAATTAAAACATTAGCCTCAAATCTGCAACTGAAATAGATAATGCAGTGACCTCGTTAATCAACACTATTACACGGGCTGCCCAAAAAGCAACTCCAACCAGTAATACGCATGATAAAGTGTACAACGTTCCCACCGAGATAAAGAAATTAATATCCGAAAAGAGGAAAGCAAAGCAACGTGGCATCGTACTCATACACCTGCTGACAAAAACATATTAAACCCATAGATATATGATTAAACCGACTAACAAACCAACTTAAACAAAAACTGAAAGAAGAAAAGGAAAGAACATTCCACGACTACGTTATTAATCTTAATAGATATGACAACTCAATATGGAAAGCAGTTAAATACCTAAAAAATCCAAAAATCAAGTACCTCCTATCAGGAATGAAACAACACCTGATCAAGAGTGGGCTAGAAGTGATGAAGAGAAGGCAAACATGTTCGCAAAATACCTCTCTGACGTATTTACCCCAAGCGATGATCTCACAGATATAGAAACTGAAAATGATCTATCCAACATCCCCAACGAAATAGCAGAGGTAAGAAGTTTCACTCTAAAAGAAGTACAAAATGAAATCAAGCTATTGAACAACAGAAAAGCTCCAGACATAGATAGAGTAACACCAAAAATGCTAAAAGAAATGTCCAGAAAAGGAATAGTGTTATTAACATACATATTCAATGCTATACTTAGGCAAAAATATAGGCCCAAAGAGCTAAAAATAGCAGAGATAATTTTAATACACAAACCGGGAAAAGATCCCAAAAAAGTTTCATCGTACCGCCCTATTAGTCTATTACCAGTCATTTCAAAGCTAATGGAAAAACTTCTACTTCAAAGTATAAACTCCGACCCCAATGTAGAAGAATGGATACATCAATTTGGTTTCCGCGAAATCCACTCGACTGCGCAACAAATTCATAGAATTAGTCAAATAATAAACCAATCACTGGACTCTAAGAAATACTGCCCAACAGTGTTCCTTGACATAAGCCAGGCTTTCGACAATGTCTGGCACACAGGACTTTTATTTAAGATAAAAAAATCACTACCTATCACTTACTTTCAAATACTGAAATCTTACTTAGAAGATCGAGAATTTAGAACAAGGGTTAATGACAGCACCTCAAATAATTTTTCCATAAAAGATGGTGTCCCCCAGGGAAGTGTTCTTGGACCTCTGCTCTACGTGTTGTATACATCAGATTTCCCAACTAATGAAAACACTACAATGGGTACTTTTGCTGATGACACAGTAATACTTTCCTGTAACGAAGATCCGAACTTAGCAGCCAGCAACTTACAAAATCACCTCGACCAAATACAAATCTGGACACACAAATGGAAAACAAAAATTAATGAGTCTAAATCCGTACAAATAAACTTTGCTTTAAGAAGAGAACAATGTCCTACACTTAATACTAATGGAATTCAAATACCTCACTCTACTTGTACTAAATATTTAGGAATATACTTGGACCAGAGACTAAACTGGAAAGAACACATAATAAAAAAACGTAAACAAATAGACTTAAAAATTAAGGAAATGCAATGGCTGATAGATAGAAGGTAAAGCTATCCCTAGAGAACAAAGTCCTACTCTACAAAACTATTATCAAACAAATATGGACAATGGCATCGAAATCTGGGGCTGCGCCAGTAAATCTAATTTAGCAATATTTCAAAGAAATGAATCAAAAATCTTAAGAATGATCACCAATGCCCCTTGGTATGTATCCAACTAGATAATTTATGCAGATCTCAAAATGCCATATGTTAAAGATGTCATAAAAGATAATAGTAGGAAACACCACACCAAACTTGAAAACCATCCCAACGCACTTTTGCAGCCCTTTACTGGAATAAAATGAGAACAGAAGACTCAAAAGAATATGGCCAGCTGACCTGATGGATGTTTAATGGGGCACTCTCACTGGAGAAGTCCTCTACACGTCTAGGAAGGACTAATCAATTAGTTCTTAAGTCAACACATTAGCCCATAGAATGTATTATTCTGACTGCTAATAAACAAATTCTAAAAAAAAATTTAAGAGACTCCTTTATGCTATTTTTTAAGATATTTAAAATATCTGTGAAACATGAAAATAATAATAATAACACTCTTGTCAAAAATTGAGTTTTTTCACAACAGAAATTTTGGAAAGTATAAAATTGACTCTTCGATACGGAGTTTTTTTATTTATTTGTTTTATTTAACGTCGGTCTAGTTCTGCGACCAGGGCTGATCACCGACGCCGAGAGCACGCTACCCCTAACCGGAAATTAGAGGGTTAATTTTGGTGCTTCAAACAACAACTGTTATGTTATGATCTTATTGTAGTTGCTAAAAGTTTACAAGAAAACACGTGTCAAACAGAAGGAACCTGTGTATATTATGTATGCTTTTAAATTATCGTTGAGGTTAATTTTAATAACAAACGTTAATTATTAATTCAAGTATTGTGTTTGGAGATATCTATATTTTTTTAACGTACGAAAATAACGTTATAATAATAACTCATTTATTTTCAACGGGTAAACACCCAATAACAGAAAATACATGATATAATAATATGGATAGGTACATAAATAAAAATAAATTAAATAATAATGAACTACAGAATCGACTCATTATAGTGGTAAAAAGTACAACTAAAAGTAAGATAAAAAATTACATTGACAACTGCACAACTAAAAATAAAAATAAACAAGTAAATAAATATATTATTATATTACGTTATACGGTAATAACGTTTCTATTTGCGATATCTCTCTATTAGCGGTCCCGTTATTTGAAATACCTATTGCACATGAGTAACTGTCAAAATAACGTCGATGCTATTAGCGCCTCAAGTTATCAGACTACTGGAGGATTAGGAATACTCTGTGTGACAACATTTTTGGCGTTATTTAGTTAAAATCGTTTATATTGTTTTTGTATTTGTATGTTTAGTGTTTTAAACTGTTTTATGAATTTGTTTAGACAATTTTAACAATAGTCACTAACACGTTTTTCGCGAAAAATTGCAGTTTCTTCCTTGGTATTTTCATCAAAAGGTGCTTAATGAACCGTTTCTATCGCTTTTCATGAGGTGGCGTAATCTTAGTAAAAAACTCTAGTAAATTCTGTTTTATGTTGCGTTGTTGATGTTCTTATTAATGCACTTCATATAAAAGGATTAAAACCAAAACATTAAGGAGCCTTAAATAATGATGTTAGGGCACTCAACTTGGCAAAAATTAACTTTATATTTGGTGTATTATTGATTTACACAATTTACTTAGATGTCGTTAGTAGTAACATTTTCATAATTTTTAAAATAGCTTCATACCTTCTAAGACAGTCTCTATTGACTAGAAGAAGGCGCAACAATTCTCATTATTGTTATTTTGTTTGCATACATTTCTTGTGGTGAAATATAAAAATAAAAAATGTTAAACACAATTTGCAACTGTCATCGATCAAGAATAATTTTATTTCTGATGATATGAAAAACTAGCATCTCCCCTTTTTAGATTTTGTAAATTGATACGTAAATATCTACTGATTATGACAAATTAATTATGACTCGCTACCGCCAGGCTGACCAAAAATTGTTATCGCACCTAAGACTTTTAAAAAAGTTTTGCCAAGGTTGACTGTGCTCTGCTTAGCAGACACGCATTTTTCTGAAATAGAGAGCACACCTACTTTTGTGGTAGAAAATTTGCCTAAGATATAAAAAAAATGTTACAATAAAACTTCCTATATTCCGCAAAAAGGATTCTTACTAATGTCTCATGGTTAACCTTGCGCATACGTTAAGCGAATTATACCAAAGCTTTTTTCCGTTTAGGTATGAAATTATAACTTTGTGAAATCTATAGTCAAACGGCGTTGCCAAATTCATATTGATATTTTTAAATTAACATTACAAATATGACTGTTAGTCACTAATTCGCTAGTTAATTTCTAATTTATTTTTAATTTCAAAAAACATTTACAAGGTAGATGTCGGTACATATGTATATGCAGATTCGGCCTGAATATTTGAAGTGATACACGAATCCATACGAGTGATAAAGAACGCGTTATGAAATAGAGAGAACGTATTACTAATATCTTGAAGTAGGGATATATCGAAGTGAGAACATCGTTCCAGTCTGTTCGATAGTAACGTACCGGTAGTCGTGGACGTACCTCTAGTTCTGTTGAGTGGCGACACATGACTGCCCGCTCCTTAAACTTGTTCTGAATCAAATTTATTTGATGACTACATATCAAATTTTTATTTTAAAATAAAAATATTTTTGATGTTTATTCGTCTCTACGAATTTTTTTTGTAATGGATAAAAATTAAAAAAATGCCATTCATGTGAAGAACCACTAGTAAGGGGAACATTTTGTTCTCTGGATTTACTAAAGCTATTTGGCGAGAAATTTGTTAGCTCGGGAAAATAAATTTAGTGCTTTTTTGGTTAAACAGTTTTTTTAGCCTAATATAGATCTTTTCTACGGAAGCGTGAAGTGCCAATTTATTTCAATTCCGAGTTGCATCTCGAAATTTGGTTAAATTCCGAGTTACATTTTAGGGTTATGGATATTTAAATTATTTCTAAAAAATTATTCATTAGAGTTCGTTCTTTTATTTCGGACAAATTATGTATATGTATTATTTTTGATTTTTTTAAGTAAATTGACTTTAAAACTGCTACGAATAATATTTTTGTTTAACTATAGTTACATTATACCTAATTAAAGTTTTTTATATTTACTTTAGTTCTCAACATATTCAGCCATATGCACAAAAAGATGTAAGAATACTGGATTTTTTAGTAAATACTTTTTATATCCAACAATATTTTATTTCATTTAATAGTTAGTCACTCGTTTTCGATACATAAATTATACACATTCTTATCATATGTATATTCCAAGAAAATACAGTCCGATCTTGAAACTTCTAGTGCAAAAGTAGGTGCCTCTATTAAATAATTTTGTGTTTCATAAAATGATAGTAATTCATATATTTCCAGAAGGTATAACATTATTTTTAATTCTCCTTATTTTGTATACATTAAGACCACTTCATTCAAATTTTTGTAAAACAATTAATATCCAGTCCAAATTAAATTGGGTTGGGTTAGTTATTTTCTATATAAAAAAACTATTGTTCCATGATTTTAAAAGATAATATAATTAATAAAATTACTAAAAAAATATATAGGTATATGCCACAACATACCTGTATCATGGCCATGAAACAGAACTGAAAAATGATCATGCTCCTTCAACATTTTGAATACATTCATCCAGAACTGCACGAAATGTTTACGAAGAATACCCTACCATGACTTAATTCGTTGTTGGTGACAACTTTTGCGATACAAGAAACTAGACCTATTCCCTGGATTTTCATTAAACAATGCATGTAGTAACTTCTGAAATCTTTGTACAAGTCAGTTTTCAGATGGAAGTATTTATTATTAAAATGGCAAATATTTGTCTAAAAACGATTGAATTAATTAAATCCATTTATTAATTACTAGAAGGAATAACAATTAAAGCAAATACATTTTGAGTTTGTCTATAACAAAAATACTGGTAAGAATCATGCTAATACAATTTATAACGCACCCGCAAAAATGTTGAATGACTACGCCAATGGTTTATTATAATACTACCTGTTATAACTTTTAAAAATAAAAAACTTTAAAATAATAACTTTTTATTTTTTACAAACTTTATAATTATTTTTATTAGTAAAATAAGCGTAGATGCTAAACCAACACAAAGAAGTGTAAAAATCCTACAAATTTGAACATCCTTCAGAATGGTCGGAGAAAATTAATTTAAGTTTGTAATTAACATACATACAAACTTTCAAGTGATTATTGTTTACGCTTATTCGCTCCATAAGTAGCTCAATACTATCGTTGTGAATACATACAATATGTCTCAGTAAGTTGGAACCATATGGGAAACTTTTTTATTATTAATTTTAGGAAAAAAATGTATTCTTCATAAAAAGTTCTGCATGTTCTAAAATCTAAAATACAATCAACAGATATCAATTTTTTTCAGTCGTGTACGAGGTATGTCAAAAAATATTAATTTTACTCAAGAGTAAAGTACCTTTAAATTTGACAATATCGAAAAATGTTACTAAAAAAAGTTGATCAGAATTAAAAGTTACGTTTAAATATGCAAGTACATCCATTTAAATTAAAACTTCAGATTATTTTATTTTCTACTAATATTTCTATTTTGACTGAAATTTATCTCTTGTGATTCCGAAACACATGATAACCTTTTAGTTTTTCGATGTTTTCTAATAATTTTGCAATTAAAACGCGTTATAAGTGCACTACAGTTAAATTTGCATTATTGTAGACATACGTTTTAAAAATAATTTTATTAATGTAAATGGATGTACTTGCATATTTAAACGTAATTTTTAATTCTGATCAACTTTTTTTAGTAACATTTTTCGATATTGTCAAATTTAAAGGTACTTTACTCTTGAGTAAAACTCATATTTTTTGACAAACCTCGTATACCACTGAAAAAATTTGATATTTGATGACTGTATTCTAGGTTTTAGATAATGCAGAACTTTTTATGAAGAATAACTTTTTTTCCTAAAATTAATAATAAAAAAGTTTCCCATATGGTTCCAACTTACTGAGACATATTGTATACACTCAAAAGTAAGCATGTTGCTGAGTCGATTTTTTGTCTTAAGTGTAGAATCTTTTGAAGATGTCAGAGAAATAATATGAAAGTATTTGGGAGGAAAAGCACAAATCTAATTCATTAACAAAGAAACGTAAATTATAGACTCCAAAGAATTTGAACAGGCATTTTTAAAGTTATACTGGGGTGAGATTACGCCAATAGAAGTTAGAGAGAGACAAGCTTTGGACAAATACAATTAAAGAAAAGGAAACAGTATGTATAATTACTCTTTATAATTATACTCACAAGCATAATATTTGAAACCCCTTTAATAAGAAAAAACAAACAATCAAGTTTCTCTTAAGACATTTCTAACTTCAAATATCCGAGACAATAGCAGTAACAAATATAAAAACCTTCAAAGGCAATCAACTCTTTGAAGAGAATTGAAAGAAATTTGAATAATAATATGTATAATAATGATAATAATTACAATAAATTAAATTATAGTAACAAGAACAATAATCAGAGAATAAATTTAAATAGTAATAATTATTTTAACAAATTTTTAATGGTAACTTTAATATGATAAACTATCCTAATAATAATTATTATAGTTACAATATCAATAAATTTACAAGTAGAAACTCTCACCCAAATCGATGTAGCTATGCACAAAGTTATAATGATAATACATATAAAAGCAGATGTATGAACTTTTCAAGAAGCGAAATACTGCAGAATCGGTGATCTCTTCAAATGACAATTCAAATAACCCATAAATAAGAAATAATGAGGGTTTACAAAATCCATCCGGAGGCTGGTACGTCCAATGTCAACGATCAAAATTTTTATTGTTGGATGAAGTAACACGGAATCTGTATAGTTGTTCTCATCCAAGAGAATTCTTCAAATCAATGGATTGCCTAGAATAAGAAATAAATATGTTAGTAACAATACAGACAGAATTAATAGTAAAATTGTAAATGTTCTTATAGACACAGAGTTAGACACATAATAAATGAAAAAATAAATAAAGAAAACTAATATATACAAAAATAAATTAAGAAAATTCCTAAAATAAGTTTCATAGGGGTTAATTCAAAGAAAATTTGGAGATGCAATTACTAATAGTTTCAAATATGGAATATGACATTCTTATGGGATCTGATAAGCTACATAAACGGAAATGATTTATCAATTATAATTTGGGAAAAGTCATTTTAAAAAATTGAATTAATCTGTGATAACTTTGAAGAGACAGAAATTGAAAAAAGTTATTGTAATAAAACAAATATAAAATAGATTGTAATAATCATAAATGGCATGATATTAAATTTAATTGTGAAGTTGGAAAGAAGGATGAAGTTATGCGAATAATGAAAAAGTATGAAACTTTATTTAATAGACAGCAAAGAGTGATAAAGGATTATACGCATAGTTTAAAAATAAAATATATATATAATAGAAGCTATTCAATTTTTTAAAAATATAAAGATAACATGCAAGTGGTTATCAAAAAAATTGTTACAAGATAATTGAATATAGTACAACACCATACAGTATGTACATAAAGTACGGAATAAATTCATTTTAAGCTAAACATACAATTTTGAGGAAATATCCTGAGACAGATCGATTTTTGATTTTAATTTAATGTATTTTTACATAAAAATGAAATATACATTTGTAAGTAACGATGTCATCGACAATTTTTTTAAATGGCACACCCTGTATATTTTATTTTTGTTAGATTGCAAATTTCAAGATTATTCCACAAATATATCATAATTGTGTTCGGCAATTAATATTAAACGTTTTATTGGCTATGGAAGAAAATCCACACAACAGCGTTCGGCAAGTTAGTCGAGAGCATGAATGTTCCTATTACTTCTATTCATAAAGTATTAAAACATGAAAAGTGGCATCCCTTTAAGGTGAACAAAAACTATTAGATGACTGTGGTATCAATAACATTATGCAGCCGCCGTTTGAACATATTTATTTTATTTAATGTCGGCCTAGTTCTGCGACCAGGGCTGATCACCGACGCCGGGAGCACGCTACCCCTAACCGGAAATTTCGCCGAATGCTCAGGTATTCCAACCCGAGGTAGGGATCTTTAACGAGCCCAACATCCATGGACTCGGGACCGACAGTTTAACGTCTCCTCCGAAAGACGGCATATCTCCACTATACCTCGTGCTCATTGGTATAGTGCCTGCGAGCTGTGATATGCTACTAGTCGCTGCAGGCTGTTCGGGCATATTACGACGGTGTTCGCTGGTGGTCACCCAGTCAATTACTAACCGCGTTGGACGCTGCTTGACTATAAGTTATCGCATCACAAGCGTATCCACCATAGAGTGGGGCCTTTACCCTACGCAAATATCAATTAAAGTCTATGGTATCAACAAGATGGGGTGCCGCCGCATTATGCAGCCGCTGTTCGAACATATCTTGACGAAGTTTTCCCCAATAAGTGGTCACCAAGGTCATCGGAATGTGACACCATTAGATTTTTTTTGGGGTCATCTAAAAAATAATTTAAAAGATAGAATCAGGCAAGAAATAAATAACATTTCGCAGGAAACGATTAATAAAGTTCAGCAGGAATTTATTGATCGCTTAGGACACTGTCAAGCATAAGAAGGAAGACAATTCGAACACTTACTGTAATTTATTGTGTGGCAATTTATTGTTACTCTTGTATTAATTTGTTATTTTAATTTAATTAAAGCTCTTCAAAAATACAGATTTTAAAATTATTGTATCTTCAAAAGTATTAATCACCGAACACAAGTATGATATATTTTTGGAATCGTCTTCAAATTTGCAATCTAAAATAAAATAAAATATACAGGATGTGCCATTTAAAAAAATTGTCGATAACAAATGGTTAAAAACCGACCTGTCTCAGAATTTTTCTTCAAAATTGTTTGTTTAGCCTAAAATGAATTCATTCCATACTTTATGTACACACTGTATATTAATCCTGAAATAAATGTAAAAAAAGATGGTGATATCAGAATATACCTGGATGTAACAAACCGAAATAAAAATTGTATTCCTGAATATAAAATGCTATAAACAATTAAAGTATTTTTAGGTAGAATATCAAATCCAAAATTTTTATAAAATTGGGTTTGAAGCATAGTTTTTGGTTAATACTTTTGGAAGGGAAAAGTAGAGACTATACAAGATTTATGATTGATGGCGTAGTTAACCGATTCAGGGTGGTACCAAGTGGAACTCAATCAGCAATTTCGGCATTATTGAAAGCTTAACATAAAATTTTAAATGAGTTTGAGGCAATTACACTTCATTATATGAATGATATCAGTATTTTCTCTGAAAGACAGATGGAACCTTTTGAGTATTATTAAAACACTAAATGAATCACGATTGAAATTGAATTTAAAAAAAAACTGATTTGGGTTATAAAATAGATAAAGAAAGAGTAAGCATAGATCAAGAAAAAATAAAAGTTATACAAGATTACAAAAGACCAGCAAACTTGAGAATGTTGAGTGGTTTTCGTGACTTATTTAACGTATGGACTAATATAATTTAGGTTAGATTAGTTTTCGTTTCAATAAAACAAGTTTTATATAAGAAACATGGCGTCAAATATCGAAGGTAGTGTTTTTTAAATAACTCATCCAACTATACATACTTAATCTTAATTTCTCTTGTATACAGCAGGAAAACAAGTCACCAGTTGTGAATTTCTTTCTGGTAAAAATTTACCACCTCCCTAAATACAACATTTTTACCCCGAGTCACATATTTAAAAATCCCAGTTACTGGTATACCTAAAATTACACCACAGACCACCTCGGTATTGGTTTTCAATATTTGCTGGTGTGTGACCTTGAAATGGACAAAAATTACCAGCATGAACCTGGGATTTTCGTATGGAGATTATATCACATAGAAAAATGGGTGATTTTGTCGAGAACTCTTGGAGCCTATTCACCGTCTGCCTTATTATTAGGTTATTAACTGAAAAATCAATAAGCTAAAAAGAAAATAGACCACATTTTAGATGCAATGACAAAAAGGAAAAACAAACAAAAAACTGGGAATATTCCTGGACCCAGCTAACCTAGTTCGATCCCTTGTTTTTCAAAAAATATATATATATAGAACAGCTGATATAATATCAAAATAAATGTGAAACTGTTCCATATGCAATTATTTTATAAGGTAAGTATATGATTTTCGGTACACAAACAACTACAAAGAAAGGAATTAACACCTGCAGAAAAGATTCATCTCAAAATGTTCTTCATTAATCAAAATCCATCATTGAGTAATGTTATATAACATATTTCAGGTGATTTTCCAAAAGATTAACTTTGTTAATTCCTTTAAGATGTATTAAATCACCCGAACGTGACGTGAGGATTATATTAATAATATATAAATAAATAAATAAAATATAAAAGGCTTGTTAGATGCCCGTTAACTTGAAAACATAATTTACTATAATTTCTCAAGTCATTGAAAAGATGCAACAGCGTAATAGATATGTTCACAGAAATTCAAAAATTGTTTAAAACTGTACAAAAACAATACTTTGTCTAAAAAATCAGAAAATGCTTTTAGCAAGTGCTTTTTTTATGAAGGGTATATTTGGTTGTTGCTAACCGTAGGTTTAAATTGTAATAAATGTAGTAAATATTTTTTTGTGAAAAATTCGAGATACAAACTAAATGAATTGTAACTGTACCGCCTTTGTTTCAAGATCACCTGGTGGCAGAAACCATTTTTTTAAAGAACAACGGGGTAAGCCCGACCGCAAACTCGTAACAAAGAGCAATATAATAAGTTCTATTTTTGTACCTGGTTTCTGCCGCAATTAGCTCGATGAGCAATAAGACAATTTCTTGTGAATCATTGCAACCTATGCTTGGCTTTGGATTTCGGTTTGTTGTATTGCTTTTTTTTGATCAAACAAGACGATAATTAACTGGAACTGTTCATATGTGTTTTTTATTTAGGTAACTAACTAATCACCGAATAAATTGGAGTCGATTAGTCACTTCATTAACAATAAAAAAATAAAAGTTATTTGTAAAACAACAGCGTAGAGTAATACTTTTGTTAATAATGAGTAGGTATAACCCACAAGTCAATAAATACTCCATATATTTCCCTACAGTGTTAAGATATATACAGAAAAATATTTATACGGGGTGAGTCACCGTAGACGCGAAGGACCATAACTTCAGAACTGTGCATTTGACGAAAATTTTGAAAGAGTACTTTTTGTATTCAAAATAGCCATAGTTTAAAATTAGTTTCATATCTTTTTTTTTGGGACAACCTGTATTAGTGAAACAAATTGTGATTTTTTTGAATATAAACAAAAAAGTACCCTTTCAAACTTTTATCGTCAAATGCACCATTCTCGAGTTATGAACTTTCGCGGTAACTCACCGTGTACATTATATTTATATTGACTCCACTTTTTCTCTAAATATTAGAAATACTAAAAAAAGTTATATACAAAGTGTTTAACGCTCTATAATTTTAGTGTTGAAGAAACATGTATACAAATTGCTCTTTTTTTCTACTTTTTTTATCACCAAGGTGCGCGTCATTTATAAAAAAACTATTAAGCTGTCCGTTCTAGTAATTTTTAATCAAAAAAGAAATAAAATATATCTAACTATTCATAAATCAATATCTAATATTAGAAACTACAATATGAGTTATCAGACGAACTTTTGTTAACAGAGTTGTATTGAAATCCGTACTGTACTGTCTTATTTGTCTTTAGTATGGTATATATCAGAGGTGGGGAACCTTTTTACCATTAGAGGCCACATTTAAATTAGGCAGCAATAAGAGAGGCCGCATAAGCTGATTGACCTAAGAAAGTGACTTTTGTGAAATTATTATAGTTTTTCTATAGATTTAACAATTTATTGCATTATATAGAAAAAATAAAATATAATACTACAAAATTTTAAATATAATATACATATAAAATAATATAAAAATATTATAAAAAAATACAATAAAAAATATTTTTTTATTCACTAAGTTAGTGACTTATTTGGCTTTGTTTTTTGTTTGACAGTAATTGTATATTTGGATCAAGCTTCGTAACACACAGCTTTAATTGATCCTCTAAATGTGCATCTATAATTTGCGTTCTTAAATTTGTTTTTATTTTTGACATGAGAGAAAATGTTGTCTCGCAACAGTAAGTACTTCCGAAGCAGGAAAGTAAACGGCGAGCATGTTCTCGAAGGCATGGATATTCAACAGCATTTTTCCAGATTTCTATGGGATCCTTTTTAGCGTTAAAAAAGGATTTGATGATACTATCTTCCCCTAAATCAATTAACTCCATTTGTAGTTCTGCAGGAGCCTCGGATATATCTATTAAATGTGGTTCAAATGCCAGTTTCATAGCAGGAGTGTGCTCGTCAAAATCAGAAAATCTATTAGTATACTCTTCTATTAAACAATCCAAGACACCTACATATTCATCGAATATTTTATTTTCACAGTTCTGCTCATTTAACATTTTAGCTAGCTCCGGGAAGTGTTGTGCAGATATTTCCGATCTACAAAGCAATGTTTTGAAAAATGATAATTTTTTTCTAAACGCTTGGATCTTTTGCCACATTTCATAAATTACCTCGTTTCACCTTGCAGGCAAATATTTAAATTGTTTTGTTTTGTCATCATATCAGACAAAAATGCAAGGTTTCTGAGAAATACTTCATCTGATAGATCACATTGTTTTCCTTGTTCTTGATAAAAGTTTAAAATTTGTCGTCGTAAAGACAAAACTTGCAGTAGTATGGTAGGTCAACACTATACGTTTCCTCATCTAAAGAGAGCATCGGCCGAAATTCACGATGACGCATTGCATTTACGCGAATATAGTTGACAATGGCAATGGTTCTATCCAAAGTGTCTTGCAAAATGGTAGATTTTGCGCAAAGATTTTACTGATGCAAAATGCAGTGAAATGATATCAATTTTTTCAAGTTTAAGTTTTCCTTTTTTAACAAAGCAACGAATCCTTCTTTTTTGCCTCTCATGGAAGGTGCGCCATCGGTGCAGACACTGACTAAATTACTGACATTCAATTGTAATTTATTACATACTTCTTTGAAGTTTTCGAAAATATCGGCTCCGCGAGTTCTTCCAGTTAGTGTACCCAACGCAAGTAGTTCTTCGTAACATTGAAAATCTTTAGTTATAGCACGAATAAAATATAAAACTTGTGCCGAATCTGTTTTATCAGTGCTTTCATCTAAAGCAATTGAAAAATAAACATCTTCATTTTGTATAATTGTATGAAGTTGCTCTGTTACATTTTGCGCTAATTCGTGCTGTCGATCTGTTGCAGTTCTTCTTGAAAGAGGTAATTGTTTGTATTTGTCGACATTTCTTGGATCTAACATACTCACTGCTTCAACAATACATTCTTTAATTATTTCAATGTCACTAAATGGTTTGCCCTTTTTTCCAAGTATATGTGCTATTTTATACGTAACAGCAACTGCAGCGGAATTTTGATTTACAAAGGCACTAAAAGATGCCTGCTGATGATGCTTCTCATTTTTCAACTTTTGAAGTGCAGCTTTTCGTGATTCACCTTCTAAAGCGAAATATTTATGTTCTTTATGAGTCAAATAGTGTTTATTTGCATTCGCTTTTTTTAAAGTATTTAAAACTGTATTGCACAACAAACACATCATTTTATCTTTCTCAGCAGTAAAGAAAAAATCTAACTCCCATTCTACATTAAATGTTCTGTTTTCATCACCTAATTTTCTTCTCTTACTATTTGACATGATGGATAAAAAAACGAATATCAAATAATATCTTTAACAAAGTGTATACTTTCTAGAAATACAATAAAACCGTGTAACTGTAATAAGCACGCACTGTTAACTACAGTTTGCTGAAGATCGCGACAGGGAAGCGTTGAGAGATGCGAGTCAGAGAAGCCAAAGCAAGGTGTGACACTCAAATGGGAGATCCGAAACGAACTCTACCATTTTGTACTAGGTGGCAAAGGGCCGCACAAGAACCTCGCGGAGGCCGCAGGTTCCCCACCTATGGTATATATAATTAAATGTAAATTTATATTCTGTAACAAAGTAGAATGAAAAAAATTCGATACGAGTGGAATCACAAGTTTCGAATTTTATTATACTAAGCGAGTAACAATCTATATTTTCTCCACGACCAGAAATTCACTCGATTTTTCACTTTTTTTGGAATTAAAATGTGTTATTACGGCGCCTCCATTTACATCTGCAATTGACAATTTTGACATCCATGGCTGTCGATATTGTTTAGAACAAATACAGAATATTCATTCTATCACTTGTTATGGAATGAAATTACATGCAAAACACATAAGAAACAAGTGTTTCAGAATAAACATTCTAACTCTAGAGTGAGAATGTTTACATTCTATTATTAAAACTGATTTTGGAATTAATACATTCCACAAATAGTCGTGAATAAACATTATTACATTATTTCTACTTTAAGTTGACGATGAATTCACATAACAAATAAATGCAAAATACTAAGAATGCTCTTTTCTTAATTAAAAAGAGTAAGCCCAATAATTAGAAAAACATAAACATTACCGTAAAAACATTTCATGCAAGAAATATATTTGGTTGAAGTCAATGGCAGAAAACCTGAATACGTAATTAGAAGAAACGACTGTTTTTGTTCAAAATAGTTTATTCAAGATGCTACTATTTGTTGACACCTACTGTACAAACCTTTAACCGTTAATATTTTACACCACAAAGTTCGAATTAATGAAGTTATTAGTACTTCTTGTATATACTTTAAACAGATATGATTTCCAAAAAAACAAAACAAAAAACTTACTCTTATGAAGATACAAATTTTATTAAGTTTGATAAATGTAACATGTGACACGTATTTGAGAATTTATTATTATTCCGTTGGATGCAAAAATAACTTCAAATGACATCACGTCATCGTCAACTTATCGTAAAAATAGTATAGTTAGATCAAAGAATACGAAAAAGTAATTTGGATTACCAATGTGCTAAGATGAATAACTGCACGAAAAGTAGGACATAGGGAGTACTAGAGAAAATTTCCTGGGAAGACACTAAATAAGTCCATTCTAGTTACGAAAACAATTCACTACTGATATCAAATAGTATTAGCTATTTAATAATATAAATTTCGCAAAGTAAAATGAATATTTGGGAACAAATGGGTCATAAGAACCCACTCTAAGAAATTATGCTATTGCGGTTGATGGAATAATGCAATAAGCCATTAAACTGCGGTACTACCGGCTCTGAGGCGGTTCATAAACAAAATCTATAAAATGATCACCTGAGGATTTAATATTAAAATTTCGTTTTGGTGAATAACCATTACATTTAATTTTATAATTAAATTGATAATTTGAATAAAAATCTACCACAGAAATTGAATTTTGGTCTTATGTAATAGCGATTTTAAACGTAACATTTTAATTTTTCATGGTAACCAATACTTTATCAATTATCAAATCAGTTTTCGTGGTCCATTAAAACTAGTTAAAATTAATTCCCAATGAAAGAATAGCAAAATCGAATTATGAAATAACTGTGAAATTAATCCTTTGTTGTAACTGCTATCATTTACAAAATTATTCCATTGCACCCTGTTTCAAGACAGAGGGACAATCCTGTTGTATTCTTTCTATATAAATGTGGGTATCTAATACAAGAATTTCATTAAGCTGTTTACTCTCTTGGTAGATTTGTTTTTGGTTATGGACATGTAACGTTGGTTTGTTGACTTAAAGTGTATGTAACTTGTCTAGGCTCAGTATATGCTAAATTATATAACAGTGCATTGCTTACAGTTTGCAGAATTTTCATTTTCTAATAGTGTACACATATAATTTTCTATGAAGAAACTAGTGCCGTTTTTTTTGTTAATAATATATGATCAAAGAACCGGATTACATCAATATTATGATATCTAGAGTTATATGGCAGCATCCATGATTTTCTTCTCTAAGACCTCCACTTTTAGATCCCCGTGGAGACTATTATTTCTAATGTACCAGAAGATATTTAATATATCCATAAGTACAAATACAAATGCGTTAGTTCTTAATAATACATCAGTGTTATTTAGCTGAAAAAATATTCTCAAATAACATTTACTCTTATAAAAGAATTTTATCAATAAATTATACCATAGAAAGAAGTAGTCAAATATATTGGTCTCCACTTAGACAACAAACTAAACTGGAAAGAGTATATCGTTCTTGCAAGAGACGTAGGGGAGTAACTCCAAAATTGACGATTTTGCGTTGTGACTGCCTTTCTACTCAATCTTGATGAGTGAGTTCTACACAAGAATCACATATGCGGATCTGTATCTCGTTCCGTTCTGGACATATTGCATATCAACACTAGGTCTTAACTTACATTTTCTTTCTTGTTTAAAAAACATATGGGCATATTATAACATACAAGAAACATAGGGGCATATCTGTATCTCATTACTACTGATCATTTACATCTAAAGGATACATACATACAGAAAAATAGATACATCCAGACTTAAGTTTGCGTAAAATACTACTATTATACTACTACTATTATACTTGGACAAACAAACTCAACTAAATAAGAGTACAGAAGTGGTGATTTTGAGAAAAAAGCTGAGCTTGAAAAATGATGCCCAACTCATATTGCCAAAAAGTGCCTGTAAAACAAATGAAAAATACGATTAAAAAAATTGACCGATAAGAAATGTGTATGCACATATTTTGACTTGCAATAAGTTAGACTATTTCCCATTGCTGCAGAAAGTCAACTTTTTTTATCACAGAAGAAAGATTGCGATTTTTTTATGTGGCACGAGGACCAAATTCAAAGAAAATCCTCTGAAATGTTTCACTTGAACCATTGTTTCTGTCATCTTCATTAAGGCGCCTAAGCCATTCTTGTTGCGCATAGTTCAAATTATCTTAAAAAAAGAACTAATACAAAGCAAAAAATTCATTTCATAGCATTCAAATTTTCAATTTTTAATTCAGAATCTAACGCAAAAACATAAAGAATAAATCGGACTATGGCACCGAAACGTCGAATATTAGACAATCGGAGTATACCCAAAGTCCAAGATCGTTGAGCCTTAAAGTACTGTCCAAGAAAGATGGAAGCTACTTAGCTCGATATGCAATAGGGCAAATATCTTAGAAATTATTACAGAAAAGTGTCTGAATCAGTCTGAGTAACCGAAGGCTGCAGTACGTAATCTAATTTTAAATTTATTAATATCCGCCACTGTATTATGGAACGTAATGAAATCAATCTATTATGCGAATGACCGTTGGTGTAAACAAAAAATTTGTCGGACTAGTCGTGTTTTTAGGCCACCGGAAACGGAATGAAATTACGAAAATTTCGTAATTTCATCATCGTGCTGTTCTGCTCAAAGTTTCACCGGTGTTCAACAATTACATCAAATTTTACGGTTAATCTTCAGGGTCCTTTTAAATTACAATTTTTAAATTAACATTCAGAGAGTGCTTTTAGCGGTATCCAGTGCTGTAGACTGTAAAAGCGTAACAGAAATAAAAAATTAAACAGTTTATGTCCAGAGTTCTTAAAAACACGTTTTACATCATATATAAATAAAAATATATGAACTTTGTAGGAGATTATACTATTAAAAAATCTAATGTTTAAAATGTTGTACTCCAATGTTGAATAAAATAAGTTAATAGAGTAGTGAAGCAAAGTATGTTCTACCCCGAGTACCCGTTTCGGCCACCAGAGGCGCTGGTGTCGCGCCGACGTGTTGCGCGGTAAATTCAAATTTCGAGAGCGGCCATTTTTAGTCCAGGCGGCCATGTTTAGTCCAATTATGTCAAAGTTCCACAAAGTGTTAGTAGATGGTGTTGGAGAGCGGCGGCGGCGGCCATTTTTAGTCCAATTATGTCAAAGTTCCACAAAGTGTTAGTAGATGGTGTTGGAGAGCGGCGGCGACGGCCATTTTTAGTCCAATTATGTTAAAGTTCCAGAAACTGTCACTACTAGATGGCGCAATGAACGTTGCCGAAAGGGCATTAGTGCCTAACTTCGTTATTATTGGTCCAATTAAATCGCGGAAAAAACAGGCATTATCTATAAGTGACGCAGATGTCAAATTTAAAGAAAAAACATGCGCAATGATGGTTGCCATAAGGGCACAAAGCGCTTAACTTCCTTGTTATTGGTCCAATTGAATCGCGGAAAAAACAGGCATTATCTATGAGTGGCGTAGATGTCAAATTTAAAGAAAAACATGCGCAATGAACGTTGCCGTAAGGGCATTAGCGTTCAACTTCGCTGTTATTGGTCTAATTGAATCGCGGAAAAAACAGGCATTATCTATAAGTGACGTTGATGTCAAATGTAAAGAAAAAACATGCGCAATGACCGTTGCCAAAAGGGCACAAAGCGCTTAACTTTCTTGTTATTGGCCCAATTGAATCGCGGAAAAAACAGGCATTATCTATAAGTGACGCAGATGTCAAATTTAAAGAAAAAACATGCGCAATGATGGTTGCCATAAGGGCACAAAGCGCTTAACTTCCTTGTTATTGGTCCAATTGAATCGCGGAAAAAACATGCATTATCTAGAAGTGAAGTAGATGCTAATTTTATGAAAAAAAAATTGCTTGATCATGATTGGATAATTATGTCACGTGATCTATATCTAGAGGGGGTTATTATATAATATTTTGCATTTTATTAATAAAAAAGATATAATTTTTGTCAATAGTGTTATAATATTCCTCCGAAAATTGAGCTTGCTTAAGTTAAGTAAATTTCAAAATCTAAACTTCAAAGTGTTTAATAACACAAAATTCTATTACTCCAAATTCAAGATTTTTTAAAATTCTTTTTTTCAAACTAAAAATTTTTTAAATACGACCCTGCAATCTACATTTTCTGAAAAATTTAAAAACATATACTTTTAATAATTTAAAATTCTTTTTTCAAACTAAAAATTTTTTAAATACGGCCCTGCATTCTACATTTTCTAAAAAAATTTAAAAACATACTTTAACTGTCATACCGGATGAAGCCTCCCAGATAAAAATTAGATAAGACTGATAACGAGAAAAAATAAAACCACATTTACAGAAAACAAATTCTAGTACAAACATCTACATCCGTTCCCACAGGATGTAGCTTCCTGGATAAAAATTAGATAAGACTGTTAACGGTGAAAAATACAACCACATTTCCACGAAACGAATTTAGTTATCTTCCCACAGATAATGTTGTTGTTTTTCTCGAGTGCATATCAATCGACAATTCAGTCGTAAACGTCTCTTCACCAGTGCTGCTGCTACCAGTTAGTATTCAGTGAGCTGTTTCCAGTTGTTTTTTACATTGTGCTGTCAGTTAGCGTTCAGTGAACAGTTTCCAGTTGGAGTTATTGTAAGTACATTTAATGTTAATTTTTTTAAAACTTTTTTTGTACCAGTGCTCTGCATTTTTTTGTAATTTTAACAGTACAAATTTTTGATTTTTTCAGTAATTTGTACCAGTGATCCACATTTTTTTTGGCTGTTAAGCTTCAATCCGTCTAAGACTTTTTTGCCATCATCATCTTTAAGCTTTTAAAGTAAGTGTTTTTTTCGAGGTTTTTGTCATGCTAGTATTCCATTTTTTTATTATTATTTTAGATGAGTTTTCTCGAAAAATTAAATGAATTTACCTCATCTACAGATACCGAAAACAAACCCATAATTAAGCTAAAGGACCTGCAACCTGACGTTCCAAAGAAAATTCACCGTGTTCAGCTTGTTAAATCCAAATTTGGAGGGGAATCCATCCTAGTGGAATTGGAGGAGAACGTCACCTTTCTGCATAAAAGGTCTACCGAAATTTACAAGAACCACATCGACGATCTAAACAAAGGAGGCTTCAGTTTAATTTTTATTGGTCTGCACGAGATATCCAAGAGCTGTGCTCCGAGGACCCTTTTCAAAATAGAATAGAAAAAAATTAGGTGAGTCATGAATTTCGCACTCGTTTTTCAAAAAATTGAACAAATTCTCAAAAAAACTCAGCACAATATTGCATATTCAGATCAAAATAAATGGTTATCACTAATCAACACTCACCTTAGGAAATGCTCTTTAGCTGTAAAAAAGTGCAATTTCACGGTAGGACAAAAAAGAAAAATTTACAGTTGAAAAGGTTACGGTGTATCATTAAATTAGCGTCTTCCCATGTAGTAGGGGAGGGCATTAGACGGGGGCGCGGTACTAAAGCGGGAACGGTTCATCCTTCATTCAACTGCCAAAAGAAATATTAACGAAAAAGGCATGCATAAACGTCCAAAATACGGACCTGGCGTGTTTTTACTGGGCCGTAACGAGTTTTTTGTTTCCCGCTAAAAAACACTCTGAATATACATATAATTACCCTCACTATAGTAAAGTTTTGAATACAGACGGTTTAGAATTGCCTATGAAACTAACACAAATTTCAAAATTTGAAAAGTTAAATGAAATCTCTGTAAACGTTTACGCTTTAGAACTAAATCAAACTAATAAAAAGTCATTTTACGTAGTAGTACCTGCACGTTTAACTAAAAATAAACTATCGCGTCATGTAAATTTACTTTTAATTCAAGATGAATATTTTCCAAAATTAAACGACTACGAGGCTCCTCCCGTCAACAACGAGGACACTACTACCACCACCATTAAATATCATTATTGTTGGATTAAAAATATGTCTAGACTAGTTTCAAGCCAACTCAGCAAGAGTACACCTAAAAAGTTTATTTGTGATAGGTGCTTGAATTATTTTCAAAACGAAAAAAAACTAACGAACCACGAAATTTTATGCATAAATAGTAACGATTGCAAAATTTCTTTCCCCCCATATGATAACGTCGAATTTAAAAACCATGTATACAAGCAGAAATGTCCTTTTGTCGTTTATGCCGATTTCGAGTCTATTTTAGAAGCCTGCACTAAAAAGATATCTCATACAACTACCAAGTATCAACATCATAAAACATTTAGTGCAGGCTTCTACTTAAAATGCAGCTACGATAATCGGATTTCATACTACAATAGTTATAGAGGGGAAGATTGTATGGACTGGTTTGCGAATCAAATGTTAGATGTCGCGAAATTTATCGAATCAAAATTATTAAATATTGTTCCTATGTGTATGCCTACTGTCGCAAACGGTGTCTGCTGTCACATTTGTGAGAGTAGGTTTAAAGAAAAAGATGTTATCGTTAAAGATCACGATCATTTTACGGGATTATTTAGAGGGTTCGCACATCAATCGTGCAATCTGAACTTTAAAAAACTATTTGTAGTGCCTATTGTGTTCCATAATCTTAGCGGATACGACAGCCATTTTATTATTAGAGATCTTGCTAAACGTGGACCTTTGAGTGTACTACCCGTGAACATGGAAAAATACATTTCTTTTACGCAGTATGAACCAAAAACTAAAATTAAATTTCGATATATAGACTCCTTTAGATTTTTGGGCACCAGTCTCGATGAGTTGGTGTCTACACTAAAAATAGAGGAGTTGGTTACATTAAAAGGGGAATTTGGTAACTTGACTAATGAAACGTTCAAACTGTTGACGAGGAAAGGTGTTTTTCCATACGATTACATTGATAGTATTGATAAGCTAAATGATACCACTAGTCTTCCAGCAATTGAGAGTTTTTACAACAAATTAAATGATTGTCATATTTCTCCGGATGATTACACTCATGCGCAAAACGTTTGGCAAGCTTTCCAAATTCAAAATTTAGGCGAATATGCAGATTTGTATATGCGAACAGACATTCTCCTTCTTTGTGACGTTATGGAAAACTTTCGATCAACTGCTCTGGAAACTTACCAGCTAGATCCGGCATGGTACTATACTATGCCCGGATATACTTGGGACTGTATGCTCAAGTACACGAAATGTAAATTGCAAATTTTAAAAGATGTCGACATGTTGTTGTTTGTCGAGTCATCAATACGTGGAGGAATATCTGTTTGTTCAAACAGATATTCTGAAGCTAACAATAAATACATGCCTGAATATGATTCTTCTAAACCGTCCAAGTACCTTATGTACTTTGACGTAAACAATTTATATGGGTGGACAATGTCACAGTTCCTCCCCTATGGGGGGTTTGAATGGGATCCCAATACAAACATCGACATTACTCAGATTCCCGACGATTCACCCGTCGGATATATTTTACAAGTAGATTTAGAGTACCCCGAAAGTTTACATGACGAGCACAAGGATTTCCCATTTTGCCCTGAACACCGCAAACCTCCAGGTGGTTCCAAATTGCCCAAATTAATGACCACCCTTTACCCGAAAAAAGAATACACTCTGCATTATCGCAATTTAAAACAAGCCCTCGAACAGGGCTTAAAATTAATCAAAATACGCAAAATATTAAAATTTAAACAATCCGCCTGGCTAAAGTCCTATATCGAGTTGAATACTCGTTTAAGGACTTTAGCCACTAGTAATTTTAAAAAAAAACCAATTCAAACTTGCTAATAATGCTGTATTCGGTAAGACGATGGAAAACATCAGGCTTCATAGGGTAGTGAAATTACTTACTTCTTATGAGGGTCGTTACGGTGCAAAAAATTTGATAGCCGGCCCCCGATTTCATAATCGAAGAGTTTTTGACGACAAACTTATGGCTATCGAATTAAAAAAAGCTGAACTACTCTTCAACAAACCCCTGTATATCGGCATGGCTATCCTGGACATTTCTAAAACTTGTATGTATGATTTTCACTATAATTTCATGTTACCAACTATGGGGGTGGAAAATTGAAAATTAATGTACACTGACACCGATAGTTTTATTTATGAATTAAATTGTGATGACGTTTACAAAAGTCTTATTGGAGATCACTTAGAAAAATTTGATTCCTTTAGTAAACAAAAAAATACCTGGCCTAATGAAGGATGAGACAAACGGTAAAATAATGACGCATTTCATACCCTTGCGCTCTAAAATGTATACTTACAAAGTACAAGACGGTAAAGTTGTTAAGAAATCGAAGGGGGTTAAATCCAATGTAGTAAAAAATAAAATAACTTTTGACGACTATCTAAATTGTTTACAAAATATTACCAAAAAATATATTACTCAACACACCATTCGATCTTATTTACACGATGTTTACAGCATCAGTCAGACTAAAATTGGACTTAGCCCCTATGATGATTAGCGTCAATTACTTCCCCACTCACATGACACCCTTCCGTGGGGATATAAAAGTTAATTTTTCTTTTTTACTCTACCGTAGACTTTAACGAAAAAAAAAAGTTATTCAAAATTTTAATAAATACAAGTGGAAAAAATTACGATGTGATTACTGATTAGTGATAGCGATGATGTGCTATTAGAAATATTTACCGGAATATGCAGAAATATTGTGCTTGGTTTCGATATATAAATTACATGAAAATAAACGAGTGCGATTTTCAGACTGAACTAGTATGTGCCTAATGAATTAGTTATAGTTTTTATGTATTAGTTATGTATGTTTAGTTACTGTATTATTTGTAGTTTTTTATGTATGTTTACTTGGGTAATAAAAAAAATAAAATATAAAAAAGTGTTTTATTAAAAAAACTTGATACATTTTTTTAATTTGAACAGTGATTATATATATCATTAATAACATCATCTTAATAGTAATACATGTACTCTTGTAGAGCAGTTTTTTCTAAACAATTAGGCATAATAGTACAAATTAAAATTAAAGTATTAAATCTACTAATGTCACAAATACTATTGAAATTAACAGCAAAATAAGCTCGTGTAGAGTCTATTAAATTACAGTAAAATGTATTAAAGTTCAAGTCTTCCAACAACGAAATGTAGTTCTTCGCCAAATTGCAGGGCGAAGTAAAGGTGTTAGCGTTATTGCAGGATTAAAGGTTCTGGTCGCACTTATTCCGCACAAAAGTGCATAACTTCTTAGGGAAAAGTTCGTTTCCAGTAGATGGTATCGCTCCAATTTAGCAGCATACTCGTATGAAATTAAAGCTTGGTCGATTTCCTCAACACTATCATTAAGCGACACTGCAGAAGGTGAAGAAGGTGTTGGCGACGGCGACGAGTCACTTTCAAGAACAATTTCACAAGAACTATAACCACTATCTTGACTACTCATGTTGTCGATTGATTAAATGGCAGGTGCACCACACGACTGAATAAAATGTAGGTTCGCACACACTTGTATTTATATACCCCCACTATGCGAGGGGGGAACGATAAGTTTGAAGGTAATTCAAAAAAGGCCCCTTGAATTGCTAAATTTGTTCGTATTTTCCATAAGATTCTATACAAAATCAGTGTTTTCAATCCAACTGTTATGCTTATTATCAAGACCCAACCATTTCACGTACACCTTCTTCCCCTTTCTTCTAAGCACCTTTTCTACGAGGTAGACATCGGGTGCTTTCGTCTTTTGCAATTCCTCCTCGTAGAAAGCCCCGTTGATTGGTGTACCCAACATGTCTTCAAGCAGATAAGTCGCGGGATTGGTTATTTTGACTTTAGTAATTTTAAAGAGCTCGGTACTCCAATTAGGGGTGTATCCCTTTTGAAAAATATGTTTGGCTTTGCTTAAGCGCACAATGTCGCCAACGTTAAGTTTGCGTGGTCCAGCAATCTTCAAATGTGAGTAAAATTTTCGAGAAATTTCCTTCTCGTTTGACTTGTTGACCTCCGAAGGCTTACATCGTATTTTCGAATGTTTCGTGTTATTGTACTCTTCCACAATTTTCGGCAAAATGTCGATCCATCGGTAGGTGCCTTGCAAACTAAAGTACTTGTATAGTTTTGTCTTTAAAGTTCTAATACATCTCTCAGCTATCGCAGCCTTTTTAACGCTAAACGTATTGTAATGATTAATGTTGCATTGCGTCATTAATTTTTGGAAATCTGCATTGAAAAACTCTGTACCTTGATCGGTTTGAAGATTTTTAGGATGTCGTCGACGGCTGTGTTTTAATATGTTGGAGAAAGCTTTGGTAATTTCAACTCCAGTCTTTGTCTTTAGAGGCATCGTCCACACGTACTTTGAGAAACAATCAATAACAACCATAATCATTTTGTAACCTTTATTTTGGTGTGCATAGGGTCGCATTTCAGCCAAGTCCATTTGCCATGAATCATCGAGACCCTCAATGATTGTTCTACGTCGCGGATAATTCCTACGTGCTGGAGCATGGAGTTCATTAACAACTTGAATTTTTTCTTTAGACATCTTGAAGAGCTCTAAAGCGAGTGCAAGTGTGTTGAAGTATTTAAGGAATATATCGCTTCAATTTTTTTTATCTTCCAGATTTTTTATATCCAGCCCCAGTTCAAATATGTGATGATACTGTAGCAGTATTACGAAATTGGTTTAGTTCTCGTTCCAAATTCTTTGTTAACTCAGCGGTTTCGTGGTTAGATTTAATTAAATCTCTCAAAACATATTCATTAACAGTCATTTCTTTTTTCAAATTATTTGTTAACTCGGCCGTTTCTTGGTGAGCTTTAACCAAATCTTTCACAATACCTTCATCAACAGTTATTTTTCGCTCGATTTCAGCAAACTGGGTGCCTATCACACTAGCAATTTCTTTGGGTATATCTATTTTTAAATTAGTTCCCATTAGTTTTTTATCTAAAACTTTCACAGTATTCGCCAATTGATTTTCAACGCTAGTTTGAGCGTTTTTTATATCACCCCGTAGATGCTGTTTAGCAGTTACAATGCTGGTATCTACATATTTTTTTGTTGCAATATCCCCAGCATATACAGGAGGATCCTTAGTTACGAACGCATCAATTTCCCCAGTTTTAGCTTGTAAAGCTACAAGTGCGTTTTTATATTGGTTAAACAAATTATCGACTCTTATATTTAACTGGGAGTCAACGTATTCTTTACTGGCAGCATCAGAACTAGCTGAAGGTGGTAACACATTGCTTATCCTCACATTGCCAATATCAACGTTACCTTCAGCCGTTTGTGGAAACTTTAATAACATATTACGAAGCAGAGATTGAGGCGGTCTATTTGACATCGTCGTTGACCGACGTCCGAATTTGTCGAGACTCATCTTGCAAATAACATTAAAACAATGTGTTACACTAGTATATAACGTTGGCTTCTCTCAGCTCATTGATGATTGCAACTATTTCGTTGTTGTGTGATGTATTTCCGGCGTGTTTGGAAGCTACTAGCAGTTTAAGTCGTTCCACAAGTTCATTAACATCGTCCCAGTATACGTAATCAATAGGGTTCTCATTGTAGACCATCGCAAGTCCAACTCCAGATTTCGATGATATACTGCTAGTCGATTTCGATGATATACTGCTAGTCGATTTCGATGGCTTTCTCGATGGCGGAGGAAACATAGGTTTAATAATATCTAGATATTTTGATCTCGATGTACCTTTTAGACGTCCAGCTGTGTTTCTGTGAGCGTTAGTTAAATTTAAAATCGTCTTGTATGCCAATTTATCATCATCGGTATAATCTTAAGGCTCATCATAAAATATCAATTGGTAGAGACCAGGTGTCCCTTTAACATGTTCCCCCTCCGTTATAATAGCTCCAGTATTCCGATCAAAATCGATATTTTTCCCACCGAGAAGCCATTTAGAGTGAGTCGAATCGTAAACTGGACCGTAAACTAGGTCTATATTTGGACTCGAATTCCAGTAGTCAAGCATATACTTATGTGATATTACAGGATATTGCTCCAGATACTCTCTGAAGGCCTCATCCGAAATATGTTCTGGGGTTGGCTCTGAAGCGTTGGAATATACACTCTCATCATCATCATCATCATCATCATCATCATCACCCCCAGTCTGAGCTACATCTTCCATCGGAATAAAATTAGTGGGATGGCTTGTATCCTCTGTTTTTAATGGTTCTTCTTCTTCGGGTTCTTCCTCTTTGGATTCTTCTTCTTCTTTCTTTATATTTTTTAAAACTTGCGCAGATTCATGAGACGTTGTAACAATTTCTTTTAGAGGTTTTATTAGGGGTTTAAATAATGTATTTAATGTCCGATCCTGCTCAGATCTACCCAACTTGAGAGCTAGATATTTTCGACGTATATCACGTGAGAGTTGTAGAACTTTACGTTTACGAACATCCTGCTGGTTTAACATCTTGCTGCATATTAATCATACACCACATGGAATTACATTTTTATATAAAAGTCGAATCCTTTACGATACCTTCCATTGTTGAGAGCAAAATCTTTTACAACAACAATAGAACCATATTGATCACTCCAACATTCAGAACAGAGTTTTTTAAAGCGATCAAAACTTATGTCAGGTGACACATGCTCATCGAATACGTGCCTCAGGTTTATTTCATCCTGCTTGAAGAGTACAATTAAATTACAATTGTCTCGAATCAGTTGTTTGGGTATTTTTCAGTACGTTTGGCATAGATAAGCAGAATCAATATCCTTATGACGACCCATTGAGTAATATTCCCGAATTTTCTGCTGCCCATCGCAAGCCACATCGTCAAATATGAATATGGAATTTGATTTAGCTTCAGCGGGACTTATTATTTCCTCATTATCTTTGAACGGGAAATAGCCTACTCCTTTCGTCTTACTTAGCACCTCTTGAAGCAACTCGTATTTTGGTTGATACAAAGATTTGGAGTAAACGTAAACGTTTTTAAATTTCGCGCCATTCGGATGAAACAGTAATGACAGCATTACGTTTGTTTTACCACACCCACTCGGTCCACATATGATTGCACGAAACGAGTTTGGTAATAACTCGCCATGTTTACTTTTCTCATGCTTGGAGGTAAAGTCCAAGTTTTCAATCGGAAGCGTTTGTTTCTGTTGAATGACCTTCATTGTATGGTATTTTTAGTCAAGTCGTTGTGTATAAATATATAAAAACGTGACGTGCCTGACGTAAAACGCGACGTGCGTGACGTAAAACGTGACGTGCGTGACGTAGAACGTGACGTGCGTGACGTAGAACGTGACGTGCGTGGCGTAAAACGTGACGTGTGTGGCGTAAAACGTGACGTGTGTGGCGTAAAACGTGACGTTCGTGACGTAAAACGTGACGTGCGTATCGTAAAATGTGTCGTGCGTGGCGTAAAACGTGACGTGCGTAACGTAAAACGTGACGTGCGTGACGTAAAACGTGAGGTGCGTGACGTAAAACGTGACGTGTGTGACGTTTACGTGTATGTATATAAATATATCACGTGATGATATGTCATCAGTTCAAATGAGTCTTTACTTAGGTAAAGGTGTCTTAAATTCGCTCATAAACAATTTGCCCTTTGAGCTCCACATTCCGACCTATCAATACTGTGGTCCGGGCACAAAGCTACAAAAACGCGTGGTGATTCGGGCATTAATCCCTTAGACGCTGCCTGTAAGGAGCACGACATTGCATACGCTCAACACAAGTCCTTGAACGATCGACATAAGGCAGATCAAATACTCGAAAACAAAGCTTGGACACGTGTCAAATCAAAGGACGCGACGTTGGGAGAAAGAGCAGCTGCTTTGGCGGTGACCGGTGGCATGAAGATCAAACGTAAACTTGGAATGGGGGTGGGACAGAAGACGAAGACGAAGAGTTCCTTTAGAAATCACGTAATCAGCAAGGTTAAAAAGGCTATGAAAAAAAGTCCTTCCACAACGCTACAGAAGGCCGCCTCGCAAGCTTTGAGAGCCGCGAAAATCGCCGTAAGGAAAGCAGGTGGTAAAAAACAAATTCGACTACCCAGGACGATACCTTTTGAAGGAAAATCTGGAGGATTTCTACCATTGATTCCCCTGTTTGCGGGCCTTTCGGCACTTGGAGCCCTCAGTGGCGGGGCAGCAGGAATAGCTAAAACCGTAATCGATGCTAAGAATGCGCAAAAGAAATTGGAAGAAGATCAACATCACAATAAAGCTATGGAAGTTATTGGGGCAAAAGGATCCGGCTTGTATATGAAAAAGAACGCTCGCGGAGGCTTTGGATTGTACATGAAGAAACAAAAAAACTGCCAATAAAGCTGCCCAATAGATCGCTATATGATGTGGACCTTTTGCGATATGTCAAACGTTTAAAAATTCCTCATTTTAGAGGGGTTTTAATGCGCGACTCTCTACCACATCAGCAGCAGCGCTGGCAACGCGAATGTGCCATCATAAATTTGGATGACTCTAATAATCCGGGCACACATTGGGTAGCTTATAGAAAGATAAACAATGTTGTTGAATATTTCGATTCATTTGGCGACTTGAAACCGCCGAAAGAACTTGTGAACTATGTTGGGAAAAATGTTCGAATCTATTACAACAACGACCAATATCAAAACTATCGACAAATCAACTGCGGACACCTCTGTCTACAATTCCTATATAATAGAGCAGCAGCAGCAACATCATCAGGAGTTTAATGAAATGAGATACCAACATGTTTATTTTGTGAAATTACTTATAAATAAATAATTTTTTTGAAGTAGTTTTTTTATTTAAGTACTACCTCCCCGTTGATATACATTAGTCATGTCTTTGCTTTTGACGCTAACGAGTCAAACTCACGTGTTTTCGTTCACACCTCAGCCCCCAATTGTGCTCGATTCCGAAAAGAGATATTTCCTAGCAGTACTTGGCTTCCACTCATACAACTCGATACCCAATATTGACGGTGATAAATTTTTCTACTACGAAAACAACGATAGGGGGAAGTTGAGAGAAGTCGCGATTCCTACCGGTTGCTATGAAATAACTGACATTGAGAAGCTAATTCAAAATTCTATTGCTCCAAATACGGGTGATACACTATTTTCGTCAAACAACAACACTCTCAAGTGTGAAATATACAGCAAACGTCACGCAATTACTTTTGAAAGTCGTCACTACAACAGCAGTCTTGGACAGATTTTGGGATTTTCCAACAACAGGGTACTGGCCCCCGGTGTTGTACACTCTTCAGATCTCCCCGTCAACATTATAAAAGTATCAAACATTCGCTTTGAGTCCAACATTACCGAAGGTGCCTTCTACGGAAACAGGCCTGTCCACACCATCTTTGAATTTCCGATTACAGTTGACGCGGGCTACGCAATTGTGGAAAGACCTAATAACCCAATATATCTACCTGTTACGAATACCGGGGAAATTAGCAACATCACAGTGCTGGCTGTAGACCAAAACTTTAAGCCCATAAATTTTCGAGGAGAACAAAGTGTCCTTCATCTAGAGTTAGTAGGACGATCATAAATGGGTTTGGTGATAGATTATAAGAACAACGCGGTCAGTTCAATAACACCATTCACTGCTAGACCTCCTCCAGGTCAACGAGAGCTAACGTCCGCAAATAAATTGTTTCTTCAATCACTTGGATTAACGCTAAAAACAAAATATGGCAAATCATCATCAATACGTACAAGCGGGGGACTATGGGAAACGTCCCCGTACCGAAAGCATTGATCCGAGTTTTAACCTCTACCAACAACCATGTTATGATGAGTCTATTAAAAGGATGGAATATCGAACGTGCTCACCGTTCATCAAATCCTTCAACAACAATGATGTGGTGGAATTTGTTGTCAATCAAGTGGATTCATTTTTTGCCATGAACGAGTCATTGATCGAAATCAAGGGTAAATTGGAGGTAACAGGGGGAGGAGATGTTTCCCTAGTACCCAACTTTTGTGCCTTTCTCTTCGACTCGTGCACGTACAGCGAGAGCGCCAGAGAGATTGAAACGGTTCGTGATCCTGGAGTAGTGAGCGCTGTAAGAGCTCTTCTCAACTACAGCGCATTAGATGCAAATCACATGGCTATCGCCGGATGGAATGGTACTTCCAACCCTCCTATGGACGCTTCCACAAAATCGTTTAGTTTTTTGGTGCCGCTCAAGCATATTTTCAACATATTCAACGATTGCCCCTTGATCACTTGTGGAAGGCAAACAATTCGATTGGTTCGCGCTCGCGATGATAGTGATTGTCTTTTGATTAAAGAAAAAACTACTTCTAGTGGTACAACGGCAACAACCACTTCTGCAACAATTAAGATCGAAACCATTGATTTGAAAATCAAACATATATATCCCAATAATGAAATTAAAATTAAATTGATGGAGGCCATTAGAAGCGATACACCTATACTGATACCGTTCAGAAAATGGGAACTTAATGAGTTGCCTGCAGTTACGAGCGGTTCACGAAGAGAAATTTGGGCTGTTAAAACTACTAAGGCCGTTGAACGTCCAAGATTTGTTATTGTATGCTTCCAAACCAATAAACGAAACAATACTGCACAAGATCCAATGGCTTTTGACAATGTCAATGTGACCAGCATTAGACTGTCAATGAACGGAGAGTATTGGCCCAACGAAAGAAACATGTTGGACTTTGCCAAAAACGACTACGCCATGGCTTACCATAACTATGCGGAATTTTACCCTAGCTATATGCACGGCTCAGCCACCGAAAAACATCCTATACTGACCTACAAGGAGTTCAAGAACAGAGCCCTATTTATCATAGATTGCTCGAAACAGGAAGAAACCATGAAGTCCTCCACTGTGGACGTGAGACTCGAACTCGAAACGGATATTGGATTTCCAGCAGGCAGCAAAGTCTACTGCATCATAATTCACGACTGTCTTATGGAGCACCGTCCACTAAGTGAAGTGGTTAAAAGTTTAAATTAAAAAAAATATAATTTCTTTATTGTTAATAAATGACATGAAATGAATTTTTGAGTTTTAATGAAACCCCCTGTATGTTTTTCTTAGTTGTTTATTGCAACATTACATGAGGATCGAAACCTTCTTTGAATACATTTATAAAGAAATTTTAGTAATAAAATACATATAGCAGATACGTGAGGCACGATATTGTAAATGTCTTGTTAATTTCACCATTTAATTGTCCATCCACGGCGTCACCTGAAGAACTGGTGTTGGTTGAATTCGTCTTAAGGGGTAACAGCATAGTACTTTTTTAGGTATTCTTGTATTGTCCAAATTTAAATCTCCGAACTGCTTTATAACGTTTTCTTTGTCTTCGTACAGTTTAATATCTTTACGAAGTTGCTTGAGTCTGTCTTCAAATTTAAGGACTTTTTCCCAAATATGTTTGTCTTGACGCATGACTTAAAGCACTAATCCCCCACAGCGTTATTAATAAATATTATATAATAACCCCCTCTAGATATAGATCACGTGACATAATTATCCAATCATGATCAAGCAATTTTTTTTTCATAAAATTAGCATCTACGTCACTTCTAGATAATGCATGTTTTTTCCGCGATTCAATTGGACCAATAACAAGGAAGTTAAGCGCTTTGTGCCCTTATGGCAACCATCATTGCGCATGTTTTTTCTTTAAATTTGACATCTGCGTCACTTATAGATAATGCCTGTTTTTTCCGCGATTCAATTGGGCCAATAACAAGGAAGTTAAGCGCTTTGTGCCCTTTCGGCAACGGTCATTGCGCATGTTTTTTCTTTACATTTGACATCTACGTCACTTATAGATAATGCCTGTTTTTTCCGCGATTCAATTGGACCAATAACAAGGAAGTTAAGCGCTTTGTGCCCTTATGGCAACCATCATTGCGCATGTTTTTTCTTTAAATTTGACATCTGCGTCACCTATAGATAATGCCTGTTTTTTCCGCGATTTAATTGGACCAATAATAACGAAGTTAGGCACTAATGCCCTTTCGGCAACGTTCATTGCGCCATCTAGTAGTGACAGTTTCTGGAACTTTAACATAATTGGACTAAAAATGGCCGCCGCCGCCGCTCTTCAACACCATCTACTAACACTTTGTGGAACTTTGACATAATTGGACTAAACATGGCCGCCTGGACTAAAAATGGCCGCTCTCGAAATTTGAATTTACCGCGCAACACGTCGGCGCGACACCAGCGCCTCTGGTGGCCGAAACGGGTACTCGGGGTAGAACATACTTTGCTTCACTACTTAATAGGTACTTAAAAAATTTAAATACACTTCTGGATATCTAAAACATAATTTTGAAATTTAAATTTACTTTTATTAAATTATTTATTGTTCGAAAGCCTGTAAAATTTGAATTGTTTACTTGAAAATTACTAAATTCAAAGTACCTAAAAGTAATTTGTTACGCCACTGTAAATTTGCAATATAATTTGTGGTTGGTGCATAAAAATGGTAAATTATTGGGATCATTACTTTCGAGAAAGTTATTTCTCGCAATTTTATTAGTATAATTACAAAAATTGGTTTTATGTACCTTTTAATCATACTGTCATACTTCTTTTTACAATTAAATCAAACCTTTTTATTCCCACAAAGATTTATTTGATATATGTCCAATAGCTTTAGATAATATTGTTTCACCTTTAATGAGACGATCTTATCAAAAATTCAAGTCGAGACCTGGATTTTAAATTTCCCTATAATTTCAATGGATTCTTTAAAAATTAGGTCTAAAAAAAAAGATTTATTTCTACTTGCATTAAGTATTTTAAACGGAGCAAAATTCTTGTTAAATTATAATATTTATTTAGATGTGCACGGAGTTTAATCGTGTTAAGATTCCATTTGCAAATATCTAGGGGTAATCTTTGATCAAAAGCTCATATGAAGCTCCTATACAGGGTGTCAATTGCAAAACTTTGGATTGGCTGTATCTCTGAAGATTAAATTTTGTTTTACAAAACACAAAAACCGTTTCAACAGAATGGAGGGGAAGCAGATTAGTAGTAACAGTAGTTTTCTGAATCCTCTGTTAAGCGGGGTAGCCAAAATTTCAAATTGCAACTCCTATCATGTGATACCTCAATTTAAAGATCTTTGTACATTGCGCACAAATAAAATATTTATGACGAAATATTTTTATTTTTTGAAAAGTTATAACATGTTGAAAATTAAATATTATGAATGACAAATGTCGGTATTTCGTTGTTGTAAATCTTGTAGATTTGCTGGTTTCACCTTATAAAGGACTAATTGCTAAATTTGTAATAATTTCGGATAAGAGTATTCGTATAATTTGGATCAAATTTCGTTTAGGTAAGTAATTTCATCTTTCTATTTGATTTGGTCCCATCAAAGTAATCCAGCAGTGTCAAATTCGGTAATCACGGTGGCCACTCGATTGTTTCTCTGCAACCAATTAATGTTGATCCTGCCATTGAACAATCAACGACTTTATTGTATTTTCAAACAAATCCACAAAAATATCACCTATAAGCTTTTTCATTATGAAACAAAGGTCCAACAATTTTATCCTCTAAAATGCTAACCCAAACATTTATTTTTTGAATATTTTGGGTATGGTCTTCTCGTACAATACGCGAATTTTCATTATCCGAGTAACGATATTTTTGTTTGTTGACATGTCTGTTTAAAACTAATGTGGCATTCATCAGTAAAACAGATGTTTTTTAAAATTTCAGGATGTCGTTCAAGTTTTTCAAGTATAGATAATCCTCAACGTTCTTTAGGAATAGACATTTTCTAAAGAAAAAACAATGGTTTTCACTTGCATAAAGAAACATTATTTCAACCTGTTGAGCAATAGTGTAGGTACACCAATAAGTGAAAGACACAAAAACTACCTTTGATAAAAGTTATGAAACTTTTATCTGCTGTTGTTTTCAAAAACAACTACATGGGACTTTTTGTGGGAAAATGTGGATCCGTGAAAAATAACAATGCAGCTCAAAGTTTAGGATAAAATGGATATTTTAGGTCGAGCCTCTATGTGTCCGACAGCGTTGCTTAACAAAGTTTCAAAATTAATGAGACACATGAATCGGTTCGAAAAGTATTGACATCAAACAAGTTTTCTCCTTATTATCGTTATTGAGATAATGAAAATCCTCGCATTGTACGAGAAAATTATATTCAATATCTTCAAAAAATAAATGTTGGGACTGGTATTCTAGAAGGTAAAACATGCTAAAACTTTTTAAAAAATCAAAATGTTTCATCACAAATATTTTTTTGTATGTAGTGTACATAGACATTTAAATTATTATATGATAAGGAATCAGCTTCTTTTCCATTTTGCCCAAACAGTTTTTGTGTTTTCTAAAACAACATTCAATCTTCAGAGCCAATCCAAAGTTTTGAAATTGACAGCTCCTACAGCAAAAAGGAGACGTAAATCCAGAAGCGCCCTTTGAACGTGTGGAATGAAATTGATATTAAAAACTAAAATATTCACATGGTTACTCAGATACGTTTAAATACATACTAAGACCAAAAAATTTCAGTACGTTGTTTAATCATTTTAAATATTTTTATTAATATTTAATATTTTATAAAAATCTATAATACCGTAAAAACTTATTACTATTAATTTAGAGGTTAAAAAAACTGTAAGGAAATTAACAACGAATCTGTTTGTTTGACTTTTTTATGCTATTTTAAAATCGAATATGAGATTTATAAAAATATTGTACATTTTTTACAGAAAAACTTCATAACTACCTTTTTTAAAACTGAAATTACAATTTAACGTAATTCGCCTAGGTCAAACTTACCATTTTACTACTATTCATTACACTTTTTACTCTCTACTCTACTTAGCTTCTCGAACATTCCACATCATTCTTGCCATTTTCAAGAATATTCGGAAAACTGTCATAGTTGCCTGTATTAGGTTAGGTTTCTGGGTTTTGTCCTATACATCCATCCATGTAACCAGCTCACTGCCTATAGCCCCTTAACCTGTACAACAAAGCTGGACCTAATAAATCAAAAAGATTTGCTTACCACCTATTTAAACAGTATACCAAGTCGTTCGAGATGAAGGAAGACCAAGGGAGAAGGAAGACCAAGGGAGAAAAGCGCTGGCCGCTACCCCAAGACATCGAAAGGTAAGACAGGTTGTATCACCCCACCCAGCCCTTGGGGTGATATCTCGAGGAAAGAATGTGGACGAATGAATCTAGAATGAAAGCGAGAGGTCCTGTCTGGAGACAGGGGGTGGTGGAATGGGTTCCCCATCTTTCATATCAGTAAACCCGATATGGAAGATAGGAGACCCGGGCTCAGATTGCATGTGTGTGTGTGTTCGAGATGTTTAACTAAAGAAAATTGACAAATTTTACCATTAATGATGGTTAATATAGGATCACCAAGATTATTATGTTTAATGTTTTTATATTTAAATTACCCTTTGGTATAGGAATAAAATGTGTATGAATTTTTGGCAAAAATCTTATGAGAATGAAAGATTTTTCTAATAATGTATTCTTAATTTTAGGATGAACTGAATCCTCTTCGATATCTTTGCTACCCCGGCACAGACGTCTTCATGTTGTGCTTCTCCATAGTCAAGCCAAACTCCTTCTTTTCGGCCTGCAGTCGATGGGCTGACTAACTTATGCGACAAGGCGCCGCTGTAGTTCTTGTGTATTTGATGTATTTAAATTTAGATTGTTGTTCGATACTAAGTGTTTTTTTTTTACTTTCATCATTTGCTCATTGTGTTTGGATTAACTGTCGCTGCTTTTGTTTTTTTAAATACTTATTTCACATGTGTTTTCTCTGTTTTTTCCTCTTTACTTCTTTATTCCATAATCTTATTTGTTTCCTATTTATAAGTAATAAAGGGACTCCATATATTCCTACGAGGTTATTAATTTTTAAAACACCGCATTTTTCTTTTGCAACTTTCAATATCTTTATTATTATTATTTATGATATATGTAATTGTATTGTTTAATAAATATTTTATATTTATTTTGCATTTATTTTGTAGACAGTATTTGTGTTTTATTAATTTTTATTTGTACTTAAAAATTACTTTTTAATATTTTAGTAAACAAATAAATAAAGCAGTAGGTAATTAATAATTTTATTTATTAACAAAATGTATTTAGTTATTATATTTTATAATTCTATATACAAAATATACAGAGAGTCCGGTATTTACATTTTGAATCGTTAAAAGGTTTTATCATGTAATTTGAATCGTTTAAATTAGAGTAAACTTTTCTTTGACATTAAAGTACAGTCCAAAGTTTCAAATTTGGGGGTTATTTTGAAAAACGTTTTTTTTTTATAGAATGATAAATCCCTTCAAAGACATCTATATTAGTATATTAATCACCAACTTTAATAACTCATATTTAGGTGATCATCAATTTAACTTTAAACCTTTTGGTGTCTAAGAATTGCTTCATCCATTTTAACGTTTGCTGGTCAAATCAGAAAAGTTTCTAAAATGTCTCGTCCTTTTGGACGAAAAAGCGAAATTACTATCATTTTTGGCGAGGAAAATTTTAACAACCATATTTTCAGCAGCGTCTAATAATTTAGAAAAGCACGACAAAAATATCTAATATCTACTCACATTTAAAATTTAAAATTTTGAATGCAGTCAACAAACCGAATACCACCCTGTAGCACATTTTGACTTGCCCAATAGCGTTGCGAGAATGGGTAATAACGAGGCTAACATGCACTTAACACGCGCTGTTCACTGTTTACATCTTTAAATTACTGTATCATTCGATCCTTTTTTTTCCAATAAGAAAATGTTTTTCAAAATAGTACCCAAATTATATTTTGAAACTTGGCTCTCATTTCCACGTTAATACATGATAATTTTACTCTAATTTAAATATTTCAAATGATGTAGCAAAAATTAATGTTATAGGGCGAGGGCCATTGACTTTTGGTCCCCATTGTAAAAAATACATTATTAATATTGATTTGGAATTATCTTTTAGTTATATTTTGGTTTATTTACTGATAGTACTGGAGATCATTTAAACCCTCATCCATTTAACTGATTTTTTTTTTAATAGCAGGTCATTAAAATCCTGTGAATTTCTCATTTTTACTTGCAATTCAAAATATTAACCACTGCAGACAATTGGACTGATTTCTTTATGGATTCCTGCTTTTGCCGGTACTACCAAACCCCAGGTATGCAACCAGTTTAACAGTAGGTATGCAACCAGGCATACCTCAATCCAATGAAAATTTTGATTCACTAAAAAATGTTGCCGGTTTAGAATTACGATTTATCAATAAGTTGAATAAAAATCTAATCAGGTTTTATAGTGTTTTTATTTATTTTAACATTTCTTACTAAATATTTTAGTTCTAATTAAACAATTTTTTCAAATATTGTTATTCATTCCATTATTCCTAATATTTTTAATTTATTAAAATGTACAGTTTGTTTCAAAAAGTTTGCCCTATATAGGACGGATTTTTTAAGTGATGCTAATATTGGTACCTGTAAACCGTGAAAATAGAATAAATAATGTTCTTAATTAAAAGAAAATATTTAATAAAATTTAAAATATTCTTGTGATCTTCGAATATATATGGAAAATATCGCCAACAATATGCACGGTTTTTCTTCAAAATAAAAAATTAGAATAACGAAATGAAAGAAAAATAAAAATTTTCCTGAATATTTTTTGCAAATTGAATAATAAAAGCCCCGTTATATTTAAAAGAAACATCAAAATTATGAATTTTTATTTATTCTCTTCAAAGAGAAAAGAGCCTCTAATGTAGCTTGTTATAAAAGAATAAAATTATTTATTCTTCTATAAATCTTCAGTTATAGGAAAGAATTTTATATTTCCCTAATTTAGACACGAATCATAAAATTTTAAGAAAGTGTAAAAAGAGATATTGATTTATCTTTGAAATAAAAACTAAAGAATACGAAAGGAAAAATAATAAATTTTCCAGATTGAAACGATTTGTAACCCAGACGTAAAATAAAAAATCTCTAAAGAAAAATGTTCGTTAAGCCTTAAAACCAAGATCGATCTAAAAATGCAACAGACGAGGGTTCTTATGAGAAAAAATTCAGAACCAACAAAGGACAATAAAACATATGAAAGAGATGGTGCTTCTAAATTCGATGAGAATTAATTGTCAAATAGAATAGTTTATTAACAAAATATGAATTCCAGTCGTGTTTATTCATTTGAGAAGAAAAAAGTGAATACTGAAACCTCTAATCAAAAAAAATAAACATGGAAATAAAAATACGTATACGAAGACCCTTTAACTAAAAATGTCCCTACAAAAATTAATAAATATCTGACGAATATTATTAAACATACAGATAATGTCAAAAATTTTAAAGAACATTTACCAATTAAATTATACGAATCTACTAATATAAATAATTTATCAAAAATCGTACATTTACTATTGAGTCGTTGGCAATCGAAGATAAAGAAAATAAAAAAATTAAAACTTGTACGGAAAGAGAAACTGATGGTACAGCATCAGATCATGTATCAAAATAATCACCTAAAAAAAAGTATATTGAAAATGAACTTGGCACTTGTCTAAAAGAACAAGAAAGTAAAGCTGTAAAACTGTGGGTGTTTGATAATGGTGACAAAGTAGTACTAGAGGTGTAGTTGTAATTGTTTGATACAGACGCAGCTGGAGTACTAGTTACGTAAGACAAAGGTATTGCAGTAGTGCTAGGGATATAGTATGTTGTAGCCCCCCCCCCCCCGTTTTGAGCACACTTCCAGCACTAGCAGGTGATTTTTTAGCTTTAGCAGTTTTCATCGCTTCTCCGACGTTTATGTTCCTTCCTACGTAGACGTTCTTATTTTTTAGGACCCTGCAGCCTGCAGCCTGCGTGGTCGACCATGGAGTCTCTTTGCCTGAACGTGCCTGAAAAAAAAAGTAGTCATTACAAGACAGCAATTAAGTGGGGTAATGAAGGTATTTCTCACCATCAGCATCTCTCCAAGCGTATGTGCCAACTACGGTGCCATCTTCAAGTCGTTCCTCTTTTCGGTATTGGCCGCTGTCGATTTCCTATCGAAAATATCGTTCGGGGCCTTCGCTCTCTTTCGATGTGCTATTGGAGCGGTAAAGTTCATTTTTATTTATGGGTTCAGTGCTATTTTTGGATTCCGTTAGTGAATATTCTTTACAATTTTTGACAGTGTCTGTTACTTCAACTTCAATAGTATTCGTTAGAAACTTATTAATTTTGGGAGGCAGCTTTTTTCAAAGTTACTTCTTCGTATACGTCTTTTTTTATTTCGACAATTCATTTTCGTCGAATTTAGAAGCACCTTGACTTTCATATGTTTTATTATCTCTTGTTGGCACTAATTTTTTTACAAAAGAAGCCTCTTCTGTTACATTTTTAGATTAATCTACGTTGGTTTTAGGACTTAACGAATATTTGTCTTAAGACATTTTTTTATTTTACGGCTGGATTTAAAATCATTGCGATCTTGCAATTTTCTTTTTTTCTTCTTCTTTTTTTGAGTTCTTTATTTTTTACTTCCATGATCAATCAATGTGTTTTTACAGCTCCTTAAAATTTTCTAGTTCGGGACTAAATTAGGGAAACATGAAATTTTTTTTATAACTTAGGATTTTTCTGCCATTTCTGATTTTTCACCAATAAAGATTCTTCTCCCTTTGAACAGAATAAATAAAAAATGAAAATTGTAATCGTATGAAAATGCGAAAATGTTACATTCTCAATTTTTTGTTTTTTATTTTTTTTTTCAGCACATCTATAAGATTCTTGATTTAAATTCGAAGATTATTAAAATCTCTTTTTTTGGGAGTTCTGTTTATAAAATCAAGATTCATAACTTTGAGATTTTGAAGTAGAATATGACATTCTTTTAAGATTATCTGTTTAAAACCGAAATTTATCAAAATTTCTGTCTTTAAAATCGAGATTAATTAAAATCTCAATATTAAATTTGAGGTCTTGAACAATATTACAAAATGTATGGCTTTAAAATCGGGAATCATTGAAATATCGATTTTAAAGTCGGGTACCTTAAAAAATAACACTTTTTCTTAAAAATCAAGATTTTCCAAATATTTTTAAAAAACTCGTTAAAATATCGCCTTTACAATTTAGATTTATCAAAATCTCTAATTCTTAATCGAGATTTAAAGAAAAACCCGAGTTTATTTTTAATATTTCTGAATTAAAATCGATATTTCTTCTTAAGGTTTCAGATTGAAACAACTCAAAATTTTACTTACTTAAATTTTTACACCTCATTTTCACCACTATTTCGTTAGTTTTTCGAAAACGATTTGACGAATCTTAATTTGACCGATGAGAGAAACGTCAAAGTGCTCACAGCACACTCGACCACTTAAAACGAATGAAATGTTTTAATAGTCCGGTCAAATTTTTCAGAAAAAATCATATTCCACGAATAAGGGTGGACGAACTATTTCTTTTAATAATCCCGGAAAATTTGATGGAAATCGTGGAAGCGCCCTAATTTTAACTCAATTGTACGTAAATTAACATATACATCTATTTTCAATTTTAATGAAATTATTCAAATTAGAACTAAAAAATTTTTAGTAACAGGTATTTCTGTAGGTGAGAAATGTTTACAAATTTGATTTTTGGCCCTTAAATTGAACATTTTACATACGAATATGAGATTTATCGCTAAAATTTGACTTTTGACAGCATCTACAAATTTTACTTTTAAAACTTGTTCTTCTTCTTCTTCTTCACTTCATTTTCAATTTCGAGGCCTCAATTGTCAGAGCTATTCGGCCCTTTTGATATATAAATTTGACGTTTTATACATGAATTTCAGTGTTGAGACTTGATTTAGATTTCGACACTCAATTTGGATTTTTTGCTCTTAAATTGGACGTTTGATATATATATATATATATATATATATATTTTATAACTCCTAGTTGATAGTGCAATCTGCCTGTTTAGCAATAACCGTTTGACATGTTTTAAAAATAATGACATGCAGAGTATGACCCCAGTGAGTGATCGATCTCCTTTAAAAATTACTCCAAATCCTAAATCTAAAGTTTCATAGTCTATGCGAACTAAAGCCTAAACTTATCTGAGTCCTATGGGCAGGTCGAAGGGTAGTAGGCGTTTCAGTCTACGAACTTCATTGACATCGTGCACATTTAATTGTCTGGCAAGCACGTTAGGAAGCACTGTCACTCGTTCACTGTGTTTCGCACTTAAACGATGTATGGTTTCGTTGACGGATTCTAGGGGGATGTCGTGCTGAATCACCTCGTTGGAGACGTAATAAGGCACATCGACGATCGCTCACAGTACCTTGTTTTGGAACCTTTGCAGAATGTTTATATGTATTGGAAATACTAGTCCAAAGAGGCTTAAGAATGGTCTTGTATATTAATACCTTGTTGTCCAAGGATAATTTTGATATGCGGCCGATGAGCCTATACATACTGCTTAATTTGAGTGCCAGCTGCTTGCGTTTCGTGAATATATGTTTTTTCCAAGTAAGGCGGCGGTCTAAGTGCATGCCGAGATATTTAGCATCTTCGACTTGTGGAAGTTGACAGTTGTTTATACTCACAGGAGAACATGTTTCTCTACGTAACGTAAATGTTACATGTATGGACTTAGTTTCATTAGCTTTAATGCGCCATATTTTTAACCAGTGCTGAATCACATTTAGGTTTCTTTGGAGATTTCTTGAGGCTGAGGTTGGATCTGTATGGGATGCCAGAATAGCAGTCTCGTCTGCATATGTTGATACCGTGGTATTTTTTACTTGTTGTTGGTAGGTCTGCCGTCTACAAGAGACTTTGATATATGAATTTGAATATTGTCACGTACATTTTGATTTTTTAGTCCACATTTGCTTTAACTGGATTTCATTCTCTCTGTCATTTCTACATTTCACTTTTTGTCAATAAACTGTTCTTGTCGCGGTCCATAACTGTGAATAATTCGTTGAAATATTTTTTTTCTTTTTTGGTTATAATTTCACAAGGAATTCATAGATTGTTATCAAAATTAACGCAGAGGCACAACTTTAGACGAAGAATACTATTTTTCCGTTTTCCCTCAACGAGGGATTGGCAGAGGAAGTGATTTTTAATGGCCCCCAAGAAGTCCTGAATATAGCCCACTGGATTTTTCTTTTTCGGGACATATGAAATCCTTATTTTATGCCAATAACATTCATGGACGAGACGAATTCTGGGGAAAAATACAAAATGTTGTTAATTTTATTAGGGGACAGGAATATATTTTTTTTATGTCAGAAAATCTTTAATCAAAAGAATTAAAAAGGCATTTAAGAAGGAAGAGACAACATAGAACATTTACTTTATATTTGTCTTTCATTATTTTATTTATTACTTCGATTTATCAACCAAATAAAAGACTAATTATTCTTTTTCGTTTGAAATCCTTTTCCAAAACTTTTCCGAGAACTTTTCAATTGGCATTTTTTTCGAAAACGGTTGAAATTACAATGTTTCAACAAGTATAACAATTTTATGTAAAAATAATGTTGACATTATGTTTTGTACTCAAAATTACTAAAATGTTTCATCAATTTTAGCACCAGGAATCGCTGAAATGGCGCTCCCTGTATCAAAATGTAAAATAATATTTTTTGACAAAGTTATGACTACGTACCAATTCTGATGACAATCTATAATTTGATTGTGAACCAAACAGCGAAAAAAAATATTTCAAATTTAATACCCTGTATCTTTTGCCACAGCAATATTTTTTAAGGCATATTTGGTCTAAATAATCTGCGTTGTCTCTATGTCCCAATAATTGTCGCTCACTCTGTATAATTTTTTAAATTTTATATAGGTTAGAATTTAGAATGCGCTTTTCCTTTATTGCATAGAAGTACACCCAAATAACTGTTTAAAAATTTATGAAAATTAAAAATTACAAAACACTATAAACACATGTACAGTGAGCACGTAGAGGTTCAAACAAATTCGTTTAAAGCTTTATTTAGCAAATGAGGAAAAAACTGAGGCACTTCAATTTTCCTTTTGAGATGCGCATTTTTTGATGTACGCATATTACTTATGACGTCATCACTAGTAGTACGGCAATGAGGATACTAGATACAAATGGTAACCTGACCATCCGGATCTCTTTTCTGGGCAAAGAACTGTACCCTCTGGTGACACTTTTGCCGAAGAATCGACAATGACCAGAAGGTGTGCACCACCCACCACACCCTTTGACCATGCCCTAATGACATCGCAGGGAGTTTACAAAGTCTTGTCTTTATTTCCGCTGCTTGAGTTTAGAATGAAATAAAATTTTGTGAAAAAAAAGATTTCGTGTAGTATAGAGAATCCAACCCGGGTGAATGGGATTATAAGCGTAATACCTGATAGACTAATCTATGAAGACATTTGTAAATTGTTGAAGAGAGTTTGAAGAAAAGAAGAAAATTAGAAAAAAGAATGAGCTGGTCTAATGTCACCTGGTTTAGCGAGAAAGAGACAACATTTTGAAAAAAACCCAGCATAGCCTGTTTTATTTTCTTCTATTGGATGCTCGGTAAGAAAACAAATTTCGACCCTACGACATGGGGTACTTTAATAGCATTTGGAAGCAAACATTTATTTCTTGTAAACTACTCTTGTTATCTACAAATTTAGCAAGTGCACAGGTTCCAAATATCCTTATACAGGACGTTCAAAACATTCGAAACATATTGAATGATGATGTCTTAAGTACGGACGCTTCTCCATCTCCAGATGAGTTAAGTAAATTTTATTTCAACCAGAAATTAACAAAAAACTGTGCGGTACCATTTCGTAACCCCCAAAATGATCATAAATTATACTTTGAATGTAGAATGTTGGTAGTATAATTGTCTGCGGAAAAATAAAAAATTGATGATTATATTTAGTTTTTTCTGCTCTTTCGAATTATCAAAAGCAATTTAAAAAAATTCAATATATAGGGTGTTGTTTTTTGGAAAGATGATTTTTTAAATTGGTTTTCTGTAGTACGTTTAGCGCCACCTCTAGGAGAACACCAACAAAACTGCAAGTTAATATTTCTCACCTATAGTATAATACCTAATATTAAAATTGTATCCATCCATTCTAATTTGAAGTTTTTCTTAAAAATAAATGTATATATATATATATATATATGTTATTTGAGTTAAAATTACGATAAAAATATTTATTTTATTCTACACTGTTTTTTCATTTCACGCATTTCAAATTTCCGATTCAATTATTTAAATCAAATTTTCCCGGATTATTAAAACAACTATTTCTTTCACACTTATTCGTCAAGTATTATCTTCATTAAAAATGACCGGACTATTAAAAAATGTAATTCCTTTGAAATAGTGGAGTGTGCTGTGTCCATTTTGACATTTCACTCGGCAGTCAAACTAACATTCGGCAAATCGTTATCGAAAAACTAACGAAAAATTGGTAAAAATGTGGTCTAAAAATGTAAAACCCTCTCAATTGCACTCGCTAAGAAAAAACCTGTTATACAAAGAACAAATACACGTCGAAAAATGTTTGGCCCAATCTTCTTCCTCCCAAGAACAAACCCTCACGAAATCGGAGGCGAAACGAGTTCCTTTGGCCCAAGAACCGATAAGAGCGAAATTTTGGGGCATGATCTCTATCATGAGCACTGAGATATTGGTAAGAGTGTACAATATTTACTGAGCGGGGTAAGTTTTTTGGTGGAGCGGAAATGTTGGGGTTCTTCTGCCGTGCTAAGACAAGAGGTCGTATCTAATAGAAGTAAAGTTTTGAGTTATTTAAAGATTCCTGAACTTAATTGGATTTGTGCTTTCCCATCATAAGAATTTAAAGTGATAACCGCTAGATACGACATTTGGATTTAGTCAATATCTTTTTTTAAAAGGTGGTGTCACATTTAATGTCAAAGATACGACTTTTCGTCGTAGAATGCACCTCTAAACTAAAAAATATTAGTTTATTTATTTTTAGTTTCATAGAAAAGTTCAAAAAAGACAATCTTGTTTCACTACCTTCAATGGAAGTATCTGTTTTATATTCTTCACGTGCCATTATGGCTTTAATAATGTCTAGTCCATAATCCATAATCCCTGAAACGAGTGTGTACGAGAGAGAACGGTCATGAACATAACTAGAGAAAGAGAGAGAGAGAGAGGAATAGAAGGGGAAATAATCTGTAATGTTAATATTGTGGTTTGAAACTTTTAATGTGATTTTTAAACGACTTACAAAGACAACATTCTTCTTGTTCCAGAACTTCAAAGGATATATTCATATCTTCTTGTACTTCCTTTCTGTATATTTCGTAGGAGATTTTTTATCTGGATATTTTTCCAATTAGACCTTATGCATTAAGTTTATATGATTTATGTCACTTCTTATGTTTTCTCTTTCAATTTTTTTTTCTGACGGATTTTCTTTTTTGATCACATTATCCACAAGTTCCTTAGCTGATGTTTTCGAAAGAACATACTTTAAGGTTGTGTCGTTACGAAGAGGATAACCTAAGATTCCTGAGAAAAAAAGTTTTCCAAACTTGGAAATCCACATCTTTATCTCCTGCATGACTCTTCTTTTTCATGGTGTTTTTAGCACCGCGAAATACAAATTGGCGGCGTCGTTCGCCTTCTGATAATACGTCCCAATATTCATAATGAATATTTGTTTGGATATCCGTGTTAAGGTTTTGTAAATATTTTCTACCACATCCGTGAGTGCATGTCTCGCGTAAAACAAATTGTGAAATGTTTTCCTTCATTCTGGCTTTTTTCTTTCTTCAACGAAAGTATTACATTTTTTCTTCTTTTTAGTGTCCCTTTTTTTGTGTACTGCCTTTTTTCTCTGTTTTTAAAGCCGAATCTATGATATCGCCAAGAATTTTTTTTTACTAGACCTCTTCTGAACTGAGAGGCTCTTCAATCAAAACACCGCATATAACATTTACTTTTCTCTGTCCTAAAATTATTTATTTATTAAAAAAACAGACACGGGCTACTAACAACAGACAACAGAAGAAAATGTAGAGATTCTAGAATTTCTCCTATTTCTGATACATCCTTTGTTACTAACGGATTCAATATACTTATTTGGGTATTTTCATCAGATACTTTTGGATATAAAAAATACGGTGAACACATAGTTCTGTTTTTATCAGAGAGTGGCTTTTCTAAGAATTTGTTAAATAAATAAATGATCACGTCTTTAACTATTTTCTTTATTACTCACTTTTCACTTGTTTGGGTTTAGTTTCTGAAAAGAGTTTCATAATCTGGATGTGGTGATAATCATCGTTATTAGATTCTTCTAATTTGCGTTTCTTATTAATTTTCAATTCGTTAGCTTAGGTGCTGGTTTAGCGCCAAAGTTAGCAACTTTTTCGATCGGCCAGACATAATTTTCCAGCAAAACCGTTGCTGCCTGCGTACTTAAACTAAAACCAACAATTAAGGGAACACTTAATTTTTGTGATCAGCTTAAAAGTTTTTTAAATAAGATAGTAATTACCTACTTCCCTAATAATATCTGAAAAATATTCGTGGCCGCAATTTTTAACAAACCTAACCTAAAAAAGGCTTATCCCATTAAAGCTGTTTAGATTTTCATTAAACTCTAGATTTAGCAACCGATTAAAAATACTTATCACGTATTTATTCGATCGTTAAAGCTATATTTAAGAAATAAACAATATTACACATTTAAACAATGAAAAACACTACTTCACTTCACCACGCGTTACGACACACCCTGTACCTAGTTAGGTACATAACCTCGCTTTTGCCTTATTAGGTACTAAATACTAAGTTCAAAAGTCGTATCTAAAATATTTTCGGATATTTGGTCTTTGTATTTTTGAAATTAATAATACGTTCGCGGACTAAGAGGAAAAGTCAGATAGAACAATTTTCCGTAGCACAGAACAGAATAGAATGATATTTTTATTTATTTATCTAAAAATACGATAAATACGTTATTTTACTTATTTAAGCGATACTTGTACGTACGATTTTCTGACTTTTGGTACATTGACAGGTTTTAGTTAATAGATGCCAAATATGCAAAAATGTCAAAATTTTAACAATTTTAGAGAGGAAATGAAAAATATTCAATTTTACTTTTCGACGTTAAATTCTCGTGTTTTGCTTAAAAATTTCGATTTTAAAACTGACATTTCAATAACTCTCGATTTTAAAGCAAAATTATTAAAATGTGTTTCACTCCGAAGTCTCGCCTTTTGAATTTGAGATTTCGACATGTCTCGCAAAAATCTTATTGCAATTAAATGCATCTCGTCTTTAAAACAGAAATCTTAAAATATCTCGTTTTCCTTAAATTTCAATGAAATTTTAAAAATATCTAATTTTGCTTCTAAATCTCGACTCTAAATTTTCGTGTTTTACTCTACTTTATTGATGTTTCAATAAATTTCGATTTTATATCATATATTTATCTTAAAAAACTGTGTTGCATTTCATATATTTCAATATTTTAATGGATCTCTACTTGAAATCTGAAATCTTAAGAAATATCGATTTCAATTCAGAAATATTAAAGATAAAATCGGGTTTAAGAATTAGAGATTTTGATAAATCTTAATTGTAAAATCGATATTTTAACGAGTTTTTTAAAAATATTTGGAAAATCTTGATTTTTAAGAAAAAGTGTTATTTTTTAAGGTACCCGACTTTAAAATCGATATTTCAATGATTCCCGATTTTAAAGCCATACATTTTGTAATATTGTTCAAGACCTCAAATTTAATATTGAGATTTTAATTAATCTCGATTTTAAAGACAGAAATTTTGATAAATTTCGGTTTTAAACAGATAATCTTAAAAGAATGTCATATTCTACTTCAAAATCTCAAAGTTATGAATCTTGATTTTATAAACAGAACTCCCAAAAAAAGAGATTTTAATAATCTTCGAATTTAAATCAAGAATCTTATAGATGTGCTGAAAAAAAAATAAAAAACAAAAAATTGAGAATGTAACATTTTCACATTTTCATACGATTACAATTTTCATTTTTTATTTATTCTGTTCAAAGGGAGAAGAACCTTTATTGGTGAAAAATCAGAAATGGCAGAAAAATCCTAAGTTATAAAAAAATTTCATGTTTCCCTAATTTAGTCCCGAACTAGAAAATTTTAAGGAGCTGTAAAAACACATTGATTGATCATGGAAGTAAAAAATAAAGAACTCAAAAAAAGAAGAAGAAAAAAAGAAAATTGCAAGATCGCAATGATTTTAAATCCAGCCGTAAAATAAAAAAATGTCTTAAGACAAATATTCGTTAAGTCCTAAAACCAACGTAGATTAATCTAAAAATGTAACAGAAGAGGCTTCTTTTGTAAAAAAATTAGTGCCAACAAGAGATAATAAAACATATGAAAGTCAAGGTGCTTCTAAATTCGACGAAAATGAATTGTCGAAATAAAAAAAGACGTATACGAAGAAGTAACTTTGAAAAAAGCTGCCTCCCAAAATTAATAAGTTTCTAACGAATACTATTGAAGTTGAAGTAACAGACACTGTCAAAAATTGTAAAGAATATTCACTAACGGAATCCAAAAATAGCACTGAACCCATAAATAAAAATGAACTTTACCGCTCCAATAGCACATCGAAAGAGAGCGAAGGCCCCGAACGATATTTTCGATAGGAAATCGACAGCGGCCAATACCGAAAAGAGGAACGACTTGAAGATGGCACCGTAGTTGGCACATACGCTTGGAGAGATGCTGATGGTGAGAAATACCTTCATTACCCCACTTAATTGCTGTCTTGTAATGACTACTTTTTTTTTCAGGCACGTTCAGGCAAAGAGACTCCATGGTCGACCACGCAGGCTGCAGGCTGCAGGGTCCTAAAAAATAAGAACGTCTACGTAGGAAGGAACATAAACGTCGGAGAAGCGATGAAAACTGCTAAAGCTAAAAAATCACCTGCTAGTGCTGGAAGTGTGCTCAAAACGGGGGGGGGGGGGCTACAACATACTATATCCCTAGCACTACTGCAATACCTTTGTCTTACGTAACTAGTACTCCAGCTGCGTCTGTATCAAACAATTACAACTACACCTCTAGTACTACTTTGTCACCATTATCAAACACCCACAGTTTTACAGCTTTACTTTCTTGTTCTTTTAGACAAGTGCCAAGTTCATTTTCAATATACTTTTTTTTAGGTGATTATTTTGATACATGATCTGATGCTGTACCATCAGTTTCTCTTTCCGTACAAGTTTTAATTTTTTTATTTTCTTTATCTTCGATTGCCAACGACTCAATAGTAAATGTACGATTTTTGATAAATTATTTATATTAGTAGATTCGTATAATTTAATTGGTAAATGTTCTTTAAAATTTTTGACATTATCTGTATGTTTAATAATATTCGTCAGATATTTATTAATTTTTGTAGGGACATTTTTAGTTAAAGGGTCTTCGTATACGTATTTTTATTTCCATGTTTATTTTTTTTGATTAGAGGTTTCAGTATTCACTTTTTTCTTCTCAAATGAATAAACACGACTGGAATTCATATTTTGTTAATAAACTATTCTATTTGACAATTAATTCTCATCGAATTTAGAAGCACCATCTCTTTCATATGTTTTATTGTCCTTTGTTGGTTCTGAATTTTTTCTCATAAGAACCCTCGTCTGTTGCATTTTTAGATCGATCTTGGTTTTAAGGCTTAACGAACATTTTTCTTTAGAGATTTTTTATTTTACGTCTGGGTTACAAATCGTTTCAATCTGGAAAATTTATTATTTTTCCTTTCGTATTCTTTAGTTTTTATTTCAAAGATAAATCAATATCTCTTTTTACACTTTCTTAAAATTTTATGATTCGTGTCTAAATTAGGGAAATATAAAATTCTTTCCTATAACTGAAGATTTATAGAAGAATAAATAATTTTATTCTTCTATAACAAGCTACATTAGAGGCTCTTTTCTCTTTGAAGAGAATAAATAAAAATTCATAATTTTGATGTTTCTTTTAAATATAACGGGGCTTTTATTATTCAATTTGCAAAAAATATTCAGGAAAATTTTTATTTTTCTTTCATTTCGTTATTCTAATTTTTTATTTTGAAGAAAAACCGTGCATATTGTTGGCGATATTTTCCATATATATTCGAAGATCACAAGAATATTTCAAATTTTATTAAATATTTTCTTTTAATTAAGAACATTATTTATTCTATTTTCACGGTTTACGGGTACCAATATTAGCATCACTTAAAAAATCCGTCCTATATAGGGCAAACTTTTTGAAACAAACTGTACATTTTAATAAATTAAAAATATTAGGAACAATGGAATGAATAACAATATTTGAAAAAATTGTTTAATTAGAACTAAAATATTTAGTAAGAAATGTTAAAATAAATAAAAACACTATAAAACCTGATTAGATTTTTATTCAACTTATTGATAAATCGTAATTCTAAACCGGCAACATTTTTTAGTGAATCAAAATTTTCATTGGATTGAGGTATGCCCGGTTGCATACCTACTTCTTAAAAAAACAGCCATCTACTTGTTAAACTGGTTGCATACCTGGGGTTTGGTAGTACCGGCAAAAGCAGGAATCCATAAAGAAATCAGTCCAATTGTCTGCAGTGGTTAATATTTTGAATTGCAAGTAAAAATGAGAAATTCACAGGATTTTAATGACCTGCTATTAAAAAAAAAATCAGTTAAATGGATGAGGGTTTAAATGATCTCCAGTACTATCAGTAAATAAACCAAAATATAACTAAAAGATAATTCCAAATCAATGTTAATAATTTATTATTTACAGTGGGGACCAAAAGTCAATGGCCCTCGCCCTATAACATTAATTTTTGCTACCTCATTTGAAATATTTAAATTAGAGTAAAATTATCATGTATTAACGTGGAAATGAGAGCCGAAGTTTCAAAATATAATTTGGGTACTATTTTGAAAAACATTTTCTTATTGGAAAAAAAAGGATCGAATGATACAGTAATTTAAAGATGTAAACAGTGAACAGCGCGTGTTAAGTGCATGTTAGCCTCGTTATTACCCATTCTCGCAACGCTATTGGGCAAGTCAAAATGTGCTACAGGGTGGTATTCGGTTTGTTGACTGCATTCAAAATTTTAAATTTTAAATGTGAGTAGATATTAGATATTTTTGTCGTGCTTTTCTAAATTATTAGACGCTGCTGAAAATATGGTTGTTAAAATTTTCCTCGCCAAAAATGATAGTAATTTCGCTTTTTCGTCCAAAAGGACGAGACATTTTAGAAACTTTTCTGATTTGACCAGCAAACGTTAAAATGGATGAAGCAATTCTTAGACACCAAAAGGTTTAAAGTTAAATTGATGGTCACCTAAATATGAGTTATTAAAGTTGGTGATTAATATACTAATATAGATGTCTTTGGGTACTATTTTGAAAAACATATTTTCTTATTGGAAAAAAAGGGATCGAATGATACAGTAATTTAAAGATGTAAACAGTGAACAGCGCGTGTTAAGTGCATGTTAGCCTCGTTATTACCCATTCTCGCAACGCTATTGGGCAAGTCAAAATATGCTACAGGGTGGTATTCGGTTTGTTGGCTGCATACAATTTTGACAATTTTATTCAACTATTTATTGTAAACATTTTTCAGTGTAAATTTTTTGAACTATTTTTCTATAAAAATCATTTTTCCAAATGTGTAATTGTTGCGTATTTACGATAATAAAATTGCTTTGAGTGAGATGAAACCAATTTAACTTTACTCATTATTTTTTACAAAAACTTACAAATACTTAATATAACCTTCAAGATTTACATTGTATTGTTCTACAGGTGTAAGAAAGAAAGCGAATGTAGGTAATAATTAATCAGTAATTTTAAAATGGTTTGAATTCGATAGTTTTAATTAAGTATTATTCGAAGTGAATAATAATCCACTTTTTAGCGTTGAACTGTTTTAAAAACTTCACTTGAAATTTTAGTAAAATTTAGAGCCAGTTTTTGATTTTGTGCTATTTTCAAATATCTAAACGCATTTCGGAAATTTCGACGTACAGGGTGTTGTTTCAAGGACACAATTCTTTTCTAATTTTAGTTAACGCGGATCTGTATTTTTCTTATACCAGTGCTTCGAGGAATTTCTAGAGAATCTGAGATGTAACGAACCCTTCGTCTCTCATTTTGTAAAGCAATAGCTTCAGCAACTTGTTCTGAACCATGAGCCTTTTTTGTTTTCACTTTGCAATAACAACAATTACTAAACAAAAGCCACTCTTTGTCTTTCCGTAAGTTATGATCTCAACCTCAATAATAAATCTTCCGATTAATCCTGTATGATGAAAATGAAATGTGTGAAATATTTTGATATTCTCAATAGAGGTAAGACACGGCGTCTGCGCAATGTACATTTAAAGTTAATTCATTTTTCTACTTACATGTTAAATCATTGTTGAAAATTGAAAAGAGAAGAAACTTTTTTCAATCTTCGTACATTTTCTAAAAACTTGAATCACCCTGTGTCACATAAATTAGCAGCTTATAATTGAATGATACATAGAGCTTTTACAGTACCAATGATTGGGGATGATTTTAAAAGGGAAATTAATATAATAAAACAAATCGCTACCTCTAATAATTATCCATTACATCTAATAAATAGTTTGATTTGGTCAATAAAAAACGCAAAACAATAGTAGAGGTACTTTTTATAAATGACAAAAAATAAGAAGAACTTGAGTTTTTGGCCGTTTGGACTGAATACCTTTTGTAATAATAACCAAAAATATTTCTAGGAACAGAAGAATTGTAATTATTGCTTGATAATGATTGGTTAAAATGTTTATGATATGAAGTTATTTACGCTCATAAAAAAATCTGTCAATGTTAATAAATAGAGAAACCTTGGTCGATGAAATATAACTTAAAAAGATTTGTAATACTGTGGAAATTCAGATACGTATAATTTATCTTTTCTCTTTTCATATTTATCATTAACAATTAGTTATTTATATAGATGCAAGAAAAACCGGAATTGGACTGGAAAATCAAACAAGCAGACTGGCACGCTGAATAGAACACTCTGAGAATAAACTAAACACTAAACAAAAAAAACAGAGAAACGCGGAAAGTGACGAAGACGAGACCGAAAAGACAGAATATGAAAGACGACTCGAGAATAAACTAAACACGAAAGAAGTAGAATCTCAATAAATACGCGTGTCAATAAATAGACGTGACCGTCTAATTTGAATTTGAATTTGCGGCCGGAAATCTTTCCCTCTCACACCACCTTTCACAATGTCGAGTTCGAGTGTCTCCCCCTCTCACATTTTACGATATTAATCAATCGTTTATAAATGCCACTCTTCTATTTGATTTATAATTAAAATAAAATGTCTCTAATTATAAAAATAAATACCGACCCAATTGCTATTGGTCAGGCCAGGCGCCAAAACAACCCTTAAGACAGAATCAGGGCACGAAGTCAAAAAGTATCTCGAGCGCCTCACAAACCTCAAAAATTCTCTCACATAATTATTTAAGTAAGTCTCTAACGCTTCTCGCAATTTTCTCTAAGCTCTGATTTTGGAGATGATAGTGATGCCGATGACATTTGTACAGACTACACACCTTCTACAAGTAGACATTCCAGTACAGTGGAATGTACACCAACTACATCTCACAACGGTACTTCCAAAAGGATTTCGAGAAACTTGGTTCAAACAAAATTTGTAGAACAAGGTGAACATTTTGACTCCGACGATTCTATAGCTGATCGTGACTATGTTCCGAATCCCGAAGATACCTCGGATTCGTCATTTGTGCAAAAACGCAAAAATCGGAAGAGACCACATCAAGATGAAGATGAAGAAGTAGTTGAAGCCTCCGAAGAAAGTGATGCCGAGGGATATCTTGAGATAGAAAATGTTCCGATTGAAGAGAAAATACAGTGGACCAAAAATGCTTCAGATCCTGTCAAATTTAAGAATTGTAATTAAAAAAAGAAGTACTGCAACTTTGAGAAACATTCCTGGGAAAAGGATACTGCATTTATTTTGATAACTTTTTTAGCACATGCTCACTACTTCAGAAATTAGTTCACAACAATTCTTTTGCTTGAGGAACATTCCGGTTCACAAGAAAGAATTATTCAAAGGAATTACTAATAGATGATAAAAGTTGAAAAATATCTGAATCGGATTATGTAATGTCAGGTGATCTATCTGTAGTGAAATGGAAAGATAGAGGGAAAAAAACTGTTATTGTGATAAGCTCTATGCACAATCCAAAAGAAAAAGATTATATTTTGCGTACTAATAAAACCAGAAATCGCGAATCTCTCAAATTCCCCATGCTAATTATTGATAATAATAAAATAAATGTATGGGCGGTTTTGATAGATTTGATCAATTAATTGAAACTTACAGAATCCAGTGGAAGTCAAGGCGTTGGTGGTTGAAAATATTTTATTGGTGTCTCGATGCTGCTGACACAAATTCATTCATAATATTTAAACAATATTGCAAAGAAAAACGTAAGAAAGCCTATATCCCATCTAAAATTTAGAAGTATTCTCGCAAACCAACTCATTGCTGAATATTCGGGTCGAAGAAAAGCAAAAGGTCCAACAACAACGGCCAAAAAATTAAGAACAGATTCAGGGAGACTCGTAAATGTTCAGAATACATACAAATTTATTGATGTTGGATAAAAGTTACCTACAGAAGGTACTTATAGACGCTGTTCAAAATGTAGTACTTAATATAAATCAGATCGCTCAAAAATTGTATGTCAGGAATGTAATGTTGCGTTACGTCTAACTTGTTTTAAACCCTCTCATGATAAATAGATGATGTCCATTAATAAAAAATATATATTGAGTGTGAGTTTCAATGTTTTTCAAGTATAAAAAAAGGTTCACTATTAGACCACTACTCACTATCATAACATGAGCAGTGGTCTACATATTAACCACCCATTACGGCCCTAATGGAACATTTAAAATAAAAATATGCTAAAAAGTTTTCTTTTAGAGGTTAGTACGATCAAATCAAGATATGAATCTCTACCCAAAACCGCCCGTGTACCTGCACGTGGTGACCCTGCTTCTACGAAACACTGCGGGTCGAGACAAGGAAAATCTGCTTTAAACTCCCCCAATCCAAGGTGTAAGGCAACGTGCTGAAGGATGACTGGCCGCGGGGAAAGCGGTTGCAAACGTTCCCCTGGGGACACCAGGCAAAATCCCCTTGTATAACAGCCTTACCTGGCCATGCGGGGCTCTGGTCAGGCGGACACACTTTCCTTAGCTATTCCTGGGATCAGTATGAGTTCAGATATTAAAATTTCTAAAAGAAAAATAAAAATCCATCGCCCGCAGAGGCGTCGACAAGCACTAGCACAAGCAGGCCGAATAAGGTTCTAATAAATTCCCTAGAGGAACTGGATCTGATGTCGGACGAAGAAGTGCGAGCAGCCCGCTTGGGCGGATCCTCACGTCTGAGGCTCAAAGAGCACCTGGGATGTGGACTAGATTATACAGCTACTAAAAGGCTAGTAATCAAAGAAAACTTCCTAAGGTCTTCGGAACAGCCTCAGACGACCAAGGAGGAAACTCGAGCAAAGGTGCAAGAGGCTGCCTCTAGAGGTAATACGGCCCAAAAGCGCCCTCGCTGTAAAGGCAGCACGCCAAAGTCGGTACAGAAGAGAGCGAAGAAGGATACTATATCCTTTAAAGACGCCCTATCTTCTGTCAAGATTGCGGTTGTGCATGTCGGGCACCCGGAGAGCAGAATGGACACAAACCAACTTTTGGCTGTCCAGGACGCAATCTCCGACGCCCAAGGTGAAATCCCCGCAGAGGGAACACAGGTGAGGTTTGCAAAATGCAGCCATAAACCAGGCTACCTGGTGGTTACTTGCGCGGACCGCACCAGTGCAGACTGGCTGAAGCGAACAATCCCAGCACTCCGACCCTGGGAAGGGGCAACCTTGAGGGCACTGCAGGGAGAGGATATCCCCAAGTCAAACGTGTGAACAACATTCGTCCCTGGCGAGAAGACGTCCAAACCGGAGGCAGACAAAATATTGCACAGGTTGAAAGTCAGTAATCATGGACTGAACACACCACTATAGAAAGTGTGGGGCAAAACAACCACAGATAAAGAACAAGTGTGGAGTTTTTCAGTTGACCAGGAGTCATTAGAAGAATTGAAGAAACTTAACATGTCCCCTTACTACAGGCTAGGGAGGCTAAAATTCCGCTTAAAAGGGGACAAGAAAATGGAGTCGCAGGCAAAGATCTCCAAAAAGAACCCTCGAGCCATCGACTCTAAAGGAGGCCAAAGGAGAGGGCAGAACCCCCTAAAGCTCGGGAAGACACCACAAGCTCCCACGAAGAGGAGATCCCAAAATGACGTCAGTCCACTCAAGAGGCAAGAAGCACATAAGTTGGACGACGTCGCAATGGAGACTGGCAACTCCTCGGAGGAAGGAGCCTCCAACCCGGAACAGTAGATCTGGTAACGGAGGGAATCAAGGTCCTGCAAGCGAATCTTCAGCACGGCAAGGCTGCTTCAGCTGTGCTTTGCAGGAGAACGCAAGCTGACCTAAAAAACAACGTCGAGGTCCTCAACAGGCTCAGGCACCTCGGTCAACGACCTGTGATGGCATCCGAAGCTAGGGGATTAGCCGAAAGGCTAAATGCTCCTTACATAGAAACTTCTGCATTAGCTTGCATGCATTTGAAGGAAGCCTTCGACACTGCCATTGTGATAGCCTTGGATAGACAGAAAAGGAAAATGAGGCATTGGAGGAAATTATTGTGTTGTGTTCCTTAGGAGTGAGGATATAAATTTCATTAATGTATAGGTTTATTTGGAATTATCTGTTGATTTTACACGTACGTTGTTTGCAAGTTTCCCTAGATGATTGTTATTACAGGGATTTAGACAAGAGTCAACTAAAATGAATACTGGTCATGAGCTCTCTGTGTCATCACCTTACTGGGAGTTAAATAACAAGGGAAGTTTAGGTTACTTGAGAATATTGCTAATTATTATATATTATTGAAAATAATTAATACTCAAGTATAGTAGCTATTTTTCAATTTATTATTTTATAAGTTTGTTAGTGGTATTTTTACATATTAAGTATCAGATTTTATGTTCATTTAATTTTTATTTTCTATACTTTCCTATTTTCTGGTTTCTTCATTCCGTTATTAGGTAAAACATTAAGAATTGACAGCTAAATTAAAGTTGCTCATTGTAATAAAGACCCATGACGACTCGGTGGTTCCGTTCGTCCTGACATATAATAACTACCATATAATCAGGTTTTCTGGATTTTACCGTACATGGTTAGCCAAATGGCACCGTACATCATCTACGAGTCATTTCGGAGCACCATGAAAACTAATAATAATAGTAAGAAGAAGAAATAATAGTAGCCATTCCGTCACCGCTTCAGGCTTAGGGAATTAATTATAAATAAATTTTAAGACTAAAATGATTTGTACAATAAAGTTAACCGAATGCCGCATATTGCCACATTCTGACGGTTGTGCCAATTCAACGTCTCACGTTAAAAAATAAGGTCTCAATATTCGACAGCTCGATCTAGCACTTGTTCATGGAAGGCCGATTATATTACCGACAATAGATATTTAAGGCAGTCAACAGCTATGTTTTATGTATTTGTTTATTATTATATTAAGCAAATAATATTGTAGGTTCCTGTTATTGATATAGCAAATATCTTTCCTCACTTGTATTGCATTTAGCTTCAAATATGCAGTAAATGGTCATTTTTCCTGAAATATAAGTGACCATCAGATGGGTAAAAACTAACTCCAAATCTCCCTGCCTCCCATTTTTCATTGTTGTTTGAAAAACTAAGATATAATGTAATTAATTTGACAACTGAGGAACTTATTTATTTAGAAACCTCTAAAATTAACTAACTTAAATAATTACAAGTTTGGCAGTGACAAACTCTCCTACTTTTATGGAAAAAAAGCAAACATAAAAAATATAAAAAAATACCAATATAAACCTAGCTTCTTAAACAAAATGCGGTTTTGTGGAAAATAATACACGTGTTGTTCGAAAGTAATAACAGGAAAACAGGTTGTAATTGGCGAGTTAGTAAAGGATTGATTAAGTTTCGAGCAAAATGGAAAAAGAAAACTTACGCTGTGATACATGTGTCCTATCTACAGTTTCTACAATCTAAGTAAATGTTTTTTAATGTTTCTAAATTAAATTTTAAGCAGTACGTTTAAAAAAATATGATAATATTGATGTGGTTAAAGTGGTTTGTTCTAAACCTAAGAACATTTTAAACATTAATTGTAGGTATATTATTTAACCATGATACCTAACTTTTAAGTACGTGAATATTTTCTATTTTACATTATCGGTGCTTATTAATAATTTTATCACTTTTATTGAACAAATTGTTTTTGTATTTTCTTGAATAATTTTAATAAATATATAGATACCTAAATTCCCTACTTTTGTAAGACCCAAATTACTAATAGTTTAGCTGTGATTGTGGTTTAATTATTTTTTAATGTTCTGTACCTTAAAAATGTAATCTTATATAAATATGCTGACCTCCTTATGAATTTCTTATTATTTTAATTTGGTACTTAGACGAATGTTATATTACTTACCATGGTGAGAAAGCGTAATTTTGTAAGTAATCTATCAGTTGATAGAAGTTCATTGTTTGAACACAAGGCTATTATTGTAAAAGACAATTTTTATCAAATTATAACAATTGAATAGATAAAAGGCAGCTGTTCGAAACCATCGCCACAGTTTACTTAGTAGAAAGAATAAGTAATATCATTACTTTCTCTTCTATTTAATGCTGTGGCGTTTTATACCAAAAATCTTGGTCATATATAAAAAAACATATTTGCGCGGTGTATCTACACATTGTCTGTTAAGTATACAATTTTTTTCTAGATGATATCTGTAATTGTGGTTTTTAATTATTTTAATCAGTGGATATTGAGTTATTGTAATACCTTTATCTATGTATATTACAAAAAAACATTACATTTTAAATTTCTATTTCATTTTAACATACCTATTTATGCAATCGATCCTCTAATTTAATTTAGATAATTCCAAATCTAAAGCATCGCAGATAAATCAAATTAGCAATTTCTTAGAAATTGTAATCTAATTAGAATCTAATTTAATTAATTTAATTATAATTTCCATTTTGGAACAGTATTTTAATTTTTAGAATACTGTTAAATCATTTAATTTGACGTTAATCATGTTTATACTATATTTTTATTTATTTCTTTTTATTCTCTTATAACTTATGCTACTTCTCTAAATTTATTTCTGCTAAAACTTCTTGAAAATGAACCTAGACATCTGAACTCTTAAAGGTAGTAAGTGTTTTTTCTTTTTATTCATTTTCGTAATAGTTAGATATAATTCATAAAGTGGCAATCGAGTTATCGTTTTTTGCTATTCCTTATATTGCAAATTTTATTAAACTTTCTTTATTAAACCTTAACAACTTCCAAGAGATATTTTCTTCAAAGGTTACTTGCTTTTCAGATATTTCTCGATTTTCTCTAGTGTAGAAGCATTATCCATACATAACCATTACAGCATCATATAGAAAAAAGTCTATCATTTCTTTTCTTTCTTTCTTTGAAAACATCTACGTCTCTGTCTTATTAAAACGATAATAAGTTCTTATGTAACTAATGTTAAAATAATGTATTAAAATCAAACTATTAATTTCATTTTGTCTACACCTGATAGCGCACAAAGTTTAGCAATAGTTCGGAACCCGGTATAGCGTCATGCGCGAACTTGAACGAACACAAAGATCAAAAGTTCTGACAAAGAATTTCGGTAAAGTTCATTTCAAGATATGTCATTGACTTACCATCTGCTTGGAGAGTACTATTAGTTAATCTTGTAAATTCTTCATTTTAAAGTAAAGAACAACATGGTTGTACTTGACTGTCTGCCAAGAATTTAGTGATGCTCAAGCGCTGATATTTAATTTTTCAAAAAAATTTTGCAAAATAAAACAAATACAAAATGAATAACTTTCACAATCAAATGTTTACAATAAACTAAAATTCAGTTTCAAAATAATCCTCCAGTAACCCCAACTTTTTCTTCAAGCAATAAAATTATTATGGGTTTAAATACCATCCTGTACTAATTTGCTTAGATTAACGACCACCTACCGAGGGATTTACTAATACTTTACTCTGAGTGCAAGTGACAGGTCAAAGAAATATCTTGAAATGAACTTTACAGGGTATATAGTGGTATAAAATGTATTTAGACAAACTTTTTTATGAATCTCAGCTACCGTCTGTTAATCAATATTGATATCTTATGAAATGGGGAATGTAAGCGTAGCCCACTAGGCGTAGGGACAAGTGGGCTCAAAGATTATATTATACAAAAAAAGTATTCCAAACAGTTAAATATTGAAAATTAAATTTTTTAAATAAGACTATTTTAAATGCAAATCTTTTAACAGCAATTTATTGACCAACTAGTAGCTTATGAGTCATAAATAATGAGTTAAATTGAAACTATACATTTAGAAAGCAAATAATGGGTCTAAGATAGCGATCTTTCTGAGTGTTGAAATTGGAAAATAAAAAATATTTTTGTTAATAAATTAACTATTTTCCTACACACCTGAAAATTAAGGTACGGCTATTTTTTGTGTGTTTCGGAATATTTTTTTGGATTACATTTTTCGGCGAGTGACATTCCTCTGAAATTTTGTTCTGAAAATTTGATTGAATTAAATAGTTTGTTGTTTTTAGGCTTAGGAAACATCCCTGGAATGTACCGTTTATTAGTTACTGCTTGAATTAGTTGGTTGAAAAGACAAAATTGTTGAATAACTTCGAAGTTGGGAACTTTTTTAAAAATATGATTAAGTTTCGAAAGTTTTGGAAATTCTATTGCGAAACCTTGTTCTTTTTTTCATTAAATTTTAACTAAAAATTGAAATTTTTTAATTAAATTTTAACATAAGCTACTATTTTTCATGAAACTTTGTTTTTTCTTTTAGAAATGGAATTTTTTGTGTACATTATTTATCAAAATATTTGTTTTTATTTAAAAAAAATTTTAAATGAAAATGACCTTTTGTCTTTATGTTCTAATCAAAATAAAATTGACTTCTTTTTTTCATTTAATTTAAAAAAATAACATTTTTATTCAATTGTACTAGCTGGATACATTTTGTAATAAAATAGGCTTCTTATTTTATTTCAATTAAAACTAAACTTTTAAGATTTAAAAAAAAAATTTTAAAATTACGTTTTAACAAAACTGAATCTTCTTTCCCGAAATTTTAATGAAATTGACCTTGATTTAGCTGTAAAATAATTAGTGGATTTATTGTCTACTTAAAGCGATCTGAATGATATCAACAGAACTTTAGCAATTTCACATATCTACTTCGGCCACTTGTCCTTGTTCCTAGTTGACTGCGCTCAATTGGCTGCGCTCAGTTGACTGCGCACACACACACATTCATACATGAGCCCATGAACCACCCGGGATACGCATCCTAGAAGTTCCCACCACCCCCGACCTTTGCAGGTGGGTCCTCACCATTCACTCTCTCTCAATTACTCTGTGTCATTCTTTCATTCCTAGTCATCACCCCAATTCCGAGCCATGTATCGGGGTGACGAAACCTGTCTTTGTCCCAGAGGTAATGCCAGGCATTTTTCTCTCTGGATCGTCTTTGTTGCTTTCGCGTGTTGTGTTGTTTGTTTGTCTTACCTGTCTGCACCGCTGTCCCTTTGTTTTCCCCAGAGTTGTAGCTTGCTTACTTCCTACCTTACTGACTCAAGTACTACTTCGCGGCTAGGGTTCGTCTCGCTTTCGGCTCAGTTTCGGCTAGTCAATGGCTCACGTCACCCCGAGTTTTCATCGCGGACCAAAAGTGGGGTGGTTGGCAGGAAAGACTAGCTTACTACCTTGCTTTACTTACTCAAGTACTACTTCGCACTAGGGTTCGTCTCGCTTTCGGTTCGGTTTCGGCTCACTATTTCCTCCTTTGCAAACATTGGGATGTATTTGTTTCGTCTTTTTGCTTGTTTGTGTCATCGTCGCTGCTGCTCTTTGTGTCTTTCGTTAAGCTCGTATCGTTCACTTGACCTTTTTGTCCCCTTTCTCATTCACAACGTCTTCGCTGTGAAAACGACGTATACACTGGTTGACTGCGCTTAGTTGGATGCGCCCATTTATCATATATCGAATTTTCTATTTTGTTTCTCCCACCTAAAATTCATCCTTTAACGTTTTCCATAATTTACTTCTACTTTTTTGGAAAATATTTTTTCATTAAATGACATATTAGTGTGTTCTGTAACAAAATTAGAATGAAAAAAATATGAGTGGAACATTCAGAACGCGAGCGCCAGCGAGCGTGAGGAACAACTAGTATCGAATTTTGTTATTCTAACCGAGTAACAGACTATATTTTCTCCCCGACCAGAAATTTACTCGATTTTTCAATCATTATTTTATTTCAATTAAACTTTGTTATTACGGCGCCGCCATTTACAACTGATATTGACAATTAGGGAATATTAATTCCATCACTAGTTATTGAATGAAAATGTATACAAAATAAATAAGAAGCAAGTGTTTCAGAATAAATATTCTATATCAAGAGTGAGAATCTTTACATTACATTATTAAAAATGATTGTGGTATTAATATATTCCACTAATGGTCGTGTAAAAAATATTTTATCTAATGTTTTCTTCCAAGACAACCGATACAGCTAACTTCAAAGGTTCATTTTTTTTGTTCACTTAATAATCGATGGATGGTCTGTTTTCTAATATTGCTCGAACACACTTTAACTAATTAATTTTCTGAGCACCGTTACTAGGATTTTAATTATTAAGAACATCATAGACGTTTTAAATATTTTTGTTTTCAGAAAAATACAATTTTTTCTCGGAATAAAAACTGAAGTAACCTTTTTTCACGAACAAAATTTTCTTTAAATGTCCACTCGATAATTACCTAGGAATACTCATGATTTTTATTGTGTTATTCCTCCTGGGATATGGGACAAATTCATTATTGTTTTCTAATTAATTTTCAATCGATTTTCTAACATATTTTCATTATATTGAATCCTAATAGCAAGAATAAATTTAATTTCAATTTTATTGTATCACATTTTCAGTAATTTACAGTTTTGGGTTGGGTCGATTTACTTAGATTAAGCAAATAAACACTTTCGCTCAGTTAGAAATAAACTTTACCTAAAGAAACAATCACCCAATGAATTAACAGACATTTTGGCCTCTTAATATATTAAATTCCTGTTTTTAACATTCATTCATTTCTTAGTTATATTTATTTCAATATTTTTTATCCATCCGATTATTATTTACATTTAAAAAATTTGCATGTATGATAATAATATTGATAATGTCATTTTTATATGTTATCAGTATCATTAAAATATTTATTTACTGTTACTGTCTTTTATTTACACCCAAATGCATAAGTAATAAGTGAATGGCTTCTTTGTTTTGTTATTCATTGTTGTATTTATATATATATATACTGTGTTCATTTTAAAACTTACCAACCCCTGTAATTTAAAAACCGCGAAATATTACAAAATTCACAACATTTTTAACAGTCAAGTGGTCTTGATATGTTCATCCCCCTAACCCCCAGCAACCCCTATTTTAAAATCTTAAATAAAACTACTCCACTTGTTATACATCATTTGAAAGCCCTTTTCACGGCAAATCCTTCGGTGTATCTATCATTTTTGGAAATTGGTTGAAATTTTACAAAACTATTAAAAAGAAAAATTAATAGGAATAACTGGTTAATAAGCCTTTGTTATTTTAGTAAGTGTTCAAAATGTTCACCATTTCTTTCCATACAATAATGAAGACGGTGCTGAAATTCCTTTCAAAAGTTTCTCGCCTAATAGCTCTGCACTCAGCTGTTATACGATTTTGGAGATCTTGAAGATTTAGTGGTGAGGTTTTGTAAACCACTGATTTAAGATCAGGAGATCTTGCAGCTTATTCTATGGCCGCTCTTTTCTTCCTATCCACCTGTCAGGGAATGTGACATTCAACCAATTACGCACAGATATAGCATAGTGCGCAGATGCACCATCTTGTTGACAGTGGATTAGGTCTTCCTGGAGTAAAGGATTTCCGTGCTGATCTACTTGATTTTCCAACGATTCGGTGATAAGTACGTCAACTGTGGACCTATTATGGCGTTCCCTAAAATTCCAGCCCAGACATTTAATTTTTGGGGGTGTTGAGTATGTCTTTCTCGGATTAGATGATGATTTTCATCTGACCAGTAACGACAATAGTAGGTAAACACAGGGGGTTTCAGAACAAAAACCGGTTTTCCAAGGGGTTAACCACCCTTCCAAGGCCAAGGCTAAGGCTACGACTACGGCCAAGGCCTAGGTCAGGGTCATGATGTGCTAAATCCGAGTATATTCTAAATACAAGGTCCTTCCAAGATAAAAAGATTAAAATCCGACAGTGCGGTTCAGTTCACAATGCTTTGTATGTACGAACAGAGATTAGATAGATTTTTAAAAGAAGTATTTAAACTAAAACAAGACATAATGAAATACGAGCAAATGCAAAATCTTATAAAGTGTTTTGAAAAATTGAAAATAAGTGAAGTAGAGGGGGATTCATTATAAATATAGTTGACCAAAACATCATAGAGTATTGTACTCGACAACTTCAAAATGAATCTACAAAAAGTTAACGAACAGCTAATGTTAGATGTAGAGCATAAAGAAATTATAAAATTAAACCAGCTACAACCCAATATTCCACACAAATTAAAATCAATAAAAATGGTAACCACAAAATTTGGAGAAGCAGTATTGGTGGAACTTGCCCAGCACAGAATATATTTACCGGGGAGATCAACTGTATTTTTGAAACCGCACCTAAGTGAATTTGGGAATGGTGATTATTCCATAATCTATGCTGGAGAGAAAAGTTTGTCAATGGGGAAATCAACATCTCTATTCAAATTTGAAAAATGTTCATTTATTGAAAAATAAAAATATAAATTAATATGTATTTTACTATAAAAACATCCGAACAAAATCTAGACAGTTAGTCTACAATGAGTTTTAGCGAGGTATTTCCAAATTCAGTTCCAGACAGTCCATCTGAGGTAGATCGCCGGATTGGTACATGTTATATTTGTAAAGAGAAGCCAATACAAGTATTATTCCTTCCCTGTAGTCATAGGATTTGTTGTGTAGAATGTGGAACAAGAGTAAAGTATTGTACTTTTTGTCATGTCAAACTAGTAGCAATTGTTCGAAATGAGCAAAGAAGGTGTACCAGCCAAGTGTTATCATGCGGACATAATGTGTGTAAAGGATATGTAAGATTTTGTTCGATATGTGGTTTAGAAAATAAATAAATTTCACTTAAACAGATTTTTTTTTACACCTCTAAAAGTTGTACAAATTTGGTGAAAATTATTCTAAATAGCTAAAGAAGGATGTACGTGAACAAATAACAAAAATTTTATTATGTATTCTAAATAGCTAATGCACACGAAAAACATTGTGTGTTTCCCAAGGCTATGTTGTAGAAGGTCAACCGATAAATATAAAGACATGTGAAATTGAAACGAGAACTCAAACCATGTCTTCGATTACTAAAGAACGTTGGGCAGTACAAAATTTTGAAAATTTAAAATTTGAAGATTTTGAAGATGGGATTCCGATTATATTATATAGTGATAGTGAACGTCCGATTACACCAGATCGAGACATAACAACACTGATGGAAATATATAATAAACATCCTAAGGATCCCAGACAAGTACCACTACCCATTTGGAGACCAATAGAATTGAAGGTTATTTCATCTTATCCCCAACATCCATAAAATGTATATAACCAAGTCTAAAGGTGATCAGTTCATCAAAATGTGGCGAGCCTACACAACCCAAGTTAAGGTAGTAGATTTAAAATCTGCAATTACCTACTTTGCAAAAATTTATGGAGAAGACAACTTTGAATGGGAACATGAAGCAATCTATGGTAGAAATAGATGGTACTCTGTAGAAGAATGTAGGGAAAAAGCTATACAACATGAAAAAGCCGCTTCAGCCTGTAATGACTATCTTGATGGTGAGCTTCATCTTTGCTGTTTACTAAATATTTTGGACAATCTAAATTTAAATACAAGACTAGAAATTTCTAAATACCTACCAATTTATTTGAGGGATTCTAACTATATAGAAGAAAATGATGATACAGACGAAGAAATGAAACCGTTGGATCCTTTATCATATGAAGAAGCTGAAAAATTGGTAACACAGTCAAGTCCATTGTAAATATTTAAAAAAATAAAACACATATTAATAAATAGTTTTTTATTTCATTAAAAAATTGTTGTATAAAAAATATACGTTTGCTAAAACGCAAATACATTTGTCCTTTGTGTGGTAAAGACATGCAGGTTCCTTTAGTTGAAGTTTGGGTAACTCGTCAAAAGCAAACACAGGAGTCTTGGAAAACGTTTTTAAATAATTTGTTTTTTCTAATCCTTTAACATAAATAAAGTCTGCATCTTTGGTAGCATCTTGGTAGATTTTGGAAAACTGATGGAGTGGTGTAAAGCCGGAATCCCATTCAATACAATGATGGTTATGAATTAACCAAGATACCTGCTTATACAAATCTGGAGACAGCATTCTAAAAGGAAATGGCGGTTTAAACACATAATGGCAAATTTGAGAACCATTATAAGCAGCAAACTCCTTTACGATAAATTTATTATTTTCAATTTTAAAACATTGTACATCTACCACTAGCTGCATATTGCTAATAATCACTGAATTAACAAAACGTTACAACCAGACATTTATATTAAATAAGGAGCATGCGTGTTAAACCTGCCGTACAATTTTTGTTAGAGGATTGTACATAAATTCCTTTTCATGTAAAATAAGACAATAAGCAGAAACATTTTTACCCACATTTGTACTGGTTTCAAATTCTATTCTTAGCACAACCGACCCCCCTTGAATAATTTCTCTTTGACGTGAACAATCGATATGAAATATTGGAGCATTATTTTTAAATTCTTCCGGTGAAAAAATTGGTTGATTTGTTGGTAAATGATAGTAGGATTCTTGAAAATTAGCAAACATTTCATAAGCAGTAGCAAAACGATTAGAGTCAAAATCTAAATTTAAATCATGATACGGATATCGTTCCGAGTTGAGAAAGATACGAATATTTGTTAGATTACAGTGATTAAAGTGACTTATATTTTTTAACAATTTTCCTTTACAATCATCTTGAAAGGCGACTATAATATGTCTAGGACTTTCTAATTTTGTGGAAGTTTTAACATTCCAAGTATGACGTGTGGAATCGTTTAATGTGGGATATTCTATTAGTTCCCAACTTCTAAATTTAATTGGCAAGTCTACATTACTCTGAATTATTTTATTTAATCGAAGTTGTTGACTTATACTAGGAGTTATATGAGGAATATTCCAATATATCTTGTTAATTTCAATTTTTGGTTTTTCTGTCTCATCTGTTGCAATAACACAATCCACATCATTTTTTTCGCGAATGAGAATTAATTCCTGCTTCATATTAAAACAATTTTACGAAAATCTTCAAAAAATCCAGAAAAAAGTTTTAATGGTATGTAAACATTAAAATTACCGTGATTATCAATTAAAAGTTTATTCATTGACGCAATTGTCTTTCCGGCAGAATCTTTTAAATCCTCTTTAAGGAACCAGGCCGCATTTTGAAGTAATTTACTCTCATTTTCATTGATTGAGAGATAGTTTTTCAGGGTAGACGCTAAGCCAACACCTCTAACCGAATCAATTATTACGCCATTCATTTCATATCTTATTTCCCTAAAGAGATGTGCTATACCATTGTTTATAAAACGAAATTTTGTTGGTGTCTTATTTTGTTCTGTTAAAAATTTGCCCTCTAAATAAAGGTAACTATTACATGGGAGAGTATAAGCATCAATATCTTGAACGGCAATTCTAATTTCATCATTATAGTTAACAGCGGTTAGGGTATGGGGTTGATAGGTGTGAAATTGATAATCCTCAATGGTCGTATCAGTAAACGGTTGTCCGGTTACGTTTAGGAGATCCATTACAAACTTTAAATCCAAGAGATTGTAAAAATTTACGGTTTTGCGATGTTAACGGCTTAGTGGTTCTCAAAACACTGTTTTTCTTATTGCTATATGGTCTTTTATAATGGGGGTGACAACGTGGAAACAACCAAACCATTATTCAATTTTTCTAAGATGTAAGCGAATAGTAATTGTCTCGTTATTGAAATTTATAAGTTCACCCGTTTGCTGAAACACCTTAACTGTTATGTTGTTTATTGTCTTGACGCTTACAGGATAATACAAAATAGTTTGTGGTTGTTCCACTATTTTATAGCCATTGGGAACCTGAGGGAAAAATTGGTGAATAATGTGAACCGGACGTCCATTAAGGAAAGAGCCGATCGCAATGTTACAATCAACACAAATAGTGTTTACACTCAAAATATTTACTTTGTCGGAGGTATGAGCAACATTTGGAGAGAGTCTAGTGGAAAAACCTAAAAGTTTTCCAATTGAATTTGGTACATTGAAATTAATGGGAGCAGTACTTTTGAGAGTGACTGTATTAGTTTTTGAATCTGCTGTTATATGAATTGTTATGCCAGTAAGAAAAATATCTTTTTCAATAATTTTTATCAAATCATTAATCTCATATGCACCGGTTGGTATAGCAATCGTAAATTCATCTTTGTCACCCCACACCAAGACGTTATTATGTACATGAACATTTGGAATGCTATTGAAAGTGTCAAAATTAACCAAACCAATTTCATAATCAACATTTTCATTGAGATAAATGGGTGGATTAAAGTCAGCACTCAAAATGGATGAGTTACCATTTAGAGTGAACGTATACGACATGATGGTTAACAATCTAATGAATTTCATAAATGATTAAACTGATTAAATAGAAATCTTAAACTGTGCTGTCCACATTGATATGAATTGAATGATTGCAAAACATTATAATTATATCTTATTCTTACGTTCCCACTACTTTTGAAATATTTGGTAACCTCGAGTGGTGGGGGTATGTTGCCATAACTATCAAAATACTTAATATCATCATTATTTTTAAAGTATGCGGTTCAATGAGTACCAGGACCACTATTTACATCAAGATTAATTATACCAGTTTCAAATTTCTTAATCTTTTGCGGTAACGAATCGCGCATAAAAACCCCTCGAAAATATGGAATATGTCTCGCAAATTTTTTCAACTCAACATTGGTTAACGCATGTTGAGGTAATTTTATTTTCTTCTTTTTATCCCATATCCCTTGTATGGTCGACCTCGTTTCATTCCAACACCTTGTTTAGTTTCCATTGCTAAATTATGACGTTTCTGTTCCTCCAGCTGTTGACGATTAGCTTTAGCATCATTCACAGCTTTGGCGATTCCAGCTGCACCACCCCCAACTCCTAAAGCTCCTAGCAAGGGTAACAGAAAAGGTAAAAAACCACCCTTTTTCGGTGATCGAATGACACGTTTCCCCTTTCCCCGTTTTTTCTTCAAATCCATTCCCATCTTTCGTTTACCCTTCATAGCAGTAGTTACAAACCAAGCGGCTGTTTTTTCACCAAAATTTGCGTCCTTTGACTTTACTCGCTCCCAAGCTTTATTTTCCAAAACTTTATCAGCTACGTGTCTTTGTTTTAAATCACTACTTTGAGAGTATGCAATATCGTGTTCTCTACACGCTTGGTCTAGGGGATTAATACCTTGATCCCCTCTTTCTAATCGATTCCTGAGCCTGGTACCCGGGCCACAAAAAGAATAACCCGGAATGTGAATTTCCCCTGGGAGATTATTGATTAAATTATTCATAATTTTAAGGATTTGTGTGCATATTGTTGGAAAGACAAATTCGGTTTTATGACAATAGATAAAGATTGTAATTTAGGGTCAGGTCGATACCGACAAGGATTTGATTCTTATATAAAGCCAAACAGTAAGATTTTGATTGGTAAAGATGGATGAACAGTTGGGAAAAGAACTACTCGAAACACGAAAGGATAATAAACGTAAATATAAAAGTTTAAAAAGTGAACAAACTGCAACGGAAAATCGTTTCAAACAACAATGGAAGCCACTCGTTGAATCTATTCAACAACTTATTATCACCACTAAACCGGAAATTAAACAGGAGTCACCGAAAACATCACCAAAAAAGTATTACTCTATCGTACCAGATCTAACCTTCAATCAAACAATGCAAGATGACTTTGGTGTGAGTTATATAGATGATGACATAGTTACAGATACTTCACAAGCGAGAGATGAGACCCTAGAGTTTTTAGAAAAGTATGATCCTTTGCCCAGAGGATATATTGAAAATAAAATTATGGATACTGAGAATCAGTTTGATAGCACGTTTGGAGTTTATTTTAACCCTGAAAATCAACAATGGGCTATTGGTGATTCTCCTTTAACATTTGACGGAAAAGATGTAGTGATTCAAAATCTCAAGTATAAAGGCACTCCTGGTCTTTATGAATTTTTATTCAAAAAATATCCTGCTGGATACAAAACTCAAGACCTTGACTCATATATTGAAATTGTTAGAAGAACAAATGCACAATATTTAGGTTATAATCCAAAAAAAGGATTATCCACTTCAAATGCTTCTAAATTTATTGATCTAATTAAACCTCGTGTTACCAATTTGCATTCTCTAGCCTTGGAGAAATTTGAGAAAAAAAGAAGAGCAATCGAGCAGGAAGGTATGTCAGGACAATTTCGCCCGAGACTCAGCTCCGATTCCAATGTAAGAAAAAGTCTGCTTCCTCTAACCCGTAGCAAAACTAAACTCTTGGGAGTGGATTAAATTCTAAAGTTTTAATAGATTTAACTGATAAAGTAGATTATAAATATTTTGATGATTTTAATGAATTGGTTGATAGACTTCGATTACTCGTAGCATCACAAAAAGCTGGTAATACTGGGGTCAACAATGAAATTGTTTCCATTGTAGAAGAACTACGTGAAGGTGGAATAATCTTATAAGCATCAGTTTTCCAAAATACTTTTTAGTATTCAAGATGCCTCTTAACAAGTTCAACCAACACTTTCTTACTTCCTACACATGTCCGGAAGAGGAGATAGTGTCCTCCCCAACTCCAACACACTTCTACATTTGTAAACCTGCCGAATTTCACAGTATATGTATATTAACTATTCGAGGTATTAAAGATTTTAATGTAAGTAAAACAGTCTACCTATTAGAAGATGGCACATTCTCGTATACGTTTCCTATAAGTGGAAAAGTGGAAAGCATACGCTGTTTTCCGGAAAATCTTTATATTTCATATAAAACAAAATATGATAAAATTAATCAACGACTAGAAAATAATATTATTAACAATGCAACTTTTTTATTTTGTATTTCATTTTTAATAATGCCTTTGAATCGTTTTAACCAACACTTTCTTCTTTCAAGCTGCGCTAAAGATGAAGAAAAAGTTGGTTCTATTCAAACAAATACTTCATTTAATGCTCCATTTTATATTTGTGACAATTTCGACTATCACGTTAAATGTCTGATTCGTTTATGAGGAGAAAAAACAAATTTGAGTAAGGATTACTATGTTCTTGATAATGGAAATTCAGGATTCAAGTTTCCATTTTCAGCAAAAATTGAAGGTATTTCTCATTATCAGGCAGATTTGAAGTAATATTAAAACAGAAAAGTTACAAACTTCATGAACTGTCAGGTGTAAATATTGTTAAAGGGGATGTTATTGTATTTAAGCTGGGATCAAAACAGAAAATTTGTATTGAATTATTACTTCAGTGTCCGTTAGTCAAAAATGTCTAAATTGCAAGTCGTTAATGAACTTCATAAACCAGCTCGAATTAATTTTAAACGACGCCATGTTTTAGTTAAAGGCTTGCATGATTTAATTCAAGCTGATCTGGCTATCATGTCATCGTATGCTAAAGAGAACAAGGGATACAATTATATTTTGGTTGTAATCAATGCATTCAGTAAATTTGTTTGGACTGCGCCTATCAAAAGAAAAACTGGTAAAGATATTGTTAATGCTATGAAAGTCATTCTAACACAAATGATTCCTCCCAAAAATCTTCAGACAGATAATGGGACAGAGTTTTACAATAAAGATTTTCTAGATCTTATGCAAAAATATAAAATAAACCATTATAGTTCCTATTCGAATCTCAAGGCTAGCATTGCGGAACGGGTAATTAGAACTCTTAAGTTGGCTTTATGGAAACATTTTAGTTTACGGGGATCGTACAAATGGATAGATGCTTTACCAACTATTGTTGCTAAATATAATAATACTAGACACTCGACTACTGGAGCCATACCCAGCAAAGTTAACAATAGAAATGCAAAGTATATTATTGCATTTAGTCGAGCAAAAATTGTAGATCCTCGAAAACTTAAATTTAAAGTTGGTGATTATGTACGTATCAGCAAATATAGACATGTCTTTAAGAAAGGCTACACTCCCAACTGGACGACGGAGGTTTTTAAAGTGAAAAAAATTCAGTTGACCAATCCTAGAACCTACATTTTGGAGGATGAAAAAAATGAAGAGATTCAAGGTGGATTCTATGCGGAAGAGTTGCAAAAGGTGAAATATCCCGATGTTTTCTTAATTGAAAAAATCTTTAAACAAAAAGGAGATCAAATTTTAGTAAAGTGGTTGGGAATGAATGTACAATCTTGGATAAATAAAAATTCAATAGTATAATATGTACTTTTTTAATAAAATATTTTGCATACAATGTGTTTTATTTATACAATGATCTCAATAAACAAGGGTTTATAATTTTTGCGATTTCTTCTATGTGACGTTGAAATCTTACACGGTCACGAGCAGCTTCCTCCCAACATCCTCCTTTTCTGGCTTCCTTGTAAGCAAAACACCATTTGTATAGGGTATGAAATTTGTTCATCGATTCGTTAAAGATAACCTTCTTCGTAGTAGTTCTGGATATTGATATAAAACTTCCAACGCTAAACCATAAGTAGTTGGATTGATGTCTTTTATAGGTTAGAGAACTTTGAGCGCTGTCTGCACCATATTGGAGCTGCCTGCGACACTCATTCGTAAAATTGTTAGACAATATGCAAATTTTTGTTCTCGATATAGATCAATGAAATGTTGTATTAACGGTAGCTCGTGTAACGTTAAGCCCATTATGTTGATAATGGTCGCCCACTCCTCTTCGTTGTATATTGCTTTATGTCCTTTGTTGTCGCATATTTTAATACACGGCGCAAAATTCAAATCACGTGATAGAGTCACTGCTACATACTTTAGGTTTGATTTTATATAAAATCGCTTTTCACCCAAAAAAGTGCCTTGTATCATATTTTAGAAAACTAAAAATGTCAGGTTAAACTGTAATGACCCCAGGGTAATGTATCATAGAAATTTTGTATTATATATCTTTTGTCGTCTGACGAATTTAGACCAATTTTGGTTTGTTTTATGCTGTAGACGTTGTGAGCATAAGAACGAATTGTAGATTGAGAGATAATTTTGTTCGTATTTTTATTTAAACAATCAACATAGTCGTTAAATGTAATTTTAGTTTGTAGGACTCTATTTTTCACCCCTTTTGACTGACTTTTTAACTAATTTTTGATTTCCAATTTTATAGCTATACATTTTTGATCTTAGACCTACAAAATGTGTAATAATGTTACCGTTCGCTTCATCTTTCATTAAACCCGGCACTTTTTTATTACAAAGCCATTCCTATATACAATGGTTTGTTAAAATAAAGTTCCGCTTTCCGTAATTCAATAGCCATTAAATCATCATCAAAGATTGTTCGACTTTGAAATCTAGGACTAGCTATTAAATTTTTAGCTCCATATCTCCCCTCCCAACGAGAGACTAATTTTACATTACGATGTTTTCTAACATTTTCCATACATTTACCGTATATTGAATTTACTTTAAGTTTAAAATGATCTTTCTCAAAATTATTTTTAGCTTGAGCTCGAAAATGTGTATTAAGATCTATATAGGGCTTTAACCAAGCAGATTGCTCAAACTGGAGGACTCTATGGATTTTTTTAATTTTTAAACCGTGTGCTACTGCTTGTTTAAGAGCCCTATAATGAATGATATATTTTGATTTATTATACAATGTTGTTAATAGTTTAGGCAACTTTGATCCAGGAGGAACTAAATGTTGGGCGCAAAATGGATAATCTTTATGTAAATCATGTAGTTCAATAGGATATTCAAGGTCCACTTCCAAAATGTAACCTTGGAGAGAATCATCTGGTATTCCAGTAATGTCAATATTTGAATCGACCCATTTAAATTTCCCTTTGGGCAGGGGTTGTGACATTGCCCACCCATATAAATTGTTCACATCTACGTAAAATAAATAGTTGTCTGGTTTTGAAGAATCATAATTAAGCATATATTTATTATTTGCTTCTGAATACCTACATGAACATTGGCTGATACCGCCACGAATTCCGGATTCAACAAATAATATCATGTCAACGTCATTTAAAAGTTCCAATTCACATTTGGTATATTTTAACATACTATCCCAGGAGTAAGAAGGTATTGTTACGTACCAAACTATGTCTAACCCGCTAGTATTATATCCTATATCCAAATAGTTTGAGCGTGCTGGTATCGATCTTCAGTAATGTATTCATCATTTAATTTATTATAAAAATGAGAGGGGTCGGGTAATTTAGTTTCTTTTAGTCTCTCAAAACTATCAATATAATCATAACAAAATACACCTTTTCGAGTTAGCAAATCAAATTGTTCGTCCGTGCAGAATCTAAATTGTTCCCTTAAATTGGTTAAATTTACTTTATCTAAAGTTGATGCCAATGTATCTAAAGAGGTGGCCATGAACCTAATTGAATCAATGAATCGAAATTTAATGTCATTACTGAAGTGTTGAGTAAAAGATATATATTTTTCCTTATTGATTGGAATGAGAGTAATTTTACCTAATTTAGCGAGATCTCGAATTATGAAATGACTGTCGTATCCACTTAAATTATGAAAAATAACGGGTACGACAAATTGTTTACGAAATTTTAAGTTGCATGATTCATGAGCAAATCCCCTGAAGTCCCCTGTAAAATGATTATGATCACGAACTATTATATCCTCATTTCTAAACACATCCTCACAAATATGACATGAATGTGCATTGACTATTGAAAGTCTTTCTTTCATGGGAACAATATGTTTAAATTTTGATTCAATCACTTCCGAACAATGTGACATTTGATTGGCAAACCATTGCATACAGTTTTCACCGCGGTAACTATTAAAATATGACAAATTATTATCATAATCACACTTAACGTAATACCCACAACTAAATGCTTTATGCTGTTGATATTTTATTGTACTTTTCTCTAAATTATCCTCAAACGGTTCCAATATTGACTCAAAATCTGCATATATAACAAATGGTGCTCGCTGTTTATTTACAAAATTTTTAAATTTAACTATAGGATATTTAGGAAGAGATATTTTATAATCATTGATTTTTTCACAAAGTTCTGCATGTGTAAGAAGTCGTCCTTCAGAACTAAAATAATTGAGACACCTATCACAAATAAATTGTTTATTTTTATTTTTATTCAATTGAGAACCTATTAACCGCGATAAATTTTTAATATAACAATAGTGATATAGTATATCAACATCTTCCTCTTCAGGTAGAGGATCAAAGTCATTAATTTTTGGAAAATATTTATTTTGAATCAATAATAGATTTACATGTCTATTTTGTTTGCATTGAGTTAGATGTAAAGTAATTACGTTAAATATCTTTTCAATCAATTCTAATCCGTATACATTCACTGATATTGAATTTAGTTTTTCAAATTTATTAATTTTATCAAACTGCATCGGAGTATCAAGTCCTTCTAAATTTAAAACGTTTGCATAATGCGGATATGAAGAAATCCTTTGTGGTAAACCTGACGGTTGGTATAAGGCAGCAATAATACTCCAATAGAAACAAGATTTATCAAAATTTTTGATATTAATACAAGCTAGTTTTTTTTCTATAGCTAGAGGTAGTTTAATGTAAGAACTCCCATTACCAATTTATAGTTTATTAACATTAACCTCCAACGATATTATTTGATTTAAAGCCCAACCAGAGTCCTTTTCTTGGAACTCGGAGAGCTTATTTGTTAAAAAATCAAAAACATGATTTATAAACCATTCCTTGAAATCTGTTGTCCTATCAATAACATTATTTTTGGTTTGAAAATATTTCAATTCAACAATTTCGTATTTACTTTAACCATTGATAAGTATCCTAGGATACATACAATTTTGGTTGAAAATATGGTAAAAGCATCACGTAAAAACGGTAAGACATCTTTGTGCTTTCGATTCATTATTACACCTGTTGTAACCCTATTTTTAAAAATGGATAAGACTTCTTCCCAACAAATAGAATTATCGTCGTCGCCCCCATAAAGTTTATTATAAATTAACTTTAAATGACCTAATTTTGATGTCCAAGCTCTTTTTTTCCCAACATTTAAATTTTTCTTTGACATAACCTGTGTCACTAAATTAATTGCAACTTTAATATGCTTAAGCCAATTAAGTCTCTCTTCCTCAGTAAAATTAGGATACTTTGTCACGTCTGAGCAAAGTTTGTCTGACATTTTTAACTAACTAGATAAATACCTTGTGCACTATTGATGAAACCATTAACAACAACTGAACTGTGTAAAGTCTGCTCGGATATTTATATTTTAAGAATTATATCTATTCGCGAAATAACTATCGGGTGCAATCGAAATGTTTCCGATTCAAATCAACAAATATATTAAAATAAATTGAGATAAAAAATAATTATTGCGAAAAAATAATTTTTATAGATCAAAAATAGTATAATTAAGATAATGTTCAATAAATAAAATAGAATTTGTTAGACTATGACTTCAATTATTTATTATTGTTCGATTTATGTGGAAATTGACTATACTATAAGCCGACTCTCACTTTCATTAACGTGGTGTTGTTTCTTCCGTACCGGGTGCAATCAAATTATTCCCGTTTCGTTTTTTAACGTATTAATAATTACATATTTTAAAATTCCTAGGCTGAATTTTTTATACTAAAACCATGAATTTTTAAAATCTTGTTTTTTATTTTAAAATATTGTATTTTAATAATTTATGCCTTTCGTTTTTTAACGTATTAATAATTACATATTTTAAAATTCCTAGGCTGAATTTTTTGTACTCTATATAAAACTATTTCCTACTATGAATTCTAATATTCTGTTTTTGTTTTAAATATTGCAAAATTTTTTATATTTTCAACCTTTTGACAATTACTATCCTAAAAATTTTCTGAATTTTTTTTGTACTTTCCAAAAAAATAACATAAAATTTCCTAATGAATTCTTATATTCTGTTTTATTGATAAATATTTGAAAATTTCCTAAGTATTTTTTTTACAGATATAAGTTAATAATTTCAAATTGTATTAAAATGAATTTCCTTTCAGAAAATAAAATTTCTAGATTGTTAATTTCATTATACTATAATATTTAAAAGGATATCTGAAAAACTTAGATTTTAACATATTCGTCTTCTGTAAATGCAAAACGTCACTTTACAAAAAAATAACATAAAATTTCCTAATGAATTCTTATAGCCTGTTTTATTTTAAATAATGTATCATATTTTCGAGGTTTTTTACATGTTTGATAAATATTTGAAAATTTCCTAAGTATTTTTTTTACAGATATAATTTAATAATTTCAAATTGTATTAAAATAAATTTTCTTTCAGAAAAATAAAATTTCTAGATTGTTAATTTCATTATACTATAATATTTAAAAATTCTCTATCAGAAAATTTTTCTAATTTTCTGTGAATTCGGCTATACTATAAGATTTAAAAGGATACCAGATATTTAACCTCGTATTCGATCTTCGGTAAATGTACAGGTGAATGCCTTCTGGTTCGTTATTTATTGTCTGTTTCCTTGTTGTCAAATTATAATTTAAATACTTAAGATTAGTTCTTGAATTTTTATTGTGTTCTAAAATATAGTGAAAATTTCCTAAAACCATGATTCTTATTTTTATTTTAATTGTTAATTTCATACCTAAAAGTTCTTAATTACTTCTACTATTTTGTAGGATTAATTTTGTCATTTTTTATTAAAATAAATTCTGTTTTGACGTTAAAAAATAATTTAAAATAAAATTTCTAGCGTCATATGGAATTTTGTGACGAAAAAATTTTAAACAATTACTAATTCTATGAAACTATATTTTTATAATATGAAAGTACCTCTGTTTTATTTTAAATAATGTATAATTTATTTTTACCTGTTTGATACATATTTGAAAATTTCCTAAGCATTTTTTTTTTTACAAATATTTTACAGATTTTAAAACGTTAAAAAATAATTTAAAATAAAATTTCTAGCGTCATGTGGAATTTTGTAACGAAAATATTTTAAATAATTACTAATTCTATGAAACCATATTTTTATAATATGAAAGTATCTCTGTTTTTATTTTAAATAATTTATTTTTACTGGTTTGATACATATTTGAAAATTTCCTAAGCATTTTTTTTTTACAAATATTTTACAGTTTTTAAAATTTCAAATTATTTGAGTAGTGATACAAGGCGGATTTTGGCTCAATTTGACCTTGAAACTGGCCTTTAAAGTGACCTTAGTGGTTTTCCTCGGAAAATGGTTTTGGAAAATTTTCTTTACCACCGCCCCCGGCCTTGAAATGGAGCTTGAAAGTGGCCTTGATGCTTGTGGAAGAGCAGCCTTTGTAAAATGACATTGGAAAATATCCACCGCCGCCACCTCCGCCGCCCCCGGTCTTGAAAATGGCCTTAAAAGTGGCCTAGATGGTTTTAAAAAATGTGTTCTTGGAAAATGGTTCGCGAGCCTTGGCCGCCTCTAAAAAGTGGCCTCTAAAAAAAAATGAGGCCTTTGAGGCCCATCCTCCAGAAATCCAGCGAGCGTCACCGCTGACGCCGGCACTGTGGAGCGCAGACACAATTGCTGCATAGACAACCGACCGTTTTACGTTGTAGCGTAATGTTGGTTGCCTATGCATGCATTCATAATTAAACCAATAATAAGAGATTTATTTTTTTTATTCAATATAATACAAATAGAAACGTATTGTCAATTTTTTAATCACAAATCCACCTTCTTCCTCTTCTTCTTCTTCTGCTTCTAGTTCAATCGGCTTGAGGAAAAATCGGCGTCGCCGCCGCCGGCCGCCGCCCATCATTTTCTCCACACTGCTTTTAAATGACTGCAATAAAAAAAAAATTAAAATTAAAATAAAAACGAAAAAAAAAAAAAAAACTTACTGATTTAGCGGCTGAGGCAGCGTCGTCGAGATCGTCGTCGCCGGAGACGGTTTCCAGCGGCTTCGACGGCGTCGTCGGGATCGCTCATGTTTTTTTTTTGAACTAGGTGTGCTGACGACGGCGCGACCGACTCAGCCGCCGTTGAAACCAGAGTCCGCGCGCGCACCGCCAACCACCGATGCTCTCAGCTGGAATCCGAACGCTGCCGCCGGCCACCCTCGCTGCTGGGATCCGCGCGTCGACCAGCCGCCTCGACTGCTCTCAGCTGCTGGAATCCGCGCGCCGACCGGCCGCCTCGACTGCTCTCAGCTGCTGGAATCCGCGCGCCGCCGGCCGCCTCGACTGCTCTCAGCTGCTGGAATCCGCGCGCCGCCGGCAGCCTCGACTGCTCTCAGCTGCTAGAATCCGCGCGCCGCCAGCCGCCTCGACTGCTCTCAGCTGCTAGAATCCGCGCGCCGCCAGCCGCCTCGACCTCACGACGATGCTCTCAGCTGGGAGGAGGTGTGGTCCGCGAGCGCGCGTGTCGCCCGCCTTTGAGGCCGCGACGACCTTCATGAGTTCGAGAGCGCCTGCTATCGAAGTCGCGGCGTAGATAACCCATTTATAATGTTAGAGATGGGACTCAAAACAAGAACCGAGGTTGTTATACCTCAATATTAGATTATTAAAAAAAAAAAAAGCGACATATTGAGCAGCAGCAGCAGCAGCAGCAGCAAAAGCTCAAATATTGGTTAAGAATATTTTTTAAATCGAGGTTATTTTAAATCCCCTCTCTCCTTTATCTTCATGCATATATAGAAGTTTTATAGATATGCAAAGTCAGTTGAAAAATAAAAAAAATGGCAACTAGTAGTGAAACAAAAGTGAATAATCTTAAAAATCTCTTGCGAGACTTATCATGGCATTTGTTTAAGCAAGAAAGAATTTACGAACGTGAAAGTGTATATGGTATGGGTCGAATGTATACAGAAGAGGAATGTCAAATATTAACTGCTCGATATCGTAAAGGATCTCAAGTCATGAAAGATTACGTAGATGGAATTATTTGTATATGCTGCTTGGTAAATATACTTAAAAAGTTAGAGTTTGAAGGGTATCTACGCAGAATGAAGAAATATTTACCCTCATATCTTATCGATGATGTGAATGATGATGATGACATTCTAGTAGACGAAGAAGAAGAAGAAGAAGAAGAAGAAGAAGAAGAAGAAGAAGAAGAAGAAGAAGAAAATATGAAATATACTACTTTATAAAATATTGTTTTAATAAAAAACGTAATTCTTAATAAGCATTTTTTTATTCATAAAAAGATATTATTTTTGACAGTAAAGTTTTTAATTGTTCTTTTAAGCTGTCTTCAGGACATGGAATACCAAAGAGATTCCAATTAAAGGGACCTGCTGCAACAACTTTTCGTGTATATTCACTAAATTTATAGTAAGTATCTTGTTGAAAAAAGTAAATGTAACCATCTGTAAATCTAAACGCTGATGTAATACCGGGTGGAATCCCAGGAAATTTATCTGTTATTCGTCCACGATTACGTATTTCTTGAGGTGTTTCCAGAAACTCAATGTATGAAGTGTTATCGTAAAATATAAAAATGCTTCCACTATTTGTTTGAAATATAGCATTTATTAGAACGTCTTTAGATAATGGTAAAATAAAATCATGTTGAATATGCAATTCTGGGAACGATGCTGCATAACATCTTCCATTAGCATAGGTAATCAGATCTCCTACAGCATTTTGAAAAATGTGAGTTATAGTAGATGTTTTTATTTCTTTAGGAAGATATGATTCAATTAAATCAAAATGTTGTGGTATTCGCATATCATTAAGATCAATTTTCCATAACTTACGACCGCTTCCAATATATAAACGATAATTGGGAAACGATGCAGTGCTAGCGAGAAAGATAAAATCAGGTGATTTAAGGATACATAAATTGGCTGAAGTAGGTAGAGGTGGTGGGGGTGTTGTAGTACTTGTAGTAGTAGTAGTAGTAGGGTTAATTGGCAGATAACGACGTGTTGGTATAGGACCATAAAGTGCTTCAAGAGCCATTTTATCGTCTTCATGTAATGTGGATATATCGCTTTGATACCAAGGAAACATTATAGCATTTTCAATGCCACTATGACCCAAACCTAATGTATGACCTATCTCATGAACTAAAACTGCCAATAAACTGTTTTCGTTATCCGGAACATTCGTGATATTCAAGCTAAAATTCCAATTTTCATCAGAATCAAGATGAACCTCAATGCAATTGCTGTCGTCCCTTGGATAATAGGCATGACCCAAAACTTTTCCAGGTCCATCAAAATTCTGTGGACATTCAGCTTTACCCGAACAACTTGTTCGAAAACTATGACGTTTATTTCCGAGGGTTATGGTAATATCCGGTTTTGGCATAGCTATTTTAACATTGGTAAATGTAAACTTTGAATCTTTAGCCCAAATTTCGAAAGCTTTTGCGGCTACTGTAATGTACTTTCTTGATACTGATGGAAAATGCCATTTTAAATTAGTTTTATTCCATTTTCCGTGTACCGTATATGCATCAACATATCCAATATTTTCATCATAATTAGAACATCTTGGTCGCTTCATTAATCGAACAGTTTCATCATTTAAGGTACCATCAACAGGTAAATTAAATTTTTCTTGAAACTCGATTAAATACGATTCGAAATTTTCTAAACTATTATTATTACTAACAGAGGTTATGTAACCATATTGTTTTAGAAAAGAAATAGCATCTTCTTGATTTATATGTTCACAATGAATTACCAATAATATTGAGAGCAACAACGACACAACTATCTTTATCGACATATCGAATGAGAATGAGAGGTATAAAAGAAAAGACGATTTATTTATATAAAATTTATTCTACACTAAATCCTTGTAAGGCATTTATAAATTTATGTTTATAAAAATAAATAAATTCTCTGAGAGCATTAGCCAATAATGGATCAGTCAAGTTTAATATATTTTTTAATATATTCTTCCAAACTTCTTCTTCTTCTTCTTCTTCTTCATAGTCTTCAAAATACGGTTTGATTATGTTTAATACTTGAAAGTAGTAATTGTTAAAATTAACATTATTCAATTCTTCAATGTAATAGCACAACAAATTTTCATCTATATCAATCAAATAATAAACATGGTCTTTTGTCAATTCAATACAAACGTTTTTTTTATTTATACTTAGAAATTTTGTATCATCCATTATATATTGAGTTACTTTACAATTTATTCCACATAGATTTTCAACAGAATCATATTCATCAGGAAATTGAGGAAGTGAGTCATCGAAAAAATTTTTAAGCAAAACTTTCAACATTGACATAAGATCTACCCATTCGAATGTATCAAAAGACATTTGCTGATGAGGTCGAAAGGGTTGACTTAAAACAATTGCAGGTTCAAATTTTCTCGCAGGACTAAGACCGCTTCCCACAGTCGCTGTTCCAGTCGAATACTCTTTATACAACAGTAAAGTATGCTCAAAATCGATTGCGTTTTCACACATTTTTTTGGAGACTTGATCAATTTGTTTATAATAATCACTATCCATTTGTTTATCGCTATAAGAACTTTCTGAAGTACATCCAGAGGAGGATGATGATGATGAACTATACGTTGAACACATTTTATACAACTGACTGAGATGTATTGTTAATCTTGTTATTTAAGCGAATCCTTATCTATCCAACTGTTATGCGTAATGTCAAACCCCAACCACTTGACATAAAGTTTTCTACCTTTTCGCTTCAACACTTTTTCAACGAGATAAATGTCGGGATTTTTAACCTTTTGTAATTCTTCTTCGTAAAAAGCTCCGATGATTGGTTGACCACGCATATCTTCCAACAAATATGTAACGGGATTGGTTATTTTAACTTTAATGATTTTAAAATGTTCAGTAGACCAATTTGGTGTGTAACCTTTCTCAAACACATGCTTTGCTTTGCTTATGCGTACAACATCGCCGACTTGTAATTTTCGCGGTCCGGCAATTTTCAGATATGAATATCTTTTCGTTAAAAGAATCTTTTCATTAGTCTTGTTCACATCCTTTGGTTTAAGTTTCGTTTTGCTATGTTTCGTATTATTATATTCTTGAGTTAACTTGGGTAAATAATCAATCCATTTATAGGTTCCGTTTAAACTGAAATACTTGTATAATTTTTCTTTTAAAGTACGTATTACCCGTTCTGCTATAGAGGCCTTTTTAACACTAAACGTATTATAATGATTAATGGAATACTTTTTTATTAAATTTTTAAATTTTGCGTTAAAAAATTCCGTACCTTGATCGGTTTGTAAATTTTTCGGACGACGCTGGCGGCGATGTTTCGTATGCGATAAAATGTCTTCGAAAGCTTTGGTAATTTCTTCGCTGGTTTTCGTTTTTAGCGGTCTAGTCCATAGAAATTTTGAAAAACAATCAATGACAACCATAATCATTTTAAAACCTTTGTTTTGCGGTGCATAGCGACTCATTTCAGCTAAATCCATTTGCCATAAATCATCTAGTCCTTTGATGACGGTACGTCGTCTCGGATAATTTTTTCGTGCATATTTATGAAGTTCATTAACAAGTTGAATCTTCTCCGGTGACGTAACCGTCGACGACGACGACGACGCGATTGGCATGATAATAAATAGAATGATTTATAATTTTACTATTTATGGTGTAGGCGTAGTAAAAGTAGTTCTTGATACCGCCATTAATTTGATAATTTGCTCTTGATTCTTCTTTACATTTTGTTCAAGGTTTTTAATATTTTTTCTAATCTCTGAATAATTATCAACAAGGTTATTTCTAAGAAATAACTTAAGCTCTATTGATAATTTATTATTTGCGTTTTCAATACTTTTTTGCAAAGAATCGTCAACGTACTTTTTTGTCACCCAATCTGTAGTTTGTTGTTCTTGTTTCGAAATAAACTGCATATTTTCATTAATATTATTTTGCATATCTACCATAGCATCAGACATATTTTTAACGTTCTCCAATATTCGATCTATTGATTTTGAAAGGTTTGTTATCATAGAATCGACATACTTTTTGTTTGCGGCATCTTCATCAATTGTTGGCCCCTTAACGTTGCATAACTTTAAATGTTCAATATCTAAATTGCCATCAGAGGTGTGCGGTAATCGTACAATAGATGGTTTGAATGCAAATGCACGCGAACGAGAATGACGTCCGAATTTATCAACACTCATCATTGAAATGACATTCGTGTGGATGTGTAAACTTATTTTATCATATTAGCCTCCCTCAATTCATTCATTATGGCAACAATCTCATTGTTATGTGAAGTATTTCCTGCCTCTTTAGATGCGATAAGCAGTTTCAATCTAGTAATAAGCTCTCGGGGATCGTCCCAATAAATATATTCTATAGGTGCGTTATTATATTCTAAATGCATTCCTTTACCTTCTTTCGGTGATGAAGAGGCGAAATGTTGAACTAAACTTGAGAGACTAGATTTTTTACTTTTTTCTACGGTTTTAATCAAAGGTTTTATAATGTTATACCATTTTATACTGTTATCTCCTTTTAAATGTCCTCTACTATTCAAGTGCGCACCCGTATGTTCTAATATGGTTTTATAGTTTACGAGATCATCGGGAGCGTACGATGGATCAGAATAAAATATTAATTGATAAAGTCCTGGCGTTCCTTTCACATATCCTCCCGAAAAGTCTTTCTCCGATAACAACATGATAGCACCGGTTTTAACATCAAAGGAAATTCTTCTATTACCAAGTGTCCAATTAACTTGTTCACTATCATATGTAGGACCATATTTTCTATCAATTTTATCGCTATTTGTCCAGTAATCTTTAACGTAAGTATGACTTATTGATGGATACTGATCCAGATATTCATCTATTACATCCTGTGAATATTCGATGGACGGTTCAGTGGAACGTTTCGGTGATAAATTAGGTTCCTCTATTATACTGGGCTCATTAAACTCGGCAACATCTTCTAAATCGAGAAATTTAGTACTAGTAGGATGCGTCTTATATTCTTTTTTAATAAATGATTCATTCTTTACTTGTATGGGGACGGCAGCAGCAGCAGTACCAGTAGTTTTTTTTAAAGCAATTTCTTTTAACGGATCGGTTATTGGTTTAAAAAGTTTATTGATTGAATCGTCCACATTCGTTTGATTTAATTTCAATGCTAAATATTTTTTTCGTATAGCACGCGTTAGTTCAGCAACTTTTCGTTTATGTGTAGCCACAGCAACTCGATCGTCTGACATCATTCCATACAAGTAGTGTAGCAAAGTTCGTTCCAAATCAATTCAAGAAACTGCCACCAGAGGCGCTGGTGGCGCTGGTGTCGCTGGTGCGCGGTAAATTCAAATTTCGAGAGCGGCCATGTTTAGTCCAATTATGTTAAAGTTCCAGAAACTGCCACCACTACTAGATGGCGCAATGAACGTTACCGAAAGGGCATTAGTGCCTAACTTCGTTGTTATTGGTCCAATTGAATCGCGGAAAAAACAGGCATTATCTATGAGTGGCGTAGATGTCAAATTTAAAGAAAAAACATGCGCAATGAACAGTGCCATAAGGGCATTAGCGCTTAACTTCCTTGTTATTGGTCCAATTGAATAGCGGAAAAAACAGGCATTATCTATAAGTGACGTAGATGTCAAATTTAAAGAAAAGCATGCGCAATGAACGTTGCCGTAAGGGCATTAGCGCTTAACTTCGTTATTATTGGTCCAATCGAATTGCGGAAAAGACAGGTATGATCTATAAGTGACGTAGATGTCAAATTTAAAGAAAAGCATGCGCAATGAACGTTGCCGTAAGGGCATTAGCGCTTAACTTCGTTATTATTGGTCCAATCGAATTGCGGAAAAGACAGGTATGATCTATAAGTGACGTAGATGTCAAATTTAAAGAAAAGCATGCGCAATGAACGTTGCCGTAAGGGCATTAGCGCTTAACTTCGTTATTATTGATTCAATCGAATTGCGAAAAAGACAGGTATGATCTAGAAGTGACGTAGATGTCAAATTTAAACAAAAACATGTGCAAAGAACGTTGCCGTAAGGGCATTAGCGCTTAACTTCGTTATTATTGGTCCAGTCGAATTGCGGAAAAGACAGGTATGATCCAGATGTTGCGTAGATAAAAAAGACATATTTTTTTATGTGCCGCAGCGCTCGCGGACCCGCCGAATTTGAATAAATTATAGATAATATTCATATGCAACATTGTAACTTAGTTTTATGAAGAATGCAAGTTTGTTATTTTGCGTTTCATTTAAACGACTAATTAAAATTCAATATATGTAATTTGCAAGTTAATTATTATAAAAAATGCAAGCAAGTAATTTTATGCTTCATTTAAACGACTAATTAAAATTCAATATATGCAATTATTGCGTTCCACGTAAACAAATTAAATATATACAATTTGCAAGTTAATTATTATAAAAAATGCAGGCAAGTAATTTTATGCTTCATTTAAACGACTAATTAAAATTCAATATATGCAATTATTGCGTTCCACGTAAACGACTAATTAAAATTCAATATATGTAATTTGCAAGTTAATTATTATAAAAAAATGCAAGCAAGTAATTTTATGCTTCATTTAAACGACTAATTAAAATTCAATATATGCAATTATTGCGTTCCACGTAAACAAATTAAATATATACAATTTGCAAGTTAATTATTATAAAAAATGCAGGCAAGTAATTTTATGCTTCATTTAAACGACTAATTAAAATTCAATATATGCAATTATTGCGTTCCACGTAAACAACCAATTAAAATTAAATATATACAATTTGCAAGTTAATTATAATAAAAAATGCATATCCTTGATAAAACCACATTTGCATGAAACGAATTTAGCTATAAAAGTCGAAGCACATCAACCAACAATCCAGTCGTGAAAGTCGCTTCACCAGTGCCAGTTAGTATTCAGCGAGCAGTTTCCAGTTGTTTTTATTGTAAGTACCTTTAATAAATTTTTTTCAAAATTTTTTTCCAAAATTTTTTTTCAAACATTTTTTTTTTTTCAAAATTTTTTTTCAATTTTTTTTCAAAATTTTTTTCAAAATTATTTTTCCAAATTTTTTTTTCAAAATCATTTTTTTCAAATTTTTTTCAAAATTTTATTATTATTTTAGATGAGTTTTCTGGAAAAATTAAACGAATTTACCTCATCTACAGATACTGAAATCAAACCGGTAATTAAGCTAAAGGACCTGCAACCGAACGTTCCAAATAAAATTCATCGTGTTCGGCTTGTCAAATCCAATTTTGGAGGGGAATCCATTCTAGTGGAATTGGAGGAGAACGTCACCTTTCTACCCAAAAGGTCTACCGAAATTTACAAGAATCACATTGCAGATCTAAACAAAGGGGACTTCAGTTTAATTTTTATTGGCCTGCACGAGATTTCTAAGAGTTGCACTCCAAGGACCCTTTTTAAAATAGAGAAAAATTGAAGTAATTCTTAAAACTCGGCACAATATTTTCAACATATTCAGATATAACACTTGAGGTTAGTGCTTTAAGGCATGCGTCAAGACAAACATATTTGGGAAAAAGTCATTAAATTTGAAGAAAGACTTAAACAACTTCGTAAAGATATTAAACTGTACGAAGATAAAGAAAACGTTATAAAACAGTTGGAAAATTTAAATTTGGACAATATAAGAATACCGAAAAAAACATGTTACCCCTTAAGACGAATACAACCAACATCAGTTCCGATGACGCCAAGGATGGACAATTAAATGGTCAAATTAACAAGACATTTACAATATCGTGCATCTCATTATCTGCTATATGTATTTTATTACTAAAATTTCTTTATAAATGTATTCAAAGAAAAATTCGATCCTCATGTCATGTTGCAATAAACAACTAAAAATATACAAAAGGTGTTTTATTAAAACTCAAAAATTTTTCATTTCATTTCATTTATTAACATAAAAAAAAATAAACAAATTATATTTTTTAATTTAAACTTTTAACCACTTCACTTAGTGGACGGTGCTCCATTAGACAGTCGTGAATTATGATGCAGTAGGCTTTGCTGTCTGCTGGAAATCCAATATCCGTTTCGAGCTCGAGTCTCACGTCCACAGTGGAGGACTTCATGGTTTCTTCCTGTTTTGAGCAATCTATGATAAATAGGGCTCTGTTCTTGAACTCCTTGTAGGTCAGTATAGGATGTTTTTCGGCTGAGCCATGCATATAGCTGGGGTAAAATTCAGCATAATTATGGTAAGCCATGGCGTAGTCGTTTTTGACAAAGTCCAACATGTTTCTTTCATTAGGCCAATACTCTCCGTTCAGTGACAGTCTAATGTTGGTTACATTGACATTGTCGAAAGCCATTGGATCTTGTGCAGTATTGTTTCGTTTATTGGTTTGGAAGCATACAATAACAAATCTTGGGCGTTCAACGGCCATAGTAGTTTTAACAGCCCAAATTTCTCTTCGCGAACCGCTCGTAACTGCAGGCAACTCATTAAGTTCCCATTTGCGGAACGGTATCAGTATAGGTGTATCGCTTCTAATGGCCTCCATCAATTTTATTTTAATTTCATCATTGGGATATATATGTTTTATTTTCAAATCAATGGTTTCGATCTTAATTGTTGCAGAAGTGTTTGTTGTACCAGTAGAAGTAGTTTTTTCTTTAATCATAAGACAATCACTATCATCGCGAGCGCGAACCAATCGAATTGTTTGCCTTCCACAAGTGATCATTGGGTAATCGTTGAATATGTTGAAAATATGCTTGAGCGGCATCAAAAAACTAAACGATTTTGTGGAAGCGTCCATAGGAGGGTTGGAAGTACCATTCCAACCAGCGATAGCCATGTGATTTGTATCTAATGCGCTGTAGTTGAGAAGAGCTCGTACAGCGCTCACTACTCCAGGATCACGAACCGTTTCAATCTCTCTTGCACTCTCGCTGTACGTGCATGAGTCAAAGAGAAAGGCACAAAAGTTGGGTACCAGAGAAACGTCTCCTCCTCCTGTTACCTCCAATTTTCCCTTGATTTCGAGCAATGACTCGTTCATGGCAAAAAATGAATCCACTTGATTGACAACAAATTCCACCACATCATTGTTGTTGAAGGATTTGATGAACGGTGAGCACGTTCGATATTCCATCCTTCTAATAGACTCATCATAACGGGGTTGTTGGTAGAGGTTAAAACTAGGATCAATGCTTTCAGTACGTGAACGTTTACCGTAGTCCCCCATTTGTACGTTTTGACGATTTACCATATTTTTTTATGGTTAATCCAAGCGATTGAAGAAACAATTTATTTGCAGGCGTTAGCTCTCGTTGACTCGGAGGAGGTCTAGCAGCGAATGGTGTTATTGAACTGACCGCGTTGTTCTTATAATCTATCACCAAACCCATTTATTATCGTCTTACTAACTCTAGATGAAGGACACTTTGTTCTCCTCGAAAATTTATAGGCTTAAAGTTTTGGTCTACAGCCAGCACTGTGATGTTGCTAATTTCTCCGGTATTCGTAACAGGTAGATATATTGGGTTATTAGGTCTTTCCACAATTGCGTAGCCGGCGTCAACTGTAATCGGAAATTCAAAGATGGTGTGGACAGGCCTGTTTCCGTAGAAGGCACCTTCGGTAATGTTGGACTCAAAGCGAATGTTTGATACTTTTATAATGTTGACGGGGAGATCTGAAGAGTGTACAACACCGGGGGCCAGTACCTTGTTGGAAAATCCCAAAATCTGCCCAAGACTATTGGGGTGATTCTCAAAAGTAATTGCGTGACGTTTGCTGTATATTTCACACTTGAGGGTGTTGTTGTTTGGCTTCAACGAAAATAGTGTATCACCCGTATTTGGAGCAATAGAATTTTGAATTAGCTTCTCAATGTCAGTTATTTCGTAGCAACCGGTAGGAATCGCGACTTCTCTCAACTTTCCTCTATCGTTGTTTTCGTAGTAGAAAAATTTCTCACCGTCAATATTGGGTATCGAGTTGTATGAGTGGAAGCCAAGTACTGCTAGGAAATATCTTTTTTCAGAATCGAGCACAATTGGGGTCGGAGGCGTGAACGAAAACACGTGAGTGTGACTCGTTAGCGTCAAAAGCAAAGACATGACTAATGCATATCAATGGGAGGTAGTACTTAAATAAAAAAAAATGCTTCAAAAAAAATAAATTTATTTATAAGTAATTCCACAAAATAAACATGTTGGTATCTCATTACCGCAAACATCACTCCATCGATGAAAATCATAATTTTGACATGGTAAAAATTGTGTTAGTTCTTGTTGGTATTTCTGGGGAATTTCTCGCCAAACCTCGTAGGTAATGTTCTTCATCAAGAGTTTAATGATGTCTCTCATTTCATTAAACTCCCGATGTTGCTCCATCATATAGGAATTGTAGACAGAGGTGTCCGCAGTTGATTTGTTGATAGTTTTGATATTGGTCGTTGTTGTAATAGATCCGAACATTCTTCCCCACATAGTTCACGAGTTCTTTCGGTGGCTTCAAGTCACCAAATGAATCAAAATATTCAACAACATTGTTTATCTTTCTATATGCTACCCAATGAGTCCCCGGATTATTAGAGTCATCCAAATTTATGATAGCGCATTCGCGTTGCCGGGGCTGTTGATGTGGTAGAGAGTCACGCATGAAAACCCCTCTAAAATGAGGAATTTTTAAACGTTTGACATATCGCAAAAGGTCCACATCATATAACGGTCTATTGGGTAGCTTTATTGGTAGTTTTTTTGTTTCTTCATGTACAATCCAAAGCCTCCGCGAGCGTTCTTTTTCATATACAGACCGGATCCTTTTGCCCCAATAACTTCCATAGCTTTATTGTGACGTTGATCTTCTTCCAATTTCTTTTGCGCATTCTTAGCATCGATTACGGTTTTAGCTATTCCTGCTGCCCCACCACTAAGGGCTCCAAGTGCCGAAAGGCCCGCAAACAGAGGAATCAATGGTAGAAATCCTCCAGATTTTCCTTCAAAAGGTATCGTCCTGGGTAGTCGAATTCGCTTTTTACCACCAGCTTTCCTTACGGCGATTTTCGCGGCTCTCAAATCTTGCGAGGCGGCCTTCTGTAGAGTTGTAGAAGGACTATTTTTCATAGCCTTTTTAACCTTGCTGATTACATGATTTCTAAAGGAACTCTTCTTCTGCTGCCCAACCCCCATTCCAAGTTTACGTTTGATCTTCATGCCACCGGTCACCGCCAAAGCAGCTGCTCTTTCTCCAAGCGTTGCGTCCTTTGATTTGACACGTGTCCAAGCTTTGTTTTCGAGTATTTGATCTGCCTTATGTCGATCGTTCAAGGACTTGTGTTGAGCGTATGCAATGTCGTGCTCCTTACAGGCAGCGTCTAAGGGATTAATGCCCGAATCACCGCGTGCTAAGCGTTTTTGTAGCTTTGTGCCCGGACCACAGTATTGGTAGGTCGGAATGTGGAGCTCAAAGGGCAGATTGTTTATGAGCGAATTTAAGACACCTTTACCTAAGTAAAGACTCATTTGAACTGATGACATATCATCACGTTATATATATTTATATACACAACAACTTGCTCCTCAAGCTTGTCACACACACACACACACACACACGTAAACGTGACGTAAACGTTGAAAAACGTCTCGCACGTCACGTAAACGTCGCGTAAACGTCACGCACGTCGCGTAAACGTCTCGCACGTCACGTAAAACGTCTCGCACGTCACACACGTCACGTTTTACGTCACACACGCAAACATGGTGGCGACGGTGATGGTGACATATCACCACGTTATATATTTATACACAACGACTTGACTAAAAATGTCATACAATGAAGGTCATTCAACAGAAACAAACGCTTCCGATTGAAAACTTGGACTTTACCTCCAAGCATGAGAAAAGTAAACATGGCGAGTTATTACCAAACTCGTTTCGTGCAATGATATGTGGACCGAGTGGGTGTGGTAAAACAAACGTAATGCTGTCATTACTGTTTCATCCGAATGGCGCGAAATTTAAAAACGTTTACGTTTACTCCAAATCTTTGTATCAACCGAAATACGAGTTGCTTCAAGAGGTGCTAAGTAAGACGAAAGGAGTAGGTTATTTCCCGTTCAAAGATAATGAGGAAATAATAAGTCCCGCTGAAGCTAAATCAAATTCCATATTCATATTTGACGATGTAGCTTGCGATGGGCAACAGAAAATTCGGGAATATTACTCAATGGGCCGTCATAAGGATATTGATGCTGCTTATCTATGCCAAACGTACTCACAAATACCTAAACAACTGATTCGAGACAATTGTAATTTAATTGTACTCTTCAAGCAGGATGAAATAAACCTGAGGCACGTATTCGATGAGCATGTGTCACCTGACATGAGTTTTGATCGCTTTAAAAAACTCTGTGCTGAATGTTGGAGCGATCAATATGGTTCTATTGTTGTTGTAAAAGATTTTGCTCTCAACAATGGAAGGTATCGTAAAGGATTCGACTTGTATATAAAAATGTAATTCCATGTGGTGTATGATTAATATGCAGCAAGATGTTAAACCAGCAGGATGTTCGTAAACGTAAAGTTCTACAACTCTCACGTGATATACGTCGAAAATATCTGGCTCTCAAGATGGGTAGATCTGAGCAGGATCGGACATTAAATACATTATTTAAACCTCTAATAAAACCTCTAAAAGAAATTGTTACAACGTCTCATGAATCTGCGCAAGTTTTAAAAAATATAAAGAAAGAAGAAGAATCCAAAGAGGAAGAACCCGAAGTAGAAGAACCATTAAAAACAGAATATACAAGCCATCCCACTAATTTTATTCCGATGGAAGATGTAGCTCAGACTGGGGGTGATGATGATGATGATGATGATGAGAGTGTATATTCCAACGCTTCAGAGCCGGCCTCAGAACATATTTCGGATGAGGTCTTCAGAGAGTATCTGGAGCAATATCCCGAAATATCACATAAGTATATACATGATTACTGGAATAAGAGTCCAAATATAGACCTAGTTTACGGTCCAGTTTACGATTCGACTCACTCTAAATGGCTTCTCGGAGGGAAAAATATCGATTTTGATCGGAATACTGGAGCTATTATAACAGAGGGGGGGTATGTTAAAGGGACACCTGGTCTCTACCAACTGATATTTTATGATGAGCCTGAAGATTATACCGATGATGATAAATTGACATACAAGACGATTTTAAATTTAACTAACGCTCACAGAAACACAGCTGGACGTCTAAAAGGTACATCGAGATCAAAATATCTAGATATTATTAAACCTATGTTTCCTCCTCCACCGAGAAAGCCATCGAAATCGACTAGCAGTATATCGAGATCTGGAGTTGGACTTGCAATGGTCTACAATGAGAACCCTATTGATTACGTGTACTGGGACGATGTCAATGAACTTGTGGAACGGCTTAAACTGTTAGTAGCTTCCAAACACGCTGGAAATACATCACACAACAACGAAATAGTTGCAATCATCAATGAGCTAAGAGAAGCCAACGTTATATACTAATGTAACACATCGTTTTAATGTTATTTGCAAGATGAGTCTCGACAAATTCGGACGTCGGTCGACGACGATGTCAAATAGACCTCCTCAATCTCTGCTCCGTAATACGTTATTAAAGTTTCCACAAACGGCTGAAGGTAACGTCGATATTGGCAATGTGAGGATAAGCAATGTGTTACCACCTTCAGCTAGTTCTGATGCTGCCAGTAAAGAATACGTTGACTCTCAGTTAAATATAAGAGTTGATAATTTGTTTAACCAATATAAAAACGCACTTGTAGCTTTACAAGCTAAAACTGAGGAAATTGATGCGTTCGTAACTAAGGATCCTCCTGTATATGCTGGGGATATTGCAACAAAAAAATATGTAGATACCAGCATTGTAACTGCTAAACAGCATCTACGGGGTGATATAAAAAACGCTCAAACTAGCGTTGAAAATCAATTGGCGAATACTGTGAAAGTTTTAGATAAAAAACTAATGGGAACTAATTTAAAAATAGATATACCTAAAGAAATTGCTAGTGTGATAGGCACCCAGTTTGCTGAAATCGAGCGAAAAATAACTGTTGATGAAGGTATTGTGAAAGATTTGGTTAAAGCTCACCAAGAAACGGCCGAGTTAACAAATAATTTGAAAAAAGAAATGACTGCTAATGATTTTATTTTGAGAGATTTAATTAAAGCTAACCACGAAACCGCCGAGTTAACAAAGAATTTGGAAAGAGAACTAAACCAATTTCGTAATACTGCTACAGTATCATCACATATTTGAACTGAGGCTGGATATAAAAAAAAGAATTGAAGCGAAATACTCCTTAAATACTTCAACACAGTTGCACTTGCTTTAGAGCTCTTCAAGATGTCTAAAGAAAAAATTCAAGTTGTTAATGAACTCCATGCTCCAGCACGTAGGAATTATCCGCGACGTAGAACAATCATTAAAGGTCTCGATAATTTATGGCAAATGGACTTGGCTGAAATGCGACCATATGCACACCAAAATAAAGGTTACAAAATGATTATGGTTGTTATTGATTGTTTCTCAAAATACGTGTGGACGATGCCTCTAAAGACAAAGACTGGAGTTGAAATTACCAAAGCTTTCTCCAACATATTAAAACACAGCCGACGACATCCTAAAAATCTTCAAACCGATCAAGGCACAGAGTTTTTCAATACAAATTTCCAAAAATTAATGACGCAATGCAACATTAATCATTACAATACGTTTAGCGTTAAAAAGGCTGCGATAGCTGAGAGATGTATTAGAACTTTAAAGACAAAACTATACAAGTACTTTAGTTTGCAAGGCACCTACCGATGGATCGACATTTTACCGAAAATTGTGGAAGAGTACAATAACACGAAACATTCGAAAATACGATGTAAGCCTTCGGAGGTCAACAAGTCAAACGAGAAGGAAATTTCTCGAAAATTTTACTCACATTTGAAGATTGCTGGACCACGTAAACTTAACGTTGACGACATTGTGCGCTTAAGCAAAGCCAAGCATATTTTTCAAAAGGGATACACTCCTAATTGGAGTACCGAGCTCTTTAAAATTACTAAAGTCAAAATAACCAATCCCGTAACTTATCTGCTTGAAGACATGTTGAGTACACCAATCAATGGGGCTTTCTACGAGGAGGAATTGCAAAAGACGAAAGCACCCGATGTCTACCTCGTAGAAAAGGTGCTTAGAAGAAAGGGGAAGAAGGTGTACGTGAAATGGTTGGGTCTTGATAACAAGCATAACAGTTGGATTGAAAACACTGATTTTGTATAGAATCTTATGGAAAATACGAACAAATTTAGCAATTCAAGGGGCCTTTTTTGAATAACCTTCAAATTTATCATTTCCCTCATAGTGGGGGTATATAAATACAAGTGTGTGAACCTACATTTTATTCAGTCGTGTGCACCTGTGTAATTTAAATCAACATGAGTAGTCAAGATAGTGGTTATAGTTCTTGTGAAATTGTTTTCGAAAGTGACTCAGCATCGTCGTCGTCGTCGTCGTCACCGTCGCCGTCGCCAACACCTTCTTCACCTTGTGCAGTGTCGCTTAATGATTATGCTATCGACCAAGCTTTAATTTCATACGAGTATGCTGCTAAATTGGAGCGATACCATCTGCTGGAAACGAACTTTTCCCTGAGAAGTTATGCACTTTTGTGTGGAATAAGTCCAACGAGAACCTTTAATCCCGCAATAACGCTAACACCTTTACTTCGACCTGGAAGAATTTCGTTTGGTACATTTGAGTGGACTACTTTTATTGAATTGCTGCGTCAGAGATACGATGACTTTTTTCACGAAAATCTATCATCACCTCCTGACGAATACGATCCTGTAGTTTTCCCTTGTGGAGACTTTTGTAAAGTCACTCAATTAGTGTATGACGATACCAAGTTTCTACTTGTAAACAAACACGGAGTCGAGTTCTATCTGGACGAGAATGATGTTTCCGACATCCTTGAAGCAAATTACAATTTGGTGAAGAACTACATTTCGTTGCTGGAAGACTTGAACTTTAATACATTTTACTGTAATTTAATAGATTCTACACGAGCTTATTTTAGTGCTAATTTCAATAGTATTTGTGACGACATTAGTAGATTTAATACTTTAATTTTAATTTGTGCTGTTATGCCAAATTGTTTAGAAAAAAATGCTCTACAAGAGTACATGTATTACTATAAAGATGATGTTATTAATGATATATATAATCATTGTTCAAATTAAAAAAATGTATCAAGTTTATTTAAATAAAACACTTCTTTCTTATATTTTATTTTTTATTACCCAAGCAAACATAAAAAAACTACAAGCCATACAATAACTAAACATACATAAAACAATACATAAAAACTATAAATAATTCATTAGGCACACATAGTTCAGTCTGAAAATCGCACTCTTATTTTCATGTAATTCATATCGAAACCAAGCACAATATTTCTGCATATTCAATAAATATTTCAAAATTATGGCAAGCTAATAATCAGTAATCACATCTAAAAAAGGAAAAATTAACATTTATACCCCCACGGAAGGGTGTCATGCGATTGGGGAAGTAATTGACGTTTATCGTCATAGGGGCTAAGTCCAATTTTAGTCTGCCGGATGCTGTATACATCATGCAAATAAGATCGAATAGTGTGTTGAGTGATATATTTTTTGGTAATATTTTTCAAACAATTTAGATAGTCTTCAAATGTAATTTTATTTTTTACTACATTGGACTTAACCCCCTTTGATTTCTTTACAACTTTACCGTCTTGAACTTTATAACTATACATTTTAGAGCGCAAGCCTACAAAGTGTGTCATAATTTTGCCGTTACATTCATCCTTCAATAGACCGGGGATTTTTTTGTTGGCTAAAGGAATCTTATAGGTGTTATTGGCGGGGTAATCTGAAGTGTCAAATTTTTCTAAATGATCTCCAATAAGACTTTTGTAAACGTCATCGCAATTTAATTCGTAAATAAAACTATCGGTGTCCGTGTACATTAATTTTAAATTTTCCACCCCCATAGTTGGTAACATGAAATTATAGTGAAAATCATACATACAGGTTTTAGAAATGTCCAGGATAGCCATGCCGATATACAGGGGTTTGTTGAAGAGTAGTTCAGCCTTTTTTAATTCGATAGCCATCAGTTTGTCATCAAAAACTCTTCGACTATGAAATCGGGGGCTGGCTATCAAATTTTTTGCACCATAACGACCTTCGTAAGAAGTAAGTAATTTCACTACCCTATGAAGCCTAATGTTTTCCATAGTCTTACCGAAGACAGCATTATTGGCAAGTTTAAATTGATTTTTCTTAAAATTACTTGTGGCCACAGTCCTTAAACGAGTATTCAGCTCGATATAGGACTTTAGCCAAGCTGATTGTTTAAATTTTAATACTTTATGAATTTTGGTTAATTTTAAGCCATGTTCGAGAGCTTGCTTCAAATTGCGATAATGCAGAGTATATTCTTTTTTTGGGTAAAGGGTGGTCATTAATTTGGACAATTTGGAACCTGGAGGTTTGCGGTGTTCTGGACAAAATGGGAAATCCTTGTGCTCGTCATGTAAACTTTCCGGATACTCCAAATCTACTTGTAAAATATATCCGACGGGTGAATCGTCGGGAATCTGAGTAATGTCGATGTTTGTATTGGGCTCCCATTCAAACCCCCCATAGGGGAGGAACTGCGACATAGCCCACCCATATAAATTGTTTACGTCAAAGTACATAAGATACTTGGACGGTTTAGAAGAATCATATTCGGGCATGTATTTATTGTTAGCTTCAGAGTATCTGTTTGAACAAACAGATATTCCTCCACGTATTGATGACTCCACAAACAACAACATGTCGACATCTTTTAAAATTTGCAATTTACATTTCGTGTACTTGAGCATACAATCCCAAGTATATCCGGGCATAGTATAGTACCATGCCGGATCTAGCTGGTAAGTTTCTAGAGCAGTTGATCGAAAGTTTTCCATAACGTCACAAAGAAGGAGAATGTCCGTTCGCATATACAAATCTGCATATTCGCCTAAATTTTGAATTTGGAAAGCTTGCCAAACGTTTTGCGCATGAGTGTAATCATCCGCGGAAATATGACAATCATTTAATTTGTTGTAAAAACTCTCAATTGCTGGAAGACTAGTGGTATCATTTAGCTTATCAATACTATCAATGTAATCGTATGGAAAAACACCTTTCCTCGTCAACAGTTTGAACGTTTCATTAGTCAAGTTACCAAATTCCCTTTTTAATGTAACCAACTCCTCTATTTTTAGTGTAGACACCAACTCATCGAGACTGGTACCCAAAAATCTAAAGGAGTCTATATATCTGAATTTAATTTTAGTTTCTGGTTCATACTGCGTAAAAGAAATGTATTTTTCCATATTCACAGGTAGTACACTCAAAGGTCCACGTTTAGCAAGATCTCTTATTATAAAATGGCTGTCGTATCCACTAAGATTATGGAAAACTATTGGTACTACAAATAGTTTTTTAAAGTTTAAATTGCATGATTGATGTGCGAACCCTCTAAACAGCCCAGTAAAATGATCGTGATCTTTAACGATAACATCTTTTTCTTTAAACATATTGTCGCAAATGTGACAGCAGACACCGTTTGCGACAGTAGGCATACAAATAGGAACAATATTTAATAATTTAGATTCAATAAATTTCGCGACATCTAACAATTGATTCGCAAACCAGTCCATGCAATCTTCCCCTCTATAACTATTGTAGTATGAAATCTGATTATCGTAGCTGCATTTTAAGTAGAAACCTGCACTAAATGTTTTATGATGTTGATACTTGGTAGTTGTATGAGATATCTTTTTATCGCACTTTTCTAAAATTGACTCGAAATCAGCATAAACGACAAAAGGACATTTCTGCTTGTATACATGATTTTTAAATTCTACGTTATCATATGGGGGGAAAGAAATTTTGCAATCGTTACTATTTACGCATAAAATTTCGTGGTCCGTTAGTTTTTTTTCACTTTGAAAATAATTCAAGCACCTATCGCAAATAAATTTTTTAGGATGGCTCTTGCTGAGTTGGCTTGAAACTAGTCTAGACATATTTTTAATCCAACAATAATGATATTTAATGGTGTTGGTAGTAGTGTCCTCATTGTTGACGGGAGGAGCCTCGTAATCGTTTAATTTTGGAAAATATTCGTCTTGAATTAAAAGTAAATTTACATGACGCGCCAGTTTATTTTTAGTTAAACGTGCAGGTACCACTACGTAAAATGATCTTTTATTAGTTTGATTTAGTTCTAAAGCGTATACGTTTACAGAGATATCATTTAACTTTTCAAATTTTGATATTTGTGTTAGTTTCATAGGCAATTCTAAACCGTCTGTATTCAAAACTGTACTATAATGGGGGTAATTAGATGTATATGAAGGGTTTATTTTAGCGGGCAACAAAAAACTCGTTACGGCCCAGTAAAAACACGCCAGGTCTGCATTTTTGACGTTTATGCATGCATTTTTCGCTAATATTTCTTTTGGCAGCTGAATGAAGGATGAACCGTTCCCAATTTCAAATTTGTTAATAGCTACTTCTAATAAATTTATTTTTGACAACGCCCACCCACTGTCTTTTTCTTGAAATTCCGAAAGTTTATTTAAAATGAAATCTACAATGCTTTTATATTCTTGCGCTAAATCCGTCCCCAAATCAACAACGAAATTTGGGGATCCAAAGTATTTAATGTCAATTACTTCCCTGCCATCACTGTTATTTTTTAAAAAATCGCCACAAAATGTAACATTAACTTTGAGTGACGGTGTATCATTTTTTAAAATTTTACAAATTTTTGTCTTGAATATATTGTAAGCGGCCTGCAAAAAATCTTTAATTTCTTTATGCTTTAAATTTATAATGACCCCCGTTCTAATTCTATTGTTAAAAATCGCGTTTACATCTTCCCATTTAACACCCCCTTTAATACCCCGCCCCTCTCTAATACCTCCCCCTACTACATGGGGAGGTGTTAATTTTATGACACACCGCAACCTTTTTAACTGCCCCATTTTGGTGTAAATTTTTCTTTTTTCCCCTACCGTGAAATTACATTTTTTTATCGCTAAAGAACATTTCCTAAGGTGAGTACTAATTAGTGATAGCCATTTATTTTTATCTGAATATGTAGAAATATTGTGCTGAGTTTTAAGAATTTCTTCAATTTTTTGAAAAGTGAGTGCGAAATTCATGATGGTTCTAACCTAATTTTTCACTAATTTAAAAAGGTCCTTGGAGCGCAACTTTTGGATATCTCGTGCAGGCCAATAAAAATTAAACTGAAGCCCCCTTTGTTCAGATCGACAATGTGATTCTTGTAGATTGTAGTAGACCTTTTGGGCAGAAAGGTGACGTTCTCCTCTAATTCTAAGAATGTATTCCCCAAATTTTATTTGGAACGTAGGGTTGCAGGTCCTTTAGCTTAATTATCGGGTTGATTTCAGTATCTGTAGATGAGGTAAATTGGTTTAATTTTTCGAGAAAAACAAAAAAAATTTTGGAAAAAAATTTTTAAAAAAAATTTTGGAAAAAAAAATTTTGGAAAAAAAATTTTGGAAAAAAAATTTTGGAAAAATAATTTTGGAAAAAAAAAATTTTGGAAAAATAATTTTGGAAAAAAAATTTTGGAAAAATAATTTTGGAAAAAAATTTTGGAAAAATAATTTTGGAAAAAAAATTTTGGAAAAATAATTTTGGAAAAAAAATTTTGGAAAAATAATTTTGGAAAAAAAATTTTGGAAAAAAATATTGGAAAAAAAATTTTGGAAAAAATAAAAAAATTATTAAAGGTACTTACAATAAAAAAAACTGGAAACTGTTCACTGAACACTAACTGGTAGCACAATAAAACAACTGGAAACTGCTCGCTGAATTCTAACTGGCACTGGTGAAGCGACTTTCACGACTGGATTGTTGGTTGATGTGCTTCGACTTTTATAGCTAAATTCGTTTCATGCAAATGTGGTTTTATCAAGGATATGCATTTTTTATTGTAATTAACTTGCAAATTGTATATATTTAATTTGTTTACGTGGAACGCAAAAATTACATATATTGAATTTTAATTAGTCGTTTAAATGAAGCATAAAATTACTTGCTTGCATTTTTTATAATAATTAACTTGCAAATTACATATATTGAATTTTAATTAGTCGTTTAAATGAAACGCAAAATAACAAACTTGCATTCTTCATAAAACTAAGTTACAATGTTGCATATGAATATTATCTATAATTTATTCAAATTCGGCGGGTCCGCGAGCGCTGCGGCACATAAAAAAATATGTCTTTTTCATCTACGCAACATCTGGATCATACCTGTCTTTTCCGCAATTCGACTGGACCAATAATAACGAAGTTAAGCGCTAATGCCCTTACGGCAACGTTCATTGCGCATGCTTTTCTTTAAATTTGACATCTACGTCACTTATAGATCATACCTGTCTTTTCCGCAATTCGATTGGACCAATAATAACGAAGTTAAGCGCTAATGCCCTTACGGCAACGTTCATTGCGCATGCTTTTCTTTAAATTTGACATCTACGTCACTTATAGATCATACCTGTCTTTTCCGCAATTCGATTGAATCAATAATAACGAAGTTAAGCGCTAATGCCCTTACGGCAACGTTCATTGCGCATGCTTTTCTTTAAATTTGACATCTACGTCACTTATAGATCATACCTGTCTTTTCCGCAATTCGATTGGACCAATAATAACGAAGTTAAGCGCTAATGCCCTTACGGCAACGTTCATTGCGCATGCTTTTCTTTAAATTTGACATCTACGTCACTTATAGATCATACCTGTCTTTTCCGCAATTCGATTGGACCAATAATAACGAAGTTAAGCGCTAATGCCCTTACGGCAACGTTCATTGCGCATGCTTTTCTTTAAATTTGACATCTACGTCACTTATAGATAATGCCTGTTTTTTCCGCTATTCAATTGGACCAATAACAAGGAAGTTAAGCGCTAATGCCCTTATGGCACTGTTCATTGCGCATGTTTTTTCTTTAAATTTGACATCTACGCCACTCATAGATAATGCCTGTTTTTTCCGCGATTCAATTGGACCAATAACAACGAAGTTAGGCACTAATGCCCTTTCGGTAACGTTCATTGCGCCATCTAGTAGTGGTGGCAGTTTCTGGAACTTTAACATAATTGGACTAAACATGGCCGCTCTCGAAATTTGAATTTACCGCGCACCAGCGACACCAGCGCCACCAGCGCCTCTGGTGGCAGTTTCTTGAATTGATTTGGAACGAACTTTGCTACACTACTCATACAGTGACGTTTAACACAAATTAACAAATTTTTATATACTTATCGAAACCCATTCGATAGCGACCATTGTTAATGGGAAAATCTTTTACGATAACTACCGTTCCGTACCTATTAATCCAACACTTTGAACATAAGGTTTTAAATTCATTAAATGTTGTGTCAGGTGAGACGTGCTCCTCAAATATATGCTTTAGATTAATTTCATCTTGTTTAAATAACACAATCAGATTACAATTATCTCTTATCAATTGTTTCGGGATTTTTGAATATGTTTGACATAAGTAGGCAGCATCAATATCTTTATGTCTACACATGGAATAATATTCGCGAATTTTTTGTTGTTTATCACATGCTACATCATCGAAAATAAAAATGGAGTTTTTTTTGGCTTTAGTGGGACTGATGACTTCATCGTTGTCTTTAAACGGAAAATAACCTATACCCTTTGCTTGAGTCATTACTGTTTGTAATAACTGATGCTTTGGTTGGTATAAAGATTTTGAGTATACGTAAACATTTTCAAATTTAGCACCATTGGGATTAAACAACAGGGATAACATTACATTTGTCTTTCCACAGCCACTCGGACCGCAGATTATGGCGCGAAACGAGTCGGGCAACAACGGACCATGTTTACTAATACCATTTAACTTTTTGTCTTGAAAATCGTCTAAATTTTCGATCGGTAACGACTGCACTTGTTGAATCACCTTCATCGTCTTATAAATATCGAAGGTGTTACGCTCATTTATTAGTTTCAATGTTTGTGCACGAAGGAGAGGGTGTGTTAAATACATTGATTAATAAATTACCCTTTGAAATCCATTTAAGTGGGGGGTACCAATTTTGCGGTCCCGGAACAAAACTACAAAAACGATTGGCACGTGGTGATCCGGGTATTAATCCGCTAGACGCCGCGTGCAAACAACACGACATCGCCTATTCGCAGAACGATTCATTGAACGAACGTCATAAAGCCGATAAAATATTAGAGGAACAAGCGTGGCAGCGCGTTAAATCAAAGGACGCTAGTCTTGGTGAACGTGGTAACGCTCTACTTGTAACCGGAGTAATGAAAACCAAACGTAAACTTGGTATGGGTTGTTCCTTTAACACTCACGTTGTAAAAAAAATTGGAAAATCCATGAAACCTGCCAAGACATTAAAGAAGGCCGTATCGTTGGCTTTAAAAGCAGCCAAAGTGGCAGTTAAACGTGCCGGCGGTAAAAATAACATTAGAATACCTAGAATTATTCCATTTGACTCTAAATCTGGAGGATTTCTTCCTCTCATTCCCTTGTTTGCCGGACTTAGTGCCCTTGGGGCGTTAAGTGGAGGCGCAGCCAGTATAGCTTCTTCCGTCGTAAACGCTCAAAATAAGAAAAAGAAGCTGGAAGAAGAGACACGTCACAATAAAGCGATGGAAGCTATCGGTCATGGATTGTATTTACAAAAGAATAGCAAAGGAGGTTTCGGTCTGTATCTTGAAAATAAAAAAAAAAAAACCTCAAAAAAAACGTCGACGTCATCATCATTAAGGCTACCTAATAGAGCATTATACGATAAAGAATTACTGAAATATGCTAAACTTTATAAAATACCTCATTTTCGAGGTGTTTTCATGCGCGATACTCTACCTAGGAGAGTACGCGCCCAACGTGAATGTGGTATCGTAAATTTAGATAGTTGGAAAAATCCCGGAACACACTGGGTCGCATATAGAAAAAAGAACGACAAAGTTGAATATTTTGATTCATTTGGTAATTTGAAGCCGCCTATAGAACTTGTTCGTTATTTAAGTAGTCGTAATCGTCCTGTCAAAATTTACTATAACAACGAACAATATCAAACTTATAATCAAATAAATTGTGGACATTTGTGCTTGAAATTTTTACGTGATGAATCGTCGTTACCTCGAGGATGCAATTCAAATGATTTTATTGAACGTGAGTGATTTACAGACAGTCTGGTATAGCCTTCCCGTTGAGTACAGAATGGAGTTAAAACGGTTTTTACCATGTCAAACGAATTCCAGTCGACATGTATGGTCTGATGTATGTGGTACACAAATGCAATCAAAATGTATATATTATTTTAAAGAGTTTAAATAAAGAATATATTTAAGTTATTGTATTTATTAAAAATTCGTTTGTCTTCGTTATGTCTCAGTTGTTGCGAGTCAATAGGACCAATCATATTTTTACATTTAAACCTCAAACACCCATCGTTTTGAATCCTGAAAAAGAATATGAGCTAGCGTTGAGATCGTTTCATTCGTATAATTCCATACCGAACATTGAAGAGGGTCAAAAATTTTACTACTATGATGCACACAACAAATTAAACGAAATTGCCTTTCCAGCAGGTAGTTATGAAATTTCAGATATTGAGAGATTTATTCGGCATCGAATGGGTTTGGAGAATTCCGTTGATCCAGATCGAGATTTTTCATTGAAGCCCAATAACAATACGCTTAAATGTGAAATTTTCAGCAAATTCTATAACATATCGTTTAAGGAACCTAACAATATTGGACGTACGTTGGGATTTTCCGAAAAAAATCTCGTTCCGGCTCAGATACATTCGTCAGATTTACCCGTCAACATTATAAAAGTCTCAACCGTACGTTTTGATTGTAACATTACGACGGGTGCGTTTGATGGAAACACACCTGCTCATACAATCTACGAATTCTCCGTTAAATCAGATCCTGGATATATAATTGACGAAACGCCTTCAAATCTCTTGTATTTACCAGTCATTCCTCAACGCGAAATTCTTAATATTACCGTACTGGCAGTCGATCAAAACGGTGAACCAGTAAATTTCCGTGGTGAAACAAGTACACTAGTATTGGAACTTAGACCTCAACCTAAATGGTTATAAGCGGTGAAAACACAATTAATTATTAGTATAAGAAGATTCTTTGTTGACAACTTGCCACCCCCACCACCACCACCACCATGTCATCGTCACCAATAGTTTACAAGAAAAGAAAAGTAGCTGAATCAGCTGAGAAATTACCGATGTTTAATCTATACGGGTCACCCGTAATAGATGAATCAATTCGAAAATGTGAATACAAATACTATGCTCCATATGTGAAATCGTTTAACTGCAATGACATTGTGGAAATTGTTATCAACCAAGTGGATTCGTTCTTTGCTATGTACGATTCGCTATTGGATATTAAGGGAAAATTAATAGTTACCGGAACGGGTGATGTTTCATTAACTCAAAATTTCGGAGCATTTCTATTCGATTCCTGTACATACAGCGAAAGTGGCAAAGAGATCGAGACGGTACGAGATCCTGGTATTGTTAGTACCGTTCGCGCTTATACCTGCTATTCACAGGACGACTCGCGTCACATGTCTATTGCCGGTTGGAATTATCCCTCATCACCAATTCTCACGAATAGTAAATCTTTCAGTCTATTATTACCGCTAAAGCATATTTTCAACGTTTTCAATGATTATCCTAGGATTACGTGTGGTAGACAAACTTTTCGCTTTGTTCGTGCTCGAAACGATAACGATTGTATAACTATTAAGGAAAATGGCGGATCGGTAACTACAGTTAAAATAAATATTGAAAGCATTGAAGTAAGAGTTAAACATATCTACCCCAATTATGAAGTAAATGAAAAACTGTTGAAGGCAATTCAATCGGACCGGCCTATTTTAATACCCTTCCGAAAATGGGAGCTTAATGAATTGCCAGCCATCACGCCAAATGCTAACAAAGATATCTGGCCTGTGAAAACTAGTACGGCTATTGAAAGACCTCGCTACGTCATGATATTTTTCCAAACCGAAAAACGTGATATAGCCACAGCTGATCCTACAACATTTGATCACTTGAATATTCGTAATATTAGACTAATGTTAAATGGTGATTATTATCCTATGGATCGGTCGCAATTTGATTTTGCTAGTGATCGCTTCAACGATGCATATTTCAACTATACAGAATTTTATCCTAGCTACACAAACTCTAATCGAAAACGTACCCTTCTAACCGTTTCGGATTTTAAATTACGTACATTGTTTATCATAGATTGTAGTAAGCAGGAAGAATCTATAAAGTCATCAACCGTTGATGTAAAGTTGGAAATTGAATCGGACGTAGGATTCCCTGATAACACCAAGGTTTATTGCATCATAGTTCACGACTGTCTCATGGAATATCACCCACTCACGGAAGTAATAAAAAGCCTCTCGTAATGAGTGTTGACTCCAGATCTCTCTCTCTCTCTCTCTCTCTCTCTCTCTATCTCTCTCTCCGGTAACATCAAGGTTTCTATTGCGACCTTGGTTTCACATACTTCGCTCTATCTCTCTCCGGTAACATCAAGGTTTCTATTGCGACCTTGGTTTCACATACTTCGATAATATCAAGGTGTATCATAGGTCACACACACACGATTCACAGAAGATATAAAAAAGCCTCCCCTAATATGATTAAAATTAGTTGATTATCATCATGCGAGTGGCACTAGTAGATATTCAAGGTTTTATTATTGAAAAAGTGTTTCATCCAAAAGAGCTCTCCATTCATATTGGACAACAGCGATTAAATTTTCTTTTTAAATCGCCAACACAATTTAAAAATCTTAGTGTTAGTGATAAAAAGACAGTGAATTATTTAGAGCAAAATCTGCACGGAATTCGATTTAACTCCGGTTATATTGAATATAGCGAAATTAATGACATTTTAAAAAATTACCTACTTCATTCGGCAGACATAATTTACGTTAGAGGTGAACAAAAACTTTCATTTTTACAAAGTAAGTGTGAAGAACTGCAAATATTTCCTATCATCCATGATGTAGTCAAGTATGATAAAACTAGATGGGATACAGAAAATTTTCGACAGACAATTCCACAGCAGTGTTGCCATCATCATCATTCAAAAGGAAAATTTATGTGTGCGCAAAGAAACGTGGATCATTTACTTTCTTGGTTTACTAATACTATTTTACCTAATTAAAATTTTTTTCCATAAACATGTATAAAATGTTTTATAAATAAATGTGTATAAAACTGTTTTTATGTTTTTATTTTCCCTTAAATATTAAAAAAAAAAAAAAACACTAAATAAAACATATCTCATATATATTATTTATTTAATATTTTCCTTAAATATTTAACAATCATTTTTAACGCTATAAATAACATTAAACCAAATGTAGCACATGTTATTGAAAATTGTCGTTGATCGACTTCTCCTTCTCCTAGTGTGACTTCTCCACCTCCTCCTCCTCCTCCTACTAATCCACCAATTCCAGTCCCTATTCCTAGAGGATAAGTACAATTGGTGATAGTTTCACCAATTTTATACCATTTTTCTTGATCACCTTCACTTCTATTGGGAAATAATAATTTCAACTTGTAATATAATTCAGATGGTGTTGAGGGCAATCTTACGTAAAAAACTTGTAACTTTCCATCATTTAAATAGGTTCTACCCATCATTTGCCATTCAGAGCGGTTACATTCTTTTTGGTTTTCATTAAAACATACCGCTATATTAGAGACTCCATTAGGGACGTTTGTATACAACAAACCGTTGAATATCGCTGTTAATATCACATAATTTGCGTTTAATAGGACCATCATTTAAACACAAATTTGATAAATCTTTTAAAACTTGCCTGGTTTCTTCGTAAAACACAATATCTTTGTTTAGTCGAGAAATTTTTTCACAATATTTTTTTAGCTTAGTTCTGTACTCAACTACTAATGACATTCTCTACTTTCAACTGATTTATTAAAGACATATACATCACCTTTTATAAGTTGTGTGTGGGGATGATCAGACTATTATCTAATATTAGGGGAATAGTAAGTTTAAATAAAAAACATAGTTTTAATAATATATATATTTTTTAAAACCGCGCTATCGCCTTCAACCGATGAGATTTTAAGCGAGGTGTGATAATAGATTTGCCAACAACAACAACAATGGGTTTAATAACCTATCTCAACGTCGTCAACGTAGTCATAGTCATCGCGTCAAACGAGATCCGTTCATATTTAATGTTAGAGATGGGACTCTATAGCGAACAACAAGAGTTACAAAATGATTTTAAAATTTTGAATCCGAAATTGCATAATGATTTAAGTAATTTATTATATTAAAATATCTGATAAAAAATAAATTAAAAATGATATGTGTGAATTATGCAGCAAAAAATTATTTTAAAAATTCAGAATCTGATATTGCAAAAATTTCACTATCAATTTGATCTAATCTAACTGCGTATTGATTTATTTTTTTGCGTAATTCACACATATCATTTTTAATTTTTTTTTTATCTTCTAATAATTTTAATATTCTAGGTTTCGACACTAAAAAAAAGTTGTATCTTTCAGTAACTCTGTCTAATAATTTCCGCGTCGTCTCCTCAGTTAGTTTTCGTTTCTTCTTTAAAGATGCTATCGGCGTCGGCATCGGAGGCGGCGGAGGTGGGGTATCCATCGACAGGGTCGGAGGGTTCTCCTCTTCCTTCAAAAACACATCCGAAAATATGTTTTTGATGAAGGAATCGTCAGCATCGAATGTCAAATCCATAAATTCCTATACAATAATAATGTAGTAAGTGAAAAAACAAAACAAAACAAAAACTTACTGATTCAATGATAGTGTTGGAGGCGGCGTCATCGACGGCGGAGGCGGCAGTGGTGACATCAGAGGAGGCACTAGTGGCAGCAGCAACTATCGACTCCAACGACATTGCTGGATTAGACATTTTTTTGTTTTTTTGATTGGTACTATTGATATGTCACTCAATATTTTAATTTTATTATAACTCATGCCTGTCGAAAGCAAACTGATCGTAAAATGAACTAAATTATTCTTAAATGAAGACGATGAGAGCGAGCGAGGGCGGTAAGAATGATTATGCAAAACGGAAAACCATATGAGGTGATATCATATGCAATAGATTATACTAATTAGTATTAGAATTCAAATTAAAAACATATAAATCAAAGTTTTATTATAATCTAAAAAAAAATTCAGTCAAGTCTTTGCTCTCAACACACACACACATACGATTCCATTGAAATGGACGCAGTCGTCAATATCGAGGAGCCAATTTCAGATGATGGAATTGAAACTGATGGTAGAACATGGGATCCAAAAGATTACATAGTAAAAGAGGTTAATCGTCAAGAGTTTTTATCAAGTGTACAAACAGAAACGTTGTGCATGATTCAAACTTTTTATGTATGTCAAGGTAGAAAGCTTTGTTTAGGGTGTTTTTATCTTGAAGCACAGACGGTTAACCCCTTTTATTATGATGGTGAGAATGCATTTCAGCATTTTAGTGGGAGAATGAGTAATTTAGAGCCTGAAATGTGCCTTTGCGCTAGGTGCGAACAGGTCTTATTTATATTTTATCTCACTAAAAACTGTATAATCTGCATAAAAAATGTTAATGAGAATGATAATGTCTTGTCGGGAAATTAAAATTCCCAGAAACGGTCCTTTTCAGGACCATAAAATACCTTGTAGAGGGGAAAATTCCCCAAACGGTCCTTTTCAGGACCACAAAATACTTGAAAAATTTCCGATTAGGAAGTGTATGTACTAAAACGTTATCGAACTATAGTTAGAGTAACGTCGTCGTCAGTAGAGTACAAATTATAACCTTGAATGATTCAAAACGTTATCGAACCATAGTTAGAGCAACATCAGTAGAGTATAAATTAAATTCTTGAAATAAAGGTTGAGGCTAAGATCTAGGATATGAGGTTAGGTTTTATTATTATAAAAGACAGTACACATGTTGCTAATAAATCAGTTTGATTAATAATTTCATTGTGAAAGCAGCATAATCAGCATCATATTACTAGTAAATCAGTTTCTTTGTGTTAAAGTGTTTAAAAAATGTAAGTAAATATTTTTCATTTTTGCGTAAAAATAAAAGTACATATTATTTTAGAGAAAAAATGAATTTAAATGAAATAAATTCGTCTCTCCTAGAAGGTGGTGAAAATAAACCGGTGGTTGCATTGAAAAACCTGCCAATTAATGAGCCTCAGAAAATCTACATTGCTAAATTGGTTAATTCAAAATATGGTGAAACGATTTTGCTTGAACTGGAGAATCGAGTTATATTCTTACCACGTCGATCATTATCTATTTTGAAGAATCACGTTGATGAATTGGGAAACGGAAAATATTCTGTGGTGTATCAAGGTGACGACGTCGTCGATGAGAAGAACGCTGAAAAAGGAAATCCTAAAGCACTCTTTAAGTTTGTGAATAGTAAGTTTTAATTTAAAAAAATGTCCGACCAATTAATAAAGGATATTGATAAACTTATTTTAAAATTTTATGAAAAATTTCCTCATATAGACTGTGAAGCATGGTTAAAACATGTAAAAATTGCGATTGATTTATGCTGTGATAAACTTAAGAATGTTAATTTATTATCAGGTCAAGTTCGATCGTGGCAAACAAAAATTAGTCATTTAAAAGTTATATATAATAAATTACATAATATACCGACGACGACGACTTCAGTAGAATGGAATGATTTAATTTCAATTTTCAAAAATAACGTTATTACTGGGATTATTATAAATTTAAGACATAAAGATGTTCTACCATTTTTAATGGATGCTTTTAAAATTTTTTGCGAAAAAGTAGAAAAAGTTTTATCAAAAATGTCATTAATAAAAGTAAACACTATTTTTTGTGGACAGTTTATTAGAAAATTAGTAGATGATAATGACATAGTAGATTTTAAATATTTTCACAGTAAATATACCCCTATTGATTCTTCAACAATATTATTTGAATGGTTTACTAATCATATAATCAACTATATTTTATTTAAACTATCGGAATTTCAGGAACGTTCGTCAAATTGGGCATTAAAATCCGTGATCTCGCTTGAAGTTAATATTAATAAGTTTGTAGTAGGAAACGGATGCGGCGGTGGGGATAGTTCATCGTTTATTAAATTACCAAAACAAATTGCTAATAAACTAAGTTGTGTAAATATTTTTAATTTTGACTTGGCCTGTTTTTATTGGAGCATTGTAAGTGCTCTGTATCCATCAGAAAAAAATTCTAATCGAGTTACATCGTATCCTTATTATGACAATGTGTTGAATTTAGATAATGTAGAGATTCCAATGAAATTAAATAAAATACATGTTTTTGAAAAGAATAATAATTTATCCATAAATGTATATGGGTTGGAGTTAATCAATAATAAGTATATAGTAGTTCCAATACGTTTAACTAAAAATAAATTGGAAAAACATATAAATTTATTATTAATTCAAAATCAATATTTTCCCAAGTTAAATGATTATGATGCGCCTGATCCTAACGATACCCAGCATATCGATATCAAATATCATTATTGTTGGATAAAAAACTTATCACGATTATTAAGTACTCAACTCAATAGAAAAAAAAATAAAAAATTTTTCTGTGATAGATGTTTAAATTATTTTTCAAGTGAAGAACGTTTGAATTTACATATAGAATTATGTGAAAAAAATAATGAATGTAAAATTACAATTCCGAAGGAAACTTTTATAAAGTTTAAGAATTTTATTTACAAACAAAAAACACCATTTGTGATATACGCTGATTTCGAATCATTATTAGAACCGATTCTTGATAATGTTAATATTAACATGATTAAATATCAGCGACACATTGCATTCAGTTGTGGCTATTATGTTAAATGTGACTATGATAATAGTCTGTCATATTTTAACAGTTATCGAGGTCCTGACTGTATGAAATGGTTCGCCAATGAAATGGTAGTATGCGCACAAATGGTTGAATCTAAATTTAAGAATATAGTTCCCATGAGAGAAAATTTTTCAAATTTTAAAGCTCATATTTGTCATATTTGCGAACAAAGACTTGTTGAAACGGACATTATCGTGCGAGATCATGATCATTTTACTGGAGATTTTCGAGGATTTGCTCATAACTCATGTAATTTGAATTTTAGAAAGCAATTTGTAGTTCCAATTGTTTTCCATAATTTAAGCGGTTACGATAGTCACTTTATCATAAGAGATTTGGCTAAATTAGGTAAAATTTCTTTACTACCAATAAATAATGAAAAGTATATATCATTCACTCAACACATGGCTAACGGTATTAAATTTCGTTTTATAGATTCGCTGCGATTTTTAGGAAAGTCTTTAGATGAATTAGTATCCCTTTTGGATATGCAAGACTTTAACAATTTAAAGTATGCATTTGAATGTTGTACTTGAGAGCAATTTTACTTACTTACACGTAAAGGTGTATTTCCATACGACTACATTGACAATATTGATAAGCTTAAGGAAACTCAATTACCTCCACAATCTGTTTTTTTTAATAAACTTAACAATAAAGATATTACTAATGAACAGTATGAACATGCTCAAAAGGTATGGAGGTATTTTAATATAAAAAATTTAGGTGAATATTCAGATTTGTATTTGAAAACTGACATTATTTTGTTGGCCGACGTCTTTGAGAGATTTCCAAAAATCGGATATAGTACAAGTGGTCTTGACCCGAGTTGGTATTTCGGAATCCCCGGATATAGTTGGGACTCCATGTTAAGGTATACCGGATGTAAATTACAGCTTCTTCATGACATTGATATGATATTATTTATTGAGAACGCGATACGCGGTGGGATTAGCCAATGTTGTTGTCGTTATTCCGAGGCGAATAATAAATATATGCATAATTATGACAGATCTAAACCTGACAAGTACTTATTATACGTAGACGTCAATAATTTGTACGGATGGGCAATGTCACAATCACTTCCATATGGCGGATTTGAATGGGTTGATACAAATATAGATGTATTGAGTATTCCCGATGATGCCGACATCGGGTATATACTGGAGGTTGACTTAGATTATCCCCATCACCTTCATAGTATGCATAAGGATTTTCCTTTTTGCTGTGAGCACAGAAAACCTGAAGGATCAAAATTTTGTAAACTTTTAACAACGCTTTATAACAAAACTAAATACATTATTCATTATCGAGCTTTAAAACAAGCAATAAATCATGGGTTAGTCATTCGTAAAATACATAGAGTTTTAAAATTTAAACAATCAGCATGGTTAAAACCATACGTAACTTTAAATACACAGTTTCGAGCACAAACAACAAACAAATTTGAAAAAGATTATTATAAATTAAAAGTAAATTCAGTATACGGTAAGACGATGGAAAATATTCGAAAACATCGTGTAGTTAAATTAGTTTCGCAATGGGAGGGAAGATATGGGGCAAAAAATTTAATAGCAAGTCCAAGGTTCCATAGTAGAACCATTTTTTCGGATGATTTAATGGCTATTGAATTACATAAATCAGAAATTTTATTCAACAAACCCATATACATTGGAATGTCTATTTTAGATATTTCAAAAACATGTATGTATGAATTTCATTATGACTTTATGTTATCTAACTTAGGAAATGATTCTTGTAAGATCTTATATACTGATACAGATTCTTTTATCTATGAGATTAAATGTAATGATGTGTATAAGGAGGTGATTAATGCCCATATTGACAGATTTGACACTAGTGATTATGCATCAAATAACCCATATCAAATTCCCTTGTGTAATAAGAAGGTTCCAGGTCTAATGAAAGATGAGACAAATGGTAAAATTATAACTCATTTCATAGGCTTAAGATCTAAAATGTATACGTATAAAGTTGAGGATAAATCTATAGTTAAAAAATCAAAAGGTATTAAAAGTTCCATAGTAAAAAATGATATAAGTTTTCAAGATTATGTGGATTGTTTAATTGAAAAGAAAGATAAAATTATTTCACAGTGTACAATTCAATCGTTTAAACATAAAGTTTACAGCATAAATCAAACAAAAATTGGTTTAAATTCATTAGATGATAAACGAAAATTATTAGATGATTCACATGACACCCTCCCCTGGGGTTTCCATCATCATCCGGATTAGTGATATCAATTTCCTTGGACATTTAAAACTTACTATTATCCATTATATCTATTATAATATAATTTACATTTAAAAAATATATATATTATTAAAACTGTTTTTCTTTTTTATTTAAACTATCCTCTATTATTATTAGATAATCGTCCATACATACGACTTATAACAGGTGATGTATATGTCTTTAATAAATGAGTAGAAAAAAATATTGTGAAAAATTTTGCTCGACAAAGATATGGTGTAAAAATCTCTACTGCGCCCGCGATAGCAGACACGTGTGCTCGAGGCTAACGAAGGTCGTTGCAGGGCGATAGCGGCACGCGCTCTCTCGTAATTCACGGTCGAGGATCCATCTGAGAGCATCGTCGTGAGGTTGAGGCGGCCGGCGGCGCGCGGATTCCAGCAGCTGAGAGCAGTCGAGGCGGCTGGTCGACGCGCGGATCCCAGCAGCGAGGGTGGCCGGCGGCAGCGTTCGGATTCCAGCTGAGAGCATCGGTGGTTGGCGGTGCGCGCGCGGACTCTGGTTTCAATGGCGGCTGAGTCGGTCGCGCCGTCGTCAGCACACCTAGTTCAAAAAAAAAACATGAGCGATCCCGACGACGCCGTCGAAGCCGCTGGAAACCGTCTCCGGCGACGACGATCTCGACGACGCTGCCTCAGCCGCTAAATCAGTAAGTTTTTTTTTTTTCGTTTTTATTTTAATTTTAATTTTTTTTTTATTGCAGTCATTTAAAAGCAGTGTGGAGAAAATGATGGGCGGCGGCGGCGGCGGCGGCGGCGGCGACGCCGATTTTCCTCAAGCCGATTGAACTAGAAGCAGAAGAAGAAGAGGAAGAAGAAGGTGGATTTGTGATTAAAAAAATGGCAATACGTTTCTATTTGTATTATATTGAATAAAAAAAATAAATCTCTTATTATTGGTTTAATTATGAATGCATGCATAGGCAACCAACATTACGCTACAACGTAAAACGGTCGGTTGTCTATGCAGCAATTGTGTCTGCGCTCCACAGTGCCGGCGTCAGCGGTGACGCTCGCTGGATTTCTGGAGGATGGGCCTCAAAGGCCTCATTTTTTTTTAGAGGCCACTTTTTAGAGGCGGCCAAGGCTCGCGAACCATTTTCCAAGAACACATTTTTTAAAACCATCTAGGCCACTTTTAAGGCCATTTTCAAGACCGGGGGCGGCGGAGGTGGCGGCGGTGGATATTTTCCAATGTCATTTTACAAAGGCTGCTCTTCCACAAGCATCAAGGCCACTTTCAAGCTCCATTTCAAGGCCGGGGGCGGTGGTAAAGAAAATTTTCCAAAACCATTTTCCGAGGAAAACCACTAAGGTCACTTTAAAGGCCAGTTTCAAGGTCAAATTGAGCCAAAATCCGCCTTGTATCACTACTTATTTGTATTAAAATTCTCCTTCAGAAAATTACTAAAGTTGACTATACTATAGATTTAAAAGGATACCTGTAATTTTGACCGACTTTAACCTCGCATTCGAAAGATCGTTGAATACCTGCCGCAAAAATCTGGTTTCGTTTTATTCTGATTAATTCTTGAATTTTTTTTGTGCTCTAAAATGAATTAAAAATTTCCTAAAACCATGATTCTTATATTTTATTTTAATTGTTAATTTCATACCTAAAAGTTCTTAATTACTTCTACTATTTTATAGGAATAATTTTGTAATTTTTTATTAAAATAAATTCTATTTTGATGTTAAAAAATAATTTCAAATAAAATTTCTAGCTAAAATTAGAGGTTAAAAAATATAATAAAATTTGCATCATATGGAATTTTGTAACGAAATATTTAGAATTACTAATTCTATGAAACTGTGGTGTATATTTTTTAAAACAAAGTGTCTCTGTTTTTATTTTAAATGTGTTTATTTTTACCTGATATTTGAAAATTTCCTAAGCATTTTTTTACACATATAATTTTGCCATTTCAAATTTATTATATTAAAATTCTCTTTCAGAAAAAAAATAGTGTTAATTTCATACTATAAAATTTAAAGGATATCTGAAAAACTTTTAACTTTGCATTCGAAACGTCTTGTCTGTAAATATGAATACATATCTTCAGGTTTTTTTATCTGATTTCCTTTTAAGCATTTTTTAAATATTTTACAAATTTCAAATTATATTAAAATTCTCTTTCAGAAAATTTCTAGATTTCTTGTTAATTCGACTCTACTATAAGATTTAAAAAGATATCTGGATTTTGACCTGCTTTAACCTTGCATTCGATCTTCTGTCGGTAAATGTGAAAAAAGAATAAAATTTGATTAGGCCTTTGTTAAATTTACAAAATTCATGTTTGAGGAGACCTTTGCAAACCACTCTTTGAAAAAAATATCTAGGTATATCAACTGAAGATGCAGGCTTGTTATTATCAGTACAATGCCAAAAGCGAAAATCCTGAGCAACTTCATAATTAGGGGTGCTAAGAAACCCAAAATTGAACATCCTCCGGTAAGTTATTTTTGTTTTAATTTTCATAATCCTATTTTCTATTATTTTTTAATTTTTTAATATTTTACATTAATTTTTGTTTCAGTCGTTGGACTTGACAAGTGAAATTCCTGATGATGATGGCTTTGACTTAATGGTCAAAGATATCATCATCAATACCTGTGCCTCCAGTTCTGCAGTTCCAAACTCGGAGCTGCAGGATAACTTAACGAAAGCAACGAATAGGATCAACTTTTTAATGGATCAAGAACAAAAATTATTGCGGAGGAGGATGGAGATCGAAAAGAAAAGAATAGAAGTTGAAAAAGAAGCAATAGATGTAGATGCAAACTTAAATGTCATCCAGATGGATTTAAAAAAATTGAATAGCCATATGTGTCATATGTAATATTTAGTTTATTTTTGTTTTAATTTTAAGTTTTATATTTAATAAAATAAAAATTTAATATTATTTGTTTATTTTTATTTAAATGTCATCCTTACCAAGAAAGAAAATTATTGTGGAGAAGAATAGAGGTCGAAAAAACTCTCATAGATATAGAAGCTAAATGTCATTCAGATGAGTATTAAAAAATTGGGGAGTCATTGAATGACATATTAATGTAGTATTTATTTTAGTTTATTTTTTAATTTTAAGGTTTATATTTTCTAGAATAAAAATTTAATATTATTTGTTTATTTTTATCTAAATGTCATTCAGATGGTTCTGGATGACATGTAGTTTATTTTTTAATTTTGAGGTTTATATTTTATAGAATAAAAATTTATTTGCTTATTTTTATATCATTCAGGTGGTCATTATAAATTGGGATGACATGTAGTATTTTAGTTTAATTTTTAATTTTAAGGTTTATAGAATAAAAATATTTGCTTATTTTTATACACTATCACGAAAATTCAACGGAATACCCTTAAAACAAAAGTTTAAGGATCACTAGTTGTTTAAGACTACTTTTCAACTGTCTGTTGAATTTTTGGAACAATAAGGTAGAAATTTGATATAGAAAAATGGGCAAAAATTGGTTTATAGAAAAATGAAAATCTATTTTTATGAAACGGCAATTCAATTTCGTAATACCTTTATTAAAACACTATTTAAGGATAGATTTTAATAAAAATTTACATAATTACATCATCGTACCTTATTAAAATTAGTTATAAAAAATAATAAGTAAATACATTTTCAAAGTAATGGGAAACTGGTTTACAATGCATGTCTTGTTTTTTTATCTAATCTCTGTAATGTACAAAACATCGTGAACCGCGCTTTAACCTTTTTTTTTTTGGGAGGGTGTTGTATTTGAAATATTAGTAAATTTAACACATCATGACCCTGGCCTTGGCCTTGGCCTTGGCCGTAGTCGTAGCCTTAGCCTTAGCCTTCGCCTTGGAAGGGTGGTTAACCCCTTGGAAAACCGGTTTTGGTTCTGAAACCCCCTGTGTTTACCTACTGACAATTTTGCTTGTTTTCTTGACCATTCAGGAAAAAAATACATTCGTCCGAAAAACAAATATTTTTCAATGGATTATTGAGTGATCTATTAATATATTCTGATATTATTTCACAAAATTACAATCTTCGATCAGGGTCGTCTTCATACAATTCTTGAGCCAATTGATATTCCAGTTTGGTTTGAAACTTTTCTAATGAAAGTAGCTGGATCTGCCACAAAATGACCCATCCCTTCAATATGAGCTGCCTCATCTAATACTCTATGCTTATTTCATTTATCATTGTCTACAGATCCAGATTTTATGAACTATTGCAAAAGTTGTAGCAGATAAACATGCGAAATATTTCTATCTCGGTGCCTCTCGTTAAATATTTGAGCTGTTCTTGGCGCAGGAATAAACCATTGTAGGTACTTTAAATGACTTAAATCACCTTAAAACCAACTGTAAACATTGCAATTAAATAGGTACCTACTTGTGAATATGTTTTTCACGTTCCATTACAAAAAAGGAACAAGCTCAAGAATCAGTTTGTTTTTTAAACACTTATACTACTGTAGACAAATAATTTCTTTCAATTTTGTCGTTTTTTCAATAAATAAATAAATATTTTCTTGTCAACTAAGTGGTTTCTGGCCCATAGTTTTGTTAAATTTTAACCAGTTCCAAAAATGATGCACTGATGTATTCACTGTGAAAAGGGCTTTCAAATTATATGCAACAAGTGGGGTAGTTCTATTAAAGATTTCAAAATAGGGGTTGCTGGGGATTAGGGGGATAAACATATCAAGACCACTTGACTGTCAAAAATGTTTCCCCCTAAAATAAAAATCGATGTGTTCCGGCGAATTTTGAAATATTTTGCGGTTTTTAAATTACAGGGAGTGGTAAGTTTTAAAATGAACACACTGTATATATATATATATACAGGGTGGCCAAACGAAAACGAAACAGAGCCATTATCAAGAACTGCGTCACCATTTTAGAAAAACACAGTAACCCGTCGATTTTTGATCAAAGGGGGACACTTTTTTCCGGTATTTTCGACTTCGCTGCTTACACCTCCAAGCGAGGTTAATAATCACCCCAAAAACACAATTAAACAAACCTTCGCTTCGATATACGAATCCACTAATTTCACGTTCTTTGTGTGTCCGTATCGTATCCATTTGTCTTTTACAAATGTGATAAAAAAATTACAAAAACAATGCAAAGCAAGAAAATCAACATTTAAACCAATTTTAAAAACTCTTATTAAAAACTAAACAAGTACATAATTTAAACTTTAAAATGTAATTTATTAAAAAGTATTAGGCCGAATTTTAAAATTTAAAGACTGTTGTAAAGATAATTGAAAGGGCTTTAAAATGATGCCTTACTTGACCCCTAGTGCCATTTAAATATTTTGGGGTGATTGTTACCCTCGCTTGGAGGTGTAAGCAGCGAAGTCGAAAATACCGGAAAAAAGTGTCCCCCTTTGATCAAAAAACGACGGGTACCTGTGTTTTTCTAAAATGGTGACGCAGTTCTTGATAATGGCTCTGTTTCGTTTTCGTTTGGCCACCCTGTATATTATCCGCTTAAATTGTCCTTGATAGAACCTTGGAGGGGGAATTATTCAAATTGGACATTTGTGTATGACCTTTGATAAATCGTTCTGTTTGGTTCTCAATTTTGTTAGGAGTTGACGGTTAGCCTACATTAATATAAACATAGTTTTTATAGAGTAAGTTTTTTTATTTATTTTATTGATAATACAAAAAGTAGGAAATTATTTGGATACTAGCGTTTATACATGTTGAAAGCCTAAAGCTATTCCTTTATAGGTAAGTATCACTCAGAATTATTCTAGAGCATATTAATCATACTACGTAATTTTAAGTAAATATAAGTAGAATGGATAATGAGGAATATAAAAAACTGCCTGCTGAAGAAAAATGTATACATAAAATATGGAAAGCAAGAGTAAATGGGTATGAAGAAGTAACCAAGTTATTTAGGCAGTTAGAAGATGAAAAGTCTGCAGAATTTGGAAAGTATCTTGGTTTGGTCAATAAATTTGTAGTAGATAGCAATGCCGTGGGTCAGGAAAAAGGTTTGGTAGCCACATTGGCTTATGTTAAGAATTATGCTCATGCTGGAAAAACAGTCTCTGAGGTCATGTCTGGAGTAGTCGCTAAATGTATTGCAGCTTCCAAAACCAAAACTAGAGAATTAGCACTACAACTCACTCTAATGTATATAGAAATTGAAAAGCAGGAAGCTGTTGAAGAAGAACTTATTAAAGGTATGGAATTAAAAAATCCTAAGATAGTTTCAGCTTGTGTTAATACTTGCACTGAGGCATTAAGGGAATTTGGAACCAAAATTATTAGTTCTAAACACCTTCTGAAGAAAATCAGTGCCCTCTTGTCAAATAGGGACAAAACTATCAGAGATGAAACTAAGCTTATGGTTATTGAAATGTTTCGCTGGATCGGAGGGGCTCTAAGGTAAGGTTTTCAATATTTTTAATCAAATGTTCAAAATGTTTTCCCTTGTCTAAAGTATCGATTTAAGAATTCATTGTAAAAGAATAATCACATCTTATTTTTGTATACTATTTCTCTGATTTAAATTATTGTAATTGAGTTTCAATTTTTTATATTACTTATAAATAAAATTATAAAATTCTGGTTTGTAGAAAGCCTGAGGGTTCTCACAAAGCACAAACAGATTTTTTTAAAACTTTGAGTAAGCAGTAAATTTAAATTCTTTTATTCAAATTGATTTTTGTATTTTTTTTATAGTCTACCAATAAATTATTTTTGGATTGTAGAAAAGATAAGGAAAGAATCACTTGAAATAATAAAAATAAATATTTTTTTAACCTGTATAAACTTGCCTATAACACAATTTCAATTTGTAAGATAATTTTTATTAGTTAAGTAACGTCAAAAAATCTAATTTTTAAAATTGTAGAAAATGGATAGTTATGCACTTTGCCACTGCAATTATAGAAATTTTCATTAAAAAAAAATAAAGTCGATCTGTAATTACTTGAGTTATTGTATGTGCAATTTTGAAAAAAGTTTTTGAGAAAAACGTGATTAATAGGGTGGGTCAAAAAAACCGACTATTTTTTTTTTACTTTGTACTCTGAAAAATCGGTTGCTAGACACCTCTAGAGAATTCTCACCCAACATGAGCTCTTAATTTTGATAACAAGGTGCTCCGCTTTACAATTTCCATTTTTTCCTCAGTATTAGAAACAAAAATTCATATCTCTTCGACAAGTGTTCGTTAAAAAATATCTCTCCTCATATTCTTGTAGGAAATCGAATGCTCTACAAAAAAGGTCTCTTACAATTTTTTCGTAAACCTCGCCGTTTAAAAGATATCGAAGGTCAAAGTTTAATTATTTTAAAATAAATTTCTGTTTTGCTTATGAATTTTATAACTCGCTTACAAAAAATTTTTATGAATCGCTCATAATTTTGTAGGAAATTAACTGCTCTACAAAAATGGTCTCTTATGATTTGTCGATTAATTTAAGCGTTTCAAAGATATTCATCGTCAAACCTCAATGAATACTAATTTTAACAGTTTTTGATGAATAATTCGAAAAATTTCAATTTAATTTTTGAGTTTTACGAAAATTTATACAAATTTGAGTTCCTATGAAAAGAGAAACTATTTTTCTCTTTTTTTTTAGTCATACATATGTTTGGTTATATTGAACAGAAAAATAGTGCATTATTTCTAACTCAGAGTCAATGATTTATTAAATTTTGAAAAAAATAACGTTTTTGTCATAAATTTAATATGAAAAGTATTGATCTTGAAGAAAAAAAAATGTTCTATTTGTTATTAAAAAGTTTCTTTATTTAATTTTATCAACTAAAATAAAATTTTTAACATTTATAATATAATCGTACACTTTTAGTGTAAAAAGTTTTCTTTATTACAATTTGGGTATTGTTTGCGATGTTCTTTTATAACTTGCAATAAATATTGAAATTGCTCTTCATTTTTTGTTAAGCATTGGTTATAATCATCGACTAATGCATCATCTCGCTCTGCCGAATCATTAACAACTTTCAATTGCTTAAAGTATTCTTTATTTTCATTATAACTGTCATTAGTAGGCCACAACTCAATGTCTATATCAAAAAAGTCATACGGTCAAAAATTTTAAAGAGATTCAAGGACTTTTTGGAAACAAAGTCACTCGGATATGTTTGCATTAATGAATTCAAGTCTTTTTTATCAATTATAAATCTTCTAGCTTTAGAATCTGTATCTTCACGAGTTTTCACAGCTTCAACAATATTTTGTTTTATCTCCAATGGAAGGAACGGCATCGTCAAACAACGATAAAATGGCAAGTTCATCACTTAAGTACCATAAATGACAAATCATTTTTTCATGAAAATATTATTAAAATAAAAAAGTCTCAAATAAATTTTCGAAAGGGAAACTTCTATAAGAGTTACTTTTACGATAGAAACTCGAATTAGTATAAATTTTCGTAAAACTCAAAAATTGAATTGAAATTTTTCGAATTATTCATCAAAAACTGTTCAAAATAGTATTCATTGAGGTTTGACGATGAATATCTTTTAAACGCTTAATTTAATCGACAAATCATAAGAGACCATTTTTGTAGAGCAGTTACTTTCCTACAAAATTATGAGCGATTCATAAAAATTTTTTGTAAGCGAGTTATAAAATTCATAAGCAAAACAGAAATTTCTTTTAAAATAATTAAACTTTGACCTTTGATATCTTTTAAACGGTGAGGTTTACGAAAAAATTGTAAGAGATCTTTTTTGTAGAGCATTCGATTTCCTACAAGAATATGAGGAGAGATATTTTTTAACGAACAGCTGTCGAAGAGATATGAATTTTTGTTTCTAATACTGAGGAAAAAAATGGAAATTGTAAAGCGGAGCACCTTGTTATCAAAATTAAGAGCTCATGTTGGGTGAGAATTCTCTAGAGGTGTCTAGTAACCGATTTTTCAGAGTACAAAGTAAAAAAAAATAGTCGGTTTTTTTGACCCACCCTAGTGATTAAGAACATTTTCTATAAAAAAATTTCTGCCTTTTATTGAATTACTCTGGTCTTTAATTCTCGGTCATATGATGGTACTTCTCCAGTATCATCTTTTTCGTTATTAATTTTTAATTTTTTTTAATCCACAGAGTTGTTGGTTTCTTATCCTTGTCCAGTTATTTTTAGTGTATATTTTTATAATATATTTCTATTTTTTATATCTCTTAACATATATTTAAGATTTATAGAATTTAATATTGGCATTACATTAAATTACAATATATCAATACTATTTTGTATATTTTAACAAAATGTTTTTCTTTTATTTTCTTTCCTATTCTGTTTATCTGTGTCTCTTTGGATCTACACATATTTTTCTTTTCTTTCCATTCTCTGTCTATTATTCTTCTTCTAACAAGTCCTTTCTGGATCAATTTTCATTATTCAAATTGAGCGTTACAAATGTTAATTATCCAAGGTTCTATTTTTTGTTACTTTCTATTGCATATTTTCTTTAAACTATTTGAAATGATTACTATTAGACATATGCGATGCTTTTGATATTTTTATATTTTCAAATTTGAAGATAAATTTGTCAAATTAGTAGTGATTGAATGTCATCATGAATGGACTCGATTAAGTTTAGACGTGCTATTATTTTATTATTATTTGTTACTAGCAACTTTTTCTTAACCTTACTAATTGTTGATTGAGAAACCGATTCTGGGTGAGGGTATTTAACATTAAATAAATCAGAAACATATGTACGAGTCCTTACTTTATCCCCACAGTCAGTCATAATTAAAATTTAGATTCGTTCAGTTTCTGTAAACCTCATTTCTAGATTATAATGATTTAAATATTTTTATGAAAATGAATACGTTAATGATACTAATGCAACTAATTGTAAATTAAAATGCACTACTTTTATCAGATAATGCATTTATTTTTTCTATACCACTAAAAACAGTAGAAGACACCTCGATGTTTTATTCCCAGTAGCAGTCCTTGGTATAATTTAGTTTAATAAATGAACATTTTTTGAAATGTAATTTTACTTAACTAAATAAAAACTAAATTTTAGTTGACTCTGTAGAAATTAATGTTTTAATAAGTTTACCATTTGACGGACGATTAGAAAACCTTTCAAATGAGGTATCACATGACCCCTATTTGTATTTTAAAAAATCGTTATTGTCGATTACATGTTTTAAATGGTGGCGGTACGTCTCTTACAAATATATCATGAAATGACCCTTAAAAAATTAAAATTGTATTTTAGGTCCTTTTTCAAAAATAATGTATTTTTAAAATAATGAATTTATTCCATGCATTTGTATCATACTATATTTATTCCACAAAATTTTGGAATTCTTTAAAGTTTTTAATATAATGCTTAATTTCAGTGTTTTTCTTTCGTTCCCAAATTTTAACTGTCATGTTTTTACAAAACACAAATATTAAATAACATTTGATTTTTTAATTTGAATGGTTATATTTTAAAAGTATTTACATATACAGGATGTCCCAATAGTATGTAAAAGTCCAACAGTTATTTTATTAGATTGGAACCAAAAAATTTTGCATAACAAAATTGTCGGGGGTATTAAGCTTTACAACCTAAAATTATTTTCACTTATACAGAGTGTTTCGTAGTTGCAAGCCAACCTAAACATAATTTTTTTTAAATACAATAGTACATTTTTATTAGTTATTTGAATTCTGCTGTCTTTTTTAAGTCTCCGAATATAGGGTCTATATATACTGGACTCCCAGATCCCCTGAACTCAATAAAGTAGATTTTTCTTTTGGGACTAGAGAAAAATGAAGTATAAAAAACACCACCGACGACAAGAGAGGATATGAAGGAAAGAATAAGACAGGTGTTCAGAGGCATTAATGTAAATACTGTAAGAAGTCTTTCGAAGTTAGACTACAACATTGTGTTAATATTGGAGGGGGACATTTTGAACAATTATTGTAATATTTTAGTTTTCCTTATATTTCTTTCTTTTTTATATTTCAATGTAATTGTTGTGATTAATATTTTTACCTACTTGTACTGTAATTAGTTCCCATTTGTTAATGTATATTTGTTAATATTAACAAATACACATTCAATTTGTTAATATCCTTTCATTTGAATAGAATTATTGAGTAATTATATTTCATTAGAAATATAATTTGATACTTCAGAAGGTATGTACAACAGTTATAAATTTGTCATTACAAAATTGGTTATTATAGCAATGTTTACTTGATCTCATTACAAAGAAAAATGAAAATGATCTTATAAAATTAGAAAGATCTCAATCACAGTAACAAATAGGTATAGGGAATTGTTCACAAAAATGAAAGAACTATTTAAGGTCTATCTAAATACTGTATAAAATATAGAAGGTTCCATTTAAATAAAATATAAACGTGGTTATAACTTTTGAAACGTCCAGTATATATCGTCTATATTCGGAGACTTAAAAAGGTCAGCAGAATTCAAATAAGTAATAAAAAATGTACCACAGTATTTAATAAAATGTATGTTTAGGTTTGCCAGAGGCTACGGAACACTCTGTATAAAGGAAAATAATTTTAGGTTGTAAAGCTTAATGTCCCGACAATTTTGTTATTTTTTTGGTTACAATCTAATAAAGGAACTGTTGGACTTTTACATACTATTGGGGCACCTCTGTATATAGGAAAACATAATACGTGATTCTTTTCATTACGAATTTTAGACCACAATTGGAAGCAGCGAACTTACAAGCTATACAAATAACAGAATTGGAAGGCGAATTTGCAAAGATTGAAGGACAAAAAGCCGTTCCAACCAGGTACATAAGATCTCAACAAGTAAAACAGGCTAAACTTGCGGTACAAGCTGCCGCTGGAGATGGTAAGTCTTGATTTTCAATTTACAATATTTTATGTTGTTTATTTCTATTTAATGGAAGATTTCTTCTCTAATTCTTTTCATTAATTTATTTTACTCTTATTTAATACTCTGGGTCACTATTTTTGATTGATTCCGTTTTAGTTCAAGAAGAACAGGAAGAAGAAATCGATCCCTATGAAATAGCGCATGCAGTTGAAATTTTATCAAAAATCCCGAAAGATTTTTACGAAAAGATAGAGGCTAAAAAGTGGCAAGAAAGAAAGGAGGTACTAGAGGTGATTGGAAATTTGGTTAAAACCCCAAAATTGGAAGCTGGAGACTATGGCGACCTCGTAAGAGCCCTTAAGAAAGTAAGTGAATTAACTTGTCCTAATTTTTTAGTGACATCTTAATGACTAAATATTATCTTTTGGGAAAAAAATTTCAGTGATGCTTAAAATAAATGTTACAAAACATTTATTTGCACCGGAAGTAGTAAATCTTTTCAATTAAAAAAATTATATGGCTCAATAATTTTGTAAATTTTTTGACCTTCAATTAGTTTACACATATCAATAAATTATTTGCAAAGGATCAAATACAATCGATTTATTGATCCAAAAAATATATGTATTATTGATGTGGCAAGCTCTTCAACAATATTAATTACAATAATTTATCTAACATGTGGATATGTACAATTTTTTAACATTGTTGTTTTAAGAATTGATTTCAGATCGCAGTAATTCCCTTTGTAAATAATTAAATATGTATTTTAACTTTGTTCATGCGAGATTTAGTAGTATGATCTTTAATTTGTATTTATTAAATCCTATGTCTCCAAAAATTATTATATATTTATATAAATATTTTTTTATAATGAAATTATTTTGAAAGTGAAATACATATTTAAATAATTCTGGGTTGAAAAAGATATGCAAATTGTTTTGTTTATTTTAGGTGGTACAAAAAGACAGTAATGTAGTTTGTGTTACAATTGCGAGTCGTTGCATAGCTGGTTTGGCGACAGGCTTAAAAACGAAATTCAAGACATATTCCGAATTTTGCAATCCAGCTATTTTGGAAAAGTTCAAAGAAAAAAGACAAAATGTACTTTCAGCTTTAAGAGAGGCAGGTGACGCTATTTATATAACGGTAATAAAAAAAGATAAACTGATTTCTTTATTTAAGTTTTGACGACTTTTAAAAATGTTTTAGACTACTTTGGAAGCAATCCTTGAAGATGTTTTAGAGGCACTTAATAATAAAAATCCTTCTGTTAAAACGGAAACTTCACTATTTCTGGCAAGAGGTTTTACAAAAACTACACTCACAGCTGTTAATAAAAAACTGCTAAAGGCCATAACAGCTCCATTAGCTAGAAACATTAACGAATCCGGTAATTATATTTCATAAATTATTTGATAAACTGCAATATAACCTATTTTTAATGATCTTTAACGGTTATTGGGGTGTGCGTTTGTAATTAATCAAATTTCTTATTTTAGATCCCTCTGTAAGAGAATCAAGTGCTGAAGCCTTGGGAATATTAATGAAACTGGTTGGAGAAAAGACTATAGGGCCTCTTTTGATAGACCTGGAGAACGATAAATTAAAAATGGCTAAGATTAAAGCATTTTGTGATAATGCAGTTATTTGTGTAAAAAGCACAGGCGCAAAAAAAAAGCGTACAGCTCCAGTATCTGGGAAAACTATCAAAACTGCTTCAAATAAATCTGAAACAAAAGCATCGACAGGTTAGTCAATGCTTAAACTTTATGTATATATTTTTTATGAACTGATAATAACGATAATAATACTTCCCTGATAATTATTTTTCCCTAAGAATAAACGTCTGTGGAATGGACGGTTATTATTATTTGCCATGACGATTTGAGGAAGTGAAACATATGGATTTTAAAGTTGCAACACCACCAAATACAGCATATATCTTGTAGATTTTGTATTGTAGTGTATTTTAAGATTTTTCAAAAGTCATCTATTTTTAAATAATGAATTTATTCCTACATTTCTTACTATATGAGACAGTGCACCTTGCTTTTTATGGATTAAGTCAGACATCTAAAGTGTTTCTCCTTTTTCTTTGAATTCTCTATATGCTCTTTGAAGTTTAATTTAATATTTAAAGTTGGCTCCAGATAATTAAATTTCTGGTTAAATGTAATCCGATAAATGTAGATATTTATATTTGTGGGATTAGGTGAAAGTTTGTAGTATTCATTTTTGGAATTAGGCCTTATAAATGTTATATCATCATCATATTGCACAATATACATCCTTTGTTCAAAATAGTCTTGTTATATATGTCACTGGAGAATATGTTGAGGATTATTGCTTCTGGATGACCGCGTCATTTTGTGGGAATTTTTCAAAGTTTCTCCGTCGGTTATAAGCGACGTTGGGAGAAATGTGTCGGCCTTAACGGTGACTATGTTGAAAAATAAATATATGATGTTGAAGCTTAAGAATTGTACTTTGATGACTTTTTGCCCGATCTTGCTATATATTTTGGTTCGCATTGTACATACATTTTTGTGCATTACTTTTCAGCCTATCCTCGTACGCTTAACTATTATGTTGAGTTTTCAGGTATCTTTTTCCACATGTTTTTTACGCTTTTCTGTCATTTAGCAACCTATTTAAATGTTTTTAACTTTTTCCTCTCTTCTCGGCTGTAGTTCATCCTTTTTACTTTCATGATTTCTTCTTTATTTAATATTTCTTTTGCTTGTTATATTTGTCTTATTATATGTCCTAATTTAGTTGATCCAGTTGATCGAGTCCAATAGCTACGATTATATCAGTGTGGCCTATATTAAGCGTTCCTTATACAGGGTTTCTAATCCTGTCTTTTAGGGTCACTTATTATTACTTCCAACATTTATATTTTTTGTTTTATGTTTATCATAGGTCAAGTATTTATTTATTTTCAAGTTTTTTGCTTTCAGTGCTTCTAAAAATGTTATGTCATATTTCATCGTGGCTTAGAATTTACATAACTTCATTGTTAAAATTGTGTCTTTTTTTTCTTTTTTCTGTTATTCTTCTTGTGCCTTCATATTTATTTTGTGGTATATATTTTACTCTCACCCAATCACACAGCTCTGAGACTTCTCCAAAGACTAACCTTTCAATGAGAGCCAATACCACTATTAGCCCTGATCCATAGGCTATTTAGCATGCATCATATGGTTGTACATATTTACAACAATTGTGAACCTGGTCAAAAATTTGGCCAATTGAGTCGTTAATGTGTATTTCCTGCCAGCTGATTATAATTTTTCAAATATATTAAAATTATTTTAGGTGTGGTGAAATCATTTAGTACAAATAATTTAGATGCTTTGGACGACCACGCTACAAATGAACCAGAAAAAATAAACATACAAGACGTCATACCTAGAACTGATATATCCAGTCAAATAACGGATAGCATCCTAAAGGATTTGGGAGATAAAAACTGGAAGATTCGAAACGAAGCATTAAATAAATTAAGAACGATTATTAACGAAGCTAAATTTGTAAAACCAAATCTAGAAGATTTACCACAGGCTTTAACTCCAAGATTAACAGACAGTAACGTAAAACTTGCACAGATTGCTCTTTCTTTATGTGAAACCATCTGCAAGGCAATGGGTCCACCTTTTAAGCAGTACGTTAGAGTGTTTTTCCCATCAATTTTGCAGGGCTTAGGCGACACTAAAGCTTTTATGAGAACCGCATCCTTAGAAACTATAAATTCTTTTAAAGAACAGTGTGGATACAAAGAATTTTTCGAAGGTGAAATGATAGCTGACGCTTTAAAATCGGGTTCACCTACTTTAAGAATTGAGGTGTGGAATTGGCTGGCTAAAAATCTGCCAAAAGGTATATAAAAATTAAGCTTTTATATTTAGGTTCTAATATTTTGTTTTAGTTCCTCCAAGCAGATTTCAAAAGATGAACTGGTAGCTTGTATACCACATCTTTACAGTAATTTAGAAGATAGGAACGCAGATGTTCGGAAAAACGCACAGGAAGCAGTTTTGGGAATTATGATGCATTTAGGGTTTGACAGTATGTCAAAACAAGCTGAAAACCTGAAACTAGGTTCCAAAACCGTGGTTATTGCAGCATTAGACAAAGCAAGGCCCAATTTACCAGTCAAACCGTTACCCACTAAAAAGCAGCCTGTAGAAAAAGAAGATAAAGCTATAAAAGGAACTAAATCAGTTGCAAACGCCAAAAATGTTGTGAAAAAGGTATATTTAAATTAAGATATCCATAATTTAGAGGTTGAAAATACATTATCTTATTTATTAAAAAACGACGATATTAATGCTTTAAATTTAATATGTTTTATGATCTACTTTTTAGCCAAATACGGCAAAATCAACTCAAGCATCAAGTCGTAAAAAAGAGGAAGACATCGACACATCGGCGCTTTTAGTCGTTAACAATTTCAAACATCAAAGAACTATTGACGAAAATAAACTGAAAGTTCTTAAGTGGAACTTCACGCAGCCCCGAGGAGAATTCGTTGAACTATTAAATGATCAAATGAACACTGCCAATGTAAACAAATCATTGACAGCAAACATGTTTCATAATGATTTCAGGTATTGTTAAAAGATAAATATTCGCTTGACTTACCATCAATATTGTTTAGTTTGAAGTGCAGAACTTTCCCCCCCGGCCATTTTCTACAACTATTTAAAAAAATATTTTATACTAGCTACCACCTTGAACATTTTAAATAACAAGAGGAATAGCTCATTTGAAAAGGTTTTTTATATTCAAAGGCTTGAATAACTTTTTACTTCATTAGTTTTTGAGTTATTTGAAATGTATCAGATGGCTGGTTGCCTGATGTGAGAAATTTACAGAATGGAAGGAATCATTAAGCACAAGCCTAGACCCTAAGTATGATTTCTTTTTTGTTTTAGATACCATTTAAAGGCACTAGATTCTCTAAATGACGATTTGGCTGACAACAGCGAGGCGTTGATTTCCAACCTAGATCTAATATTGAAATGGTTGACTTTGAGATTTTTCGACACTAATCCTTCAGTTCTGTTAAAAGGTCTTGAGTACCTTCAATTTGTGTTTAACATGCTAATCGATAAGAAATACAAATTGTTGGAAAATGAAGCTTCAGCGTTCATTCCTTACCTAATTAATAAGGCGAGTATTTTCACTATATATATTATATATAGGTTGTATTTTACATTTGTAATTTTTTAGGTTGGCGATCCAAAGGACTCTGTACGCAACGGTGTAAAAGCTTTACTAAATCAAATTACTAGGTTGTATCCAGTCAATAAATTATTTACATCTCTTATGGACGGCGTGAAATCAAAGAATGCTAGGTAGAGAGCAGAATGTCTTGACGTAATGGGTGCTATAATTGAAGATTTTGGTATATATTACAATGCGATCATCAATTTTCCTTAATTTTGATATAAAATTTATACTTATTACAGGTATAACTGTGTGTGTGCCCACTTCCGCAGCTTGCTTAAAAGAAGTAGCAAAACAAATTTCAGACAGAGATAATTCAGTAAGAAATGCGGCCCTAAATTGTGTTGTTCAAGCTTACAATATTGTTGGCGAAAAGGTTTACAAGCTGGTTGGAAATGTAAGGATATTATAGTTTGTATTCAATTCAAATATCTATACTTTTTTTAGCCTACCATATTGGGCATTTGCTGTATCTTTATTGCTAGAATTAATACATTTTTAGATATCAGACAAAGATATGTCACTATTGGAAGAGAGAATTAAACGGTCGAGTAGAAAAGCTGTGGCATCAAACGCTAAGGGTTATTAGCCTTCGTGTTCTATGTAGGCTTTGTTACTGTATCCCGGCGCCACTTTAGGAACAGCACTGTTAATTTGAAGCCAACAGCGAATGCTGGAGTGGGTATCACCTTCAGGGATGAGAAAAAATCCTCGCCCCTACCGGGATTCGAACCGGGGACCTTTCGATCACCGGTTCGCGGCTCTACCACGGATATCATTAATGTACATTCAGCATTCAAAGTACCGTTTTGTACAATATGGAGATCAGTGCGTCCACGAAAGTTTATTCCTCCCCAAACCATAATGCCTCCTCCACCGTATGCATCCAACTGACGAATGTTGCCCTGTACAAATCGGGTTCCAGGCCTTCTATACACCCTTACACGACGGTCATTTGTTGAGAGAGTAAATCTGGACTCGTCTGTGAACAAGACCGTGTACCAATCAGCTGCTCTCCAGTTCAGGTGTTCTCTGGCGAAGGCTAATCTGCGTACGCGGTGTTGCCTCGTGAGTCGTGGTCCCGTTGCTGGTCGTCTTGGCCTTAAGTCAGATTCTCTCAATCTGTTTCTAACCGTTTCATCACTGATCCTAACCTGGTAAGTTCTTCTTAGGGCATTTTGTAAGTTCCTAGCTGTAGTTGAACGGTTTCTTAAAGTTTGCAAAAGCAAAAATCGATCCTGCGCTGCAGTTGTGACCCTATTACGGCCTTGGCCAGGACGTCTTGAAAATGCCTGAGTCTCCCTATACCGCCTTAACACTCTACTTACTGACGACTGGGTAACATTTAAAATTTGCGCTATTCGGACTTGATTGTAACCCTCAGCTGACAGAGTAACAGCCGTTTGTGCTTCAGCATCTGTTAAATGTCTAGTAAGACGTCTGTTGTTATCGTCCATAACTCTAATTTCATCCAATTAATAATTTCGTGCGAAAGTCTAAGTTCAACTAATCGAATACTCGTGCCATTGATAAGTAAAGGTTTTAGCATTTTGAAGTTATACAGAAAAACATCAGAATAAATGATAAAGAACAATATAAAAACCCATATCTGCCGGAATTTGCATAAAAAAGATCTATGTTTTTAGTACTAAAAATCTTAGTTTATCAGTTTTATTAATAAAGTCTTTTGTACAGGGTTTTCAAAATATGCGATAATTGTTTTGAGTAGTGTATGTTTTAATTCATTACATTTAGTGATATTGCTGCAATATGCCCAAAAAAATAACATATGCAGATGCAATTTTTGCAGGAGAAGGACAATCGCAAGTACACATATCTAAAACTGTGAAATGTTCCCGCCATTAGTCCAATATTAAAGTATAACAGGTCGAGACAGAATTACTGATTTTTTTTTAAAATTTGGAGTTTCATTCTAGAATTAAATTCCAAAAAAAAAACAAAAATTCAAAATGGTCGACTTTCGCTTTTTGTAAAAAAACTAAAAATACATTATTTCTAAACAGGAAAACTAACTGAATATCAACCGTTTTCAATTTGTTAGGAATTATAGCCCATACAATTTTTTTGGTGGTTTAATTTTAATGAAACCTTATTTATTTCAAACAGAACGTGTAGTATTTTAAATTCCCAATCCCAGTTTATATAAATTTTCTACATTTATTTCAAACTTAAAAGTCAAAAATGACTCTTAAACACATCTTTTATGATTACAAAAAATAGTTGCTATTTTTAAATTTTACCTCATAGAATGAATACCTAAAATTTAAAAAAATGGATAGTTAGTTTTCAAGATATAAGATTTGGATTAACATTCCTAATACAAAAAATCAGCAGAAATGGCAACTAAATTGAATGCATTTTTGTATAACCTCTTCCGCCTAACTACTATATGTTTTATCCTTAAATTGTATATTTTACTATCCATTTTACAGCCTTAGCAAATTCGGGTAAATTAAATTTCAGTATAATAGTATTTCACCGTCGTTGCCACTTTTCGTTAATTAAAAAAAAAAACGACAACTGGTCGATATTATGCTGATTTCCTGATACGTTTCGATAGCGAATTTAAGAAGAAGAGACAATATTTGTTAATAAAAGGTGTGTTGTTCTATCACGATAATGCATCATCCTATTCGTCTGCCCTTGCTACCACAAAATTAGTATCACTTGCGTTATAATTTGCTGCCTCATTTACCTTATTCACCAGATCTGGCTCCCAGTAATTTCTTTCTGTCTCCAAATTTAAAAAAATAGTTTGTTGGAAAAATTTGAAACAAATGAAGAGGTGATAGCAGAGACAAATGCATATTTTGAAACAGTTTTGAGAGATTTAGGATGGTTTAAAAAAATTGGTGGACTAAGGAGATGACGTTGTAAAATTAAATATATTTATACAGCGAAATATCTATTTTATTGAAAAGTCACTCTTCTGTCAAACCGTCCTCGTATACCGTTTCTTTCTATCTTTATGTACATCCAAAAAATATTAAGTGTTAAAGAATTCCCGTTTTCTTAAATTTCTCATAAAAATTTTAAGGGTACGTGCACGTAGAGCTGCTCTAACTAAGTCAAATCCGCCTGTTACTTTGAACCAAACTATAACCAGGCTTTCTCCCACTAGCACTAAAGTAAACTCTAAAAAACAAGATACTGTTCTCGAGAGGCTGATTAAACAAATGGGATTACAAAATGCAGTTGAGGTATTAGCGGTAAGTAAAAAATAAGTACTATACTACCTTTTTCAGCTTTCATAATTTAATATAGGATTATTAAATGTGGACCATTTTTGTAGGCTATAACTCAGTTACATGAATTATTAGCAACTACCAGAGGAAACGCCATGATTGAATACGAAGACGATTTTATGAATATGGTAATTACTCAATTCAAGCACATCCAAAATGCTGACTTAAGTTATGACTCATTTGCCCCAAAAATATACAAGAATCTATTCACTATTATTGACGTAGTAAGTTATTACAAAAATTTATTGGTTCCTTGATATTATAGATGTATAAAAATATTTTTAGTTTTATGCTAACAAATCTTTGGGCACTAATGTGTCAATGCCGGTGATCAAGGAGCTCATGTATCACTTGATTCATTTACTAGTAGAAGAGAGATTAAATAATCTTCCAAATGGTGAGGCTTATGTAAGAGTCATAAATGTACATTGTGTAAAAGTTATTGAGAGATCAAATCATACCAATCTTATATGGTAAGTATTTTTATTTCTGCTTATCATTTATTTTCCAGGAAATATTTGGAATAATGTAATAATTGTTTGTCTAAATTTTCCCGTAATAATAGTCGTAGTAATAATAATACACTCTTGGGCAAAATTATCGAATATTTTGGGTTATCACCAGTATTTAAAAATAATTTAAAATAATTCTACTAAACTGGTTTATTTTTTCAAAAAGATATAGAAATTTTAAAATATTCCATATTTTTATCCATGAGTGTATTACAATAGTAGTATGGGCAACTGCATAGATAGATTGATGATTACAAGGTTACAGCGGGTTCTTGGCTTATATTACCTCTTCCATTTTGACCAGTATCCTCTTATGTATTTTATCCAGTTTGATGTATTTAAATAGGCTCTATAATATGAACAAAGATTCTTATGTATAGCTAAACTGCACTAAATTTTTCTTCGCCAATTTCTCTTCACATTTTGAGAGTATCTTTGACTCGTTCTAAAGTTTAATTTAAATGTAGGAAATATTCTTATAGTTAACGCACCTACAGTTAGCTCGTTTTTTTCCCAAAGCTATATGCTGTTTGTCGACATTCTCATTATTTGATGGTTTTTCAGTTATTTATATAGCTTTGTGTATTCTGCCACATACAAATTGTTTATGGAAGATGATTCTCTGATAGTGACCAGCTTTACCCTAAATAAAGATGTGCAGTGGTTGAAAGTTCAACAGAAATTCTAGGACGCGCGGGTGGATTATTCTTCTAGATATTATAGCACTTAAGCATGCTGGCCTTTGATATTTAGGGTCTTTTTGCGAAGCCCACTCTCCCCAGTCTTCATTTCTGCTGCCCATTTCAAAAATACCTTGACCTCTTAATTAAGATTCAGATACCGTTCTTTGAACTAACATGAAGGTCGTTCGACTCAATTTCCTTGGCACTGAAAATTTTTAGTCTTGAGGTATTTATAGGATTTGCAGCTGCAGAATTAGCGTTGAATTTCCTCTTTCCCTACTAATATTTGGCAATAGTAAGTCCACAGACTCTTTAATTGCTCCATATAAAGACAGAAGGCTTTGTAGTCTGCTGTAGCAGTGACCTATTAGGATTCCATAGATTTGTTCCTCCACAAGCTGGTCTTGGTTAGTTGAAGCCCACCGTTGTTAGCTTGGCGTGTCTGTAGTCCTCTTTTCTTCCTATGGCATACCTAAAGCTTTCTTTTAAATCTTGGTTACTTGTCCAATTTTCTATTTCATCTATGACCAGGTATCCAAACTAGTGACTCTACTGTTCTAGAGCAGTTTTGACTAGACTGTGCGAAAGAAAGAAGCTGCACTATTGGTAAATAAGCTAATTTCATAGTTTCGCTAACTGTTTTAGCCGAAGTGCATTAGGCAATTAAATTCAGAGAGTTCACTGTATTATTCTTTTTAGTGCTTTGGTTCAATTGATAAACGATTACATAAGCAATAAGAGTTCAGCTCGGCACGTCGATCTTGTTATAAAATGTCTGTGGAGGGTGATTAAATTGATGCCACAATGGGGTGACGATATCGACTACGATTTGGTATTCTTGGAAGTCCATAATTTCTTGAAAAAATTTCCGTCTTCTTGGTGGAGAATCAAGGAAGCTGATACACCATTAAAGACAGTCAAAACGATTCTTCATTCAAGCGCAAAAATTAAAGGAGGGACAATTATGTTACATTTAGGCAAGATACCAAATACCAGTGAATCAGAAATTGAATCTTACATTCTAAGGGTTTTAAAAGTAAGCTTTTTGATATTTTTTCTTAACATTTTCTCTTATTCTTAAGTTTTTCCCTTAATCTTAACTTTTTGGTACTTACAGAGTTTGAAGATATCCGAGATTCAACAGATCGCAGTCAAACATGAAATTCAGCGATGGTCTTTGTCCAGGGCGAACTATAAAATGCTAACAGATATTTTTCAAAAAATTTGTAGCAAAGATGAAACAAAAGATGGTTTGAATTCACTCTACGATTTTATGCAATCCCATCCTGAGTCCGATATAGAACCATTCTTAGCTACCTGTAGCAAATTTTTCCAAGATTATATTAGAAACGGACTAAAGGAAATAGCAGACTCAAGGAAGTTTACAAATAGTAATAATAATTTTTTCCCAAAAATCTTTTCTTATTTTAATGCTTTTGAATTTTAGAGAAAGTTGGTGATGCTCTTACCGAGAAAAATGAATTTGAAACTATTAAGCCAAGTACTTCTAGGTTTTATCCGGAAATTTGGGAAACCAGATTACGCATGTGGAATTATCTATTTGATGAAGTGAAGGCAGGAAAAGATGTTGAACCCCTTCCTTGGCAAGTACCATGGTAATAATGAGGAACAACTGGTTAAAATTATGATTACTTCCTCTCGATAAATTTGTCATCTTCAATAATACATTTGTATGATACAACAACCATTCAAACGTAGAATTACTATAAGAATAAAACTTTTTTGATTTGTGGACTAATCTCTTACCTAAATGTGATATTACATTACAGCTTAAATTTTCCTCATTCATAACTAACACATTTATTAGTTATATCATTTTGTCGTTTTAGTACAAATTGTTTTTTATATATGAGTGTTGTAATTTTATTCTTGTAGAATGTAAATATCATTTTGTCATTTTAGTACTAGTACAAGTTGTTTTTTTTATATGAGTGCCTGTAATTTTATTCTTGTAGAATGTAAATATCATTTTGTCGTTTTAGTACAAATTGTTTTTTTTATGTGAGTGCCTGTAATTTTATTCTTGTAGACTGTAAGAAAAATGTTACTTTAAAAAATTTAAATGATTAATCACATTAATTCTAATTAATAAACATTGAACCTTAATTAAGTTTTTTATTTTCCAAAATTTAAATCGGCTTTATATTTCACAGTTAAAGCCAGAGATATGTGTTGAGAAATGTGGATAAAAACGTATAAAATGACGTATCTTGTTTGTTACTTTCATCAGGGTTATAAAATTAAATAATACAATGAGAAATGTGAAAAAAATGTGCGATTCTCAGAAAAAGCAATGGTCTTATTTTCTAAGACTTGTATAATTTATTTCACGGTAATATTTAGGTAGATGAATGATAAGTGTGGCGACCGCAATATCTCAGTTATTGTAATTAAAAATAGAGGAGTTTAAAACGGCGATTGAACGAATACCTTTCGCACCAATCCACTCTCAAAGTTTTAATTAATTTATTGTGGTAAAAATTGTTAAATATCTGATTTTCAAGCAATATAGGGAAGTAAATAAATGCTGTGCATTATTTGATTACGCTGAGTGAGCCATGTCCTGAGTAACGTAATATCTCTTGATAAACTTTCCAAACAGTTAGATTGTGGTGGAGTTGGATTGATGATACATTTCTTTCCAATTATACTGTTTGGTTAGGAGAAAATCGGTAGCCTATAAACACGAACGATTTTTTTAACTAGACTTATTGAAAAATTATGAAACGTAGATATTTGTAATCTATTATATATTCGAAGGAAAAAATGACCTCATAAAATATATAGTTTGGGGTACATCCTATATAATATACAGGGTGGCCAAACTAAAACGAAACAGAGCCATTATGGAACTGCGTCAACATTTTAGAAAAACACAGGGACCCGTCGATTTTTGATCAAAGGGGGACACTTTTTTCCGGTATTTTCGACTTCGCTGCTTACACCTCCAAGCGAGGGTAACAATCGCCCCAAAATACTTAAATGGTATTAGGTGTCAAGTAAGGCATAATTTTAAAACCCTTTAAATTCTCTTTATAACAGCTTTTAAATTTTAAAATTCGCCCTGATACTTTTAAAAAAATTACATTTTAAAGTTTAAATTATGTTTAGTTGTTCATTTACTTCTTAATTCAATTAAATATTCAAATTGATGACCACCCGCGTCCATACAATAATAAATATTTTGTTCGAAACGTTCTCGCACATTCCGAAGAATTTCCGGAGTGATTCGATGGCACTCCTCGACAATTCTTTGACGCAAATCTTCTAAAGAGGCTGGTTGTGTTTTGTAGATTTTACTTTTGAGGTATCCCCTCAAAATCAAATCAAGGGGCGACAAATCTTGACCCACTAGTCGGTCACCGAAAATGCCAGCCCATACATTTAATTTTTGCGGTTGCTGTGTATGTACCGTCTGGAAAATTCTTGGGTTTGAATCAGACCAGTAGCGGCAATTATGACGATTTACGGTACCGTTCATAAAAAAAGCTGTATTCATCGGAGAAACAGATATTAAAAAGAAACTGTGGATCGCTCGCTACTCGCTCACTCATTATTTCGCAAAATTGTAAACGGCGGTCATAAACATCCTCATTAAGTTCCTGCACTAAATGTGTTTTATACGGTTATATGGTTTGAATGCTAGTTCGATTGATCCCAGACACAGATGCTAATTGCCTTCTTGTACTTAACGTAGGATCTAGATGAACATGTCCCAAAACTGCAACTTCACTAGCTGTATTAACTACATCAGATCTATTTTCTCGTTTTTTATTTGCTACATTTCCAGTCTCTTGAAATTTTTTCACTAACTGAAGAACATACTTCCTACTGACCTGTTTATCTTGATATTTTTCATTAAATAACTGAGTCGTTACATTTGCACACTTATTGTTCATAAAATAAAGTGAAATGATATGTACCCTTTCCGCTATGGAATAAACCATGGTATTTAATTTTAAAAACACAATTAAACAAACCTTCGCTTCGATATATGAATCCACTAATTTCACGTTCTTTGTGTGTCCGTATCGTATCCATTTGTCTTTTACAAATATGATAAAAAAATTACAAAAACAATGCAAAGCAAGAAAATCAACACTTAAACCATTGGCGTACTCAACGACCAATGTGTCATTTTCACTATTTTGTAAAAATGAAAAAAATTCCAATTTTAAAAACTCTTATTAAAAACTAAACAAGTACATAATTTAAACTTTAAAATGTAATTTATTAAAAAGTATTAGGCCGAATTTTAAAATTTAAAGACTGTTGTAAAGAGAATTGAAAGGGCTTTAAAATGATGCCTTACTTGAGCCCTAATGCCATTTGAGTATTTTGGGGCGATTGGAGGTGTAACCAGCGAAGTCGAAAATACCGGACAAAAGTGTCCCCCTTTGATCAAAAATCAACGGGCCTCTGCGTTTTTTCAAAACGTTGACGCAGTTCCTGATATAATGGCTATGTTTCGTTTTCATTTGGCCACCCTGTATATATATATATATATATATTGTATTAAAGCCATCCTATCTTCTTAAAAAAGGTACACATATTTTTTCTTTTACTATCTATTTTGATAAACTACAACAGGATTAGTAGGTGAACAATATTATGAAATTATTTTTTATTTTTATATAAATAAATGAACTAAAATAAATTTAGTTTTAATAATTTGAATTGTGTCTCCATGTATCACACAAAATTATTTAACCATTTTGACGGGGTATTGCTTTCCGCCTCATGCTTCTAGTTTCCACTGCCTTATCGAAAATGTTATTGCATTTACGATTTCTCTATTCATATCTGCACCAAACTTATTTTTTTTACTATGTGTTCATCCGTCAATTCCTGCATCATTTCGAGATTCATTCGCCTGGTATATATTTACTTTTCTGCTCCCTTGGTTCTCAATATTGTTTGTTCTACTAATCTCTCTTTTTCTTTTTTTGCAGAGCTGTGTGGTACTTCAAGGGGGAGGTTTTACGTTATAAATTTACAGTGATTTCCTTGGGTTGGGCAAGAACCACCCCTAAAATTTCAAATGGCAAAGGGGGTTGAGTGATACATCACAGATGTAAATGGCGGCGTTGTAATAATCCATTTTCAGACAATATTAATAGCCATGGATGTCAAAACTGTCAATGGCAGATGTAATTGGTGGCGCCGTAATAACAAATTTTAATTTAAATAAAATAATGAATGAAAAATCTAGCGAATTTTTGGTCGCGGTCAAAACACAGTCTGTTACTCGGTTAGAATAACTAAAGTGGAACCACTCGTATCGAATTTTTTTCATTCTAACTTTGTTACAGAATCTACTATTATATTTGTTTTTTGATTTTAACGCTTGAAGAAAAAAATGTATGTCACTCGGATTAGAAGGTTCATTATATGTTTCTGGTCTCAACAAATAATATTAGCCTTCTACTCCTAGTAACATAATATATACTATTGGATTTTAGCTTGAACACTTTGGCGGTATACCATATTAATTAAAAATTTTGAACACAAAACTAATTGAAGTTTAAACCCAATCATGCAATGAAATTTTCAATATCCTACCTCATTAAAAGAATCGCTCAAACCATGTAACTAAAACTGAAAACTTCAAAAGACATTCACTCAAAAGAGGAACCTTTTACTCAAACACCATTGAAAACATTTTTTTTTTATTTGGCTGAAATTATTTTGACTATTGAAATGTTGCCGAAGTTGGTACTGTCTTACATAAATTAGTCTTATCTTTTTTATCTTTTTGAAGTTATTAACAAAATCTTAAAACAAAATATAAAAGATTTAAGCATAAAAATAAATGTATATTTCTTATTTTGTTTCAGTTACTGCACAAAATAACAATGATTAATATTTTTGATGTTTTCATTTTTAAAAAATATGTTTGGTTATGTTCTAACAAATAAATTTTGGTATTCAGTTTCTCATAATATACTTGTAGTTTCAAAAAGGAAATGAAAACTTTACTTAAATTTTTTCAAATGGGAAGGGGGGTCAAGCGATACATCATTTGAAGGCCTTGTTTTTCTTGATACAATACAAATAAAATTGGTAAGTGAGAACGATTTATTTTATATATTCGGCTTTAAAGATATACTACCTCTCAATTTTTACAAAGCATAAAAATATTTCTAATAAGAAACATTAAAAAAAAACGTTATTCATTGAGAAAAGAACAAATTAAATTGTAATTAAATAAATGTTCAAATTGAGTACCACGAACATCCATACAAATGTATAAATTTTGGTTTGTTGTTCCGAGTATCTGTCATCGTTTTCAACAATATCTATTAAGGTAAAAATACCCGCAAAAACATTGAATTTTTGTAGAGTTTACGCCCCTTCCCACTTGAAAAAAAAATGTGGGATGACACCCCCGCTTAGAAGCGTAAAGTTTGGGGTATAATTTTTGCTTCAAAAGTTGTCCCCCTCAGAAACAAACTTGACGTGTTTCAGGTTTTTTTCTCCATAAATTTTTTTTCTGGCAATTATTCCCTTCAGCTCGTTTTCAATGGGCCACCCCGTATATTTATTCATGTGTATTTAAACGAATTCAACTTCTAGACAATTTGTAATATACACATTTGGTAATATAATAAAATATTTCTTCTTTTTAAATTAATTTATTTGTATATAAAATCAATTAATACACTTAAATTAAATTAAGCAATTATTTTTTTAAAATAAATTATACTAAATATATGGAGAGACAATTTATCTATACAGATAATAATTAGGTTCCAAATAATTCCAAGTGGGTTGATCAAAAGTATGAATAACATGAGTATCTTTTACATAAATTGGTGTAGGTACTTTGACATGAACTGACGTGGGTATATCAACTCCGTAGGGAACAGGAACCGAGACTGGTACATGATGAGTTTCCTGAAAATAGAAAGGGATATAGAATCAAATTAATATGAAATAATAACATTTTTTTTATTAATCTGACAAAAAATCAACAGTACCTTAATATAAATAGGTTTTTCAACTTCAACTGGTACTGCTCTAGTTACTTCGACAACATACGGTTTGGGTACTTCCACAGGTTCAGGTTCTTCGACGTGAACAGAAACAGGATAAGGAACCTTTACTGGTACTGGTTTAGGGATTTCGACCAACACTTTCACTGGTACCTGTACTGCATAAGGTTTGGGTACTTCTACGGTATACGGTTGTGGTACTGGTACCTCTTTAGTGACAGTAACTGGTACAGGTTGTAGTACTGGAACTGGTACTGCTTCGTTTAAGGTACGTACTTCGTGAGTGGAAACGACAGGTTGTAACAGTGTAAATGAAAAAATAATGCTTTTTCACCACCTAATAAAAATTAAAAATATTTCTTAGTGTAATAATAACAGTTACGAAGGAGAAAAATTGTAACAAAAGCCCTAACAACAGAAATGACATTTTTAGAAGAAATAGAAGGAAAAGTGAAAAGGGACAATATTAAAAATAAAATATTAAGATAAACTTAAAGATAAATACAATATTTATGAACTTCTATAAGAAAACCAACTACGATGATTATCAAGACACATTCATCATAAGAGAATTTTTTTTAATATCCCTTTTTATTTACAATTTGTCACAAAAAAGAGTTAGGAAAATTTTATGTTAACTAATTAAACATGAAGGAGAATCTTCCATTGGTTATCTCTGTTAATATTTAGTAATAAAAATAACTACTTAAAATATCAAAATTATGTTAAGAACAAATAATACATATAAATCTAAAGATGTTGTGGTTTGTTCGTGTGAATTCAATTTTATTTTATAAAAATAAGAATTACTCAAAAATTTCAAAAAAGAAAAATTGAAATTTTGAAGTCTTTTCTTCACAATCCTTTATTTAAAGTTTCTTACAACTAGTTTCGGAATTTATTCAATTTATGCTCAATTTTCAAGTAATGCTACAAGGCCGTAAAAATGTGAAAAAGAGGGTTAGTTAGTATTCATCAAGAAATATAAAATTGCACACATACAAGTTATAAGAAATATTGGTAGTTCAACAATTTTGAGAACTTGTGATATAATACAAAAAAACAAAAACTTAAAATGTCAATTTAGACAATTAAATAATAAATATTGTAATAGTTACTATAGAAATCTTCCAAGAAAGTGTAATAATTGCGTGTTCCTCTTGAGTACTGGTAGTTGTCTAGTTTTTAATATTTTTTTCGAACGATTTTAATAGAAGGGATTTTTATCAGTTTACGTTAATCAAATCAAAATATAAAATCTCATGGATTAGTGGGCACTATAAATGGTATATGATCGTCATATTATGATTGTAGGGCATTTTAATATAATGAGTTATGCCAGCCATTTTCAAAATTCATATGCAAATGTGCATATACAGAGTGATTCATAACTATTGGGACATGGGCTAAGGGTAGGTTATTTGGACCAAAATATGGCAATAGGACCAAATACACCTTTTTTTTTTTTAGTTTTTTTCTGATAATGACAGTATATTTATCAATTGTTATCGAAATCGGCACAGAGATATGGCTTTCGACAATGCATATTATTTTATGTATTATTTCACATTTTGTTACAGAGGGCGCCACGTGCATGGTTCCTGATGATGAAATTAAATGGTAGCTTTTTTTGACGAAACGTTTTAGTGATTTTGATTAGAAAATATGATGTAAACATCATTTCTACGTAATATTGGTACTTTTGTTTAAACACGATAATTTCACCCGCTTTCGAGAAAAACGCAATTGAACACTTCAGAGACAGAGTAGGGGATTTCAAATGAGATACCTACGTACCATTTCCTCCATTTAAAAAATTAAAATATGAAATCACACCATTATTTTTAAGTTCAAAAAGTGGTAATATAAATAATAATAAAAGAATATTTTAGAACTAATTATAACACAAAGATTCCGATATAGATTCCTATACAGCGTTAGGCAAAAGTAGCAAATATCTTCAGAAATATAAATTACAACACACAATGTTTTTATAATTTTTTATCAAATGATCAAATGGAATTGAAAATAGTAGTCATTATTTTTGGCAATAATAAAATTATATTATTTTTTATTTATTTTCTTTTTTCTTCAAAAAAAAATACATGTTCATATTAAAAAAATTACGATACCAAAAATATACATGGTGCGGCATTAGTGCGTCGAAGTATGATATATCCGTTATTATTAAAGTTACGAAAAAAAAGTTTTTACAAAACATGTAGGCAGTCTTGAGATTCACATTTTAAAATTAGTCCCAAATATACAGTGTGTTCAGGAACGCAGTGCCAGACAAAAATGTTGTTTTTTTAAATAGAACACCCCATATATTTTTACATTTTTATAAACCTCTTGCCGAGCTAATTTCAATTGTTTGAAATGTTGTGCATTAAAAACTTAATTTGAAGACAAGGTTTCAAAGAGTTATTCTTATTTTTAAAGCACACTACGATATTTATTCATAGTCAAAAATCCAGAAAACTTATTAGGAATTTTTTATAAAAAAAAATTACTACTGGATTTAGATGACTCTTAAATAGATATAACCCTACTTTTATTAAAATATGTTTATTAATAAAAAAATTATGGGAAGGTAAATTTCAAAAATATATCAAGCAAAACTTTATAAAATGTCAATCAGTGATTTTTTTATAAAAAAAACGAGTACGCTACTGGATTAAGATAGCACCCAAATAGATGTAGCCCAACGTTTATTAAAATTTGTTTAATAATAAAAAAAGTTAGGGATAGTTAAATTTTCAGAATACATCAGGTAATACTTTCCAAAATTTTAACTTAAAATAACGTTTTTATGAATAAACATATTTTAATAAAAGTCACAGTATATCCTATTGATGCGATTCAAATCCAGTGAAGTACCCGTTTTTGATAAAAAATCGCTGGTAACATTTTGTAAATTTTACATGGTATATTCTTGACATCTGTCATCCTATAACTTTTTTATTAATAAATATATTTTAGTAAAAGTTGGGGCACATCTATTTGGGTATAATCTAAATCCAGTTTCGTAGTCGTTTTTTTGATAAAAGAATCACTGATTGAAATTTTATATACATTTAGCTAATAGGTTTTTGATATTTACCTTCCCATAATTTTTTAATTAACAAATACATTTTAGTAAAAATCGAGTTATATTTATTTGGGAATATCTAAATCCAGTAGCGTACTCACAATATTTAAAAAAAAATTGTTAAAATCCGTTAATAACTTCAAATACTATGGCGGTGTTTCCAGTTTAAGTAGGTCACACTGGGTAAAAAAATAAAATTACCTTTAAATTTTCTTCTTAGCTACTTTAAAAAGGCATTAGTATTTCACAAATACTGAAAAATAGTAGAAAATTTCTTGGCCAAAAACCCTTTTTCTATTATATTTTTATAATAGTTCTGGCTATATATAAGGGAATCGATCTATCTAGAAAATTAGAAATATTGCCTAAAAAATACAACTATTTTTTTTTATCTTGAAAAGTAGAAACTATCAAATTGGTCAATTTTTTAATAATTTGCACCAGGTGGAGTGTCTATAAGATTTTATAACCGTAGTCATATCAACTTTTGTATAGTACCAACTTTCGATAAAAATAGTAACTAGGAAATAAATCTTAATTTGAAGTTAAAATTTGCTGAAGTAATCTATTTTTTGATATTTTAATTTAATCACAATAAAATATTTGCAAATTAAACCTTGCATTTCATACATGCAGTCACAGTTTGAACAGATTTGGCCTGAATATTTGAGATCATACACGAATCCATGCGAGCGATAAAGAACCCCCTATGAAAGAGAGAGAATGTAGTACTAATATCTTGAAGTAAGGATACATCGAGGTGGGAACATCGTTCCAGACAATTCGATAGTAACGTACCTGCAGTCGTGGTCGTGCCTCTAATTCGGTTGAGAGGGGACACATCTCTGCCCGCTACTTAAAATTTCGCCTATATCCACTTAGGTACTTTCTGAAGCTGTATACAACAGATTTACACACGAGACACATTTAGTTATTTTTTCAGGACTAGCGGGACTGTAGATAATGTTTTTAAGAGCGAAGGTTGAATTTATGAGGTATTACCTTTTCCCTTATTTTTAAATTTAGTTTAGATTTTGGTCAAGCAAGAAAGTTAATAGGAATATTTTCTAAAATTATAAATATAAATACGCGATTATAATTGTTTTATTTATTTATTACCACTGCTTTTTTGCATTATTATATATATTTTTATCTAAAATAGGGTTGCTCAGTTTAGTCTATGCTATAATTTTTATGCTATGGTTTCTTTTTAACTTTTTTATGCAAAACTTCGTGCAACTAGTACAAATGGTTATAGAAATACATAAGTTAATTATAATATACTGTATGGTGTACAATAAATCATGATCTGATTTTCCTGCTAACTTTTTATCATCGTCAATTATCTAAACTTGATCATTGTCTTTGAATTTTTTGAAAAATGTTGAATAATTTTCTCATTTGAAAAAAAAAATGATGCATGAGAAGCGACTATAACATATAAACTGTACCCTAGCTCTTATCAAAAGTCACGGAAGTTATGGAAAATATACACTATGGTCTAAATGAAAGGAATAAATTCATTATTTTGTAAATCGGCGATTTTAGGGGAAAATCCTGAATTTCAAATTTTTGATCACTTTGTATCAAATATTTTTCAATACTATAGCATAGAACTTGAAAAGTTAGGATAGGGACAAGTAAACCGTTTTTATTGATTTTAAACGGTTTGGCTGCTACAGACATCTAAATTAAAAAAATGTGATTTTCAGCTGGCTGTAGAACCTTTATTAAACATAATAGACATAAAGTATCATACATCGTTGAAATTAGTTCGGCAAGTGGTTTATAAAAATGTAACAATATATAGGGTGTTCCATTTAAAAAAATAAAATTTTTGTCTGGCACTCCGTTCCTGAACACACTGTATATTTGGGACTAATTTTAAAATGTGAATCTTAAGACTGTCTACACTTTTTGTAAAATTTTTTTTTCGTAACTTCAATAATAACAAATATATGGTACTTCGACGCACTAATGCCGCACCCTGTATATATATATAGAAAGCAGCTCAGGGATATTCAGTAAAAGTAAAAAAGAAAATTGATAAATTGATTCCAAATTAACAAACAATACTATTTATTTTCCTAATATAATTAATCGGCATTTTTTACCTTTATTAACCCTATAGACAAATTGAAACATCAATTAAATCTAAAAATCTAATAAATAGTATGTGGAGCGACTTGATGTTGTACTGAAATCCCTGAATTTTATTGTAGGAAATAAAACAACCTATTCGTATCACTTACCAGAATTTTTAAAGATTTGCCGCTTAAATTTTTCTTGTGTATTTTTTGGTTTTTGCGCTGCAACCAAGGTAATAAGTAAAATAAACTGAAACAATAAAAATAAAATCAAAAATATATATTTGCCTAATATACTTATATTCAAAAATACACTGTTTTCAGTATTGTGCGTTGAAGTTGAAAAATTAAAAATCGGTTTTATGCTATAAATCAAAATCAGAACAATATTTTTTCATGAAAATTGGGACATTGGGACACAAATTTCATACATAGAATCAATATTTTGATTATTTTTTCCAGTGATAAGCTACATGATGTAAGGTTAACGTTATTCCCAATATTTTCTACTTATTTAGCTTGAATAGTTTTCAAGATAAACATGATATTTAGTAGGAGCCAACAGATTTTATGCAACATTCCAATAAAAATAAAAAAATAATAAAAATATGTAAAAATTTACTTTCAGCCAAATTAAGTTAATAAAATTAGTAAAAACTGGTTGAATTTTCTTTGTTTATTAATTATTTCGACAGTCTTCAAGTTTATTTAAATTTAACAAAAAATTACTGCACAGAATGTAACATAAGTTTTACCCGTATAATTATAATATTGCTCTTAAGATATATAAAAATGTTTTTAAATTATAGTTAGGTCTGAGTGAACCTCATCACTGAGGCACTGCACATCGTATTTCAGTCACATAGATTTTTAGCTGTGGGAAAATTGAAATCAGTTGTTTGTATTGAAGAAGTTAACATACATAACGAACCCTTACATAGAATATATGATGCATCTAACAAAATATCGAAGAATATTGGGAATGACTCTTATAGAAGAGTTGAATTAATCTCGAAACATAGTGATTGTGAAAAATTTTGAGTTTATTCATCTTTAAAGCAGTACATATTATTTATATTTCCCTTTTTTAATCTACAGGGCATTGAAAAATGTATTTTAAGAATTAATAGTTTATCAAATTCCGACCTTATAAAACATTTCTCGCATTAAGTACTGGAATAGTGTAAAATTGAGACATATGATAATTACTTTAAAAATATTAACTTAAAAAAATGAAGTTCTCTAAGACGATTTTCGCAAATTTGAAAAAACTTCTACCATTCTTTTTAAATACCCTATTAGATTTGCAAAATTGTCTGTATAAAATTAAATTTGCTCATGAAATGGAATTTATTTTGGGAGTCTGTAATGATATTAAAACCATCTCATTTGCAAAATTGAATTAAAAAAATTTAATTAAAGAGAGCACCATATTTTATTAATTTATTTAATTCTAATATAATATTTCTCGTTAACTTTAATCATTTTAGTTTTGAAATTGACTTACCAAAAAGATCTTCATTTTTCTTAACAGCATTAATCACTGACTGTTCAGCAGAAAATTGCCTTGCTTATATTAAGCCCCTTATGGGCGGATATCAAAAAGTCCCAAAAGACCGGTTACCCACAACAGATACTCCTTTATTTAGTCTATAATGGCTTAGTTAATTCGGAATTTAAAAGAAACAGGTCCACTAAGTATACCATATTATTTTTAGAGATTGATACACCAGACTTAACAGATAAATAATTACTGAGAAAAAATGTTAAATGGAAAGAGAAGGGACATTCAATAAAATAAAAAAGGAAACAAAAACAACCAAACATTTTTATTGGTTAACCAAAAAGGCTATCAACCGAAATCTTTCTACCCATTATTTACAATAATTTTTTTCATGAATTTTAGAAAAATTGCTCAAAATAAAAAAGTTTACTGAGAATATTAAAATTTACCATCCAGATTATTCGAAAATTTTTCTATTAAGAACAAATTCATCAAGAAATAGATTTGCACGATGTTCATTTATAAACAAGAACATGGAAAAGTACAGATTTCATTTTTGTCCAGAATAACAAAAAATAATAAAAACTATAGAGTAAGTGAGTTGGAATTTGGAAGTATACAATTTTGTTTTACCAAATAAGATTTTCTTACTGGGAAAAAATGTATAATTGAAACTGACAATTAAGTACTTGCAACTATATTAAAAATTAAATATGATAATAAAATACATAGAACAGTCTTTCTACAGGAATATTCATTTGATATTAAATACATAGTAAGAATACAAAATGTGATGCCAGATGCTTTGACTAGAATGGACGGAGAAGTTAAAGATAAGAGAAGAAGAATAATAGAACTAAGTGTAAAGATGAAAAAAGAGGATTTTTTCTTTAGAAGCAATTAAAGAAGATCAAAAATACACACAATTACCTCTAAATTATCTAAAAAATAGCTATACAGTCCATTTAAAAAATATATGCTTTAGAAAATTCCATGCCATATTTCGGGGAAATTATTTACGCAAAAATGATCTAATAATAATAATAATAATAAAGGAACAAACAAGGCAATGTGAACTGTGCCAATTTGGAAAAGAAATAACATCTATGCCTATAAGACCATGGATTCTTGAAAATAAAACACCATACGAGGAAATTATACGACAGATTTACAAGAAAATAAAAATCAATTATAAAAATTATAAAGGAAAATGGATTAGAAAATTTAAAAAACATAATACCTTAATTTGTTATCATTTCGAACACAAAACAGTAGGAATAATACCTCTACTATATTACAGCTACCATATGAAGGTCCGTTCGTCGTAGATACGGAAAATGGTATTACCAGTTACAAACTTTTATATCGAGGTACAGGCCACACCAGAGTAATTTTTCATGTACCATAACCATACAGATTCGTACCAGCTATTGTAGAATGTATTACAGAGAATACTAATAAACCTAAAATTGATAACTTTTAATGTATTATGTTAAAAAACAAAATAAAACTAAATGACACAATATTAAAATTAAATATGGAAAAATGTTTTATTATTAGATGCAATATAAGATTAGTTACAAAATATCTATTAAGTAAGAAAAAAAATTGTTTAAAATATTCTACATTTCAACATAGTAAAAATATAAAAACAAAAAAAAGATTCAAGGAATATTGAAACAATATAAGCAAACAAAAACATTAGAAAAGTTAAGAAAAAATAGAAATAAATACAAGTAAATAATAAGGTAATAAATAATACTTACACCTGATAGCCAATGGTGATAAGGATTTTCACTATTTTTTTTAATTTATAAAATGTATTCAGTTAAATTAACATGAAACAGAAATTCAATACATACATATAGAAATGTCACCAACGGATTTTCAAGAAATGCAAAGCTGCTTTTCTCAGGAATAGGAGACGACAGCCGAGTTATTAAATAGGAGGATCAACACTTTTAAGAGGCTTTTGACTTTCAATCTTACTTAGAGTTAGATACTTTTGTATTTGTATCCAAAAATTATTTTGTATAAAATCATTGTTTTTGAAAATAAAATAAAGTTTTTTTTGGAAGAATTAAAAGTGAGTTTACATTTCTATATCTTAGATTAGTTATAGACATGAAATAACAAAATGAGATCATAGTCTAAGATGCCGACTTATTTCGACCTTTCCTCATTTAAAAACCGAATTTTTTTATGAAATACAACGGAGCAATAAACCAATTTTGCAATAGTTGCCGTAATGTATTTCGTTAATTAAAAATTATTAAACTAATGTTTTTCTTATCATTCCAATAATTTATATACTTAAATCTAATAGTACCAATCGATAGTTCGTAATATATGTTAAACGTAAAAGTTTGGTTGATTACATTTTTCTTGGTCTTATTAGGAGGTTGACAGGTATAAACAGGTAAGTTAGTATAAATAATTCATCATTAATATTGTTTATTTACAGATTATTTATATAAAAATTTAGATAATTTTATTGTAAACATGGTAGTATTGGGTTGTCGTCGAAAAATTTGGCAGATCTTAGGGTTGCCACCTTTTTTAAATTTGAAGAAATAAGTAAGAGAGCGTAGCTGAACAGAGAAGTACTGCGCCTATTACTCTTTACATTAGAAAAAGGCATAATATAGCAGCTGCGCGTGAGGCATTTGCCCAGTATAAGAGAGTGCGCATACTCAAATAATATTACATTTGATATAATTACATGAAAATAAAGAGAAAAAGAAACCTGATATAAAATACAGGGTGTTGTATTTGAAATAAGCGCGTTATAATTGTTTTAATTTGTTAGAATTGAGTTGTACGTGTAAAACATTTTCTATAAAAAAGTCAAATATTTAACAGCAGGGACACTTTAGAAAAGTCTTTTTACTGAAATATCTCAAAAACTGTTAATATTTGTCATCGGACCTGGTTCATAAAATTTTACTTCCAGAGAGAGAAGGTCATTTGTCAAAATATATTTAAAATCCGCGTTATCTGCAAACTATTGTGGTAAAATTATATATTTAACCTACAACTCCACCCTTAAAAATTTCTAATCAAAACTCTTCATGCCACACCCTGTATAAGCTTAAAATATAATTAAATATACAAAAATATATATATTTTGTTTATCATCACTTTCTGCGCTGTACATCTCATATATGTTTTTCCAATAATTTGTGCGTCATGTTCTTTCAGATTTATAAAGCTTCATTTATCAGAACGTCCTAGTCCTTACTGCTGCTTATCTAAAATTCTAAGTAATGTAGCTTTGGGAACTCACAAGTCTTTGCTAAAGCATATGATTTATCATTTCTCGAAGTAATCCTATAATGAAATATTCTGTTACATTCATGAATTACATAATATTTTTGTTGCATTTAAAATACAATGGTTTACCAGTTAGACGTTATTTTAAAATTAATATACTCTGTTTTACTATCCTTAACAAATAATTAACTCTAAACAACATTGTTAATAGTTCAAATTGAATTTTTAGCTGTTAAGAATTATATAATGAAAACTGAAGAATATACATTTTCCACTTAATTAAATGTGTTTCTAGAATCCTATTTTTCTTTTGGCAGAAAAATAAGATTACATTAAAATTTACCTTCATAAACGTTCACTACCAATTTTTTGCATTTTTAATAGTTATTTCATTACATAGCTTCAGTGGGCCGAAATAAATATTTTTAAATTATAAATACGTAGGTAGTTCGTTGATGACATTAATTTTTTTTATGCATAAATAAATTGACTCTAATTTTAATAATGAATTAGTTCACGTTAATACATAATCAAGACACGCCATAAAATTTACCTGACGGCAACTAAAATTGGAGTCTGTTTAATTAATTAATACATTCTCTTATTAATTTTAATAAATCTACTTGATCTAATTTAATTTATTAATATTTGATTTCATTATTTTATAACAAATGTTGTACTCTTCTTCTATTTCACTAGATAATTCTTATTGAATAGTATACGTTAGTAAATTACTTCATAAGTCACCAACTCAGTTTAGTAGAAGTCACACATACTAAAGATCCTGAGATATTTAGTATTTAATAAAAAAAGGATAAATAACATTTTTTAAGCGTAATAAAATACTTTGTAAAATTGCAGGTGGAACATCATTTTAAAATTCACAAATTGGAAATGATTTCAAATTTAATATTTACCATGACAATATATCAATAGGTGATGCTAAAAAGAACAGTTTAAATGTAAATAAAAATTAATCCTCAAATTGGGTTGGAAACAAGATACTTAATAAAGTTAAATTTCCATGTTACAAAACCTCTAAACAATACATACAATTTTTATAAGTATAGAAAAATGCTAACTAAAAAATGAAAGAAAATATAGACAAGAGAACTATGACCAAAAATTGTAACAATTTTATTATACTATTTTTATAAAACGGTTTCTTAATATGAACACTTTGAATTGAACGTTTTTACATCCCAATGGGACATATTTTTAACCTAACTTTGAAGGAATTGGTATATTATTATTATAATTATTATTGCTATTATTAATATAATTAACTATCTTACTAATAATATATTTATAGTTAGCAACACGAACACCACAAAATATATTGTTCTATTTTCTTATAACAGATTTGAACCTTTCCTAATAAAATAAACAAATTAATGGTTTGGACCAACCTTGGCAAATAGTTCACCTATTTTGAACACAAGTGATATTTGATGACTTTCCTTGTACTCAATAAAATTAACATACCATCATTTGTTCACAAAAAAAAACAAAAATTAATTTAAAGCTTCATTGAAAGAAAAGAAAAATGGTTTTTACATAATGGGCCAATTATTTAAACGTTGTGCAAACGAATCATAGAAAGCTGGTCCAAAGACAACCCTTTGACTATCAACCACAAAAAGATAGAGTCTTCTTGACAAAAACAAGAAAGTTGAAAAACTTTGATATGCTGTGACCTTATGAGACACTCTATATATTACGAAATAATTTTAAAATGTGAAGCTTGACACTGTCTCTAATTTTTATTTAAAACATTCTTTCCTATTTTTCAAAATAACGAAGATACCAAACTTCGGAGTATGAGATGATCACCCCTGTATATGGATATTTCTGGAACGCAACGTCGAAATATACAATGGACAGACATAATATATCCCAAAATAGAAAACAACGGAAAGCAAGTATCTTAACTGTATAGTCTGATACCAAAAGGTAAGCTTTCGTACAAAATATAATAATGGGTAAATGAACTAAGAATTTTGTATCGTTTTAGATATTATAAAAAACTATATAAATATAAATTTGTGAACAATGAAGCTTTATGCCTATTACTAGAGCACTTTTTAATTTTTTCGGCTACAAATCTAGTTCTATCACTCGGTTTTCTGAAGCGAAATTGATTGTAAAGCAAACTCCATAAAATAAAACGTAATATTATTACTACGAAAACCTTAAAAGCTTCTAAATAGTAACGAACTCTTTACATAAAGAAAAACTTAAGTTTTTCTATTTTTCAAAATTCTTCATCATCTCGTTCAAATCAAATACATTCAAATTCAGATTTTTATAATAATTTTTATTTATATCACTAAAAACGTTTGCTTGTTTTACTAATTGCTTGGTCCCCTTTAGTAATGTGGCAGTATCTTCTAAAGTTAGTTTCAAATTAGTCCAGTTACTTGTGTTGCAAGCTCGCAATGTTTTAGTATTTTCTCTTTCGCTTTGTTTTCTGAAACAGAAAAAATGTTCGATATCTTTCGAAAACACACCAGGGCGCGTTATAAGTTTAAATTTGCCAAATATTAAATAGCTTTTGGACATATAAAAATAAAGGGTTAAAAACTAAGCGCCTAAGACTATATATATAGAAGCATTTTTACACAACTTATATGTAGATAAGACCAAGAGATTTATTAGATTTGCATTATCTTAGTTTTAACACTAGTACGAAGATTCAGTTGGTAAGTATCTCCAACCGTTATTAAGTATAAACTAAAATCTAAATACTATTCTACAGGGTTATATACTACTTGTGGGCAAGGATGTGAGGCGTGACATCATGTGAAGCATCATGAGTCTGTGAAAGTAGATTCTGCAATGTCTCGATAGTAGAGGTCTCCCGAGTTCCGTTGAATGTACACAGCTGCCGAGAACTTCCATTTCCTCCAGTGTTGTTCCTTGTGCAGCACTTTGTCCTCGGACCAAAGCCAAAAATACATCAAGTACGCTCTCAATTTCACTAAAAATCTATTTAAAACAGAACCAAAATGAAAAAACTACGTAATTATATTTGTGAAAAACGTACCACCAGCCCAACGAAGGAACAAAAGACCAGATAGACAAAATATTCGCTAAGCACCATTTATATATCGGATGGAGGAGATTTAATACAAAGCCGTACCAGATTTGTATAGAAGTACAGAAACTATTACAAATGACACAAAAAAATCATCAGAACCAGACGGAATACTGTGCTGCATTATTATTGTCAAAATAGGGTTTGTGGAACAATGAAATTTTATGTTATAAAATAAATGGAATATGTTTTTGCTATTAAAATTTCAGTCATAGTATGAGAGAGAAAATACTTCAAATTTAATCATTATGTATTGATGGACTTGGGAAACATTTCGAATGAGAAAATGCAGGAATTTTCTTTTACGTCTGAGAAACGTTTCGAACAATTAGCATAGATACTTTCTATTTATTTTGTACATTCAAGTGATCACTAAAACAAAAAAAAAACAAACGTAAATTAGAGTATCCTAGTTTATACCATCAGTTATACGTCCAGCGAATCGATTAGATGAAATCCCTTGTGAGAGTTTTCAAAGAATTAGTTTCTTTTAAAATATGGCAATATGACTCTGGTAAAGATCGAAGTGACCCTGACGACGAAGATTTTGAAATTAAAGACGATTCCGTCAATAATGAATTTGAGTAGCACGAGTTGAATGATTAAACACAAGATTTGGGACTATCCAAAAAAAAACTTTAGAACTGTTAACGATAAGAGAGCACAAGAAAAACTTGCTTGAAAATGGATCTAAGGCATCCTACATTTTGTATTGTTATAATGTACATGGTGTAATGAACAAAATATTGTCATTGTTATTTATAGTTTATTATTAATTTTGTTAAAACCCTGTATGTATGTTTTTTATCTGTCACTGTCATATCTTTTGGCAGTGACTGTCAATAAAAGGAAAAAAAGCTTATATTTTGATTAAAATTTCGGAACTAAAATAGCCTATCTCTACTCAGAGAGATAATAGTAAGTCCTTCAAATTAAATAAGAATTAAGCGCCCTTCATCATGTTAGACAAGACTTCTCGGAGGGTTATTAAGAAAAACTTAGGAGTACCCCCTGCGAGATTTGGGTTTGAGGATAAAAATTGTTCAAAAATGGCCGATCAAGATAATGATTCAAGGATGACCGAAATAAATGCTATGGCTCATAGTTCAAGAATGGCTGAACTAATGCTCGGTAAAAACATTCAAAGGCAGAAGATACCGTAAACCTGAAACAAGAAGTGTAGTTAACTTTAGAAGAAATGGAGAAACTACTCAGAAAAAAGAAAGAAAAGAGAAATTGAATTAAAGATGCTCCACACAGTAGGAGACATTATGCAAGGAAAAGAACTCACACCAAAATTTACAAATGAAATAATGAAAAGCGAATATGAAATTAAAAAGTAGCATCTAGATGTTCAAAAAGATGTTCCATAAAGACGAAAATTTGTAGAAGAAAACAAATTATGTTATCGTTTCATCAAAAGATGACACTCGGCAAGAAGGTGCTATTCTAAGATTTTTTATAAGTTATTGCAGAGGTAAACATATCAGGCTTCTACACTAAGAATTAAAATAAACTTACAATGTGATAGAGGATGAAGTAAACTCATATACAGTAATAACAAATGCAGGTATCTTAAAAAAAACGATAAAAGATCAAGGTAATACATTATATTCAATAGAAAATAAAAGCTCTGCATTACTGAAAATCACTAAGATAAGAGTTTTTGGAAGAATAAATGGTTAGAGGCATTTGCATTATTAGATTAAGGTTCTAAAATGATATTTACAAACGAAGAATTAGCAAAGAGCCTAGGGCTGGAAGCACAGAAGACACATTATGTTTACACTGGGCTAATAACAATTCTTATGTAGAAGACAATTCAAAGCTTGTAAATTTTGAAAAAAAATTCTTCCAAAATATACGATATTACAAAATACAAGAACTGTAAATAATTTAGTACTGCCTACCCAACACTTATATATTAATTTCCTTTGCGAGCAGTATCGGTATTAAGATAAAAGAATAATAAGTTTAGTTAAAAATACTTTTAGGATAAGATAACATATTTTTATTGAACCCTCTAAAAGTAATCAATCCTAAATATAACCAGCCATCATTAAATTTAACACGACTAATACATGGACCTTATTTAAATATCATGTAATATTTGGTTCAGTGAATATATGCAGACATGATTTGAAAGTGTTAATGACAACCTTTGCATTAAAAATACCTTTTCATCAAAAATGTACTCTAAAGAGTATCAAAAGGCAATGGAAATCTTTGAAGAAACTATTGGAAGATAAGGTAATTACTTTGAGATTGGTTTACTTTGAAAAAGGAAAATATTGTCTTTCCAGAAAGCAAAACAAAAGTCTTGCACAGGTTTCAGTATATAGAGAAAAATATTCAAGAGGATTCAAGTCAACATATTTAGATAAGGGTTATGCAGAAAAAATTGAGGTAAAAGAGGAAAAGAGTAGTAGTGGTAAAACCTCACTTCGCCGTGAGAAACCCAAATAAACCAGGAAAATTCAGACTGGTATTAGATGCTGCAGCAAAAATTTGTGGAGTTAGCCTTAATGACTTTTTTTTATGAGGTTCGGATATGTATCCACTATGGGTGAGCTTTTTTATAAATTTCTAGAACACAGGTATGTATTTTGTAGGAAGATCCGCGAAATGTTTCATCAAGTATTAATAAGAAAGGAAGGTTCTTGTTTCGTGGTATGGACAGAGAAAAAGCACCTCAGGTATAGGAAATGAAGTTGATGATTATTGGAGTAATTTGTTCACCATCTATAGCTGAATTTGAGAAGAATCATTACGCCAAATTTTTTATAGAAGAAAATCCAGAAATCATGAATATCATGCCAAAATATCACTCTGTTGACGATTATCTACAAAGTAAAGACACAGTGGAAAAGGCAATTAATACTATAAAATCAGTCATTAAAACTTAAAGCTGCAAGGCTTGAAATGATAAAGTGGTTGGGCAATTTCTAAAAACTTATAAGCAAAAAAAATGTATTAAATGTAGACACTAAAAATTTAGAACGTGTTTTAGGTTTATTTTGAGACACCGAAGCGGATTCAGTTATTTTTTAGTTTCAATTTTCAAAAGTTGGTTTAGAAATTTTTAATCGACAGTAGAAGTCAACAAAAAGGGACTTACTTACTAAAAATCGTTATTACAATATTTGATCAAGACTGTTGGTTAGATCAAACAAATTGGGATGAAGATGTTACAGAAAATATTTCCAAAAAATGGAGAACGTGGTGTACATTTATTGACACTATTGGTTAATTTAAAATACCAAGACAATATTTTCCAAACTACTCGGTTTCAGAAATTCAGTTAAATATATTTTGTGATAGCAGCGATCAAACATTTGAGACAATCGCACATTACCGGCAGAAAATAAACATTCCATCTTCTAAATGCAAATTCAGTACAATGCGAAAACGGTATACAGTACCACGATTGGAATTAAAAGGGGCAGTTTTAGGCCTAAAGGTAAACTCTGTCTTCAAGGCCCTCCATTCTTCAGACAAAATGAAGAGGATTGGAAATTTAAAAATGAAGAACAAATCTTTCATAGCGAAGATCTAGGAGAAGTATATGTTAAGTTAGCCGAGATAGAGGGTTAAGAGTTGGCCACTCGGTCACCAACTCAGGGGTATAGTGTAGAAGGCAAGACAAACCTTTGAGGAGACTTTACCCAAGACCGCCCGTGTACCTGCACGTGGTGACCCTGCTTCTATGAAACATGGCGAATCGAGACAATGAAAGTCTTTAAACTCCCCCAATCCAAGGTGTAAGGCAACGTACTGAAGGATGAATGGCCGCGGGGAATGCGGTTGCAAACGTTCCCCTGGGGACACCAGGCCAAATTACCTTGTATAACAGCCTTACCTGGCTATGCGGGGCTCTGGTCAGGCGGACACACTTTCCCTAGCTATTCGTGGGACCAGTATGAGTTCAGATATGAAAATTTCTAAAAGAAAAAGAAAAATCCATCGTCCGCAGAGGCGTCGACAAGCACTAGCACAAGCAGGCCGAATAAGGTTCTAATAAAATCCCTAGAGAAACTGGATCAGTCCACTCAAAGGCAAGAAGCACCTGAGTTTGACGACGTCGCCATGGAGGTTGGCAACTCCTCGGAGGAAGGAGCCTCCAACCCGGAACAGTAGATCTGGTAACGGAGGGAATCAAGGTCCTGCAAGCGAATCTTCAGCACGACAAGGCTGCTTCAGCTTTGCTTTGCAGGAGATTTGACAAGGAGGGATTACACCTAGCCCTCCTGCAGGAACCCTGGGTAAATGGTGGGAAGGTAGCAGGCCTCAAACCAACACAAGGTAAGATCCTATACTGGCAAGCAGGCAAAAAGCCGCGAGCCTGTATAATATATAGTAAGGAAGTTAACTGTTCTAATACCGTCGCTTTGTAGCGCGGATATTGTTACAGCACTCTTAACGGCACCTACAGAGGAAGGGCCTAGAAACTGGATAGTATGCTCAGCCTATTTCCTAGGTGATGGAGTCTGTCCTCCGCAGAAATTGAGTGAAATAGCCGCCTACTCTGTGGAAGCAAATCTTCAGGTCATCATCAGTGCAGATGCCAATGCACATCACACGATATGGAGAAGTAGCGACATCAACGGTAGAGGTGAGTCTCTACTACAATCTATCTTAATAGAGGGTTTAATTATATCCAACATAGGTAATAAACCGACCTTCGTCACAGCCACAAGGAAAGAGGTTCTAGATATAACCTTGAGTTCCAGCAGAATCTGTGACAAAATATCAAACTGGCATGTGTCTGAGGAACCATCGTGTTCAGATCACAGGCACATCCGATATACTTACTATCCTTACGCTAACTAAGTATAGGAACCCGAGATAGACTAACTGGGAAGGATTCACGCAGTCACTCAGAAGGTCACTCGACGGGAAAAATGTCCAAATCAAAGGACCAGAAAGCCTTGAAAGGGCAGTGAATCAGGTAAGTCAGGCTATAATGGCCGCCTACCATGACAACTGCTGAGAGAAAACAATGAAACAAAGGAACAAAACAGTCTATAAACACTTAGAGAGCCTCAGATTTCAAGTGCGAAGGCTATACAACAAAGCCAAATCCACTAAAGACTGGACCTTATATAAAAACAAACTTACGGAGTACAATAAAGAAATACGAAAAGCCAAAAGACAATCGTGGAAAAAGTTCTGTGAGGGGATAAATGAAACTCCCGCATGTTCCAGAATCCATAAAGTCTTAGCCAAGGATAGTACTAAAAATCAAGTAGTCTTTCTCAAAAACGAGAGAGGAGTCTACACAATAAGCCTTGAGGAAAGTTTTAAACTACTAACAGCTGAACACTTTCCGGGTTCCTCAATTCTGTCAAACTTGACAGTGGCAAAAAGCTCATCAGAAAGGCCGAATTGGCCGGCCCGAGAGGACTGGAAGCTAGCCACTGAGATCACAAGAGCAGGCAGAATTAGATGGGTAATCATCAGATTTAAACCATTCAAGTCCCCAGGAGTAGATGGCATATATCCTATAATACTACAAAAAGGACTGGACATACTAATGTCAAATTTATGCCAGTCTGGCCTGGAAGTACATACCGAACGCATGGCAGATGGTTAAAGTCGTATACTTACTTAAGAGACAGAGCGCTAGTCAGAAATCCGCTCAGCCAACGACAGTACGCGTACCAGCCAGGAAAATCCACAGAGTTAGCGCTGGACGATTTCAATAGGCTAATATCCAAGTCATTAGAGGACAAGGAAATAGCAACAGTAACATTCATAGATATCGAGGGGGCACTTAATTATGCTCCACAAAATCTATGGTACAATCACTAACCAAAAAGGAAACACCAAGTGCCATTTGTCAGTGGGTAAAAGCAAGCCTGGAAAAAAGGGCCATAACATCCTCCCTAGGCGAAACCATACTCACAGCACTGGCAGGACGAGGCTGTCCCCAGGGAGGAGTGATATCACCACTTCTATGGCCAGTTTTAGTAGACAACCTGCTAAATAAGCTAGAAATCGAAGACTTTCATTGTCTAGGGTGCGCTGATGATCTAGCAATTGTCGCTAGAGGCAAATATGCTAACATAAACCTGGGGCGAACTCAGAGAGCGCTCAACGTTGTAAACAAGTGGTGCAATGAGGAGGAACTCACGGTAAACTCTCAAAAAACCAAAATCGTCAACTTCACACGGAGAAGAGCACTAACAGGAATTAAACCCCCTGTGCTAAATAAAACAGAAATAATGTTCGCCCAAGAGGCAAAATACTTGGGAGTCATCTTTGACCACAAGCTAACATGGAATCAACACCTCCAAAAAGTCACACAAAAAAGCACAATTGCCCTCAACAGATGCAGAAGGCTGTGTGGACAAAACTGGAGACTTCAACTCAAAATGATCCTATGGCTATACACAAGAGTCATAAGGCCTATGTTAAGCTATGGATCGGTGGTTTGGTGGCCCAAGACCCAACATGCGGGAGCTGTAAAACTGCTCAACGGCATCCAAAGACTAGCTTGCCCAAGTGCCACACAAAACCACGCGAAAGAGTTCATTAAAGGACCTTCGCCGAAAACAACAAGGGATCTGCTAGAGCGCGACAGGAGGACGGTTAGAATAATGACCGGTCTCCTGACGGGGCACTGCAGACTAAATAAACACATGCACACAATAGGGCTGGCAGAAGAAGTTATATGCAGGTTCTGCCAGGAGGAAGAAGAAACCGCAGTACACATACTGTGTTACTGCGAAGGCCTTGCAAGGCTAAGGTTTCTGACACTAGGCGAAGAAAAGCCATGGGCAGGCAGCTACACAGAGGAATCTCTGTCTAGATTGTGGAGTCTAATCAAAAAGACCCACCTGGACAAGATACTCTGACTTAAGAGGATAGCCACAATAGTTGTATCTAGGTCGACGTGGAAGAGGCAACATAACCCAGTAACCCAGTACATAATCTAAGCTAGTAACACACACTGGAGGGGTCTGGAAAAGAATGGTAAGATGTGTAAAATAAATAATTTTATAACAACAACTTAAAAGATCAAATTCCGAGTGAAGAAATCTTATATACGTTTTTGCTTGAAGCCGAGAAAATGATAAGTTCAAGACCAATTAGTTACATCTCAAATGGTAAGGGCGACGTTGAAGCTTTGACTCTAATGCATTTTCTAATTATACAAATTTGTAAAGAACAGAAAACTGTTCAAATAATGGCAGAAAACTTTTGGAAAATGTTTTATATAAACATCAAAAATTGCATAGAGAATCATATTGTCGGAGTACGGGATATCCTGCGGAAAATTGGCCGACTTAAACCCAGGATGGTCAAATCCGAAGCGTTGAGATAAAAACGGCCAGTTTTACGGCTATTCCACCTATAAATGGTTTAATGGTTAATTTAGTTGGAGGTTGGAGAATCTAAAAGGTTAAATATTCACACTGTTACTTATATTTTATTATTAACTTTGTTAAAACCCTGTATGTATGTTTTTATCTGTCACTGTTATGATTTCTGGAACTGATTGTCAATAAAAGCCATTAAGGGAAAAATACTTATATTTTGAACTAAAGTAGTGTATCTCCACTCATATACAATTATAGAGGTAAACATGGTTTAATGGAAAAGTTGGAAAGCTGGAAACTTGAGCCTATAACGCGCAACTGAATAGAGACTATTAATCGATGTCTGAAAGCGAACCTTAAAACTTGTCGACAGAAAGAATATTATATGTCCACCTATGTAGATAAAACTTTGTCTCATGAAGCAATTTGTTAAAGCTTTGTCAATTGAAGAATATATATATATCTCGTCAGAAACGCCACTTGTAGTTTTAGTTCTTGTTCTCTGCTGTTACTCTGTTGCTTCTTTTTCTGTGTCTGGCTCTGTTTCCTCTCTTCTTCGTGCCAGTCGCGAATCCACCTTAGTCTTGATATTTTAAATATTTTTACTTTGGGTACTGTTGTACCGTCAATTTTGGGCAACTTGTCTCCAACTTTCTGATAATACTTAAAATTTCTCAACATCCATCAAAAATATTTATTATTCCATTTAAAATAATATTAACCATTTATATTTGTTAGATATACTTCATAATTTTTATACAAATATTAACAACTATCTTATTATTTCTTCAATTCCTAAAATCCATCTCCCTAGTTAGTTTTTTTTGTTCATTGTGAAATTTAATTAATTAATCTTGTTTTCTCATAGTTGCTACCATTTCAATATATGAAATTGTAGCAACTATATTACTATATTATTATTATTTTAATGGAAGCGAAGAATAAAGAGAATCGTTAGTTGTGGAATGAGATGTTTTATTAGTTTTATTAATTCTTGGAGATTTTTCCAGTGAATAAGAAAATATTATATCTTCAGAATCAGATATTCCCAAAGTGTGTACATTTATACAGGGTTGGGATAAAGTGTGGAACTAAGTAAATATCTTTAAAACGAAACGGACGATATTTATGAAATTTTACAAAGTTTCATAAAAGTTTTCTAAAACTATACGTTATTCCCCTGTTAGTTTTAAGCTGGTCTGTGATGGCCTCGAGGAGACACTGAACTATGTTGAATATTATAGGGATTTTAGAGTAGCGGATTATATATCCAATAATTGAAATTTGGTTAATATTAACTGGAAATTGCTTTTTCATGGCAAAAATATTAATGATGCTATTCAACTTTTTTTATGAGAACTGTATTACTTAATAGAATCGTTTGTACCTTTGAAAAGATATCGAACATCCAATTATCCGTGCTGGTTTAACTCAGAATTAATACACTTGATAAATGAAAAGAAAAACGGTCATAAGAACTATAAATTAAATGGGACTAATGATAATTTATATGTTTTTCGCAATCTAAGGAGGCGCTGTAAAGAATTAAGTAGTTATCTCTATAAAATAATTTAAATAAAACTGAAAATTACTTAACTGAAAATCCACGTTCATTTTGGAAATTTATGAATAAAAAACGTAAAAATCATAATTTACCTTCTTCTTTATCATATGGCGATGTTACTGGCAATAACTCCCAAGCAATTGCTGATCTTTTCGCAGATTTTTTTTTGACAGTTTATTCGGACACAAAGATGAATCAAGTTCTTGTTTTTAATTTCAATAATCCGATTGATGTTGATAATTACAATATAGACAAGAAAGAAATTATTGACAGGGCTCAGTGTATTCCTTGGAAACTTTCTTCTGGTCCAGATCATTTACCAGTTTATTTTATTAAACAATGTATTTTTTACCTTGGCAGAGCCTATTACCATATTGTTTAACTCATCCTTGAAAACCGGTGTTTTTCCAGATTATTGGAAAACTAGTTATCTGAAGCCAATACATAAAACAGACAGAAAAGATAAAATTGAAAACTATCGAGCAGTATGTATTCAATCAGAACTAGCTAAACTTTTAGATTTTTTTGTTAATGAAATATTGCGTGATAAATGTGAAAACATTATTTGTCCACAACAGCATGGGTTTTGCCGAGGTAAATCTACTTTCACAAATTTAATTTTGTACAGTAATTTTACCCTTAACAATATGGAGTTGGGGTCCCCGGTTGATGCTGTATATACAGACTTTTCAAAAACCTTTGACAGAGTCAACCACGTGATCCCTAAGTTAGAGGGTTATGGTTTTGGTGGTAATATTTTTAAGTTGATTGGTAGTTTTCTCTCAAACCGTTCTCAAATGGTTAAGCTCGTTAACAGTTTGTAAATGTACCGTCTGGTGTACCCCAGGGATCCCATTTAGGGTCCATATTATTTAATTTATTTGTGAACGATTTGACCATGTTAATTAAATCCAGTAAATTTTTAATGTTTGCCGATGAAGAAAAGATTTATCAATCTATTAGAAATATATGTGATCATGTGGATTTACAATCTGATTTAACGAATTTACTCGTTAGTGCGGTGTTAATGTTTTGTCTTTGCAAAATTGTCATAAGATAACTTTTTCTAGATCTAGGCATGTGTTTAATACCTCTTATTCAATTAATGGAAGAGTCATCAAAGAGTGTGACCACATACGTGACCTAGGAGTAACATTAGATAAAAAATATTTATGTCCAATTTCCACGTTAATGACCTCATTTCTCGTTCTTTTAAGAATTCAAGAATTAGCAGATTTAAAATGGGCATTGACAAAGAGGAGTATAATTACAATAGTGTTCTATCGTTACTAAATATGAATTCCTTGGAACATAGGAGGTTAGAGTCGGATTTGCGTTTTCTGTTCAAACTACTGAATGGAGTCCAGAAATTCTTGGCTTAGTTCAGCTCAACGTGGGGAGAAGGACGCGTATTTCCGACTAATTCTCAGTTGATTTTCATAGAACCAACTATGGCAAGAATGAGGTCATTACAAAGATTTTACATGCTGCAAACAAACACCTTAAAAATATTGACTTATTCAATTGTACCTATGGACCTTTTTGTTCGCTTTTAAAGCGTCTGTAGTTGGCGCCATATTATATTGTATGATTTGTTTACATTTTTGATACAACGATTGTTTTTTTTTTATTGTAAATGGGGTAATTTCGTAAATAAATAAATAAATAATTCATACGTCATTTAAAGGTGCCTTTTAAGGCATTTAAATTTAATATTTAATATAATCTCTAGTTTGTACTATTTATAGAAATTTGGTTTATTGGCAGGCAAAATAATAATCAATATATCTCTTCCACTGATTTTATTCAGTAGATTTACAGTACAAACGAGGGGGCGATGGTTAAGTTTTATTACATTTAAAGCTAATATAATTTGTAAACTATTATACTTTAAAATAAAGATAATACCTCAGCTATGAATTCTTTATGCATTAAATCTACAGTAGCACGCGTCTTTTCTAACTCTGAAAACGGAACTTTGAAATAGAAGTGATGTTTCTTATTCATTAGCTTTTTCCGTAAGGTTAAGAAACATTGTTTTTGACTCTTAACGGTCATTTTTACCTCGTTGCTATACGATTGCTTAACACAGATATAATTAAATTATTAATAAAGTTCCAACACTAGTAAAGACAGAATTGTATCACTAGACGTCTCAAAAAAAAAAATTTGTAAATTCATTCAAGTATTTGATGATAAAATTTTGTTGACAATTGGTGCCTTAGGACTAATCAAAAAAATTCTGATTTAAACTTCGTAATCCCATAATGTAAAACAAGCTTAAATTGTTAATCGTTACCCTAGAGTAAGTCTCAATTGACTTGCTTTATTTTACGAATAGGAACAATAATATAACTCACATAATCTTTTAAAGAAATAGATCGTAGAACAGAATAATTATATGCACTCCATTATATATTTTGAAATAACACCTGTTTTAGAAAATAATATTTTTCAGTTTTTAATAAGAGGAGATCATTTAGAAAATCTATTGTAATTATTTAGATAAGGACATTTTATATAGTTGAGAATTGAATGAGAATACAAAATTGAAATTTCTGTTTATTGATTTCATATTAGCCCCCCCTCGTACTGTCACAATGTTTCGAAGTGATTGGAAGTCCGGCACGACTAGAGCTACTTCATTGAAATTTCTGTCTTATTTTTTTCTCATAGCTGTGCTCGAAGTTGAACTAGATTTACGAGTAAATAATAAATTCAGGGTAAAAAAATAGCCCCATTGATCAAAACAAATGCTTAGTATGTTTTTATTGAAACACCAGACCAACAGATAATTATCACAATAATATCTTCTTGAATAGGTTGAGGATGTAATTTGCAACACACAAAGAGTAGTAAATAGCTTTGTCAGAGATTGTAGTGGGCTAGACAAATAATATGAATAAAATATGTCTTTGAAAACGGCCGACTAATTTTGTCAAATGTAGATAAAACAAATCATTGATATGACTTATAAGTTGAGTAAAATATTTGTTAAATATGATTTCTACCCAATTTAATTACTGATGTCTGTTACTGCGACCTTAATGTCAAAAAATATTATATATGTATTTTTCTTTCTTTCTATTAAAATGTTACATTGTTACCGATAGCCCGAAATATACCTTCTATACGTGTATTATTCAAGAAAGATAGTAGTCTACATTACAGATTCTACCAAAATGCATGAACATGAAATAGTATTAAGTGTAGGGATGTTTGTAAAAGCATGTTTCGGGATTTAGTGAATCTACTTGTGATTGTGCAATATGCTCGCTTAAATGATATCTAATACATTTTTTTAGGTAGTGAATAATAATTTGGCAATTTTTAAACTAAAACGGCCCTACCGGACTCCTTGGGCAGTCTTTTTTGGCTGTTTAGTATTGCAAGGTCGCAATACCCGGTCGATTTTCTTGTTACTTGAGTTGCTAGTATGACTCATAATTTGATGATGATGGTAATTTTGGTGTGTTATCTCAGATTTAATTGTGGGTATAAAATCTACGCCGCAGACTCGTTCGTGCGCCGCTTTTTGGATTTCTTCTATAAAATCAGCAATGATAGGTCCATTGTAGTCATTCGGACAGAGCAATTTCGGCAATGGCAGCATTTTCGCAATTTGACTTTCCCTAAGATAGTTGCTTAGTAATAAAATAAAAAGAAAATTTTAATTAAACATGTTACCTTATGTAATCGGGCTTTACGAAATCGTGCTTTCTAAGTCTCATCAACGCTTTTTCTTTTTCTCCCTTTTCCCTATGACTTGCTTTTGATCTAGACTTAAAAATTTTTCTTCCTCTAACTGATAAATTCATACCAAGATAAGGAGGCGCCCTTGGATAATTTTGTTTGTAGATCATTTCAAAGAGACCCGTACTTGCGTTTGCATCTCTTCGTTTATCAATTACCACTATAAAAATTATCTAAGTTTAGATGATGTCCTAAAGCCAAATATTTTGATGTTACCTTTGACGACATCTTCCATACATTGCGGACATAGTCTACTCGTGACACTAGTCGACAATGACAAATCCGGACTACAGTTAATTTCTATTAACCACGGAGTACAGTCTTCGCCTAGCATAAAATCGGCTCCATACATTTCAAATGTGTTCTGTCGTTTATCCATAGTATCTTGACTAGCTAGCATAGCACATGTGATACTCTGTGCCATACCTAAAAGTTAAAAACCGTCACAATAATAATAAAATGCATCGCAGCTAGGTTTAGAGATTTAAATAAATAATTTAGGAACCCTTTATGCTTAAATGTTTCATAATAGAAGGGGCTTAATACTCTATCTAAATAAAATTAGTATTTTGAATGTGAAATTCTAGTTTATTTGAATCTAGAAACTAAAGATAATTTTCTAATCAAAAAATACATTTTAAATTTTTGTTATGATCATCCTCCAGTAGTCATAAATTTACATTAAATGCCAAATAAACTAATTGCATTTATTTTAGAGAATTCAAAGATAACCTAATTATTCCATCAAAATACGAAGCTGAAATGGGGGACACAAATGACGATCTTATATAAAGAATCCAAGCAGCTGCGTGTCATTCTATCCCTAACAGAAAATACTAATAGAACGACTTATTTGTCCACTTAAAGAAGAGTGCAAATAAATGAAAGTCTGTAAAATACGAGGATGGGTGTTTTTTTTTAATTTTTATGTTTGCATCTAGTAACATCTTGTCACATTTTGACATTAACATTTTGTTCGAGTCTGTCAAGTAGTTTCCATTTAGTTTCCTATCAAAGCTTTTAAGTTGTCGGTGTTTGAAAAAAATGGAGAAAACTGAGATTCGATTATATTAAAGGTTTAATACCTAAAGAGGTTAAAAATGAAATAGATTCTATGTTAGGTGAATCTTTCTTTTTAATCATTCAGCATGATTAAAAAATGGATGGCGGAGTTTAAACGTGGGCGTATAAGCATTAAAGATGCATCATGTCCAGGAAAGCCGAAAACCGTGACTTCTGATGAAATAATCGATAAAGTCCACAGAACAGTATTGCAAGATCGTAGATTAAAGTTAGATGAGGTAGCAGATATTGTGGAGATTTCAAAAACATAAAGTCTGTCTCAAGCGACAAAGTACCATTTCCGCTCTTAATACACAAATAGCAATTTCACCTCAGTAAATGTTAATATGAAAGTACCAACGTCATTATTAATTAAAAAAATAAGGTATAATACCTTAATTGCTATTTAATTACAATCTAATGTTCTAAATAAATATGAAAAGATAAATTCTAGTTATTTGAATTTTGACCGTATTTCAAGGCTTTTTTTAATATCAGTCTGACCACTGGTTTAATCACTCATGTGATATTTTTAAAGACAAGATTGACAGATTTTGACATGCCTAAACAATCTCATACCATAAACATTTCAAACAACCACCATTAAGATATTCCTTTCTAAAAAAAATTGGTTATTATTATATAGGTATCTAGTTCAAAAGGTAATCTAATTCTTCTTTCTTGTTACTTATATGAAGTATTTCCACTGTTGTTTCAATTGTATTGTTAAGTGTAGGTTTGTGTTTAGTGTTAACGAGGTGTTTTGCGTACTGTGATTTATCTGGTTGTTTTAATCTATAAACTCGTAAGTGTTCACAGAATCTTATTTTAAAATTTCTAATAGTCTGGCCAATATACAGTAGTGAATGAACAATTAAACCTTGGAAATTCAATAATCTTAGATTATCTTTTGAACCAAATACCTATATAATAATAACCAAATTTTTTTAGAAAAGAACACCTTAATGGTGGTTGGTTAAAATGTTTATGGTATGAGATTGTTTAGGCTTGTCAAAATCTGTCAATCTTATCTTTGAAAATGTCACATGGGTGATTAAACCAATGGTCAGACTGATAATATTAAAAAAGCCTTGTAATACGGTCAAAATTCAAATAACTAGAATTTATCTTTTCATATTTATTATGGGTAATTTTCACAAAGTAAGGATTGAAACAATTAATTCAATTCTTATATTCTGGAAATATTTCAATAATTTAAAGTCATGATGGTAATAGTAAAATTTGCTTTCTAACACTTTTTGTTATTATGATTTATTTAATACCTTACTTGATAAAAAATTAATTTATCGACTAATTAGAAGTCAAATCATCACCTAATTTATTATTACTGGAACAACGGAAATCTGACTACAGACAGGTAACGCTGTCCGATTTAACATGAACAATGCGCTTACCGCTTATTCCTTCGTTTGTTTCGTTCGCGAATCTCAAGGCATTATTTATTTCTATTGGAACATACTTTCAAAATCTGAACCTCATAAGTTTCAAGTGCAATACCGAAAACAAGTACCAATTAGAAAGAGGTACCTCTAATAAGTAGATAACAATCTTATGTAATTCATAGGCGAAAAATGCAATTTTACAAACCGTATGAAATAATTGCGTGATATTAATGTAATATATAAATTATAAAATGTCTATTGTGTGTCGCTAATAACTCAAGAGGTTGATGCAACATTCGATTAAATTAGAAAAAAGGTATCTATTGAACCTCTCTGCAACAGAAGCGATATTTATAACTGCGAAAAAAATTATGGTTACAAGATAACAAAGAAGCAACGGTTTCACAACATTTTTATTCCAAGGGACACATTTTTCAAACCTTTAATTATCATCCGTCACTATCACTAATACAATTTAAATAGGGAAAGTACTAAGTATGATACATCATTGATTAGGAAATTTTATAGGGATTAAACTATTACATATTCCAAATTACCATATTTTATTTGAAATCTAATTTCAACAATTTAATGCATAAAACAATGACATGTTTTTGCATTTTTTCCACAAAAAAGTGTTGGATATTGGATTTGTTTCGTTTTCGATGTCGCACCCTATTTTTAAGTATATACAGGATGTCCCCGAAAATAGCGCGTTCCCTAAAAGGTACTCGTAGTATGCACCAGAGCTTTATGTATCTTATTTATATTAACGTTATCATATTCCTGTTTGAAGTCAGTAAATAAGATGTGTGCTTCTTTTTGTTGTTCGTCGCTTTCAGATAACAATTTTGTTATGGTAAATAATTGCTCCACCACCCCAAGGTTTTCTTCGTAAACCACTTTTGTACTCTCCTTCATTTTTCATCTAGCCTATTTCCTACCGTCACCGTCGGTATTTTCTCTATAATTTTCAAAAGTCGCTTTTGACCATTTAGTTGGTATTTTTTCATTTATCCATATATTTATTAAAAGAATATACATTTTGTGTGTTAGCTTTTCTCGCTATTATCTTGTTTACTTCTATGAGACTTGGTATTTCCTCTTGATGGGGAAGTTTATATGCACTACCTAAGGTAATTCCTACAACACCTGCCAGATTACTGTCCAAAAGGAGATAATAGGAAGACAAAAAGGAGAAGATTCACTTTTTTATTGTCCTCAATGTCCTCAATTTTTTGGTGTACCGAGTGAAGGAGTTAAATAGAGAATTACAAGTATTATTGTGTACTTCTCCACGTACTTGTAGTTTTGTTTCACATCATTTACTTATTATTTATAACACAACAGATTTTAAATAAATTTATGTGAATATTACTAATGTTTGCTACAATTTAGATTTATTAAATCCAGATCAAAACCTAAAACAAACGTGTTGTTTAGAAATTTAACTAAGATTCCGAAATTACCTAAATGTAATGGGCCAAGGGAAGACTAGATACTTTGAAAAGAGTACTAATTAACATTTGATGCGCTTTAACTTTTAAATATTCTCAATTTAAGTTAAATAGTGTGTTAAAATATTACCGCTAGCAAATTAAAACTTGGACCGACCTAGAAGGATGAAAGAGTACAAAAGATCGTTCTAGTAGAGTGTAGCAGTCATAATAATCGAGGAAACTAGATGGATGAATGAAATATTAAAATAGAATAGGAAAAGACTTTTCTAATTAGATCTTTAAAACTTACTGTATCCCAAAATTGTTTACATTTAAAATTACAGTTTTATCGCTAAAGCACTCAAGATTATCTTTCTGAGAATCTTCGAGAAGTGTGTCTGAATAATTCCCAGGGAGTATTTATCATAAATTACTTAACTGGTTTTGGATATTTATGACCGATTTGTGTCTCCAGATTTCCGTCTCCAGATTTCCCTATTTAAATTATACATTTTATACAGGGTTTATAGGAACAATATATAAGTAAGAAATCTAGTTGGCACAACATAATTACATGAATAATGACTTTTTACGTAAATTGGTAGATTCACATCAAAAGTATGCAATGGCAAGATTGACTTTGTTGCAATTATCAATTGGGAAAATAATTTAAAAATTAGTCTAACCTGGAAAAATAACTTCATTCCATTTTTCTAAACATCCAATTTGCTTTAAATAAGCTTTAAAAGTGTGACAATCCCACATGTTATCGGTGGGTAGTGCTTTATCACGTTTTTCCATAGGCGTGTATTTGCACTGTACAGCATGGTTAGTTAAATGAAGCGATTCATGAAAATTTTCCAGACTGAATATCTGACCACTGAATCTCAAATAACTTTCCCTAAAAAAATCAAAATTTAAAAAAATATTTCGGTTTTCATGCTTTTTACTAAGATACATAATGTTTCAGAAACATGCAAAATATATTTGTTGATACTGCGAGAAAAATGGGACAATAATATCAGAATGTGAACTTACATATTTTAAAATTTTATATTTTGTTATTAAACTTGTTGATGGATTTTAATAAAAAAATGTATTTAACTTTTTCTACAATTGTACAATTAATATCTTCTCCATTTTTGAGGATTGGAAGAATAAAATAAATAGTTAAGCATATTATAAAGTATGGAATAAATTCATTTTAAGATAAACAAACAATTTTGAGGAAAAATCCTGAGAAAGGTCGGTTTTTGATTTTAATTTAATGTATTTTACATAACAATTAAATATACACAATTTGTCATCGATCATTTTTTTAAATGGCACACCCTGTATATTTTATTTTTTTTAGATTGCAAATTTCAATACGAAAATATATCATACTTGTATGCGGTAATTAATAGTTTTGAAGATACGTTAATTTTAAAATCTGTATTTTTTTTATTATATTAAAATAACAAAATAATATAACAGTAACAATAAATTGCCACACAATAAATTACAGTAAGTGTTCGAATTGTTTTCCATCTTGTGCTTGACAGGGTCCTGTTGAACTTTATTAATGGTTTCTGGGAAATGTTATTTATTTTTTGCCTTATTTTATCTTTTAAATCATTTATGTCGTCGGGTTTACTTTTATACACAACATTTTTTAGATGAGCCTACAAAAAAAAATCTAATGGCGTGATATCCGGTGACCTTGGTGGCCAGTCAATGGGTCCTCGTCAAGTTATGTTCGAACGGCGGCTGCATAATGTGGCGGCGCCCCATTTTGTTGTACAAGGTGCACCTTAACGGGATGTCACTTTCCATGTTTTAATACTTTATGAATAGAAGTAAAAGGAACATCATGTTCTCGACTAACTTGCCGAACGCTGTTGTGTGGATTTTCTTCCTTAGCCAACAAAACGTTTAATTTAGTATCCTCGGCAAGTGCTGGACGGATTTAGGTAGATCTTCTACGGTACCAAACTCTCTAAATTTTTTTTCAATTTTACTCACTGTTGACTGACTTAAAGTTGTTCTGGATATTTATTATTAAACATAGCACATACCTCTTGTGGAGTTCGCATCTTATCGCCACAACCAATTACCATAAGAACTTCAATCCTTTGTTTTATAGATAAACGCATTTTTAAAGTATCAACAAGCAAATTTAGAATAACTAAACTATAACTAAACTGGTACTACACTTCATGAGTGTCACTGTCATTATTAAATATTATATAAATATATATAAATACTGAATTATTATCACAACTTTTTACATGTGACAAGTTTTTACAATAATGATAACCAAAGGTATGCCGGTAATAATTTTAAAATTATCATATCTTCAAAATACAAGTATGATATATTTTTGGAATCGTCTTGAAATTTGCAATCTAAAAAACATAAAATATAGAGGGTGTGCCATTTAAAAAAATTATCGATGACATCGTTACAAACAAATGGGTTACCCTGTATATTTCAGTATTATGTAAAAATACATTAAATTAAAATCAAAAATCGACTTATCTCAGGATTTTTCCTCAAAATTGTGTGTTAAACTTAAAATGAATTTATTCCGTACTTTATGTACACACTGTATATTTTATAACTTTATATTGACAATAAATGTTGTAGGTAAAACGAGTTTAACCATGTTGATTATATTGATGATTGTGATTTTACATTAAAGTTGACTGACTCCATATAATATTAATTTAGGATTTTTTATAGTAAGGTAAATATTATTCAGTGCTTCCTGTCTAACGTGCTAAGGAACATAGTCAGTGCTTCTTAGTGGACACCGTTTATTAAACTATTGAGATGTTTAAGAACAGTGTTGAGCATTGTCATAAACTAATAAAATAATGTTAGTGTCATCTTATTTAACGCTTTATTCCTACCTGTATATCCAGATTGTAAGAGGCTGTACGCATGTAACTAAGAACCACTGTCGTATATCAAACTTTGTTTTGTATATTATCAAAGGTTTTTCTGAAAAAAAAACACTATTTTTGAATTTTTAAAAGTTTAACGCCGGCATTTCTACCTAAAGCTTACCTATATACTTCTGAACGACATATTTCATTTTTAAATTCATAACTTTGTCAACATCGGATATACTTTTAACCAGGTGGATTCCACGTCCTCTGCACTTGTTTCCCGGTTTCAAAATCCAAATGTTCTTCTTCCCGTCAATATCATATTGGGGCCAGACCATTTTAATTTCTTTCAACGTGGACTTAACATTAGCTGAAACACAAATTCAGACAAAATAATTTTATGTAGGCAAAATATATTTTCGACCCATGTAATTTTTTATAGTAATAACCAGGACTAAATGTACTTAACAATTACTTTTTAGACGTAACAAAACTTACGTGTTTAAGTGTTCAATAAAAAGTAATTAATCAATTATAGACTTGATTAAAAATTCTTTTTGATATATAAATTGACGAAGGCAGGTCCTGGCGGAGTGGGAATAGTAGTATTATATTTGCTCCGTAACATAAAATAAAAAAGTAAAGAAAATAGTGTTAAATTAGTTTGAAATGGTGGAGTAAAACAAATGACCCTAAAATTAGTGCATTCATTAATAATAAGGTAGAATCAGAATTAAATAGATTTAGGCAGAAAAAAGACAATAGTATTTCAAAAAAAATAAATCACTGATAAGAGACTGTTCACGGACGGGTCGACCGGAGCCTGTTCTTCTTTTCGCAGTGTTGATAAGGACAAAATATACACAGAAGAAATATTTAATACCTAAACTCAAGAGCAGGTGCGTATTTGGAAATATTAGGGCGCAGATTACCAGTAAAAAATGGAAACAGGTAAAGGGGACTTATAATAATAAAACAGATGTTTCTTCAAATACAAAATAAGTTAACCGGTCTAGGGGAGTAACTAAATGTCATGGAAATTATAAAAAATTTAAGGTAGGACAACCAAATGTTAAAACAAATAATCATAGAACAAGTTGAAGGACTTGTAGGAATGGAGAATGAAATGAGGAAGAATAATATAGTAATTCAAGGCAGATAAGGATGAGGAAAATTCAAATGAATTCACATAAAAGGAAAAATTGTAATGAAATTTAAAGGAGCAACAAATTTAGAAGAAATTAGAATACCAGGAAAGAAAAGACCAATTTTAGTGAAACCACAATCATGGGATAGAAAAAACTAAAACTAAAAATTTAAAAGGGTCAGACACATAGATATACGATGATTACACAAAAAAGGTCCGGAAGGATAGAAAGAACTTACTGCCTTTTTTGGAACAAGCAAGACAAAATGGAAAGAGAGCTAATCTTAAATACGACAAACTGATCGTAAATGGCATCACGGAATAGGAGATTTTCAGAACCAAGGAAGAGAAAACCTATGAGATAAGAAAAGACCGGTAAGCGAAAGATCTGTAGGTAGTGATTACTATCAACAACTGAGGAAGAGTACAGGAACATGAAAAAAAAACCATGATGACCAGGCAATGAAACGGAAATTGAACAAAAGCCAAAAGAATAATAAGGAACATAATATGAAAAATCAAATAAGATCAGGAACATGGAACATAAAAACTATGCTAGTGGTAAGAAAAATGGAGGGAGTCGCAAAAGAGATGAGAAATTATAATACAGAAATACTAGCACAAGACGGAAATGGGACAGTAGGATTGAGCAATACTCATTGCTATAAGCAGAAAAAGATAAAATGGGAAGCATTGGAACCGGATTCATGATCAACAAAAAAACAGGTAAAACATAATATAATATAAAAAAATAAACTGAAGGATATCTTACGTTAAAATAAAAATTAAGACGACAAATATTTCATTCAGAAACGTGTATGCACGAACTGAAGACACGAACCAAAAAAACAAGGATAATTTCTATGAAGAACTGACAAGCGTATGCGAGCGAATATCCAAACATGATACACTGATACTGTTGAGAGACTTTAATGCTAAAATAGGAAAAGAGGAATATCTGGGAATTATGGTAGGGAAAGAAACACTACACGAGGCAACAAAGCGACTGAGTTAAATTTAGACGATAACTAATACGAAATTCAAACACAGAGTAAAGCATAAGATAACATGGCTCATACTCAGAAAACGACAGGAAATCAAATTGACCACTTGTTGATATCAAAGAAGACGGAAAGAATGATATAGAATGTTAGAACGTTTGTAGCCAAGATACTCACGAAAATAAAAAGAAGAAGATGGAATACAGAAGTAATAAAAGGGAGAAAGAGAAAATGTGAGAAAAAAATGCGAAGACAATTAACTGTAAATGAAGAAAATGGAAACATCGATAGAAAAGTATAAGAAACAGCATCATAATGGCAACAGATAATGTGAGAGGACGAAAACAAATGAAGAAAAATAACAAAATGGTTTGACACGGATTGTGAAACAGTAACCAAGAAAAAGCAACAATCCACATTAACACGGCTAAGAACAAGCAAACCAAGGATTATGAAAAATACAAAGAAATAAGAAAGGAAAATACACAACTAGTGAAACAAAAAAACGAAGGGTGGAGGAAATGAGAAATACTCTAGAAAATGACAACACCGCTATCTCAATATATTAAAAACTGGAACAAAAAGAAAGTTACAGCCATTATCGATATTGCAGACTGGGAAAAACGCTTCAAATAGCTACTAATGTGACATAATGCCAAAGCATACCCTGAGAACGAAAACCGGAATCACATTAGAGTGAGAGGAGAACAAAACGCTCATACGATAGAAGAGTGTAAGGAAGTCATAAATAACTTGACAGAAGATAAAGTAGCAGGACCAGACGATATTTAAATGAAATGATTAAATATGGAGGAAAAGAATTAACGCAAATAATACATAAACTAATTGTGGACATATGGGAAGCAGAAATAATGCCGAAAGAATGGGAGGATATACAGAAGCACAACTAGGAGAATATCAATACAGGTTTAGACAAGAGAGCTCAACAATAGAGGCCATACACATAAACAATAGAGAAATGTTTGAAAACAACATAAAATTCATATCCTGTTCATTAATTTCAAGCAAGCGGTTGATAATCTGAACAGAGAATCTATAACATCATATACGGGAAAGTACTCCTATTATAAATACCCGACAAAATTAAAGGTAATTAAAATAAGGCTGAGAAGCTCCAAATCTTCATTATGGGCCAAAGAAGGAGTATTCAGAGATTTTGAGATAAATTCAGGGGTAAGTAAGGGTGATGGACTATCAACCACAATATTTAAAATAGCCACAGATGGTGTGATGAAAGATTGCAGACAAATGGGAACAATTATTACTAAAGCTGTACAAGTAGTAGTAGGTTACGCCGACGACCTAGATATAATAGCAACGAAAGTGAGAAACTTAAAGGAAACAGAAATCAATAATGAGGATTAAAGATAAACTAAGAGCACACCAAATATATGCAAATAGAAAAAAAGAAATAAGAAAAGATGTTTGATAAACCTCTTAGTTTCACTCCCCACATCAACTCAGTATTAAGTAAATCTTTAAAAATGCTTGGATTCATTAAACGTAATACTCAAGATTTTTCGAATAGAGCTTCAATAAGGCTTTTATATGTGTCCTTGGTTAGACCTCACCTCGAATATGCTTGTTCACGTAAATAAATTGGAGCAGGTTCAGCATACATTTTTCAGATGCATTTCATTCAAACTTAATTTCAACTTTATTAAGTATGATGAAATCGAATCCCTAATAAATTTAAAAACTCTAAAGTCTAGAAGAGTTATAAGAGATCTAATCCTCCTCTATGATATTCTAAATTCTACAAAAAATTACTCTGACCTTCTAAGCCAGTTGCAATTCAATATTCCTTCCAGATCAACCAGAGCAACAAACTTGTTTTATTTGCCTAACTAACTACACTGAAATTTCATATTTAAGCAGATCAAGGAAATTGGCCAATTTAACTTCTTCTACAATAGATTTTTTTTTGTGATACAAAATCTGTATTTTTGGCCTCTGTATCTAGGATAATTAGTTATATATGACTTATTTATTTAACTTAAAGGCATTTGTTAGTTTTAGACTTAAATATTGTATCCAAATTCTAAAGTTATTGGGTTTTTGCCCGTAATCAAATAAATAGATTAAGACAAAGAAAAATTAAGAATCTTTGAGAGGAACATAATAAGGAAAATATATGGGCCGCATAAAAAGGACGACGGAGAATATCAAAGACTAATATACTTCGAAATATTGGAAATATTAAAATGAGAAAATGTAGTAAGAGCAATAAAGTCACAAAGAATTCGATGATATCGGCATATAAAAAAGATGGGAAGCAACAAGTAAGTAGCACCTGAGGTGATAAGAAGACTCGTCACAAACGTCAAGATAGTCAAGTGAATATGGGCACAGCAAGGTTTTTATTTAATACCTGGTTGAAAAAGAAAAAAATAGCAACAGGACTAAGTAGAACATAATCTATCAGTTCATAAAAACTATCCTACCAGAAAAGGAAAGAAAAGAAAGAACAAGGTAGCAGGAGACCTAGTCGAAAAATATCAAACCCTAGTATTGAAGTAGGTCAATACAGGCAATTATGATGCTGAAGATTAATGATTAAAGGGGAGAGGGGCTTTTTGTTGGTACCTAGAGTCCCACACCACTCCCAAAAGACCGTGGCCGTATGCGTCAATCCATTTTTCCCCTCCTCAAAAAAATATGAACACTGTCAAGTAACCTCTGTTTATATTTTTTTAGTGAGGTGCTGTATTTTATTTAACTTTGCGATAGTTTCTTAATCCCTACGAAAGCCGCATTATGCGGTGGGTATCAACAGCTTTCTCAGCTCAATAACTTTTTGTCTCTTAAGTTAGACCTTTTGCAGTAGTCTGAAACAAGCTGTTTAAGTATGGATACAATATCCCATACCTTTAAATTGCGAGAATAGTATTGGAAACTTAAAGATGTTCATTTTCTTCGAATAATGACTCAAGTGTTTTCTCAAAAATTGGTCCTATATTTTCCCATAAATTTAGTAATATCTGGTGCCACGTTCTGTCGACGTAGTGGTTGATTTACATCACTATTATCATTAGAGTGGTTCCAATAGAGTGTGATGTGCTCGGTCTGTTTCACCCCGAGAAGTGAAACATGGTTCTGATTTTTGCCTTTCAGTGGGCTCAGTACACTGTTTTACTCTTACCTTCTAAATCATTAGAAACAAGTATATGTTTTATTGAAAATTGATATTAGTTATAAAGAAGTCAATATGTGGTGATGCGTATTTGCACGCATCTGTGTTTGATTTAAATTTAGAATTGGCCCTATTTTGTTTAAAACACTTAGCGCTAGACCTTTTTGTTAGCATTTAAAATCCATTCGAGACTAATTGTAACCATAATATTTAAAGAATGTTCCCTGCTGTCTGAAGAAATGATGCGCAATAAATAGTACTTTTCTAATAATGTGCAAAGAATATAAATTAAGAAGAACTCGGAAGCATAGTAGATACAGAACAAAGTACCGTGTTTAAAGGGAACAAACATGGAATATAGAAGAAAAAATAGATAATAAAACAGAACGAGAAGAAATACTGGAAGTATAAAAATAAATTTAATAGAGAAGGGCCGCACATGCTAAAATTTAGCAGGGAGGAGGAAGAAATAGAGCCAGAAATAACAGATGAAGAATTTTCATAATCTATAAGAAAAATCAAATTAGGAAAAATAAATGGGAGTGATGGAAGGCCAGAGATGATAAAACGGGGAGTAACACTGGTAAAGAAATATCTAGAGTATATACTTAGGAAAGGATACAAAATACTAAATGAATAGGAAAGCAATATAATAATTCCAAGAAAGGCTATAAAAAGAAATGTGAAGATTATAGAGCAATATGCTCGGCATCAGTTGTTCTTAAAATATCCATAAAGATAATACAAACTAAAATAAAACATGAAATAGAACACAGATTAGAAAAAGAACAAGCAGTTCTTAGAAGAGAAAGACAAACACAAGGTCGTATCGTAAAAATGACAGTTTCGAAATGGGAAAAGATCTAAAATAGGGCGATAATTTGAGTCCACTGTGATTATATTATAATATACATGAATAGGATATTAAACACATGTAAAAATGAAACACCCAAATTAACAATTGGTACGAAAAACTATATGCAGTCGACATAGTAATTGATGGTCGAAGGGAAATAGAAAATACAAAGAATGATATACAAAATGGTCTGAATCAATAAAAGCCATGGAAATTGAAATAAATACAAAAACAACAAAGGTGGCGAGGATTAATGAAAAAACAGGAGAAGAAAATATCAAATGGGGAGAGGTATAGTATACGAAGTTAGAACGATAGACAACCTGGGAACAAAAATCAGCAATAATGGGCGAAAGTATTAAACAGAAATAAAAAAGTCATATAAACAGAACAATTCTCGTAAAGAAGAAAATATCGGCAGAAGCAACAACTAAAATATGTATTGCAATAGGAGCCTGTAGCACAACATATGAAAGTGAAACATGGTCATTAACAGTAACCCAGGAAAATAAAATAATAGCAGAAGATATGATACATCATAGAAAAATTGCAGAGAAAACAAGTAAAGAAGATTCAGATAGATATTAAGAATAGAAAGAGAAGTCGTTAACAAAACCAGATGCAGAATCCAAGAGGTATGAAAAGATAAAGAGGAGATCGAGAAAGAATATGGAAGACAGAATAAACGAGATTCTTTAGAAGAGAGAGAAAACAGTGCAGCAATTTCAATAGAAAGCACAGAACAGCAAGGAATGAAAGAAATGAGTCGAGAATCTATCGACACTGTAAGAGTAAAAGGTACAAGATATAGAATAAGGGCATAATTGCTTATAAAACTATTTACATCCTTTTTCCAAGAAAAAACCTTTGTTATTTATTTGTAAATACTGCATATATTCAGCAATTATCAGAACAAATAATTATTACTAAAGATTTCAATGCACCAAAGAATTTGCAACGTATATGTCAGTATAATTGAAAGCTGTTGTTAAAAAAATGTATAATTTTTTAATATTTATTTATCTAACAAGTATTCTTTGTCGGTATCCTAAAACAATAAATGAAGGTTTTTACAAGAAGAAAGTAATGCCGAAAAATAAAATATTTTTACATACCGGCCAGATGGTCTGTAGTCAGCGCTCTAGTAGTGCATTGTTCTGCTAATAGTCTGTATGCTCCTTGTTTGATGCATTGAAACCCTGTTAAAATTTCTCATGCAATTTAAATAAAAAAGAACGGTCATTACGCATGATATCTACTATTTTTATAAAGTTACCATTATTAAAATAAGATTAAATGAAGCTGCTTCATGCAGTTTTAATATTTGTTTGTCTACTTAAAGTAATACTGATAAAGTTGTATTGAAGCATTTTTTAGGCGTTTCAGATGTGGTACCCGCAGGTTTATTTTTAGTTATAAGTTTACTGTTGTTAAATATTTTACGTGATTTGGTTCCTTTAAATGCCCCATCTGATACGAATATGGTAATTTTTAATATTTCATTTCGGTATAATTTTGAATTTTATGTGTAAGCAGCAAGTTTTTTCCACTTAAGTATTCAAATTTTGGGGGAGAGAGTACAGGTTAAAAGGACCACAAAATTCCAAAAAGCTCTCTGACTTCGAGCATGTGGTAACGTTTCCTTGAGATAGTAGAAGTTCTAGTCATGAGTGTCCGTGTCAACTAGTAAGCAAAATATTTCTTTAATTTATCATGATTAGTACCGACTAATAATATAACAAGTTATAAAAATTTAACGATAAGCACGTATTTATTTTGCATGCTTTACAGATTTCATGATAAAACTATGCACATACGTGAAGCATCTTCATTATATTCTACATCAAAGTGTAACACTATTAGAAACGAGCTAAGGTGCAAAAATAAATTAAATACATATTTAAAACTCTAAATAATAATTATAAAAACACATACCATATGCATTTGACAATGATTCGGTGAAATCCATGAAGTAACCATCCTCATGCAAAATATGGTAGTAATTTGCTAAAAATTGGTCCCACTCGTGGTCCCATATCTGAGGTAAATCTTTATCTATGTCCTGATGTTTTTGTTTTGCGATATAATCATCACATCTACAAGAAATGATAAAACTATAATAAAAGGGACATCTAACTATAGTTCACTTAATACATCATGCTAGATTAATCGATGTATAGTTCAAATAAAACGTATTTATTAGAGAGCTTTAATACCATTAAATAAAGGTAGAAAATAATTTGATTGAACAAATGTCCCCTTATAGAGTGTATTTAGTAAAAATATATTTTCTTTCAAATCATAAGAAATTATCCGTTCTACTTATTTCTAATTTTGTAATGTTAATTTTAGATCACTAGAACCTACGATAAAACATCTAAGAAATACTTACCAGACCACCGATTATAACTTTTTAAAGGGCAATACAGTTATTTTTTAATGTTGATGGTGTATTTATTTATTAATATGGGGTATATTGATAAAATTTCAATTGCATTTCATTAAATGGCTGAAAATGCCATTCCAATAATTCCAATAACGCAATATTTCAATTTCTATATAAAATTTAATTTATCTGATATCGCTATATTTCTGTTATTTACCAGCTATTTCTCGAAAACATTTTATCTAATGGCAATGTTATTTTAACTCTAGAAGCGTTAAATAAACGTATTAAACCAGCAAATTTTACACTGTGAGTTGGTAGCATCTTCATGAACTCATTGTAATTACAACATTACCAGTCTTTTTTCGAGTTTCGTATTATTTGAGTGTCACAGATTATTTCGTTTTCGTTCTGCTTTTTATGAACGGCATAGTGTAAAATAAAAATATTTAGACTATAATAAAACAGGTGACATTATCGTGTTTAAACAAAAGTACCAATATCACGTAGAAATCATGTTTACATCATATTTTCTAATCAAAATAGCTAAATAGTTTCGTCAAAAAAAGCTACCACTTAATTTCATCATCAGGAATCATTCACGTGGCGCACCCTATAACAAAATGTGAAATAATACATAAAATAATATTCCTTGTCCAAAGCTATGTCTCTGTACCGATTTCGATAACAATTGATAAATATACTGTGCCATTATCAGAAAAAAACGAAAAAATAATTTCAACTTTATCGCCCTATATCTTATTCCACGGCAATATTTTATTAAGGGATATTTGGTCCTATCGCCATATTTTGGCCCAAAAAACCTGTCCTTAGCCTATACCCCAATACTTATGAATCGCCCTGTATAACCATTTGTGTCCGTCTAATTCCCTTGTAATTTTTTTATTTCTTTTAAATTCATGCCCCATTTCTGTTTTTACGCATATATTTTTAGTTCTTTTCTTTTCTTGCATTTCTTTTATCACTTTTGTATAATTCTTAATTTTGTTTTGTTTTTTCTCTAGTAGGCTTTTATTGTCTTTATTAAACTATCTGTTTTTCTTATTTCTCCGGCCTTCAAGCTTCCAATTTTTGATACGCTTAATATCACTTGTTTTTTTTTCTTCTCCTATCATTTATATTTTCTCCCTCCATGTTCTGTTCCCATTCATCGTAGTCTCAAAATTTTTCTGTAAACAGTGGTCAAAATCCAATTCTATTAATCGTTTATATTTTTATTGGTTCTTAAATGCATACTCTGTAATAATTTTCTTGTAAATTTTTTCTTTTTAAATTCTTTTAAAATTAGAACACTGACCTAAGACTAATTTAATAGATTTGTGAATTTCGCATAAAAAAGTCCCCTCAATTCTTCCTCCCCAATAAGAATTACATTTGTGATCTTTGACTATCGTCTTTTCATTACATTTCTACTCCCTGTTTTTTTTTCAAAGTATTGCCTTTTCGTCCACATCTAGTATCATTTTCTTTCCATTTCTGCACATGCCTATCAACCGTCAACTTTTTATAGCTTTTCCTTCATCGTTTTGTATATTTCTGTTATTTACTGACAAATAGTGAATTACGTATACCTATTCTACCCCTACGTATGTCAGCTTACTTTTACCCCGGGTTCACAGATTGGGGCCAACGTTGACTCAAACATGTTTGCCCAATGTGTGTACCGATAAAATAGCACTAGGACCAATGTTGGACCGCATCCGGAGCGAGTTGGTTTTTTCGTCAAAGATCAAAGACATTAGCGCCAACGTTGGAGATCGCGGCCACACGAAGGGGTGAGAATCGTTTAGTAGTATTAGTGAAAATGAGTCAAGAGCAATAGACTGCTATGTCCGCATCAGACATATTGGCCCCAATGTGTAGACACTTCAAGAAAAACAAGCTAACGTTGGAACCAACGCCTGGGACCAACGTTGGTTTGAATGAGTGGATTCGGCCTTACTCTTTGCCTTTGTTTTTTCGGTATTCTTCATTTGGAGTAGATTAGTTTCACTGCTATTTCTATGTACACCTTTGCTTCATGTTTCTTTTAATATTCCTTCTTCATAAGTATTTATCTCTACACTCCTTATTATGATTTTGTTTTTACTTACCTATTTTGAGCCTTCAACATAATTCAATCTCAACGCTTTGTTTCTTTTATCAATTTTTGTGTTTATACTTTTCTAACACCCATTTACCGATGATTTTTTGTATATGTTGCACCTAAGTTAATTTATAATCAAAAGTTATTTCTAGGAATGTAACGTCTTCTAGAAAGTTTAAAGTGTTATTATATCAATTAAGATTAGGATAGTATAATAGAGGAGTTTTTGAAAATATTAGTATTTCAGTAGATAATTTGAATTCAGTAGATCTGGATAATTTCAGAGATGTTGTATTTGCTTCTGCATTGTCTCTCTCATGTTTTTGATATTTTTACTTTTGATGTACAGAACTAAGTCATCTGTACGGAATTTGCCTTTTAGCGAGTTGCCGAGTTGTTCTAATACACTGTTAATTAAAATGAGGGAAAGAGTAACAATAATAACTGATCCTTGTGGAGTATCGTTTTCTACCTTTTTCTTCCTTAATAAGTATCCATTTGCTCTAACTCGAAAATGGAATTAAGAAAGGTTTCGTGAATTTTTAATTCCAAGGTCACGATGTTATCTAAAATATCTGAATATACTTGATTTATTGACACAAAGAGTTTGAATCTAAGCACCGCACTGAACGGTCATTAACTATTTTTTCCAATAATTTACATAAGCACCATGTCAGGGCAATGTGTCTATACGATCCCAGAAGATTTGCAGGAAAGTTATTTTTAGCACCAGAAGAATGATAACCTCTCTTCAAATATTGGGAAATTTTTGTTAGAGCCAGTAATAAAAAATATGTTCAAAAGAAAGCATATGACTCTTTCAGATAATTCTTTTATGGAGATTATCAGGATATTGTTTAGTTCGGACTGTTGTTTTTTGTTAGTTTTATGGCATTGTAAATTTTTTGATAGGATATAAGGGTATTTAATGGCGAATTGACTTGATTCGATAATTGTACTGGAGTTACTTTTAAATATCTCGAAAATTATCTGCATCAGCGCCATCTAGAGGTATGTAGTTTATGTTAAAGTTTCTGCATCAACTATTTATTCGCCGGATTTTGTTCCAAATTTCTGCTGTGGGGTAGAGTTAATTAATTTTACAAAATTTGTCTAAAAATATTTTTGGCTTTTTAATTAGATAGCGGACTCTTGTCCTTAGATTTTTAAAAATTAGAAGATTTGGGTGTCTTTTGAATTGGTTGAAAGCATTTTTACTTGATTTAATCACTTCTATGCAAATGTTGTTCCACCATGGAACAGAGGAACGATTTCGTGGTAGAGATTTGCCGATATCGAAGTTTGTTGATTATGAAATAATTGACATAAATATATCAAGGTGATCTGATTTATCAGGATCATTTAAACTGAGTTGATTTAAGGTATTGTCAACTGATTAATGGAATAGGAAAAGACACCATTCCAATTGTTGAAACAAGTTGATCTACCGTAGTTTAAAAGTTTTAAATTACATTCTTTGATAGTTTTGATAATTATGTTACCACGTGGATAATTAAAACGGAACTCCATGTGAAGTGATGACCATTAAAATCACCGACAATAATTCGAGGACAGGATACCCAACGAATAAGATATTTTTACAGGTCCTGAATATTTACAGCTGAATTTGCAGATGTTACGATTAAGGTTACCATAAATTGACACAGCTAAGATTTCTAAATCTAAATAAGTGGGTTTGATTGTGAGCAAAGATCTTTTTTAATATAAATGGCCATACCGCTACTGGGCTCTGGAACAATTTAGTCTGTTTACCAAAATACATTGCAATTTTTATGATTATAAACTTTGTTTTTTGGGAGAAATTTGGTTCTCGAAAACATAAGACTGAGGGATTATGTTTAGTAATAAAAATTTGCAATATTTCTATGTGGGAGAAGACACTGTTAATATTCCATTAGATAATATTATTGAACATGTTGAGGAATTAAAAAAAAATGAGGAAAATTTATAAAAATAAGTGCAATCTTGTGATGAGTTACTATCTATTTTTGAACATGAATCGATGATACCTAGGTATTTATTTTTAGTTTCAAGAGATTATAGATCATTTGTATAGTTAAAAGCAATTTGGTCTAGATTTGGCGAACCGTAACAATTTACAAATAAGTCGACTATTACGCTGAACTTTAGATAAAAGTGGGGAGTATGTGAGTCAATAAACTCCCTTGGCAGGTTTTAGTCATTTTTATGTATTTTTTTGCTTCAACTTTATTGGTGGTTGTTAAATTGGAGTCGTAAATTGAAATTGGGGTGTAGTTCATCTTATTCTTCTATATCAGAAGTACTTTGAGAAGAGGGTGGTCGTTTTATTTGCTTAGGCCTGTGGAATACTGGCTCTAATTCCCTGCAGTTCTTAGCGTGGAAGTCAGAATAAATATTATCAGTGTTTTCGATAGGGTTATCTTCCTCTGCATTAGCTACTATGCTTCGAGGGTTACATGAAGTTTGGTCCCCATAGAAGTTGGATTGTTCTTGGATTTGATGGAAAGCATCTGAATTATTTAAGACTGCTGTATGATAAGAGGATGAGGAGTTGGACATTCGGCGGCTTTGTGACCCTGTTGCTTACACTTAAAACATGTAGTTCCTTCAACAATGAGAAAAATGGGATAAATGTTATCATGAGAAATACAAAGGAATCAGGTGTATTAAAGGAAAGAGAAGGATGTGAAAACCTGGCGACAAAAATTTAAAATGTGACTATATTCTGGACTGGAGACACCAAACGTTTTAAAACTAATAGGAGAAACGAGGTTGAGTTTTGCTTCTAATACCTCATGGGGAATTGATGGGATACGTTAAACATCAAGAGTCGACTCGCAGGGATAATCTGTCTTTGTTCCTCAATTGCGTTATTATTAATAATGATGGTACTACCCCCTTAATTGAAAACATTGACGTTAGCATTAGGAGCATTTAAATATAAATGCGATTATTTGATAAGGTAACCAGTATCCATCACTCACGTAACTGTATTACTAAAAATTTCAAGAATTACTAATAATTCATTAAAACACAGAGAGTTAAAATGGTAGACCTGAATTTTTCTACAAATATATTTATTTGAATAGAAAAAAATAAATTAAAGGAGTCTCTCCTAGGTCTGAACAGAAGGTCAGAGATTCGTAAGAAATGAGATTAACCCAAAACGAAAAGAAAAAATACAACTAATACATGAAAAAACCTAGACTATTCTTGTAGAAACGCTTTGGTATAACATTAATTAATTCACTATTTGATAAATCTTTAAATTAACAGTCTTTATTCAAATTACGATTACGTTCATTCTTCGAAACTCCAAAACAGAGACTACTTCTTCAATCAAAATCTCAACCCTTGGCCGTTTGGCTAGATTAAATGAATACAACTTTATTGGTTTTAAAACTTACCGACATTGATATAATATTACTGGTCCGAAAGAAATAGAATAAATTACATCCGTTAGAAAAATATAGTTTATACAACAACCTTCTTTCGGTGAGTCGCTGTTTATCTATTTCTTTTTAGCACATTAAGTTCGAACGACAAAAAAACGGTAGGCCCGTGATTTTTTTTCATAAGAAAATCAAAATCATAAAGCTTTGACGAATAGTTATATAGGGCAGTCCAACAAAATAGTTGATCGACTTCAATATGGCCGCTGGAGGTAAAACAAAGCAGTTTGCCATATATTTCTGTGTTATAGTGCGTTCTGTTATTTTAAATTGATTAATATATCTTTGTGATTTACCAGATAAATAGTTTTAAGTGCTTATAAATAATAAGTGAGTATTTTATTAAATTACAAGCTGAAGATGTTGATGTTGCTGATCGGTACCAAAAACTTCAATATGTAAACGGCATAGATCCTTTTGCTATGGTCGGTTCCAAATTTAGTGCAAATTCTGCCGACTTTCCTCCATTAACTAACATGGATATTATCACTTATTTAGTTCTAACAACAATTTACTACATCAGCAATAGATGAAAGCTTTTAAGAGTTGAAATGTCTTCAAATACTTTGATGCTGGATTTGTTATCGGATGTGGTGCTTTGAAAATCGACGAAATGATTGTTATCGGAAAGGTATGACACTTTTTTAACTATTTCATAAAATCGTTTCGTTTTTTTATGCTGTGATTTTGTTCATAACTCTATTAATATGTATTTATATATTAATTTTAGTTCTACCCTTTTTCATTTATTCTAGGTGAAACATTCCCAAGGAATGAATCAACCACCAGTAAACGTATGGGTTATGTGTAAGGAGGTTTTCCTAAATTCTTTTATTATACTTTACTTTTACAATATAAGTATTTCATATACTTGTTATAAAATGTTTCGTACATATTCTAGCAAATTTAAGTTTTTCTTCAAATAAATATTTCCTTTTAATCGCCTCTATCCACTTTATTCTTCTAATATTGGAAAGTTCCTTTAAACGACGTTTGTGTTTAAAGTGATGAATAGCAGGAAATCTAAAGAATCTCACCCTATCACGGTTTGCTAAATTCCTACAGTTTATCACGCAGCAAGATGAAGGCATTTTATTTATTTAAACACAAAATATACAAAATTTTCCTAAGCTTCAATAGTTTGTTTTACCTCCAGCGGCCATGTTTGTATGAAAATCAGCTGGTTGTGAAAGTTCCTTGGACTGCCCTAGACATAAAAGAGCTGGATTTAGGTTACGCACAACCTCTAACCAATCAATCATGCGAAAAAGGATCGTTCGACGTATGAACTCTACTCTGGTTATGAAGTTTTATAGTGTTAAAAAGTTACAGGTAAATTTTAGTTCAGGTCAGTATTTCTGATTGTTTCACGTTAATTTGTGTGAGGACACGTTAATAAAGTGAAACATTTCATTTGCTATTTATTTTTTTTTAATTAAAATATGTCAAGATACACAGAGAAAGAGCAAGTGCTCATTTTAACAGCCTTTTTATTTATTACAATCATATTATTTGGCTGAATACGATTCTGCCAACTGTCAGAATCATATAGAATCGCCAACAATATAGACCACGATAGTCGCGACGTCGCAAAACATTTGGCTAACCTGAAATTTGTTTCCAAACAATAACAATGACCATGCGCGGATTTTAAAATCGAAAACAACTTGTTTGTTGTGGTTTATGCTGTGTTTTGAAGAGTGTTGTAAATTATATTTTAATTAATAAAATATACAGAAAAAACATACAAAATAATGACATTAATAACAGCATGACATCAATTTAAAGGTCTTTATACACATGTATAGGATTTTTAGTACAAATACCGTTGCACGTCAGGAGTGACGTATCTCTTTCGTCATAGTACTGCCAACTAATTAAAATTTCCCTAACTAAGATAAATCATACGAAACATCACGAAAATTCACGAGGACTCATGAACGTAGTCACAGTACAAAAAAACCGAAAAAGTAATCGTAATTATTTTGATAATTTTAGAATTATTTCAATTATATTGGCTTATATACGTCTTATTCTTTATAATATAAAGTTTATAAATGATTATTATATGTTTAGTACTCAAAAAACCATAATTTACATTAAATAATTTTGAAATTTTCTACGCCCATGAGACATTGTAGCGATTGGCATGCCTTGATGCGACGTTGTCGAGTATTTAGATTGAAATATTTCAACGATTTCTGACGTCCGGCCTTTCTAAGCAATATTATAATAAACATATTGGCAGAGACGGTAATAAAGAACAATATTCTTTAAATATGTGGTCTGAAGCTCTTAGAACAATTACTCCTGAAGTATGGAAAAATTCTATTAAACATACAGAAAAAGAAATACAAAAATGGTATAAACGAGAGAGAGTTTTTGATATACTAGAAATTAATCCCATTATTATTAATCCTAACAGCGATGACATTGATTCAAGTGATTCAGATTTGAATTAGGAGAAAGGATTTACCTTTTGTAGGAATTCGAATATTGTAGTTGAATTGTTTCTTATAAGAAAAATATATATTTTTTTAAACAAAACATTGTCTTACTTTAATAACAATAAATAGTTTGCTATCTTTTTTATATGTCTCTATTTTATTTATTTAATAAAAATATAGTACAAATAAACAACACAATATAACGATTTTTATAACAGATTATTGAATATTAAAAGTAGATAATACAGCAAGAAGAAGAAGAATATCACAGTTGTAGATTGCTAATGAATCAACTGAGAAAAACATTTTTCAAATGTACTTAAAAACTGGCAGGATGAAGTGTCTTGAGTGTGAGGATCATATATTGTTCATATACGCTTCAATAAATTAATTTTTCATAATAATAAAGCTAAACAATATAACCTAACCTTACATTTTTGAAACTTCCTACATTCCTCGACAATTTAGACAAGCCGACAACACTGCAGGGTCGTGATCTCATAATTGATATATGACGTGCAACGGGATTTGTATTAAAAATCCTATATATCTTAGGTTAGCCAACTGCTATTTGGTGACGTCACGCTGTCACGGTTCTTCTCGTTATTCTCAAAACACTATTAGACGTCACAATAAATGACGTAGCGAACGAAGGTTCTCGTACAGACTATAGATATCTAACACTGAACTCCAAACGAGCGAAAAAAGCCAAAATGGTCTGTTCCCTATCTAATGACTCTAAAATAGGATAAATTCTTAAGAAGTTCTACTTCGAGTTTTTCTCGCGCTAAAAACTATTCGGAGACCGCATTGACATTTTTCAGTGTGTCTGCTAAGACTCTAAGTCCATAAACAGGACCCATCGAGTCTCTAGACTACACACCTCGAGTCTTTAGACATGACTCCTTTGAGTTGCTAAACTAGACTCCGCGAGTCCCGTGAAAAAACTCATCTGAGTCTCGGAACAGCTCTTCGGAGTTTGAGTCAGTTTTTAGACCCGTGCTCTTCACAATGGCTAACGGTTTACTTACAATTTCGTAATATTTTGGACTAGCTTCGCTTACCTAATTTCAAGGTTTATTTTCTTTATTTTTTAAAACAACTTATGGAATTCGGGCTTTGACTTGCTTTAAATGGCTATGTTCGCATCTCCTGTGTTTCCAACTTGCAACACAAAGTGTGTTATTTTGAATATACAATATTCTTGCGATTTAATTTCAATTTTAAAACTTTTGATTATATACAGAGGTTAATACTTAATACTTAGCTTTAATAATCTTCAGAATATATCTCAATGATTACTAACCTGTCCAAGGCAAATTGTAAAGTGGCGAAAGGAACGTGACCATTCGTTGATTGGGTATTATGTTTGTCTCCAGTCTCGAAAGTTTCAACAAACCATTTCAGAAGTCCTATACAGGCAGTTAAACGAAAGTCGTCCAAGAAAAAATTGTAGTGATCAGGAAATCCTTAAAAATTGATAGCAGGTTAGTTTCGAACTTACATTTTTATATATATTATATACCTAAAACATAGGTTCTTGGGAAATTAACTGCTGCCACTCCCGTCTCGTTGTACCAATAAGACTGTTGAAGAAGAAGTGCTAGACCTTCTTTTGAAGCAAATAATGATCTACTGAAACGATTTATCAATTTGAATGGATTTGATCTTTGTTGCAAATCACATTGGTCTTTTCTCATACTCCAGTAGAAGTCTATGTCGTAACTTTGTAACAATCTAGATATTATCTAAAAATATTAAACACATCAAAAAAATAATTCTTTTTTTAAAAGCAAAATTAAAATTAGGTAATATAATAATTTGTAGCCTAAACTACTAAAAAACCTTTATTAATTAATCGTTCAATTCTATGAAGGCCTACAGACTATTCGGATCTACAGTGTTCATTTGGAGTAGACGTAGTAGAAATAAATGACTGGAATTCATTCATGAATTGTAAACCTTAACTAGTACAGAAACCGCATGAAAGCAAAATCAGAAGTGAAAATGCGAATATGGATCTCAGTATATGTATTTTGGGAGCTACCTAGCGAGATATATGTATATATAGTACTACTATTTGTCTATATAGGTTATAAACGGGGTAAGTCACATAGAATAACTCATAATCTAACTAACCAGTTTTTCGCATTTTTCTTCATAAAACTGAGTAGACTCCCAATCCTGTTTAGATGGAAGGTTGCTGGTAACATCATCTAGAGTAGCAAATTTGTGTTTCATTCCAGGTTCCATTTTTTCTAGCCAATTTCTTTTTACCAGCTCTCTTCTTATTATTGGCCAGCCACCTAGAATAAGAAATAAATGTTTTTTGATATCAAATATAATAAATAAATAAATAAATAAATTTATTAATATTCATGTTGTATAAAAATAAAATAGCAGATGAGACGTCAGTGAGGATATCTGCCTACAGCCGTCGATATATTTACAATTGTTTTCTATGTCTAATCAAAAGTAAGAGAGGATAGGACTACTTATCAACATGAATGAGAGTGAGAAAAAAATTCACAGACTCTCTAGAGTTTTTTTTTGGTAGTTCGCGAGTTATCAACAAGCGGAGAGTTGGAAAACTTCTTTGCTGAAATATACTGACAATAAACTTTACTATAAATTTCAAGGATTGGGTTAGATCCTGAAAATCTAAGGGACCAGAAAGCTTGGAATCTTTATACTTAAAATTATGAAAATATCAGAATGTACATTATGGTACGTTGCAATCTAATGAACTTAGAAAAAACGAAGGGCTAAAATGAGTCAACTCTTCTTTAAATTGTCTTCACGACTTTTTTTGTTCAAGAATATTTATGGTATAGCAAAATGGATTATTTGATAAGCCAGTGTCCGAAGAATACAGAAATGTAATACCTGAAAACCAGAAGTTCCAAACATTTGAGTTGAATATTTCACGGGACAGGATATCCTCTGGGTTGTGAGTAGATCTCACATGTCGCCAATAATAGTTTTTACAAATGCGATTTGCAACAAAAACTGACCAGAAACTGAGGCTGTGATTTATACATGCAAGGGCAATTTGGGATTCAGTCCATAAATTGACTGAACTAATTTGAGAATTATTCTGAAAAACATTAACAATCATATTAGCTAATAAGACCATGCACTAAATTGGATACTTAGAACTTTTTTCAAGGGAGAAACACGGGATTTTGAAACAGTAGATTAGATGAGGCAGTGTTTTCTGTGTATACTGTACGAGAGTAAATTAACCCACCGTATCCTAGGGAACTTGCATTGGCAAATCCATGGAGTCGGATCTGGGATATTTGTTTATTTAGAAATAAACATAGGATAATTCCTAAATCGTTTCATTCCTAGAGAAGAGTCGGATCGGTGAATGGAGTGTCTCAATTGAGTTTGTGTAGCCAAATTTTTTGAATAAGAATTTTACCTGCACCTACAATAGAATTAACATGACCATTAAGGTCAAAACAGGAACTCATTGCAGAAAGAATTTTTTTATTGACTTGCTTTACACTAAGAGAACTGTGTGTGGAGTTAACTAAATTGTCAGAGTTAGGGTGCCATTTCAAATTAAGAATTTTACAAGGTGATTCATCAAAATTGTTTTTAAAGTCTTTTGAGTTTGAGCACCACTTATGCAAAGTGAGTGCATGTGTATTAAGAGAATTGGTTAATTCAGAGTATAATTGAGGTAAAAGAGAGATATTGTTCGTGCCAGTGGGGTGAGAGTGAAGTGTGAATTCCTGTGAACAATAACGTTTAACAGACGAGTTATGAGATATGATAGTAATTTTGCCCAAAAGATATTGTGAAGAATTCAATGCACTTAAGCTTCAGAGGATGTATCTCTTTATAAAATATAATAATAAAAAAAAATTCTGCCTTGCTTTCGTGAGTACTTGTCTGTATATTTGTTTGATGTCGCCATTGAGGACAAAACGATAATTTCTGAATCGGCTCAATATGTCAAAGAAAAGAGACTATATTGTGAATCCTTTCAAAGTCAGGTCATTGAGAAATTGGCCTATGGAGAAGTCAAATATCACTTTAAATTTAGTAGTAGTAGTAGTAGTAGTAGTAGTACTGTTATTTTTTATTACACATAAGTGGAGTATGAAGTATAAATATAATATATCGTCTGACGATGCCAGAAAAGCGAAACTTTTCATAAGAATTTTTATAAAAGGCTTTTATGTTTATAATGGATAGATTTCACAAAGTAATGGTAGAAACAGTCATTTTAAGTAGGAATATGAATTATTTATTTTGGAATTTTTCATTAATAAGAGTCAGATGCGTATGTAGCATGTACAAGGGCAATACATTGATGAATACATTTTTTGTATTCAATAAATAAAGATGGATCTTTTCTAAATCGTTTTTCCAATGTTAAAAATCTTTTGCGGGTTACTGAAAATGAATCCTTATATTTCTTATTAATAGGGGATTTTAATGGAATATCCACTTGATATCTACCATTTGCCAGAATTTGAGTGGTTCTATTGAAAAAAAATTCGGCCATTTCATCTTAAGGAGAAAGAGTAGGAGAATTTTGAATATCTTCCTGATTATAGGACCTATTATAATTTATACAGCATGAGGGGACTGTTCCAGACATTATCCTATCAAGATATGAGTGAAAAAGAGTAGAATGCCTTTTTTCCAATCTCTAAAATCTATTTTTAAGTAGAGATAGTAGACCCAACGAGCATATCTATAGCTGACGGGATTCCATTATTTGGATTTGATAGAAAAGTGAGAATATTTTGAGTAATATCTAATTTTTCGAGTTCAATTTGCGTTTGAGGAAGATTTCCTGTAGTAGTTACAACTACAACAAAAAAAACTTTGATATTTTGGTTATTATTAAACGGAGAGTGTAACTGAACATCAATCATTTCGTTAGCTCGCCCACCATAATAGCCAAAAATTTCTGAGATGTGTAAAGTTTATTTGCAGGATAAGTAACCATCTTACTTTTGCAAAAGAGATCGGGTAATAAATGAATTTTGACTTCCATTATCCAACAATAAACTAGCAGTAATTGACTGACCTTGTTTGGTATATACAATTGCTTGTGCGGTGGCTAAAAAGGCATGAAAGTATTGAGAATTAAATGAAGATAGATTTGCAGTGTGGATAGGAGGGTTTTGATGGGGGTTTGTGCGTGAGAACATTGAGTGTAATTAACAATCGGTTATGAAAGCTGAAACTGCCTGTTATTTTGGTGATGTGGGTGTTGTTTTGAAACATTATTTTTCCAAGTATAAGTATTTTGTCGTAATGAAATTATTCAGTTGAGTATAATTGTTATCAGTGTTATCAGACTTATTACCAGTGGTACATGGATAATAGCGATTAAAATAACTATTTAGGCAAACTGTGACGTTTCTGTTTATATACAGAACTTTGAAAGAGAGAAGAGTAAGTGTCAAGAGTATGTTTGTCTTCTAAACAGTTGAAACAGAAAGTTTTATTTTTTACAATTTTATGTCGGTCTGCTGGAGTGAGAGTACCAAACCTGGGCTAGACATATATTTTATGAGTATTACTTTTACAGTACAAACAACCTCTACGAAAGGTAGGAGAATGGTGGGGAGATTTTCTTACACTAGAATATAACGTTACCTTACTAATTCTCTTTACAGGTTTTCTAAAATAACACTTTATTGTCAAGAAAATCGAGAAATTCAGAGACTTGTGGAAGAACGTTTAGATTTCGTTCGCTTTCAAAAGATATAATCGAATTGTAATCAACTTTCTGTTCAAGCAAATAAGCAAGTAGGATATCAAGAATTTTTTCATGGGAATAAAGTAAATTTTTAAGAGATTTCATTGTACGTCTCTCAAAGTTGTGGGTTCACATCTTTCGAGATTCGAACCTCTTTTTTAACAGATCGAGGACAGAAAAAAAGTTATCATTTGTGACTGATATTTTTAACAATTTTAAGGGCTTCTTCCTTTAAAAGGATTATAAGATAAAAAAATGGTTCTGCGTCTAAACCAACGCGGGGATTTTCAATAATGAGCACGTCAAATAATTCAAGCTTTGCCAATTGTTGCTTATTACTACAATAAGGAAGTATGTAATTTTACACATAGTGAAGGCAACTGAGGGCCGTTTACTTTAGGTAAATTCTAACAAGAAAGTCAATCTATACAACATTGAAATAGAGAAAGGTTTTTATGAAATTTTTGTTCAACTTCATTTTGATTCTCATTATATCCTGCTATGAAAATTACCTCAAAATTTTCATTACTTTCTTTCAATTTGATCTTGAGCTATTTGTCACCCAATTGAAATGTCTGGTAATACAACTTTTCGCAAGTATTATAATCCATTTCAATAAACTCTATGTAATGAAAGCTATAGAGAAAATGATAAACAAGTGCATAAGTAGATGTATGTTCGAGAAATGAGAAATAATTTGTTTGAGTGTAGTTAAAATGAATTATATATGAGAGATATCAACACAAAAATGTCAAAAAATATTTATAGTCAAAATATTCAAACATTTCAATCAACATAAAAAATAAGTTATCAATGGTGGCCATAATATATATCATCAATGATATCAACAAATAAATATAACAAACACATGCATAAGAAACACAAAAATAAAATGTATTTAGAAGAAAATATTTTTATGGGTGACTTATTAATATTATCAAATTCAGATCACCGGATGCTATTTATAGCATATACGACGTTTTATCAGCTAGTTAATGATGAAAATTAATGATATTTAATTATTTTCTTAATACAGAAAGGAGTTTTATAAATCTCTTCTATTTAGTATGAAAAAATCGTCAAAGTTTACAGAATACCATAATGAAATTGAAATTTTCTGTGATTACTATTTTGTACGTTCAAGAAAAATCGTTCCAAACGTAAATGATTTTAGCTCATTTTCCGTAAACTTTTTCTATTTTCTGAACAAAGAGCTTCCTAATCGTCTCCATTTTGCCATAGAAAATTTTCAAAAGAAAGTTAATCTTAGAAAATATATATTCACTGAGTCATTTGTGTCTAGTGGTGAACATCCTTACTCTTCATTATAAATAATAATTTAATATTTTCCCTGTAAGCAACATAACATTTTAGATGTATGTGTTTTTTTTAAATGTACGATATACTTTTTCACTTTTAGACAAATTTTGGTGATACATTTTATAGGCCTATTTTAAATTTTCTTCCCTACAAAGCTTACGTTGTGTCATATTTATCGATGTTACTTTAATATTCGAATCTAAAGGGCTTCAATCATTTCGAACATCGTTCAAATAAATATTTTGATTGTACGTACATTTTTATTTAAATAATCAATTGATTGTTATTTAAAATACTATAGTATGTTCCTGTTAAATTTAGAATCATTAGAATCAAGTAAAGTCCGTTTCATTTGTAATGGGCACACCTTAAGAGGCAATGATACCGCATGAAATCGTAAATTCCAAATATTTCGAGGAGAACAGATAGATAATGAGATGATTAAAAAACTGAGAGATGCAAATTTTTACACCAAAAGGGGGGATGTATCCCTTTCTTTAAGTTTTAAAAATAGGAGAAAATGACAAAAAACTATCAACACAAAAAAGGGAATATGTCCCCCCCTTCATCCAGATTTTTTTAATTTAAAATTTCAATGCAACTTTTTTTTAATTTCAACCGCTTAGGAGTAAAACGAAATTTCAAATACAAGAAAAAATTAGTCAGCAGATTACGTCTATACACAGCTATAATTTGGCAACAGTGTTTAAACATTTTGACAGATTATGCTTTCACGCCTGACGTTGACTGTGGACAGGTTTTCAGGAAAATTTGAATTATTATTTGTACAGTACCGTTTTGAATTTATAAACGACTTGAATTAGACTTAAGTAATTATGGAACATACTTGCAAGAATGATAAAAGTCACAAAAGACGTTTGTCGCATAAACGAGCGAGTTTTCATAAAAGAGCGCGAAATGTCATTAATTATAGGTAAGTGCTTTTTATGTAATAGTAATATTAGTAATATTAGTAAAATGCCCTTTTAATTAAAGCCGTTTCAAATTTTTATTGCTAATTTTGTTATGTCTAGTGGCAATTTAAAGTTGTTAAGTATATAAATTTTTAGGTTGCTGTATATCACCGATTTTTTTATTTTTATTTGTTTGTAAAGAATAATATTTTTTTCGTCTTCAATTTACCACTTCTCCATAAATCTAACCTACTGCAAACATATTTTATATACCATCTATTAGTAGGTGCGCCAAAAAAATTAAAAATTTTCTGTGCAGTATTCTAGTGGAAAAGCTATATTATGAAAGCTTGTTGAAGTTGTGTTCTCTTCTCTTTTTATTTCATGTTGACAAATCGGAAGAAAGGAGACGTGTTTTTAGTTAGAATGTTTGTAGGTCTATATTGTCTATAAGGAGTCAAATGTTTTTAAGCTGAGCGTCCATTAGGCCAGAGGCGCGGCGCGACGCTGTTTTGCTTTCGTATAAAATGCATTGAAATAAATATCCCTTTGTCCACTAAGCCGAGACAGCTGAGAAACTCGGCGCACCACCTCGAAATTTAGAACTTTGAGTATATTCGCTGGTTTTCTTAATTTAGGTCGTAGTTTGTTTGCAGTCTATTGTTGCAAATCGAAAACAGATAAATTAAAAAATTACGTTTCCTTATATTATTACCAATTTTAAAAAAGGCATAGAAAAATACACTGATGAGCAATTGATTATCCTCGTACAGGAGTACCGTAATTTGTATGATCTGTCAGATCCAAACTATCACCATATGCTTATAAGGGAAAACTCTTGGGAAGAGATAAGTCGAAAATAAACACTACAAAATAAGCGCTACCGGAAAATGAGCCAGAAGTGTTAACATTACTCTCATCTTCTAGTAACTGTGTCAGTAAAGTAGTACAATAAGATTTTAAATAATTGTATAAGCAACACGTGGCTAGTACTTCGGTATCGTTTCTAGTCTTCTTTGATACACCTAAAATCGCTTAGAGAGTTTATCAAATGCATCTTCACTTGTATTTCTAGCTCTGCTTAACCTGCAGTTAAATATTTTCTTATCTTCGCAGTTTACAAGTTTAATCCCAGGGTAGGGTAGTTTATGTGAAGAGGAAAAGCTTCATCTGCTACAAGAACTTAAGGTAAATTTTCATTCGTTCCGGGTAATGCCTTTTCTTCTGGAAAATCTAATCGACCTTCTTGAAAAGCTTTTCCAAAGTTGGAATTCGCAAAGGAGCTACTGTCGCTGTTTTTACCATATCCACCAACATCAATCATTATAAATTTAGAATGAGCATCAGTAACTGCCAGAAGTACTAGGCTACAAAATCATTTATAATTATAATATAAGGATCCACTGTGGTATGGTTGATTTATGACAACATGTTTTCCATCTATAACACCTAGACAATTAGAAAAATTCCATTTATCTTTGAAATCTTGCTCAACCTGTTGCCATTTTTGTTTATTCGGAGAATCAATATAAGTAGGTGACAATTGTTCCCAAATAGCATCGCAAGTGTTGTATATAATTCTGCAAACGGAGTTTTTTCCCAATCTGTAACTAAAGGCAATTGTTGTGAAATTATCTCCAGTAGCCAAGAATCTAAATCAATATTAGATTATATTTATAGGTATACATACAGAATATATAGTAGGGTGCCCAATGAAGACTTGATTGATCCTCCAGAAACCAAGGAGTGTTTTCAAAATTTAAAAAAACACGTCAACTTTTATTGGTAAGTGGACGAATTATTATATAATATTCGTACTTAGAAATCCAGTCCTTTGGAGCCTCACAGCAACCCAATATTATATTTTAAATAGCAAGTGTTTACAAGTAACATATTATTTAAAAGATAAATTTCTTAAAATTGTTGACTGTGTTATTTATTTAAAATAATTTCAGAAAAATAATAGTTATCCTGTTTTTTACTTCAAAAAATTCTTTATTTCTTCGTTTCTGTAGGTGTCAAGTTTTCCTTTGGAGAGCTTGTATATATATTATTTATTTTAATTTTAGGAGATGTGTGTAAACAAAAGAGGAAGTCACTCAGAGAAAATTTTCCAAAAGCGATGAATGCCAGGAAAATGAAAAGTGGTCAGGCAGTAAGTAAAATAAAACCCTGGTGCCTAGAAGAACAAATGGAATTTATTAAACCTTTTTTGGTTTCCTATAATAAAAATCAAATATCTAACGTTCCTCCACCGATTGTTTCGACAACATGAAATGCATCGTCACTACTGACTTCTCCTATACCACCGGATGAATCTTCTTTCGATGAGTCTCAAGAACAAACTTCTATCGTAGAAATCAATGAAAATGTAACTCATAAAAGGAAGGGAACAACTAGAAATTGTCAGCAAGTTCTGGAACTGCTACAGAAATGTTACGACATTACTTGAACCTGAAAATGTTATTTGCATCAAATTCAACTCCAGCTGCAGATTATGTAACAAAATTTTTTCAAAGTATAGAAAAAACAGTACGTACTCTACCCCTTAAAATTCAAATAACATTAAAATCACAAATTTCACAATTAGTTCATCAAGCTGAATTTTTCTATCATAATAATGTTAATAGTATCATTCCAGCTACACCGTTTTCTTCACAACCTATACCAAATATATATTCAAATACTAACCAAACATATATACCGTGTTCACAATTTTCTAACTCAACGTTCCAACTCCAAAATCTAAGCCAATCAATTGATTCTCACAATCATTTCAATACTTAATACTCTAATTCCTCATGTTTAAACAACCCTTGGGTGTACCTTTTAATCAGAGCTAAATCTAGTTAAGATGCAGAAAGGTTAAGGAAAAATAATTGTATTTTTGACTAAAGCATTTTTATATAATCTTTTAAAACTAATAAACCTTATTAATAAATAATCTAAATTACTAACAATAAATACGTTGCAAGACGTTCTTCTACTGGTATTGTTTGTCGAAATGTGGTATTCTTCTTTTGAATTGACGCTTTTACAATTTCTAGTAATTCGAAGACATACTGAAATATTTTAAAAAATTTTTCCTGTCTCTTAACAGATCCGGAAAAAGATACTAATCTTTTAGTATTTATTTTGTGAACCCACATTTTCTTTTTCTTAGTCTTACGTTCTTCTTCTTCGACCTCAACAATTACTGCCAAAACCAACATTCCTTCATTAGACTCACTATACATGATGTTGAATGTAAAAAGCATGTATCTAGACTAAAATATATGACAAACCTCACCGCGTTTCCGTCACAAGTGGACGAACCTCCCTAATGGGCCTAATAGACGCTCAGCTTTAGTCGGAAAAAGTCACGTGATGATGTTGGCTCTTAAGTTAAAATCATTACAAGCTGAGGAACTAACATTGTCTTGTTTATCTTTGTCATTTAGTAACGATCTCCTCACGCCACTGACGTAGAACAAATATTTATGCCGATAACTATCTTTTTAATTGTTTATGTTTGACATTTGAGGCTGCGTATTTGCATCGTTAATTTTTCATGCTTCCAAAAAACTTATTGATGTAAAAGAAAAATTAAAAACCGTTACATTACTGATTTGAAATCAAACATCAAATTTACAATATAGCGGACGTTAGTGACCGCGTTCAGGAGTACCCTTTACAAGTGAAATCATCTTTAAGTAAGGCTGCTTGGTGATACAAGAAATGGCCGATATAAAAATATATTTAAATCTAACTAAAATTAAGAAACTCATATCTATAAAGCTGTTTGTTTTGTTGATAGAAATAAACGTGTTAATTAACCAGAGACTCTTAATTCAATAAATTACATCTGAGATATTCGATACTGATTATTTTGTGTATAAGTCTAATAAACTTGAGATTCTTGCAACATAAGAAACATACACGTTGGCAAACTTAATACTGCATTTACAGATATAATAAATAGGTGAAGTTAAAATGAGAATGTATTCGGATGACTCAGAGATTATATTTATATTTTATATTTCCCAAGTTAAAGTTCACATGAAAGAAGCCAGCTAAAAATATGTTGTAGCTAATAAAAAAGAAAATTTTTTACTAATTCAGATATAGTACGATACTACTTACTTTTTATATATTTTGATGACTCACCTCTAATAGTGAATATTTTGTGTTCCCTGACTGCGACTTCTACCATTCTTTTAAGCTGCATAAGACGTTCGGATGATATGGTAAATTTGGGCTTGGTCTCTACATAACTGTTCGATTTTTTTGGCTGTATTAAACCGGAACCTTCACTTAAGGTTTTGTGGTGATTATCTGCTGAAGTAACGCGGGGAGTAGCGCAGGGCCTAAAAATGATTTCGTATATATATGTGCTTCAGATTTCTCCAGGTGTTGTATGTAGAGTTAGATTTCCTGGATTTGCTCCGCGTTGTTACACGTTGGTTCTCGGTTGAACCAGTGAAATAACTAATCAACGTGTAACAACGCGGAGCAAATCCCAGAAATCTAACTCCACACACACACACACACATATATATATATATATATAACAACATTTTGAATATAGATATATTTTGAATACAGATATATTTTGAAAATTTATTTAATGTATTTTACCTAGCGACTATTGGTGCAAGTTTGGTCATGGGAGTCAAGGAATTAACCACAATCGTCGGCACTGTCACAACTGCTGGTAATACTGCTACGGTCACTTCTCCTAGTCGCTTTTCTTTTTCTGCAGCATTGTTTTCTTTATTTTCCTCCACGTGATCTGGTGATTTTGAGATAGTGTCTTTAGTTCCAGCTATTTCGGTGCCCATTTTGTGACGTTTGTGAGTGACAGTGAAATGTGACAGTGATTTTGCTTTCCTAGGCAACAAGTTTTGCCCTCCGATGCCTAGGGTCGGCATGTTTCACTGTATCATTTTCAGCGTTTTAGAGAGGTAGAGGTACTGGCTTGATCTGAAAATAAGGCTAAAGGATACGAAAAAGTATCTGTATAATTTAGAAAATGGCACAATTAATAGTTTATGTATTATGTATTTTCTTGTGTTTCAAATAGTATAAAAAATCTAAATTAAGTGATCCGATAATATTAGATACCTACTGAAGTATTATAGATTAAGAGCCAAGTAACACCGGATGGTCTAGAGAGGTCAGTATTTTCTTTTATCTTCATGGCTTGATGAACAGTGTATCTATATAGATGATTCTAAAATAAAGAAAAATATTGGTTGTTCTTATACAAGAAGACGTCAAAGTTATTTACATTTTCTAGTGAACTATATATACAGGGTGCGGCAATAGTACGTCGAAGTACGATATATTCGTTATTAAAGGAGACATCAAAAAAATTTATTTACAAAAAGTGTAGACAGTCTTGAGATTCACATTTTAAAATTAGTCCAAAATATACAGTGTGTTCAGGAACGCAGTGCCAGACAAAAATAATGTTTTTTAAATGGAACACCCCGTATATTTTTACATTTTTATAAACCTCTTGCCGAGCTAATTTTAACGATGTATTATGTTTAATAAAGGATCTACAGCCGCCTGAAAATCACATTTTTTTTAATTTACATGTATGTAGCAGTCAAAACGTTGAAAATCAATAAAAACGGTTTACATGTCCCTATCCCCTATGCTAAATTTTCAAGTTCTATGCTACGGAATTAAAAAATATTTGATACAGAGTGATTAAAAGTCAGACGGGATTTAAAATTTTTGATCACTCTGTATCAAATATTTTTTTAATGTCGTAGCATAGAACTTGAACATTTAACATAGGGGATAGGGACAAGTAAACCGTTTTTATTGATTTTCAACGTTTTGGCTGCTACATACGAGGTGTGGCAATTAAATAACGAGACTGGTGTCATAAATGTGATTAATTGCTAGGAAAGTTTAGAATTACTTTTATCCCCTTCAATATACTCCCCTTCCCTATCTATGCACCGCTGCATACGTGCCTTCCATTGTTCAAAGAAATGCTGTAGGTCATCAGCTGTCACCTTGTTCAACAACTCTGCCGTTTTTGCTTTCACAGACTGAAAATGTGTTCCCTTCAATGTAATTTTCACTTTTGGAAACTGATAAAAGTCACAGGGAGCCAGCTCTGGTGATTACGGAGGATGGTCGAGCACAGGAATGCACTTGTCCGCTAAAAAATGCTTCACGGAAAGGGAATTATGGGCAGGCGCACTGTCATTCTTTCACAAATCCGGTCTCTTCTTCCTTACTCTTTCACTCAGCTTGATTAGGACTTCTTTGTAGTAGGTTTGATTAACCGTCAGGCACCCATTCAGTAATGATGATACCCCTGATATCGAAAAAAAAACGATGAGCATTGCCTCCAGTTTTGACTTGCTCATTCGAGCTTTTTTCATTCTGGTCTTCCAGTGAATCGATTGACGCTTTGTCTCGGGCTCGTATTGGAAGATCCATGTTTCATCACATGTGATGACATGTGTTAGCAAGTCTAGTTCTACTTTGAGTCGCTCTATGACGTCAAAGTAAAGTTCCTTCCGATTTTCTTTTTGTTCCTGAGAGAGGTTTTTCGGGACCATTTTTGCACAAACTTTTGCCATGTTTATATTGTCATGCAAAATTTGTCTTACTGTCTCTCTGTTAATGTTTACCATGTCAGCGATCATCCCAATACTCAGGCATCTATCTTCCTGCACAATTTCATTAATTTTATGAATATTTTCATCATTTCTTGAACTTACAGACCGACCGGGACGTTCATCATTTTCAACCTCCTCCCTACAATCTGAAAATCGTCTGTGCCATTCAAAAACTCGACCAAATGTCGTGGTATTATCACCAAACACCTCTTTTAACATTTTAAAACATTCCGTCGGTGATTTTTTTAATTTTCCATGATATTTGATGTTAATGCGCTGCTCAACTTTTATGTTCACCATGATTGCGGCACTACTACAGAACAACGTACTCTTCATGCAAGGCTCAAAAGCAAACCAAACGAACGGTGGCTGCTCATGAAGGTTCAAAGTCAATGACACATCAATAGCAACTTCTTCCCCAACAGCCTGCGCAACAGGAGGTGCTCAGTCTCGTTATTTAATTGTCACACCTACTACATTTAAATTAAAAAAAATGTGATTTTCAGGTGGCTTTAGATCTTTATTACATCAAGTATGATACATCGTTGAAATTCGCTCGGCAAGAGGTTTATTAAAATGTAAAAATATACGGGGTGTTCTATTTAAAAAAATAAAATTATTGTTTGTCACTGCGTTCCTGAACACACTGTATATTTGGGACTAATTTTAAAATGTGAATCTCAAGACTGCCTACACTTGTTGTAAATAACTTTTTATGATATCTCCTTTAATAACGGATGTATCGTACTTCGACATACTAATGCCGCACCCTGTATATATACTATACAATTAACAGCAATCTTGGAAAAGCTAAAGTATTTAAATTAGCATGATAAAACCTGATTTGTCATTTTATCAAAAATTTTATTAGAATATTTTGATGCAAATGATTCGTTCCATATACCATTTAAATTATAATTATTATTTAATTATTGGTGACTATAATATTAGTGACTATTCGTCATCAAAATATCTACACTTTCTTAATGCTTCTAGAAGGGTACAATCACTAATAAACTTTAGGTATTTTTATAATCTTAAGCAGCTTAACGAAATATTAAACGATAACAATCGCCTTATGGACATAGTTCTATGTAACATTAATAAATGTAATGTTGAAAGTGCCCTTGACACATTACATCCGGTTAACATTTACTATCCCCCCTTATTATCCACTTCTCCCTTGAATATAAAAATAATTCTTTGACACCACAATCCACCAGATGCTATAATATCAGAAAGGCCAATTTTCCCGCTCTATATCAATCTATTCAGGAAAGTGAGTGGACCAGTCTAAATTGCCGTACTAATGTAAATGAAAGCACAAACATTATTTATCAAAAACTTATTAAATCTTTCGAACAAAACGTTCCAAAAAAAAGTTTACAAAAAAGCACTGCCCACATTGGTATAACTATGACATTATTAAAAACATCAATATTAAATATAAACTATGGAAAAATATTAATCAAATTACAACATTCATAAGTATTATAACTTTTGAAGATGCAGAGCCGAAGTAAAATATAAAATTAAAGCTGTCTACGAAAATAATGTGAGAAAAGCTGAAGAAAACATTCTGACTGAGCTTAAATAATTTTGGAACTTTATAAATAGTCGGAAACACGTCTCATCCCCTATCCCTGAAACTATGTTCTTTAATAACGCAAAGTTAGATAACGTTCAAGATATAGTCAACGGCTTTGGTACTTTTTTTTTCAAGTAACTATACTTACTTTACACTTTGTAAATGAGCCAAATCATGACATTATAAAAATTAATATTATCTCTGACGGCGAAGTACTGGCCTCTCTGAAGACATTGAAACACAAAACCACTGCCGGAATTGACAGTATATCTGCATTTCTTATTATGGATTGTTCTCAAGTCCTAGTTAAAGTATTAATAATTATTTTCAATCTAATACTATATCATTCCTACTTCCCTCTAAAATGGAAGGCATCGTATATATGTCCTGTCTTCAAAAAAGATAAAAAGAATGATATTTCCAACTACTGACCCATAACAATTCTCCAAAGGGTTTGATAGAATTAGTCACAATATATTACTCACTAAACTAGATGCACTCGGATTTCACCCAGCTTTAATAAATCTCTTAAAATCATATTTATCAGATAGACCGCAATATGTAAAATGTTTTGGGCATAAATCTTCAGTTTTCTATCAAACTTCAGGGATACCCCTGGGTTCTGTATTGGCTCCACTACTTTTGTATTATTGATCAACGACATTTTATCTAAACTAGTCGTAAAAGCTCTGTTATATGCCGATGATCTCAAATTGACACATAGAATTGATTCGAACAAAGATTGCATTAAGCTCCAACATAATATCGAACTCCTCAATGATTTGTGTATAAAAAATGAATTGTACCTAAATATTAGCAAGTGTAGCGTTATGTAGTACTGTAGAAAAGAGTCTATAATTACTTTTCAATATAATCTTCATAACTCTATTTTATCACGTCCCGAGCTAATTAAAGTTCTTGGTGTAACTTTTGATCCAAAATTAAATGTAATTGCCCATATTGATAAAGTCACCACAGAGGCATATCATATTCTTGGATTTATAATTAGAAATATTAAATTTTTCAAAAATTTTACAACAATGAATTTATTATTTTCGGCACTACGGTCCAAACTAGAATACGCTAATGTTATCTGGAATCCTATTTATAACATACATACATCGATAATTGAAAGTATCCAAAGGTGTTTTTTTAAATATGCATGTTTTATATTTGACGGTACATAACCAACGAAGAGCATTTCCTAACAGTACTTCTATGATCGATTTGGAGTACACAATTTACTAAACTGCCGGTTAATGCACTGTGTACTTTTCCTATACAATATTATTAATCAAAAATTCGATTGTAATCATATAGTTAAAATTCTGTCATACCGCGTTCCCAGATCTAATTCTCGTCAAAATCAATTGTTTCATGAACGTCCATATCGAAGTAACATATACAGGGTGTTACTATATTCGACCGACAACGCTTTACCACAGAGAGCTCTCGTTAATTGATGAATTTTGATATAGGAACATAAACCCTTAAAGGGCTTAGTTTCCGAGATACAGGGTGTTAAAAGTTTGAAATCAAAATTAAAAATTTGTCATAAATCAGAAACGCCTCCAAATATTTTTTTCAAATTTGGTGACCAATATGCTCTTTAAGAAAGTAATATTTTGACATAAACTAACTTTTGAAAAATTTAACCAGTGGTGCGCTATCAGGGTTTCTGGCAACTTTTATCCCCCTATCTTTTACGCCACTGGAACAAATATTTTTTTTTTAATTTTTTTAAATTCTCTGTTCATTTTTAGGTAAAAAAGTAATAACCTTTTATGGAGCTAAAATGAACGGTGTTGTATATATTTGATTCTAAACAAAAGTCTGCAAGTACTTAGATAATTTGTAACTACGTATGGAATTTTCAAACTGGTATGTACAAAAGTGTCGTGAAAATCGAAATTTCCCAAATTATTTATTGTATACAGACGAGGCCAAATTTACCAGGGAAGGCATTTTTAATTCCAGAAACAGTCACGTTTGGGATGAAGAAAATCCACACTCTGTTCGTGAACGTGGATTTCAGCATAAATTTTCGGTGAATGTGTGGGTGGGTATGGTTGGGGATTGTTTAATCGGGCCTTACCTTTTTCCAAATAAATTAAATGGAGATATTTATACGCGGTTTCTGGAAGAAGTGTTAGATGAATTGTTGGAAAATGTACCGTTAAATATTAGACAACACATGTGGTTTCAGCACGATGGGGCATCTGTTCATTTTGCTGCAAGTGCTAGAAATTTCCTAAACAGACGATTTAGAGAAAAATGGATTGGTCGGGGAGGACCCCAATGTTGGCCTCCAAGGTCACCCGACTTAAACCCTATCGATTTTTTTTATCTGGGGCTACATGAAGTCCTTAGTGTACGAATCGTTGAAACTGAAGAAGATCTAATAGCGAGAATTCAAGCTGCGACAGAACTCATTCAGTCCAATCCGGAGTTATTCTCAAAAACACGTTTTTCAATGAGAAAACGGTGTAGAACGTGCTTACAAGTAAACGGCCGACAGTTTGAACAACTATTGTAATTTTGTCAATTTTGTTATTGTTGTATCTAATACATTTGTTTGAATTTAATTTTGATAGCTTTTGCGTTATTGTGATTTTTACTTTTATCAAGTTCTCAGAAAATCTCAGAAATAGCATGTATTCTTTTTTCAACTAACGCCTAACACTTAGTTATTATTCGAAATCGAATTAATAGTATGGATTAAAAGCAAATACTTACTTGTTTAGCAAAACGCCGACGGGCAAATTACACAACAAATCATAATTTGTGAATTATCTAAGTACTTGCAGACTTTTGTTCAGAATCAAATATCTACAACACCGTTCATTTTAGCTCCATAAAAGGTTATTACTTTTTTACCTAAAAATGAACAGAGAATTTAAAAAAATTAAAAAAAAAATATTTGTTCCAGTGGCGTAAAAGATAGGGGGATAAAAGTTGCCAGAAACCCTGATAGCGCGCCACTGGTTAAATTTTTCAAAAGTCAGTTTATGTCAAAATATTACTTTCTTAAAGAGCATATTGGTCACCAAATTTGAAAAAAATATTTGGAGGCGTTTCTGATTTATGACAAATTTTTAATTTTGATTTCAAACTTTTAACACCCTGTATCTCGGAAACTAAGCCCTTTAAGGGTTTATGTTCCCATATCAAAATTCATCAATTAACGAGAGCTCTCTGGGGTAAAGCGTTGTCGGTCGAATATAGTAACACCCTGTATAAAGCATCTTCTCTTTATTTGATGATTCAGAGTTACACCAACATTGAAAATTCCATTTATATTCTGCATTGTAGCATACCATCAATTAAATGTTGTTTTTTAAATCTATAAACTGTTTGTGATAATTTTTAATATTGTTCATTGATATACTTATTATTATATTCATTTTAACGTCCATGGGGTTGTTTAAGATAGTTTAAACTCAACAAATACCTTATATCTATTGTTTTTGATGTAGTATTTTTTCAGATTATATTATTCTAAGGTATATTTAATAAGATCTTTACCTGTCTGCTGACAATCTTTTGTTTTATATCTTGTACTTGTTACCTTACCTGTAAATTGGGTTAATCCCGTTGGATATTGTATATATAATAAGATTTATTTTCCCGTTCATATTATAATGAGAAAATTCAATTCAAAACACGACTTATCAGTGAATAAAAAGAAACCCAATAACGTACCTAGAGAATATCACAAAAGCCATAATCAAAGCTAGTTCAATCGACAGAGATGCAACAACAATGACTTATACCTAGATAGAAGTTATTCAAATATAAGGGGCTCCACTCAGACCTATTGTCAGTTATCTAGGCTCACATACACAGGAGCTCGTAGTTTTTTAGTAAAACATCTCCAACCGTATGGCGAAGAAGCCGAATCTTACGTGAAGAACACAAGCCCCTTTATCGAGTGTATAAAAGACATAACGCTAGAACCAGGACATTTGTTAGTTAGCTTCGACATTGTATCACTTTTCACGAACATCCCTGTCGACGAATCTGTGGATATCATTTACAGAAAACACCGACCAAGAGAGGATATCATAGAACTAGTCAAACATAGTCTAAAGCATACCTACTTTATTTACAATGACCAGAGGTACAAACAAATCGAAGCAGCACCAATGGGTTCACCGGTATCACCAGTCATAGCATGAAAGATATGGAGACGAGGATTTTTGCTACATCAACCTGGAACCAAAACTGTAGTTACGCTACGTAGACGACACATTTATCATTTGAACTCAAGGAGAAGAAAAAGTCAAAGACTTTCTAAATGAAATGTACAATAAAATAATATTCACGATGGAGGTAGAAAATAACAACCACCTACCATTCCTGGATGTCCTAGTGAACACGAAGAACAAAAAACTAGGCTATACTGTGTACCGAAAATCAGTACACACGAACAGTTACCTTAAGGCCTCTCATTTCCGGTCACGTGACCCCAATATTTTTTTTTAAATGGGACACCTAGTGTAATATTACAATTTTGGTTATATCTTTCAAAAACAAATTAAACGACATCACACGTCTCATGATTCTGTTATGCAGTAATGATAATATGCGTCATTTATTTTTATTAAATTTATTCAAACAAGATTTTGCATTGCATATTGGCTTCCAGTTTCCGTTACATGAAGGCTAGTTGACTTTTTTGACAACCGGTGTACATGGTGTCTCACGACAACATTCCAATATCTCGAAAATTGTTCAAATTTAATTCAGTGGGCTTTTCTGGATCATAAACAGCAAGAAGTAGTCTCGTGGTTAAATGCATAATTACATACTCCGTGCATCTTCTTGTTCTCTTTCCCATGTAAAAGACATATTTTATTACGTTAGATGAGTTATACAAGCTGTTTTCCTTGCAAAATCGGGTATAAACTTTCGAAAATTTCCTGCTAATTCCATAAACTCCTATACTTGTTTCACGTTCCCCGGAATTAGCGACTCTTTTGATATTTTGTTTTTAAGAAATTCCAAAGATTGTTCAACAAAACGGTATTTTCAAATATTTAGAGAAAATCCAATTGAACTTAATGCTTGTAATACCTGACGTAAGAAGATAAGGCCTTTTTCATAGGTCGAACTGGAGTTTAGAATGTTATCCACATAAACCAAAGCAAATGCGTCCTTTACGTCCCCAAAGCTAAATTGACGGCGCTCTGAAAAATATTCAACATTACATTTTCAAATATTCAAAATAGCCATCCGGTGTTATGAATGTAGTCTTCATGATTGAATCTTCATGAATGGGTATCTGATGAAACCCAGATGCCATGTCTAAAGAAGTGAAGCAACAACCCTTTCTAAGTCGATTCAATTGATTCTGGATTAGTGGCAACGGAAAGTTATATTTAATTGTGTTTCTATTTAATTTCCTATAGTTAACACAAAATCGAAAGGCACCACTTTCCTTTTTTACAAGAATCACAGGACTGGAAAACGGAGACTCGCTTGGACGGACAATGTTGTTAGCCACCAGATATGCTATATCTCGTACAGCCTCTTTTTCGCTCGGAGCAAGTCGATATGGCGCACGAGTCTTTCATAATAAACATTAAAGGTTGTGCTTTTGCGTTGAGCATACTTCTGGGTTAAGCAAGGGATTTTCTTTAACTGACTTCATTTTTAAGTCACGTGAAATAATGTTATTGGATACATACTGTGGAAGAGATAACTGAGGCAATAGCAATACAAAGTATAAAAAGGTGGGAGTGGCAACGTGGCATCGAGCAAACAAAGCGTGATTAAATTTTCGGCGATTACAGTGGGAAAAAATAACAGAAACTCTCAGGTAATAATATTAAATAACAAAGCTTGGTACAGCGAAAAATGGCGTTTAATATGTGAAATGTGAAATAGAAAAGGGCTACGTCAAAAATTTACCGACAAAAACCCAGATTAATTTCAGGATCAAGGATTAATAGATCTGGTACTGTCATCTTATGGTATGACCATAGCAATTTTTCTTTAAGTACTTTATGAACGACATTTACATATTTGTAGTTCCCTATTTATTCGTCTGATGCTTAATTTTTAACTTGTCTAAATGTCTATTTCAACTTCAAGAATCCTGACAAAACGGTGTCTTCAATAATCAGCGGGTTGTCCAGACTGTCTTTCGTGCCCTCCTGCACCACCTTATCTGGCTGCCCAATCAGTCCCACCTGGCACAACGGTTCCTCCTGTCGCACCACTTCCTGCTTCTCTACCACTTGGTTGACTACTCTCGTGGTCATCTACTAGGCCTCCTCCAAGTCTTAGAGTTTCATCACGATTTCTTCTTTTAGTCACGTCCATTTCTACATTTATTTGATTTTTACTTTGTTCATTACAAATAATTTAAGTTATTCATTATTAATAATATTTCCTTACTCTTTACAACTCCAAAGTGATAAAATACAGACAATTTTTGTAAAACCCATAAATCTTCTTAGCACTAATGTATGGACTATTTTATTATACATTTGTCTTGCAGTTATTTTAATAAGATTTATGTAAAATATTTACAAAAGAAAAATTCATCGACCAACCTAAGAAGAAGATCATCAAGGAAGAAACATGGAAATCCTGATGTGAACCCCAGAATTTTCCTTTAAGGGTGGAAGAGCTATATAATATTGTTTTTATGTAATAAAAACTTTGTCATTTAAATGATATGAATTGCAGTTTGCATTTTGCTTATTTTGCTTGTATACTCTCTGTACTTTTATATTTTTAAAATTCAGATTTTATTCAGCTTTCAAAATGTTAAGATCATTTTGAATAAATTTCTCAATTTTGTATTTTAACTTTTCCAATAAAGTTTTTAAAAAAATATTTTGCAATTCTGCATTTATTAACTTGAGACTGCTAAAATACCCTAGTTATTTTAAATACGAGTATAGTAACATCTATTTTTAACAGAGAACTGAGAAAAATATTTCAAACTATAGACGTATTAGTTTAGTCACAAATTTTACTGCAATATTTTGAAAAATGCCTAAAGAAAGGATTATATGGTTAATAAAAAAAAACAAATATTCTGAGTTTAAATCAATTTCTTTTTCGAAAAGTCACAAGTACGTTTGATGCCTTGCATGAACTAATATCAAATATTAAAAATAGTAATGCTAAAATTCTTCGAAACTATTTAGAAGACAGAAAACCAGTAGTGAAAATAAGAAACGGACATAGTGTTTTGATAAAAACAGGAGTTCCACAAGTAACTGCGCTGAATTATCCTAACTGATTAGGATTGGGATTGATAAATTTGTAGTAGATTTGACAGAAAAAAAATTGTAATCTTCAACATCCTGTAATGCCATAATTATGAATGTTAGACCTCCAAGAATTAAAAAAAATGCATAATATACAGGATATTCCATAGAAAAAAAAAACGATCGATGAAGATGTCACTTTAACTCTGATCACCTTGTTGGAAAATATGACAAAATACATTTAAAAATTGACTTGCTTCAGTTTTCTTGATAATATTTTTTGTTTAGAAAATGTTGAATGTATTTAAATAGAGAAAAATAAGTACTTATCAATAAAATTACTGATTGTAACTTGTAATGATTGTAATTGTAAAAAAATCCAGTATTAATTGTAAACTTTTATGTTCATTTCTTTCTACATACAGAGTCATCAACTTTAACTCCGAAGTTTGATATCTCCGTTATCTTGAGAAATAGGAAAAAATAATTTAAATAAAAGTTATAGATAGCGTCAAGCTTCGCATTTTAAAATTATTTCGTAATTTAAAGGGTGTCTCATAAGGTCACAGCATATCAAAGTTATGTTTTTTAATAGAACACCCCGTATATTTTTACATTTTTATAAATCTCTTGCCGAGCTAATTTCAACGATTAATCACACTTCATGTCTATTATGTTTAATAAAGGATCTACACCCACCTCAAAATCACATTTTTTTTAATTTAGTTGTCTGTAGCAGCCAAACCATTGAAAATCAATAAAAACGGCTTACATGTCCGTATCCTAACTTCTCAAATTCAATGCTATGGCATTAACAAATATTTAATCTGAACATACTAGATTTTTTTTAGATCCCATTATCAGAACTGATTCGAAAAATGGATTATACGTTTCTTCAAATGGATACCCGGTGGACAAATAAACACAAATTTCTCTTTTGTACAGTTGTATGCCTTACTTTATGTTCATTTTTAGCAGCTAATCAAACAATTTTTATGAAGACAAGCTGCTTTTTATTTCAATTTAAAGATAAAAATTAATAAATAAAAATTTAAACATGTCACAGGAGGTACAGAAATTTTTTTAAAATAAGTAGTGTTTATTTATTCTCCGGATATGAATTTATCAAGTTCTGGTACATTTTTGGAATGAGATTAGCTAGAGAAGTTAAAATCATAGAAAATTTATAACTTACTTTAATTAATAAGTAAGAAATTCATGAGTAATAGTAATTAAAATATATAATTTTATTTTCGCTTATAAATGTTGTATACTAAAGTGTTGTCCTTCCCTATGAAGTGAGAAAAACTAACAATTTCTTCATTTTAAACTTCAACATCAATTTCTTTTGGATTTACTAGGTTAGGATTTTGCAGCAACGTTCACTCTTTGAAACCCACGAAGAGTATAAGTTTCATAAGTGACAATCTATCTATTGAGAGGTTTTGTCACGGATAAAACCTAATTATCCATAAATAGACAAACAATTTTTACTTAAATTTGCAAACAAAAATTCAAAGCAACTAACTTAATTAATAGGTTTTCGGTAATAATCAGAGACAGGATTCTCAGACAAGGTCACTCACTCTAATGCATTAAGCCATAGGCGTTTACTTGGAATATTCAGTTAAAAAACATTTGTTTTTCTCATTTTCTCATTACATGAGTATCGAATGTGTATCATATATACATATTATACAATTCTAGCAAAATGTAGTATATATAGGAAGTTGAGATATTTACTGATTTGACTGTCATTAATTAAAAAATTCTGTTAAAATAGCCTTGCCTATGAATCCAGTCTTTAATAAATGCTCTTTGTCGATACAGACAGATTGTTGAATAAAGTATTTAAAAAAGTTTGTTGTTTAATTAACTTTTAAATCGACACTTAGGTGGCAGTGAACTAAAAGAATGTTTTTAATATTCAATGACAATTATTTCAAAAAATTTTGAGGGAAATTAAAATACTATTTAGAATTAGAGATTTTTCAATAAGTTTTTAAATGTTTGAAACCAATTATTCATTAAGAATTTTATTTTTGAGAAGAGTAATATCACAAGTTTGATTCTATAAAAGAAAGAAACCACTCTGAGGTTATATTATATATATTTGTTTGTAGTTTATTGTGTTTTTTTGTTGGTTTATTGTATTTTATGTCACTTGAGGTTATAGTTTGGCATTCAATTCGATGTTATAATAATTTTTATAAATTCTATTCAATTTAATCCTGAATTTTATTTATAATTTATCATCAAAATTTATTAAATTTAAAATTCAGTATATAAAATCCTATATAACAGCAACTAAAAACTAATAACGGACTGTGGACAATTTTCGATACAAATCCATTAAGCAAACAAATTATATTTACTTTCCCTCTGAATTCATAGTTTGTTTATTTAATATATACTAATTTATTTAATGTACTAGATTGGATATTTTTATTTACTTCATCATTACTCTATCAATCACATTTTTATTCATTAGCTCACTTGGGGGAGACTTGACTTTATTTCTTTAAATAAATATTCTTACTATGTAATTTAGTTTACCCTTAATAATAATAATAATAATAAATAAATTAATAATAGTAAAACTTGTATATACATATAGATGTACCCAACATATTTTAATTAGTGCTGAGATCAAATCAAAAATTTGGTTTAAACTAATTGATTTGATTGTCAAAAAAAGATATTTATTAATTTAATAGAACTTATTTTACGTATTTGTTTTTCACAACTTAGAGACATTAAAGATCTTTATTATTTAATTAGTGCAGCATTAAAGTAATTGTGACCATATCAACCACTGTATGCTTGATATTTAAGAAAATTAAGAAGTATGGGGATGCCAATCAAGAAAAGAGGTTGGCGTTTAATATTAATCTGTTACAAATTATAGATAAGCATTTTCTTCTAGACTTTATTACTTTTATAATTTCTTACCTGTCATCAATTTTAAGTAAATGGTTTTCAATCACACATGGCACTTTTTCACCTTACTTCTGGAAATATTGGCCGGAAAGTGCGGAAATGCAATTGTTCCTCGTGCTTTTCTTGATATTTCCCCTCCCAAACGCTAATTTTCCCACTCGTTCTCAAGCATGGTTTTCTCTCCTTCAGAGGCACGCGCTCAATTTTGCTACAGGTTATAAATTTATTTGTATTATAAGTATCTGAGAGCAATGCAACAAAAATATTAGATATCTTAATATATATATTTTTTAATTTGAAATAATACAGATTACGCAGCGTTTAGGTTATTAAATTTAAAGGTATACTTAGTTGGGTAGACGAAATATTATTACTTGGATATAGCAAACTTTAAAAATTTAAGTAAAGTTAAAAGCAAACTTATTGAAATATAAATTTAGTGTCCTTAAATTAGTAGATTAGATTATCATTGCAGTATAAGTGGTATCCAAGAAGAAACTACAGAGCATATACAGGGTGTTTCAAAATAGTATCTCATAAATGTAAAGGGTGATTCTATGAGCGATTTTGAGAAAAAAAGTTTATATGAACCTAAGTCCGTTTTCGCTTCCTATCTGAAATACAGGGTGTTCAAGTTTGCTATATTTTTTTGTTTCAGACCTGCATGAAATATTTTTATCACACTTGGTGGGCGTAAGTTAGGTTAGGTTAGGTTTTTCAAAAAGCAGCGGCGTAACATGTGTGTTTCTACACCTAACTTACGCCCACCAAGTTTGATAAAAATATTTCATGCAGGCTGGACTTATTAAAAAAAAAACAAAAAATATAGCAAACGTTAATACCCTGTATTTCAGACAGGAAGCGAAAACGGACCTAGGTTCATATAAACTTTTTTTCTCAAATTCACTCATAGAATCACCCCTTACATTTATGACATACATACTATTCTGAAACACCCTGTGTATATCAAAGTTAATTTAGATTTCTTAGCATTTTTTTCAAAAGTAGTGTAGGCGTATTACGTTTACATTACCAAATTAAATTGCATATAAAAATCGAATCGTTGTTTTCATTGAAATAGAACGCTAGTATATTTTCTTTATAAAAACATAAGATGAATTTATTTCTTGAAATAAAAACTCTGCGTTTCTAAAAGGTTTGTAGAAATGCTAATATAATAAATTGAAATTAATTTAATAAATCGCCGAAATAATTTGAAATTAGATTTGTACTACTAAAATTATTAAAGAAATCTTAAGCTTTCTATAACTCTGTAACAAAAGCTCGCAGAGAAAAAAAAATAGTACCAATATTACAAAAGAACCTCTTTGATACCATGTATATTTTAATATACGAGATGCTCCAATTTAATAGGCTTAATAAATCTCTTTTTAACAGTAAAACGTTATATGTATATTATTGCGTGTTGGGATTCTTATTGAGCTTATTTTGACGACGTGCAATTGAAAATGGGATGGGATTTTAAACGATGTGTGAAATCCATTAAAGATATAGAAACATTATCGACATATTCCTAAGGTAATTTTTAAATAATTTGATTTCTAACCAATTTGGTTCAAAATTTACATTTTCTGGTATACTTAAAAGTCATTAAACATTTTAGTATGGGTCTCCTATTACCATTTAAAAACACCTGTCAATCTGAAAGTTATTTTAAAATGTATTTCAGCGTACTAAAAAATTCAATAAATAGTTGTAGAAAAGTATAGCGTTTTGATTCGCAAATAAATTCAATATTACACTCGTATGATTTAATCAGCCGTAATATTATTCACAATATATGCCCATTAAATAATACATCATTTTTCAGTACTTCAGTACATTATTCATTTGTCTTTTAGAATCTTTTACAAAACTTCTGTAAATAACGCATTTCTTCAAAAAATATTTCGCCCAATAAATGTTCTTACATGAATTATTTATTTGTTTTATTTAACGTCGGTCTAGTTCTGCGACAAGGGCTGGTCACCGACGCCGGGAGCACGCTACCCCTAACCGGAAATGTTGCCGAATCCTCAGGTATTCCAACCCGAGGTAGGGATCTTTAACGAGCCCAACATCCATGACTTAACCTTAAACAGCCACGGTAACAATTTCATAGAACGCGCAAAATGTTGGCGCGGTTGCCAAATTGACAGAAAGACAGAGTACTACTTTATTTTTCCCTTCATAGTTTAAAAAATTAAAGTTTCTTCCTCACTGGCAATAAAAAATTTTTTTTTTTCCAAAATGATTGGTTCTGTATTGTTCTGCGCAGTGTTTTATTAAAACAAAACCTTAACCTAGAGTGACCTAACCTGACCGAAGTTGATTTTTCCAAAAATCGTTAGCCATAATTTTCAGATAATTTTGATATAAGTATATATCATGTGTATTTTCGGAGCATTTTCTTACGAGAGAGCTCTTGAATCTTCCGCGCGCGTGGCACCAGATCCGAGCTGGGTGGAAAGCGTAAATGGCAACATTGTTTTCCCTGTCAAAATATTTTGTAACGGTGGCTGTTTAAGGAGTAACCGTGGCTGTTTAAGGATAACTAACATCCATGGACTCTCGGGACCGACAGTTTAACGTCTCCTCCGAAAGACGGCATATCTCCACTATACCTCGTGTGCTCATTGATATAGTGCCTGCGAGCTAGGATATGCTACTAGTCGCTGCAGGCTATTCTTACATGAATAAATAATTATAAAAATTTTGTATAAGAGTAATTGACAAAAGAGTTAATCCAAATCAGAATATTTTGAAAAATTGATAACAATAATTTTCCAAATGTCTCAGCAGTATCCTATATTGTAAAATAGTAGACCGTTTTTACAATACTCACACATAACAATATATTTCTATCCCTGGAAATGATCCGGATTGTAGCACCGCTGTTTCCATTAACCCAGATTTTCCACTGGTATTTGGGTCTTAGTGCCGCGCACCTTTCGACACCAAGGAGAAATGAAAATTTAAATTCAGAAGCGGATGTGCGACTGGCTGGTATTGACGTGTCTCAAGGTCCTTACGCAAGGATACCGAATTGAGGTAGGACTTGGAGCTTGAATCTGAACAGAGCACGCTCGTACAAAACATGACAGGTACTTAATGGTGTAACATTAATGGAGATATATTTTTAGATGCGAAATAACGGTGAGATTTAATTGAAATCGTATCGAACTAATTCACGATTTTCTAGAAATAGATTAGGTTAATGGCAATGCGCGTTTTTGTTTGTATTGGAAACTATTTATTTATTCTGCACTTGTAATTTTGATAAGACAAACTGTGTCCAGCTTAAGCGAGTTATTGTTGTAAACAAATTTTGTATAATCATACATATTCTTTAGTGAAATATACATTTTTCAACACCATTTTCAATTATCTACACTTTAGATCTCATTTCAAGTAATACACTATTTTGAAAGAAGAGTTAAGGAAAATAAAAATATGCCGAAGTATTTGAAACGTTATGTTTCATTCTTGTATAAAGTAAAAACTACAATAAAATTTGTCTCGCTGTTTTTAATTTAATTCAATGAAAAATGCAAGGATAGTTCAATAGAAACATATTTAGAAGCAGAGTTGTCTGAGATATATGGGGTATAGCATTATCATTTGTACCTGAGTATCTGACGTTTATTCTTGATGCTGGGATATAAGTATTTTAAAGTGATTGCACAGCACTTTGCGTTAATGGGGATACCGGGTTCTTTATAATCCTAAAACCGCACATTTTGGCAATAAGAAAATACGGTCAACATTACATATCCTGCTGAAGATGTAGATAGAAATTTTGTAAATTTTTTCACTGCATACTCTGGAATTTATTTTCTGGTTCGTAGACTCACCACTAGCAATAATTTGGTGCAGAAAAGCCTTATTTTGTTTCAAAATCATACGAGTGGAATTTAGAACAGAAAGAGAAAAAAAATAGTAGGTAGAATATTTCACTCGCTTTTCGCACACGGAACCGTAAAAAAAAAGAATATTAGCAAATAGTTCGAAACGATAACTTTTTATATTTAATGTAGATTAGGGAAATTCTAATTGCTCTAAGGGGTCCCTATTTTTTTATCTATTTAGAGTAGGTTTTGTAATGTCCTGTATACAGAAATTTAAACTAGATAAAAAAACAGAAGGCGATATAACAAATACTAAAGAAACGAAGGAAAAAGAAAATTAGGCAATAGCTGCTATTAAATGGACCTGCTATGAATAGTAATAGACAAACTATTGAACGCAAGGCCGAGCACAGTAAAACTACAGTCAACAGTAGGTTATAAAGAAACGACATTTTGCTAAATAGATAAATAAAGTGCGTTCGAGTTAAGTATGCAATGGGCAGAAGTATAGACGTTATAAATCCGGTGCTGTGACTGGCTTAAAAACAAGCTCGTTGCAAACTATAAAATATTGCCTCCGTTTGGTGACACGGTAAACTCAATTATATCAAACGTATGTCAAACCAATTATTTAATATGCTGTACCTGTTGGGAGTCAGCTTCAAAATCTTATTTTATAAAGCTTCAATCCGTTGTGGGGAAATAGAAGAAAAATCAGCAACAACCAGCTCATGCAAGAATTAAAATTTGAAGGTGTGATAGAAGATGCAAAGAAAATTAGTTGTAAATTCTTCATAGATAGAGTGAAAAATTCAAACCTTACCTATAGCAATTATTTAAATTTAGATGAAATTAACTTCAAATGCAAGAATCCAATAATTATCGATAAATTGATCAGATAGACGTTTTAGTTTATTTTTGTTCTATTTTAGTTTTTATAATGATAAATCCTGGTTAATGACCGAAAAGATAGCAGGCAAGAAATAAAATGATATTGAAATTAAAGTAGTATTTTGTACTAGGAAATAATATAGTTTGGTGGTAAATGGAACAAACAGTAAATTAGTGTGCGTAAAAACAGATGTTCATAAAAATTATGTGTAAAAGGGCAATCCCTTATTATTATTTTTATTTATGTTGGCGCGGTAATCATTATTCAGCATTAACAGTAAATGGTTATCAGTTTGTTTTTGATTACAATTGATGTAAGTATTTTTTTAAATTACATTATTGTGTACTAATTTTTATGAACTTACTTTCTATTAGTAAATTGAAATGGATCCCCAAAATAAACCTTTCTCCGATGTCGACGTTCCTAGGCCGTCAACAAGCAGTGGAACCAAAAATATTCTTGGAAAAATTGTTCATGTGGGACAGAAGCAAATGTTGTATTACGTTTATCAAAAATATGTTACCGAAGGCAAATCGAAAACCCAAGATTATCAAATTAGCTGCTCATGGTACTGAATTACGGCCTGTTTACTATCTGGAGGAAACATGAGTAAACGCACAAAACGTACAAAAGTTAGGAAGGATAAGACCATCTTAACAGCCAGGCAAGCCTTTAATGAAAGGCTTTCGGTCGGCCTCGAGGATACGCCAGGTAAAGGAGGCCGTTTTATGATTGCCCATATTGAGAACGAAAATGGATTCGTGGAAGGGGGATTGTTATTGTTTACATCGAAAAAAACTGGACATTATCATGAAGAAATGGACCATGAAAGAAACTATGGATGGAAAGTGTTTTTCCCAAATTGGAGCCAAACGCTATAATCGTTATGGATAATGCACCCATGACAAAATACCAACAACGGTCTGGCTAAAACAACAAATATCGGAGTGGATACAAGAAAATGTAATTGACATTGACAGACACGAATTGAAGGTAGAGTTATTGGCTGCCGTGAAAGATTATGTCCATGCACACCTGGTCAGTTATATAATTAATAAGATGGTAGAACAAACAGGGCGAAAATTGTTGAGGTTGCCGCCTTATCATTGCGAATTAAATCTGATAGATATGGTTTTTTTTTTGTTGTACAATTAACAGCAATCAGAAATGCATTTTCCATGAGCTATTCTGTTGGCTATAAGACCTATAGGTTGATCTTAGGAATGTCCTGATGAGACTTCTCCAGTGAGGAGGTCTCTTGCACTTTATTTGAGATCAATTGGCCAGCTTCGTTTCAGTCTTCTGTTGTTTGGTTCTTGGGTTAGTGGCTGTAGTAGTAGATTAGGATGGCTGTCCAGCTTTAGGTAGTGGTTACGGCTTCTTTCTTGTACTGTCTCTTGTATTGTTGGAATACTGAGGTCTTGATGGATCAATTTGTTTGTGACGTACCATGGTGCATTGACTAGTGATAGAAGGATTTTAGATTGTCCTCGTTGTATGAGAGCAATACTAGATTTGCTGCCACATCCCCATAATTCTATTCCGTAGGTCCAGATGGGTATGATGACTGCCTTATATATTGAGATTTTATTTTGTAGAGAGACTGGCGATCTTTTTCCGAGTAGCCAATTTAATTCTCGGAACTTTAGATTGATCTGCTTTCGTTTCTTGGCTAGGTGTTCCCTCCAGTTGAGTTTAGTATCTAAGTGTAATCCTAGGTATTTGATACAAGAAGTTACGGGTATCACTATGTTGTTAATAGATATGGTATGGGCGCAAATTAAGCATCAATGTATCGACAAAAAATACAACGTTCAAAATGGCCGACGTGAAAAAATTATTGAAAGATGGGGTAAACTTGGTCACTCAAGAGACATGGGCCGACTGCATTCGCCACGTAATTCAAGAAGAGGACAAAATATATATGAAAATATTTCATTTTAATAAACTTTTAGTCAATAAATAATATATTTCTTATCAATTTATACCCTTACTTATAATGCTTCGTCATAATTTTAAAAAACCTCGAAAAATATAGGGCGATACTGTGTTGATTTGTAAGTAGTGAATTGAAAAATGAAAAACTTAGGATAAAATCAACTGAAATTAAAACTATTTTAGATTACATTAAACAATATTAATTAATTTTACATTCAATGACCAACCAAAGTTTTGGTTCATTATGTAAAACCGTATTAAATATTATTTAGAAAACTTAATTATTTTTCTTTTGGTAACACAGAAAAATACGTTTGTCGCATTATCATGTGTAACGCGGACTTGTTTAGACACACCCACCACTGCATACTTAACTCGGTTAAATACATAAACTATAGGTGTTTAAGAAATAGGCACTGGAAGAACTATCCGTAAAAATATATCTTAAAGATATAGTAGTTATTAAATAAGACAGTATTCAGAAAAAAAAATAAGTGAAAAACTAAATATATTCAATATAATGGTTAAACCGTTAGTGCTGTACTGAAGTGAAATCTCAATAGTACAATAAAGGTATAAATTAAAATTAATAGCAACAGAAATGAAATATTTAGGAACGATTGGAGGGAAAACTAACCTGGACACAATTAAAAACTTGAAGAGGAAAAGTGGAATAAAGATCACTATTACAATAACAAGAAAACAGCTGGAATGATAATGACCAGATATCAACAAACTACTAAAACAAATTATGGAAATGAAATCAACGAGAAAACGAAAAAGGGAACGACTCATTGATACTTCAAAAATTAAAGGTAGGGACTTGATGAACATTATTTTTACCAAAAGAAGAGGAGAAAATACATGTGTTACTAAAAGTTGAATTTTCTAATATCAGTTGGAAAAATGGAATCAATATACCAAAAATAATTATAATCGTGTTCAAGAAGGTATTAATTCGTTTAGTAATTTGAACTACGCTCAGGAAATCATCAAGGTTGAATGCGATATGTAGCGTCTGTCCACGTAGTCAACGCTAATAGCTTATTGATTGAATCAACCTCTTTAACGAATTTTCTCACACATTGCTGTTAAAAGTTTATATACCAAGGGGTTAAAAACACAGAAACGTAACTACAAATTATTGACTAATGGTGAAAATGGTAAATATCAAAATAACAAAGTTAAGCTAACATGTTGTTCAATATTTATTCAAAATATTTTCAGTACGATAGACCTTTCCTGATAAGAAAACACCGGGTCACCTATGCTAATGCGCACCTCCCACTACCCTAAAATTTCTCCTCATTCTAGTAACATATAAAAGTGACAATATGTCCAAGGTACTAACAAGAACTGGGACAACAAAACACAACAGTGATACCAATAAAAAAATCTAGGTTCTTTTAAATTGCCAACTTAATTATATTGCCTTTTTTTCCCCTGCAATAACTGAAGAGTGGAAGTGCGCGGTGTCTACATCACCCAGGGAATATTTCAAAACAGGATAGGTGAATTGATAATAGGCAAAATAGTAAGTAAAATTAAAAAAAAAACACTATTTTTTTAAATCCCAAGTTGCTGTACTTGCATTTTTGTTTCTTTAACCCCATGACATTCATCTGTAAAACCGTTACAAAATATTATTCATTGAAAGAAAATAACTACAATGCTAAAAAATTAGATTTGCTTGACGCTAGAGATGAAATTTAAATGGAAATATTGTTAAATTGAGTAGTATAGCCTCGAGTACGTATTTTTGCGATTGGCGCATCTGTGATAAAATCCACTTACTTTACTATTTGAATTATTGAGAATGTAAGGGTGAAAAATGTATGTGTTTTTCGAGAACCGGGTTAGTTCGTCATTATTTATATCTGATTTTTTTTTCTAGATAATATAGGCGTAATTTCTCTTAGTACTGAATATTTCTAAAACCCGTTGGATTAAGCACAAAAAACCATACGTACTTTTAAATTTTATTAACAACGGGAAATTTTCGTTTTATTGAGTTGGCAGCTACATAGCGCCCTAGATTTTACAACCGAAACATCACATGATACATTTACATTTGTCAAAATTTTTGTCGAATACACCACAAATTTGAAAAGTGGTTGTTGTTGTCCATTTTCAATGGCGCGTTTGAAAATATCAAAATTTGTGAGTGAAACATGACAAAAAAACAGGTAAAAGTATTGTATATTTTTTAGAATGAAAACATGGACTAAGGCTAAGCAAAATGCTCCGATATAAATCCTTCTTTAAATGGTTCTTACTAGTTTAAAATTATTGTGAAAAATTGCCTCACTCTATTTTATATCTATAAATTAAAAAGTTTAATCTACAGCGTGTATGCAGAATTAAGTTATATTATTCAATTATAGAAATAGGACTGATTTGTGCCAGACTTTTTCTTGTACTAGTAAATTGGAATGAAAAGTCCGTTATTCGACACTATCCTAATATTTTGTTGATTTTTTAAACTAATTTTTCAGAAGGTCTATGTATTCATAGATTGATTTCAAATTTGTATTAAACATCGCGAACAAACAAAGCTTAATTTGGTATCCATGTTGTTTAGGTACCCAAACATGTGGGTTGCCCCATTTTTTAATTATTTTTATATTCAGAATACCTTCTTTATATTTTTAGATAATGACAAATGATTGTGAAATAAGAAGACATCTTCCTTCAAGTACATTAGAAGCACTCGAAAAAGAAATTTCAGAAGTTTTAGCCACGTGCCAAGATTTTGTCGATAAAGATACCAAATCAAGATTAAAGCAGTTGAACAATGGGAAAGTTTTTGACTACGACACTAATACAAACATTGAAAAGGTTAAGTAAATTAATAATAATAATATATATAATTAATAATAACAATAATAATTTTATTTAACACGTAGAAAAAATATCGAACTGCTATGTGGTCAAAAATTTAAAATATCAACTAAAAATATGAGTCTATGACTAATTTGTGGTTTGGTGTCAAACAATAGTAATGTTCTTATTATTTGGAAAAAATATAAATGATATTCAAACGAATATTTTCCATGTAAAATCAATGCAGGAAGGGGAATTCGTTTTTGTTTATAAAAAATGACTTGGTAACATTTCATCAACGCGGGACGTTAAAAATGGCGTCAACTCATAGTTCATAAACTTGTAGGCCATAAAAATATAAGAGGTAACAAAAATAAGAAACATGTAGATTTACAAAAAAATTTATAACTTTCGCAATGTTATAAGGAAGGAAATAAGTGAATATAATATACTATCTGTTTACAACCAGTATTTTTCTAACAATAACTTACAAATTAGCTATAAATCCAAAAACTTAACCAATAAAAATCACTTAAAAATTAAAATCAAATATAAGTAATGACAGAAAGAGCAATGCCATTTAAAATAATTCCTCATAAAAATCAAACTAGTCAATACCTTCAAAAAAGGATAAAATGCCATAAATATGATAAAAAAATCAACAGCCGTAACCAATCATTGTAAAGAAAGAAACCATAGTTTAAACAATGAGAAAACTAAAATATTAAAACAAGAAATTCCTTATAAAAATAGAGAAATTTACGAAATGCTTTATACTAAATGACAAAAAAAAACAAACACCTATTTCTTTTCAATAAATTGTATTTACTTATTGTAGTACAATAACCAATTGTGTAAATTTTTAGCGAAAGGGTTGATTAAAAATAACATTTTAATCATTAATATGTGGAGAACCCACGGTTCCTTAGGCACTCATTTACACGCCGAGACATGCTTCTGATGAGGTAGTCTACCGCCAAAATCTGAGGTGGGTGCTGACCAATAATGACTGATAAAATAAATTAAATTCTGTAACCAACAAATATTACTGAATAAAGTTTATTTTACGTGTTTTCCTGAGCTCGCCTTAATCTCTCAACAAGTCGACGATGTTCCATTCCTGATCCTTCTGCAGTCTGTCTCTGCATCATTGTAAACGATTATGTCGATATTCAGAAGTGAGTGATAAGACCTAATGTGGACGGTATAAAAAAGGCCAAAACATATTTGTGTGTTTCTTTCTTCTTTAGAGTCCCATATCTGATGAGTTCTCACTACAATCGGTACGGATTTGTTAGTTCTTCTAACAGTTGACAAATATGTATAATTCTACTACGAAGTTGGACGTATGGAAAAAAATCGTACGTCCAAATTCCAATTGCGATGTGAAGAAACTAATTGCCCCTTGCAGATGATGCGATCATGGCACTATCGGCATGAAAAAATATCGATCGATCTTTTTCCGTACGTTCAAATTCGTAGCATCGTCAATGGACTGAAATAGTGTAGACACTCAAATAATGTTGATCAACAAAAAACCATAAAAAAAGCAAAAAACTACACAGATCAGGCTAAACATTTAACCATTTTTTACATCGGTTGAGATATATTTGAAAATTAAAAATAATTAAAATAAAATTACTACGAATAGGTGTTTACATTTCTTTGTCATTTAGTATATATTCAGAAAACAAAAGAAAATATGAATGCAAAAGCGGACACAAAAATCTGTTCAAATATTACCACAATATACTAAAGTGATTCAAACTATTTTCTACAAAAAATACGACTTTTAAATTATATAATTTAATCAATTAATTTTTAAAAAATAATATAAAAATAAAAAATAAATAAAAACTATATGTAATTTATTGTTTGGCAATCATAGTGCAAGTACGTATATTACTGACGATCGTATCACTGTTGTATAATTTTTATTGATTTTGTTTTGACAATTCAAATGCATTTTTATGGCTTCTTTTAATTAAGATATTAGTGCATTATTTTTTATTTTATTGTGTACATAATGTAATACTACTTTCTGGTTCTTCACTGTTTTCGCTTTTCAGTTTTAACAAAGTAATTGTAGTTGATAAAGGCATGAGGTTACTGCCGAAATCTCCTAAGTAAAGATTATGAGAAACTAGTTGTTTTTGAATAGACAAAAATCCAAGAAACTAAAGAATAAATATTTATGTAGGTTTAGAAAGTATTTAAAAAACCATAGGCGAAAGAATCGATATATATGTATATATATATATCTATACATTTTACTATGCTAAATTTAACCGTTTTATTTTTTATGACCGCTTATGTGGTTAATTAATAATATTACAAAGCTTTATCCACGGATGAGTTGCTTCGGAAAAGATTGGTTTGTATATATACATATATACAAATATATATTATACTAAGCTCAGTTGTAGTTCAAGTACTCCATTGCAGTATGAAATTAATTTTTTTAACCACTTTCGTACTCTCTGCTCATCAAGATATTTCCTTTAAAAACTAGTTGATTCTTATCTTATTTAAAAATGAAAATTTTTAGAAATATTAGAAAAAAAATTGGTGAAATATTATTTAAAATAACCATTTTTCAGTCTCTACAGAGTGGTTTCAATTACAATATCACATAGAAACCAACCACCATTTAAAGGAAGTATTTTAGAGATGAATAGAAAAAAAGCTATGCGAAACAAATTCGGGGTATTATATTTAAAAAAGTTATATCGTTTCGTATTTTTTAGGACTATCCGGCACAATTGAATATAGAATAACGATTAATTATTTTCCTAACGTTTTTTTGTAACCATCTGAAATTATATAGAAATATCATGTAGTTCTCGTATGGTATAAAATACGATTCAACCAATATTAAGATATTTATAATTCAATATTTTTATTTTGAAGTGTTTACATGTTATTTACTATTTTAGCTCGCGCATGATATGACATGTATCCTCGAAAGTTTTAAAGAGTATTTGACAAATACCCCTTCACAAGAAGATATACGTTTAAAAAAAAAACTTAAAGAAATTCAAGAAGAAAAGAAGCGATCAAAGGATAAAGTACAGGAAAATAAAGAGTATACGGAGAATAAAGAAAAAGAAAAACGAAAAGAAAAATCTAAAGAACAAGTAACAGAAGAAGGAACAGATACGGAGCAAGAAAAACAAAAAGAAAAGAAAAAAGAGATAGAAAAAGAACAAGCAGATTTACTAGAAAATAAGGTTTACAATAAAAAAACAACAAAATCTGACAAGTATATAGAAGTGTTTCCTGAACCTACACCAGAAGCTATAAAAAAAATACCTAATACAAACATGTCTGCTAAGAGCAAGGACCCAAAAATAGAAAGTAATCTATTTTATTGTATACGTACTAGTTTTTTTTCTTCAAACTGTACTTTTAAGGTCGATTCATACATAGCAGTGACGTATTTCCGTATTTGTACCGGCCGTGATTTCACTGTGAACTATGTGAATACATAACAGTGTTCGTTCCGTGACTTGTCAGTGTATTTCAGTACCCAACATGACAATGTTATCGGAAAATGGACTTTTGATGATTGCTCTGGTTTTGGATGAAGAAGAGGAAGAACCAGCGTTAAAGAAACAATGGGTATGGGTTCATCAAGCATGGAAATGCAGAGAAACTGAAGATGAATAAATCGCGACCGTGATCACCAAAAAATATCGTCTGTATGGAAGTATCACGAGCCAGAGCAGTATGAACATGACCATTTAAAACGCCTAAAATAATCATTTTCATTTTACCGATTGAATCTCGTCGCTGTTGTGTATGAATCGACCTTTAACGTAATGAGAGATTAAACTGTCGATATTTGAAACAATCTCTTTTTAAATAGAATGCATATAAACAAACACATCAAAGATTTCATTAAATTTCTACTGAATGAATTAAAAATTACGTTATTAAGTAGGGTTTATTATATAAAACAATAAAAATTACATTTCAATGATTGTTTAGAATCATTTTAAAGCATTAGATTTGATCTTTCTAAATTTAGTATTATTCGTTTATTTTACTACTTACGGGAGTAATATAATTCTTTCATTTTCTCATTGTCTTATCTCTACCTCCGCCGATTTTCATTATTTTTTATCTCACATGTTTCTATATCTACACTTTGGATTATTGCAAAATTTCCTATCTCTAGTGCTTTCCAAATATAGTTAGATTTTTACAATTTCACCCGTACGTCACTGAATGTATTCATACGAAATAAGTTAAAATATTTTAGTTAAATTATTCTTAAATCGAATATAAACTTACGAAGTGGCTACTATTCCAGTAGAAATATGGACAGTTAATATAAAACTGAATGTACTAGATTACTTACCGTGTTTTTACTTTTTATGCGGCCATTTACTATTAAACAAAATAAAAAATATATGTATATATTCAGGTACATTTTATATTTAAATGTTAACACATTTTGCCCAGTCTTTCTGCAATACACTTAGCTAAAATTTCATTTCATATACTTATGACTTATCCATCTTTGCCAGTAAATTTATTGTAATATGACTTAAATCTGCCCAAATAATTCAATAGCATTGAAATCTCAATAGTAGGGTGGTTAGTTATAATAATAATAATATGCCTTTATTTATCAAGTCTGCTCTTACAACACTTGCACCAGGAAGGCGAAGATTAGCTTTAGAGCTACTCTTTAACTCTTAACCTTTAAGGCTACAGATATGTTCTATGTATTCATTTCTTATCCTTTGTATTCTTGTCACACCACAGTTGCGTCTCCAGAAGACTATCTCTATTGATCATAACTTTCCTTCTTTTTTCTTCGTTATTTCCCGAAACTTTAACCCAATAATCTCAACTATCGTTTTGTAAATTTTTCTTTTTACACTTTGTTATATTTTTATTTCATATAATAGAGTGTTAATTGTTTTATTGCAACACTGCCCATCGCTATCCTCTGCTTAATTTCTTCTTCGCCTCCTCCCTTACTAGAAATATTTGTTCCTAAGTATTTATATGTGGTGCAAAATTTTACAACATTTCAGTCTTCCATTTCTAAATCTCTCTGTATCTCCGACTACCAACTACTCGGTTTTGTAAGCCCCGTTTCACATATTCCTCATTCAATTTCCTTAGCAGGTAGTATGCGTCGTCTTAGATCTCCGGCGAATATGACTTGATCATCAGCAAAATTGAAAGTATACAGATCGTCGTCATTTTTGAGTATTACCATTTGGCATTTTTTCTAATTAAGTGCCTCTTTCAAATATATTTTAAAAAATGTAGGTACTTTTAAATTTATTTATACAATTTTTTTATGGCGCTAATGTAAGTTTTCTTTATTTGATGATTTTCCATCACCGATCACAATTTCGATAGAGAAACGCTGTCGTACTCTTTCCGTAAATATATGTAAATAAGATGGGTTTCTAGATTATGTGCCAACCTCTTGTCCGTGACCTGTTTAATGTTGAAGATATTATCAGTACATGACCTGCCTGCCCTAAAACCGCTTTGATCTTCAAATTCATACATCTAATGTTCAACTCTATTTTTCAGAATATTGCCATGTATGCAGCCAATGGACCTTAGATCTGTGATTTGCCGGTAGTTATTGTTGATAATATCTTCTTTAAAATGCGTTGGTATTTGTTGTCCAGAAAGACATAAGTTAAACAATTTAGAGATAAGTATTGTATGTGCGGCTTTTATTAGATCGATAGATACTGCTCCAGGATCCGGAGCTTATTCGTTTTTAGATGATATCACCAATCTTTGAACCTCTTCAGGTGTTATATGTTCAATTTTTTGGTTATCGGAGATATCTATTATACACCTATTTTCGTCTTTAAATACCACTCTATCTTCATGTAATAATTTTTGATAGTAATCTTTCCATTAATTTAGTGGTATAAGTTGTAAATATTACCTATTATTTTCATTTGACTTATAGTTTTTTATTACTTTACATGCTTCTCTCGACTTTGTGTTGTCCATGTAGTTATTAATTTGGTTACGTAAAAAACCTTTGAGCTGCAGATAGACTCGGATTAATTGTTGTTTTAATTTGCTGTGAATAGCAATGGCAACACCTTTTTTGGCTCCATTTTGCTTATCTACTCCTCTGTAAATGTGAATGTAATTTAGAACTTCCTCTATCCCCTTGTGTTTCTTCTTCGTTTCTGATAATCTAAGTTAAAATGATTCTATTCCTTGAATACTTATTTTAAAGAAAACTGTTTTTGTAGTATCATAGTTTTAACTCAAGACACAAAAACATAGGAAAGTTTCAAGCGGAAACAATTTATGTTGAACTCACAACTTACCGTACTGATGGTTGGTTTAATTGAACTAATTGTAGCAATTCAACTTTGAGCAATTCTGCAGAAGCAACAATGTTTCTTCCTATTAATCATTCATTGATCTGTGATTTATTCCACGATGTAATGGGAATTCTTTCAATTTGTCGTAAGTGATAAATAGCATTGTTCATTAAAATTACCGAACCTTTTGGAATAAACTTTATCATTTATTGGAAACAAGCTTCAAAAACAACTGCTTTTTTAGATGCAAATATTAGGCTGTCTGCTTTCATTCAGAAAGTCTTTATTACTGCCAATATGTGCCACAATGAATAATTGCCCTTTACCTGATGGAGTTTTCAATCCGGTGGAAAAGCCTTCCAAAAAAACTTCACGTGAGGTTCGAATATTGTTATCTTTCCACATTTTGGATACTTTATATTCTCCATTTAGCCAAGATTCATCTAAATAAAAAAATTGCCTTCCTCCAGAACGATACTGAAATATGGTTCTAGGATATTTTCTTCTCCAACAAATAAATTCGTCATTATCTATATGAATAGATTTCCTATCTTTTTGACCACATAAAATTTAAGTCCTTAAGGATTTGCTAACGTTTTGTTTGTTTTATGTCAGGCAAATAGGATTCTTCTTTTATGGAATTTAAAATTTTGGCTAACGTTGGTCTTTCTCTTTTGACTTCTTCTGGAAGATTTTATTTTTGTTTACCTCCACTATGTTGTTTTGGTGGATTCACAGTTCCCATACCTATTATATTTAATGTCGTTTAGACCACATTTTCTACATTTTCAGACGACTTTTTTCTTCTTAAGTAGTCATACACATTTTTTATAATAATTTTCTAGTTTACCGATAATGGACTACCTTTCATACGCTTCACAGAACTAGATTCTGAACTATTTTCCATTTTTTACTCTCTAAACCGACCCTTTTTAACTCAATTCGTCTATCACAGCAGGTACAATATACCAAATACAAACCCACTTTCGACGTTACTTATAAAAATTCCTCTATTAATGTTAATAATTCCAAGAATTAGTTGTATGATAATTAAGGGTGCATTACCTATTTAAGTACCTAGGGAATAAAGAGGATTACAAAATAAATGCTGTAAATGGATGATAACCAAATACATAGAAAGTCAATTAAATTAAGAGACATTGTTAATTTAAATATGGAGAAGAAAACTGTCTATGATAGCAAGAAAAATCTCCTTGGAACATAATTCGTAAATTTCAAAATATTTTTATATTCTATTATTAAATAATTAATATAAATGGGAAGTCTCATTTTAATTCAGTAATATTTTATATTTATGTACACACCGATGGCTTACTGATCAAAACCCACTTTATTAGGGTGTTCTGACGGCGAAAATATTATAGTTGATGACACAGTACCAATAGCGAAAGCTGCTTTACATTTCTGTCATCCGAAAATTCGAGAAGCAATCTAAATACAAAAACGTCAAAATAATATCAATAGAGAGGATAGATATTTAATCAATTCCCCCATTTGGGATATAGTGACTTCACAGGCCATTTTGATTTTACACCAAATTCCCACTCCTGAATTATCATGGTAATAAATTCGGCCCTACTCATTTTCCCAGCCAGATGTGTTTTTTTCTATTTTATTTGTTCGATATATGTTAGTTCGTTCGATCTCTTACTGTGTTTCTGTTGATATACTTATCAATTTCCTGTTGTAATATTCCTTGCATATCTGCAATATCTCTTATTTATTATTGAGTTTATTTTATTTTTAATTTTCCTTACATATCTTTCCTTTCCCTCATGTAACATAAGTCCTATGTTTGGTTTTGTATATTTATTTAGACCATTCCTTAACTTTCAGTTTATTCTATTATCTTTTATTAGTATTTTTTAACTTCTTTTCTTATATTATGCTTCTCCTTGTCTTGCTGATTTTGATTCTATTGAATATTTTCCATAATTGCTGTTTTTCTTTTTTATTTAGCTTTTTTATGCACCAATTTCTCCTTTTTTAAATTAGGTTTTTTCTTGATGTTACACTTTTATTCTACCATATTATATAGGGTGTCCCAGGAGTATTTGAATCTACTTAAATGATAGTCTGATAGTATTCTATATACATAAATAAACTTTTTTCATGTATGCATCTGTTTGCAATTGTGTGGCCTTAAATAGTTACCTATTTTACCTATTAAATATAACAGATCATAAACTTTTCAAACGAGTTTTTATTGTTTTTCTTGAAGCTAAGATGGATTGTTTTTTTATTTTTTTAAATAAAATATTCAAAATTTTTACCCTCAAAAAAAAGTGCTTTTTGTAAAATTACCTGAAAATTTTTGGCCGAAAAAAAAAGTAATGTGAAATGAGTGTGAAAATTTTGGTGTATATTACTTGCTACCTACGAAAAATCCAAATTTATTATTTCATTATAGCAGCTAATCAACTTATTATACCCCCTCCAATGTATTTAGACTCTAAATTCAAACTCACTCTATAAAGTACATTTTATGAGCAAACTATCCTTTGATGATAGAAATGCTAGATGAAGTGTACGTTTTTAAAAACAGAGAATATTACATATTATTCAATTAAATTTGTATCTATCGTCTATTCAGTATTAATTTTACGATTTCTATTAACGCTTTATTAGTTTGTTTTGTATTTTTCTTTAAATCCTTAAAATCCCTTACCACCATTTAATCCTATTTCCTCTTAAAATTATAGAACATATAATTACCTCAATTATATTAACTTTTTTAGGACAAAAATTATTAGCGCCCAATAAAATGAAACCCAATGCCAAGACTGATAAAATACCATATACTGATAGACCAAAAACTTCTACATCCCTAGACGATGGTAAAAATAAGCATCGACAAGAAAAAAATATTAGCGGCTTGAAAGATTATTCTAGAAGTGGGAGCAGAGAATCTTCTCCTTCAAGAAAAAACGACAAAATACGATTGCAAAGATTTGACTCCACTCTTTCTGATCGGTAAGAATTAGAGCTCTTCCTAGACTATAAGATGCGCAATTTTACCAACGGATTTGGTGAAGGACAATCGGGAAATAAGAAAAGCCACTATAAATCTGGATTTTTATTAATCTACTTTCAACTTCTTTTCTTTGCATTTAATGGTATAAAGACATACAAAACAGATAGTTTAGATATAACAAGGAGCAAAAGATATATATAGGTTTCTTCAAAATTATGTAGATACTAAATAATCTACTTTTCCAAGAAGTGATTTCATGAATTTGTTACGTATTGTTGTTGTCCTGTACGCTTTTTTTCACGCTAGTATTACTCACATTGCTATGTTCTGATTGATTTTAAATTCAATATCATTAACTATTCGGTGTACTGTTTGTAACATTCATCTCACAATTCATAATGCCTTTAAGTCTTGTTGGTGTGGCAAAAATTGTAGCATTAAGACAAGAAACGAATACACAACGTGCAAACTGTAAGTATTTGTAAGAACCTTTCCACTGTACAAAAAAGGCATTAACTGCTTAATTTTTTGCTAGAGGTCTGAGTTGAATGCGGGGAAAGAATTAATTGACCCAGCTCTCAGTCCGGACATAAATCCCATCATCCGACGAATGTTTGGAGCATTCGAAAGCGTAGACCAGTTCCATAAACTGCTAAGAGCTCAGAGATTTGCTATTGCAGGAGTTAAATAATATCGATCAAAACGTAATCCGTAACTTAATTAAAAGTTCAAGCAGTTATTAAAACAGGGGGTGGTCCATTCCGTATTAATTTCAAGAAACAAAAAGTCATACTTAGTTTAAAGTGTAATCTTGTTGATTTTTGAGAATAAATTTATTAGTCAAAGAATATGCTTAGCGATTTAACATTAAATTTTCAGATTAGCCCATAAAATATAGTACAAACAATGGTTAATACTCGTAATTGGCAACTACAAACTTAAAACAAAAATATATACATCATAATTTTGAATTGGTCTCAATTTTTTGCGAGTAAGTGTATTATAAGTATTTTTCTTACTAACAAATTTTAATGCAGTTTTGCGTTTTGGAGAACAATAATTATCCTTTATAACATATTTTTCTTTTTTGAAAAAAAAATTAAAGATCTAAAAACCTTGAAATACTTTTTGATGGACACGTTCAGGCAGAAATGAATAGCATACATAGAATTTTTAGACGATCCCGTCAAACAATATTTTCGTGATATTCTCGTTACAAAATTAAACTAATTATTGAAATAATTAAAAATGAATACAAAAAAATGTATTTATATTATTAAAAAAAAAACAATTTTACGAAAACTAGTCTAAAAAATAGTGTTTTGCCATATTTGTAATAATAATAAAACCTTGATTTGCAAGGGTTTCCTCGCCTCACATTTTCGAGCTTTATTTTTCGACCTGCCTTGGGTAAAAAGACACAGTGCTCAAAGGACCGGATACCCAGCCTCAGAAATAGGATGGCTCAATAGTAAACTGACCCACGCATAACTCAGGACAAAACTAAACTAAAAAATATATCAGATAAGAATCGCATGCTAGAACAATAAAACACTTAGCACAAAGGAGCATAATCTATTACCAGAACTGAACGAACACAAAATAGATGTTTGCGCAATATCAGAAACTAGAAAGAAAGGCAAAGTAATCATGAGACTTGATAATTACATTCTCATATGTAACGGTGTTAATAAGAATAAAAGAGCTGTCTCAGGAGTAGAAGTACTATTACAGGAAAAATACGAACAAAATATAAGTAACATTAAATATATAAATAATAGAATATTAAGAATCAAGATAACATTCGAAAAGCCACTACTCATCATATCAGTCGATGCTCCCGATGTTAGTATAGACGAAGAAATGACAGAAGAATTTTACAATACCCTTCGGACAGAAATAAACGAGCTGCTTCAAGACGAAAAAGTGGTTTTATTAGGAGACCTAAATGCCAGAATAGATAGCCAAGTAATCGAAGGAGTGAACTAAAAGTCTAATGAGGATGTAATGAAACGAAATGGTGAAATGCCGACCGAATTTTGTGCACACAATAAGTTACAAATAAATAATACGTACTTCCCTCACAAGCAACAACACAAATACACCTTCTGCGACAAAAGAGGCAATAAATCGCTCATAGACTACATTATCACCAATAGAAATGACACTGACATCAGATGAGATCACTTGGTAGTTTTGGGAAAGATAAGATTGAAGGTAACACCAACGAAAAAAGTACTCTGTAAAAAATATAAAAGTTTAATATCGAATTCTTTAACCACGACAAAAAATCCCATACTACAAAATAATGACCTGGATGGTGAAAACTCAAAAAAATATTTATAAAGGTGTGGAAGAAGCAAACGGTGCCCGTACAGTCTCACAAATAAAAAATCCAAACAAGAGGTCTTGTTTTAGTCTTGGTTTAGTATAAAAGTAAAGGCAATAACGAAAGAGAAAAAGAAAAAAGAGACATACACACAGAGAAAATCCCGCACCAAAAAACCATGAGAAATACATAGAAATATAAAATAGAGTAAACAATAGAATTGGCGAAATAAAAAACGAGTACTGGATGAATTTTAGTAGGAAATCGAAACAGATGTATAGAGCACAAAAAGAATATGAAAATTACTGAAAGAAATGAAAAGAAGTATTAACGAAACTATACAACTGAAGACAATACCGGAGAAAACATGAATAATATTCTTTAAGCATCTGTATATATACAAAGTCGAACAAAGTGGAGGACATACCTGTACAAAAAAATATAACTGAAGATCAGGTGCGCTACTCAAAATACAAAATCGCCAAAGGAAGATAAAATACAAAACGAACTCATGGCGGAGAGCATATGATTTAGGAATATACGAAATTATTTAACATAATACTACAATATGGAAAAATATCTAAAGAATGGAGAAGGAGCACTACAATACCAATATTCAAGAAAGGAGATAAGAACGATCAGACTAACTATAACGGGATAATCCTGTTGAGCACATCTTTAAAACTGCTCACTAACATCTTGTCCGATGAAATGAGCTATCTTATACCAATAAGCGAAAAAGAACAAAGCTTTAGGAGAAACCGAGCATAGACCGACGCTTCATTCATAAAGAGGCAGGTGGTAGAAAAAGCTTTAGAATTTAATACACTGGCTTATTAATGCTTTATCGATTTAAAGGCATTTCACAGAATACAATAAAAAAATGTCATAAGAACAATGGAAAATAAAAATACACACTAAGAATAATTAAGGTTAATAAAAAATTTAAACAAGAACAACACCATCCAAATAAGAACAAATAGCAATCTTACAGGACTAATTAAAACAATAACAGGTATAAGACAAGGGGACACCCTCAGTCCACTACTCTTTAACCTAATAATGGACCAACTAATCCAAACAGTTTAACTTAAGTAGTGGGATACCGTATGGGATAACACCAACTAAACATCGTGTGTTATGCATACGATGCGGTATTAATAGCTGACTCTGATAACATCCAGAGAACGATCCAAGCGTTCAATAACCAAGCAGATCATTTCAATATAGCCGTCTCTTTAAAAAAAATCTGTTAAGGCGTTCAAAAGTTCAAATGCTTCATTATGACTAAGAAATTTTAATTGTAGATGATCTAATTCTACCATAAACTTGCAAATGAAATGTGTATGTTCTACTAATTCTGCTTCTCCATGCTTGATTCTGAAATGTATTTATCTGCTTACTTTGATAAAAGCGAATAAACTAATAAGTAAAATAAAGCCCTCTCAGTTTGATTAAACAAGCTGATGAAAGGACACTTTTCCTGATAAATGTGCACGTAGGCTTTATGAGCATTTTTACTTTATCTTTACTCCTCCTTCTATTGTTTTGGGACTAATGGTGTAAAATTGCCTTTATAATTCTGTTACCAAAACCAAAGTGACAAAAAATAAATGTTTACAATTGAATAGAAACAGTATCAATTAACTACTCATCTTTCAATAAATGGAGGTAACTACTAGTGTGCGTCACAGTAGAGCTGGCTGACCCTATCCTTCAATATTCTAGGCCCACATTCTAAATTAACCATCCGACGATAGAGTGTCCCGACTCGCCTTGTGTATTTTCTTCAGATCATTCTCTAGTTACAGTTTAAACAAATTCCTAAAACATTTTCTGAGACGGATTTTTACTACTGATTTAATCAAATTTGATGTGCAACATATTTTTAAATTTTTTTAGATCAGGCTGCAAAACAAGAAGAAGTAAACAATGCTGTAAAATTAGAGAATTGCAAAGAACACCTTCGCCAAAAAGACAGGAAAAACCAAATCTAGAGGAAAAATCGAGAATGGAAGGAAATCAGAGAACGGAAAAAAAACCCAGGGCCGAAGATAAAGTAATATTAAAAGTCACTGAGGTTTTATCACCGCTAAAACCACCTGTAATACCTACCATTGAAAATACTATCAGAAAGTCTTTAAATTTGTCTCCATCGAGGCCCACATATAAACCTGTAAGTTCAAGATCAAATTCTGAGGGACCTTCGGATTGGTCCAGGTAATTTTTTTTAGATCAGAGTAAAAAATAAAAGCGTTTGAATATGGCGGACCATAATTTTTGTGGCGGACCATAATTTTTATTTAATTGTTTTTTTCAACAACAATAATAAATTCTTTTCTTGCTTTTTATAGGCGATCTGGGGTTTCATTATCCAACAAAGCTGGATCAAAACCAAGTTCTGCACGATTTCCCGGATCTGAAAGGCCCAGCAGTCTGGTTGTTACTTCAAATACGTCCAGTCCTGGATATAGTTACTTAAAATCAAACTCAAATTCAATGTGTGGAAGTGTGCTTTCCTTTGGTAAAGGAAAAAGGTATTTATTTTATACGTAAAATTAAATACAACTCAGGTCAATATTCTTTTCCTCTTCTAATCGGATTAGTTTGCTTACAGAATTAGAATTAGAGTTAGAAATAATAGAATTACAAAAATAGTAATACAATAAAATTATGTTACAATGATTACGACTAAACTATTGTAAAAGAGAGATTTTTATATGGAAGGCCAGGAATCATTTGCTGAAATATAATTCAAACATTTTTTGAATACGAATGTATTGGGAGAAATATCACAGCAAACATGAAAGGCTGGTAGATCAGTATTGTGGCCAAATCATACGCCTTCACTGGCATGACATTGGAAGATATCATTATACAACGAAAGGTTCTAGCAGGAAACTTTACTTTTTTATTTGCCAGTAATATATTTCTGATCATCTGGATGTATGCAGAGTGGACCAAAAGTCTGGAAACGGCCAATTATCTCGTAAATTGCTAGTCCGAATTCTACAAAATTTTGGATAGGCCTATTTTGGGATAGGATATTCCAGATTTGACATTTGCAATGTTACTAGATTTGCCGTTTCTCTGATATTATTAGTCACTTTGGTTTTTTAAATACATCACCCTGTATATTGGGTCATTTTTGTAATCTTCTCTTCAATATGAGTTTGGAACAAAAATAGAATGGTAATGATAAATCAGCTCTTCGATCATCTTTTTTTGACGCAATGATTGACCAGCAGGTAATATTATCTGCTTCAGTTTGTTATCGGAGCTATAGGTATCACAGACACACAAGTTCAATTTTTTGTTAATCTTTTATGGTCACTGCATAATAATCATTGAATTTATGTTTTACAGGAATTTCTTGAGCCAACGTTATAAGAGTTTTTCCAACTAAAATACCACGACCAACCTCTACGTCATGGTTCTAAATTTCAAAATGATCTTATTTCTGAACTACTAAGATTTATAGAATATCTAAAGCGTCTCCTTGGAGGACGACGGTCATATTGATCACTTTGTCTTTTTCTTACCCGTTATTAGTTTGGCCAGTAATTTCGAATTGCTTCAAGTAGTTTTCCCACGATATCTCATCATTAAATGTTTGGTTCCTTCCGTTTTTAACCTTATTTCCCCAATTTTATCTACCTTACTCCTCCTTGCTTATTCAAATTAAACCTAATCAAGTTTGAGAAACCAATTTATTTTCTACATCAGAAGAAATATCAGAAGAAATCTTAATTACAACAAAAGAAATTAAAGAAGAAATTTTAGAAAAATCATCTTCAAGTAAAAATACTTCCGGATCTATTCCTTCACTTACTAAAGATTCTTTCAACGCTGAATACAATTTATTTCCTGTAATGATAATAATTTTCTTTAATTCCGACACTTTCAGATCATTTTTGCTAATTTAAAATCCCATTTCGGACTCCACTGTAATCATTTATTTTAGTAAATATTGTTTAATTTATAATACAATATGTCCCCCTAAGTTGGAATCATATGGAAAACTTTTTTATTATTAATTTTAGGAAAAAAAGTTATTCCTCATAAAAAGTTCTGCATTATCTAAAACCTAGAAAACAGTCATCAAATATCAAATTTTTTCAGTGGTATACGAAGTTTGTCAAAAAATATGAGTTTTACTCAAGAGTAAAGTACCTTTAAATTTGACAATATCGAAAAATGGTACATCCATTTACATTAATAAAATTATTTTTAAAACGTATGTCTACAATAATGCAAATTTAACTGTAGTGCACTTATTACGCGTTTTAATTGCAAAATTATTAGAAAACATCGAAAAACTAAAAGGTTATCATGTGTTTCGTAATCACAAGAGATAAATGTTCATTCAAAATAGAAATATTAGTAAAAAATAAAATAATCTGAAGTTTTAATTTAAATGGATGTACTTGCATATTTAAACGTAATTTTTAATTCTTTAACATTTTTCGATATTGTCAAATTTAAAGGTACTTTACTCTTGAGTAAAACTCATATTTTTTGACAAACCTCGTATACCACTGAAAAAATTTGATATTTGATCACTGTATTCTAGGTTTTAGATAATGCAGAATTTTTTATGAAGAATAACTTTTTTTCCTAAAATTAATAATAAAAAAGTTTTTCATATTATTCCAACTTAGGGGGATATATTGTATATGCTACACTTATTTCAAACTATCTTCAAAATTACTGCGAACTTCGTTGATTGTTGACATTTCTTTTTCTATGATCTGTGAGGCACTAACCTTTTTTTGTCGTACGCCATAGGCTTCACAGTTGATCGGTCCAAATGGGGTTGACTCTCATGGCAATAAGTATAATTACTATAGTAACGACTAATTATAAACACTTGTTCTTTTTACCGGAGACAACTGAATATGTCAAAATCGGTGCTAATTTTTTTTTTCAAATAAGAGTTGTTTAATTCCAAAGTGCAAACAATGAATAACTTGATCTTATTTTTAATGCCATTTTAGCAAAAATAAAATAAGAACCACGCAAAAATAAAATAAAAAACACGCAAAAATAAAATAAGAACAACGCACTCAAAAGTTTTTGTTTCAATTGCATTGTATTAATTAATTAAAATATTTAACTGATAAACTGTAAACTAAAAATAAAGCAATGAATAATTTTACCTAAACTAATATATCTTTTATTCAATAAATATTCAAAAGATATTTATTAGCATAAATGCATTTCTCAAATTTTTGTAAACTTTGTCTTTGATGTAAAAATACATTAAATTAAAATCAAAAACCTATTTGTCTCAGGATTTTTCTTCAAAACTGTTTGTTTAGCTTAAAATGAATTTATTCCATACTTTATGTAAACACTGTATATTGGGGAAATATGCACATAAAAATAAAAATAAAACGATGTGTTTAAAATTTTTTTCCAATATTCGACGATTTTTGCTAAAATATACCCACCGGTTTATAATTATATGTTTACGTTACCTCTTCTTATTCTAGAAATGCTTATGCTCCTACACCCAGAGAAATTTACAATCCCTTAGGAGTTCTGAAAGGGGAAGTAGAAGAAGCTATTGCCCAAAAGAAAACATTTACTGTAAGGGGTTGTTTTCCAGTTATACGCCAATCTTTGATAAAAAGAGGTTGGATAGAAAAAGTGCACGCCTCGTACAGGTAAATGTTTTTAAATTTTATTGCATTTTATTACTTGTAAACTGATATATTTAAGTAAACCGTATTACACATAAACAATATTTTAAACATAGATATATTGTATACTTAAATTAATAGTATACGTTTTGATCTTGCAAACAGAAATGACAAATGTTTATATTTTTTATATTATTTGGATACTAGTTAATCTAGAAAGTTGGACATATTATATTTTATAGTTTCTATATGAAACACCTTGTATATTTACATGTAATAGTTTGATATCAGTCGGCTAGCCATAGTAAAACTTCCATAAAGGAAACAAGAAAATCAAAAATAATTTTTGACATTAGCATCAATATTATATAAAATTAATTCTAAAATTCAGATTTAGTTGTCAGTCACAATCTTAATAAATAAATAAAAGATTTTTTTGCGGATGCTTGTGTTTTGAACTTTTTCGTCTGAGAAGACGAATGTTGATATCCAGCGCTCTGTCTTTTTTCTGCCGGGTCATAACGATGAATCCATAAATCCTCCCCGTCACAATATTCGGAAGAAAGTCGTCTCCTTCGTCACGATAGTACTGCAAAACTGCAAATGTTACTCACAGCATTCCAATCGAGGCTGTTTGTTCTCGTCTGTGAAACGGCATTTTAACCATCCCACAGATTTTACGATATCTCAATTGTTCAATAATGAAGCCGACAGTTCTTTGGGTATTTCATTATAGTTTGCAATACGTTTTTGAGTGATTCGCCGGTCATTCTCGATCAAATCGTCGACGAGTTTGCGATGATTATCATCTATGGCAGTGGTCGAATTTCTGCTTCGTGTTTCATCAACAATTATGGATTTTCCAGGCTCGCAATTATGAAATTCTAATACCCATTAATTTAAAGTAGACCTTTTAACAGCATCGACACCATAAACATCCTTTAAACGACGATGAATCTCAGTAGGAGCAATTCTATTCCTACTTACATTAATTAAGGATGAAACTTAAACTAAGTTATACTTATTAGTATTCCTCTTGTTATTTTGATATTTAGTTTCAATAATCTTGGTGTGTACAATTTATAAGCTCTCCTTTTTAGACTTCACTAACTCGAAGGATTTTATCCTCTTGAATTTTCTTTTTAGTCCAGTCTTATCGAGTACCTGGATAGCCTCTACATTTACATGATGATGGAAACGACAATTGGGTTTTCCAGCAAACTTTTTCATAGCATGGCCAACAGTTTCCATTTGTCAGTCTTAAATCTGAAATCTTTGGATGATATCTAGATTACTTTTTTTAGTCTATCCTCCAAGTTGGATGCCGTAAAATCCACCAAAATGTTTGTATTTGCTTATTTTTGCAAATACACGATGAATTTCCTTCCAATGAGCCAATACAATTTTCTATATCGAGTTCATCCTTTTTCTTTCTTTTCAACAAATCTTGGCTATGTTTGAATATGGGATCAAATTATTGTTTATTCTGGCGGGTTCTGAAGTTGACAGGGACAGATATTGTCTAATGGATTTTAATCTTCTATTTTTTTATCTAGTTATAAATACAGTTGACTGCTGTTTATGGAATATTGAGGATGGCACCATTTTATATATATATATATATATGGCTCTATAACGCTTCTTGTGGGTACTCCTGCTTTAATCTCTTTCAGATCAGAGTAAGATTGTTCTTGCTTGATCCGCACGTGTATGCATGTGAAAAAATTTAGGAGGAGATTCTTCGATGAAAATTATGAATTTTCTCACCGCAACCTCTAAAAGGATACCACCCCGAAAGAACGATATTAAATGTTTTTAACATATTCGACGTTCAATGAAATAAAGGTTAAATTCGTATGTTACGAAGGAGTCATCATTTTCAACATATATTATAAGTTGATTCGTTATGTTCTCCATATTCTACGTATCTATTTTGTTATTATTTCTATGGAAAAAAAGCAACAGAAAGAAGTAAATATGTAAAACAGAATTTGCGAATAATATTTATAACTTAAAAATTCAACCCTCTTTTCATAATAAAAAAAAATTCAACCCCATAAAAAAGTTGTAGCATAAAATAATATAAGACCTCTCATGCTTTTAAACGGGGAGTTTTTTTTTTGCATGAAGTTGTAATGGTAATTTAATAATATCTGAATACTGCTTGGGGAGAAAAAGTTGCATCTTTTTTTTAAGTTTTTGTGTCCAAGCCTGTGGAAATAATGTGTTATTTAAATTTAAAACATAAATGTGTAGATAAATTTTAACTACTTAACTACGAATTTAACTTAATAAATTCACAATCGCTGCGAAATGTGTAGAATAGCGCTTTGATTTCGCTCCGTGTTTTCTCGTTCTTTAACACAGAACTTCGAATAGTAAAATTTTGAAAGTTGCGCGTGGAGAAGTAAATAATGCAATTGAACTATGGTGAAATTTGGTGAATTTATTTCTATAAGAAAAGTGCATATAATTATTGATTGGTATTTTAAATTTAAAGTTCTTATCGGTGCTAAACCAGTTTTTCATCTTTACAATAGAGCAAGTCTAATTTATGAATGACCAGCTTTTAACCAGTGCTGCAGAGTTTAGAAGTTAAAATGTCAATCATATTAACATGGAATGTTCAATATGTAAAAATATTAAACAACTGACGAGACATAAAAAAATCCCTTCTTCCAGTGTAATTCATGGAGGAGAAGCGTCTGCAATGACTTAAGCATAACTGAATTAAGATACTTTACTAAAAAGAACGCTGACATATCACTGCAAAAATGTAGGAATCACGAAATTGTTCATATTTTAGAAAACATTATACTAAAATAAAACTATTCAAGATCAAGAATTAATTTTTGATGGTCAACAGAAATAACTCATAATTACGAATTGTAAAATTAAATGCAAGATCATTGTTACCTAGTATTACTGATACTAGTTTCTGTTTTTGTTGTTGTAATAGGCGTTACTAAAACATGGCTACGACAGAATTAATTCTCAGGCAGTCTTATTACCTGGCTATAAGTTATATAGAAAAGACAGATTGAAAAGAATTGGTATTCTCATTAAATTATCTTTATCAATTGAGACAATCCATGTTGTCTTTTACATCATAAATATCGAATATATGGTCCTAAGTTTGACAGTAAGTACATTCAGAATAGCTCTAGGTATAATTTATCACCCTCCTATAGTACGTTAAGTGATATCCTAAATTTCCTTAATACTTTATTCCTCAATTATTGACTGAATATAATTTTTTAGTTGTGATGAGTGACTTAAATGTTGAAATGCTTAAACCTAACCCTTTACTTTTTGACAGATTTGGTTAGACTCAAATTATTAATGAATCTTCTCGTATTCTCGCAGCGAAAGCAACTTACTTGGCCCCAATCATGATAATAAATTGCTTTTCTCTACTTTAAACATAGTTAAGTTAGAAATTAATCGTTTACAAAAAAATAAGGATTTGTTTGTTATTACGAATATTCATTCCTCTTTATTGGACCTGAACAATTCTATAGGATTCAATATACAGTAATATGGGGCAACCGTAAAACAGCATATCCATTTTTTTATAATATTATCGACGATATATTGTTTTTCAAAATGTTTTATGTTCAATACTTCCATTATCTGCGCTTTTTTATGATATTCTTTAAAATAAAGATCATTTTTCATAAGAAATTGTTGAATTTCAGCTTTAGTTGAATATTTATGTGTACTTTTTGTCATAAACTTGAATAATAAGAAGGGTTTTCCATTACAATTACAGTGGGTCTTTCTAACTTTGGTAGTCAAGTATTTAAGCATTGTTCAAATAAAGTACTATCAATGTATTGATGACAGAGGAAAGGACTCAAATTTGAAAAATATTTTTTGTAAATTCGAAATAACATTCACCATTAAACACATTTTTATTAGATTAGAATACTTGCTTATTGTATTAATTGTATTAACAAAACAATAATGCAAAGAAACTACATTAAAATAGTGATCTAGAAAAATTATTGAATTCATTTTTTTTTTGTCAATTATTCTATAAAAATAAAATTTTGCCTAATTTGAGACCGAATAACGTCCAAATTTGAGATATTACTCAAAAAAACCTTTTCCTTCGCAAAAAGAACATATAAAAGTAAGATTTTTTATTTCCTCATAATCTTCATGGGCCCATCTGCTGCAGTAAATAATTCATTTTGCACATTGCTCGCCATGCTTGTCCTCGGAAAATCTACTCGAACAAAAAAATCATTCAGCATCATTTTCTCCGGATTCATCTAAAGAGGAATCAGCCAATGTAAAACTGTTGTCGCTTTTTGAGTTTGAACTAGAAGAATTCTTTTTTGTAAGGAGTGAGAGTGATAATGGAAGCTTCAGCAGTCCTAACGTTCTGCTTAGTTTCTTGGGTTTTATATATGGGCAGAGAACAAATATCCGTGGGAGCAAAATAGTCCCTTTGAGGCTGATTTGATGGACTTGGTGTTCGTTCATTTCTGTCCTGAATTCGGAAAAACATTAGTATTGTGGGTCTCTTTTTTCTCAGCTTTCTTACTAACTCCATTAAATGGATGCGGTATCTTATTTCTAAATGCAAGCTAGAATGCCATTCGTTTAATATCGTCTGACCTCAGACCATAAGATCGTTGTTCCATGGCTAATGCATATTGAACTAGTTCTGAAAAAAAATTGGTTTGCGCACTATCGATAGTTTGACAAATCCTTTTGGATTTTTATCTGATTTTGAATATCTTGCCTTTAGGTACATCAAAAACTTTTGAGATCTTTAAATACCCCATCTCTTTATTGCACACTACCTTTATAGTTTTGGTGAAATACTTATAGTAATATTTTGCTCATCACAGAAGGAAAAAAACATTTTTTGAACAGATAATATCTAAATTAAAGAAAGTATATAGACAAGCTATTTGTAAGAAAAAAAAAACAATTTTATACAAGATATATTATTACAATATATTTATACTTTAAAAAAAAACAAACGAAATGTTGGATAATTATTTATAAACATTTTTATCGCTAAATAATTTTAAGTCACTGGTTTTTCACTTACAAAACACTGAAAAGTTACGTAAGATACTCGCGGAAAATCATTATCTAGATAGGCCTCTGAGTCTAGCACGAACGTCAAAATATAAGTAAGGCGCGATAGTCCTGGTATCTGCGTCATTTGATTCTACTTGAGGTTTTGTGGAAAGCGTTGCGCCTGTAATGGAGTCTAACTAAGCTACGTCGATTATCATGAAGATCTATTCATGGGAAGAATTTGATCTTACCTCGATTAACATTGACCAGGTAACTGCTCGTAAGTCCTACACTGATTATCACAAAGTTACGTCTTCATGGGAAGGAATTTTGTTGCGATTTTCTTGTACTGTCCAATGAAAAGACTAATTCTACGCCGATTGCCGTAAAAGGATATTTATTCATGGGAAAGAATTTAGTGATCCTATGTCGATTAACATTGGAGATAGTGTTTATTTATCTTCAGATGAATAACTATTATAGTTTTAGAATAATGACGTTATTAAGATAATAATTCTCTAGGTTTAGGCAGAAGGTATCTAGATCGTACTTATTAAGATAGTCGGAAGTAATATTCTGGCATAATTTTTGGTAGGAACGAATGTTCATGAACATGGTGTTACACAAAGGTCATTTGTACTGTTGCTTCTTCTTCTTCTTCTGTCTCGGATTTAAGTCTTGTAGGAGTTGTTCGAAACAGGACCAGTTTCTCTCACCATCACTCATGACTCTAAATTTTGAAGTAGATATTTTTTATACTTTTTCTGATAGTATTTCTCTCGTTCTCGCACCTTTTGTATGCGCTGTTGTCGATTATTAACCTGATTGGCTATGGGAATTTGGGCTTTAGGATGGATCCATTGATCAGGTAGATGTTGAATGAATCAAAACTTCGGCAAGTGACATCCCGGTTGCGGCGTTCTTACGAGACCTAAGAATTGATAAGACGAGGGGCAGAAACTTGTCCCAGTTTCTGAGGTTTTTATTTATTACTCAAGTTCTTTAAACTGTTTTTAATTATTTATTCCTCTTTTCAACAGGATTAGGCCTTTGATGAAAAAGAGCAACGGTTATATGTTTAATACTGTATTTTTGGCAGAATTCTCCCCATGAATTGGATACAAATTGCGACCTGTTATCAGTGATAAGTTTTTGTGGAAATCCAAAACGAGGAAATTTTTCTTTTTTTGGGAACACAACTATACGTTTAGTTGTAGAATCGCGTAGAGCTATTGCGTCTATTCAACGAGGAAACACATTCTCTTCTACAAGTATAAATTAATTTTGATCTTTTGATCTTTATATGGTCCCATTAGGCCAACGCTAAATATTTCCCAAGGGTTGTTTGGTTGATGAGATTCCAATGGAGCCCTAGACTGGTTTTTACTGATTGACATATAATATAGTTTGCTACGTGATTAGATAATATTTTAAATATAATTGACCGATAATAATGTGATCGTATTTTATTGTTTCATCCCGACCACCCGGTCCGGCAAAAGTTGTATCTTGGTATTAATGCAAAATTGCTTGAATTCCTTTTTTCGGTACTACTAATGCTCCATTGTCTCTGTACAACAATGAGTTTTCCACGTAATATTTGTTAAGGAAGGCATTATCTTTTTTAAAGATCCGTACTCGAGAATTGATTGTCACAATTTGCGCTTCTCTTGACAGTCTTCATCTTATAATTGATATTCTTAAATTAATTCAAATGGGCAGAATTCGTCAAGAAGAGCGATGTTTTGTACCACTAAATCTTTGCGTTCCTCGATTGTCAATATTGTCAGATTTCGTAGGTTCTGGATGAAGTAAACGCTTGGAGGTCTACTACTTCCTCAGAAACCTCATTTATGCCTAAATGACGTGAAAAAAAATCAGGCAGTGCTAAATCGGGTAAGGGGTTTAGCTCTATCGGTTAATGCTATTTGCCAATATCCGCTTCGTAGGTCTAGTGATGTAAATATTTTGGCTGTACCAAGTTCTTTCAAAGTATCTTGAATTTTTGGTAGTTGAACACATTCATTCAAAGTATTACTATTAAGACGATAAAAATCAACACAAAATCTAAGTTTTTCCTTGTGTCTCAATAATAACTGGGGAAGAAGCATAAGCTGAAATGAACATTTTTGCAACTTATTCGTTTATAATTCTTTTCGTTCGCTCGCTGAGTGGATAAAGTTTAATGTTAAAGGGTTCATTTTTTTTGTAAATGTATATCATGTTTTACCGTAAGTGGGATAGATGTTCGGTGGGATCATCAAACAATTCATTAAAGCGACGAAATAACTCTTCATATGGTTTTTTAATACATTTCGAAAGACTAATTTGATGGGTTTGTTGATTTTTTGATTCTGAATTGGGGATGAAAAAGACTGTCCTTCTTTTTTCTTCAACGACATGAATACAACCTCTCATGGTATCTACAATTATATTATTGTCAATAAACCACTTGAACCCTAAAAACATTGTTCGTATAAATCATCTAATGCTAAAAACGTGACTTAAAGTCTAAATCTAAAACAGAATATTCCATATTTGTATAACATTACATAAGTAGCTCCGCAACCAAAATTTACAGGTAATGGTTGAGATTTTATTTTATATATATATTAACTTGGAGAAGCTATCTAGAAGGGCTTCAATTTGTGTATTTTATGGTTACTCTTGGAAGTACGGTTCGATCCTGCGGAGCGTAAGAACTGCGTTCCGGTGGATGAACATCGTTCTAGTGCCATATGGGTCCATTAATTCGTGCACGAACCGCGTCCGATAGAGTTTTTGAGTAGATAAAGATGTATATATCCAAGATATAATCATAAAAATCTTCGATCCGTTTGACCTTTGGTTAAATAGACATTATGTCATCAGTGATACAGTCGTCCACATCAGATTGTTCAAGAAAAGGAAGACCAAAAAATGTTATCAAAAGTATTCCCATTTCTGAATTGATATTTTTATATTCTGTACTCAAGTCCATTTCCTGAGTCTTTCTACACCAACTCTGACCCAAATGAAAACGACATCCTTTTATCGAAATCTCTGGAAATATTTTTCTTATTGCCCAATGAATGCCCATTTTAAAATCGACAAAGATGGTTTTTGGAAAAAAGCAATTAAATTCTGCAGTCGATGGGAATCAAAAACAAATTCCCTGGTGCCAGAGCTCTAATATTAAAACCAGAATTCAAAACATCTTCAGTTTTTAATGAGAACTTAAGTAATGTGAAAATAGTCTACGTTAAGCCACTGTACACAGGATTTACAATACTGGATATAACAAAAACCATAATTTGTGACTTTATCTATAGATTTATTAAGTCAATAATACTACCAAATTATGTTATACTGATACAGATTCACTGATTTTAGAAGTATTTACAAGCAATTTTTATGAAGACATAAAGAATAATATTATCAACCACCTCCACGTCAACTACCACCTTTAAAAATTTAAAAATTAAAGAAAAGTTGGAGACGATGGACCACTAATTTGATAATCTTTTAGATGAGGAATAGAAAATTCTAAAAAAGCGAGAGGAAGCTGAAAAAATTAAAGAAAAAACAAATCTGCAATTGGCGGTTGTCCATCATGACCTCCAAAGATTGGGAGATCAGCTGGACAGTATTAATCTATAATTTTTTTTTTTTTTAATTAATTTGATTTTTTTTTAAATTATTTTTATTTTTTTTTAATTAATTTTAATTTTAGCTTTATATTATAGAAAGGAGTATGTCTGGAGATTTTAAGTTTTATAACGTTATGATTTTGATCTTTAATAGTTGAAGTATAGTTTTCTTAACATTTGACATGTACAATTATTTGTTTATTATTATTATTATTATTGCATATTCATAATAGAATAATAATAAAGAATCGTTAAAATTCTATGTAAATTTGACTATAATATAAGATTTAAAATTTGAATTTTATAACCTGTAAAATCTCCAGACTTACTCTTAAATTACTAATTTGTAAATTTTAATTTAATAAAAATGTATTTTTAATATTTGCTTATTTTTTATTCTAATATTTTATTTGCATACTATCGGTTTCATAGAATCACTTTACTTGTGGTAATTTATAATGTTTACATGATTTTAGTTACATCCAAATAGAACATGTGCGAATAATTAATTCTGTTCAACGATGTTGCGAACCTACCGTTAAAGTTGAATAACATGTTCTGAAGAAGTTTGAGTTGTTGATTCCATTACGGTACCTTGTCTTTCAATGACACTATGATAAACCTCCACTATTGATGTAAAGTGACTAACCGTTCGTTTGACACATTGTGTACTGAAATTCTACAAGGATATATTAATAATTTCACGAATAAAGCCACATGCTATAAGAATTTATTTTCACGCGAACGAACCGTATACGATTCGATTAGAAAATTGAAATTAACAAAATGTATTGGAATATTGCACATATTATACCTAACAGAAGTTAACAACTTTGGCTAAATAAAATAATTCAAAGTAATGTTGAGTTGCCAATTCAATTTAGAAGTTGGGAACTAATTGAATATCCCAGCCTAATCGATTCCACCCGTCATACTTGGAATGTTAAAACTTCTACAAAATTAGAAAGTCCTAGATATACTATAATCGTCTTTCAAGATGATTGTAAACAAAAATTGTTGAAACGATATACTTACCATGATTTAAATTTAGACTTTGATTCCAATCGTTTTGCTACTGCCTATGAAATGTATGCCAATTTTCAAAAATCCTACCATCATTTACTAACGAATCAACCAATTTTTTTCACCTGAAAAATTTAAAAATAATGTTCCAATATTTCATATCGACTGTTCTGGTTAAAAGGAAATAATTCAAGGGGGTTCAGTCGTACCGAATGTCGAATTTGAAACCAGTAAAAATCTGCTTATTGCCTCATTTTACATGAAAAACGAATTTATGTAGAATTCTGTAACAAAAATATTAGACATGTTTGAGCATGTCCATTCTTTAAACTAATGATTGATTGTGCGAGAGGTTTAGTAGGTTTAGATCATTCTTTGATATAAATGTCTAATAGCAACGTTACTCCTCTAGTTATGTTGACTTATCATCAGACGTTAACACTGTAGTTTCAAAATATAAATTCACTTAAAGCTGATATTGATTATTATCAACGATATCGACAAACGATAAAGCAGTTTTCTAATTTAAAAATATGTAATTAGTGGTAGACGTACAAAGTTTCAAAATTGGAACTAATTAGTTTGTCGTAAAGTAATTTGCTGATTATAATTGTTCTCAAATATGTCACTACGTGTTTAAACCATCCTTTGAGAATGCTGTCACCGGAATTGTATAAACAAACCACTTGGATAGTGCATAACCATTACTGTATTCAATGGGATTTCGGGTATACACCACTCCATGAGTTTACTAAAATAGAGAGCAGATATGAAGCTCACTCTCCAAATAGTCATTAAAAGCCGGAGCGGCTTTTTCATAGAGTTTAGTTTTTTGCGTACATACTTCTATGGAGTACCATCTGTTTCTACCATAGATTGCTTCATGCTCTCATTCAAATGTATCATCTTTATAAGTTTTTGCCAAATCTTTAATTGCTGATTATAGATCGGCTACCTTTATTTGAGTTGTATACAGATGATAGTTTTAGGGGATTATTGATAAGTTGGAATCACCTTTAATTTTATAGATCTACTTACTCATAGTAGTACTAGACTGAGACCCTTGGGATGTCGATGATATACTTCTAATAGTGTTGTAATATCTCGTCCTGGTGTGGTCGGACGTTCATCTTCACAATATAATATAATTGGAATCCAATCTTCACCATCTTCAAATTTTATGTTTTGAATTGCACTACTTTCACTAGTCGTCGAAGACATGGTTTGCGTTCAATGAGTTCTGTATTTGTCTATAAATATATTTTTCCTTATTATTTTTAGATAATATTAACCTTAACCTTGATCTTGACCTCGATCTCGACCTTGACCTTGACATCGACTTTGACTTTAACCTCGACCTCAACCTTAACCCAGACCTTGACCTTTAAATCATGAGTCTTAAGTAAGTCTAATTATTTGAACAACCTAAAGTTACTAAATAAAACTACTGTTTAAGTAAAGGAACGTTATTTATTTTCCTAACCACATATTGAACAGAATCATCTTATATATCCCCTACACACACTATGTCCATATGATAACACTTGACTGTTACACAGTCTTTGTTCGAAAAAATGAGTTGTTTCTAGTTTAATGTGACATACAGTACAATACTTTAATCATCCCACATTCTAGATAACAAACCCTATGATTGCATGGGAGAAATAATGTATGTATCTCCTTACAGATATCACATATTTGTAAACCCTTTATCCATCGATCAACTTCAGATGGAGTATCTGGTACTGAATTTGAAAATACCTCAATAAAACTCATTGTCAACTAACTGTCTAGATTTTATTCATATATTTTAAATAGATTAGGAAAAGTAGTGGGGGTAATAAAAGATATATTCAGTTCATTTTACAAATTTGGACAGTGATGTTACTTTCTCAATTGCCAAACTTTTCTCGCCAGCATATACTATAGTCGTTTAATGGATAATATTGTGAGTATTGTTAATACACGGCATATATTTTTTTAGTTTTATTTTTATAATATAATAATAAAACGACTCTGCAATTTAAAATTTTTAATTATCCATCTGTGGTATAACCTCTATATTTGAAAATTTTCGACTGAAATTTTTTATTTCGTTTAGATTTTACTGTCTGCTTTTGTATTTGTATTTCTATTAGTACACGTTTCTTATATTTTTCAAATAATGTTACACTTTAGAAAAAACCTTGTCAAAGTTTATTCATTTATTTTTATTTCTTATTAATACGAAAATTTGAGCGTTCTTGTTAGTTGGATTTTATTCTATATTATTTCTATATATTTTTTTGTGAAAATGATTACCAGGTTAACGTAAACCATATTATAATATTTCAAGTATGAAAAAAATTTAGGGTTTTTTTATGAATTACATACTCAGAACTTTGTTTCCCATGTTTTTTTAAAGATTAGATAGATTGTTAGATAGGTTTACTACACGAATTCGAAAAAGTCTTACAAAATAATAATATATAATAAATAAATAAAATAAAACAGCACCAAAACCCAAAAAACCTAATAATATATGTAATATACGAATTTTATTATTTAATATAAAACATTAAGATGCAGACACATTATTTAATACCGACTAATCTTAGATGTAATAATCAAAGGTTACGTTAATGATTTTGTCTCTTACTGCCCTACACATAAAAAATTAAAGTCTCTTCCTTTTTAACCAGAAAGTATCATTCAAGCTAACATCCTTTAATAATTTCGTATGTGTCTTTCAGCGAACGTGATTTTAGTAGTTTTCCAATTACTTGTTTCACTTTTACCGTTGCCACATCCTAATGATAGTTAATTCCTCCCCACATAGAGTGGGTTATTCCCTGTTTTGGGTTTTAACAACAACTCTTTATTTCGTTGAGTATTTTGCACTTAAATTACTCCTATTACTTGAATTTGTTCCTTCTGGTAATGACTACGTCATTAATGAATTTGTCCCCATGGTAGAAACTGAATTTAATTAAATTTTTTACCATACAAGATGTAATTTGGTTTTCAATTTTTACATTTATCATTATTGTTTTTGGATCCAATTTTTGGTAAGTTTTGTAAGTTTACTCTAGAGTTTATAGTGTTTATAACTTGTTATATTATTATTGTAGACCTGAAAATGTCTGCTTAGCCGAAACTAGTCATCAAATTTGATTTTACATTATTAAGTAAATCAATTTTGTGGTAAAGATTTTGAATTTGATTGTTTGCAATCAACAAATAAGGTTAGCCTTATACTCCTAGTAACATAATAACCTATTTATCAAATAATTGTAAATTAATTAGAATAAAAGTTGTTACAGTGGTTTAAAATTTCTTCTTCACACTCTTTGGAAATTGCTCTGTTATATTATGATACATCAGTCAATTGCAGAAATTTTTTGGAGTTGTGTCTGACCCCTGCTCCAAACAATTTTACATGTACCCTAACAGTAGATTATTCTCACTGGACAATATCTGGCTCGCACTCCCTACTGGATATCTTTATTTTAAATAGTTCGCTGAAAATGTATGTGTATTACATACAGTAGTTCTATATTTTTTATACATATTTTATACAAACTTTTGGTTTTATTTAAGCAATTGTATCTCCTATAATTTCCGGTATTCCAAGTGTACGGTAAAAAATGTTTGTATATATTATATGCGGTTTTTCAAGGAGACTTTATAAACACAGACACAATTTACAGTTGGAAGTCAGAATTCATTAATTTAAATTTTGATTTAGTATATCCCTTCCACGCCTTCGTCAAAAAAACTAACGACCAAAAATCGCAGGCTCGGTAAATTGACAGCCAGGCTAAGAAATTAAATTAAAAAATTTAAAATTGCAGAGATGGTGAAATGAGAAAATACTTATCCATGACCGTACAGGAACTTCTAGAGTTATCTAGAAGAATGGAATCGTCACGAATGGCGACTGTAGCTATAAAAACTAAGTTACTAGCTTATCAACAACCTGACTTATTTTGGGGGTACAATTATGATGGATATTCGGAGTGTTCTGATCGATTTAAATTGACTTTAATTAATAAAATCAGGTGGAAGTACATGTCATATACATGTAAACATGGTAAGTAAAGTACCTACATGAAGATTGGAATTTAAAAAAAAAAATACAAGAATATTACCAACTTTTATATGTTACTTTAATTTTTAAAAATACTTCGCGGCTTGTTATCTTCATCTATCCATTTTCTAATTTACTTTACAAATACTTCATCAAATGAAAGTAATTTTTTGTGGTCTATATATAGTCTTAACCTTCTTCTAGCTATATTTGAAACCTCTAAATAATTCAGAATAAAGAAATTATAGATGACTTCGGATAAGCACAAAAAGTAGATTTTTTGTCGCAAAAATAAAAATATAGATTATATATGCCACATAGTACACATGATAATTAAAATCGATGTAACCATTTTTTAACTGTAAATTTTTAATGCTATACAATCATAAACACGTTTTTAGGTTTATGTGAAGCTTCCAGACAAGCTTTTTGGTTTCATGTCCCAGGTGTTTCATACTTAAACGTTCCACGCAGCTACAGGCTAGCCAAAGAAGGTGACGCAGAAGAATTTGTTAAAGATTTTAACATGACAGCCGCTATGTCACTTTTAAAATGGGTTAAAACTAGGTATGAAGTTCAGCATGCCAAACTGATGACAATTAATGGAAGAATTCCACTAAGGATGTTTGATTTTGCCATTAACGAATGTTACAAGTTTCTTAAACGAGCCAGACATGAAGGTTTTTGAACTATATTACAAAAAATCCAGCTCCTCCCAACACAATTACTTTCTTTTTAGATATAGATCAAGAAATTAAAGATGCTCTCTCTCATGAATGGAACGAATTCTTGGAGTATTTTTACAAAATAGTTCATATAGGAAATCTTTTTAAAATGGAACTACACGTAAGTGAAGTGGACATGTTAAGAAGAGCTAACTACATTTTGGCTCGGTTAAAAGAATATTGGCCATATTTGGATATGGACGGTGAAGTAAATATCTGGATCCTAAAACCGACTAATAGCTGCAGAGGAATAGGGATACATATGTGCAGAACTTTGAAATATGTATTAGATACCGTTAGGTCAAACCCTAATAGAAGGTATATCATCCAGAAATATATTGGTAAGTTTTTTTATAAAACAACCATTCTTATTATAATCACATACAAATCCGAAAAATACAACTCAGTAAGTCACTTGAAGAAACAAAAGTAAGTAGTAGGCATTAGGGCTCGTACACTTCTCGGAATTTGCGCTACGCGACATGACCCTTGAGTCAGGAGAAATTTTATCCACCCAGGTGACTTGAGTATACGTATACTTCTGAAAAATTGTTTATATTAAGAAAAACGAATCGGCAAAATTTTGATTAAGAGTTAAGAAAAATTTGATGTACCTACTTAGATATCTTGGTAATATTTTTGGATGCACTTTAACGAATTTCCCACAGATCTGAATAATTCTGGATCAGTCATTAAACTCTCTATTAATATTCCATTTACTAAATGAAATTCGGGTTGAATGTTCTAGATAAATTCTAAAGAAATCTAAATAAGTCTGAGCTTTCAGTTAAATATTTAGCACGTGCATTCCTAGGAAAATGCATACACATGGTGCACTTCTAAAAATTTCTAGCAAATCTGGAAAAGCCTGGACGACTGAACTCTCATATACAATATTTATGAAAAAAAACTTCATATAATAAAAATCGGTGACTAATTACGATTTACGATGAATTTGTTTTATATTTTTTTGAATTTGAAGTTACAAACGCACGAAAAGTCGTTGTGGTGAAATTTGTAAGATATTTTGTTAAATAAGCGGTCCTTTTTAAACTGCAAGAAATTAAAAAACACTAAAAAAGAATAGGTTGAATTCATGAAGAAAGCAAAGAATACTATTAATAAGTTAATTTAATTAGTTCATCATTTTATCCCCTAACTCAAATACTTAAAACTAAATTAAATAAGATTTAAAAAAACCTATATAAATATAACAAGTTAGAATTATTACAAAGGAAATAATATCTAAAAATATTAAATACTATAGGCCCGCTTTAATAAAATGAGAATCAATTTAGAGTTTTGAAGATTTCTTGGGGAACTACAGTTACACCGGAATTTTAAAGATTGCTACCAGTAATCATTCAATAAAAAATCAACAATTAAATAAATAGATTTATAAAACAATGATGGGATTGTAACAATCGTGTGGGTATAATAAACTTTTTTACAAGAAAACTTCACAACTGCCTTTAAAAAACAAAAAATTACAAATTATCTGAAAAGCATGCTAGCTTAATTTGTCTACGCTACGTTAAACTTAACAGTTTGAGACTTCTTTAAAATATTAATTTTTCCATATTTATATACTTTTCTGGCTTAAGCATTCCTGAAAATACTTTAGCAGTTAGGGGAAATATTCATGGAGGTGTAGCCATTTTCATAAAATTAACTATGCCTTTCAAACCCATTTTGCTCTGAAATACACACTGAATTTTGTGCCATTGAGATGCCTAGTCTCAAGTGTGTATTATTATAATACTATACAGATCATCGATAAACGGAGACATTTCTACATTATCGTCTTATTTGAAAACCTACTACTACATCTTTAAGCAGGGCCGCGCCTAAACTTAGATGCGCAGCTGCACAAAATATTCAATTTTGCCCCCTTAAGCTCAAATGTTTATATTTAGGATGCTTTCAATTACATGTAACCTAAATTTACTAAAAAATGTATTTATTATTAATGAAGTTATGGTAAGGTGAATTTCAAATAGACACTTAAATTCATTTCAAGATATTTCGTTGACCTGGCACTTGCATTCAGAGAACTATTAGTAAATCCCTCGGTAGGTGGTCGTTAATACAAGCAAATTAATAAAAAATGGTATTTAACCCCTTAATAATTGTATTGCTCGAATCGCTTGAGCATCACTAGACATTAAATTTCTGGCAGACATTCAAGTACGACCCTGTTGTTCTTTACTTTAAAATGAAGAATTTACAAGATTAACTGATAGTACTCTCCAAGCAGATGGTAAGTCAACGAAATATCTTGGTAATGAACTTATCACGTGTCAAGTAGCTAAATCAAGTTAATAAATCTAGTAGATAAATTTAGTTACGAATTTGCGTAACTAAGTTGTTTACACCATACAAGTAATTAAAGTTAGCTACTTATTTATTAACTTGCTTTAACTCCTTGAGACGTATAACTGCGCCTTAAGTCTATTCATATATTGAAGGATAGTAAAAATGGAATAAATTATACGAGATGAAAGCTAAAATTTTAGAGGCTGGAACGTATATATTATTTTTTTGGAGATTGTTTTTTATTTCTTTTTCTTGCAATCTTCAATCGCATGCTCAATTATTTCCTCCCAACTATTTGCAATGAGACAATTGCGATCGTCTATTGGCAGTTGTGATATTATGCGAACAATATATTTTGCTTTAATTCATAGTCATCTAGCCTATGGCATCATATTGTTGGGTAACGCTAGTAGGGTTTATAAGGTTTTCGCTCATCAGAAATTTGCATCATTGATGGTGCAAGGAGCCAGGTACATTATCGCGAACTATTCGTAAAGTATAAAATACTACCATTGCCCTGCATGTACATATTTGTCTGTTCATCGGAGGTTTCTGGACATGGAAATTCACTCTGATGTACACTCTTATTTTACTAGGGGAGCAGAACGACTTATTGTGCCTTTCTCTAGGCTGAAACAGACACACTGTAATAACCTCGACATTGAACTCTATAACAAGTTTCTAGATTTGCATACTGATAAAAATGTGAAAACTAAGAGCCAAATTGACTTTTATAGGATTGCAAAAACATTTAGACTAGAAAATTGTTTTTATGCAGATGATGACTATATATCTTTCAACTTTTAAAGTGTTTTTGTTTTATACTTGACTGTTTTCAATAATACCTATTTCCCTCATTTTTATAGTGTCTATATTATTTAATTTTAACGTTTTATAGTGTTATTTTGAATGTATAACTAAATTTTGTTTAACTTGTTTCTACACTGTTGATAATTATATGTATGCATTTTATTCTAGCTATATATTTCACGTCCTTTTCCTAATTTTGTTTTTTAACTTAATGATTGTATTTTATGTAACTATATAACAGTGTTTTGTTTTGTAATTTTACATAAGGACTAAACAAATGCCTCTGTAATTTAATGGTCAATAAATGGTATGGTACGGTATTATTATTATTACTATTATTAATATTATTCTAATCATTATTATTATTATTACTATTATTATTATTTATTATTATTACTATTAAAATGATTCTTATCGTTATTATTATTATTATCAGAGACCATAGAGAGCTCGGATAATAAGTTTAAAACATTATGGAGCTTGGTAAATGAAAATAGGGCAGGTAAATCCAGTGATTGCTGTTCTTCATCACTCTCAGCTAATGAGTTTAATACATGTTTCTCCCAATTTGCGGAAAAAATTGCATGTTCATTGTTCGCCTCTAAGTTGGATTCCTTACAATATTTGAAAAAATTCCCCAAACCGGTACACCCATTCTTACAGACTGCGGTATTGGAGGAATACGTAAGAAGTGCCATTTTACAGTTAAAAAACTCCAGCTGTTACCTCATTGATTAATAAATTTATTAGTAAAGGGCCAGAAAATCTCAAAATCTCAAAGTTGATCCCAATACATAAAAAGGGACACAGACTGTATGGATAACTTTAGGCCTATAGTAATTGTTCCTATATTGTCAAAATTGTTTGAATTCATAAATGTCTCCAAATTAACGTCGTACCTTGAAAGTATCTTTAATTTCAGCTTCGCAATCTGGGTTAAGGAAAAATCATTCAACAGTTACAGATTTAGTAACTTTAATAGGTGGCATAGTCGAAGGCATGCACAACCGGTATGACACTTATGCAATTATCTGTGACTTTACCAAAGCCTTCGACTGTGTCAATATAGATATTTTATTGATAAAATTAGAATATTACTGTATTAGGGGCAATACCTATGCAATACTATCTAAAAGGAAGAAGACAGTACGTGTGCCATAATGGTAATGACTCCTGTGCTGTACCAATTAACAGTGGTGTACCACAAGGATCGGTACTAGTACATATCCTCTTTTTGTTATATATCAATTACCTTTCGGGAGCCATTGATAATTGTTCATGCGTCCTTTTTGTTGATGACACTACCCTTCTCACTAGAGGTGATGGAAACCTTAGTCAAAACATTCTGGAAACTCTATGTTGGATTCACAACAACTTCTCTAATACACCTTGCCTTGGTGATATACATAGTTACAATACACGTTATAGGGAGAATCTTATGAACCCTTTCTCTCACATAGCCATCACGTTAAATAATAAGCCAGCTATTAATATCTACAACAAATTTATAAATCTTCACCGAGACCTGCCAATACAAAACCTAAATAGTGCGCATTTTCGTCTAAGAGCAAAAGATTTTCTACTGAAGCACTGCTTTTACACGGTAGAAAATTACTTTCATGGATAACCTTTATATTATTATTATTGTCATTATTATTAGTATTATTATTATCATTACAATTATTATTAATATCAGCATTAATATTATTATTATTGTTATTTTTTTTATTTTTATTAATATCAGTATTAAATTTACTATTATTAATATTATTATCATTAATATCATTATTATTACTATAATTATTAATATCAGCATTAATATTATTATTATTGCTATTTTTATTATTATTATTATTTGAAGAATCTTGTGCCTCCATCTAGTAGGTCAACAAAATCGATCTGAATTTATGTAACCACTTTATGAGGTTTCATGAAACTAAGGGCCGTCAATATAAGATCAATGACCCTATCAATTTTTCGTAAATTTTCGAAAGATTTTCTTGTCGATCATTCATTTTATTCTGTTGATGAATTTCTCAATGTTTTATAGTACCTACTTTTTACCACTTTTTTAATGATTTTATGATTAATGCATTCTTATTGCTGCTACTTACAGTTACTTGTACTATTGAGCGTTGTTTGTAATGTTTTGTAATATATGTATTCGTTTGACCCCTGAACGGTAAATACGTATTGAGAGCTCTCTTGCTGATAAAGTGATAAACGGGTATCATTGTACGCGAGTGATATCCGGCGACCTCATCGAGGTTGTAGAATTATCGTGCTTCATAAATAATGTTTCCACAACAAACCGTAGCACAATCGCAAAATGAAGCGATATTAATACATACATTAATAATGTTTTAAGTAGATAATCAACACGTGTGACGTCAGAAGGTTGTCTGGGTGGGGAGGTTAACCACTATCTAGAAGGTTGTCTGGGCCTCTGACCTGATTACGGGTTAAGGACTATTACAAGGATGACAATGAAGGTTGTCTGGGTAAAGAGAAAACATTAGTTATTTTAAAAAAATATTTTTTTTATTCCTTACTAGATTCAACGACTCTCTGCAAGGTTGTCTGGGTAAAGAGGTCACACTCTAATTAATGACAAGGTGACTATACAAAAAAACGAGGGAGCTAAGTTGAAAATGTTCCCAAAAATTCCTGCTAAAAAAATATTATTTTATTCCTTATTTGATTGTTAGATGATATATCTTGAGACCAAAAAAAAAAGTCGAACTAAGAAAAATGAAATTTTAGTAAAAAAATCATTCTTTTACCTATTTTTATATTTTTGAGAATGTAAGTGAGAGGTGTATTGCGAGGGAGCTAAGTTGAAAAGGCCCCCAAAAGTTCCTGCTAGATAAAATTTGTTTTTATGTCCTTATTAGATTGATAGATGATCTCGAAACCAATAAATTAAAAACCGAATAGGATAAAAAATAAAATTTTAGTAAAAAAATCATTCTTTTGCTTATTATATTTAATTATAACTTGAAAACGAGAGTATATCTTAAGAGAAGTAATTACCTTACAAATTGTTGATGGTATCACTTTCTCTTGCAATATCATGCTTTTACTTCGATTCATTTACATATTTTAAATATCCACTACATACAATGGTGCCCATAATAAATTTATATAATAATTATTTCTCACAACTTTCACGGGACTCTCTAAAGATACCTGTTTACATATAACTATAAAAACCTTCGATTTTTTACATTATATCAGTTTTACCATCGAATACTACAATTCTCTCTGTTATAATTTTACCTCGAAAAGTCGACTTGAAACCAGCTTAAAGTAAGTACTTTTTTTATTCATCTACCTAAACTTGTGTGAGTGATAAAATCATTATTTCAAACCGTTTAAAATGCTAATTTTTCTTACCTGGTTTACTAGGTCAGTTACCACATTCTTTTTAGCGGTGTTTACATTGTAGCGGATTATTTTTAAATTATTTACGAAACACGATTCTTATATAAAAAATAATTATGACTTTCAGTTTACTTATTCTTTACTAAGAAATCTTTAATAATTAATTGAATATAAATACTTTAACCTAAACTTTTAATTAATAGTTAAAAAATTATTATTTCGAATATTTACTTTTTTATTTTCTTTTTATTTTATAATTACAAAACATTATTTCAATAGTTTAACTTTTAAGTACTGCCTTATTTTCTATTAATTTTAAACTTGATATATGTGCGTGATAAAATCAATGTTTTATTTCAAGCTGTTTAAAATGCTAATTTTTCTTACCTGGTTTACTAGGTCAGATTCCACATTCTTTTAGCGGTGTTTACATTGTAGTGGATTATTTTTAACTTTTTATTTTCTTTTTATTTTATAATTATAAAACATTATTTCAATAGTTTAACTTTTAAGTATTGCCTTATTTTCTATTCATTTTAAAATTGATATATATGCATAATAAAATCAATGTTTTATTTAAAGCTGTTTAAAATGCTAATTTTTCTTACCTGGTTTACTAGGTCAGATTCCACATTCTTTTAGCGGTGTTTACATTGTAGTGGATTATTTTTAACTTTTTATTTTCTTTTTATTTTATAATTATAAAACATTATTTCAATAGTTTAACTTTTAAGTATTGCCTTATTTTCTATTCATTTTAAAATTGATATATATGCATAATAAAATCAATGTTTTATTTAAAGCTGTTTAAAATGCTAATTTTTCTTACCTGGTTTACTAGGTCAGATTCCAGATTCTTTTTAGCGGTGTTTACATTGTAGTGGATTATTTTTAAATTATTTACCTATATTAAACTCATAATTATATCATACTTTTTGAAAACAGCTAAAAATTTCTACAAATCTATTAAATTATTAAATAATATAAATTTTACTCAAAACTGAATATAAAAGAATTCCAAATCATTTAGACTTATTTTATTTCACCAGATGTATTAAAGATTTTGGAAAATTCATAAAATTTTTCTTGGAGTCTCGTATCAGGTTACATAGAAAATTATTTGTTTTGTAATATACTACCATTTAAATATCCATATAAATTTTAACATTTCAAACTACTTTTTTCGAGATATTAAACTTATATTATATCATATCTGATACTTTTTGAAAACAGCTAAAAATTTTCTAAAAATCTATTAAAAATAAATTTACTCTAAACTGGATATAAAAAGAATTCCAGATCATTTGGACTTATTTTATTTCACCAGATGTATTAATGATTTTGGAAAAATTCATAAGTTAAATAATATCCACACAAATTTTAACATTGCAGACATTAGATTTCATAAGTTTTTCAAAAAATTCTATATATTTAATAAAATTAATATTTTAGTAACGATCTGGCTTTTAGTGGAGACATATATTACAGACTATAAAATATACTTAAGACTATTTAGTAGGTTTACTTTTTCTTTTAATCAAATAAATTTTAGCTAATAAAATTAATATTTTAGTAACATGATTTGAATTTAATATCCATACAAATTTTAGATATTAGATTTCATAAGTTTTTCAAAAAAATTCTATATATTTAATAAAATTAATATTTTAGTAATGATTTGACTTTTAGTGAAGATATATATTACAGTCGATAAAATTTATTTAAGAGTGTTTAGTGGGTATAATTATCCTTTTTAGTCAATTTTAGCATTTTATTCTCCAAATTCTTTAGATTCAGGTTTATTTTACATAAAAAATAAATTCGGAAAACAATTATTTTTTTTGCTTACAAAAAGTTTTTATTTTACAGAAAAATGTCATTAGCATCATATGATGGGTTTATTGTAGTTACATATCCTTTAACCAAAGAGGAGGAAAATGCTCCTGAACCACCCCAAGAGGGTTGCTGGATATTTGAGGGTGGAATATGGGAACAAATACCTTCTCCATGGTCCGATGATGAAGATGATTAATAAAATAAAAAATTTTAGTAAAGTTTTTCGAATCTTTTTTTTTCCTAAAGTTTTATTAACATCATACTTTCTATACTAAAATTTTCAAAGACATCAAAAAGAACGTTATTTTTATATGTTACTTTTTCCTTCAAATATCTTAAAGTGACCTTTATTGTTCTAAAGTTATTCTTTAAGTAAAAACAAAAAAAAAATGTAATTATTAGTTGAATATAACTTTTATTCTTGAAAACATATACAAGGATAATCATTTTATTTGTCAAAAAGTCAATCTTCATAGCATGAAACAATTGTAACTTAAACGTCACTTTGTTCACACTATATTTATATTTTCATGTTTATTAGAACTTCAACCCATTGTCTACTTAAGAGGATTTTTTTAAGTTATATATTCTTTCAATAACAGGAAAGGAATAGGAAAAAAAAGAACTATTAAAATTTACTTTTTATTAAGATTTTTTTCAGCCTGGTATATAACGTTAATCTCTTCTAGGATTTTGTTTTTGTTAGTTATGTTAATATTTTGAAATTGTTCAATTTCATATATTTCTCTTTTTAATTTATCTATAGTAACATACTTAGTTTCTACATTTTTTTGATGGCTCTCACATTCGGTATTAATTATAGATAGGTTCTGAATAAAATTAGTTACCCTATCTAAGTGTAATTGATAAAAATTCAACTTAAATTGCAAGAGCTCTCTTAACTCGGTAAACTCGGATATTGATGTAATTAAAGAATGTGTTGGTTCCGAAACATTTAACAAAACGTCATCCATCTCTTGCCAATCACTAAGATCAATGATAGGAGTCTAAAACGTATAAGGATTATGAACTATTTATTAGTATAAAATTTAAATTACTTACAGTTGAGGTATTTGACAATTGTTCTAGTTCTATTTTAGTTCGTTTTGGTGGTATGATAACTTCTGATTTAATTACAACTTTCTTAGGAGCCATTATAAACCAAACTACTATACAATGAAAAAATACAGGCTTTTTATATTCGAGGAATATGAAAGTATAATCATAAATAAAGTAAAATTTAGGTTAAGAAAGTCGAAGGTAATCAAGTGACGTAGTTTCTAGAACGATATAAAAGTCCGAATAAAAGGAATAAAGGTCAGTTTAAGTTGTAAACTGTGCATATATTATTCACTATAGAAAATTTTAGTGTTTCTGTTTAACCATCAAAAGTAAGTATAAAATATTTCTAATTGTATTTTAATGTTCTAAATAAATATTTTATTATAGAAAAATGGATATTACAAGTATAAATGAATTTCTTCTTTTAGAAGAGGAAGTTAGAAAACCACCATTAAAACTGAATCAGTTACCAAAAGATATTCCGTTTAAAATATTATCAGCAAAAGTGGTAAATTCAAAATTTGGAGAAACGGTATTGTTAGATCTGGAGAAAAACGTTGTGTTCCTTCCCTCACGGTCCACTAGAGTTCTTAAGAATCATATGGTCGAATTAGGAAACGGAAAATATTTTGTTGTCTTTACTGGAGAGAAAGATACCGGCAAAGGAAATCCTGCATCATTATTCAAAATTGTTGACAGTAATTTGTAAGTATGACAGATAATAGCGATAGACTTAATAATGATTTAAATAAATTAATTGAAAAATATTTTGAAAAGCATTCTAAATTTACTGTTGAGGAAAGTAAAGTATGGTTACATCAAGTACAGATTGCAATTGATTTATGTTCCAAAGAAATTCCAACTAAACACCTATCAGAATATAATAAGTGGCAAACAAAATTAGGTCATTTAATAGTAATATTCAATAAACTAAAAGAAGTCGTGGAAACAAGTATTGAGACTGTTAAATGGGAAGACTTGCAATCAGTATTTCAGAAAAGGGTAACAACTGGAATTATAATTAATCTTAAACATAAAGATGTACATTCATTTTTAAGTGAAGCCTTTAAATTATTTTATAAAAAAATAGTTGATACATTACAAAAGTTTACAATGATTAAAGTAAATACAACATTTTGTGCTGAATTTATAAAACAGACTGATAATAAAAATATAGTAGATATAAAATACTTTCATACTTAAAATGATATTATTGATAGATCGTTAAATATAAGTGAATGGTTTATAAATCATGTTACAGATTTTATTTTAAATAAGTTGTCTGAATTTGAAGAAAGACAATCAGGTTGGGCTTTAAGTAAAGTAATATCACTTATAGTAAATATAAATAAATTTGAAGTAGGGAACGGTTCATCTTTCATTAGATTACCAGAAAAAATTGAACGAAAGCAGGCTTGTGTAAACATTTATAATTGGAATGACAATGCGTGTTTCTATTGGAGCATTGTAAGTGCACTTTATCCTACAGATAATGAATATAATCGTACTACATCATATCCTCATTATAGTCAAGTATTAAAGTTAGAAGGTCTTGAAATTCCAATTCATTTTGATAAAATTCATAAATTTGAAAAACTGAATGATATATCTGTTAATGTTTATGGTTTAGAATTAATAAGCAAAGAGTTAACAGTAGTTCCATTACGTTTAACAAAAAGTAAAAAAGAGAAACATGTTAATTTATTATTAATCCAAAATGTATACTTTCCTAAATTAAATGATTCTGATATACCTAATTCATTAGATAATGATCACATTGAAATAAAATACCATTATTGTTGGATTAAAAATTTATCTAGATTGTTAAGTTCACAACTCAATAAGGTTAAAAATAAAAAATTTATATGTGACAGATGTTTAAATTATTTTAGTAGTGAGGAAAAATTAAAAAATCATACAAAATTATGTGAACGCATTAACGATTTCAAAATTAACATTCCAAAAGATAAAGTTGTAAAGTTTAAAAATTTTATTCATAAACAACGAACGCCGTTTGTCATTTATGCTGATTTTGAATGTATGTTACAACCTTTACAACAAAATGCTGGAAAAACAATGAAATATCAAAAACATGTTGCATATAGTTGTGGATATTATGTTAAATGTGATTATGATAATTCTATTTCATTTTTTAAAAGTTTTCGCGGGATAGATTGTATGGAATGGTTTGCTAATGAAATGGAAACATGTTCGCAAATGATTTATTCTAAATTTAAATATATAGTTCCCATGAAGCAAAACATATCAACAATAAATGCTACTACATGTCATATTTGTGAAAACCAATTTACCTATAAAGATATTATAGTTCGCGATCATAATCACTTTACCGGTAATTTTAGAGGCTTTGCTCATGAAAATTGTAATTTAAATTTTAGAAAAAGTTTTTGCGTTCCCATAATTTTTCACAACCTAAGTGGATATGATAGTCACTTCATAATAAGCGACCTGGCAAAATTAGGTAAAATTACATTGTTACCTATAAATAAAGAAAAGTATATTTCATTTACTAATCATATGTCTAACAATATTAAATTTAGATTTATAGATTCACTTCGTTTTATGAATTCATCTCTTGATGAATTGGTAAAAAATTTAGAGGGGAACAACTTAGATAATACAAAAAATGAATTCAGAGGTTATAGTGATGAACAATTAAAACTACTTACACAAAAAGGTGTATTTTGTTACGATTATATTGATGATTTGAAAAAACTAGAGGAAAAAAAATTACCTGCTTCAGCACAATTTTATAATAAATTAAGTGATGAAGAAATCAGTGAGGAACGATATATTCATGCACAAACAGTATGGAAAGCTTTTAATATTCAAAATCTAGGTCAATACTCGGATTTATATTTGAAAACAGATATAATGCTGTTATCAGACGTATTTGAAAATTTTAGGACTATTGGATATTCCACTAGCGGGCTAGATCCAGCTTGGTATTATACAGTACCCGGATATTCTTGGGACTGTATGCTAAAATATACAAAATGTGAATTAGAACTATTATATGATGTGGATATGATATTGTTTATTGAAAGCGCAATACGAGATGGGATCAGTCAATGTTGTTGTCGATATTCTGAAGCAAACAATAAATATATGATAGGATATGATAATATGAAACCTGATAAGTATTTATTATATCTAGATATCAATAATTTATATGGTTATGCAATGTCCCAACCACTCCCATATGGAAATTTCCAGTGGGTAGATAACAATATAGATGTTACCGACATTCCTGATGATGCCTCTGAGGGATATTTTTTAGAAGTTGACCTAAAGTATCCCTATGAGATTCATGATTTACATAAAGATTTTCCATTTTGTGCTGAACATAGAATACCACAAGGTTCAAAATTACCAAAACTATTAACAACACTATATGATAAAAATAATTATGTAATTCATTATCGTGCTTTAAAACAGGCTATAGCACATGGATTAAAAATCATTAAGATTCATAGAATTCTTAAATTTTCACAATCATCATGGTTGAAACCATATATAGATTTAAATACAAGTTTTAGAGCAAAAGCGAAAAATACTTTTGAAAAAGATCATTTTAAATTAAAAGTAAATGCTATATATGGAAAAACCATGGAAAATATTAGGAAACATCGTATTGTTAAATTAGTTAATCATTGGGAAGGTAGATATGGTGCAAAAAATTTAATTTCAAGTCCAAAGTTTAATAGTAGAACTATATTCAATGAGGAAAATCAATTAATGGCTATCGAATTAAGAAAGACTGAACTATATTTTAATAAACCTCTTTACATAGGAATGGCTATTTTAGATATTTCAAAAACATGCATGTACAATTTTCATTACGATTTTATGTTATCACAGTTTAATGAGAGTTGTAAGTTATTATATACTGATACGGATAGTTTTATATATGAAATTACATGTAATGATGTATACGAGCAAGTAATTAAACCTAACATTAATAGATTTGATACTAGCGATTATGATATGGATAATGTATATAAAATACCGCAGCGTAATAAAAAAATTCCTGGTTTAATGAAGGATGAAGCTAATGGTAAAATCATAACATATTTTGTAGGATTACGATCAAAAATGTATAGTTATAAAGTGCAATGTCTAAAAAAACCTTTAATTAAAAAATCTAAGGGGATTAAACCTTGTGTTATCAAAAATAAAATTACATTTGATGATTATGTCAGTTGTTTAAAGGAAAACAAAGATAAGGTTATTTCACAATGTACTATTCGTTCCTTTGCTCATAATGTGTATAGTATTGAACAATCGAAAATTGGATTAAATGCAATGGATGATAAGCGTTTTATATTACATGATGGAATTCATACTTTACCTTGGGGTCATTACTCGCTATTATAGGTCTGTCATATTTAAAACCATTATAATAAATTGGTTAAGATTATCAAATTGTTTTATTTCATAGCTTGTAAGGTGATATAAAGCTGTACATTAACATAATAGAATTAGTTGACTATAAGACTATAATAAGATGTGTGCTGAAGATTATGGTCATTTGTGGGAGTTGTTTGATAAGAGATTACAATCATTTCAAAATTGGACTGGTTTAGTAAATCCTATAGATTTAGCATGGAATGGTTTTTACTATTTGGGTACTCAAGATTTGGTTCGATGCTTTAAATGTGGAGTTGAGATATTTAAATGGGAAATGAAGGATATTCCCTTCATTGAACATTTAAAATATAGTCCAAATTGTTTATTTGTTAAAATAATAAAAACCAAAATTGAAACTAATGTAGAAAATGTAAAAGAACCTAAACAAGTTAAGAAAAAAGAAGGAAACTTAACAAATACATTTTTACTGTTTATTATAATAATGTTAATTATTAATATATTAATAAATAGTCATTAAAAATTTATTTTTGTTTTCTTTTAAAGCTAATGGGGATATACATCCAAATAAAACTTACTTCATTCGACTTTGTTCATAAGTGCTCTAGAGGTTACCATGAATACATCAAAAATTTACTTGGGACAAAAACTATTTGATCTTAATAAGATGCAATACATAAGTGTTAGCTTATCTCAGAATTTGAATTTTGAACCGTGTGTTAGAATATGTGATAATAAAACTATTTTCGTGGAATTTACAGAAAGCGAGTGGAAAGAATTTTTATCCTATAAGGAAAGAATTAACAGCTTAATTGTCTCGTCAGAAAATGGTGATTCCATAGATAATAATACGTTTCGACTACAGTTTGAAACGTGTGATGGGTCTAATGGGTTAAGAATAGTAATCAAGAATAAGAATATTTGGATAGACTCCAGTTCAATAGTAAAATTATGGAATTTGATACCTCTAATAAACTATCAGTGTGAACTGCTAGGCAAACAAAATTTTAATAATTCATTCAAAATTTTAAAACTGGGTGTTAAAGATTGTGATAATATTGTAGAATCTGCTCGTTATATAATAGACTCAATAAAATATATAAACAGTATTAATTTTAGCTTAGCCTTAGAAATAATCTGTAGATATCCTAATTTGTTACAAAATGAAAAAGTATGATATAACCTATAAAAGACGTTAATTCAGTACCTTATGGTTTAGCCTTGGAAGTCTTATATCAATATACAGAACTTTTATGAAGAAGGTTACATTTAATTAGTTGATGAATAAACATCATACCCTATATAATTGGTGTTTTGCTTATAAGGAAGCTAGAAAAGGACATTGGGAGGAAGCTGCTAGAGACCGCATAAGATTTCAACATCGCATAGAAGAAGTTGCAAAAATTATAACCCCTTGTTTAATTCAAAGTAATGTAGTTTTGTTATAAAATTTATCTTTTCTAGAATAAAACATATTGTATACAAAAATATTTTTATTAAAAAAAGTACAAATTATATTATTGCATTTTTATTTATCCATGACTGTGAATTCATTCCCAGCCACTTTACTAAAATTTGATCTCCTTTATGTCTCAACACCTTTTCAACTAAAAAAATATTTGGATATTTCACTTTCTGTAACTCTTCCGTATAAAATCCGCCTTGAATTTCTTCATTTTTTTCATCCTCCAAAATGTAAGTCCTAGGATTGGTCAGCCGAACTTTTTTCACTTTAAATACTTCTGTCGTCCAGTTGGGCGTGTATCCTTTCTTAAAAACATGTCTATATTTGCTGATGCGTACATAATCACCAATTTTAAATTTAGGTTTTCGAGGATCTACAATTTTCACTTGACTAAATACCTTAATAAACCTTGCATTTCGATTATTAACTTTGCTTGGTATAGCTCCAGTGGTGGAATGTCTAGTATTGTTATATTTGTTAACAATAGAAGGTAACGCATCTAGCCACTTGTAGGATCCTTGCAAACTGAAATGTTTCCATATAGATAATTTAAGAGTTCTAATTACCCTTTCTGCAATGCTAGCCTTAAGATTTGAATAGGAACTATAATGATTTATTTTATATTTCTGCATAAGTTTTTGAAAATCTTTATTGTAAAACTCTGTCCCATTATCGGTCTGAAGATTCTTTGGAGGATTCATTTGTAAAAGTATTTTTTCCATGGCATTAACAATCTCTTTACTAGTTTTTCTTTTGATAGGTACAGCCCAAACAAATTTACTAAAAGCATTGATTACTATCAAAATATAATTGTATCCTTTGTTTTCTTTGGCATATAATGACATGATAGCCAGGTCAGCTTGGATTAAATCATGTAAACCTTTAACTGAAACATGACGTCGTTTAAAATTAATTCGAGCTGGTTTATGGAGTTCATTAACGACTTGCCATTTAGACATTTTTGACTAACGGACACTGAAGTAATAATTCAATACAAATTTTCTGTTTTGATCCGAGCTTAAATAGAATTACATCTCCTTTAACAATATTTATACCTGACAGATCATGAAGTTTGTAAGTTTTATTTTTTAATATTACTTCACAATCTGCCTGATAATGAGCAACACTTTCAATTTTTGCAGATAATGGAAACTTGAATCCTGAATTTCCATTATCAAGAACATAGTAATCCTTACTCAAATTTGTTTTCTCTCCTCTTAAACGGATAAGACATTTAACGTGATAATCGAAATTGTCACAAATATAAAATGGAGCATTAAATGAAGTATTTGTTTGTACAGAGCCAACCTTTTCATTATCTTCAGTAGAACAAGACTGAAGAAGAAAGTGTTGATTAAATCGATTCAAAGGCATTATTAAAAATGAAATATAAAATAAAAAGTTGCATTATATATAATCACTTTTTTCAAGCTGACATTGAATTACAAATTGAATAAAAATTTTATCTTTTATAAGACTTTTTGAATGCATGTGAAATTCAATAACATCACCCTTGTTAATAATATTATTTTCTAGTAGTTGATTAATTTTATCATATTTTGTTTTATATGAAATATAAAGATTTTCCGGAACACAGCGTATGCTTTCCACTTTTCCACTTATAGGAAACGTATACGAGAATGTACCATCTTCTAATATGTAGACTGTTTTACTTACATTAAAATCTTTAATACCTCGAATAGTTAATATACATTTACTGTGAAATTCGGAAGGTTTACAAATGTAGAAGGGTGTTGGAGTTGGGGAAGACACTATCTCCTCTTCCGGACATGTGTAGGAAGTAAGAAAGTGTTGGTTGAACTTGTTAAGAGGCATCTTGAATACTAAAAAGTATTTTGGAAAACTGATGTTTATAAGATTATTCCACCTTCACGTAGTTCTTCTATAATGGAAACAATTTCATTGTTGACCCCAGTATTACCAGCTTTTTGTGATGCTATGAGTAATCGAAGTCTATCAACCAATTCATTAAAATCATCAAAATATTTATAATCTACTTTATCAGTTAAATCTATTAAAACTTTAGAATTTAATCCACTTCCAAGTTTAGTTTTACTTCTGGTTAGAGGAAGCAGACTTTTTCTAACATTGGAATCGGAGCTGAGTCTCGGACGAAATTGTCCTGACATACCTTCCTGCTCGATTGCTCTTCTTTTTTTCTCAAATTTCTCCAAGGCTAGAGAATGCAAATTGGTAACACGAGGTTTAATTAGATCAATAAATTTAGAAGCATTTGAAGTGGATAATCCTTTTTTTGGATTATAACCTAAATATTGTGCATTTGTTCTTCTAACAATTTCAATATATGAGTCAAGGTCTTGAGTTTTGTATCCAGCAGGATATTTTTTGAATAAAAATTCATAAAGACCAGGAGTGCCTTTATACTTGAGATTTTGAATCACTACATCTTTTCCGTCAAATGTTAAAGGAGAATCACCAATAGCCCATTGTTGACTTTCAGGATTGAAATAAACTCCAAACGTGCTATCAAACTGATTCTCAGTATCCATAATTTTATTTTCAATATATCCTCTGGGCAAAGGATCATATTTTTCTAAAAACTCTAGGGTCTCATCTCTCGCATGTGAAGTATCTGTAACTATATCATCATCTATATAACTCGCACCAAAGTCATCTTGCATTGTTTGATTAAAAGTTAGATCTGGTACGATAGAATAATACTTTTTTGGTGATGTTTTTGGTGACTCCTGTTTAATTTCAGGTTTAGTGGTAATAAGTTGTTGAATAGGTTCAACGAGTGGCTTCCATTGTTGTTTGAAACGATTTTCCGTTGCAGTTTGTTCATTTTTTAAACTTTTATATTTACGTTTGATATCCTTTCGTGTTTCGAGTAGTTCTTTTCCCAACTGTTCATCCATCTTTACTAATCAAAATCTTACTGTTTGGCTTTATATAAGAATCAAATCCTTGTCGGTATCGACCTGATGTTAAATTACAATCTTTATCTATTGTCATAAAGCCAAATTTGTCTTTCCAACAATATGCACACAAATCCTTAAAATTTTGAAATGACATGTCAATATTAACATGATCATCATACACATGTTTGAGATTGGTCATGTCTTGTTGAAATATAATTAAAAGGTTTGAATTATCTCGAATTAAATGTTTGGGAATAGCTGCGTATGTCTGACAAAGATAAAAACAGTCTGTAGATTTATGTCGCCCACAACAAAAATAATTTTGTATAATACTTTGATCACATGTAGCAATGTCATCAAATATTATAATAGAATTTTTCTTGATTAACTCAGGTACAATCACTTCCTCCATTTTATCATATTCCTTATAACCAATCTCTTTAATAGGTTGAAGCAAATTTCGCAAGTATGAATATTTTGATTGATGTAAGCTTTTAGAGCATACATATACATTTTCAAATCTTAAACCGTTCGGATGTTCTATAAGTGATAGCATAACATTGGTTTTACCAGATCCACTGGGACCTATGATTAAACCTCGTTTCGAATCACCTCCAAAAACAACACCATGTTTACCTATTTTCTTAGTTTCTTCAATATCATAATTTCTAACTGGTAAAGTGACTTTTTGTTTTTGAATCTCCATACCTACTGATCTCTATATAAAGCGTGTACGTCTATATAAAGGTTTACAATGATTCTACAGCGAAAGGTGAAAGGACGTGGTTTAGTTAATACTTTAATCAATAAGCTTCCAACTGAACTTCATCTACCTGGATATTCCTTCTGTGGTCCAGGAACCAAGCTTAAGACTCGATTAGAGAGGGGAGATCAAGGTATTAATCCCCTAGACCAAGCGTGTAGAGAACACGATATTGCATACTCTCAAAGTAGTGATTTAAAACAAAGACACGCAGCAGATAAAGTTTTAGAAAATAAAGCTTGGGAGCGGGTTAAGTCTAAAAACGCGAAGTTTGGTGAGAAAGCAGCTGCTTGGTTCGTTACTACTACAATGAAGGGTAAACGAAAGATGGGAATGGGTTTGAAGAAAAAACGGGGAAAAGGGAAACGTATCATTCGATCACCAAAAAAGGGTGGTTTTTTACCTTTTCTATTACCCTTGCTAGGAGCCTTAGGAGCTGTTGGGGGTGGTGCAGCTGGAATCGCGAAAGCCGTGAATGATGCGGGGTTTTACCTACGACCATACAAGGGATATGGAATAAAAAAAAGAAAATAAAATTACCTAGACATGCCTTAACCAATCTAGACTTGAAAAAATTTGCAAAGTGTATTCCATATTTTCAAGGAGTTTTTATGCGAGATTCGTTACCACAAAAAATTAACAAATTTGAAACTGGTATAATTAATCTCGATGTAAACAGCGGTCCTGGTACTCACTGGACAGCTTATTTTAAAAATAATGTTGATGTTACGTATTTTGATAGTTATGGTAATTTACCACCACCGGTTGAGGTTGTTAAATATTTTAAAAGTAATGGGAATGTAAGAATACGATATAACTATAATGTTTTCCAGCAGTTTAATTCGTATCAATGTGGTCAGCATAGTTTAAGGTTTCTATTTAATCAGTTTAACCAGTCATGAACTTCATTCATTTGTTAACTATCATGTCGTATACTTTTACCCTAAGTGGTGATTCATCCATCTTAAGTGATGACTTTAATCCTCCGATATATCTTAACGAAAATGAAGACTATGAAATTGGTTTGGTTAATTTTGATACTTTCAATAGCATTCGAAATGTTTCTACTCATAATAACATTTTGGTGTGGGGTGAGAAAGATGAATTTACGATTGGTATACCAAGCGGTGCATATGAGATTAATGATTTGATAAAAATTATTGAAAAAGACATTTTTCTTTCTGGTGTAACAATTCATATAACAGCAGATTCAAAAACTAATATAATCACTCTCAAAAGTACTGCTCCCATTAATTTTGATGTACCAAATTCAATTGGAAAACTTTTAGGTTTTTCCACTAGACTCTCTCCAAATGTTGCTCATACCTCTGACAAAGTAAATATTTTGAGTGTAAACACTATTTGTGTTGATTGTAACATTGCGATCGGCTCCTTCCTTAATGGACGTCCTGTTCACATTATCCATCAATTTTTCCCTCAGGTTCCCTTTGGCTATAAAATAGTAGAGCAACCCCAAACTATTTTATATTATCCAGTAAGCGTCAAGACAATAAACAACATAACAGTTAAGGTGTTTGATCAATCAGGCGAGTTGATAAATTTTAATCACGAGACAATTACTATTCGCTTGCATCTTAGAAAAATTGAATAATGGTTTGGTTGTTTCCTCGTTTCCCCTAACATGATTATAAAAGAGGTTGTAATACCAAGCGTACCAGTGTTTTAAGAACCAGTGAGCAGTTAACATCGCAAAATCGTCAATTTTTAGAATCTCTTGGATTTACAGTTTGCAATGGATCTTCTAAACGTAACGGGACAACCCTTTGCAGACACTACAATTGAGGATTATCAATTTCATACTTATCAACCGCATACCCTAACCGCTGTTAACTATAACGATGAAATTAGAATCGCTATTCAAGATATTGATGCGTACACTCTTCCATGTAACAGTTATCTCTATTTAGAAGGAAAATTCTTGACAAATCAAAACAAGCTACCAACAAAATTTCAGTTTATAAACAATGGTATAGCACATCTCTTTAAGGAAATAAGATATGAAATGAATGGTGTAATAATTGATTCAGTTAGAGGTGTTGGTTTAGCATCTACCCTGAAAAACTATCTCTCACTCAATGAAAATGAGAGTAAGTTACTTCAGAATGCAGCCTGGTTTCCTAAAGATGGTTTAAAAGATTCTACAGGAAAGGCAATTACACCAACCAATAAACTTTTGATTGATAACCACGGTAATTTTAATGTGTACATACCACTAAAACTTTTTTCTGGCTTATTTGAAGATTTTCGTAAAGTAGTATTAAATATGAAGCAGGAATTAATTCTTATTCGTGAAAAAGATGATGTAGATTCTGTTATTGCAACAGATGAAACAGAGAAACCGAAAATTGAAATTAATAAAATATTTTGGAATATTCCACATATTACACCTAGTATAAGTCAACAACTTCGACTAAATAAAATAATTCAAAGTAATATTGACTTGCCAATTAAATTTAGAAGTTGGGAACTAATAGAATATCCCACCCTAAATGATTCCACCCGTCATACTTGGAATGTAAAAACTTCTACAAAATTAGAAAGTCCTAGACATATTATAATAGCCTTTCAAGATGATTGTAAAGGAAAATTGTTGAAAAATATGAGTCACTTCAATCATTGTAATCTAACAAATATTCGTGTCTTTCTGAATTCGGAACGATATCCTTATCATGATTTAAATTTAGACTTTGATTCTAATCGTTTTGCTACTGCCTATGAAATGTACGCTAGTTTTCAAGAATCTTATTATCATATACCGACAAATCAACCAATTTTTTCACCTGAAGAATTTAAAAATAATGCTCCAATATTTCATATTGACTGTTCTCGTCAAAAATAAAATAAAAATAAAAATGTGGGTAAAAATGTTTCTGCTTATTGCCTCATTTTACATGAAAAGGAATTTATGTACAATCCTCTCTCGAAAATTGTAAGGCAGGTATAGTCTTCAGTTAATTGAGAGAGTACGCATGATCAGCCTTTGATATAAATATCTAATAGCAACGTATCTCTTCTAGTTATGTTAACTTATCAAGAGAGGTTAAAACTATATCTTAAAAATTTAAATAAACTTAAAACTGATATTCATTATTATCAGCAATATCAACAAATGATAAAGCGATTTTCTAATTTAAAAATATCCACTTAGACAATATGAAATTAGTTGTGGATATTCAAGGGTTTACATTAGAAAATAATAAATTTATAGTAAAGGAATTTGCTGCTTTTAATGGATCTAAGTTATGTCACCATGTTTTTAAACGACCATTTCCTCTTAAACTGCTACCACCGGATTTGCAGAAACAAGCTTCTTGGTTAATGAAACATCATCACTCTATTCATTGGAATACTGGATCTGTACCACTTGACAAATTTGCCAACATTTTTCAAGATTTACTTAAAGATGTTGATATCATCTACATCAAAGGTAAGGAGAAAGCACAATTTTTACGAAAATATACAAAAGTTCCCGTGTGTGAAGTAGATGAACAACCAAAATTTGAATCAATGGAAGCTACCTGTTTTTATCATATGAATGATAAATGTATATGTGCACTTACAAATGTATATTTTTTATATAATAATTTTTTAATGAATGAATAAAACAATATAAAATATTCAGTTGTTTAATTACAATATTATTTTACAAAACAATATAAAATATTCAGTTGTTTAATTACAATATTATTTTACATAACTCTTTCATCCATTTGCAGTAGCTCCTCCTCTCTTATTTGAAGATATTCTGGAATTAAGTGATTAAGGTCCAATAACCATTGATGTAAATTTACTTTTTTTAATTCAGTTATTACACAGGAAATACAGATAACTGAACCTTCTGCAAAATCTCGACAGACTTTTGCTGCTTTTCTAAATCTGGCTGCTTCCTGGTAACATTCTTCTTCGGAATACCTAGAACTCATTTTCACCCTTCCGTAAATTGCTTCGTGTTCATACATCCATTGTTTCTCTTTTAGTTCTTCTATGATTGGAATTATTGCAGTTCTTAATTCTTTCATTTGATCACCAGAATTTGCTAACCACATTTTTCTTTTATTAATGACACCACTTGTTAAATACTGAAACATGTTGATATTCAGTCCGACTTTTATATTAACAAAATATCTACGTCATTATACCTTGAACAGCTTCTATAGCCGGGTGACCTATGTAAATAATCGAATCACCTTGCTTTTCTGGACTCAAATGTCCGAATTCTGTAATCAGGATACACATAAGGTGTGGTTGACCTCTCCACCGAGACAACCTTGATAGTCTTGTAATAGTCCTTAACCCGTAATCAGGTTAGGTTACTTTTTTTTTTTTGGTCTCAAGATATATCATCTATCAATCTAATAAGGAATAAAAAAATATTTTTTTTAGCAGGAACTTTTGGGAACATTTTCAACTTAGCTTCCTCGCAATACACCTCTCACTTACATTCACAAAAATATAAAAATAGGTAAAAGAATGATTTTTTTACTAAAATTTCATTTTTCTTAGTTCGACTTTTTTTTTTTTTTTGGTCTCAAGATATATCATCTAACAATCAAATAAGGAATAAAATAATATTTTTTTAGCAGGAATTTTTGGGAACATTTTCAACTTAGCTCCCTCGTTTTTTTGTATAGTCACCTTGTCATTAATTAGAGTGTGACCTCTTTACCCAGACAACCTTGCAGAGAGTCGTTGAATCTAGTAAGGAATAAAAAAAATATTTTTTTAAAATAACTAATGTTTTCTCTTTACCCAGACAACCTTCATTGTCATCCTTGTAATAGTCCTTAACCCGTAATCAGGTCAGAGGCCCAGACAACCTTCTAGATAGTGGTTAACCTCCCCACCCAGACAACCTTCTGACGTCACACGTGTTGATTATCTACTGTTTTATTTCAATAAAACTATCAACGTTCCCAAAATGAACAGTTCGAAATTAGCGGAAGAGGAGAAGGTAAAAGCCATAAACAGGGTGGACCAACTGCAAATCCAATTAAATAAAATACATAAAATGTATGAAGAACTGAGCAAAAAGTTCTCAGAAACGGAATATTGGCTGTCTACCAACATCGTACAAGAAACGACAGTCGAATATCAAACTGATGAGAAAGAGTTAGCGCTAAAACTAGAGATCGGAAGAAGCGTAAAATGGACACGTAAAATGGACACTTCCTTGACACCTCCACAACACAGGCAAACAGTCCCAGCTCCAGTTGAAAAAACAAAAAAAGAACAAACTCCTCCACCAATAATTGTAGATGTCATCCAAAACTTCAATGACTGTCATCAGCTAGTAGGGACAACTGTTAACAAATTCCAGATTAAAATAAGAACCCGTTAAGCTTTTAGGGGTTTATTTGGATCCTAGTTTAAATTAGTCCACCCACACTGAAGACATAAGCTTCAAACTGTCGTCTCAAATTTTTGCCATGCGTTATATGCATGGATTTCTAGACAATTCAACCTTAAAAATCGTTTATTATTCACTGGTTCACAGCCATATTAGATATGGCATAATTCTTTGGGATAATTCAGTTGGAGCGTTGGATATCGTTAAATTACAAAAATCAGCTGTTAAGAGTTTTGGAGGGGGTTAAATGTGGGACATCGTGTAAAGAATTTTTAAAAAAACATGGCATACTAACTGTGCCTAGGCTTTATTTATTTGAAGTATTAGTCACTATTCATGGAAACATTAATCAATTTACAGTACATTCTGATATTCTGATTTTATTTGTGTGGCAGAACATTGGTTGGAAACACTGCATTGAGAGTCTGTTAAACGAAATAATTATATCTTAGTGTCTGACTTCACTCGCTCCAAAAAACAACATGGAGGAGTGGCTATATTTGCTAAATATAATATTAATTTCAAGTCTGCGAACTTAAATAAGTTTTCCGTAGTATTTGACGCAGAATTTTGCGGAGTAGAAATCAACTGTCGTACTATTTTAGTTACCATATATCGTTCATCAAGTAGGGATAATATTCATATTTTAAGAAATTCCCTAGTAAATCTCGTTGAGATTCTCTATTAAAAATATTTTAATATCTTATTAGTGGGCGACTTTAACAATGATTTTCCGAAAAATGAAGATAATGCAAAAGATATCTGTAATATTTTTACACTATAAATAAGCCTACAAGAATTGTATTAAATAGCATGTCCTGTTTAGATAACATCGTGACAAACTTACATCCTGATTTCTTCAGGGTCGAAACAATAGATCCACTTATTTCTGATCATAATGGCCAATTCATTATTTTCAATTTACCACAAAAAAAACAAAAAGAGAACCTTTTTACAAAATAAAAGAGCTTTAAGCTAACGATCTCACATAGATTTGAATATTGAGCTCTTAAATTTAATGAGTCTTATAGAATTAGAAACCTTAATTTTAAATTCCTTAAATTTCAATGTTGAACTATGTTTTCCAAAAAGAAAAAGAAAAAAGAAAAAACCAAGTATAAATGGTTTAATAATACATTGCGTGAAATGGGAAAAAAAATTATAATGCTAAGCTTACATTTTTTACAATTTAATTCGGAATCTGACTGGTTCATATATAAAACTTAAAATTAAAATTATAAAAAAATATTAGAAAGCAAAAAAAGTTAGTATATGCAAACCAAATTACCAATTCAGATAATAAATGTAAGCTGGCTTGGAGCATTATAAAATCGGAAAGAAAATTTAAATCAAATAAATCAAATGAATCTTGCATTTCTACCGAAGAATTTAATAACTTTTTTATAACAATTTCTACAAAGGCTCTTGATTCCATAAAGAATTCGAAGTATGATGTTAGTTTTTTTTTGAATCAAAAACCAAAACCATCTTCCTCGTTTTTTATGACTCCTATTTCGGAAAGCGCCGTTTACCTGGCAATCACAAATTTAAGTAATTCATCTTGTCTGGATGTTTACAACATTAATAGTAAAGTAATTAAATATTCGGTGGAGTTTTAGATTCCTTTAAAATCTGGAAAATTCTTCCTTTATACAAAAAAGAAGACAACGATTTAGCCGACAATTTTAGGCTTATTGCGGTGCTTCCATTATTAAACAAAATTTTCGAGTCTATTATGAAGGAGAAACTGTATTTCAAGTCAAAATCGTTAATAAGTGATTTTCAATTTGGGTTTCGTAAAAGCAAATCAACAATTCGCGCTATCCTCAGTTTACTAGAGCATGTAGTTGAAAACTTGGAGAACGGTATAAGTACTGTGGCTACCATGTATGACCTGACAGAAGCATTTGATTGTGATTCGTGGGACATATTGTTGTAAAAACTGGAATTTTATGGCATCAGGGGTAAGGAACATAAATTTTTCCTCTTATTTGGAAAAGAGGGTACAATATGTAGTGTACGGAAATAGTCAGTCCAACGTGCATTATACATCGAACGGAGTACCTCAGAGCTCTATTTTGGGACCAATTCTTTTTATTATATACATAAACGACCTTCCTGAGGCCATTAAAATGTTTGCGTTTGTTTGCTTATGATACTACTTTCCTATCGGATTATATTCATTCCCTTGATACCAGTCTTGTAAATGAGTGGTTCTTATCAAACATGCTAAAAACAAATGATTCTAAAGCAAACAAATTATTGTTCTGCAGGGACAAATGGGTTCCAAAATCAGAGCCTGTTAAATTACTAGGAGTATTTCTAGACACATCATTAAATTGGACTGCACATGTCGATTATCATTGTTCTAAATTGGCCACTCAGATCTTTATTCTATGACAATTAAAATCGTGTTTGCCTAACAATTACCTCAAATCTGTCTATTTTTCTCTGATACATAGTATTCTTAATTACAGCATCATTCTTTGGGACAACTCAGAGAATGCCCATAAAGTGTTCGTCCTACAAAAAACAGCATTGAGACTGGTAGGAAACGCTGCTTACAATAACCATTGCAAATTGATTTAAAAAAAATATAGTCGTTAAACAGAATAGAATAAAAACAACTAAAAATAATTCTTTAGAAGTGTCTATTTATAATTCTTTTAAAAATTATTTTAAATTTGTTGACATTGACAAAATGAACAAAAATCAATTTAAAAATTTTACAAAGACGTTTCTTTTAAATTATTGTTTTTATGATATAAATGAGTTTCTAGATGAATTAAAATGAATTAACTGTCGTCATACTATATTCTAACTTTTTGGTTATGTTTATGTTTTATTATGTACTATATATTTTTATCCTTTATGAAGCATTATATATTTTGTAAAGTGAATTAATATTTTATGTATTTGTGTTTTTATACTTTTATCTTGATTGTAATGTAATTTATGACAATGACTACAAACGTAATTTATTGTATGTAAGTGGTCAATAAACCATATTCTATTCTATTCTATTCTATTAACATCATTATAATTATTAATATCATTATTATTATTGCTATTATTATTATCTTATCTGTTCTTTTGTTGGAGCTTCAACTGCTAGGTTATAATCGCTCCATCTGGTTAGTAAAGTTTTCAAAATACATTTTAGAAGATTAGTAAAGTTCAGGTAGGTGAGTAACTTGTTGCTGCTAATTTCGGTGTTTGCTAAGATTGGTTGTGATTCAGGTTCCAAGGACAGAGTTTGTCGATGACGGAGGAAAAAGGGGCAGTTAAATTGATGGTTCACATTCAGTCGAGTCCTACAATATTCACTTCTCGGTCTTTGAGATCCAGAGCGAATGTACAGGTGAGTAATATTTGTGTGTCCCATTCTCATTCGACAAAAAGCGATGTGTTCTCTTCGCTTTACATTTACGGGATAGGACCATTTCTTTATGCTAGGTCTAATACTTCGTAACTGTCCATCATAGTCATTCTACTCCATTTGCCATTTGTGTCTGATTTTAAGTTTTATAACTGATAGCAAGTCAGGTATGCAAGTGGGGACATCTTCCTCAACATCTTCACTTACAACTTCTCGGGCTGCGATATCCGCAGATTCATTGCCCGTTCTGTTACAGTGGCCAAGGATCCATATAATCGTAATAGTTTTGTTAAACTAGATGAGAGGTAAGTTCTACTATTTTAATAATCCACTCATTTGATGAAAAACGATCTTGTACTACAGTAAACGATTGCTGGGCCTAAACGATTTTGATCCATCAGAGTAGTCACATAAACTTGATCTGAATTTATATAATTTTTTTATTATTTTATTTTTATTAAATCCCTTCTAACTCAATATTGCTTTTAGAGTATTGACGATTTTGTGAAGTTCCTCACCCATTAAAACATATTTGTATACTTATAAGTGGTCAATAACAGTATATTTGTCATATCTATCTAATATTATTATTATCATTATTATTAATGTAATTATTATTATTACTATAAATAAAATTATTCTTATCATTATTAGTATTTATTATTATGATTATTATTATTATTATTATTATTAATATCATTAATTTTATTATTATTATTATTTGGAGTGTCAACTGCTAGGTTATAATCGCTCCATCTTTTTAGTAAAAAAATTCTAAATAGGTTTTAAAAGATTAGTAAGGTTAAGGTAGGTAAGTAACTTTTTGATTTCATTGGTTCAGCCTAAATAAATTTACTAAATGCATTAATTACCACCAAAATATACTTGTAACCGTAATTTACTTTTGAAAATTGTGACATTATTGCCAAATCCGCTTGGAGTAAATCATTTAATACTTTAATAATAACACGTCATCTTGGATAATTTATTCGTGCTGGTCTATGAAGTTCTGTAACAAGTTTAGACGTTTTTTTCCAATGGGCACTGTATCAGAAAGTCATCATACATAACTTAAAGTCAATTTTATCTCCTTTACTAGTAGTTATCCTAGCTAATTGATATTTATACGTTTTTGAATTAATCAGAACATCTCCAATCATTTTATAATGTCTAACAGCTTCAATTTTTCCATCAAGAGGAAAAACAAACGCAGTACCTTCATTATCGAAAATATATAGATTTTTATTTAATTTCTCATTTTTCGTACCCCTTAGATGTACCTAATAAATACTTACTATGAAGCGAAGCTGGCTCACAAAAGTAAATTGATGCTATAGGTGCAGGACTTGTAGTGACAGTTAAAAAGTGATTACCGAATTTGGTGATGGGCATCGTTAGACTAATAATGTTTAATCCAAAGGGTGCTTTTAATCAATTACTCCACCTTCATGCAGTTCAATAATGGATACAATTTCATTGTGAGGACCTGTTTCCGGCAACTTGAGAAGCAACGAGTAATTTAAGACGATCGATTAGTTCAGTATAATCATCAAAATACTTATAATCAATAGGTTCACTACTATATTCCATGAGTCCTTTACCAGTTTGTTTAGCTGCTTCCTTTCTGGCTCGTGTGCTCATTGCGATCGATGTTGATAGGGCGGAAAGTCTAGACCGATATGTAGGTAAGTTCGGTTTAACGATTTCAAAGTATTTGTTCTTAATATCAAATGGAAATTTTCTAATTGGTAAATCATCTCTATATTTAAATGATATGGGATTTTTCAGACATAATAATTCGTATAGTCCTCGGTTATCGGGGTAGATGATATTTTGAATCTTAATATTTTTCTGTCTGAAGATCATGGACGGCTCCTAAAATATGATCGTATTTACCATCTACATCTGTAATCGCACCTTTATTATAATCTCTAGGTAGTGGTTCTGTAAACTGCTCAAGATATTCTTATATCACTTCTGGTTAAATTTTCAATAATCTGCCTAAGGCAGTTTTCATTATATTGATCCAAATATGTACACCTGGGATATCCTCTTCACTATGAGTCTCGACAACAGTACCTTCACTTATAAATTGGGATTGATTTTAAGATTCTGGGGGAATTTGAGTGCTATTTAAGTCTGCTAAAGATCATAATCGATTCGTTTGAGGTCTCCTATAAATGCAATTTAATTATAATTAGATTTTGGTGGACTAAGTCGGTAAAGGTTTTATCAGTAACTCTATAAATTTCTTCAGATTTCGGTTCTTTTTTGATTTTAGGTTTTCCAAAAGCAGATACTAACTCATTTATTGGGCGATAAGATTTTTCAAATGTGTTTGCGATTTAGTTATGTCACTTTTTAAGCCTTTATATTTTCTTTTTAATGTCTGTATAGCCTTTATCAGTTGTTTAGTCATCTGAGTATCCATCGTAAATAATGTAGACATATATTGTACTTGCTTATATATGAAACAAATTATCAAAGTTATTTCTACACCTTCTCGAAGATATTAACAATTCTTATCCTCTTATCAAAAACACGAAAATCTTAAAACTTATCTCGCCAAAAATATGAACACAAATTATAAAATTCTTGAAAAGACATCAATATTTAGATGATCACAAAAATATGTTTTAAATTTGTCATGTCTTGTTAGAAAACTATAAATAAATTTGCATTATCTCTAATGAGGTGCATAGGAATAGCCGATTGTGTGATATAAATAAAAACAATCTGTTTGTTTATGACGACCAAAATAGAAGTAACTTTGGATAATATTTTGATCACAGGATGCTATATCATCAAAAATTATAAAGGAATTGGGTTTCATTTCTTCTGGAGAAATAATGTCTTTTGAATTCACGTATTCCTCATAACCAATTTCTTTTATGAGTGTAAGAAAATTTCGAAGATACTTATATTTTGGTTGATAAAAACTTTTCGAATATACATATCAATTTTCAAATCTTTGTCCATTGGGATGTTCAATCATTGATAAGATAACATTTGTTTTTCCGAAACCACTAGGACCAACAATTAATACACGTTTTGAATCACCGCCAAATAAGTGACCGTGTTTACCTACGTTACTTTCGTTTGAAAGAATGTCATGATTTTTAACTGGTAATGAAATTCTTTGTTTTTCAACCCTCGTGGTTAAGAGTGGACTGAGAGTATATATAAGGTAATGCACTTATATAACATCACAATGCTTACTCATAAGCGAAAAGGAGCACGTCATAGAGTAAGACGTTTTCTAAATTCCTTGATAAACAAAGTTTCTCTTGAATTACATGTACCCGGTTATCAATATTGGGATACAGGAACTAAACGAAACGAAAGGTTGCAAAGAAGTGAAAATGGTGTAAATAAATTAAACGATACATGTAAAAATCACGATATTGCATACTTTCAAAGCGTCAAAGAGTCGTGTTAAATGGAAAGACGCAACGCTTGGGGAGAAAACAACCGCATGTTTTATAACTAACGTTATGAAAGCTAAAAGGAAACTTGGAATGGGGTTGAAACGTAGGAGAAAAGTATTTTATACGAAAATCTAAAAAAGGTGGATCGTTGAGAAAGAAGAAACGCGTAATTCAAGCCCTGAGGAAAGGCGCTTTTTTGCTACTTTTGCTTCCACTCTTGAGAGCCTTCGGTACTCTGAGAGGAGGAGGGGCTGCAATTGCATCTTCTGTAACCAAAGCAAAAGAAGAGTAGGCTGCACCAGAAGAATAAAAAAGATATAATCTTGCTGTGGAGACCAAAAGAAAGGGGTTATATTTGAGACCTTATGAAGGATATGGAATAAAGTCAAAAAACTAAAACTGCCCCGTCGGGCGCTTACCGATATGGATTTAAATAATTTACAAATACTATATTTTAGAGGAGTATTAGTGAGAGATAATTTACCTAAAAAGTTAAAAAATATGAATCCGGCATTTTAAATTTACATTCTAAATCTGGGGAAGGAACAAATTTGACAGCATATGTAAAAAACGATACAAATATAAAATATTTTGATAATTACAGCAATTTAGCACCCCCGACAGAATTAGTTCGCTATTTTGACAGTAACGGTAGAGTTAAAATCATTTTCAGTGGGTGCATATGAACTAGATGATATTATTAAAGTTTTAAAAAGCACATGAGTGACATCGATAAAGATGTATGGATTGAAATAACTTCAGACTTACACACTTCAAAAATTAGCATTAGTAATAATCGAACCATTTCGTTCAACATACGCAACTAAATTGGCAATTTGTTTGGATTTACTAGTACAGTAAGGATTCCACCTAATACAGTTTATTCCTCAAATAAGCCTATTAAAATTTTAGAAGCGAATTCTATCGGCATTGATTGCAGTAATTCGACAGGATCCTATTTAAACGGTAAACCAGTACATATCATCCTTCAATTTTTCCTACAGTCCCAAGCATCAGGACAATCAATAAAATTACAGTTAAAATTATTGATCAAGCAGAAAATCTTTAAATTTTCAAGAAAAGGAAATACTTTACATATTAGAAAAGTGCAATCATAAGTATGGTTTTAAAATTCTTACATCTCTATTCTCTAGAAAACTATAAAAGAACTTCTAAAATTAAAAAAGGAAATAGTTCTTTCAAAGGAGCTGGAGAAGTCGCAGCGGAAAATAAAAAAAATTAAATTTCCCTGGGAATTAAACTATTGGTATAACTGATATTCTCTATGTAACTGGACAACCGTCTGATGATAATTTAATTGAGGATTTCTAGTTTAATTCCTATCAACCGAATATTGCTGGAAATATTAATTATAATGAGGAAGTAAGAATATCAATTCAAGATCTTGATGCATACACACTACTTTCAAATAGTTATTTGTATATCGAAGGTAAATTACTTACAGATACTGGTGCAGTACCAAACAATCTAAAATGTCTTAATAATGGAATAGCATTTTTGTTTCGTGAACTACGTTATGAATTTAATGGAGTGGTAATTGACTCAATTAGGGACGTTGGACTTGTATCAACAATTAAAAATTATCTGAGTTTAAATGAAAACGAAAGTGTTTTATATCAAAACGCTTGTTGGTTTCCGAAACCGCAAAAAAAAAGTTGAAATGGATGCTACAAGAAAGGCTTATTAAAAAAAGTTGAAATCAATGCTACAAGAAAGGCTTATTTAAAGACCCAAAAGATTTTAGTAGATGGAAATGATAATTTCAATGTAAGGATTCCTTTACGATTATTATCAGGAAATTTTAAGGATTTTACAAAAATTATTATGAACATGAAACAGGAGTTAGTATTAATTCGATCAAATACTGATAATGATGCAATTACTAGTGTGGATGAAACAGAAAACCCGAAAATTAAAATAAATAATGTTTACTAAAATGTACCTCACGTAAAACCTAGCTGAAGTCAGCTACTACGCCTGACGAATATCGAAAAGACTAATAAAAATCTCCCAATTAAATTCCCATCGTGGCAAATTATCGAATACCCTTTACTAAATATCTCAACCAGGCATACGTGGGCAGTCAAAAAATTCAAAAATAAAGACATCACGTCATGTAATTATTGAGTTTCAAACATATAAGAAAAATAAAATTACAAATGATATGTCCAAGTTTGATCATATTAATATTGTAAGTAGAGGAGATATGCCCTCTTTCGGAGGAGACGTTAAACTGTCGATCCCGAGTTCATGGATGTTGGGCTCGTTAAAGATTCCTACCTCGGGTTGGAATATCTGAGAATTCGGCAAAATTTCCGGTTAGGGGTAGCGTGCTCCCGGCGTCGGTGATTGTGGGCTTCACACCACTACATCAATTGACACATATTTTGGAATCTTTAACTCGAAATGATGATATGGTTTATGTTTAAGGTTAGAAGAAAGCCTGTTATGTAAGGAAGTACTCTACTGCTATAGTTTATGAGTTTCCAGTATGTTCAATAATACAAACCTCAATTCTAAAATATTTTTATCACTCACCGGATAATTGTATATATGCATTATCCAATGTGTATCCTTTGTATGATAATTTTATAATGCATGAATATAGATTTGACTTTTTACGTTCTTGTTTAATTATCGAGAGGATTTCTCGAAGACTTTAGTTATTAGTTAGACATCATGGGTAAGAGAGTCTTGATTTTACCCGCTATTTGGGAAGGTTTCATTCTAATTTGCTATCCTTTTTACTTGAAAGGAACATATATTTGTTTTAATATAAATGAATCAAATTACACTTGTAATTTGTAAGAAATGAAGGCTTATTTTCCTTATTTGGGGCTCGTATTCCTGCAAATAGTACTTTATACAAATTGAGAATGGTTTTTAGAAAGGAAGTTTTTAAAGACACTGATTGGATTTAAATTTTTGCAAATACAACAAATATATTTATTTTAAATGAATACAATATTGATTCTTTGGTGATCTCATATGTTGTTGGCGTATTAGATGGTTGTGGAGTAATTCTGATTTTAATGATACTTTGGAAATGCATGACGAAGGCGTGGAAGATTGAATGGTGATTCGATTGGAATTTTAAAAAAAAAATTTCTTTGGAAGAAAAGTGGAAACGAATGTTTGTAGATAAAGAAAGATTTGTAAAATTAGTTTAAAAACAAAAGTTTACTTCATTTTTTCTTTATTTTATTTTGAGATATAAATAGCAGTATCTTACTATTTCTTACCATTTTACAATATGCTACCAACGCATTATATCATTTTGTCAGCTATACTTACTGGTATGTTATATATTCAATATCCATACGAAGTTGAAGATATTTTTATTTGTTTCGATTTATATGGTATCACGAATAACAGCTGGCCTGTTAATTGAATGAGAATGACCCCTTATACGGCTAATGCTAACTTCTCCTATATCGCAAAATATTACTGCATCCAAATTACGTTTATTAATGGAAAATAATATCATGGAAAGCACTGATTGGTTGAGTCTACACCACACCATTACAAATACTATAAAAGATGTGACCCCGCCAATATATCGGTTATTTTTAGCTACGACGTTGTGTCCATCGTTTCTAATACTTGTGTTGTTGGATAAAAAAATGGGCACGTACTCTAAATGCTTCGTAAAGGAATTGATGGATGACCATATGAGTGGTAGAAAAAAATTATGTGACTTTACCCAAGAAGAGGCAATGCACTTTTCTATAGGGTATTTACTTCGAATCAATCACTCAATCGAATTCTTGAACGCGTGGCATAAACTTCCAAAGAAATACAAGCGAAATTTTCACCTTAATTAAAGAACCATGCTTTTTTCATTTTAATGGACAATAGAGATTTGGTGGCCTCCGTTGTCACAAGAAAAATGTCCTACATATAAAAGAATCCTCCAAATATTATGTAATCCATTACTTATTTAAATTGTGATCAATAAAACCTTTAAAAGTATTTTTTGTTATACTAAACCAAACACAAAATAGTTATAAATCTTTATATTACAAATACAAGTTACAATCAAAATTTGTTGGATTAAATAAATACTCAACATCTATAGAGTTTTTTTTGATGATGGTGGTGTTTCTATAAGGTTTGCTTAATTTTACACAATAAGCCTTGGCACCTGTTACATAAAATAATTCGATAGGTACACCACCGAATCCATCCTTCATTTTTCCAACTACTGAGACACTTTTAGGTATACCGTATACATTATGAACAGAGTAATTATATGTATCAAAGTGTTGAATATTTTCTTTTATGTCATTATAAAAGTCATTAGTAGCTACTTCTAAAATTAATGAGTCAGTGTCTGTGTATAGCAGTTTTGCCGCGTCTCCATAATGCTGCTTGATGTATCCATACAAAAATTCGTAGATTATGGTTTTGGAAATATCGAGAATGGAAAATCCAATGTATAACGGCTTGTCGTATATGACTCTACCTGTGTTTAAATGAACAGCTACTAAATTTTCATTAAACACTGAACATGCCCTGAATTCGGGTCTTGCTATCAGACTTCTCGCTCCAGGAGAATTTTTCTTATTGGTCCATCTACTACATAGTCTTATATCTTTTTTTTCTCCACATTCTCCATTGTTTTACCAAAGATTGCGTTAACAAGATATTTGAAGAGATCTTTTTCAAAATCGTTCTTGGCTTTTAGTTTAATTTAGTTCAATATTTTTTTTTAACCATGCCGATTGGAAAAATTCTATAAATCTGTGAACTTTTGTTTAAACCCATATTTTATACATTGTTTCAAGTGCTGGCAGTGAATCATGTATTATTTTTGTTGTAGAGGTTCGAAATAAGCTTAGAGTATTTGATTTTAGGAGGTATCATATTTTTGGCACAAAACGGCAAATTGTTGTAAGTATCGTGTAAATTCGTTGGATATTCCAGGTCCACCTCTAAAACAAACCCTTTACGTGATTCACCTGGGAGGGAATTTACATCAGAATATTGAATCTCATTGTTGATTAGCCATCTAAAACCTCCTGTAGGTAGAAATCTACTCATTGCTGCTCTACACAAATTTGTCGCGTCCAGATACATTATATTAGTTTCAGGTTTTATTGTATCATAAATTTGAAAGAAACTTGTTATTTCCCACAGCCTTCCTTTTGCTACATTGGATTCCTTTCTTGAAGAAATGCAGCATGTCTACATCTGTTAATAGCTCCAATTCAATTTGAGCATCGCATACCAACTAAGAGCGAGAGCGGTCAAATAGTGGGTTGGATCTAATTTATATTTTTCTAAACTTACAAGTTTTAAAAATTATTCACTAGTAAAAGCACATCGCCTTTTAAGTAAATGAATCCATAATCGTTGCGTGTTTATAGTTAAAAATACTCCACACCTCTTTAGCTCGGTCATAGTCTTCATCTAAAGTAGCTTCAACCTTAAGATTATCAAAAAATTACTCGTTGTATGGTAACTGTTCTTCTTTTAATTTATCAAATGATAAATACATAGAAGTAGGGAAAAACACCTTTTTTCTCATTAAATTAAATTCTTGTTGGTTTGAAAAGAATTTTAGAACTTCTTGGCATTGCTTGGAATCCAGCGTTTCACTTAACTTACTTAAAGAACTTAATAAAAATCGAAACGAATCAACAAATCTTATTTGGGTAAATTTATCAGAGTTTATGGGTTTTCCTTCGTCTGAGCCACTACAAGGATAGGTTCACCATTTGATGACAACTTTTTGATAAATAAGTGACAGTCGTAATTCGTAAGGTTGTGAAAAAATACCGGTATAAATTTCGGTATCTTGTAATTTAAGTTGCAGGAATCATGCACGGCTCCTCTAAATTTACCAGTCAAGAAACAGCGATTTCGCCCTTTCCTGGTGAACGAATCGTAAGATTTTTCACAAATGTGGCAGATAGTAGTAGCACTTTCATACATTGCATTTTCTTCTGGAGTTAAAAGATTCATCGACTTTGGGTATTTGAGGTGTTTATTGTATATTTCTAGGACAGTTTCATCCAATTTAATAACAAACACTGCTTTTGGCCCATGGTAAATTTCTAATCTGGATAATCTATCATTATAGAAACATTTGACAGCGAATGAGTACGGTTCGTGTTCACAAACGTTTACTGTGAAGTAATGCCATTAAAAGGCTCGTTGTGCTTTATTGGTTTCAACAAACTTTCAAAGTCTGCGTAAATCATAAAAGGTAGCTTTATCTGTTTTTCAATGCTTGAAAACTTTAGAATGTTTTCGGAAATTAGCTCACCACATTTTTTCACTATTAAATTGCTTCACAAATAAAAATTTTACTATGATATTTTGTTTTCTGGCTTCTTACAAGTTTATCCAAATCTGTTAGAAAGCAGTAATTACTTTTTGATTTATTATCTGTTATAAGTAGTATATTCATATGTGTTGGTCGTCTCTGAGAAGTAAAGAGAAGTGGTCCCTCAACTTCAAAAGTTTGCTTCCGATTTCAATAAAAGCAATCCAAACCAAAGACGTTCACAGAAATATTGTTTAGTTGTTCAAATTTACCAATGTCCTTTAGTTTTACTTGAAACTCTATACCTTCAAAATTTAACAGAGTGTCGTATGGTGGGTATGATGTTGGATCCTCTGTGTCCCCTTCAGCTCTAAAAATTGCTGCCATTATACTGTATGCGAAACATTTATTATCATGAGTATTTTTTTATTTTTAAGACAGCTCCTTTTTTTTGCTATTGTTTGTGGTAGTCGGATGTAAGAAGAAGCTGAAATATTAGAATACTTAAGATTTAAATAAATAAATATTATTTCTTGCATATATTATTTTATTGGCTGTGTCCATCGACTTGATGTCAGAGTGCTCTCTGTCAGGTTTAATTGATATTCCAAAAACTTCTGTGTTTACTTTAATTGCATGATGAAGCTCCAGATGTTCCCTTATGATGATTAAAACTTTCGGTTTGATATTGTTTAAGAAATCAGTCTAATTGTTTTTATTGTTATTATCACTAGCAAAACGATAAATAAGTGGCAATACGGTTCTTAAATGCTGTAGTAAGTTTGCTAACTCCATTTTCTAACCTATGGGTGCCAATCGGTCTAAGTCTTTTCTTAGGTTGAAAAATAGAATCACATTGATGTCTTTGCAAACTATCCTTTCTAGAAAATACCACATTCGTTACAAGCTATTTTGTTTGTTGTTTCACCACAAACTTCTAAGTGGTGGCGATATAAATGAGCGTTTTTAGAAAACTGTTTACTACAATTGTTACACTGCTTATTAAAACATTCTCATAAATTCTAAACATATTTTTTTCCTCATTTGAACTACGCATGTGTAATTTATTTTATTTAAGCGAGTTGAATTCAAAAACTTCTTTAAGTCTTCAGAACAAGTTGAATTAAAAAGATATTGCTTAAGCCAAGATGTCTGATAGTGAGTCATCGTTTGTTTTGATTATCAAGATTTTGACGATAGTGAATTTTTGGAGCTGGATGGCTCAGAGATAGACAAAAACTTTTTTCATTAAAGTCTGTTAACAGTCTCTCATGGATAAACGAGCTAGCGCTCCATTCAGTATGTATCATTTAACGTTATTACAAGATTGATGATTTGAAATTGTGTACCTGTTGTTTTTTACTGGTATCAATAATTTAAACGTTCGATCACTTTGCGGAACATATTACAGAAGCAACTGCGAGTTTAGTAGACGAGTGCTATTATTGTTCGATTTGTGCTGACAAATAATTTCACTATGGTTTATTAGATTATTATGAAGTATGTAATAGTGTTTAAGTTGAAGAAATATTTTTATTATTTTCTTTAATCATTTTCATGGTTTAGAACAAAAATAGAATACTGTTGTTAAATGCATTACCTAATAATTACATGTATAAGTCCTGCTTTAATGGAAATTATCCCAAATATATATATAATGAGACTTACATATTTGCTTGTTAGCTCTGAAATAGTGGTAATAATCAGAAATAATTAGTCAAAAGTGTAATGTGTTGCATATCTATTAGGTGCCGTTCCCATACTAAGTACATGGATTTGATTCTTTTGTCGGGATGTGCAACTAATAGCATCCAGACTTTTGTGATCTGATCAAACGCCGGGGACCCATATTAAAATTTTATATGCACGCGTTTTGGTGAATTATTAATTAACTTACTTTTAATATACCTCTAACTGCCTCTATGTTAATATTTAATTGAATGTATTAGCATTTATTTCAGTTTTATTAATTTAATTAAGAGTTAAGCGGTAATGATATTATTATGTTTAATTTTAATTACAATTTTAAATGAGTTTGTGCATGTATTCACAAATTAATTTGTAAAATGTGTCTGTTTGTGGAAATATTAGGATTATTGAACAGGTTAGTTTAATTTGAAATTTTACCTCATGAGTAACTGATCTAGCTAGTAAATGTGTTATTTGGAACTAGCTAAAATTATATAAAAAATAAATATTTAAAACAGGATGACTACAGCGGAAATGTGTGCAAGATTTTAATAAATCTAAAACGTGTTTTATACGGTTCAGTAAACCTCAATATTAATAATACTTTACTAACATTATTTATTTTTTCCGCGAGCTTGTACACCCTATGATTTCAGTCATTAACTTTATTATATGTTTCCACTTTTTATCCAATTTCACAAGCTTTTTACTAAGTTTTTTGTATACACTAATTTGTTCATTTAAAAATTCACCATTAAAATCCATAAATACATTCACTTTCCTTTTGTATTCATTAGTATCGCCTTCATCTATTTGCTGAAATGTTATGTCCAGAGTGATTCGGAATTTCAATATTACTTGGCAATGCTTCAGTATCTGATACAACCTCATATTTAGGGTATAAAAGGGGTTTAAGTTGTATGTCAGCAACACTTGTTAAATCGTTTGCCACCTCAAAATTCTCTTGATTTTCCAGTTTTCTGAAGTGGCTGATTAATTTGATTTTTCTGGCTCAGTGGTTTATGCATCTTTTATTTGAATAGGTGTGGACGCATTGAACTTTTTCAATTTTTTTTTAATTTCGATATCCGATAGGCTTGTGGTCGATGTCACCTGATAAAAATAGAATCCATTCTGAGAATTCATTAAGCACGCGATTGGTCCTCGGAATATACCATTTTTCAAATAATTTTATAACTTTTGGGATCTTCTTCCATTTTCAGACAAAACAAGGTAAACTTAATACTCTTTATATCTTTGAAAAGTTCGATAATAATATAATAAGTCATTGAGTTTTAATAGCACCCAAGGCGTAACTTCAAAACCACTAAAATAGTACTAAAATTTTACAATATAAGTTCTCAATCAATTATAAATCATATTTTCATACCTTCCACAATAACCCATAATTTACAATACCCCTTATATTTAATGAACATTAAGAAAAACAGGCACTTGTCTCCGTTTATAGCCAATTATAAACTTCCGCGGGTCATTTTTTAATTTTTGATGAGAACCATATCGTTTTTCAAAATCAATTTCCCCACTAGTTAAACATTTGCGCCATTAATTTTTTAATTTTTGTGAGAAACATGCAATTTACTCAAAAAACAGCTTATATCTTCCAGACTATTTATTACTTGTAGGCTTCTTAATGAAAAAGTGCAATTTATTATTTGCAATTAAAGAGATTAAACACAAACAGATGTGAGTTGGAAATAATAATTCTGTATCATATTAAGTAAGATGAGAAAGGAAATTCAAAATATAGTTTTTCACTTGAAATAATATAGCCATATACAATTTCTGCCGTCTAAAAACTCGTACATGTCGTCTAGGAATACTAAAAACATGTCGACTAAAATTAGATAAATGAAGCTTAAATTTTGATTAAATTACTTTATATTCTAACTATGGCGTTACTATTTATGTAGAAAAATCTTGCCTTATTTTATAATTTTGTCAGCTTATATTCGTAATATTGAAAATACCGGGGGTGTTCAAAAAATTATTAAATTACATTTATACGATGTAATTCACTATGTACACTATTTTTCGTTTGTTGCAATGAAATTATTCATATTTTTTACCATTGGCCTAAATCAATGTGTGATCGTAACGTATACACACTATAGACATCATAGCATTAATTTGTGACACAGAAATTAAGGTAAACTAGAAACAACTGTTTTGTATATTCAGAAATTACACTTTGGCGTTTCTCATTTTATTAGTTCTGGTATATTGTTTATTTTTGAATGGAGATTCAGTGACTATCTAAAGTTTTAAATTTACTTATTACAGCAATACGTGTTTAAATTTATTTAGGTTGAATTCTATAAATATGATTAATGGACTGGATACAGGTGGCCTCAAACAAGTTTAGACGTGTCTAGACTGGAAGTGAATTCTATAAATAACTAATTTTAATTTGTTTTTTTTGCTAAAAGATTTTTCATACTTTTTATTTCTATGATCTAAATTTAAAATTGGGTTTATATATTTATATGCTTCTTGAATGCGTCGGCCAAAGCGGATTCGATCTAATATAGCTGACTCTTAGTTTCCTTTTCGCGCCATCTTGTGAGCGTAAGTCTAAGTACAAAGCAAATGGATTTGATTAAGATTCTTATTAAATATTCCTTTCTTCATTTTCTTTTAATAATTGAGGATATTTATAGATCACTTCAACAGCTATACCGTAAGTAATAAGCCCCATATTTTTTATACGATCCATTATTTTTATGGCAGCAGTTGTGGAGTCATCATATCCTCTAATACCTGACTGCAGAATTTAAAACTGCTCGTGAATTGTAGTTTTTTCATTATATCCAACATTTGCTTTATTAATGGTGAATTTCTCCAAAGTTCTGACAGAATACTTGATCCGACAGTAATCCAGGAATAACCGTCAGAAATTTTTAAAAAGGAGCTGTGTGGTGTTTTCTTCAGTTCCAACAAAAATCTTCTAATACCAATTAACTCATCCTTGGTAGGAGACTCCATAAATCGCCACATACTCGGATTTTGATTTGTTTAAATAAAACCGATATTCACCCAACAAAATATTATTACTTAAAGACGTTTTGTTTGAAGACTGATCAAAAGAATAATGGGGGGGGGGTCAGATGTTATCGTGAGAAACCATATGTTACAACATTCTCACACATTCTATAAATATGATGCCACATGTTCAATTCTATAAATATGATTAATGAGCGGATGCACGTGGCCGGAAGTAGCTCCACAGCTCTGTTCCTATACATTAGATCAATGTCTCAACAGCTTTGTTCCTATATCTTAACTACTCAGATTCTGCTTTCCATTCTTTGGGAGGTGGGATACAATTCCGTACATGATTAGATTGTGACCCGGGGCACTTTCCTTGCAGGCATTCAAGATATGGTTAAGCTCTTCTAGGAGGAAAGGATCATTGTATTGACAGGTATTATCAAAATCAAAAATTAAGTTTGCTCTTTCCTCTCTCCACTTAAATTCCCGGAATTCAGCACTGTAGTTTTCTTAACTGCATACTGATTCGAAGTGGTCAGCAAAAGCTTCACATACGTCTTCCGGGTTCGTAATCATTTCATTATTTATTTTCAGAGCTTGGCGAAATATGTGTTCAATATGCGTGTCGCGTGTCAAGGAGGACACATATTTCTCCCAAGTCTTTCTTTTTGGCTCATCAATTAGTATCCTGGATTGAGCCCTTAGGATTTACTTTTGTTCGGTAGGCTCTCTACGGAAATATCTAAGAGTTTTTTCCGGGCAGTTATTGCTTCTCGTATATTTTCATTTCACCATAGGACTGTTATGGATGATTTTGTGGTCTTAGAATTTGGAATAACTCTCTCGGCTGCTAGGAGGATTGCTTAGGTCACTGCAGTTACTGCCTCTTTAGTATTGTTGAACATGTCAGGATTTCGAATATCAAAATTTGGCCCAGTTCGCCTGCTTTATGATACATCGTTCAGCTACAGGAAAATTTGTTTGCGGTTTGTTGATTTTTATTATAATAAGAAAGTTATCACTTAGGTGGAGGTCCTTCAAGGGGTTCCAGAAGAAATTTGGGGTTATGTTTGAGGAGTAAAACGAAAGGTCAATGGCTGAGAACGAGTTCGATCTAGCAATGAAATGAGTTGCTTCCCGTATTTAAGAAACATATATTGGCTTCCTCCATTAGTAATTTAACGCTTTTTCATCTCGACTGAGAACCCCATAAAGGTGAATGAGTATTTAAATTGTCCATGATAAGAAAAGGGGTTGGTAATTGCTGAATTACTCCAGAAATGTCGTCTGTGTACCATTGAGAGTCTGGAAGGTATATGTTAGACATTGTTAGTTTCATTGGAGTTTCAATTTGTATTGCAACGGCTTGAATTCTGGTGTTTAATGCTATTTCTTTTGCAGGAATGGAGTGCTTCAGTAAAATGACAACCCCTATGCGCGCAAAAGGTGGAAATCATATCTTGGCGATATACATTGTAACCTTTTAAGGAGAATATGTCATCTGGGTTCAGATGGGTTTCCTGGATTGCAAAGACTATGTATGCAAACGTATTCCTTAGAATTTGCAGTTCTGGTATGTGAAGTCGAATTGCTTTGCAGTTCCATTGAATGATATTAGGGTTACTGTCCATTAGAGAGATGGAGTTAATAATTTATAGAAAATTCAACTTTGGGGAGGTAAAGATTAGAAAATGAATGTAGGTATCGGATATAAACTATAAATGGAAATATAAAAAGAAAAAAGAAATTAATTTGGGAATAAGTAAAATCGTGTAGATATATCTAAGTTGAAGCAAAAAAAAATTATTATTAGTTAATTGATTTGTTAATGAGCCCAACTGAGTAATTGATTTCAAGCTTGACGTGGATTGGGAAATTGTGTTGGGGTCAAATTAAGGCTGTGAGTGCATCTTTCTTAATTTGCCTTTTTTCTTTTTTGGTTCTTTTACCTAGGACTGGGGCTGCTCATTCCAGATCTGTGCTATCACATCTACTTCGTTTTGAATAGAGGAAGTTAGATTGAGAACTAGCTCCCTCGGAATCATACAAACGAAATTTGAATATTTGTTGGAATACTTTTATTATGTAAAGAGTTCTTTAACTATCTTTGGACGTTTAGAATCGTTGTTGGGAAAGATTTCTCTGTTTTCGATGTGGTAACTTTGTCATATGACACATTTGGAAGCTTCGAATATATCATACATATTCTCCTTAACCTTTAATTCCTGGATCGCGTATTATTGTTTAAATCTAGGTCAGTCCCTTGATCAGTACACACAGGTCACTGGAGATTCACATAGATTTCCCGAGAGTAGGGATTTTCCTCAAACGCACACTTCTTCTTTCGAACAGTTTACAGCCATGTGGCCAAACAGTTTTCACCGGAAGCATCGCAATGGTACTGGAATATACGGTCGAACTATGTAGGAAGCCACTTTTATATCTTTAGGTAATTTAGGAGTATTAAATGTCAGGATCCGATTAGGAGTATCTTTCTTCGTATTTCCTTTAGTTGATTTGATTCGTCGAACTTCGAAAATTCCTTGATCTTTAATTTCGTTTAATATTTTTTGCTTACAGTTAATAAATCTTTGCAATTAATAACCCCTGGTTAAGTCTGAAATGTGGTACAACTTCTACTTTGTGTTCCAATAAAGTTTTACATTCATTGATTTTTTTGACTTGATAGCGGAACTAGTGTGATGAAGAGTCCTTCCTTGACTTTTCTTAAATTTTTCACTTGCCCACATTTACTATACACAAACTTTTGAATAAGGAAGGGATTCGTTTTAGTGAAGTCTCCTTCTTTACTTTTTACGACCAGAAACCGGGGATGTTCTAACGTCTCCTGATTCGCACTACATTTACCTCTATTTGATGAGGGAGGTACCTTATTATTTTTACTTAATCTTGTGATTTCACTCTTGTTTAGGAGAGGCGATCTACCAACAGCCCCTCCACTACGAAAGACCGCTGATTCTTTCTCCTTTGATGTCCCAGTAGTAGTAATAAGAGATATTGAGTTACTTTTATCTTCTTGTTGAATTACCATTCTGTTCCCACGAGTAGCTAAGGAAAAAATGTCAATCGACGCAGAGCCCCTCATGCGCCGAAAATACTATTATATACTCCGGTAGGGCGCCTGGTATCTCGGAAGATGCTCCGTTTGAGACCAACTTCGCATGACCATTCACCCATCGGCACGGATCGCTTGACACCTTAGGTTTCTTTTTTTTGATCCGTCGTTGCTTGACATAAATATTACACCAGAAACCGTCATAATATAGTCGTTAAACAAAATAGACTAAAAACAACTAAAAATAATTCCTTAGAAGTGTCTATCTATAATTCTTTTAAAAATTATTTTAAATTTGTTGACATTGACAAAATGAACAAAAATCAATTTAAAAATTTTACAAAAACTTTTCTTTTAAATTATTGTTTTTATGATATAAATGAGTTTCTAGATGAACTAAAATGAATTAAATGTCGTCTTGCTGTATTCCTTGTTTTTTGTTATGTTTATGTTTTATTATGTACTATATCGTTTTTTTTTATGAAGCATTATAAATTTTGCAAAGTGAATTAATATTTTATGTATTTGTGTTTTGTAACTTATATTGTATTTTTTATACATTTGTCTTGATTATAATGTAATTTATGACAATGACTACAAACGTGATCTATTGTATGTAAGTTGTCAATAAACCATATTCTATTCTACGATTATATTATTATTATTATTATTATTATTATTATTATTATTATTATTATTATTATATTTATTTTATTATTAATAGGATTATTATTATTGTTAATTTTATTATTATTATTATTATTACTACCATTAATATTTTAACTATTATTATATTATATTATAATATTACTATTATTATGTTAACGTAATAGATATTAGTGATCAAGTTAGTGATTGGTTCCCGACAAATAAATCGCAACCAGTCAAATTATTAGGTAAATATCTAGATACTTATTTAAACTGGATATCACATATCGATTATCCTCTGCGCTAAACTAGCATCGCAAATATTCATTATTTATCAATTAAAATTTTTTTTAGCGTCTTATATACTCAGAACACTTTATTTTTCTTTACTGTCTGATAGAAATGAGAGGGAGCGCCATCTTGCAGAATCCACATGTTGCGGTGGATATTCCATGGCAAATCATCAAGAAGCTCTGGTAAATCATTTTCCGAGGAGTACAAATAGTTCACCCCATGTATTTGTCTTGGTAATTCAAATGGACCTACCAAATGATTTTCGATAATACCAGCTCACATATTAATGCTAAACTTCCTTTGAAAAATGGTCCTACTTATTTCATGTGGATTTTCATCATCCCAAATATGATTGGCAATTATGAAAATAAAAATTACCATTTCTTGTAAAAGAGAATTCATCTGTACATAGCACAGTGGTAGGAAATAATGGGTTTTTGGTAGTTTTATTCCATTTACAAAAGTCTACTCTCCGTGGTAAATCTCCTGGATGCAAATCTTGTACCCTTTGAATGTGGTAAGGGTAGAGAACTTGTTCTTGAAATGATTGGTGAACAACAGTTTTACTAACACCAATTTGCCTTTGCCACTGGTCGTAAATTCACTGTGTGATTTTCGTCAACAATATATAAGATATTATCCTCGGCAATTATTATACGATCTACACGATTTCTACAACTACTTATTTTAGGTAACACACTACCCGTTTCCAACAATCTTTGGGACACTGATATAAAATATGGCGGGTTAGGCTGACGTCTATTTGGATATTTTTCATAAGTCTTGTAGCAGCACGAGCACTGCAATGTGCTTCACCGCAGTTAAATAAAATGTCGTGATATTCTTGATTTGAATAAAATGCCATTATTTTTCATTGAATTGTTGAAAGTATAAGTACTTCACCAAATAATAAACAAACGATTAAATGATCCGATATTATGATTCATCAGGTAGATATTCTTTAGTTTTATTAAAAGAGTGTTGCACTTAGTTGTGGTGTTGCCACGTATACATTTCTGAGTAGATATTTAAAGTGAATTTTTGGCTAAACTAATGATGTTAGAAAACAATTTTATTAGAATATTTTGTTGCAAATAACACGTTCTACATACCATTTAAAATTTGCATTATTTTCGCGGATACCCTGTATAATAATAATAATTATATGATTAGTATTATTATTATTATTATTATTATTATTATTATTATTATTATTATTATCATTATTGTTATTAATATCATTATTATTATTATTATCGATTTAGCCACAAGGCATTCGCACTCCCACTCAGGGGAAATTCCACTTATCCCAAATTTTAAAGATACCAAAGGGATTTAGCTCTGCAAAGGTTGGTGGAGATTATCCTTCAATCCCAACTCCTTGATGTTCTTGAGGAGACTTTTTAGGATTACTCCGATTGACGACATAATGATGGTACTGCTCGCACTGTTTGAATTTACTATTGCCTTCTAATTCTCGTTCTTATAGATCCCAGTACTTAGCAGTCTTATCGGCATGCTTGGTCAGCAGGATATTGTTATTTGGTGTCGGGATGTCAATCAGGATTGCCTTTCTAGCTTGTTTATCAGCTATAATAATATCAGGTCTATTGTGTGCGGCCGTTTGATCCGTCAGCGCAGTGCGATCCCAGTAGAGTTTGTGATCTTCGTTCTCTAAAATAGGTTTTGGGGAGTAATTATAATGAGGCATTTACTTACCCTGCAACAGTTGTAATTTTTGAGCTGGTTCCTAGTGTTTTATATTCGGTACTGCATCATGACGCTCTTTATATTCCGTTGCAGCGAATATCTGGCATCCTTCGGTGATATGTTGAATGTTTTCCACCGCTTGACATCTATTACAGTAGTGTATATTTGTGCACCAGGTGCAATAAATTTTTAAGGGTTCTTATTACTCTTTCGGCAATACTTGCTTTGAGAATATAAAAACTACTATAGTGGTTGATACCATATTTTTTCATTAGTTGATTAAAATCCTTATTATAAAACTCAGTTTCGTTATCTGTTTGTAAATTTTTGGGGGTACTTTTCATCTGAGCTAATATAGTTTTCATCCCTGCAACAATATATCTCCTTGATTTTGTTTTTAAGGGTACAGCCCATACAAATTTGCTAAATGCATTGATAACGATTAAAATATAATTATAACTACTATTTTGTTTAGCATATGGGATCATTATAGCTATATCGGCTTGTATCAAGTCATTCAACCCCTTAATAATGACATGTCGTCTTTTGAAGTTTCTTATTGCATGTTTCTGCAGCTCATCAACAACTTGAGATTTAGACATTTTTTTCAATTGGACACTGTACTACAAATTCAATATACACTTCATCAGCTTTTCCTAATTTAAATTTAATTTGATTCCCATTAGAAATGTTTTTTCCAAATATTTTAATTATTTATAGGATAGGCTAATTTATTTATTTCAACATCTCCAATAGCTCCATAATATCGGACGTAGTATTCAATTTTTCCACTGACAGGGAACAGCGTGGTAGTTTTTTGAGTATCCAAAATATAATATTCTTTACTTTTTAACTCGTTTCTAACACCTCTAATATTGACGAAGCATTTACTATGAAAAGCTACCGAATGGTACAAATAAAAGGATGAAGTGAGATTAATTACGGAAGAGTCTGACTCGCTCAAAAAATTACTACCAAACTTATTGATTGGCATTGTCGGATGATACTAACGAACAATCAAGACTAGAACACATATTTATGCAATAATTCCGCCTTCACGCGCAATCACGCAATCGTCGATTATGGATACAATTTCATTGTATTTTATGTATTTTCTGAAGCAACCAATAATTGTAACCTCTCAATGATTTCATTGTAATCATCAAAATATTTGCAATCGATAGAATTATTATTATATTCCATTAGACCAAATCCTTTTCTTGCTTTATGTATGGTAAGGACTTCAGTAATTAGTGATTCTGGTAGAGAAGATATTCGTGGCCTGAACCGAGGTTGCACTCCACGCCTTTTTTGCTCTTCCCTAGTTTTAACAATATCTTGATACTTATGTTTTATGCTATTAGGAAATTTTTTAATCGGTAAGTCTTCTTTGTACTCTCTATGAAATAAATTTGTTCTTTTTGCTATATCTGTGGCGGTATACCCAGTTGGATTTTTCTTAAAACGTAATTCATAAAGTCCAGGAGTACCAAGATACTTGTTACCATTGATTATAAAGTTGGGACCATCAAAATAAACTTCTGAATTACCAATAAAATTTTTTTCATTTATTTGATCATGGAACACTCCCAGTTCATGATCATATTCTCCTTCAACATCTCGAATAGCCCCATCGATATATTTTTTCGATTTCTTGTTTAAATGACTCTTGCTTTGCCAACATTGAAACTAATTGTTTAAGAGGTTCAGTTATCAGTTTATATGTTTTAAAACTTTTATATTTTTTCCTTAGTGATTCACTAGCTTTAATAAGTTGTTTAATTGTCTGAGGATCCATTTTAAATAACTGTTCTATGTTTAGTACGTGTTTTTATACTTTATTAAATATGTCAAAAATTTTTCTATATCTACCTGATGGTATACGCAATCCTTATCAATAATAAGGAATCCAAATTGATTTTTTCAGCAGTATTGGTAATTGTCTTTGAAATCTTGAAATGACATATCGATATTTACATGGTCATCATAGATATGACGTAAATTAGTCAAATCTTGTTGAAAAACAATTAAAAGATTTGACGTGAGTAAAATCAATACGTTTGTTTATGTCGACCAAAACAAAAGAAACTTTGAATAATATTTTGATCAGATGTAATTACATCAAGAAATATTATTAATGAGTTTTGCATTGGACAAAACAAAACCATGGAGATGACATGCGATGTCCCACAGGGTTCCGTGATTGGACCCACGATGTGGAATCTCTATTATAATGAAGTCCTGAGTCTGCATATGCCAGAAGAAATTACCCCAATAGGATACGCAGAGGTCCTAGGAGTAGTAGTGACTGCTAAGAACAAAGATAGTCTACAACTTAAGGCTTGCCAAGTGATACACTTGATCGCAGAATGGATGTACCAACCAACAAAGCGATTAGCGTCATCAGTAGCCCATTGAAATCTAGAGAGAGCCGTAGAAAACTTCAGTGATACATTCGATAATTCTATATACAGTATCTGCATGGGAGAAATCCTTAGAAAAAAGTCATACAGGGATGTACTGATTAGAGTTCAAAGAAGAATGACAATTTACACTACAGGAGCCTATCGCACTACATCTACTAATGCAATACTAATCGTTGCAGGAATTCGACTAATAGAACTTCTTACAACAGAACGCAGGGAAATAAAAGAACAAGGCAAAGCAAATAAAAAAGAAATCCACGAACGTTTACTAGACAGGTGGCGACAAAACTGGAATAACGAGTACGAAACGGATCAGTGAACCAAAACCCCGATAAAAAATATAAGACCATGGATAAACCGAAAACACGGAGAGCTCAACTATTTTTTTCCTCAAGTACTCACGGGGCATGGTTACTTCCACGATATCTGAAACGCTTCAAAATAGCTAATTCAGCCGACTGTAAATATTGCGGAAAATCTGATACTGTGAAACACATATTCTTTCAGTGCGCGACAGATGGAAAGAGCAACGAGAAGCAGTAGGAGAGTGAACACCGCACAATCATTATTAGTAACAGTATTATTATTCTTGTTATTATTATTATTAATATTTTCATTATTGTTATTAATATCCTTATTATGATTATTATCATTACTATTATTAATATTGTTCTTTTCATTATTATTATTATTATCATCATCATAATATTATGTTTTTTACTGGACCGACGTGATATTATTTATTAACTGTGTTATATAATTATATTTATTTCTTGAACTATACATGTAATCCATGGAAGTTAATAAATGCTACTACTACTACTATTATTATCATATGGTGGACTTGTACACTACTCGGCTGAGAGCCGGTATATTTACCTATCCCGGATACAATATACCAAAAGGATTAGGCTCAATTCACATACTCATAAATTTACGAACGGTATGACAAGTATTTACAATAACAGCCTTCTGGTTGTTGGTGAAGGTGTTTTTAGGTAGTCCAACTTTGGCGAGACTGTCGTGCAGGGTCTTAGGAACTACGCCGGTTGATGATATTATTACCGGGACTATTTCGACTTTTTCAGCATGCCACATCTGTTTAATCTCGTATGCGAGATTTGTGTATTTGGCTATTTTGTGTGTTACGAAGTCCGAACTTGTTGGCCAATTTTTGATGGACGATGTTGCACACTTGGTTATGCCTGTGAAGATAATCAGTATTAGCTAAAGTACTATAGTCCAATGTTATGTGCTGAATAGTTTCTGATGTTTGCTGACACTTTCTGTACTTGTCAGATTGGGTATTAGGATCTTTTATGACAAACTTCTTGTAGTTATTAGTATTGATGACCTGATCTTGAATAGCGGTCATAAAACCCTCAGTTTCTGGAAAGAGGGTATCGCCAGTAAGCCATCGGTTTGTAGCTTCTTTGTCAATATGAGGCTGATTGAGGTCATGATGGTATCGACCGTGCAATTCCTTTACTCTCTTGGTATATTGCTCCTGGATTCTGCCTTTTGTCTGTTTGTGGCCAAGCACCCTAGCTTGTTGAAATTCTAGGTATTTGTAGGCTTCACCATTCTCCATTGCCTGTATGATTTCCCCATTTGGTATCTGAACACCTCCGTCGATGACAATGCCTTTCTCAATGTGAAGAGTTTTATATTTGGACAATCCAAACTCCATATGAATATCTTTGGAGAATCTGTGGGTTATGTCCAAAAGATGTTCAATTTGATGTTGATTTGCTGCATATAATTTGATGTCATCCACATAAAGAAGATGCGAGATAGTACAGCTGGTGTTTCTGTTAGATTTGATATTAAAGCCGCATTTTGTATCATTCAGTATCGTCGAAAGGGGATTCATAGCCAGACAGAACCACAACGGACTTAAGGAGTCACCTTGATAGATTCTCCTACGGATGGGTATTTCATCAGTACTTATGATGTTAGGACCAATCTGCAAATGAAGGGTTTTTCATTATTGTCGAAAGGAAGGATACAACTGTAGGGTGGATGTTGTAAATCTGCAAAACCTTAATCAGCCAGGAATGCGGTACACTATCGAATGCTTTCTTGTAGTCTACGAAAGCAGTATGTATATTCCGGTAGTCTTTCTGAGCTTGTCTAAGGACCACACAGTCTACAACAAGCTGTTATTTACATCCTTTATGATCTCTTCTGCATCCTTTCTGTTCTTCTGCTAAGATGTTGTTTTCCTCGACGTGCTTGTAGATTCTGTACGTGATACATGCTGTAAGTACCTTATATAAAGTGGGGAGGCACGTAATAGGTCTGTACTAAGTTGGGTCATCCGTCTGAGAACTCTTGGGAGCATGTGTGTTGTGCAGAACATGGGTAAATTGTTGCGCTAATGCTTTGTGCACACTGTGGAATTTCTTATACCAGAAGTTTTGAATATTATCAACTCCTGGAGCTTTCCAATTGTTGGTATTTTGGACAACCTCACTGACTTCCTTTAGTGTGATGTCAACAAGTTGCATCTGCGTAAAGTTTATCCCCTGCTCTTCAGATGCTATCCAGGTGGCGTTTCTCTTGTGGCCTTTAGGTTGTGACCATAATGAAGACCAATATTCATGAAGAGCCTGTTTGGATGGCGTAGGCTGATTACTGGTTTCAGGTGTAGTGCCCAGATTCCTATAAAATATTTTTTTGATTATTATAAAAGGTTTTGTTTTGTTGCTTCTTTTTCGTGAACTTGATGTATCTCGATAGACAGTTGCCTTTTGCTTTCAAGTTCTGCTTAAGCAATCAATGTGCTCACATAAATGTTGTTGGTGTTGTGGATATTGTGTATGAGTGTCTATTTTTTAAAGATTTTCCTAATATGGTTTCGCAAACGTTTAGAAGGTTGCGCACTTCGCTGGTACTCCGTAAGTCGTCCAAGTTCACTCCTTATAGAGTCAGTAAATTCGAACATTTTAATAAAGAAGATAGATCACTACGGTTTTTGAGGAAACGAGTTGAAGTTGATTGAATCCTATTTGTATGGTCGTATGCAGTATGTTAGTTATAATGGCTGTGAATCTAGTCTAGTGTCAGTGAACAACGGTCTCCCACAGGGCTCTGTACTAGGACCGGAAATGTTCCCTACTTTATATTAACGACTTGCCGGGGACTCTTAAATCTCGATCGATTTTATTTGCCGATGATGCTACCCTTTTGCCAAGAGGTGATGAATATTTGAGCATAGAGAATTTAAAGTTGGCTAAATCTTGGTTTGATTCGAATAACCTAAAATTTAATGATGCCAAAACTAAAAATATAACGTTCAGTTCCGAAAAGCGTAGTACCAAAACGGAACCTGTAAAATTACTGGGAATCATATTAGACTCAGGTATAAATTGGGAAGGTTATGTGGATTCGCTATGCTCAAAGATTTCCTCCCAACTTATTATTATTATTATTATTACTACTCCTTCAAAATGACAAATACATACATTACATAAAAAAGGCAATACTGATTCTCCCGAAAATTTTAGACCCATAGTAATCTTACCAACGATAAATAAAATATTTTGGAAGAAGTGGTACAAAAATTAGAAGATGGCATTAATTCACTTGCCACATTCTGTGACCTATCTAAAGCGTTTGATTGTGTTCCAATGGATTTGCTTTTAAATAAACTTGAATTTTACGAAATAAGGGGAAAAGAACACAAATTGTTAGCTTCTTATTTAAGTAATAGAAGGAAGTATGAAGTGTGTGAGAACAGGAAGTCCGATATTCGTAATATTTTTAATGGCATTCGCCAAGGTTTCATTCTGGGCCCAATTCTATTCTTAATAGAATTTATAAACGATCTACCTGAAGCTATTAAGACGTTTTGTATTTTATTCGCTGATGATACCACAACATTATTGGACGGTACTCAACCTGTAGATAATACTCTTCTAGCCAATTAACTAAGACTTAATGATATGGAAACAAATCACCCACTTTTTAGCTTAGACAAATGGGCTATAAAATCTGAACCAGTTAAACTACTATGCATTTATTTAGATACAAGTTTAAGTTGGAAACTTCATGTTGACCATCTGTGTTCAAAATTGGCAAGTCAAATTTTTGTAATACGACAGTTCTAATCATGTATGCCAAAATTTTTGTTAAGGTCTATATATTTTTCACTCTTTCACGGTAACATCAGATATGGGGTAATATTGTGGGGTAATTCTACATCTGCCGACAAAGCATTTATGCTGCAGAAGACAGTGGTTAGGTTAATTTACAATGCTACAAGAAACACTAATTGTAAAGCAATATTCAAAAAGGTTGAAATATTGCCACTTCCATGTTTATATATTTTAGAAGTATTAATTGAAACACATAATAATCGGGAGGTATTAACCAAGGTAGATATATTATAAAGGTATGCTCAACTCGAACTCCAAAATTAGTTTCTTTCTGCGCAGAGTACTGAGAGGAGCCATCTTGCTTGTTTACTTGAGTGCGCGAATTTGAAATTGAACATTCACAATATCCAAGAAAATTAAATTGTGCATCCAAAAAAATGGTGGGTTGTAGTGTAAAAGGTTGTGGAAATCGACAAGGAGTATTAAAAGGCCGAAAAATAATGTACTTGAGTTTCCCGAGAGTAGTGGAGCAAAGCCGATTCTAAATCAATTCAAGAAACTGCCACCAGAGGCGCTGGTGTAGCGCTGTTGTGCGCGGTAACTTCGAATTTCGAGAGCGGCCATTTTTAGTCCAATTATGCTGAAGTTCCAGAAACTGTCACCAGATGGTGTTGGTGTGACCAATGAACGTTGCCGTAAGGGCATTAGCGCTTAACTTCGTTATTATTGGTTCAATTGAATTGCGGAAAAGACCAGTATTATCTATAAGTAACGTAGATGTCAAATTTAAAGAAAAACATGCGCCGTGAACGTTGCCGTAAGGGCATTAGCGTTCAACTTCGTTATTATTGGTCCAATTGAATTGCGAAAAAGACAGGTATTATCTAGAAGTGACGTAGATGTCAAATTTAAAGAATAGCATGCATAGTGAACGTTGCCGTAAGGGCATTAGCGCTTAACTTCATTATTATTGGTCCAATCGAATTGCGGAAAAGACAGGTATGATCTAGATGTTGCGTAGATGAAAAAGACATATTTTTTTATGTGCTGTAGCACTCGCGGACCCGCCGAATTTGAAAAAATTATAGATAATATTCATATGTAACATTGTAACTTAGTTTTATGAAGAATGCAAATTTGTTATTTTGCGTTTCATTTAAACGAGTAATTAAAATTCAATATATGTAATTTGCAAGTTAATTATTATAAAAAATGCAAGCAAGTAATTTTATGCTTCATTTAAACGACTAATTAAAATTCAATATATGCAATTATTGCGTTCCACGTAAACAAATTAAATATATACAATTTGCAAGTTAATTATAATAAAAAATGCATATCCTTGATAAAACAACATTTGCATGAAAGGAATTTAGCTATAAAAGTCGAAGCACATCAACCAACAAACCAGTCGTAAAAGTCGCTTCACCAGTGCCAGTTAGAATTCAGCGAGCAGTTTCCAGTTGTTTTTTTATTGTGCTACCAGTTAGTGTTCAGTGAACAGTTTCCAGTTGTTTTTATTGTAAGTACCTTTAATGATAATTTTTCAAAATTATCTTTTTTTAAATTTATATTCTTTTTCCAAAATTTTTTTTTCAAAAATTTTTTTCCAAATTTTTTTTACAAATTTTTTTTCCAAAATTTTTTTTCCAAAATTTTTTTTCCAAAATTTTTTTTCAAAAATTTTTCCAAAATTTAAAATTTTTTTTTGTTTTTCTCGAAAAATTAAACCAATTTACCTCATCTACAGATACTGAAATCAACCCGATAATTAAGCTAAAGGACCTGCAACCCTACGTTCCAAATTTGGGGAATCCATTCTTAGAATTAGAGGAGAACGTCACCTTTCTGCCCAAAAGGTCTACTACAATATACAAGAATCACATTGACGATCTAAACAAAGGGGGCTTCAGTTTAATTTTTATTGGCCTGCATGAGATATCCAAGAGTTGCGCCCCAAGGACCTTTTTAAAATAGTGAAAAATTAGGTTAGAACCATCATGAATTTCGCACTCGCTTTTCAAAAAATTGAAGAAATTCTTAAAACTCAGCCCAATATTTCTACATATTCAGATAAAAACAAATGGCTATCACTAATCAGTAATCACCTTAGGAAATGTTCTTTAGCGATAAAAAAATGTAATTTCACGGTAGGGCAAAAAAGAAAAATTTACACCAAAATGGGACAGTTAAAAAGGTTGCGGTGTATCATAAAATTAACACCTCCTCATGTAGTAGGGGGAGGTATTAGAGAGGGGCGTGGTACTAAAGGGGGCGTTAAATGGGAAGATGTAAACGCGATTTTTAACAATAGAATTAGAACTGGGGTAATTATAAATTTAAAGCATAAAGAAATAAAAGATTTTTTGAAGGCAGCTTTTAATTTATTTAAATCAAAAATTTGTAAAATTTTAAAGGATACACCGTCGCTAAAAGTAAATGTTACATTTTGTGGTGATTTTTTGAAAAATGATATCGATGGCGGGGAAGTAATTGACATTAAATACTTTGGATCCCCAAATTTCGTTGTTGATTTGGGGGCGGATTTAACTCAAGAGTATAAAAGTGTTGTAGATTTTATTTTAAATAAACTTTCGGAATTTCAAGAAAAAGACAGTGGATGGGCGTTGTCAAAAATAAATTTATTAGAAGTAGCTATTAATAAATTTGAAATTGGGAACGGTTCATCCTTCATTCAGCTGCCAAAAGAAATATTAGCGAAAAAGGCCTTCATAAACGTTAAAAATGCAGACCTGGTGTGTTTTTACTGGGCCGTAATGAGTTTTTTGTTTCCCGCTAAAATAAACCCTGCATATACATCTAATTACCCTCATTATAGTACAGTTTTGAATACAGCCGGTTTAGAATTGCCAATGAAACTAACACAAATATCAAAATTTGAAAAGTTGAATGATATATCTGTAAACGTTTACGCTTTAGAACTAAATAAAACTAATGAAAGGTCATTTTACGTAGTGGTACCTGCACGTTTAACTAAAAATAAACTGCCACGTCATGTAAATTTGCTTTTAATTCAAGATGAATATTTTCCAAAATTAAACGACTACGAGGCTCCTCCCGTCAACAATGAGGACACTACTATCGCCACCATTAAATACCATTATTGTTGGATTAAAAATTTATCTAGGTTAGTTTCAAGTCAACTTAACAAGAGGGGGCATACAAAGTTCATTTGCGATAGGTGTTTAAATTATTTTCAAAGCGAAAAAAACTAACGGACCACGAAATTTTGTGTATAAATACCAATGATTGTAAAATTTCTTTTCCCTCATATGATAACGTTGAATTTAAAAATCATGTATACAAACAGAAATGTCCATTTGTCGTTTATGCCGATTTCGAGTCAATTTTAGAAAAGTGTGATAAAAAGATATCTCATACAACCACCAAGTATCAGCATCACAAAACATTTAGTGCAGGCTTCTACTTAAAATGTAGCTACGATAATCAGATTTCCTGCAAGATTGCATGGACTGGTTTGCGAATCAAATGTTAGAAGTCGCGAAATTTATTGAATCAAAAATATTGAATATTGTTCCTATTCATATGACTCCACTTGCTAACGGTGTCTGCTGTCACATTTGTGAGAATAAGTTTAAAGAAAAAGACATCATCGTTAAAGATCACGACCATTTTACTGGACTATTTAGGGGGTTCGCACATCAATCATGCAATTTGAACTTTAAAAAACTCTTTGTAGTGCCAATAGTTTTCCATAATCTTAGTGGATACGACAGCCATTTTATAATAAGAGATCTTGCTAAACGTGGACCTTTGAGTGTACTACCTGTGAATATGGAAAAATATATTTCTTTTACACAGTATGAACCAAAAACTAAAATTAAATTTCGATATATAGACTCCTTTAGATTTTTGGGTACCAGTCTCGATGAGTTGGTGTCTACATTAAAAATAGAGGAGTTGGTTACATTAAAAAGGGAATTTGGTAACTTGAATAATGAAATGTTCAAACTGTTGACGAGGAAAGGTGTTTTTCCATACGATTACATTGATAGTATTGATAAACTAAATGATACCACTAGTCTTCCAGCAATTGAGAGTTTTTACAACAAATTAAATGATTGTCATATTTCTACAGATGATTACACTCATGCGCAAAACGTTTGGCAAGCTTTCCAAATTCAAAATTTAGGCGAATATGCAGATTTGTATATGCGAACGGACATTCTCCTTCTTTGTGACGTTATGGAAAACTTTCGATCAACTGCTCTAGAAACTTACCAGCTAGATCAGGCATGGTACTATACTATGCCCGGATATACTTGGGATTGTATGCTCAAGTACACGAAATGTAAATTACAAATTTTAAAAGATGTCGACATGTTGTTGTTTGTTGAGTCATCAATACGCGGAGGAATATCTGTTTGTTCAAATCGATACTCTGAAGCTAACAATAAATACATGCCCGAATATGATTCTTCTAAACCGTCCAAGTACCTTATGTACTTTGACGTAAACAATTTATATGGGTGGGCTATGTCGCAGTTCCTCCCCTATGGGGGGTTTGAATGGGAGCCCAATACAAATATCGACATTACTCAGATTCCCGACGATTCACCCGTCGGATATATTTTACAAGTAGATTTAGAGTATCCCGAAAGTTTACATGATGAGCACAAGGATTTCCCATTTTGTCCTGAACACCGCAAACCTCCAGGTTCCAAATTGCCCAAATTAATGACCACCCTTTACCCAAAAAAAAGAATACACTTTGCATTATCGCAATTTGAAACAAGCTCTCGAACATGGCTTAAAATTAACCAAAATTCATAAAGTATTAAAATTTAAACAATCAGCTTGGCTAAAGTCCTATATCGAGCTGAATACTCGTTTAAGGACTGTGGCCACAAGTAATTTTAAGAAAAATCAATTTAAACTTGCTAATAACGCTGTCTTCGGTAAGACTATGGAAAACATTAGGCTTCACAGGGTAGTGAAATTACTTACTTCTTACGAGGGTCGTTATGGTGCAAAAAATTTTATAGCCAGCCCTCGATTTCATAGTCGAAGAGTTTTTGATGACAAACTGATGGCTATCGAATTAAAAAAGGCTGAACTACTCTTCAACAAACCCCTGTATATCGGCATGGCTATTCTAGACATTTCTAAAACCTGTATGTATGACTTTCACTATAATTTCATGTTACCAACTATGGGGGTGGAAAATTTAAAATTAATGTACACGGACACCGATAGTTTTATTTATGAATTAAATTGTGATGATGTTTACAAAAGTCTTGTTGGAGATCATTTAGAAAAATTTGACACTTCAGATTACCCCTCCAATAACGCGTATATGATTCCTTTAGTTAACAAAAAAATACCAGGCTTAATGAAGGATGAATGTAACGGTAAAATCATGACACATTTTGTAGGCTTGCGCTCGAAAATGTACAGCTATAAAGTTCAAGACGGCAAAGTTGTGAAGAAATCAAAGGGGGTTAAATTCAATGTGGTCAAAAATAAAATTACATTTGACGATTATCTAAATTGTTTACAAAATTATACTAAAAAATATATTACTCAACATACCATTCGGTCTTATTTACACGATGTTTACAGCATCAGTCAGACTAAAATTGGACTTAGCCCCTATGATGATAAGCGGCAATTACTCCCCCAGTCACATGATACCCTTCCGTGGGGGTATAAAAGTTAATTTTTCATTTTTGTCTTACCGTGAAATTACAGAGCATTTTCTGAGGTGATTACTGATTATGATAGCGATCATGTGCTATTAGAATTTGAGTTTAACGATATTAGCTTATCATAATTTAGAAATATTGTGCTAGGTTTTTGTTTGCAAAATTTATTGTACCAAAGTAGAATTTCATGGTGTCAAAATTCGAATTGAAAGAAAAATATGATTGTTGTAAAGATTTACATGAAAATAAACGAGTGCGATTTTCAGACTGAAATATGTGTACCTAATGAATTATTTATGTATGTTTGCTTACTGTATTATTTTATAGTTTTTATGTATATTTACTTACTGTATTATTTGAGGAACAATAAAAAAATAGATATAAGAAAGAAGTGTTTTATTTTTATTAAAAAAACTTGATACATTTTTTTAATTTGAACTATAATGTCATTAATAACATCATTTTTATAGTAATACATGTACTGTTGTAGAGCATTTTTTTCCAAACAATTTGGCATAATAGTACAAATTAAAATTAAAGTATTAAATCTACTAGTGTCAGAAATACTATTGAAATTAACAGCAAAATAAGCTCGTGTAGAATCTATTAAATTACGGTAAAATGTATTAAAGTTCAAGTCTTCCAACAGCGAAATGTAGTTGTTCACCAAATTGCAATTTGCTTCAAGGATATCGAAAACATCATTCTCATCCAGATAGAACTCGACTCCATGTTTGTTTACAAGTAGAAACTTGGTATCGTCATACACTAATTGAGTAACTTTGCAAAAGTCTCCACAAGGGAAAACTACAGGATCGTATTCGTCAGGAGGTGATGATAGATTCTTGTGAAAAAAGTTACCATATCTCTGACGTAACAATTCAATAAAAGTACTCCACTCAAATGTACCAAACGAAATTCTTCCAGGTCGAAGTAAAGGTGTTAGCGTTATTGTGGGATTAAAGGTTCTGGTTGGACTTATTCCACACAAAAGTGTGTAATTTCTTAGGGAAAAGTTCGTTTCTAGTAGATGGTATCGCTCCAATTTAGCAGCATACTCGTATGAAATTAAAGCTTGGTCGATTTCCTCAACACAATCATTAAGCGACACTGCAGAAGGTGAAGAAGGTGTTGGCGACGATGATAACGATGACGAGTCACTTTCAAAAACAATTTCACAAGAACTATAACCACTATCTTGACTACTCATGTTGGTTGATTAAATTGTAGGTTCACACAGACACGACTGATTAAATTGCAGGTTCACACACTTATATTTATATACCCCCACTATGAGGGAAAACGATAACTTTGAAGGTTACTCAAAAAAGGCCTCTTGAATTGCTAAATTTGTTCGTATTTTCTATAAGATTCTATACAAAATCAGTGTTTTCAATCCAACTGTTATGCTTGTTATCAAGACCCAACCATTTCACGTACACCTTCTTCCCCTTTCTTCTAAGCACCTTTTCTACGAGGTAGACATCGGGTGCTTTCGTCTTTTGCAATTCCTCCTCGTAGAAAGCCCCGTTGATTGGTGTACTCAACATGTCTTCAAGCAGATAAGTCACGGGATTGGTTATTTTGACTTTAGTAATTTTAAAGAGCTCGGTACTCCAATTAGGGGTGTATCCCTTTTGAAAAATATGCTTGGCTTTGCTTAAGCGCACAATGTCGCCAACGTAAAGTTTGCGCGGTCCAGCAATCTTCAGATGTGAGTAAAATTTTCGAGAAATTTCCTCCTCGTTTGACTTGTTGACCTCCGAAGGCTTACATCGTATTTTCGAATGTTTCGTGTTATTGTACTCTTCCACAATTTTCGGTAAAATGTCGATCCATCGGTAGGTGCCTTGCAAACTGAAGTACTTGTATAGTTTTGTCTTTAAAGTTCTAATACATCTCTCAGCTATCGTAGCCTTTTTAACGCTAAACGTATTGTAATGATTAATGTTGCATTGCGTCATTAATTTTTGGAAATTTGTATTGAAAAACTCTGTACCTTGATCGGTTTGAAGATTTTTAGGATGCCGTCGGCTGTGTTTTAATATGTTGGAGAAAGCTTTGGTAATTTCAACTCCAGTCTTTGTCTTTAGAGGCATCGTCCACACGTACTTTGAGAAACAATCAATAACAACCATAATCATTTTGTAACCTTTATTTTGGTGTGCATAGGGTCGCATTTCAGCCAAGTCCATTTGCCATAAATTATCGAGACCCTTAATGATTGTTCTACGTCGCGGATAATTCCTACGTGCTGGAGCATGGAGTTCATTAACAACTTGAATTTTTTCTTTCGACATCTTAAAGAGCTCTAAAGCAAGTGTAAGTGTGTTGAAGTATTTAAGGAGTATTTCGCTTCAATTTTTTATATCCAGCCCCAGTTCAAATATGTGATGATACTGTAGCAGTATTACGAAATTGGTTTAGTTCTCTTTCCAAATTCTTTGTTAACTCGGCGGTTTCGTGGTTAGCTTTAATTAAATCTCTCAAAACCTCTTCATTAGCAGTCATTTGTTTTTTCAAATTATATGTTAACTCGGCCGTTTCTTGGTGAGCTTTATCCAAATCTTTCACAATACCTTCATCAACAGTTATTTTTCGCTCGATTTCAGCAAACTGGGTGCCTATCACATTAGCAATTTCTTTGGGTATATCTATTTTTAAATTAGTTCCCATTAGTTTTTTATCTAAAACTTTCACAGTATTCGCCAATTGATTTTCAACTTTAGTTTGAGCGTTTTTTATATCACCCCGTAGATGCTGTTTAGCAGTTACAATGCTGGTATCTACATATTTTTTTGTTGCAATATCCCCAGCATATACAGGAGGATCCTTAGTTACGAACGCATCAATTTCCCCAGTTTTAGCTTGTAAAGCTACAAGTGCGTTTTTATATTGGTTAAACAAATTATCGACTTATATATTAAACTGGGAGTCAACGTATTCTTTACTGGCAGCATCAGAACTAGCTGAAGGTGGTAACACATTGCTTATCCTCACATTGCCAATATCGACGTTCCCTTCAGCCGTTTGTGGAAACTTTAATAACGTATTACGAAGCAGAGATTGAGAAGGTCTATTTGACAGCGTCGTCGACCGACGTCCGAATTTGTCGAGACTCATCTTGCAAATAACATTAAAACGATGTGTTACATTAGTATATAACGTTGGCTTCTCTCAGCTCATTGATGATTGCAACTATTTCGTTGTTGTGTGATGTATTTCCAGCGTGTTTGGAAGCTACTAGCAGTTTAAGCCGTTCCACAAGTTCATTGGCATCGTCCCAGTACACGTAATCAATAGGGTTCTCATTGTAGACCATTGCAAGTCCAACTCCAGATCTCGATATACTGCTAGTCGATTTCGATGGCTTTCTCGGTAGGGGAGGAAACATAGGTTTAATAATATCTAGATATTTTGATCTCGATGTACCTTTTAGACGTCCAGCTGTGTTTCTGTGAGCGTTAGTTAAATTTAAAATCGTCTTGTATGCCAATTTATCATCATCGGTATAATCTTCAGGCTCATCATAAAATATCAGTTGGTAGAGACCAGGTGTCCCTTTAACATACCCCCCCTCTGTTACAATAGCTCCAGTATTCCGATCAAAATCGATATTTTTCCCTCCGAGAAGCCATTTAGATTGAGTCGAATCGTAAACTGGACCGTAAACTAGGTCTATATTTGGACTCTTATTCCAGTAATCAAGCATATACTTATGTGATATTTCAGGATATTGCTCCAGATACTCTCTGAAGACCTCATCCGAAATATATTCTGGTGCTGACTCTGAAGCGTGTGAATATACATCATCACCCTCATCATCATCATCATCATCACCCTCAGTCTGAGCTACATCTTCCATCGGAATAAAATTAGTGGGATGGCTTGTATATTCTGTTTTTAATGGTTCTTCTACTTCGGGTTCTTCCTCTTTGGATTCTTCTTCTTTCTTTATATTTTTTAAAACTTGCGCAGATTCATGAGACGTTGTAACAATTTCTTTTAGAGGTTTTATTAGAGGTTTAAATAATGTATTTAATGTCCGATCCTGCTCAGATCTACCCATCTTGAGAGCCAGATATTTTCGACGTATATCACGTGAGAGTTGTAGAACTTTACGTTTACGAACATCCTGCTGGTTTAACATCTTGCTGCATATTAATCATACACCACTGGAATTACATTTTTATATACAAGTCGAATCCTTTACGATACCTTCCATTGTTGAGAGCAAAATCTTTTACAACAACAATAGAACCATATTGATCGCTCCAACATTCAGAACAGAGTTTTTTAAAGCGATCAAAACTCATGTCAGGTGACACATGCTCATCGAATACGTGCCTCAGGTTTATTTCATCCTGCTTGAAGAGTACAATTAAATTACAATTGTCTCGAATCAGTTGTTTAGGTATTTTTGAGTACGTTTGGCATAGATAAGCAGCATCAATATCCTTATGACGGCCCATTGAGTAATATTCCCGAATTTTCTGTTGCCCATCGCAAGCCACATCGTCAAATATGAATATGGAATTTGATTTAGCTTCAGCGGGACTTATTATTTCCTCATTATCTTTGAACGGGAAATAGCCTACTCCTTTCGTCTTACTTAGTACCTCTTGAAGCAACTCGTATTTCGGTTGATACAAAGATTTGGAGTAAACGTAAACGTTTTTAAATTTCGCGCCATTCAGATGAAACAGTAATGACAGCATTACGTTTGTTTTACCACACCCACTCGGTCCACATATCATTGCACGAAACGAGTTTGGTAATAACTCGCCATGTTTACTTTTACTGTTTACTCATGCTTGGAGGTAAAGTCCAAGTTTTCAATCGGAAGCGTTTGTTTCTGTTGAATGACCTTCATTGTATGACATTTTTAGTCAAGTCGTTCTGTATAAATATATAACGTGATGATATGTCACCACCACCGTCGCCACCATGTTTGCGTGCTAGACGTTTTACGTGAGGTTTACGTGAGGTTTACGTGTCGTAAAACGTGGCATGCGTGACGTAAAACGTGACGTGCGTGACGTAAAACGTGGCGTTCGTGACGTAAAACGTGGCGTTCGTGACGTAAAACGTGGCGTGCGTGACGTAAAACGTGTGTGTGTGTGTGTGTGTGTGTGCTTGAAGAGCAAGTTGTTTTGTATATAAATATATATAAGGTGATGATATGTCATCAGTTCAAATGAGTCTTTACTTAGGTAAAGGTGTCTTAAATTCGCTCATAAACAATCTGCCCTTTGAGCTCCACATTCCGACCTATCAATACTGTGGTACGGGCACAAAGCTACAAAAACGCTTAGCACGCGGTGATTCGGGCATTAATCCCTTAGACGCTGCCTGTAAGGAGCACGACATTGCATACGCTCAACACAAGTCCTTGAACGATCGACATCAGGCAGATCAAATACTCGAAAATAAAGCTTGGGCACGTGTCAAATCAAAGGACGCGACGTTGGGAGAAAGAGCAGCTGCTTTGACGGTGACCGGTGGCATGAAGATCAAACGTAAACTTGGAATGGGGGTGGGGCAGCAGAAGAAGAGTTTCTTTAGAAATCACGTAATCAGCAAGGTTAAAAAGGCTATGAAAAATAGTCCTTCTACAACCCTACAGAAGGCCGCCTCGCAAGCTTTGAGAGCCGCGAAAGTCGCCGTAAGGAAAGCTGGCGGTAAAAAGCAAATTCGACTACCCAGAACGATACCTTTTGAAGGAAAATCTGGAGGATTTCTACCATTGATTCCCCTGTTTGCGGGCCTTTCGGCAATTGGAGCCCTCAGTGGCGGGGCAGCAGGAATAGCTAAAACCGTAATGCTAAAAATGCGCAAAAGAAATTGGAAGAAGATCAACGTCACAATAAAGCTATGGAAGTTATTGGGGCAAAAGGATCCGGACTGTATATGAAAAAGAACGCTCGCGGAGGCTTTGGATTGTACATGAAGAAACAAAAAAACTACCAATAAAGCTACCCAATAGACCGTTATATGATGTGGACCTTTTGCGATATGTCAAACGTTTAAAAATTCCTCATTTTAGAGGGGTTTTCATGCGCGACTCTCTACCACATCAGCAGCCCCGGCAACGTGAATGCGCTATCATAAATTTGGATGACTCTAATAATCCGGGGACTCATTGGGTAGCATATAGAAAGATAAACAATGTTGTTGAATATTTTGATTCATTTGGTGACTTGAAGCCGCCGAAAGAACTCGTGAACTATGTGGGGAAGAATGTTCGGATCTATTACAACAACGACCAATATCAAAACTATCAACAAATCAACTGCGGACACCTCTGTCTACAATTCCTATATGATGGAGCAACATCAGGAGTTTAATGAAATGAGAGACGTCATTAAACTCTTGATGAAGAACATTACCTACGAGGTTTGGCGAGAAATTCCCCAGAAATACCAAAAAGAACTAACACAATTTTTACCATGTCAAAATTATGATTTTCATCGATGGAGTGATGTTTGTGGTAATGAGATACCAACATGTTTATTTTGTGGAATTACTTATAAATAAATTTTTTTTGCAGCAGTTTTTTATTTAAGTACTACCTCCCATTGATATGCATTAGTCATGTCTTTGCTTTTGACTCTAACGAGTCACACTCACGTGTTTTCGTTCACGCCTCCGACCCCAATTGTGCTCGATTCTGAAAAGAGATATTTCCTAGCAGTACTTGGCTTTCACTCATACAACTCGATACCCAATATTGACGGTGAGAAATTTTTCTACTACGAAAACAACGATAGAGGAAAGTTGAGGGAAGTTGCGATTCCTACCGGTTGCTACGAAATAACTGACATTGAGAAGCTAATTCAAAATTCTATTGCTCCAAATACGGGTGATACACTATTTTCGTTGAAGCCAAACAACAACACCCTCAAGTGTGAAATATACAGTAAACGTCACGCAATTACTTTTGAGAATCACCCCAATAGTCTTGGACAGATTTTGGGATTTTCCAACAAGGTACTGGCCCCCGGTGTTGTACACTCTTCAGATCTCCCCGTCAACATTATAAAAGTATCAAACATTCGCTTTGAGTCCAACATTACCGAAGGTGCCTTCTACGGAAACAGGCCTGTCCACACCATCTTTGAATTTCCAAATACAGTTGACGCCGGCTACGCAATTGTGGAAAGACCTAATAACCCAATATATCTACCTGTTACGAATACCGGAGAAATTAGCAACATCACAGTGCTGGCTGTAGACCAAAACCTTAAGCCCATAAATTTTCGAGGAGAACAAAGTGTCCTTCATCTAGAGTTAGTAAGACGATAATAAATGGGTTTGGTGATAGATTATAAGAACAACGCGGCCAGTTCAACAACACCATTCGCTGCTAGACCTCCTCCGGGTCAACGAGAGCTAACGCCTGCAAATAAATTGTTTCTTCAATCGCTTGGATTAACCATAAAAAAATATGGTAAATCGTCAAAACGTACAAATGGGGGACTACGGTAAACGTTCACGTACTGAAAGCATTGATCCGAGTTTTAACCTCTACCAACAACCTCGTTATGATGAGTCTATTAGAAGGATGGAATATCGAACGTGCTCACCGTTCATCAAATCCTTCAACAACAATGATGTGGTGGAATTTGTTGTCAATCAAGTGGATTCATTTTTTGCTATGAACGAGTCATTGCTCGAAATCAAGGGTAAATTGGAGGTAACAGGAGGAGGAGACGTTTCTCTGGTACCCAACTTTTGTGCCTTTCTCTTTGACTCATGTACGTACAGCGAGAGCGCAAGAGAGATTGAAACGGTTCGTGATCCCGGAGTAGTGAGCGCTGTACGAGCTCTTCTCAACTACAGCGCATTAGATACAAATCACATGGCTATCGCTGGTTGGAATGGTACTTCCAACCCTCCTATGGACGCTTCCACAAAATCGTTTAGTTTTTTTATGCCGCTCAAGCATATTTTCAACATATTCAACGATTACCCAATGATCACTTGTGGAAGGCAAACAATTCGATTGGTTCGCGCTCGCGATGATAGTGATTGTCTTATGATTAAAGAAAAAACTACTTCTACTGGTACAACAAACACTTCTGCAACAATTAAGATCGAAACCATTGATTTGAAAATAAAACATATATATCCCAATGATGAAATTAAAATAAAATTGATGGAGGCCATTAGAAGCGATACACCTATACTGATACCGTTCCGCAAATGGGAACTTAATGAGTTGCCTGCAGTTACGAGCGGTTCGCGAAGAGAAATTTGGGTTGTTAAAACTACTATGGCCGTTGAACGCCCAAGATTTGTTATTGTATGCTTCCAAACCAATAAACGAAACAATACTGCACAAGATCCAATGGCTTTCGACAATGTCAATGTGACCAGCATTAGACTGTCAATGAACGGAGAGTATTGGCCCAACGAAAGAAACATGTTGGACTTTGCCAAAAACGACTACGCCATGGCTTACCATAATTATGCTGAATTTTACCCCAGCTATATGCATGGCTCAGCCGAAAAATATCCTATACTGACCTACAAGGAGTTCAAGAACAGAGCCCTATTTATCATAGATTGCTCAAAACAGGAAGAAACCATGAAGTCCTCCACTGTGGACGTGAGACTCGAGCTCGAAACGGATATTGGATTTCCAGCAGACAGCAAAGCCTACTGCATCATAATTCACGACTGTCTAATGGAGCACCGTCCACTAAGTGAAGTGGTTAAAAGTTTAAATTAAAAAATATAATTTGTTTATTTTTTTTTATGTTAATAAATGAAATGAAATGAAAAATTTTTGAGTTTTAATAAAACACCTTTTGTATATTTTTAGTTGTTTATTGCAACATGACATGAGTATCGAATTTTTCTTTGAATACATTTATAAAGAAATTTTAGTAATAAAATACATATAGCAGATAATGAGATGCACGATATTGTAAATGTCTTGTTAATTTGACCATTTAATTGTCCATCCTTGTCGTTGGAACTGATGTTGGTTGTATTCGTCTTAAGGGGTAACATGTTTTTTTCGGTATTCTTTTATTGTCCAAATTTAAATTTCCCAACTGTTTTATAACGTTTTCTTTGTCTTCGTACAGTTTAATATCTTTACGAAGTTGTTTAAGTCTTTCTTCAAATTTAATGACTTTTTCCCAAATATGTTTGTCTTGACGCATGCCTTAAAGCACTAACCTCAAGTGTTATATCTGAATATGTTGAAAATATTGTGCCGAGTTTTAAGAATTACTTCAATTTTTCTCTATTTTAAAAAGGGTCCTTGGAGTGCAACTCTTGGAAATCTCGTGCAGGCCAATAAAAATTAAACTGAAGTCCCCTTTGTTTAGATCTGCAATGTGATTCTTGTAAATTTCGGTAGACCTTTTGGGTAGAAAGGTAACGTTCTCCTCCAATTCCACTAGAATGGATTCCCCTCCAAAATTGGATTTGACAAGCCGAACACGATGAATTTTATTTGGAACGTTGGGTTGCAGGTCCTTTAGCTTAATTACCGGTTTGATTTCAGTATCTGTAGATGAGGTAAATTCGTTTAATTTTTCCAGAAAACTCATCTAAAATAATAAAATTTTGAAAAAAATTTGAAAAAAATAATTTTGAAAAAAATTTTAGAAAAATAATTTTGAAAAAAATTTTGAAAAAAAAAATTTGAAAAAAAATTTTGAAAAAAAAATGTTTGAAAAAAAATTTTGGAAAAAAATTTTGAAAAGAAATTATTAAAGGTACTTACAATAAAAACAACTGGAAACTGCTCGCTGAATACTAACTGGCACTGGTGAAGCGACTTTCACGACTGGATTGTTGGTTGATGTGCTTCGACTTTTATAGCTAAATTCGTTTCATGCAAAGTGGTTTTATCAAGGATATGCATTTTTTATTATAATTAACTTGCAAATTGTATATATTTAATTTTAATTGGTTGTTTACGTGGAACGCAATAATTGCATATATTGAATTTTAATTAGTTGTTTAAATGAAGCATAAAATTACTTGCTTGCATTTTTTATAATAATTAACTTGCAAATTACATATATTGAATTTTAATTAGTCGTTTAAATGAAACGCAAAATAACAAACTTGCATTCTTCATAAAACTAAGTTACAATGTTGCATATGAATATTATCTATAATTTATTCAAATTCGGCGGGTCCGCGAGCGCTGCGGCACATAAAAAAATATGTCTTTTTCATCTACGCAACATCTGGATCATACCTGTCTTTTCCGCAATTCAATTGGACCAATAATAACGAAGTTAAGCGCTAATGCCCTTACGGCAACGTTCATTGCGCATGCTTTTCTTTAAATTTAACATCTACGTCACTTCTAGATCATGATCATACCTGTCTTTTTCGCAATTCAATTGGACCAATAATAACGAAGTTGAACGCTAATGCTCTTACGGCAACGTTCACGGCGCATGTTTTTCTTTAAATTTGACATCTACGTTACTTATAGATAATACTGGTCTTTTCCGCAATTCAATTGAACCAATAATAACGAAGTTAAGCGCTAATGCCCTTACGGCAACGTTCATTGGTCACACCAACGCCATCTGCTGACAGTTTCTGGAACTTCAGCATAATTGGACTAAAAATGGCCGCTCTCGAAATTCGAAGTTACCGCGCACAACAGTGCTACACCAGCGCCTCTGGTGGCAGTTTCTTGAATTGATTTAGAATCGGCTTTGCTCCACTACTCCCGAGAGATCCAGAAATGTTTAAAAAATGGCTTGAAATTTGTCCGGTAAAGCACGATAACCTCAAAACTAACGGTAAGTGTTTTTTATAAATGACAGAGTTTTCTTATTTTTAGACCAGACTTTTCGATACAGAAGAACTCAAATCCACTAATTTACAGTTTAGTCAATAAAAAGGTCTTCTAGTATTTCCAGATATTAAAATAACCATTCATGTCTTTCCAGCTCGGATTTGCTCCGACCACCCTGCCCGAGTTGAAGTGTTGACGAATCCCAAGTCCAGCAATTATTTCACCGCAGAGGCTGAATACTCCACAATTTGAGAACAGCGTTAGCATTTAACAACAAGCCCAGAGTCCACACCAAAATATCATTCATTTTTTCATGTAGTGGAAATGACTTTTTTTCAGTTTTTCCACGCCGTTCACAAATTACATTGTAGTTATCTGAAAAGACCTTGATCTTTTAAAACAACCGCTGAGCTCGACCATAGCACAACTTTTCAGTGTTGTCAATAAATGTTAACTTTGAAAACTTAAAAAAAATGTTATTTTATTCTTATCTCACGGTACTTTCAAATCTCAGCCTCCTGTAAGAATCAGTTACATTTTAATTCGCGCGCCTTAAAGCTCTATCGCTATTGGTTCCAGGATTTCAAGATGGCGGCGCTCAGTACGAATCCTGATTGGTCAAAATTTTCTTTCAAAAATTCTGCGCCTGAGCATACCTTTATAATATATCTACCTTGGTATTAACCAGGCATAAAGATATTCATAATTATAATACTAGAAAATGTAAAGATATGTCACTACAAAATGTATGTTAAAAACTACATTTATAAAATATTTTAAACATATACATGTGAGCGACATGACAAAGATTCAATTTAAAAAGTTTGCTAAGACTTTTCTTTTAAATTATTGTTTTTATACAATTAATGAATTTTTAAGCGAACTAAAATAATCAAGTTAATTTATATACACGTGTATTTATGTACGTTTATATTGTAGTTTTATTATTTTTTACACTTAATTATTTCTATTACTTTTACATATTCTACTTATTTTTACTTATATGTTGTTACCTGTTTTACGTACTTTACTAATTGTATTCACTTTTCTTTTTTAACGAAACCATAATATTTTTAGAATATTTTTTTTATATCATAATTATTAACAATTTATCTATTTTACAATATATGTATGTATAATTAATAACTTCAAATGTACAATGTATCTAAATGTGGTCAATAAACTATCCATTTATTATTATTAATATCAGCATTATTATTATTAGGTATTTATCTAGATACTTATTTAAACTGGACACCACATATCGATCATCTCTGCGCTAAACTAGCAACGAAAATATTCATTATTGGTCAATTAAAATTTTCTATGTCATATTATCTACACGGAACACTTTATTTTTCTTTATTTCATAGTTATACATTATATGAAATTAGGCTATAGGGAAATTTTTCGAATGCAAATAAAATATGATTATTGTTATTATTATTATTATTATTATTATTTTATTAATATCGATCTTGTTATTAATATTATTATTACTAGACAAGGAAACACTGAGAGTGATATACCATTCCCTAATACATATTCATATTAGATATGGTATATTACTGTGGGTTAATATAGTTCGGGCCGATGATGTATTTAAAATTCAAAAATCAGTGTTGAGGGCCTTGGATGGGGCCAAGTACGGATCTCCTTGTCGACGAGACAGGCGGAGAATCTAGTTACACCGTTTTCTGGAATATGCACATCAGCAAAAAATAGGGTGGATGTTGGTTATGTATAACAAATTCAATTATTATTTTAGAGACTGTAATATTAAAGATATGAATTGTAAAATATAATAGTTTTGTAAAAAAATTTTTAACCACAAGTTGTATTTACAGTATCCAAGTGTTTCTAGATTTTGTAAAATGGACCCTAAATGTACATGTAGGTATGTATGAATGTTTAGTCAATAAAAATGCTATTATTAATATTATCATTACTAATATTATTACTGTTATTAATATTATTATTATCGTTATTATTATGACTATTATTATTATTATTATTATTATTATTATTAGTATTATTATTAGTATTATTTTAGTACTTTGTGTTTTATTTGATATTAACGTAAATATTATAACTTTTCTTATTTTAAAATACGATGAATTCATCAAACAACTGCAGAAGATGTAAAATTATTTTATTAGTTATTTCTCATAAAAGCTGTTTTAAATCTATAAAGAACGCGAAGATCATCGACGACAATTCTTGTACCACGGTTGTGGTCACAGAAATACCGATCTTTTGGCTACGGTACCGTCTAATCCATCTGCATGAATCTTCGAATTACAACTTAAAGTTAGATATCTTGAAGAAATTATTAAAAATAAAGACAAGATAATCTATAACCAAGAAATTGAAATTAAGGCACTTCAAAGCCAAAATGAGCTACTTCAAAATAGGCCTACGATGTCAGCCCCTTTACTAATGAAAGAAGATATGTTATCGTCACTGGAACGTCGAAAAAATACGTCAAAGTTGGTTGCTTCAGAAGTGCAATCACTAAAATCTCCATCCATCAGTGTGGCAAAGATTTCTTGTGCTATTGAAAATGCACAAACATCAAATCTGCACAATAAAATTATAAACCTAAATAGCGACCGGCCATCTCTCAACAAAAACAAAAATAACAAATTTAGAAAGCCCTCAAAAATGCTATTTACTGGAAGAATGAATTCGGATTCACACTCCTACCTTAGAGCCTCATTTTCATCCACCATAAATCATCTTCATTCTACTAAGTGGGATCCGAAAATAACAGAAGAGGAACTATCAAAATACTTTCATGAAATTAATTCAAACAAAGTTGAGAAGATGCGTTCCTTATATCCCCAAGAATACTCATCGTTCAAGATTTCAATGCCTGCAGCGGAATTAAGTACTTAATATTCTAAAATCTGAACTATGACCATGCGGTGTAGTAATTAATGAGTTTTTTCTATTTAGAAAATGTAACAGTAACAGATCGCAAAATGCCTAACCTTAATAAACAATATTGTAATTTTTATCCTAATATATCCATTTTTCACATAAATGCTCAAAGTCTTGTCACCAAATTTCATGAACTATCTATATTTTTGAATGAAAATCATTTTGATTTTATTTGTGTGGCAAAAAAAAGGTTGGAAAAACCGCATATAGAGTCTGTTAAACGAAATGATTATATTTTAGTGTCTGACTTCACTCGCTCCAAAAAACAACATGGAGGAGTGGCTATATTTGCTAAACATAATATTAATTTCAAGTCTGCGAACTTAAATAAGTTTTCCGTAGTATTTGACGAAGAATTTTGCGGAGTAGAAATCAACTGTCGTACTATTTTAGTTACCATATATCGTTCATCAAGTAGGGATAATATTCATATTTTTAAAAATTGCCTAGTAAATCTCGTTGAAATTCTCCATAAAAAATTTTTTATTATCTTATTAGCGGGTGACTTTAACATTGATTTTTCCAAGAATGAAAATAACGTAAAAGATATCTGTAATATTTTTACGTCATATGGGCTTTTTTACACTATAAATGAACCTACAAGAATTGTATTAAATAGCATGTCCTGTTTAGATAACTCGTGACAAACTTAGATCCTGACTTCGTCAGGGTAGAAAAAATAGTTCCACTTATTTCAGATTATAATGGAAAATTCATTATTTTCAATTTACCACAAGAAAAACAAAAAGAGAACCTTTTTCCAAAATAACAGCAGTCAGACTGGTAAGAAACGCTGTTTACAATAACTATTGCAAATCGATTTTTAAAAAATTAGGATTATTGCCGTTCCCCTGTATGTTTCTCTTGAAGATACTAATGGAAGCACATTATCAAATTTCCAATCTTGTCAGATATCGAATATAATTCTGCATTCTGATATAAATTACCCCATACAATTATTCCATATCTTATTTAAGGTTTGAGTAATGATTGATATATTTTATTGAGATTTTTGTTTAAGATGTTATGTATTAAATAAAATTTATGAATTAATTTCCGAATTTTAGTTGTTAAATACTGGACGTGGGTCACCCATTTCAATTTTTTATCCAACAATATTCCCAAGTATTTAATGCTAGTTACTTCTTTAAAAATAAAGTCAGATATATCTACGTCAATCTGAGTATACGATGGTCCGTTTGCATCGTTTAGAGGGAAGGAGATGCATACGAGTACAGTTTTGGATATATTTAAAGTTAGTTTATAATATTCAAGCGACTGTTTTACTATTGATAGTCCATCTTTTACTGACTGTTTAACTTGCTACCAGGTTTTACCTTCAAATATCAATGCAGTGTCGTGTGCAAATTTAAAAGAGTATTTATGTAAATAAAAAGTATAGGACGCAGAACTGTTCCTTGCAGTTCACCAATTTTAGTAAAAAGTACGTCACTATATTCATCTTCCACTTTTACCATTTGGAAGGTTCGTGAAGATAGTTCTCAGAAACTTTTAGCACTGTTCCCCTAATCCCATAATGTTCAAGAACATTTACTAATTTTTTGTGGGAAACAATATCAAAAATCTATTAATATACAGCCATATTCTTTACCTAAACATTATAAGTACTTTCATATTTTTATTAGTTATAAGTCAATATAAATTTTATCTTTCAAAGGTGTTCGTCTTATTCTATATCGAACTATATATTTATGTTAAAATATATGTAGAAGGGACAAAACTTGGATATAATAATAATACCTTGTAAATGGTTTTGTTTGAAATTAAAAATAAATTAACTAGCGAATTCATGACTAACAATCATATTATAATAATTATCATACGTAAATAACATGTATACAATGTCAATTTAAAAATCATGTCTAAATACAATTTTATTTCAATTTGGCAACGCCTTGTAGGGATTGTAGAATTCAGAAAGTTATAAATTCATGCTTAAACACCAAAAAACATACTGGTTTTTCTATAGTTCGCTTAACGCACACGCGCGATATTAACCTTAAACGCTCACAAGTGGCAACTCCCTTTTGCGAAATATAGGCGGAAACATTTTTTTTATGTATTGGGTAAATTTTATTTTTATCATAAAAAGTAGGTATGTTCTCGTTTTAAGAAAAAATGCGTGTCTGTTTGCTGACCACAGTGCAGTTAATATTGGAAAAATTGTTTTTAATAATTTTTGGTCAGCATGAAAATTTATTTTTGCTTGTTTGTGTTAACCTGGTCATAGTGAATCATATTTAATTTGTCATAATCATTAGATACCTACATGCAAATTTACACAATTTAAAGAGTGGAGATGCTATCAAAAAATTTCATATCAACAGAAAAAAAATTATTCCCCATCGATAAGTTGCAAAATCAAGTTCAATTTATTTTTTCACAGCTAGAAATGTATGCAATCAAAATAACATAATGAGAATTGTTGCACCATCTTTTAATAAATTGTGGCGATCTCAGAAGATATAGACCGATTTTAAAAATTATTAAAATGGTACTACTAACGCCATCTAAGTAATTTGTGTAAATCAATAATACTTTAAATTTATGGTTTATCTTTTGCGAACCAAGTTGGTAGCCTAAAAATTACTGTTCAAGGCCTCTCTTAAGGCATTTTTCTGCTCCCTTCTTTTCTGTAGAATCCTTAGCGTAAAGGCCAAACTTAAAGCAGTTGTACCATTCGGGCCAGTTATTTTCTATTAGTTCTTTAGATGTACTCTATTGGGCTCCTTTGTTAAGGGTTTAATTTATTTCATTTATAACCGTTTTCAGGGAGATAGTACTTATGTAACAAAGTGCGACTTAAAAGCTTTCGACTGTAATGTCGGTGTATCATTAAACAAAATGGAGTTTTACGGGTTTCGTAATAAAGAATTAGGTTTATTTGAAAGCTACCTAAAAGTTTTAATATCTGTGAATCCAGCTAACTTCTGTAAAAAACGGTGTACCTCAGGGGTTTGATTTTAGAACCAATCCTGTTTTTGCTCTATATTAATGATTTGTCGTTAATAGTGGATAGTTCAAGTACAGTTGTCTTATTTGCAGATGATACCACTTTTTAATCTAAACATGAGGATACGAAAAAAAATCTTAAATGCGGCTAATTTATGGTTTGCAACAAATTCGTTAAATTTAAATAATAAAACTGAATACCAGATTAAATTGGTCAAACCATCTAGATATGCTATGTTCCAAACTAGCCAGTCAAGCATTTTTAATGAGACAATTACGATTCTCTATTAGGGCAAATACAGTAATGAGAAGCATTTGTTTTGCCATAATTCAAAGTCATCTGAAATATGGCGTGAATCTATGGGACGCTTCCACTCATGCCGATAAAGGCTTTGTTTTGCAGAAGGCAGCTGCGCGAATTGTTTTGATGATTTTAAAAAGCTCTCAATGTTGGAATGAAAAATATGGCACTTTTGTTGTAGCAAAAGATTTTACTCTCAACAACGGAATGTATCGTAAAGGATTTGATTTGTATATAAACGTGTAATCTAATGTAATAGTTAGATAGATTGCTTAATTATTACCAAACCACCCCGTGGTGGCGATCAAAAACGGTACACCTATAATGATACCGTTCAGAAAATGGGAAATAAAGAAGCTACCTGCTAATACAAGAAGGGAAATTTGGACAGTCGAAACTACAACGTCTGTCGACCGTCCAAGATTTGTATTTGTATGTTTCCAAATCAACAAACGAAACAATGATGCAGAAGATCCAACGACTTTTGATAATGTTAATATGACCAGCATTCGATTGTTTTTGAATGACGAAAGAAACATGTTGAACTTTGCCAAAAACGACTATCTCCAAGCTTACTTGAACGATGTCGAATTCTATCCCAACTATACACATGACTCTAAAAAACATCTTTTTCTAGTCTATAAGAAAAGGACCTTATTTGTCATCGATTGCTCGAAACAAGAAGAAACTATGAAGTTCTCCACTGTGAATGTGAGACTTGATCTCACAACAGATGTGGATTTCCACCCGACAGTAGGGCTTACTGCACCATAATTCACGACTGCCTCGTGGAATACTTACTTTTAAGTGAAGTAGTTAAAAGCTTAAACGAAAGATGTTACGTTTTTTGATGCTATTAAATAAAATCAAAATTATTTTTGAGTTTTATTACACCTTGTATATATTTGAATAATTTATTATACACCATTTAAATGGAATTTTTAACAATATAATACAAATAGCTGGAGTTATTCATAAGAACATATCATTTTTGTTAACAGGGTTTTCAATTATTCTATTAATCCTTCATTTGGACAGGGTATGTCAAATAGATTCCAATTAAATATTCCACTTCAACAACCTTCTTCGTATATTCACTGAACTCGTAATGTGTGTAAAAAAATTTAAAAAATCTATGTACTTAAACGCTTATGATAGGTCTGTCGGAATAACTGGAAATTGATCAGTCATGTGTCCACTAATTTCTTTCACTGATGTATTAAATATAGGAATCGTTATTATAAAATATGAAAGTTTTACCACTATTTGTTTGAAAAAATGCGTTAATATAAGCATCTATGGGTAAATAATAATCATCATGAATATTTAAATCTCCAAATAACGCTAAATAAGTCCTTTGACTACTTTTATCATACATTATTAAATCTCCTGCTGAATCTTGAAAAATATGAGAAATTGAGGAAGACCTCATTTAAAAGATAATTACTTAATAGTTCAGGGCATGAAGGTATGCGCATAACATTTAAATCAAATTTCCACAGAGACGAATTAAGTCCAACGTACAGTCGAAATAAAAATGAGATATAATTTTTTTTTCATCTTAATAAATGAATATATGTAATATCAAGATAATTTTTGGGAGCGCAGTGCAACACACCACGGTAAATATTCCCTTTTACGTAAACCTATTGAAAGTTGCTCAACATATGGAATGGCTGTCGAACAAAGGTACCGATCGCGCACCAGTAAATAAATCAAATGATATATTTCTTGTCGCGCGTTTATCATCGCAACGGATCTATGGATTGCGAAGTCAAGGTATCGATCGCGCATCCGTTTTGCGCTTGCCTACGTTAAAAATAAGAAGATGTAAAAAGAATAAAAATATTGCATAATATGTTTTCTTTTTTTAATAAATAAAAATATTCTGTTACTGGTAAAAGTGATAATACGCGCGGTTATCGCCGTAAAGGGTCTACCAATCACAGCGCTGGTCTACGTCACACGCTGGTCGCGTTTATACATCGATAGGAAATATATTATTAAGGCGCTGGTTTGCTCAGCTGGTTACGAAGTTTATATTAGAATCAGTGGAGTGCGAACATTGGCCGGGACTGGATTTTTTTTCAATTATTAAATACATATGTATGGGTTGCCTACCTAGTGATAATGGCTTTATCAATTATGTGTGCGATGGGTTGCCTACATAGTAGTAATGATTTAATCAATTATAGGGTTGCCTACCTAGTAGTGACCTATCATTTATAATTTAATCATATTCCTGGGGCCTTTCCCTTGACCAAATGGTTAAATGTGAATAATCTGTTCAAGTACTAATTCCTTGCGTTTGTTTTTAAGATTCTGCATACATCAATACACCCTTATCTTTACAATAAATTGCTTTTTAGAATGAATGTACATTACGTTAATATTCGCCACCGCTTTAAACTTACAATGCCTCGTTTTTATACCACTAATTTCAAGCGCAGTTTTTCATACAATATAGTTAATATGTATAATAATTTAGATTCCAAAATTAAGGAAGCATTATCAGTAAAATTGTTTAAAACACTATAAAAAGGTACATTGTTAAATAGTCAACAAATCTACTGATATTATTTTCTCTTTTTTTTCACTTTTATAATATAATAACGGCATGTTATTATTATAATTATTATTATTATTTAATGTTTTCCGACACTGGTATACATATACTACTTTTATCCTCCGCCTGTAATTTATCTCTCAGCTTCTCCAACGTCTCTATAAGTAATGCTTTTTCATTTGTCTGGTCTCTAGCTTTATTAGGTGTTATTTTAAAAATATATCTCACCTTACTTTTTACTTTATTTTTATCAGAAATTTTTGTACTATCTTTATGAATTCAACTTTTTTTTCAGTATCATCCATTTCCATTACATTCGGAAAATTGGCTGTTAGGGCTTTCGTAATGCCTTTTTCAGCTGGATTCTGGAATATACACTACTGTGTCTGATTGTAGTCTAAGAGGGTTTCCAGTTTGTATTTCAGTATTTTTTAAACTGGTTTTGGCCATACTTGAGCCAGAAGAACCAGGCCTTCTTTCTCATTTCGTAAACCTATGATTTTATTTGTTAGTTCTTTTATTTTCTCCCCTTCCTCTTCTTTTCTACATTTTTCATGGTCTAAGCTGTTCCATGATTCTGTTTGACTTCACTTAAGCAGCCCGGTTTTCAAGTATGGGTTAGCTTTATTTTACATGTCGCCTACTATTTCTTCCTTTTTTAGGTTTTGACTCGCAGATCTAAAATATGTTGCTGTTTTTGCTCGTCTGAAGGTCACCCATAACTCCTCAGTATGTCTCTTAATTTGCAGCTTAGTTTTTTGGCTAGCCTTCACTATCTACCTTAGAATAGTTAGCTTGTCTTTGATTTCTCTTAGCATTCCGAATTTTTTTATGTTTGTGCTTAAATTGGTTGAAGTGTATCTATGGTCTCCGACTCTTTTTCTATTCGCATGATTTTCTTCGCCTTCGCTTCCTTGACTGAACACTAAATAAACGCGAATGTCTTCCAATAAGTCTGATCTTTCTCTAAAATTCCTGCTTCCATTTGCGGCCTCGAATTTCCCCGGTGGGGAGTACCTTATGAATGCTCTTTTACTGTGTTCGGCCAACAGTTATTTTTCATATTTCACCCTCTCTGTGTCTTGTGTTATGTTTTGTTTTCTTCTATGTTTGTATGTGTATTTCTAATTTTTCCACCATAAGTCGCACGAGCAGCTAGGGATTATGGGCCCGTCTCTGCAGATCCCTGCATGCAGAGATAAGGCTCCGTACAATGTGATTTCGCCCAGTTTCCCAAGGGTATCGTCTGCGGTCCAAAGAATTAAAACCTATTTTTACAACTTTCGGATTGTGCCATACAATCGAAGAACCCACTAGAATAGGCCTAGTTAGCAAATCGTGCTTAGATAACATTATTACAAATATAACATCTAATCTCATCAAAGTAGGAGCAGCAGATCTTCTTGTCTCAGCTCACAATGGACAATATATATTTTTTAATTATCCAGTAAATGAAAACATCCCTATCAGGAAAATCGTTATAAATGACAACACTATAAACAATTTTACTAATAATCTTTCGCTCGTTTCGTGAAAAGATTTAAATGTTTGTAATATGAGTGCAATAAAATTAGCAGAAATAATATTGAATACGTTAAAAACGAATTCGGACGTGTGCTTTTATGAAAAAATTCAGAAAAGAAATCTAAAAACAACAAAACCAAATTATCCGAAATATCACCTAATACATTTAATACATTTTTTACATCTGTATCTGAAGTATTACTAAAATCCCTTGATGGTTCACAATATGAGTCTAGTTTCACTTTAAATAAAATCAACAAACCTACCTTTTCATTTTTTATAAGAAAATGATGTACAAGAAGCTATTTTGAAGCTAAGTAATTCATCATGTTTAGATTTTTACAAAATTAACAATATAATTAATAAACATTGCATTAATTCGCTAATTTACCCGCTTATAATTCTATTTAATAAATGTATTGAAGAGCGATGTTAACCAAACTCCTTCAAAATTACAAAAATGTTGCCATTACATAAAAAAAAAGCAATACTGATTCTCCCGAAAATCTTACCAACGATAAATAAAATCTTCAAAATTATTATCAAAGAAAAACTAATTTCCTATTTTGAGACAAAGTTACTGCTGACAGAATTTCAATTTGGCTATCGGAAACACAAATCTACCATATCAGCTCTTCTTTGTCTTTTGGAAGAAGTGGTACAAAAATTAGAAGATGGCATTAACTCAGTTGCCACATTATGTGACTTATCTAAAGCGTTTGATTGTGTTCCAATGGATTTGCTTTTAAATAAACTTGAATTTTACGGAATAAGGGGAAAAGAACACAAATTGTTAGCATCTTATTTAAGTAATAGGCAAATCTGATTTTTGTTTTTAGATTTTATTTATTATTTGTGATTATCTACTATTTTTTTTTGACAATTTTTAGTAAAAGGCGCATTCTACTTCAACCCCTTTTATTTTCTTATATAAATGATCACAGATCATGTGAGCTTTTGAATATTGATTTTTACTTTTTATTTTATAAAAGTAATGTTTAATAAAAATCCACGTCATTACCGATTCAGATAGATAATTTAAATTAAACAAATAAATGATTTTGAAGCAGATGTCTACCGCTCTGATAATGTGGAAAAAATGGTACCTAATATTGTTAAAAAATACCGAAATATTGGTAATAAAAATAATTGCTTTTTTTATATGGTTTCCTACTTCTGGAATTGATTTGGCCAAATATAAAAATTATTTTTGAGAATTCGGATTGTAAATATTGTGATGGAATTTTTTCCAAAGATGTATTTTTTCACTATTCTGTTTGTTGGAATAGAATAACCATGTAGGCACCAAAGAAGAGCAGCATCAATGTAGTAACCTATAGTGACGTTAATCCCTGTTACAAAAAACCCCACTCAAAATTAAAAACTGTTAAAAATGAAGATATTCTAATTTTATACAGGCCATATTAGTTTAAATTTAACATTAATGATCTAACATTTTTATTTGTTACGTGCTGATCCTGCCGAAGGAATGTTATGATTTCGGGAAAACTATTAAGCCATAAAGCCAATGTTTTAATAACCCGTCATTATTTTCGAATGCAATATCAAAATCCATTACAAACGATTATACTAGTTAAGCTGCAGTCTGTACATTAATTTATGGACTTAAAGTTATCAGTTATATTAACTTACCAAACGAAATCTGGAAGGCTGTTTATAAAAAGGCCATTCTTCTAGAATTAATTAAGTATTTTGATTTGATTTATTCCATATTTGCTGCAGGCTTTCCACATTGAATCAAATTTGTCTGTAGATAAATTATCATATATCTATACTTTTATGCAAGATTCCGCATCCTCCTCTGAGATTAGAAGTAAAATCAATATATGTTAGTGGTGTGCCCTGCTCCCCCCTAAAAATGCTGAAAAGTCGTGTCAGGAAGAACGAGCAGCAGGAAGATGCGCAGGCATCAGTAGAATTGAAAATAATATTAAAATAAATTCCATTGAATTACTTTAGACTTTTATTGTGGATAAAACCATAACAGCAGCTAACATCAGAAGTGGGATAACTACGAGTATGGTAGTGAATACAATAAAATTAGAAATTTAAGTAGAAGTTAGTTAGTGATAATGACCACAAAAATTCTGAAACTACTGAAAATGTACCTACCAAACACAGTGTAGAAGTGACGGTTGATGTTGACGACAATGACGACGTGCCTAATGCAAAGCGTGCTAAATTTCAATGTCAGGAGACCCTAATAAATTTGGTAGCACTTCAGCAAAAACAAATCGCTAATTCAAAAAAGATGGCTACGGTTTGCGTTCTCTACCTCAGCACCCAGTCTTGCAGGAATTGATGGGCCGAATACACAGGTTCCAGCATTCACGCATATATATATATATATATATATATATATATACAGTGTGTCCACTTAAGTTCGCACCATATGGAAAACTTTTTTATTATTAGTTTTATGAAAAAAAGTTATTCTTTATAAAAAGTTCTGCATGGTCTAAAACCTGAAATACAACCATCGGATTTAAAATTTGTTGAGCCGTATACAAGGTTTGTCAAAAGGCCCTCGGAAGCTGCATCTTATGGGGGAAGAATTATATCACCCTCTATAAGTCATATTATACAATATGTCCCCCTAAGTTGGAATCATATGGAAAACTTTTTTATTATTAATTTTAGGAAAAAAAGTTATTCTTCATAAAAAGTTCTGCATTATCTAAAATCTAGAATACAGTCATCAAATATCAAATTTTTTCAGTGGTATACGAGGTTTGTCAAAAAATATGAGTTTTGCTCAAGAGTAAAGTACCTTTAAATTTGACAATATTGAAAAATGTTACTGAAAAAAGTTGATCAGAATTAAAAATTACGTTTAAATATGCAAGTACATCCATTTAAATTAAAACTTCAGATTATTTTATTTTTTACTAATATTTCTATTTTGAATGAACATTTATCTCTTGTGATTACGAAACACATGATAACCTTTTAGTTTTTCGATATTTTCTCATAATTTTGCAATTAAAACGTTTAATAAGTGCATATTCATTAATTTTGCAAATAATTAAAAATTGATGTACTTGCATATTTAATTCTGATCAACTATTTTTAGTAACATTTTTCGATATTGTCAAAAATAAAGGTACTTTACTCTTGGGCAAAATTCATATTTTCTGATATACCTCGTATACGACTGGAAAAATTTGATATCTGATGATTGCATTTTTGGTTTTGGATCATGCAGAACTTTTTATAAAGAATAATTTTTTTCCGTAAAACTAATAAAAAAAAAGTTTTCCATATGGTGCGAACTTAAGTGGACACATTGTATATATATATATATATATATATATATAATCTTAATCTTTTCTACCACAATGGTGTAAAGATATACAGAAATTTTAATTATACAAAACATTTTGCAACTGTCTCTTGACTCTTGATAGTGTTTTTGCATCTTGTAAAGTGTAGCCTCTTTGTTCTAACGATGTTCTTAATGATTTGTCCCATATAGTCATTGGCCGTCCTCTAGATCTTTTAGACAATATTCTTGCTTCCCAAACTTTTTTTACCTGCCTTCTTCTTTCATTCGATTCATATGTCCAAACTAACTTAGTTGATTCCTCTCTATTAGCTTTAATACGGGTTCTACTTCTAGTTCATTTCTTATTTCTTGATTCTTCTTAGAAATTACATTTCTATTGCTTGTATGCCACTTTTTAATTTTTTAATTAAATTCTGACCCCCATAAGAGTACTGGTAAGAATACTGATTTATATATTTTAATTTTTGTCTCGCCTGTGAGATTACTATTCTTGATAAGAACTTTTTACTTAGGGCATAATATAATTTTGCAGCTGCGTTAATTCTTTGATTTATATTTGTGTCTTGTCTTTCTCTTGCATCTAATGTAGTTCCTAAATATTTAAATTCATTGATTTGTTTTAATTGGTGTCCGTTATATTTATGTTAGTTTTTTGTCTTTCTCTGTTACGGCTATTATTTTACTGTTTTCCACGTCATATTTTGGGATTCTAGGTAGTTGTTCCAAATATTTAAATTGTAGGTCTTCCTCTGTTACTGCAAATATTACTTACTAAATCATCTGCACATTCTGTTATTTCCATTTGCTGCATGTTTTTATATTCCATGTTTAGCTTTCTAGTATTTTTTTGGGTTTCTCTTGTTATCTCATCTAAAATTAAAATGAAAAGAATAGGGCTTAATACACTTCCTTGCCTTAATCCTTGTTCAGATTTAAATTCAACTGTTTCCATATCGTTTACACGAACATAATTGCGATTGTTGAGGTACACGCTTCGAATCACTCTTATTAATTTCGTCCCTATTTTCTTTTTTTCCAGTATATCCCATATCCCATATCTTACTTCTTGTTACTCTGTCAAAAGCCTTCTCCAAATCCAGAAAAGTGATACACATTTCTCGGTTTTGTTCTATAATTTTAGCTGCAATTTCTTTAATCGTAAATACCTGATCTTGTGTGCGATATAGCACTGAAACCACTTTGTAAATCTACTATTTCTCTTTTTCGATTTTTTTTGTGAGTTTGCATTCTATAATCCCTTCATATACTTTTTCCACTACACTTAATAAGGTTACACCTCTAAATTTTTATAATTGTCGTTGATCCCCTTTTTATATAAATTGGTATTATTATTCCTACCTCCTAATCCTTCGGTATTGTTCCTGTTTCCCATATTTTCTTAAATAAATGTAATAAAATGTTCATTTCTTTCTTCCCCATTGTTTTTATTATTTTTGGTTAAATATTGTCGTATCCCGCTGCTTTTCCTGTTTTAATGTTGTGTACTACCTCTAGTAGTTCTTCCATCTCTATTGGCTCTATTTCCAGCTAGTCGGTTTCTTCTCGTTCAATATACGGCTCTTTTCGATCTATGTCTATTATCTCCATCTATCTTTGATATCTTTATGTGGGTTTAATAATTTACAATAGAATACTAGGGACTACTCATTACCCAATACAATGGAAATATGCTCAAATAATCATGTTAGCGAAGCCAGGAAAACCGTTGCAAGAACCCAACTCATACAGACCAATAAGTCTACTACCACAGTTATCTAAAGTCTTCGAAATGATTCTCCTCAACAGAATTAATGAAGTGATACCTAAAAATGAACTGATACCCATACATCAATTTGGTTTCAGAGAAGAGCATTCGACCATCCAACAATGCCATAGAATAGTAAATCATATTAAAGAAACACTAGAACAAAAAAGTTACTGTTCCTCAGTATTTTTAGATATCCAACAGGCGTTTGATAAAGTATGGCACCAAGGGCTGCTATACAAGATAAAACGAATATTACCTGATCACATTTTCCTATTACTCAAATCCTATCTAAGCAACAGATATTTACAAGTCAAAGTTCAAACCTGTTTATCCAGCTACCAACCCATAAATTCAGGCGTTCCACAAGGAAGCGTCCTTGGTCCGTTCCTTTATCTGCTATATACTGCTGATATTCCGACTACCGACAATACTCTAACTGCCACCTTCGCAGACGATACGGCAGTCTTGGCATCAGATCCAGATCCTAGAAGAGCATCAGAAAAGTTACAACATCACTTAAATCTGATTCAAGACTGGCTTCAACAATGGAGAATAAAAGTTAACAATGACAAATCTACACAAATCACGTTCACTACAAAACACACTGTTTGCCCACAAGTCTCGATCAATAACATACAAATTCCAGTGAAAACTGAAGTTAAATACCTCGGACTATATTTAGATCAAAAGCTAACATGGAAAACTCATATTAAAGCAAAAAAAGAACACTTGAAGCTAAAAATCCAAAAAATGAATTGGTTAATTGGACGTCGGTCACAGTTGTCGCTAGAAAATAAGGCACTTCTATATAAAGCAATACTGAAGCCAATTTGGACATATGGAATAGAGCTTTGGGGTTGTAGCAAACCATCGAATACGAAAATTCTGCAAACGTTCCAATCTAAAACCCTCAGAACGATAGCTAATGCTCCATGGTTCGTAAGCAACCACAGACTACATAATGATCTTGGCATTCCAACTATCAATGAAGTGATCCAGAAGTCAGCTAAAAGAAGCAAAAATCGTAACGAGAATCATTCAAATCCACTGATTGCTAACCTATACAATGATCCTATGGAACGCAGAAGACTAAAACGTCATTGGCCAGAAGACCTTCTAGAATAGACTCCGGAGCCCCATCAGTGGATGGTGCCCGCCTCAAGCCACCTAACGAGAAATCAATCCATTTACTTATTACTCTGTGTACCTTTGAGTAGATTGTAAATTTGCAATAAAATAAAAAAAAAAAAAAAAAAATCTTTGATATCCTCTTCCTTTATTAATATTTGGCCCTGTTAGTCTTTTATATTTTTCTGCGGTATCCGTTTATTAAGTTTGTAGGTTCTTATAGTCTCGCATTTCTTTGTGTACCTATTAGTTGTTATTTTCCTGATTGTTCTAGGTCTTTTAATCTTGCTACTACTAGGTAGTGATCACTGTAGATATCCGCCCTTATTTTTACTCTTACGTCTTTAATGTTTGTTCAATTCTGTGTTTCTACCACTATGTAGTCGATAATAGATCTTTCGTTCCTACTTTTTACTTCCCTGGTATATTTATGTATGTCTTTATGGGATTAAAATGTGTTACTTATGATATGTTGGTTTTCAATGCAAAATTGGATTAGTGGTATTCCATTACTATTTCTTCTAACTTCTCCATGAATTCCTTGACTCTCTGCGTTTGCCAGTCGCACTCTCGCGTTGAGATTAATGATTAATTCTCTCTTGCTATTTTCAACCAATATTGTTAAATAATTCCAGAAACTATTCTTGATTTCTTTGCTGTCATTTTCATTCGGGCTATTACATTTATTAATCTGTTATATTTATGTCTACTTTCAGGATTCTTTCGTTGATATATGTATGTTGTGTTTTTTAAGCATTGACTCCAATTTGTACTTATTATACATCAAACTCCCGCTTCTGCCCTTTTTTCTTGAGGAATTCCCCGCTACATTAATATGTTGCCCTTATCCAATTGTATTTCTCCTTTCCCTTTTTGTTTCGTTTTTATTTCTGCCAAAATATTTCGTTTTCCATTAATTGAATGCATCTTCTAGTTCTGTCTTTTTCCCATTTAGACCTCGGATATTGCAGGTAACAATTTTCCATTCAATTGTATGTTTTCACAAATTATTTCGTAATTTCTTAATTATTTGTATTTTTACACGAGTTTATTTCTCCTATTAGTTTTTTTTATGATTCTGTGGTTGTATGTATCGCGCATCCTTTCTTCTTTTTTATTCCATTTTAATATTTTACCATTTATTGTTAAAAACTGATAACCAACTTTTACAGAGTGTCCTTTTTCTTTTTTTAGTTTTGCATTTTCTCTTATTTCCTTTTTCTTTCTTTTTCCGTTAGATCGCTGTTTATATAAATTTTATTCTATATCAAATAATCACTTTTTCCTTTAGCTTTTAAGACCTCCAATTTGGTATCAAAATTTTCGATTTATACCATGGGACTCTTTCAAAGAGTTTGTATAATCAACTTAGCAGCATAATTGGTCGATAACTTTGTGGTAGGCCTTTTGGTTGCCTAGTTTTAGGATTGCTATAATTTTTGCATATTTGAGTTTAGCTAGAAAATGACCGGACTTCATTATAGCAGCGAAAAATCTTATCAACTATAGTTTTGCAAAATTACCAGCTTGAATGAGAAACTCGGGATGGATTCCATCGAAGCCTGGATCTTTTCCGGGTTTGACAGCGGATATTGCTTCGATGATTTCATTAACAGTGAAATCTTTTGATTAATTTGAATTTATAGTGCAGATAACTTGGAGGGCACTAAGATCTTTTTTAATACCAGTGGTAGCTTCTCGAGAATTTTTTTCTTTAGATGTAATGACAATATGGGATGCTACTTTGTTTGGGTGGATTGGTATGTTTTCACGCTGCGGTCCCTTTCCACTTCCTAACTTGCCTTGAAGAAATGAAAAATAATACAAGTTATTTTTAAAGAAACGAGAGCGAAGGAAGAGTACGCTGAATTTTAGTACATAGTACCATAACGGTAAAGTAGCGTTTAAAAATATGCCCAAATTCTGCGTACGTTATTTGCATCGACATATATTTGTGAATCATCTTATTCCAAAATGAAATATGCATAGAACGTTTATAGAAAGCGCCTTACAGATTCTCATCTCGATTACATATTAAGAGTAGGGTGGTACCAGTCACAAGTCGGATCTAGATCAAATTTTTAAGAAAAGTTCTGATTATCATTGTTTACATTAAAATTTAAATTAAAAATTAGATTTCAATATGTGTTTTTTATTAACACACAAATAACAGTTGCTGTCATTCCTTCCATTCCCGAAACTATTTGGTCCATAGTTCGTTGGAACAATGTAGGAGTAAAACTTATAAGTGAAATAACCTTTCGGTGTGGTCATGACAAGAAAATGTTGCCAATCCGGTTGAACCTCCATTTATAAGAATACATGTTGGAGATCAATTTATGAAAAATATTTACCCCCTGAAAGTTTTGTAGTGATATTCTCAAAATGAAGCAATGGATAATCATCCATTTGGACATATTTCTTTATAATGACCTTAAAATCTGCGCACATTCTTAGTTTTCGCCTTTACAATTGGAGAAGCCCAGGAAATTGGAATAGTAGTTGTATTGACTGGTTCCAACACACCTTCCGAAATCAATCTGTAAAGTTTCAGGGACATTTGCCAAAACTGAACCACTTTGTTCAAACTTTTGCACTATTCTCAATATTGTTGATTCTGTTGGACGATTAAGTCGAGTATAAAAATCACTTAATTTACGAAAAACAATTTTATTTTAACGTCCATTTTCATAATAAAGCTGAATTATTTGGACACGTTGTTTTACGCTATATGTTTCCATTTTATAAATTGCCAACTATAGTAGATTTTAAATTTCAATGTCACTTGGAAATTCGAATGACAGATATAAGAAATATAATCTTACAAAAAATTGCGTCCCTAATGGAAAACCCTATATTAAAGCTTGTTTTAAAAGCATAGCGGTTGCTTCTACCTCTTCAAACGTTTTATTATTAGACGAATATTTAAATTAAAATAAAAAACCGACCTGTCTCAGGATTTTTCCCCAAAATTGTTTGTTTAGCTTAAAATGAATTTATTCCATACTTTAAGTACTTACTGTATAATATTGTCAATAAACCATCTATCTTAAAAAGTGCTTATCTTAAGCACTAGTTTACATAGAACATTATTCAATAAATGTATATTATAGAATTGTTCAACACTATAGCATATATTTTAATTTCAGAACGTCCTCTGCTAATATACAATACTAAGTTTGATATTAGACAATGGTTTTTAATCAGCTCGACCGTGCCCATTACCATATGGATATACAAGTAAGATATTATTCTACATTTAGTTTAATCATAGTTACGATCCATAGTTTTTTCAAATAATTAAATACAAATAATTATTGATAGAATCTAATAATAGAATCGTTAGCGTTATTGATTTAAGTACTATCAGAACAACCACTGTAACTGCTAAAGGGAAAACTGGCTAAATTTTTGTATTCAACCGTTACTTGCGCAAAGCTTTACAAAAGTGAATGTCCACTCTTTATTCATGCTACTCACGTAATCAGTTTGCCATTTACTATTTACCAAATACTATAAGAAATATCTATTTTTGTTCACTGTTCTTATATATTAAAAGATGAGTCGCTATGACGAGTTTGTAGTTTCTACCCGTAATCCTAAAAGATCGATTAGAAAATTTTTTTCACGAAATTTGGTGAAAACTTACCTTTTTATGTCCCAAACACACTGTAATTTTTTTGATTTAAATATTTATTTTTTCACCTTATTTTGACTTAATATCGAAAAAGCACCCTAATTTTCAATCGAAAATTCTCGCGTTAAAATATCTGCTTTTTTAAAAGATAAAAATAAAAAACCAAAAACTTGGTTATTTGAATTTTTCACATAAATTTTGTGGTTATGTCAAAAAAGTGTAAATGCAAAAGTTGGAGATCTTTTTATTACCTACAACTTTGCCATTTAACTTTTTTCCATAGGACTTCTAGTTTTGCCGGAAATCGAGATAAACAGTTTTCTACCCTTAAAAACTCACCCTCTTCCACTTCCCGACCTCAGATCGCCCGTAAATTATTTTTCCTTTCATTTTTGTTATATTCTCTTCCTTTTCCAATGGGTTTCATCCTATTATTATTTTATTTCGTTTCAAAAATTATCGACCATGGTCTATAAGGAAAAAAAATCCTAAGATTGTTAAATTTTTAAAAATACATTGTGCGGTGCATATAATTATTCTATTTCTGGCAGAATTCACATTTTTTGTATTAGGTATGGTGTATAAGAAACTACATTTTTTTAAGGCGATATTTAGATACGTAATGGATATCTCAAAGAAGAATTAAATTATATATGATAAAAAGTTTCTGAAATCTTCTATGCTCGTAGTATTTATTATTTTAATATTTTCTGGAAAAGTTTTTAATTGCCATATAAAACTGGATGCATTTTTTGCATTACGATAATTCTTCCAAATTTTACCAAAAAATGTTCTAGGCAGTCTTGATTCAAGTTTCAGGTATAAAGAATTGAATCATCCTCGTTTTTTAAATCATGCCATTATTTCAAAAAAGCTAAAATTTAGAAGAAAGATGACATATCTTTTTTAATTCGGATTTCTTATACAGGGTGAGTCATCGTAGACGCAACGGTTCGTAATTCCAAAACCGTGCATTTGACGAAAATGTTGTAGGAGTACTTTTTTGTATATATTCAAAAAAGACATGATTTTGAATTAGTTCCACTTATACAGGTTGTCCCCCAAAACAAGAGATATTTGAAAAATTTGAAATGTTATCCGATTTTTGGTCACTCTGTATCAAATATTTTCTAATGTCCTAGCATAGAGTTTGAAAAGTTAGAATAGGGACATGTAAGCAGTTTTTATTGGTTTTCAACGGTTTGGCTGCAACATACATGTAAATTCAAAAAAATGTGATTTTCAGGTGACTGTAGATCCTTTATTAAACATAATAGACATGAAGTGCGATACATCGTTGAAATTAGTTCAGCAAGAAGTTTATAAAAATATAAAAATATACGAGGTATTCTATTTTGTTGTAATCTAGTAGTTATTTTAGTTCTTTACTTATTAATTATCATAATTTTGTACGGCAATATTATACATATATTAGTAATACTATATACCTGTTTCACATAATGGATTCTTAAGACTATACAATGATATTTAAAACTTTTTGTTATCAGTTTAACTTTACCCTTAAAGTCACGAATATCATTTAATATTCTTTGTAACAATATACATATAACTATCCATATTTTGTCATACTTAGTTTATTTCTTAGAACTGTTTTTTGCTGTCGAAACTTATTTTTCTTTGAATTACAAGTTTCAGGTCCTCTGAGATTTCGAAAATAAGAGGGACTTCTGCGTTAGTTGTTGAACAAGTCAGATGTATTTTTGTTCAGCTCTATGATTTGTAATTTGTAACATATAACATTTTCCTCTACTTTTGTTGGAATATAACTCATTACTGGACACTACATAGTTTTTATTTCTCAACCTTACAATTCAGTGTGTGAGTTTACAACAATTTAAAAAAACATAACGTTGATACATATCTCTTTTTTACACAAAAAAGTACTGTTAAAAAAAATTTCAAATGCACCGTTTTGGAATTATGGACCGTCACATCTACTGTGAATCACCGTGTATAGTTCACACATAAGATTAATTGAAATTTTTATATTCATATTCCGTACTTGAATTACAAACATCAAATAATTTGTAATACATCACTCGTAAATACTACCTTCGGCCTTACTTGCTAAATGATAAAAAACAAACTGACCTCATGAGGCAGCATGATAAACAAGTGCGCATTCACTTTTGAATAAATCTATGCAAGTATCGATTATCGACAGAAATTTAGCCCAGCTCCTCTATAGTGAAAACCATATTGAGGTGCCAGCGTTATTTATGCAAATGCTTTCTATATGGGAGAATTACTTGCAACGATGCCCATATATTTCGTTCAGGTTCAAATCCTATGAAAAGGTTTTATTGTGGGAATATAAATGTTGTAAAATATAAAAATATTGCACTTTTGTGTAAATATTTTTTTCACGTTATATAATTATCTACCTAGCGGATGGTTATTACAAAATAATAATTTTGATAATCACTTTCTGAACTAAAAGTTCTTTTAATGATATCAAACTTCCTGTTTACGAATAATTACAATTTTGTTCTAAAAGAATATTAAAATAGTGATATTCTAAAATAAATAATTTTATAATAATTATTCAAAAACATTTCAAATTTAATTTTGAAATTTCTTTTTTTATTGTAAAAATGCAATATACTCTCTATAACCTGCGATTTGCTAGGAAATTTTCAGAAAATATTAGTTTCTTTTTTATGGTTTAAATAATGACGCATTTTTGGAAATAGATCGTGTGAAATGTATGAATCATTTAAGGCCTGTTATTTAAAAAGCAGAATATTCGTGTTCATATTTACGAAAAGTACGTCTTAAACGTGAACTTAGTATGCAGTTCAGTAATGGATTAAACCCACCTTTCATCTAGTAGATCTGCATGCCTTAATCTGAGCGCAATTCGAGTGCGTTCATTCAAAGGTATTTACATTTCTGAGTATTTTGGAGAAACCAACGCATTTGAAAATCAGAAGATATTCTCTATTATTTCTTAATAAAAAATTATATCAATTGATTGTGGCCTTTTGTATCATATCGACGTAAAAATGATCGAACTTGTAATTAAATTTAAACACGGTGAAGTGTTAAATTACCAGTGCAAACCTATACTGTTAAATATGTCCAACTTTTTGTTAAAGTCGAAAAAATAAATTTAGTTTTTGTTAATCCCAGTTCTTTAGGAATTGCCAAAAAATTGGCAAATAAGAATCATTGGATTTGATTAAACGAGTAGATAGCACCATATAAGCACTATCGAGTAGTTAAAACATGTCCTCATTTATTTAAAACCTTATTAAATCTTGATCTATATAAAAGATGTATATTTGTTTCATTTTTAAAATAGTTGCCATTTTCAAGGTATTGAAATTATTTTATATTTCTGCACTGCCTCCCTATACAAGCAAAGTTTAATATTCATAAAAAGTAGATTATTTTTTATTAAGTAATTAAAAATAAGTCTACTGGGCCAAACTCCATAGATTTATTTTGCATACTTTTGCACTATACCTAGTATATATAAATACAATATAAAACAATAAATATTTAATCTTAGTTTTTCATCATATCAATTAGTTTATATTTATTAGTTTTTTATAATTTATGCTGATGAGTATGATTGTTATATTTGAATTTCAATATTAAAGCAAACTAATAATTTTTTTTAAATAAACTAATAAGCCTTCTCAATTCTTAAAAGATATTATAAAAAGTTGTATGACTTTGACAGTCCAATAAAAATTAGTAATTTTTGTTATTACTGAATACGAGTATATCATATGAGCGTCTTCTACAAGTTTATTTAAATCTAATAAAATATTCTTATTTACTATTTCAAAAAATAATGTTATCATAACTTTCAAGATGACATTTAAAATAGCCGATTTATTAGAAACACCGGAATTTATTTTTTTAACTTCAACGATCTCTATTTTAAGAAGAATACATTATAGACACATTATTGTTGCCGATTATACGTATATAATATTTTTCTTGAAACTGCAGTTACAATTTGACCCATTCTTTATGACTCATTTTGTATATTTATACAGATTAAGAGTATTTTTGAGTAATACCTTCAAACCCATTATGATTGTACACTAAACCATGGGAAATTATTTTTTATTTAACTCATTAATATATAGTTCTTTTATAGGATCTGTTACTTGAGATTTAGCTCCCAGACTTACAATTTAAAAAAGTTACATGAATCTATACATCTTACCAATAATTCCGTCCAGTGTAAATACAGGAATTCAAATCAAGATGCTCATTTGCCCACATATTGTATGTGGGATTCTAATGAATTTAAAACGTATTTAGTAGGTAAGTTTAAGTGATTATTATTATAAAACCAACATTTTTGATTAGATGTACATTCGTTCAAAAAATCAGACACCACTTCTATTTTTTGAATAAGGTATCAAAAATTGTAAATTTCTATAGAAATTATATGATAAAGCTCTGTGCGAATAAAAGGGTACAGTATGACCAGTTCCTCTGTGTAATACTTATGCGAGTGTTCGCTCATTAAGGTATATTGGGACAAGTCACTGATTGCGTACAGTATCTGTAAAATGATAGTATTTTTACATTTTGATTTATAAATATTCATTTTTTAAAGTTTTAATATGGCTAGCATATCGCATTTAATCGTTTAATAATTTTGATCATCATAATAAAAATATTTATTTATTTATTTATTACCCGATCGCAACCTTGTCCCGCAACTTTCGCTCACATAATATTAAATGTTACAATTTAGAAAATGCAAAATAAAAAATAAGCTCTATGTATGCGATATTTACCTAGATCCCTTCGCATTCTAGCGTAACAATAAAAACTGTCGTTTTGGGAATTAGAAACTAATATTAACTAACCTGTAAATAATCATTTTGAATAATTTTAACTGCATCATTTTAATTATGGATTATTACTGCTCATCGAAGATCGCCAGAAAGTAAGAGCACCTGCCTCGCAATCCTACAAAGGTTGCTATAAGTTAGCAACAAGAAATTGAAAATATTACATTCTAATCCAATTTAAATTATAATTCCATTCCATTCCATAGGTTTTCTCGGGTAGGTATTGGACTTAGAAGGAAATATATTGTAAAACAAACTAAAAACATTATTAATATTAATTAAAAACAATAACTGAAACCTAAACGAAATGAAACCACACATGTAAATAAAAAAACACAATAGAACCACCTAATCCACTCATTTTCTAATAAAACCTCTGCGAATAGTCATATCTTTTGTCGTCTAGCTCTTACTGTCACCATTTAAATCAATAATAAACTTATTTTTATCATTAACATGAAACACTAATATTAAGTATTCCTTTTCAAGTCTGATGAGCTTCTTCAAATTTTTCTGGATTGTGTTAGATATTTTTTCTTTAATTAAGTCATTTATTCGTTTATTAATCTTTGGGAATTTATTTTTCATTAAACATTTGGCTTTAATCCCCCACAGATTAATGCCATAGGTTTGCACACACAATAATAGGGTGGCAGCCTCAGTACATTCTGTATATATTTTTCATTATCTAAAAGAAAAGGTATTTCTGCTTCTTTCATTAAAAAATGTTCATGGGATGCAAAGGCATTATCCAAAAGAATTGGTTTTACATTCGGTATTTACATTTTTTTTTGAAACCATTTTTATACAAAAGGTAAGCAAAAAGGTACAGGACAAGATATCACAAATGTGACTTTGCTGAACGTCGTCGGAAACTAAGTGATACTTCGTTCGACCAAACTTTCACAACGCGGATAAACTCTCGGAATCGTTCAACATTATACCACAGAGAATAACGGACCAAAACTACACCACCGAAAAAATGCACAAACTCTGCAAAGTGCTGCTGCAAAACGACTTTAGCAAGGATAATAAATCAGAAGAAGAAAAAGAAGATCTCATGACAAAAACGAAACATCACAGGTAGAGTAGTCAAAGTTTCTCTAAAAAACAACATAGAAATCACATTCACAACAGACCAGAAAATCATAACACTACTTGAAAACACAAAGACTAAAATAATATTAAAGAACCAAGATGTTTATGAAATAAGTAGTAATACAAGGCGGTTTCTAAAACGGAAGTGCGACGGCGCATGCGTTGCTTTGAACGTGCGACCTAGAACACGTGGCCTTGAAAACGTGGCAACACCGCCTTGAACACTTGATCTCGAACACGTGGCCTTGAAAACGTGGCAACACCGCCTTGAACACGCGACCTCGAACACGTGGCCTCGAAACGTGGCAGCACCGCCTTGAACACGTGACCTCGAACACGTGGCCATGAACGTGGCGACATCGCCTTGAACACGTGACAACATCGCCTGGGTGGCCTTGAACACGTGACCTCGAACAGTCGCACTTCCGGTTTAGAAACCGCTTTGTATTACTGCTGAGATAATTATTTTTGTTATCTATTCGATAATAACAATAGAGTATTTGTTGCTAAAATGCCACACACAATATTCAAATTTAGAAAATGCAAATACAATTATTGTTTACGGATTCTGTCAAGGTAATGCCGGACCTGCTGTGAAAGAATACGAAAGAAGATTTTTTAATTGTATGCGAGAACATGGAAATTTTCCTAAATCAAGAACGGGATGTTATTATTGCGAACCCTAAAATAAGCACCCGGAAAGTAAGAACTTAATGTTATTCAATGAAAAGTATTTACATACATAGTGGAGCGACTAATTACTCGATAGGAGGTGGCAGTGGACTGTTTAAGTGTTTTAGTAATTAGCGTCCATTTTCCCTAAGAGCGGGGAAATATCGGGAGGGGGTTAAATAATATTAAAATTTTGTGTAAAACTTGAACAAATATAATTGCTGCTGTGCAAAATAAATAGGTACAGGAAGTTAAACACAACCCGAATTAAAAAAGTTTTAAGATCAGTGCTCTTTAACAATTGGATAAGTGACAACGTCGCCACAAGCACGGATTTAAAGGATGTATCGGTAATAATAAAATATAAAATTTAATTACACACCACTACACTTGTACGTCGTTGGTCTTTTTTTACCACTATCGCACACTAGGAATTCTTATAACAAATTTGGTTACCGGGAGAACGCGCCAATTTGTCACTAATTAAACACTTCGATTTTAGCACTACAGCCGTAAACTTTTTATATTTTGCATGGACAATAATAAATAACTGTTTTAGAGAAGCTTAAAAACAATCTTTAACGCGTTAGAAACTTCCAAAAATAATGTAAGTGAGAGAGAGAGTTATAAACACAATTCTGCGAGATGTATAAACACGTGTGATGCTCTTGAAAGACGTTTTGTGACTTTTTGACTTCGTACCCTGATTTTGTCTTAAGGGTTGTTTGACGCCTGGCCTGACCAATAGAAATTGAGCAGGTATTTATTTTAATAATTAGGGGCATATTGTTTTAATTACATATAGTTTCAAAAGTGTGCCATTTATAAATTAATTAAATTAAATTACATTTAATGTCGTAATATACGAGAGGAGGGGAGACTCGAACTTAAGGAATATGAGAGGGAAAGATTTCCGGCGCACTAATTCAAATTCGAATTAGAGGGTGAGATCTAATTTTCCGTTGGAAATGTCGCATTTCCAACATATATTCAAGCGCACTACATCCTGGCACTCAAATTTATGTATTTGAATTTTGTGGGTGGATTAAAATCACAGACGAGTACTGTATAGGAGACTGTTTATAAACGAATCACAGTTTACAAGGGACCGGATAAATAATTCCCGTAATTCACATGTATGGACAGAAGAGTTTCATTTCCAGTTGAGGTTTTCTGTGATCGTGGGGATTGACGTGATAAATAACCAATTGATTGGGCCTCATTTTTTATGTTACTTTAGCAAGACAAGTTTACTTAGATTTTTTACAAAATATTTTGCCAACTCTAGTGGTCAACGAGTCCATCCGAGTGTAGTGGTGGTTACATTTCATGTGCTTCAAGGAGCCCTAATTTTAGTCCCGTATATTTTGATTTTGATACATCCCAAAATATTTTTAACTGTACATGGTGTTCCGTACATGAGGTACGCCTCAAAGCTATTTATTTTTTTCCCTTATATATTCTATATATTTTTAGAAAGTACTCGATAAATGTAACTAAATAATATGTCACGTAAATTGCTTAATTTAAAAGTTGCAGATAGCTTGTTGTCGCATTTCTAATTTAAACACACCTTACGTAAATTCCATTATCAATACGTGTACAAGAAAACATTTTTTTTTCAAATTGCATCAAAGAAAGACGATATAGGGTGTTCTTAAATGATATCAATTGCCCATCGCATCTACTAATGTTTGTCTAGTTTTTTCTTTTAAAATAATTAATTATTATTAATTTAGAATCGGGGCGTCTAAGCCGTTTTATTTTATTTTCAATAATTAATATGTAAGAAAGCTATTTTTTTCAAGATCCGATTGGTTGCGAAATTAAAACCACAGTGAAAATCCGATGAAACTTATCGGATATATCTTCTGCGCACGCAGTGAGCACGTAAACAAACAACAAAAATAGTCTCCCGTCAAATGTGGCCGCATACTGCAGCTGCAACAAAGACGCTTCTATAGCATTCTGGATGGGAAGTCCCAAGCAACACATTGGGTCTCAGGAACAGATATTATAGAAACCGGAACTTTATAAAAGTAACTGCTTTAAACCTGTTACCTATTTTTTTAACTTTAAAATATTAATAACTTTATGGTGCTGAAAAACTGTAGCAGCTACCTATTTGCTAATTAAATTGACTACAACGAAGGTCCGTCACATTGAAGACGTTTTTAAATTTAATGGAACTAACCGGCTACTATTAAAATAGCGTTTAAAAAGGCTAACTTTGAAACGGCAAAGTTTTGAGGCAGTTACTAGTTTGTGGAACTAAATTGTGACTTACAAGATATGGTGTTTTATAACGGTTCTAGGAACTTACCTGTAACAAGCAAGGGGACCTAAATGTATAGAAACTTTAAGTAACATATATAGAACTCGGGTACCCCCAGTAGAAGACTGCGTTTTCTTGAAAGTTGCCGCTTCTTTCAAATGCTACCATATAGAGAATTATACTTAAAATAGCTACCCTATGGTATCATTATGCTATTTAGGAACAAAATAGCTTCCAAATTAATTCGTCTTATAGATATTCATCTACTTTTTATAGAAAACTTAAAAAAAAACAGCAAACAACCAAGCGAAATTTAATTTACCTGTTAATTATACATAACAATCAGCCATCTAACAATTCTAATTTAATCTACACCTACATGTCAATTATCAGTAGATAAAATCGATTTTTCAAATATCGATACTTTAATTAGGTATCGGACAAAAATATTGGTTGTTGGAGAATCCGTAATTTTTCAGAAGTCATTGTTAAGTTGCATGACTATATTTTCTTTTCTAATAGTTTGTAATTTTTGACATAAGTAATAGAACAAACTAAATAACACTGACAATATAATATCGATAACTAGAGTATCGATATTTTTAAGAATAATTTAAAGATATATTCACAATCAAAACATTTATATGTGTAGTTCAATATGGAACAGGATATAGAGAAATTGTATTTTATTCTTCAAAACGTGTGAATATGGTAAATTTTTAACTAGCAGTTGGTTCAAATTTACATTTTTGTAAATGTACTTATAAAGTGGCAAATGGGATCTTGGTGGCGAGAAAAAGTCGTACTGCACTTTGTTAGGATCTTTGTAATAACAAGGTAGAAACTGCTATCATACAGTTCCATTCGGATGGTTCCGATTGTTATTTTATCGTAGCGAATACCTTAAAAGATATAACAGTTGGAATTTGCCAACTTGTAGATGGTTAATATAACATAGAAGCAGCAAAAGGTACTTTGACATACATAGGTACCATTTCCGCCATTTAAAAAAGAAAAATATGGAATCACACCATTATTTTTAAGTTCAAAACGTGTTAATATAATGCTATTTCCGATAAACTAACCAATGAATCTTAATATAATTTCTCCAATTATACGTTTTTATAAAAAAGATATATATATATATATATAAAAAAAATATTTGTCATCATATTTTATTAAATAAGTGTATATATTGAGGGCGCTTTTATGTTTTCAACCTAATTTTCAAAAATTTACGATACATTTTTATTCGTTTGTAAATTTTGTATCCGATATGAACAACACATGAATTATTTAAATATTATCAATTCTGGTTATACCGCCATATTAAGTATAAGTATTGAAAGAATGGAATAACGAGTTAAGTTTAGATAAGTAATATTCAGAAATATGAGAAACAAAGACAACAAACATGGAAAATATCGGAAGTGAACGCTACTACACGGGAGCTGCCCCGGAATGTTCCTACAACGTAGCTGTGAGGTTCAATGAAGTTGTAGGGACTGTAGCCGGAACGTAGCAAATACGACTTTGCTACGTGACATTTGTTCCCCACTTTGGTACCAGGAACGGATTTAATCCGTTCCTATGACTTAGCGGCAACTAAGGCAAACCAATATGGAGTCACATATTTAGTCGTAGCAGATACTAAATGTATTGCTTTTGGTGTTAGATCACCCTTTATACAGTCTAGATTTGGTTCCCCCTGATTTTCATCTATTTATTCACATAAAAGAGGAATTTGGCACAGACATCAAACTGTGAACCAGCGTAGACAGGTGGTTGCCTTCTATGACGAGGGTATTTGAAAATAGGTATCCCACTACGACAAACATCGTAAATCGAAGCGGCGACTATGTAGACAAGTAGCCGAAAAGTATAGCTAAATCTTGCGATTATATGATCATTGCGGTATTAATTTCGCTATCCATAGGACCATGAATAAAGCAATCTTCGTTAATAAGTTCAAAGTCGGAAAAACTCGATTTTCAGAGATTTGCCGCTCTTAAATTTGACATAAGTGTCAAATGTAATTCATAGTTTGAATTGACTTGCCAAATAGCATTCAACAATTCAATAACATGTAAGATATTTCCTTAGAAAAAACGTATATTTAATATGATATAAGTTTCTTAGAATATACTGTGTACTTTATATTAAAATTAAAAAGTATTTACACTTAGCGAATAGAAAGATAGACACTCTGTATTTAATATAGATATCAATAATCGATATTAAGATAATATTTTATTAGATACTATATATCTGTCGTTTACCAACTCTGCTAATTTGCTATTAAAGACTGGTTTAATTTTTTTAGAATGGTCAAATATTTGTCATGTACTCAAAACTAAATAAATAACATAATAAATATATTTTATTACAAATAACAATATTTGAAAGAACGATGCCATCATTTCTGAAACAAACACCTTTAGTAAATATATTTCGTGACTGGGAAGCTTTTAGGCAATCTACTAAAGACGCTGCTCATCCTGTACAATAAATGGCCCCTGTGGTCGGCTAGTACCTTATTTTAAAAATATTTGGTGTCAAGCTTCATAGAGTCGAGATCATTTTAAGAAAATAGAATATAATATTAAATGTTAAACCAGGATGAGTTGCAATAATATCTATATCAATTAAATGATCAATTCAACTCCGTTACTAATATAATCCTCCAATATTTAAAATAAATCTGTTATTTTATTTAAAAGTCACCGAGGTGGCACATGATTGATAAACTCTATATATCAACTATATGAATATATATTAATTAAATTTGACATAAAATTAGGTAATAAGTTAATAAAAGAAGGTAATACTTTTATTAAATTTACTATACCCATTGTGCTTTTTAGGTAAAGGTCATACAAATGTCTATAATGAAACAATATATCCTGGTATGAAAGAGTGTATCACAGCAGCAGTTTTAATGCATCAAGAAAATATGGATAAGAGAAAAAATTCATTCGAATTGTATGGAGCTGACTTTATTTTAACCGAAGATTTTAAGCCGTGGCTATTAGAAATAAATGCTAACCCTGCTTTGCACGCCTCCACTCCTGTTACTGCAAAACTATGCTCGAAACTATTAGAAGATATCATGAAAGGTATTAATTGTAGAAAAGGACGTAACTTCAATTTAAAAATGATATTCACATTATTTGACTTATGAAACTATACATATATTCATCCTTCTACTCACGTCTAATGACTGTATTTACTCGATTTACTGTGATAATATTAAAATTATTTACTTAATTCCCCTAGTCCTGTTAACCACAATAGATATTAATACAACATAATTATGTGCCTAGTTATCATTGTTTCTATCACCGATATTTCTTATTAAAAGTAGGTGTAATTTATAATGAATACCGTTGGACATATTAATTATTGATTTTTCTCTTCAATTATAGTAACACATTACTGTAAGGTTTACAGTGCGAAAACACAAAGTAAATAGGGTATGAGTACGCTACCCTAAAATCGAACCTTTCCCATATAAATGTCAATTAGATAATCAAAGATCGATTCTAGCAATTTTGGAACATTTCAAGGTTATCTGTCAACGCCATTTCTCAATCTTAAACCTTTTAATGACATCCAGCATTTGTCATCAACTATATATATATCATCTAATATGTCTCGCGAATTAAATCTTGACAATTGAAAAGTTCGTTTTTTTTAAATATTTTTATTGAAAAAACTAAGTCCAAAATAACTCGACAAAAATATGACGATGTGTATAGTATTAGAGGTAATTACTGACTGCCTGTTTCCTTCTTATTTGGTGTTAAGACAATTCTGTATTATCAGTAAGAAGTTATAAAGAATCTACATTTTTTATACAATATGTTCCCCTAAGTTGGAATCATATGGAAAACTTTTTTATTATTAATTTTAGGAAAAAAAGTTATTCTTCATAAAAAGTTCTGCATTATCAAATATCAAATTTTTTCAGTGGTATATGAGGTTAGTAAAAAAATATGATTTTTTTTTTTTTTTAAATTCCTTATTTGTAAATCTGTAATATGGTATACAATAAGCAAATTCTTTAACAATATTTATATCATGCAAGAAACTTCCCATTGGTAGTTCCTTAAATCTATAATTAGTTAGGTATAGCTGTGGGAGTCAGAAGTTCAAACCTTTTAGTTTTTCGATGTTTTCTAATAATTTTGCAATTAAAACGCGTAATAAGTGCACTACAGTTAAATTTGCATTATTGTAGACATACGTTTTAAAAATAATTTTATTAATGTTTAAAGGATGTAAGTAGTGTAGCAAAGCGGGTTCTGGCCCGCGCATGCGCAGTGCGCGCGTCCCGCAGTCGAGAGCAGCCATGTTTAGTCCAATTATGTCAAAGTTCCGCAAAGTGTTAGTAGATGGCGTTGGTGGCGCCAAAGTTCCACAAAGTGTTAGTAGATGGCGTTGGAGAGCGGCGGCGGCGGCGGCCATGTTTAGTCCAATTATGTTAGAGTTCCACAAAGTGTTAGTAGATGGCGTTGGAGAGCGGCGGCCATTTTTAGTCCAATAATGCTAAAGTTCCAGAAACTGCCACCAGATGGCGCAATGAACGTTGCCGAAAGGGCATTAGTGCCTAACTTCGTTGTTATTGGTCCAATTGAATCGCGGAAAAAACAGGCATTATCTATGAGTGACGTATATGTCAAATTTAAAGAAAAACATGCGCAATGATGGTTGCCATAAGGGCATTAGTGCCTAACTTCGCTGTTATTGGTCCAATTGAATCGCGGAAAAAACAGGCATTATCTATGAGTGGCGTAGATGTCAAATTTAAAGAAAAGCATGCGCAATGAACGTTGCCGAAAGGGCATTAGTGCTTAACTTCCTTATTATTGGTCCAATTGAATCGCGGAAAAAACAGGTATTATCTATGAGTGACGTAGATGTCAAATTTAAAGAAAAAACATGCGCAATGAACGTGGCCATAAGGGCATTAGTGCTTAACTTCCTTATTATTGGTCCAATTGAATCGCGGAAAAAACATGCATTATCTATGAGTGACGTAGATGTCAAATTTAAAGAAAAAACATGCGCAATGAACGTGGCCAAAAGGGCACAAAGCGCTTAACTTCGCTGTTATTGGCCCAATTGAATCGCGGAAAAAACAGGCATTATCTATGAGTGACGTAGATGTCAAATTTAAAGAAAAAATTGCTTTTGTTAATAGTGATTTTTAAATGTTATAATATTCCTCCGAAAATTGAGCTTACTCAAGTTAAGTAAATTTCAAAATCTAAACTTCAAAGTGTTAAATAAATATTTCAATAACACACAAAATTCTTTTTTCAAACTAAAAATTTTTTAAATACAGCCCTGCAATCTACATTTTCTGAAAAAATTTAAAAACATAAACTTTTAATAATTTAAAATTTTTTTCAAACCAAAAATTTTTTAAATACGGCCCTGCAATCTACATTTTCTAAAAAAATTTAAAAACATACTTTAACGGTTATACCGGATGAAGCCTCCCGATAAAAATTAGATAAGCCTGATAACGCGCAAAAAATAAAACCACATTTACAGAAAACAAATTCTAGTACAAACATCTACATCCGTTCACACAGGATGTAGCTTCCTGGATAAAAATTTGATAAGACTGATAACGGTGAAAAATACAACCACATTTCCGCGAAACGAATTTAGTTATCTTCCCACAGATAATGTTGTTGTTTTTCTCGAGTGCTATAAAAGCCGAAGCCGAATCAATCGACAATTCAGTCGTAAACGTCTCTTCACCAGTGCTGCTGCTGCCCGTTAATATTCAGTGAGCCGTTTCCAGTTGTTTTTTACATTGTGCTGTCAGTTAGTGTTCAGTGAACAGTTTTCAGTTGGAGTTATTGTAAGTACATTTAATTTTAATTTTTTAAAACTTGTTTTTGTACCAGTGCTCTACATTTTTTGTAGTAAATTTCAAAGTGTTAAATAAGTTCATTTTTTAAAAAAACTTTTTTTGTAATTTTAACAGTGATCTACATTTTTTTGCTGTAAAGCTTCAATCCATCTAAGACTTTTTAAAACTTTTTTTGTACCAGTGCTGTAGTAAATTTCAAAAATCTAAACTTCAAAGTGTTAAATAAGTTAATTTTTTTTAAAAAAACTTTTTTTGTAATTTTAACAGTACCAATTTTTGGTTTTTTCAGTAATTTGTACCAGTGCTCCACATTTTTTTGCTGTTAGCTTCAATCCGGCTAAGACTTTTTTTGGCATCCACATCTTTAAGCTTTTAAAGTAAGTGTTTTTTTCGGTGGTTTTTTCATGCTAGTATTCCATTTTTTTATTATTATTTTAGATGAGTTTTCTTGAAAAATTAAACGAATTTACCTCATCTACAGATACCGAAAACAAGCCCATAATTAAGCTAAAGGACCTGCAACCCAACATCCCAAAGAAAATTTATCGTGTTCAGCTCACCAAATCCAAATTTGGCGGGGAATCCATCCTAGTGGAATTGGAGGAGAACGTCGTCACATTTCTGCCCAAAAGGTCTACCGAAATTTACAAGAACCACATCGACGATCTAAACAAAGGGGGCTTCAGTTTAGTTTTTATTGGCCTGCACGAGATATCAAAGAGCTGTGCTCCGAGGACCTTATTCAGAATAGAAAAAAATTAGGTGAGTTCAGTCATGAATTTCGCACTTACGTTTAAAAAAATCGAAGACCTACTTAAAACTGAGCACAATAGTTCAGCATATTCCAATAAAAACAAATGGCTACAACAAATCAGTACTCACCTCAGAAAATGCTCTTTAGCTGTAAAAAAATTTAATTTCACGGTAGGGCAAAAAAGACAAATTTATACCAAAATGGGGCAGTTGAAAAGGTTACGGTGTATCATTAAATTAGCGTCTTCCCAGGTAGTAGGGGAGGGCATTAGACAGGGGCGCGGCACTAAAGGGGGCGTTAAATGGGAAGACGTCAACGCGATTTTTAACAGTAGAATTAGAACGGGGGTTATTATAAATTTAAAACATAAAGAGGTAAAAGATTTTTTGCAGGCCGCTTACAATTTATTCAAGTCAAAAATTTTACAAATTTTAAAAAATGATACACCGTCGCTAAAAGTAAATGTAACATTTTGCGGCGATTTTTTAAAAAATGATAGTGATGGTGGGGAAGTAATTGACATTAAATACTTTGGATCCCCAAATTTCGTCGTTGATTTGGGGACGGATTTAGCACAGGAGTATAAAAGTATTGTAGATTTTATTTTAAATAAACTTTCGGAATTTCAAGAAAAAGACAGTGGGTGGGCGTTGTCAAAAATAAATTTATTGGAAGTAGCTATTAACAAATTTGAAATTGGGAACGGTTCATCCTTCATTCCACTGCCAAAAGAAATATTTGTGAAAAAGGCATGCATAAACGTCAAAAATACAGACCAGGCGTGTTTTTACTGGGCCGTAACGAGTTTTTTGTTTCCTGCTAAAAAACACTCTGAATATACATATAATTACCCTCATTATAGTACAGTTTTGAATACAGCTGGTTTAGAATTGCCTATGAAACTAACACAAATTTCAAAATTTGAAAAGATAAATGATATCTCTGTAAACGTTTACGCTTTAGAACTAAATCAAACTAATAAAACGTCATTTTACGTAGTGGTACCTGCACGTTTAACTAAAAATAAACTGCTGCGTCATGTAAATTTACTTTTAATTCAAGATGAATATTTTCCAAAATTAAACGACTACGAGGCTCCCCCCATCAACAACGAGGACACTACTACCACCGCCATTAAATACCATTATTGTTGGATTAAAAATATGTCTAGACTAGTTTCAAACCAACTTAACAAAAGTAAAAATAAAAAATTTATTTGCGATAGGTGCTTAAACTATTTCCAAAGCGAAAAAAAACTAACGGACCACGAAATTTTATGCATAAATAGTAACGATTGTAAAATTTCTTTTCCCCCATATGATAACGTCGAATTTAAAAATCATGTATACAAGCAGAAATGTCCTTTTGTCGTTTATGCCGATTTCGAGTCAATTTTAGAAAAGTGTGATAAAAAGATATCTCATACAACTACCAAGTATCAACACCATAAAACATTTAGTGCAGGTTTCTACTTAAAATGCAGCTATGATAATAAGATTTCCTACTACAATAGTTATAGAGGGGAAGATTGCATGGACTGGTTTGCGAATCAAATGTTAGAAGTCGCGAAATTTATTGAATCTAAATTATTAAATATTGTTCCTATTTGTATGCCTACTGTCGCAAACGGTGTCTGCTGTCACATTTGCGACAATAGGTTTAAAGAAAAAGACATCATCGTTAAAGACCACGATCATTTTACGGGATTATTTAGAGGGTTCGCACATCAATCGTGCAATCTGAACTTCAAAAAACTATTTGTAGTGCCCATAGTTTTCCATAATCTTAGCGGATACGACAGTCATTTTATTATTAGAGATCTTGCTAAACGTGGACCTTTGAGTGTACTACCTGTGAACATGGAAAAATACATTTCTTTTACGCAGTATGAACCAGAAACTAAAATTAAATTCAGATATATAGACTCCTTTAGATTTTTGGGCACCAGTCTCGATGAGTTGGTGTCTACACTAAAAATAGAGGAGTTGGTCACATTAAAAAGGGAATTTGGTAACTTGACTAATGAAACGTTCAAACTGTTGACGAGGAAAGGTGTTTTTCCATACGATTACATTGATAGTATTGATAAGCTAAATGATACCACTAGTCTTCCAGCAATTGACAGTTTTTACAACAAATTAAATGATTGTCATATTTCCACGGATGATTTCACTCATGCGCAAAACGTTTGGCAAGCTTTCCAAATTCAAAATTTAGGCGAATATGCAGATTTGTATATGCGAACCGACATTCTCCTTCTTTGTGACGTTATGGAAAACTTTCGAACAACTGCTCTGGAAACTTACCAGCTAGATCCGGCATGGTACTATACTATGCCCGGATATACTTGGGATTGCATGCTCAAGTACACGAAATGTAAATTACAAATTTTAAAAGATGTCGACATGTTGTTGTTTGTTGAGGCATCAATACGTGGAGGAATATCTGTTTGTTCAAACAGATATTCCGAAGCCAACAATAAATACATGCCTGAATTTGATTCTTCTAAGCCGTCCAAGTACCTTATGTACTTTGACGTAAACAATTTATATGGGTGGGCAATGTCACAGTTCCTCCCCTACGGGGGGTTTGAATGGGAGCCCAATACAAACATTGACATTACTCAGATTCCCGACGATTCACCCGTCGGATATATTTTACAAGTTGATTTAGAGTATCCCGAAAGTTTACATGACGAGCACAAAGATTTCCCATTTTGTCCTGAACACCGTAAACCTCCCGGTTCCAAATTGTCCAAATTAATGACCACCCTTTACCCGAAAAAACAATACACTCTGCATTACCGCAATTTAAAACAAGCCCTCGAACAGGGCTTAAAATTAACGAAAATTCACAAAGTACTAAAATTCAAACAATCGGCTTGGCTGCAGTCCTATATCGAGCTGAATACTCGCTTAAGGACTGTAGCCACAAGCAATTTTAAAAAAACCCAGTTCAAACTCGCTAATAATGCCGTATTCGGTAAGACGATGGAAAACATCAGACTCCATAGGGTAGTGAAATTACTTACTTCTTACGAGGGTCGTTACGGTGCAAAAAATTTGATAGCCAGCCCCCGATTTCATAGTCGAAGAGTTTTTGACGACAAACTTATGGCTATCGAATTAAAGAAGGCTGAACTACTCTTCAACAAACCCCTGTATATCGGCATGGCTATCCTGGACATTTCTAAAACCTGTATGTATGATTTTCACTATAATTTCATGTTACCAACTATGGGGGTGGAAAATGTAAAATTAATGTACACTGACACCGATAGTTTTATTTACGAATTAAATTGCGATGACGTTTACAAAAGTTTGATTGGAGAGCACTTAGAAAAATTTGACACTTCAGATTACCCCTCAAATAACGCCTATAAGATTCCTTTAGTAAATAAAAAAATTCCCGGTTTAATGAAGGATGAAGCTAATGGTAAAATTATGACACATTTTGTGGGATTACGATCAAAAATGTACAGTTATAAAGTGCAAGGTGGCAAAGTAGTGAAAAAATCAAAGGGGGTTAAGTCCAATGTCGTAAAAAATAAAATCATATTCGAGGATTACCTAAATTGTTTGCAAAATAATAATAAAAAATATATTACACAACACACTATTCGATCTTATTTGCATGATGTATATAGCATAAGTCAGACTAAAATTGGACTTAGCCCCTATGATGATAAACGTCAATTACTTCCCCAGTCACATGACACCCTTCCGTGGGGATATAAAAGTTAATTTTTTCTTTTTTTGCCCTACCGTGGAGTTTAACGGGGAAAGTTTTTCAAAATTTTAATAAATTAAGATGTGATTACTGATTATTAGCTTGCCATAATTTTGAAATATTTATTGAATATGCAGAAATATTGTGCTTGGTTTCGATATGATTTACATGAAAATAAACGAGTGCGATTTTCAGACTGAACTATGTGTACCTAATAAATTATTTATAGTTTTTATGTATTAGTTATATATGTTTGCTTACTGTATTATTTGTAGTTTGCTTGGGTAATAAAAAATAAAATATAAGAAAGAAGTGTTTTATTTCAAAAAAAACTTGGTACATTTTTTTAATTTGAACAATGATTTAATATATCATTAATTACATCATCTTTATAGTAATACATGTACTCTTGTAGAGCATTTTTTTCCAAACAATTTGGCATAACAGCACAAATTAAAATTAAAGTATTAAATCTACTAGTGTCACAAATACTATTGAAATTAACAGCAAAATAAGCTCGTGTAGAGGCTATTAAATTACAGTAGAATGTATTAAAGTTCAAGTCTTCTAGCAACGAAATGTAGTTCTTCACTAAATTGCAATTTGCTTCAAGGATGTCGGAAACATCATACTCGTCCAGATAGAACTCGACTCCATGTTTGTTTGCAAGTAGAAACTTGGTATCGTCGTACACTAATTGAGTAACTTTACAAAAGTCTCCACACGGGAAAACTACAGGATCGTATTCGTCAGGAGGTGACGGTAGATTCTCGTGAAAAAAGTCGTCGTATCTCTGACGCAGCAATTCAATAAAAGTAGTCCACTCAAATGTACCAAACGAAATTCTTCCGGGTCGAAGTAAAGGTGTTAGCGTTATTGCAGGAGTAAAGGTTCTGGTCGGACTTATTCCGCACAAAAGTGCATAACTTCTTAGGGAAAAATTCGTTTCCAGTAGATGGTATCGCTCCAATTTAGCAGCATACTCGTATGAAATTAAAGCTTGGTCGATTTCCTCAACACAATCATTAAGCGTCACTGCATAAGGTGAAGGAGGTGTTGGCGACGGTGACGGCGATGACGATGCCGAGTCACTTTCAAAAACAATTTCACAAGAACTATAACCACTATCTTGACTACTCATGTTGTTGTTGGTTGATTTAAATTGCAGGTGCACCACACGACTGAATAAAATGTAGGTTCACACACTTGTATTTATATACCCCCACTATGAGGGACAACGCTAAGTTTGAAGGTTATTAAAAAAAGGCCCCTTGAATTGCTAAATTTGTTCGTATTTTCCATAAGATTCTATACAAAATCGGCGTTTTCAATCCAACTGTTATGCTTGTTATCGAGACCCAACCATTTCACGTACGCCTTCTTTCCCTTTCTTCTAAGCACCTTTTCTACGAGGTAGACATCGGGTGCTTTCGTCTTTTGCAATTCCTCCTCGTAGAAAGCCCCGTTGATTGGTGTACCCAACATGTCTTCAAGCAGATAAGTCACGGGATTGGTTATTTTGACTTTAGTAATTTTAAAGAGCTCGGTACTCCAATTAGGGGTGTATCCCTTTTGAAAAATATGCTTGGCTTTGCTTAAGCGCACAATGTCGCCAACGTTAAGTTTGCGTGGTCCGGCAATCTTCAAATGCGAGTAAAATTTTCGAGAAATTTCCTTCTCGTTTGACTTGTTGACCTCCGAAGGCTTACATCGTATTTTCGAATGTTTCATGTTATTGTACTCTTCCACAATTTTCGGTAAAATGTCGATCCATCGGTAGGTGCCTTGCAAACTAAAGTACTTGTATAGTTTTGTCTTTAAAGTTCTAATACATCTCTCGGCCATCGCAGCCTTTTTAACGCTAAACGTATTGTAATGATTAATGTTGCATTGCGTCATTAATTTTTGGAAATCTGCATTGAAAAACTCTGTACCTTGATCGGTTTGAAGATTTTTAGGATGTCGTCGGCTGTGTTTTAATATGTTGGAGAAAGCTTTGGTAATTTCAACTCCAGTCTTTGTCTTTAGAGGCATCGTCCACACGTACTTTGAGAAACAATCGATAACAACCATAATCATTTTGTAACCTTTATTTTGGTGTGCATAGGGTCGCATTTCGGCCAAGTCCATTTGCCATAAATCATCGAGACCCTTAATGATTGTTCTACGTCGCGGATAATTCCTACGTGCTGGAGCATGGAGTTCATTAACAACTTGAATTTTTTCTTTCGACATCTTGAAGAGCTCTAAAGAGAGTGTAAGTGTGTTGAAGTATTTAAGGAATATTTGATGGCGTTGTAGTATAATGAAATCGGTTTAGTTCTCTCTCCAATTTCTTTGCTAACTCGGCAGTTTCGTGGTGAGCTTTTAATAAATCTCTCAAAATAACTTCATTAGCAGTCAATTCTTTTTTCAAATGATTTGTTAACTCGACGACGGTTTCTTGGTTAGCAGTCATTTCTTTTTTCAAATTATTTATTAACTCGACGACGACGACGGTTTCTTGGTGAGTTTTAATCAAATCTTTCACAATGCCTTCATCAGCAGTTATTTTTCGCTCGATTTCAGCAAACCGTGTGCCTGTCACACTGGCAATTTGTTTGGGTATATCGATTTTTAAATTAGTATAAAGTTGGGTTAACTGAACAAAATTTGAATTGGTCGCCGTAAGCTTTTTATCTACAACTTTCACAATATTCACCAATCGATTTAACTGTGAGTCAACGTATTCTTTACTGGCAGCATCAGAACTAACTGAAGGTGGTAACATATTGCTTATCCTCACATTGCCAATATCGACGTTACCTTCAGCCGTTTGTGGAAACTTAAATAACATATTACGGAGGAAAGATTGAGGAGGCGGTCTATTTGACATCGTCGTTGACCGACGTCCGAATTTGTCGAGACTCATCATGCAAATAACATTAAAACCATGTGTTACACTAGTATATAACGTCGGCTTCTCTCAGCTCATTGATGATTGCAACTATTTCGTTGTTGTGTGATGTATTTCCAGCGTGTTTGGAAGCTACTAGCAATTTAAGTCGTTCCACAAGTTCATTGACATCGTCCCAGTACACGTAATCGATAGGGTTCTCATTGTAGACCATTGCAAGTCCAACTCCAGATTTTGATGATATGCTGCTAGTCGATTTCGATGGCTTTCTCGGTGGAGGAGGAAACATAGGTTTAATAATATCTAGATATTTTGATCTCGATGTACCTTTTAGACGTCCAGCTGTGTTTCTGTGAGCGTTAGTTAAATTTAAAATCGTCTTGTATGCCAATTTATCATCATCGGTATAATCTTCAGGCTCATCATAAAATATCAGTTGGTAGAGACCTGGTGTCCCTTTAACATGTTCCCCCTCCGTTATAATAGCTCCAGTATTCCGATCAAAATCGATATTTTTCCCTCCGAGAAGCCATTTAGAGTGAGTCAAATCGTAAACTGGACCGTAAACTAGGTCTATATTTGGACTCTTATTCCAGTAATCAAGCATATACTTATGTGATATTTCAGGATATTGCTCCAGATACTCTCTGAAGGCCTCATCCGAAATATGTTCTGGGTTTGGTTCTGAACCGTTGGAATATACACTCTCATCATCATCATTATCATCACCCTCAGTCTGAGCTACATCTTCCATCGGAATAAAATCAGTGGGATGGCTTGTATCCTCTGTTTTTAATGGTTCTTCTTCTACTTCGGGTTCTACTTCGGGTTCTTCTTTCTTTATATTTTTTAAAACTTGCGCAGATTCATGGGACGTTGTAACAATTTCTTTTAGAGGTTTTATTAGGGGTTTAAATAATGTATTTAATGTGCGATCCTGCTCAGATCTACCCAACTTGAGAGCCAGATATTTTCGACGTATATCACGTGAGAGTTGTAGAACTTTACGTTTACGAACATCCTGCTGGTTTAACATCTTGCTGCATATTAATCATACACCACATGGAATTACATTTTTATATACAAGTCGAATCCTTTGCGATACCTTCCATTGTTGAGAGCAAAATCTTTTACAACAACAATAGAACCATATTGATCGCTCCAACATTCAGAACAGAGTTTTTTGAAGCGGTCAAAACTCATGTCAGGTGACACGTGCTCGTCGAATACGTGCCTCAAGTTTACTTCATCCTGCTTGAAGAGTACAATTAAATTACAATTGTCTCGAATCAGTTGTTTGGGTATTTTTGAGTACGTTTGACATAGATAAGCAGAATCAATATCCTTATGACGGCCCATTGAGTAATATTCCCGAATTTTCTGCTGCCCATCGCAAGCCACATCGTCAAATATGAATATGGAATTTGATTTAGCTTCAGCGGGACTTATTATTTCCTCATTATCTTTGAACGGGAAATAGCCTACTCCTTTCGTCTTACTTAGCACCTCTTGAAGCAACTCGTATTTCGGCTGATACAAAGATTTGGAGTAAACGTAAACGTTTTTAAATTTCGCGCCATTCGGATGAAACAGTAATGACAGCATTACGTTTGTTTTACCACACCCACTCGGTCCACATATGATTGCACGAAACGAGTTTGGTAATAACTCGCCATGTTTACTTTTCTCATGCTTGGAGGTAAAGTCCAAGTTTTCAATCGGAAGCGTTTGTTTCTGTTGAATGACCTTCATTGTATGGCATTTTTAGTCAAGTCGTTGTGTATAAATATATAAAAACGTGAGGTGCGTGACGTAAAACGTGAGGTGCGTGACGTAAAACGTGAGGTGCGTGACGTAAAACGTGAGGTGCGTGACGTAAAACGTGAGGTGCGTGACGTAAAACGTGAGGTGCGTGACGTAAAACGTGAGGTGCGTGACGTAAAACGTGAGGTGCGTGACGTTTACGTGTACGTATATGTATATAAATATATCACGTGATGATATGGCATCAGTTCAAATGAGTCTTTACTTAGGTAAAGGTGTCTTAAATTCGCTCATAAACAATTTGCCCTTTGAGCTCCACATTCCGACCTATCAATACTGTGGTCCGGGCACAAAGCTACAAAAACGCTTAGCACGCGGTGATTCGGGCATTAATCCCTTAGACGCTGCCTGTAAGGAGCACGACATTGCATACGCTCAACACAAGTCCTTGAACGATCGACACAAGGCAGATCAAATACTCGAAAACAAAGCTTGGACACGTGTCAAATCAAAGGACGCGACGTTGGGAGAAAGAGCAGCTGCTTTGGCGGTGACCGGTGGCATGAAGATCAAACGTAAACTTGGAATGGGGGTGGGGCAGCAGAAGACGAAGAGTTCCTTTAGAAATCACGTAATCAGCAAGGTTAAAAAGGCTATGAAAAAAAGTCCTTCCACAACGCTACAGAAGGCCGCCTCGCAAGCTTTGAGAGCCGCGAAAATCGCCGTAAGGAAAGCAGGTGGTAAAAAGCAAATTCGACTACCCAGAACGATACCTTTTGAAGGAAAATCTGGAGGATTTCTACCATTGATTCCTCTGTTTGCGGGCCTTTCGGCAATTGGAGCCCTCAGTGGCGGGGCAGCAGGAATAGCTAAAACCGTAATCGATGCTAAGAATGCGCAAAAGAAACTGGAAGAAGATCAACGTCACAATAAAGCTATGGAAGTTATTGGGGCAAAAGGATCCGGCTTGTATATGAAAAAGAACGCTCGCGGAGGCTTTGGATTGTACATGAAGAAACAAAAAAACTGCCAATAAAGCTACCCAATAGATCGCTATATGATGTGGACCTTTTGCGATATGTCAAACGTTTAAAAATTCCTCATTTTAGAGGGGTTTTCATGCGCGACTCTCTACCACATCAGCAGCAGCCCTGGCAACGCGAATGTGCCATCATAAATTTGGATGACTCTAATAATCCAGGCACACATTGGGTAGCTTATAGAAAGCAAAACAATGTTGTTGAATATTTCGATTCATTTGGTGACTTGAAGCCGCCGAAAGAACTCGTCAACTATGTGGGGAAGAATGTTCAAATCTATTACAACAACGACCAATATCAAAACTATCGACAAATCAACTGTGGACACCTCTGCCTACAATTCCTATATAATGGAGCAACATCATCATCATCATCAGGAGTTTAATGAAATGAGAGACGTTATTAAACTCCTGATGAAGAACATTACCCACGAGGTTTGGCGAGAAATTCCCCAGAAATACCGAAAAGAACTAACACAATTTTTACCATGTCAAAATTATGATTTTCATCGATGGAGTGATGTTTGCGGTAATGAGATACCAACATGTTTATTTTGTGGAATTACTTATAAATAAATAAATAATTTTTTTGAAGCAGTTTTTTATTTAAGTACTACCGCCCCGTTGATATACATTAGTCATGTCTTTGCTTTTGACGCTAACGAGTCAAACTCACGTGTTTTCGTTCACACCTCAGCCTCCAATTGTGCTCGATTCCGAAAAGAGATATTTCCTAGCAGTACTTGGCTTCCACTCATACAACTCGATACCCAATATTGACGGTGAGAAATTTTTCTACTACGAAAACAACGATAGTGGGAAGTTGAGAGAAGTCGCGATTCCTACCGGCTGCTACGAAATAACGGACATTGAGAAGCTAATTCAAAATTCTATTGCTCCAAATACGGGTGATACACTATTTTCGCTGAAGCCAAACAACAACACTCTCAAGTGTGAAATATACAGCAAACGTCACGCAATTACTTTTGAAAGTCGTCACTACAACAGCAGTCTTGGACAGATTTTGGGATTTTCCAACAACAGGGTACTGGCCCCCGGTGTTGTACACTCTTCAGATCTCCCCGTCAACATTATAAAAGTATCAAACATTCGCTTTGAGTCCAACATTACCGAGGGTGCCTTCTACGGAAACAGGCCTGTCCACACCATCTTTGAATTTCCGATTACAGTTGACGCAGGCTACGCAATTGTAGAAAGACCTAATAACCCAATATATCTACCTGTTACGAATACCGGGGAAATTAGCAACATCACAGTGCTGGCGGTAGACCAAAACTTTAAGCCCATAAATTTTCGAGGAGAACAAAGTGTCCTTCATCTAGAGTTAGTAGGACGATCATAAATGGGTTTGGTGATAGATTATAAGAACAACGCGGTCAGTTCAATAACATCATTTACTGCTAGACCTCCTCCGGGTCGTCAACGAGAGCTAACGTCCGCAAATAGATTGTTTCTTCAATCGCTTGGATTTACGCTAAAAACAAAATATGGCAAATCAATACGTACAAGCGGGAGACTATGGTAAACGTCCCCGTACCGAAAGCATCGATCCTAGTTTTAACCTCTACCAACAACCACGTTATGATGAGTCTATTAGAAGGATGGAATATCGAACGTGCTCGCCGTTCATCAAGTCCTTCAACAACAATGATGTGGTGGAATTTGTTGTCAATCAAGTGGATTCATTTTTTGCCATGAACGAGTCATTGATCGAAATCAAGGGTAAATTGGAGGTAACAGGAGGAGGAGAAGTTTCCCTAGTACCCAACTTTTGTGCCTTTCTCTTCGACTCGTGCACGTACAGCGAGAGCGCCAGAGAGATTGAAACGGTTCGTGATCCTGGAGTAGTGAGCGCTGTACGAGCTCTTCTCAACTACAGCGCATTAGATGCAAATCACATGGCTATCGCCGGTTGGAATGGCACTTCCAACCCTCCTATGGACACTTCCACAAAATCGTTTAGTTTTTTGGTGCCGCTCAAGCATATTTTCAACATATTCAACGATTACCCCATGATCACTTGTGGAAGGCAAACAATTCGATTGGTTCGCGCTCGCGATGATAGTGATTGTCTTTTGATTAAAGAAAAAACTACTTCTAGTGGTACAACGGCAACAACAACCACTTCTGCAACAATTAAGATCGAAACCATTGATTTGAAAATCAAACATATATATCCCAATGATGAAATTAAAATAAAATTGATGGAGGCCATTAGAAGCGATACACCTATACTGATACCGTTCAGAAAATGGGAACTTAATGAGTTGCCTGCAGTTACGAGCGGTTCACGAAGAGAAATTTGGGCTGTTAAAACTACTAAGGCCGTTGAACGTCCAAGATTTGTTATTGTATGCTTCCAAACGAATAAACGAAACAATACTTCACAAGATCCAATGGCTTTCGATAATGTCAATGTGACCAGCATTAGACTGTCAATGAACGGAGAGTATTGGCCCAACGAAAGAAACATGTTGGACTTTGTCAAAAACGACTACGCCATGGCTTACCATAACTATGCGGAATTTTACCCTAGCTATATGCACGGCTCAGCCGCCGCCGAAAAACATCCTATACTCACGTACAAGGAGTTCAAGAACAGAGCCCTATTTATCATAGATTGCTCGAAACAGGAAGAAACCATGAAGTCCTCCACTGTGGACGTGAGACTCGAACTCGAAACGGATATTGGATTTCCAGCAGGCAGCAAAGCCTACTGCATCATAATTCACGACTGTCTTATGGAGCACCGTCCACTAAGTGAAGTGGTTAAAAGTTTAAATTAAAAAAATATAATTTCTTTATTGTTAATAACTGAATTTTTGAGTTTTAATAAATGAAATGAAATGAATTTTTGAGTTTTAATGAAACACCCTGTATGTTTTTCTTAGTTGTTTATTGCAACATTACATGAGGATCGGAACCTTCTTTGAATACATTTATAAAGAAATTTTAGTAACAAAATACATATAGCAGATAACGTGAGGCACGATATTGTAAATGTCTTGTTAATTTCGCCATTTAATTGTCCATCCTTGGTGTCGTAGGAACTGGTGTTGGTTGAATTCGTCTTAAGGGGTAACAGCAACAACATAGTACTTTTTTCGGTATTCTTGTATTGTCCAAATTTAAATCGCCCAACTGCTTTATAACGTTTTCTTTGTCTTCGTACAGTTTAATATCTTTACGAAGTTGCTTGAGTCTTTCTTCAAATTTAAGGACTTTTTCCCAAATATGTTTGTCTTGACGACGCATGTCTTAAAGCACTAATCCTCCCAAAGCGTTATTAATAAATATTATATAATAACCCCCTCTAGATCACGTGACATAATTATCCAATCATGATCAAGCAATTTTTTCTTTAAATTTGACATCTACGTCACTCATAGATCATGCCTGTTTTTTCCGCGATTCAATTGGACCAATAACAAGGAAGTTAAGCACTAATGCCCTTTCGGCAACGTTCATTGCGCATGCTTTTCTTTAAATTTGACATCTACGTCACTCATAGATAATGCATGTTTTTTCCGCGATTCAATTGGACCAATAATAAGGAAGTTAAGCACTAATGCCCTTATGGCTACGTTCATTGCGCATGTTTTTTCTTTAAATTTGACATCTACGTCACTCATAGATAATGCATGTTTTTTCCGCGATTCAATTGGACCAATAATAAGGAAGTTAAGCACTAATGCCCTTATGGCCACGTTCATTGCGCATGTTTTTTCTTTAAATTTGACATCTACGTCACTCATAGATAATACCTGTTTTTTCCGCGATTCAATTGGACCAATAATAAGGAAGTTAAGCACTAATGCCCTTTCGGCAACGTTCATTGCGCATGCTTTTCTTTAAATTTGACATCTACGCCACTCATAGATAATGCCTGTTTTTTCCGCGATTCAATTGGACCAATAACAGCGAAGTTAGGCACTAATGCCCTTATGGCAACCATCATTGCGCATGTTTTTCTTTAAATTTGACATATACGTCACTCATAGATAATGCCTGTTTTTTCCGCGATTCAATTGGACCAATAACAACGAAGTTAGGCACTAATGCCCTTTCGGCAACGTTCATTGCGCCATCTGGTGGCAGTTTCTGGAACTTTAGCATTATTGGACTAAAAATGGCCGCCGCTCTCCAACGCCATCTACTAACACTTTGTGGAACTCTAACATAATTGGACTAAACATGGCCGCCGCCGCCGCCGCTCTCCAACGCCATCTACTAACACTTTGTGGAACTTTGGCGCCACCAACGCCATCTACTAACACTTTGCGGAACTTTGACATAATTGGACTAAACATGGCTGCTCTCGACTGCGGGACGCGCGCACTGCGCATGCGCGGGCCAGAACCCGCTTTGCTACACTACTGATGTACTTGCATATTTAAACGTAATTTTTAATTCTGACCAACTTTTTTTAGTAACATTTTTCGATATTGTCAAATTTAAAGGTACTTTACTCTTGAGTAAAACTCATATTTTTTGACAAACCTCGTATACCACTGAAAAAATTTGATATTTGATGACTGTAATCTAGGTTTTAGATAATGCAGAACTTTTTATGAAGAATAACTTATTTTCCTAAAATTAATAATAAAAAAGTTTTCCATTGATTCCAACTTAGGGGGACATATTGTATAATATGACTTATAGAGGGTGATATAATTCTTCCCCCATAAGATTCAGCTTCCGAGGGCTGCGGCTAAGTAAGATGAACATCTTGAAGTTCTATGGTTTCTTGGATTTTCCGAGGTTGTATGTGGCATTGGAATTTCTTTAATACTTTGTATATATATATATATATATATATAAGGATTAGTCGACTATAAATAAATATTGTCCATGCACTGGGAAGGTGCACTGGTAGGTGATTTTCTAGATTCGAGACATTTTTGTTGATTCTATCTCTTAGAGTTTGAAGTTCATCTAGGTTAACTTGTTCCAAACTGAAATTGGAGTCTGTAAATTTAATATTTGTAGCTTGAATAACAGTTTTTGAAAAAAGATCGGTTGACTCGCAAAAACTATGGATTCATTATTAATGATTATTTCTGTGTTGGTAGCAGTCTGGCAGCTTTGAAGAATCTTTACTAAGTAGGTACCAGCTATGTTGACAACTTCCTCCTGTTATTCACATTTTTTGTTAGGTATTTTTGAGAACTGTTTTAATTCTCGGGGTAGTCTATTGTAGTCAACTCGGTCTATTCGGTTTCGAATTCTCTGCCATCTAACTCTAGGTCTACGTTTTTCTATGACATTTTCATGTGTATATATATAATGAAATGTTATTTTCTAGACTTTTCGTCGTAGATTCTTTTGGTATAGTTTCAGTCACCGCCAACAATAAATTTTCCACTTAGGTGGCTGAAGAAACTATCTTATTCTTCTGTGTCGATTCTATATCTAGGCGGTCAGTACATAATTGCTATGTTACATAACCATCGCTTTGCAGTAATTTGAACACCGGTAGCTTGCAATTTAGTTATCTGGTACTGGTGTAGTTCATAATGCGGGATGGTAGTCCGAATAATTAGAGCCGCCCCAACGTAAGCAGTTCCATCAGGATGGGAGTGTAGTATATTCAATAATTTGGTATTTTAAACTTTTATCTTTCAGTAAAATGTGTCTCTGTAAGAAGGAGGACCTCTATTTCGTTCTATTGTAGGAACTTTATTACTTCATAATTGTGTTTTAATAAACCATTGGCGTTCCACTTGGCGATTCGAATTTTAGTTTCCACAACTACTCAGATAAACTCTTATTGTTTATTACAAGGGAAAGCATATTTAGGATCATGATATTCTAATTAATGAGCTACGTAAACATTCACTTAAATTCCTTTAGGAATATATTCATTCTCCTAGATCCGAGGATTTATTGTTCATGTTGTAGTTACTTGTTGCATTTGCGTAAGTTGGTATGCTGAAAGCGGTTTGATTCATGTGGGAATTGAGAGCTGGTTAAGTGTTAATGTGTGCTATACATAATGCATACATATACATACATATACATGCACATTTGGCTGGTGTATTTGATCTACAGCATTACCTTGAGTTGTATTTGGCACCACACTTTACGCATAGGTAAGGTTTTGTGTAGTAGGACTTGGAGTGGCCATAGAGCAGGCATCTTGCACACTATGTGATAGATCTTTCTTATTTGGTGGTTCTATTGCGATTTTCATATAGTTTCAATATTATAGTTTGTATATATCCTTGTTGTTTGGTTTGGGTTTAAGATCAACATAAAACATCATAAGTGGCTGTTTACTGCCGAATATTTAGGATATTGCACACTTTGCGCCTATATTTTTCTATCTTTTTCGTAATATCGTCAATTGGTATAGAATAATGTATGTTGCTAATTACTACTCTATAGGCCATATCTTGTTCCATTTGATAGGTATGGTGGACTAGTTTTTCAATATTTAGGTGAGTGATGAGTTTTCGGTATGTCAGGACTATTAGCATTAATTTTTACCGTATCATTTTGGACCATTTAACATTGGTAAGTTTCTTGTTCTGCTACTGCACTTAAGTTTTCAACCATCTTATTAAAATTATTGTCGCCATAAATATAAATTAGAGAAAGTCTTCGTCATTTGTTGCTTGTAGCATGACATTAAAGTATATAGTGTTGTTTAAATTTCTCAATGAGGTTATCCTTGTATTTGGTGCGAAGTGAGTATTGTATGATTGTTGTTACCGATATTAAAAGATTGATTAATTGGAAGATATTGAGTGTGGACTGGATTGGTCATTAAAATTTGTTGAGGTAACATTTGAATGGGTACTTGGGTTATCTGCTGGTAACAGAGGTTAGATTGGCTTGATCCATTTTGAATATAAGTAGCTGAATTTGTTGAATATGGATTTTGTTGGTAATTCATTTGGATGTTGAAATACATTTTTACTTGTGTACTCCACTGGATTGTTTTGTTATTTCTTATCAGTGAACGCTTGTTAAACTTAATCACTACAAAGGAGTTGGTCTTGCGCCAGAACTTTTTAAATATAATCAGCTATTTCATTTTATGGAGTAAACAAATATTATGTTAGTTTGTCCCGAAACGTTGAAGACATAAAATACATTTTGTTAGCAAGATTTTACTATATTGTAAAAAAAATGGGTAAAAATAATCATATCTAAGATAATACATACAAGAAAAGGGAACATTGTTATCATTTTATGTATTTGTGTTGTATGAACTTTTATAAAATAAAACCAGTCACTAAATATACGAGCCGACATTGCATATATCAGCAAGTTCTAGAAGTACACGTGTATTACTTAAAACCAAACATTATTTTCAATAATCAAGATTATTTTAAAAGTACATTGTTTCATATCATATTGCCCCTAACTCGAGGTATTCACTACGTGTATGTCGGACATCATCAGCTTGTCGAGACATGATTTTTTGTATATATTAGCAAATTGTTAGAACTGCTTCCCATTTGCATTCCTAAATTTATCTGGGCGTATTAAATTTCTGCGCAAATTCTGAGAAATACAACACATGTTCACGAATTCTAGAATTGCTCCCAAAAGGTATTCATAAATTCTTACTACTGGCATTAATAGGTTTGAGATTGAGAAATGACATTGATCGATAACCAAATTGTCAGAATGATCTTAGATTTTCTTATGAAGATCACAAGGGTAAAAAGATCAAGTGGAGTAAATCGGGTAGAACACTTACAGTCTATTAGGCAAATATTTGTTGCAGATTTCTCATAACTCATAATTACAGGGCATCTTCAAAATGTTTCTCTTTACTAATACCATTTCATGTGTATAGTATTCTTTAAAAGTCTGAATTTACATAATTATTGCTTAAATAATTATTTGTTTCAGTTGTAGTAGATTACGACCGCAACAAGAACGCAAGTACAGGAAATTTTGAATTAATTTACAAGGGATTGGTAAAAACCGATGTCCACTGTAGAGAGGAAAAAAATTTAGTTATAGATGGTAAACCTCTAAGCCCGGATTATTTTTACCGGTCCAAATGGTCACCCAGAGACAGAGATACTGAAACAGATTGGGGTGTAAATAAAAAAATTAAGAACCTTTCTAGAAATATTGATAAAACAGATTTTGGCTTAGGTAAGATATACTAAGGAACCCTGCTCATAAAAACTTGTACAACGAATTTTTGCTTAATATTTATTTTTTCCGAAATTTAAGTACAGGTTTGTCCTAATTAGACATTTTTACAAAACCATTCTTTATTCGAATGAGATAAACAAAATACTCCTTTTAATTGAAATTTTGGATACTTGTTTACAAAAGTGTACGTGTCGTCATGTATTTTTAATTAATTATTTCACAAATTTTGCCTAATTATCATAAATTTTCGTTGAACCATTATTACTATTTAATATTTAAACTTACTTAAATTGAATATAGGATGATAAGTGTAGACTTGTTAATTTTAAGCCCAAAGTACATTTTCCTACGATCATTTAAGTGTTACTTTAATTATTTAATGTTAATAAATTAAAGCCTAATCTCAATCATCGGTTCTTCAACAGCATAAAACACAATTGGATTAGGAGATGAAATTTCAGTGAAATGATTCTGCTCATATCGCTTTTCAAATACTTCAAACATTGTGTCACTACAAGGGTGTAGATAAAATGAAATTTTCAAATTCAGTTGTATTATTTGACCGGTAATTAAACAATGACAGTACACACGCCACACATAAATACTTTATCGTTTTATTTGTTTGTTGTTAAATAATGTGATCACGTTAGAGACAAATACTAAAAACAGAAATTAAGCCTAGTTTTGCTAGGGTATACAGTGAAGAGGAAATTGCCTCCAGAGAAACAGATTGAATCATGTCAGATAAGAAAAATAATTAGAAAAGAAAAGGTTAAGAATCAACTGAAAAAGAGAATAAATCAGAAAATTATAAAGTCTACTTCCGGGTTATTCAGCACTGTGGAAAATTATAAAGAAGTGAAGAAGAAATTAAAATTGAATAAATATAACTTTAGTACTAATAATTTGTACTGTAACATTAAAGGAGTAGTAGCAAATTCATACGGAAATCAGTAGAACTACGAACAGTAACGAGTCTTATGTCCTTAGAAATGGTTTTTTTATGTAGGTTAAATGTTACTATTGTGCCACAATTCAAAAATTAGACGGTTAGAAGTTAGAGGCTCTGATTGGTGTTTATTGATATTATTAATAAATTTAATTCGCAAATATGAATTAAAAACTGAAATTATATCTTAAGGCTTAAAATAAGAACTTTTCTCTCTGTAATGATAACAACTGTCCAAGTTAATATAGAAACTGAGCTATTGTTTTACCGCAACACATTCAACAATCTATCTCAAATTAATTTAGATGATGACACAATTTTTTATAGACTTTGTTCAACGGTTAAGTACGTAAATGAAAATAAAAATTCAATACTAAATCGGACACAGACTTAGCAAACACGTTAACTTTATACACTATGATGTAGGTTGTACACCTCAAAAAAAAATCTAAGGATATTTACCAAATAATAAAGAATTCATTTATTTTTCACACAATGCGGTTTTTTAGTAGCTAGTTTATTAATTTAATGACATGCACTAAGTAAAAACAAACAAATGTGACAGGAACAGGTATTATTTTGCTCTGCATAAAGAATAAATACAATTTTGTGCAAAATAGTGTATAAAGAAACATGAAGTTGATATTGATGTGAAGTGGAAAGTTCAAATAATGTTAATAGTGAAAAAAATTGCGGAAAAATCAAGCTATGTGAAAAATTCTTGCGTTTGTAATTAAGAATATAATAGGCAAAACTTTAACAAACTTGATTGTTTTTTGAACAAAAACGAAATAGGCAAAAAAACTTTTAAGATAAAGAGTTTAATAGCAGATATTTTGATAGAAATAAAGCAGGTCTGGCTTCAGAGCATCTAGTATGGGAGAAAGTTGCACAGAAATTAGTGCTACTGAAGTAAAATGTCTACAATTAAAATCAAGAAAACTGAAATATTTCTGCGATGACTGTAAGTTAGGAATTTTGCAAATATTAGTTGTGAAGGAAATAATCGATATATTGCAACGAAAGTTGCAAAAATTAAAAAATAGTTAATCAAGTGATGACTTGGAAAATGAAACCATAGTAAATGAGGTGTTGGAACGACCAGAAAAGGCGAAACACTTAATTCTGTATAATTTATCAGAACTTAGTGAAAATTTGGAACCAGTTCAAAGAAAAGATAAGGAAAAGGTTCTTAAAATGTTTGAGGAAATAACTGACACCTCTACTGAGATTAAAAATATAGTAAGACTGTGGAAAAGAACAAATAAAACAAGAACCACGAAAGTTATGTTGACGGAATCTGATGATTTCTTTGACATTTCTGAAAAATAGGTAAAATTTAAAAAATCCATTGGTGCGCATTTCATAGATGAAACCGTGAGGCAGCAGGAGGTGTATAAAATTTTAAAGGAAGAGTTGGAGGAAAGGAAGAAGAAAGGGGAATAGAACATTTACATTAAGTGCATAAGAGATTAGTACGGAAGAGATAATATATTGTGGATATTTTTTAGGAGAGGAGACTGCGCAGGAACGTTATTTTTCAATCTATAGGTACAATTCTAAAGCATTGTCAAAAAAAATGTTCTGGGTATTTTGGGGGGCAGGGGGAAGGGGTAACAAATTTGATAGTTCTGAGTATATTATTTAGACATTATAAACATTTTCCAATATGAAAGTTTTATAAACACTTTTGGTTTGGTGTAGCATGGATCGAGAGATTATCTTGTAGTAATATGAAATTGAAAAGCATTACTATTGTCAATTGTTTCTGTTGTTTTATATTGATATATTGTTTTATTTTTTTGTATATTTAAAATGGAAAATGTGGAGCCAGACAATTTATTAGATAAGGGTCTTCAAAGTTATATAAGTGTATATGAAAATATTGATCAGTATCAAGGCAAAACTAGGGATAGAAATAAATTAAAATGTTATGTTCGAACATTAGAAGTATAGAAACGAATTTTGAGCACTTCTTGTTATGTTAAACTTGTTGAACTGTTAATTTGACTGTATAATTTTTACAGAAACGTGGAGAATAGATAATGTAAATTACTTTCAAATTAGTGGCTATGATATTTTTTACAATGAAGGGAATTTTAAGCAAATTGATGGTGTAGTTCTTGTAATCAAAAAAACATTATTTGCTTTTGCCACGAAACATAATTGTAGGTATTTCTGTTTTGGAGTGTACTCTAAAGGTACCAAATTCAAATATATCTCTTTATACCATTTATCGTCCACCTGAACAAAATGTAGAAGAGTTCTTGATTTATAATTGGGGATATTAATACTGACATAAGAAAAGAAGCTAATAGATATGTCGCTGGTGAATATTTGGACATAGTGCTTGAAGCAGGTTTTATACAGGGTGATCAACTTATACTCCGAAGTTTGATATCTCCGTTATCTTGATAAATAGGAAAGAATGTTTTAAATAAAAGTTATACATAGAGTCAACATTCACATTTTAAAAGTATTTCGTAATATACAGGGTGTCTCATAAGGTCACTGTGGTGCTTGCGTCCCATTTGACGAGCCCACAAAGAATTTTGACATTTTATTTTTTTTATGTTTGACGTTTTATGTCATTATTTTTACTTTTTTTGGTTATGTGCAATTGGTTTTTGGGCGACAACCATCTGGTCTCTTCTTTTTCAGTAATGACTAAGACATATTATTCCTTTTGAGAATCCTAGCAGGATTTTCCGTAGGAAGAGAAGACGAAGTAGGCGAGGTGATAAAAAAACAACAATTGATAAGCAATAACATAAATAAAAAATATAATACATTTTTTTAAAAAAGTCTTAAGTTTTTCTAATAAACAAACCAAGTTTCACCACAGTCACAGCATATCAAAGTTATGTTTTTTTTTTAATGTAATACGCTGTATATTTTTACATTTTTATAAATTTCTTGCCGAGCTGATTTCAATGATGTATCACACTTGATGTCTATTACGTTTAACAAAGGATCTAGAGCCACCTGAAAATTAAATTTTTTTGAATTTAGATGTCTGTAGCAGCCAAACCGTTGAAAATCAATTAAAACGGCTTACATGTACCTATCCTAACTATTCAAGTTTTATACTATGGCATAAAATATATTTGATATAGAGTGATTAAAAATCAGATGGGATTTCAAATTTTTAATCACTCTCCATCAAATATTTTTTAATACTATAGTATAGAACTTGAAAACATATAAGCCGTTTTTATTAATTTTCAACTTTTTGGCTGCTACAGATATTTAAATTCAAAAAAATGTGTTTTTCCTTTATTAAACATAATACATCGTTAAAATTAGCTCGGTAAGAGGTTTATAAAAATGTAAAAATATACGGGGTGTTCCATTAAAAAAATACACAACTATGATATGCTATGACCTTATGAGACACCCTGTATATTACGAAATAATTTTAAAATGTGAACCTTCACTTTGTAACTTTTATTTAAAAGATTCTTTCCTATTTCTCAAGATAACGGAAAAATCAAACTTCCGAGTTAAGTTGATCACCCTGTATCTCTTGTAAATGAACATACCAGGGAAATGAATGACCAGAAAAGCGGTTTGGATCATGTATTTGTTATAATGTGTGTAACTAAATGAAAAAGAGTGTTCGATCCTTAAATCCATGATTACTGATCATCATACACTGATGTTTGCATTTGGACATCAAATACGAACAAAAACAAAATATAATGAAGAAACAAGAATTGATTATAAAAAACTAACGAGCATTTCGTCAAAAGTTAGTTGGGATAGTGTAATCAAGGAAGAGCACCCCGAACTCAGTACAAACAACTTTATAAATATATTAATAAAACACGAATTAAAAAAACAAACAATAAATTAAAAAGAACACCGTAGATAACACAAAGCTAAAAATGACTATTACTGAAATAAACTTGAAAAGATTGAAAATACACGGAAGTTATGGGATATTGTGAAAGTGACACTAAACATCAACAGTAAGCAAAATAATATAAGAAATCTCAAAGATAATAATGAAGAAATAATAGACACACATGGGAAAAAAGCGGAACCTTTACATACATTTTTCTTGCAGATAGGCAAAGACTTCGAAAGCAAATATCTATCAAATTACCAACTAAAAGGCTCTATCTTTTTAAATCCAACTGATAAGGCAGAAATTGGTAGAATAATTATGGAAATGAAAAAGGAAACTCGCCAGGACTAGATGATCTAAAGCCTTTCTTATTGAAGTAAACCTGTCTCTACATAACTGAATGACTAGTACATATAACACAATTTTTATTACATGAATTTGCCCTACTTATTTTAAATGTGCAAAGGTGATTCTTCTTTATAAATCAGGTAACAGGGAAAGTGTCAACAATAATCGCCCTATTTCACTGCTGTCGAATAAATGTAAAGTTTTCGAAAAAATATTGAAAACTAGATTATGAGTTTTTAAAAAAAACATAAGCTCTTGAATAACCCTCAGTTTGGCTTTCAAGAAAAACTGTGCATTGAAGACGCTATGTTAACATTAACAAAAACTGTATTTGATTATTTAGATAAATGTTTACCAACGACAATTACATTTTTTGATTTGCGAAAAGCATCATAAACTCATTTAAAAAAAAGGATATAATAGGTTTTCAAGGTTTGGTCAACAGGTTAATGGAAAGTTATTTATCAAACAGATCATAAATGGTTTCGATAAACTGATATCTCAGCTCAATTCGATAAATTGAATGTGGACTACCACAAGGCATCGTAATGGCTACAATTTTCTTTCTCAATTATATAAACGATTTCTTAGATTATGATAAAGATATAAAATACATATCTGATGCCGATGATATATCCATAGCGGTTAGTGGAGCATCTTGGGCAGAATTGGAAATAAGTTTACGAGACGTCATTAACAAAAGTTAAATACTGGCTTGATTTAAACATATTAACACTCAACTGGGGCAAAACAAAATGTTTACCTTTTTATATAGATGATCGTACTAAACCAAATATTTCAGTGGTAACATTAATTAATGACAATTCTTAATGTACATCCAAAGTACAAATTGTAACAGATTAAGTATTTAGATGTCATCTTAGAGTCTAATATGAGATGTGATAAACATGTACAAATTATTCTCTCTAAATTGAGAAGAAACTTATTTATTAACAAGAAGTTACATTTACAGTTACATTTTATGAACAGAGACAATTTGAAGAAGATAATATCACGGATTTTTTAAATCCATTCTGCAATAGGGTATCTTGGCTTGGGGTAGTAGCTACAATAACACCACAACTCCATTGGAGATTTTACAAAAACGAGTATTGATTTTACGTCAGAAACAAAGATGTCCCATAGAATTACTTAATCAAAAATCCCGTTCTTAGAATAAGAAAAATGTATATGTATAAGATATTGTTATGTTTGTTAAAGGATCATGATTACACTACACACTGGACAGTTCACAAAATGTGGCTGATATTCCAAAAAAATCTAAAAAAATCCCAGAAATGTATCACATATACAGCAGCTAAAATATATACACTGCTCAACAATTGAAATGGATATTTTAAAAATTGTATTTTGTTTGTCAATAATTTAAAATAAAGTAGAAAATTATGTAAAATAAAAATTATTTTATTTATTCATTATTATAACCCAGAATAAAAAAGAAAAAAATCTTCAATGCAAAATTTAACAATTACGAGAAAACTGATAAATTGGAAAATGTAACAAAATAAAAATTTCTTGTATTGCGCTATTCACAAAATCCTTATTAAAAAAATCAATATCTTGTCGGATCTCCCCTTACCCACCTTAGTGCTGTGACTTTATGTGGAAGGCTAATTATTAAATTATTGATAAATTCCTGAGTAATGATTTCCCAAATCGCCTGCAACTCATTAGCCAACTGTTCTAAGGTTTGGGGAGGCTCTTGAATCCGGTTTAATCGCCTAGACATTTCGGTTCAAACAGGTTCAATACAATTCATATCCGGTGAAAATAGTGGCAACTCCATTCTTGTAATTCCATGATATTGTATGCGATTGTTTACAATTCTCGCACTGTGAGGACGGACATTATCGTCAATGAAAACGAATCGTTCACCCATTGCAGCATAAAACGGTATAATTATCGGCTCTACAACCCTGTCGCGATATCGTATGGCAGTCATTGTCTCATTAATTAAGACCACTAAATCAGTGCCACCATCATAGCATATGCCTCCCCAGATGCAAACTGATCCACCACCAAAAAGAGTTCTTGGGGCCATTAAATTTTCATTGTATCGCTGTCCTCTTTATCTTCATATTAACATTCGACCATCACACGTATACAAACGAAATCTGGACTCGTCGGCAAAGAGACAGTGTCTCCAATTTTGAAAAGTCGAAGACTATGCTCTCTCTCCCACCAATATCTTCATGCACACTGCTCCGCCGTCAGTCTTGGGTATGTAGCGCGATGTTTAGCTTTCAAGTTACATGCATACAACCTTCTTCTGATAGTTTGACCAGAAATCACTCTTCCAGTAGCTTGTCTAAACAAGCTGTTAATTCTTGAAGCCGTGAATGTTCGGTTTCTTCTTGCAGTCAGGACTATGAAGCGGTCTTGAGCATGAGTTTGTTGCTCGTTCTCGTCCTCCTTCATGTGTCTACGTTGCAGACCCAGTTGCTAAATACCGATTTCCTGCACGACTTACGACACTTTGAGACGCATTCAGCCTCGTGGCGACTTCTTCTTGAGGCAAACCTTCCTCTGTCCAACGCACTAATTGCTGGAGTTGCACTGTTTCTAACCGTCGTAACCGCATTTTCTTCAAGCGAATACACAAAATTAGTGTTAACAGTAATAACAGTATTAAGTGAGTAAAAGCTCTTCTGCACAACTGATACGTTAAGATTTTTAAACAACATTCCTGCACATTTTCTTGAAAGAGATAAGAGCATCGGCAAAAAACAATAAAAATGCAAAACATATTCGCTGTTTTTTTTTAATATTTTTAAATGTAAATTTCAGGATTTTTGCAATCATCCAGTTCATTTGTTTAGCAGTGTATAACATATTACCGCTTGAAATAAAAAACAGGGATTTCACAGTTCATAAATATAAAAAAGAGTGTAAGAATTTTCTTAAACCATTGCAGGTAGATTTGTTTACTTTTGAATTATTTTGTTTTATTGTATTTTGTTTTTATAATTATAAGATAAAGAGTTTTTGTTGTTTATGTATGAGGAAGAAGTAATCAAGCGCTGACAAGGTTACTTCTTTAGTGATAATTCATCTTTATTTCGGGACATAGTTGTATTATGATTTATGTTTGTTTTATTATAAAGTTTCCAAATAAAGATTTTACTTACTTTCTTACTAACTACTTTACTAGCATACTGCGAGTGTAAGAAAACAAGGCGACTATATACGAACTAACTAGTGAGCATAATTTCGTTCACACTCATTGTTAAGAAAAGTGTCATAAGGATACATTAATCTACATAAAACACTTATCTATAGATATACGACTCGCTACTGTTGATGGTAAGAGATAGTATTCACGTTTTGTTTCGTTGAAATATGGCAATGAACCTTATGTAAATTAGCGATTAGTGCTATTAGGATGTAAATAATATTAATAATTTAAATATATATTTGTATGGTCTTAAAAACTGTCGTAAATATTCAATTAATATATTTGAATCATTTAGGTTCTTCTATTCTCCAAACGTTCGATAAAACAGCAGAACGAATAATATTAAAAATTTGCAATACAATAGTCTCAAAAATCACATGATTTTTTATCAAAATTGTATTCTTTCAATTAAAGACACGGAAATATATACTCGTAACGAACGTCTTACACAATTTTAGGATTATCACAAAAGAGGCATTATGATTTTTATAAAGCTTGAAAAAATATTGAATTCAAAGAAGCTTTGGTTGCTTTTCTAACAGAGCATTATTCTGTTAATAGTATGACATGAGTTTTGCACAATAAAAGAAGTTTATATAATAAATAAAGATGAATGTGTTTCCTATCAAACTGTTTTTCTATAAGAAAAACCATTGAACAAGAGTTTGCATGCAATCATGAAGAGGCCGATACTCGAATCATACATCATTTAATTAATTTGGAAAATAATAGTAAATAGAAATATATTTAAATCCAATAGGAATAAAGCCTAATGTCATAATTTTCATCAATTGCACTCAACTATCTACACTTGGTGATCTTGTGTGTCGTTCTTTGCCTGATTTTTGTGCATATACGGGATGCGATTATACAGCTAGTTTTATAGAAAAAGAAAAAGACAGGTATTTTTAACATGCTTAGATGTACAAAAATATTTTTTCTAATAGAAAAATGGTTAAACTTCAATTTGGTTCAGAAATGTTTTTATTTTTAAAACGTACGGTAATTGGAAATTCCAAAGAGTATTTATAATTAAGTAAAGGCCCATATATCAAACCATAATAAATTGCGAAGAGACTATTCCATGACAGAATCTCCAAAAAAGACCCCAGCAGTGCGGAAGAATTGTGAAAAAAACGAAAAACAGGGTCAGTATTTCTTTTAAAAAAGTATCCAAAGTAGGTAATTCTTCGGACAGTACTCTTTTTAGAAATTGGCAAAGAAATGGTCAAACATAATAATAATCTTTGGAAAGAGCAACAATTAGCTTTATTGATATTGTATTGCAAACGGTTACAGTTTTTTGGAATAGAGGTTTGAAAAGATGTTACTCGATAGATACAGTAATAAGCAAAAAAAATTAAAAATATAGTTTTATTCCAAGGCATTATAACAAGATTTAATGAAGTATAAAAATATTTTCAATTTTTTTTACTCTGTAAAAACTGCATTTTAAGAGTAATTTCAAAATGTTACTCTATTGATATAGTTGTATGATTTTTTTTATGAAAAAAAAATAAAAAAATAGTACATACATTTTGCCAGCCACAGAACAATTTTATATATAGTCTCTACGAGTATTAACATTTTAATCTGTTCTCGGCCAGGATTTTTTCTAGCGGGTTCTCGCTCTATAAGTGTAAGCAATGAAAAATGTCTTGAGAAATAATTCATTTAAATAATTGTTATTGAATTGGAAAGGTGCAGTATGAAAACAAATTAAACTGGAGTCTAAGAGTGTAGCTAAAATCTGCATCCAACAGCAACACTCAATGGTCGACGCCAGGAAAGTCTTTGACTCTACTGCCCACTCAATCGATAGAGTGTTTTGCAAAATAGGTCCTGACGAAGAGCTACATTGTAACATCTCTGGCCGAAACTACCACTTCCATTAAAGTGGGAACGTGGACCAAAAAACCTATCAGAACACTACCGCAGGGGACCTATTGAGCCCAATGCTATTTAATATAGTTCTAAATTAACTGATTAACTTATTTATCAGCTGGAGGCCATTCATCTAAGAGAAAAATCAATTATTTTCAAGATCGACAGAGAGTTTAACCTTCTAATCATAAAGGTGAACAGCTTCAGGTACCTCGGTCACCAATGCAATGCAACCGAAATCAAGAAACCCTAGTCACCCTCACGTCATAGCTCGGCAACCTGAAATTTGACCAGAAGTTGGTGATTCTCTAGGACGTAGTTATACCTTAAATGGCTTGTGGACTGCAATTTTGTAAAGTCAGGGTGCAGATCCCAAGGGTAGCGGATTAACAGAACAAAGATCTCCACGAACAAATGATTGAAGAGCCAGTCCACGACATACTGAGGGATGAAAGCTTGGGTATTCTGAAATTTCGAAACGAGATACTGTCGTTGTTATTGAGGCACTGCATTACAGCAGGCTCATATGTCCCATTGCTTATCGTAATTATCTATTCCAACGAAGTCAGAGTATTGAATAACCAGCTCTATCATCTCTCCAGAGAAACTCCGGATGACCAACCATGATACTAACAACTGGCAGAGGCTGCAAGCCATAAATGGCTTCTATAAGCAGCGAAAGACTCAGCTCGCCGTTTGTGGTTTCGTATATTTTCCAGTGGGTGGGTGGACAAGAACTTTGTCAAAGCATCCTATTCAATCAAGGTCCAAAGAGGTGTAGAACCGGATACGATAAAGTGGAGTCACTATTGACAGATGTATACAATTCCCTGTTAGGAAAAAAGACGTCGCCACAATGAGCCAGCGAAAAAACTTGCCAGGGTCACTAGGAAAAGTCGGGAGGCAGAAGAAGAACTCTACATTCGCCACGACTATTTAATAGATATACTTACTAATGAGAACATACCGGAAATAAAAAGCTGGATGTTATAGTGGCATTTGAAGACAATCCCAATACCAATTAATGGCAAGTTTATAATGACATTGACCATAAAATAATAAAAAGTGATATCATTACAAAGTTAGTTGAGTTCAAAACTTCAAGAAAACGATTTTGATAGGCGAGTTGAATCTTGCAAAATTCTAATGGAAGATTTTACTAAGAAAATGGGCACCTACGCACCCACAGAAAGCTGTACTATTAAGAGAACGTCGTTCGAGATCGGTGGACAGAGATAAGATGAATTGAAAACCAATTGAATTTTACTCCTCCTTATATTACTGCTATAAGAATCTTAAAAAGTAAATTATACTAAATTAGGTTACAACATTTAGATGAACTAAAAGAACGCGTTTAGTAAAGATAGCACAAATAACTCTAGTTCTAAATGAGTTTGCTGCTCATCTTTCTCATTCTATTATAATTGAATATCATTATTTTAAACATTTGCTGCAAATTTTATAAACGAAAAAATTATAATAATTATTAACAGTATATATATTCCTATGATTGGATAAACAACTAAAAAATTATATCCATTTCAAGAATGGCAATTTATTTTTTATGGTACGGATTTAGCATGCATATATTATTTTTTTTAAAATCATTATAAATTTTTTATTACGAGGACAATTCAATAACAATACGTTTAGAGATTGTAAAGTAGTGTTGATTCAACTTTCAATGATTGTTCCCTAATTTTGATTCATCTAGTAATGCAGTTTCCAGCTGTCTTATATTTTCACCTGACGCTGCAACACGTTCAAGTCCGGAACGAGTAAAATCTTAAGTGGATTCTTTTGTAGAAATTAATTGCAACATTTAACCACTGCCGCGTAGGAGTAACTATAGTCAACATGTCCAGGTTTCATTATTTCCATTGGTTGACACCGTTCAGCAGCGAAAAACTGAATACCGGCACATAGTTTAACTTTGGATGAATGTTCTACTGTAGATGCTATTTTTTTAATTTAGTCACAACACTTAAAAAACACTAAACTGCAAATAATTTTCATAGATGCACCTATACTATTGACACAAGCAATATTAAGAAATTAATTCCGTCAAACATGTTTCTATTGAACTATTCTCGTATATTGCCTTTTATTTGAATCCCCGTTATTAATAAAGCAAATCTAAGTATATAGTTATCTATTATACTTTAGTAGCAATATTAAAATATTTTATGAAGTAATGTACATTATAAAATATTTTAAAGGTTGTGAAGACAAGATTTTAATTTGTTCTTTCATTTCATTCGTTATATAAGCAGGAAATTTATGAATTTATTTCTATTTCATACAAGTTGCGCCATCTACTGACTTTAATTTCCATTCCTTCACTTCCTTGTTAATGAATAAATTTAAAACAAATCTAATCTTAACAAAAATCCAGAAAATGCTACCTTAGACTTATTATAGGCTTATTTGTTGCAAATTCCTACCCATATCTCCATCACTATTAACTCTTAAACTAAAATACTTTTTAATAAATACTTATTATCTAGGGTCCTATTTCTCGGGCCTTGTCGTATGCGAAATTTGTTGTCTTTGCTTTTTCATAAATATATTCATATTTTAATCTCTACATTCTCATGCGATTTCTATTCTACTAATTCGAGAATAGGGCCTCTAATTTCTGATCCTTAATGTGCAGGGGTACATAATTTTTGAAAAAAATTTTTACAGTTTCAGTAACGGGAATGAAGCAGACATTGCAGAACCTGTTAGATCTTCTAAAGAAAGAGAAGGAACGCAGGAAAGTCATTAAGAAACGCGATGTAAACGATGCTCCTCCATATTCATGCCCCATAGGAGTAGATCAGTGGCTCGAACTTAGAAAATCTGCACCTAGTCAACTAGTCCCGTAAAACCTCAGAAAGAAAATATTTCATGTTTTGTGTAACTTTAACTGTTTATTTATTTCATTGGAAACATTAAAAGACCTCACTTATGTAAAAGTACTTTTTATTCACCAGTCGCTTCTTAAAATATATTTTCCCATGCCGAATTTGATAAATTTACCAAAGTAAGTTACAGGGCACATTAAAAAAAACATTCGAACATAAAATACATATTCCCAGCTAATTGTGAAAGAATATAACGAATGTTCTCTATATGCATAGCAGAATAGTAGTATAACTAGGCGGATATTGGACCAATTTGACCTTGAAAATGACCTTTAAAAGTGGCCTTGGTGGTTTTGGAAAAGTTTCCTCGGAAAATGGCCTTGGAAAATTTTCTTTACCCCCGTCCCTGACCTTGAAAATGGCCTTGAAAGTGGCCTTGATGGTTTTGGAAGAGCAGCCTTTGGAAAATGGCCTTGGAAAAGTCCTCCGCCGCCGCCCCCGGCCTTGAAAATGGCCTTAAAAGTGTCCTTGATGGTTTTTGGAAAAGTGGTCTTGGAAAATGGGGGCCCCCGAGGGCCTTGAAAGTATCCTTGGAAGAACCGCCTAGTGTGTGTGTCCTTTGAAAATGGCCCTCCGCCCCCGGAATCCTCCGCCGCCGCCGCTGACGCCGGCACTGGAGTCCGACGGCAACCCGTTTTACGTGGTGGCGTAATGTTGGTTGCCTATGCATGCATCCATAATTAAACAAACCAATAATAAATAAGAGATTTATTTTTATTCAATATAATACAAATAGAAACGTATTGCCATTTTTAATCACAAATCCACCTTCTTCTTCTTCTTCTAGTTCAATCAATTCGGCTTGAGGAAAATCGCCCATCATTTTCTTCACACTGCTTTTAAATGACTGCAATAATTAAAAAAAAAAAATTAATTGGCAGGCTTTTCAATGCAACCACCGGTTTATTTTCACCTTCTAGGAGAGACGAATTTATTTCATTTAAATTCATTTTTTCTCTAAAATAATATGTACTTTTATTTTTATGCAAAAAAAAATGAAAAATATTTACTTACATTTTTTAAACACTTTAACACAAAGAAACTGATTTACTAGTAATATGCTGCTGATGCTGATGCTGCTTTCACAATGAAATTATTAATCAAACTGATTTATTAGCGACACGTGTGCTGTCTTTATAATAATAAAACCTAACCTTATATCCTAGATCTTAGCCTTGACCTTTATTTCAAGGCTGCAATTTATACTCTACTGATGTTACTCTAACTATAGTTCGATAACGTTTTTGAATCATTCAAGGTTATAATTTGTACTCCACTGACGTTACTCTAACTATAGTTCGATAACGTTTTAGTACATACTTCCTAATCGGAAATTTTTTCAAGTATTTTGTGGTCCTGAAAAGGACCGTTTGGGGAATTTCCCCTCTACAAGGTATTTTGTGGTCCTGAAAAGGACCGTTTCTGGGAATTTTAATTTCCCGACAAGATATTATCGTCCTCATTAACATTTTTCATGCAGATTATACAGTTTTTAGTGAGATAAAATATAAATAAGACCTGTTCGCACCTAGCGCAAAGGCACATTTCAGGCTCTAAATTACTCATTCTCCCACTAAAATGCTGAAATGCATTCTCATCATCATAATAAAAGGGGTTGACCGTCTGTGCTTCAAGATAATAGCATCCTAAACAGAGCTTTCTACCATGACACACATAAAAAGTTTGAATCATGCACAACGATTCTGTTTGTACATTTGATAAAAACTCTTGACGATTAACCTCTTTTACTATGTAATCTTTTGGATCCCATGTTCTACAATCAGTTTCGATTCCATCATCTGACACACACACACACACACACACACACACACACACACACACACACACACACACACACACACACACACACACACACACACACACACACACACACACACACACACACACACACACACACACACACACACACACACACACACACACACACACACACACACACACACACACACACACACACACACACACACACACACACACACACACACACACACACACACACACACACACACACACACACACACACACACACACACACACACACACACACACACACACAACTTATAAAAGGTGATGTATACCAGGTGTTATTGAAATACACGTACATATTTTGAAAATTAATTCTAAAACAAACGTACTTCACTGATATGTTGAGGATGACCTATATAAATTAGGTTTATTTACCTATTTTAAACATCAACAGTAATTAATATGCAAGTTTTTGTCAGATGATAAGAAAACTAGTCTTGTAAGAAATAACCATGTTGCCAAGATTTTCGAATTAATTTCTATTTCCGAAGACTGGTTTTTACTACCCTCGTTATCAAAAAACTAGAATATTTGATAAATGATTGTTTTTAAACTATACATTTTTGAAACTATAGATTATTAAAATTTTAGTTGATTTACGAATCTGGCTAACACGAGCGCGTCATTTCCAAGTTGGTAAAAAGTGTTGTTACGATTACTTTTAAATATTTTTTTACGATGCCACTATTTACGAATATTGAACTAACCGATATAGTGCTGGTTTATGGGGCAGCTGGAGAAAATTCTCGGCAAGCACAAATCCTGTATCGCGAACGGTTTCCAAATCGGAGAATTCCGGACTGTCGTACGTTTATTTCAACTGTTCAGCATCTAAGAGACCATGGAAAATTTGAGAGTGTCAATGTAGATCGAGGGAGAACAAGAACACAAAGAACATTGGCGGCCGAAGAAGAAATATTGGAAGCTGTTGAAAACCGGCCTCAATTAAGTTGTAGAAGACTAGGTCTTGAAATTGGAGTGTCCTCATTTGTTGTGTGGCGGACACTTAAAGAACAAGGTTTACATCCTTATCACATCCAAAAAGTCCAGGCCTTATATCCAGGTGATGAAGAAAAGAGAGTGGAGTTTTGTGAATGGATGATTCAAAAATGTGTTGATATTCCTGATTTTCTAAAAATATTATTGTATACTGACGAGGCTTCATTCACTCGTGATGGCGTGTTCAATATGCACAATACGCATATTTGGAGTGATGAAAATCCTCACGCCATTAGGGAAACTGGGCATCAAAGAAAATTTTCAATAAATGTTTGGGCTGGCATAATAGATCAGTATTTAATCGGGCCTTATGTTCTCCCGAACAGATTAAATGGGCCAGGATATCTCCACTTTTTAGAAGATATTTTGCCAGTACTCCTAGAAGAGACCGTTACAATTAAGGCAACGGATGTGGTACCTACTAGATGGCGCTCCTCCTCACTTTGATTTAAACGTACGGCAGTTTTTGAACATTAGATTTCCTCAAAAGTGGATAGGCAGAAATGGACCTACTAAGTGGCCTCCGAGATCTCCGGATTTAAATCCATGCGATTTCTTTTTGTGGGGTCACATGAAACAACTGGTTTATAATGAACCTATTAATAGTGTTGAACAATTAACCAATAAAGTTAATGCGGTAGCCGAGGAACTACGACAAAATCCAAGACTAATTTCTAATGTTCAAAGTTCTTTGGAAAGACGATTGCAAGTGTGTGTAAATAATAATGGACGGCATTTTGAACAATTACTGTAATAAACTTTATTTTGAATTAATTGGTTTTGCTACGGCAACAGTGCAATTTCTATGGGTAAGTTCAATTTCGATTTATTTTACTTCTTTAAATATGGAAACTAGTAGGTCGGAAAAGGGGACTCTTCCCCAATATTTAAATTTTAGAATTTGAAGTTAAAATTGGTGCCAATCGTTTTTGGTCATTACATACTATTCCCCATTTTAATATGTACGTGTATTTCAATAACACCCTGTATGTCTTTAATAAATCAGTTGAAAGTAGAGAATGTCATTAGTAGTTGAGTACAGAACTAAGCTAAAAAAATATTGTGAAAAAATTTCTCGACTAAACAAAGATATTGTGTTTTACGAAGAAAACAGGCAAGTTTTAAAAGATTTATCAAATTTGTGTTTAAATGATGATGATGGTCCTACTAAACGCAAATTATGTGATATTAACAGCGATATTCAACGGTTTGTTGTATACAAACATACCTAATGGAGTGTCTAATATAGCGGTATGTTTTAATGAAAACCAAAAAGAATGTAACCGCTCTGAATGGCAAATGATAGGTAGAACCTATTTAAATGATGGAAAGTTACAAGTTTTTTACGTAAGATTGCCCTCAATACCATATGAATTATATTACAAGTTGAAATTATTATTTCCGAATAGAAGTGAAGGTGATCAAGAAAAATGGTATAAAATTGGTGAAACTATCACCAATTGTACTTATGCTCTAGGAATAGGGACTGGAATTGGAGGATTAGTAGGAGGAGGAGGAGGAGAAGTCACACTAGGAGGAGTCGATCAACGACAATTTTCAATAACATGTGCTACATTTGGTTTAATGTTATTTATAGCGTTAAAAATGATTGTTAAATATTTAAGGAAAATATTAAATAAATAATATATATGAGATATGTTTTATTTAGTGTTTTTAATATTTAAGGGAAAATAAAAACATAAAAACAGTTTTATACACATTTATTTATAAAACATTTTATACATGTTTATGGAAAAAAATTTAATTAGGTAAAATAGTATTAGTAAACCAAGAAAGTAAATGATCCACGTTTCTTTGTGTACACATAAATTTTCCTTTTGAATGATGGCAACACTGCTGTGGAATTGTCAATTGAAAATTTTCCGTATCCCATATAGTTTTATCATACTTGGCTACATCATGGATGATAGGAAATACTTGCAGCTCCTCACACTTACTTTGTAAAAATGAAAGTTTTTGTTCACCTCTAACGTAAATTATGTCTGCCGAATGAAGTAGGTAATTTTTTAAAATGTCATGAATTTCGCTATATTCAATATAACCGGAGTTAAATCGAATTCCGTGCAGATTTTGCTCTAAATAATTCACTGTCTTTTTATCACTAACACTAAGATTTTTAAATGATGTTGGCGATTTAAATAGAAAATTTAATCGCTGTTGTCCAATATGAATGGAGAGCTCTTTTGGATGAAACACTTTTTCAATAATAAAACCTTGAATATCTACTAGTGCCACTCGCATGATGATTGCAAATCAACTAATTTTAATTATATTAGGGGAGGCTTTTTTATATCTTCTGTGAATCGTGTGTGACCTATGATACACCTTGATATTATCGAAGTATGTGAAACCAAGGTCGCAATAGAAACCTTGATGTTACCGGAGAGATAGAGCGAAGTATGTGAAACCAAGGTCGCAATAGAAACCTTGATGTTACCGGAGAGAGAGATAGATAGAGAGAGAGAGAGATCTGGAGTCAACACCTATTATTACGAGAGGCTTTTTATTACTTCCGTGAGTGGGTGATATTCCATGAGACAGTCGTGAACTATGATGCAATAAACCTTGGTGTTATCAGGGAATCCTACGTCCGATTCAATTTCCAACTTTACATCGACGGTTGATGACTTTATAGATTCTTCCTGCTTACTATAATCTATGATAAACAATGTACGTAATTTAAAATCCGAAACGGTTAGAAGGGTACGTTTTCGATTAGAGTTTGTGTAGCTAGGATAAAATTCTGTATAGTTGAAATATGCATCGTTGAAGCGATCACTAGCAAAATCAAATTGCGACCGATCATTAGGATAATAATCGCCATTTAACATTAGTCTAATATTACGAATATTCAAGTGATCAAATGTTGTAGGATCAGCTGCGGCTATATCACGTTTTTCGGTTTGGAAAAATATCATGACGTAGCGAGGTCTTTCAATAGCCGTACTAGTTTTCACAGGCCAGATATCTTTTTTAGCATTTGGCGTTATGGCTGGGAGTTCGTTAAGTTCCCATTTTCGGAAGGGTATCAAAATAGGCCGGTCCGATTGAATTGCCTTCAACAGTTTTTCATTTACTTCATAATTGGGGTAGATATGTTTAACTCTTACTTCAATGCTTTCAATATTTATTTTAACTGTAGTTACCGATCCGCCATTTTCCTTAATAGTTATACAATCGTTATCGTTTCGAGCACGAACAAAGCGAAAAGTTTGTCTACCACACGTAATCCTAGGATAATCATTGAAAACGTTGAAAATATGCTTTAGCGGTAATAATAGACTGAAAGATTTACTATTCGTGAGAATTGGTGATGAGGGATAATTCCAACCGGCAATAGACATGTGACGCGAGTCGTCTGGTGAATAGCAGGTATAAGCGCGAACGGTACTAACAATACCAGGATCTCGTACCGTCTCGATCTCTTTGCCACTTTCGCTGTATGTACAGGAATCGAATAGAAATGCTCCGAAATTTTGAGTTAATGAAACATCACCCGTTCCGGTAACTATTAATTTTCCCTTAATATCCAATAGCGAATCGTACATAGCAAAGAACGAATCCACTTGGTTGATAACAATTTCCACAATGTCATTGCAGTTAAACGATTTCACATATGGAGCATAGTATTTGTATTCACATTTTTGAATTGATTCATCTATTACGGGTGACCCGTATAGATTAAACATCGGTAATTTCTCAGCTGATTCAGCTACTTTTCTTTTCTTGTAAACTATTGGTGACGATGACATGGTGGTGGGGGTGGCACGTTGTCAACAAAGAATCTTCTTATACTAATAATTAATTGTGTTTTCACCGCTTATAACCATTTAGGTCGAGGTCTAAGTTCCAATACTAGTGTACTTATTTCACCACGGAAATTTACTGGTTCTCCGTTTTGATCGACTGCCAGTACGGTAATATTAAGAATTTCACGTTGAGGAATGACTGGTAAATACAAGAGATTTGAAGGCGTTTCGTCAATTATATATCCAGGATCTGATTTAACGGAGAATTCGTAGATTGTATGAGCAGGTGTGTTTCCATCAAACGCACCCGTCGTAATGTTACAATCAAAACGTACGGTTGAGACTTTTATAATGTTGACGGGTAAATCTGACGAATGTATCTGAGCCGGAACGAGATTTTTTTCGGAAAATCCCAACGTACGTCCAATATTGTTAGGTTCCTTAAACGATATGTTATAGAATTTGCTGAAAATTTCACATTTAAGCGTATTGTTATTGGGCTTCAATGAAAAATCTCGATCTGGATCAACGGAATTCTCCAAACCCATTCGATGCCGAATAAATCTCTCAATATCTGAAATTTCATAACTACCTGCTGGAAAGGCAATTTCGTTTAATTTGTTGTGTGCATCATAGTAGTAAAATTTTTGACCCTCTTCAATGTTCGGTATGGAATTATACGAATGAAACGATCTCAACGCTAGCTCATATTCTTTTTCAGGATTCAAAACGATGGGTGTTTGAGGTTTAAATGCAAAAATATGATTGGTGCTATTGACTCGCAACAACTGAGACATAACAAAGACTAACGAGTTTTTAATAAATACAATAACTTAAATATATTCTTTATTTAAACTCTTTAAAACAATATATACATTTTGATTGCATTTGTGTACCACATACATCAGACCATACATGTCGACTGGAATTCGTTTGACATGGTAAAAACCGTTTTAACTCCATTCTGTACTCAACGGGAAGGCTATACCAGACTGTCTGTAAATCACTCACGTTCAATAAAATCATTTGAATTGCATCCAAGAGGTAACGACGATTCATCACGTAAAAATTTCAAGCACAAATGTCCACAATTTATTTGATTATAAGTTTGATATTGTTCGTTGTTATAGTAAATTTTGACAGGACGATTACGACTACTTAAATAACGAACAAGTTCTATAGGCGGCTTCAAATTACCAAATGAATCAAAATATTCAACTTTGTCGTTCTTTTTTCTATATGCGACCCAGTGTGTTCCGGGATTTTTCCAACTGTCTAAATTTACGATACCACATTCACGTTGGGCGCGTACTCTCCTAGGTAGAGTATCGCGCATGAAAACACCTCGAAAATGAGGTATTTTAAAAAGTTTAGCATATTTCAGTAATTCTTTATCGTATAATGCTCTATTAGGTAGCCTTAATGATGATGACGTCGACGTTTTTTTTGAGGTTTTTTTTTTTTATTTTCAAGATACAGACCGAAACCTCCTTTGCTATTCTTTCGTAAATACAATCCATGACCGATAGCTTCCATCGCTTTATTGTGACGTGTCTCTTCTTCCAGCTTCTTTTTCTTATTTTGAGCGTTTACGACGGAAGAAGCTATACTGGCTGCGCCTCCACTTAACGCCCCAAGGGCACTAAGTCCGGCAAACAAGGGAATGAGAGGAAGAAATCCTCCAGATTTAGAGTCAAATGGAATAATTCTAGGTATTCTAATGTTATTTTTACCGCCGGCACGTTTAACTGCCACTTTGGCTGCTTTTAAAGCCAACGATACGGCCTTCTTTAATGTCTTGGCAGGTTTCATGGATTTTCCAATTTTTTTTACAACGTGAGTGTTAAAGGAACAACCCATACCAAGTTTACGTTTGGTTTTCATTACTCCGGTTACAAGTAGAGCGTTACCACGTTCACCAAGACTAGCGTCCTTTGATTTAACGCGCTGCCACGCTTGTTCCTCTAATATTTTATCGGCTTTATGACGTTCGTTCAATGAATCGTTCTGTGAATAGGCGATGTCGTGTTGTTTGCACGCGGCGTCTAGCGGATTAATACCCGGATCACCACGTGCCAATCGTTTTTGTAGTTTTGTTCCGGGACCGCAAAATTGGTACCCCCCCACTTAAATGGATTTCAAAGGGTAATTTATTAATCAATGTATTTAACACACCCTCTCCTTCGTGCACAAACATTGAAACTAATAAAAGAGCGTAACAGCTTTGATATTTATAAGACGATGAAGGTGATTCAACAAGTGCAGTCGTTACCGATCGAAAATTTAGACGATTTTCAAGACAAAAAGTTAAATGGTATTAGTAAACATGGTCCGTTGTTACCCGACTCGTTTCGCGCCATAATCTGCGGTCCGAGTGGCTGTGGAAAGACAAATGTAATGTTATCCCTGTTGTTTAATCCCAATGGTGCTAAATTTGAAAATGTTTACGTATACTCAAAATCTTTATACCAACCAAAGCATCAGTTATTACAAACAGTAATGACTCAAGCAAAGGGTATAGGTTATTTTCCGTTTAAAGACAACGATGAAGTCATCAGTCCCACTAAAGCCAAAAAAAACTCCATTTTTATTTTCGATGATGTAGCATGTGATAAACAACAAAAAATTCGCGAATATTATTCCATGTGTAGACATAAAGATATTGATGCTGCCTACTTATGTCAAACATATTCAAAAATCCCGAAACAATTGATAAGAGATAATTGTAATCTGATTGTGTTATTTAAACAAGATGAAATTCATCTAAAGCATATATTTGAGGAGCATGTCTCACCTGACATAACCTTTAATGAATTTAAAACCTTATGTTCAAAGTGTTGGATTAATAGGTACGGAACGGTAGTTATCGTAAAAGATTTTCCCATTAACAATGGTCGCTATCGAATGGGTTTCGATAAGTATATAAAAATTTGTTAATTTGTGTTAAACGTCACTGTATAGAATGATGTCAGACGATCGAGTTGCTGTGGCTACACATAAACGAAAAGTTGCTGAACTAACGCGTGCTATACGAAAAAAATATTTAGCATTGAAATTAAATCGAACGAATGTGGACGATTCAATCAATAAACTTTTTAAACCAATAACCGATCCGTTAAAAGAAATTGCTTTAAAAAAAAAAACTACTGGTACTGCTGCTGCTGCCCCCATACAAGTAAAGAATGAATCATTTATTAAAAAAGAATATAAAGCGCATCCTACTAGTACTAAATTTCTCGATTTAGAAGATGTTGCCGAGTTTAATGAGCCCAGTATAATAGAGGAACCTGATTTATCACCGAAACGTTCCACTGAACCGTCCATCGAATATTCACAGGATGTAATAGATAAATATCTGGATCAGTATCCATCAATAAGTCATACTTACGTTAAAGATTACTGGACAAATAGCGATAAAATTGATAGAAAATATGGTCCTACATATGATAGTGAACAAGATAATTGGACACTTGGTAATAGAAGAATTTCCTTTGATGTTAAAACCGGTGCTATCATGTTGTTATCGGAGAAAGACTTTTCGGGGGGGATATGTGAAAGGAACGCCAGGACTTTATCAATTAATATTTTATTCCGATCCATCGTACGCCCCCGATGATCTCGTAAACTATAAAACCATATTAGAACATACGGGTGCGCACTTGAATAGTAGAGGACATTTAAAAGGAGATAACAGTATAAAATGGTATAACATTATAAAAACTTTGATTAAAACCGTAGAAAAAAGTAAAAAATCTAGTCTCTCAAGTTTAGTTCAACATTTCGCCTCTTCATCACCGAAAGAAGGTAAAGGAATGCATTTAGAATATAATAACGCTCCTATAGAATATATTTATTGGGACGATCCCCGGGAGCTTATTACTAGATTGAGACTGCTTATGGCATCTAAAGAGGCAGGAAATACTTCACATAACAATGAGATTGTTGCCATAATGAATGAATTGAGGGAGGCTAATATGATAAAATAAGTTTACATTTCCACACGAATGTCATTTCAATGATGAGTGTTGATAAATTCGGACGTCATTCACGTTCGCGTGCATTTGCATTCAAACCATCTATTGTACGATTACCGCACACCTCTGATGGCAATGTAGATATTGAATATTTAAAGTTATGCAACGTTAAGGGGCCAACAATTGATGAAGATGCAGCAAACAAAAAGTATGTCGATTCTATGATATCAAACCTTTCAAAATCAATAGATCGAATATTGGAGAACGTTAAAAATATGTCTGATGTTATGGTAGATATGCAAAATAATATTAATGAAAATATGCAGTTTATTTCGAAACAAGAACAACAAACTACAGATTGGGTGACAAAAAAGTACGTTGACGATTCTTTGCAAAAAAGTATTGAAAACGCAAATAATAAATTATCAATAGAGCTTAAGTTATTTCTTAGAAATAACCTTGTTGATAATTATTCAGAGATTAGAAAAAATATTAAAAACCTTGAACAAAATGTAAAGAAGAATCAAGAGCAAATTATCAAATTAATGGCATCAAGGACTACTTTTACGCCTACACCATAAATAGTAAAATTATAAATCAGTCTATTTATTATCATGCCAATCGCGTCGGCGGTTACGTTACCGGAAAAGATTCAACTTGTTAATGAACTTCATAAATATGCACGAAAAAATTATCCGAGACGACGTACCGTCATCAAAGGACTAGATGATTTATGGCAAATGGATTTAGCTGAAATGAGTCGCTATGCACATCAAAACAAAGGTTTTAAAATGATTATGGTTGTCATTGATTGTTTTTCAAAATTTCTATGGACCAAATTACCAAAGCATTCGAAGACATTTTATCGCATACGAAACATCGCCAGCGTCGTCCGAAAAATTTACAAACCGATCAAGGTACGGAATTTTTTAACGCAAAATTTAAAAATTTAATAAAAAAGTATTCCATTAATCATTATAATACGTTTAGTGTTAAAAAGGCCTCTATAGCAGAACGGGTAATACGTACTTTAAAAGAAAAATTATACAAGTATTTCAGTTTAAACGGAACCTATAAATGGATTGATTATTTACCCAAGTTAACTCAAGAATATAATAATACGAAACATAGCAAAACGAAACTTAAACCAAAGGATGTGAACAAGACTAATGAAAAGATTCTTTTAACGAAAAGATATTCATATCTGAAAATTGCCGGACCGCGAAAATTACAAGTCGGCGATGTTGTACGCATAAGCAAAGCAAAGCATGTGTTTGAGAAAGGTTACACACCAAATTGGTCTACTGAACATTTTAAAATCATTAAAGTTAAAATAACCAATCCCGTTACATATTTGTTGGAAGATATGCGTGGTCAACCAATCATCGGAGCTTTTTACGAAGAAGAATTACAAAAGGTTAAAAATCCTGAAATTTATCTCGTTGAAAAAGTGTTGAAACGAAAAGGTAGAAAACTTTATGTCAAGTGGTTGGGGTTCGACATTACGCATAACAGTTGGATAGATAAGGATTCGCTTAAATAACAGGATTAACAATACATCTCAGTCAGTTGTATAAAATGTGTTCACAGTATAGTTCATCGTCCTCAGTATCATCCTCCGGATGTACTTCAGAAAGTTCTTATAGCGATAAACAAATGGATAGTGATTATTATAAACAAATTGATCAAGTCTCCAAAAAAATGTGTGAAAACGCAATCGATTTTGAGCATACTTTACTGTTGTATAAAGAGTATTCGACCGGAACAGCGACAGTGGGAAGCGGTCTTAGTCCTGCGAGAAAATTTGAACCTGCAATTGTTTTAAGTCAACCCTTTCGACCTCATCAGCAAATGTCTTTTGATACATTCGAATGGTTAGATCTTATGTCATTGTTGAAAGTTTTGCTTAAAAATTTTTTCGATGACTCACTTCCTCAATTTCCTGATGAATATGATTCAGTTGAAAATCTATGTGGAAGAAATTGTAAAGTAACTCAATATATAATGGATGATACAAAATTTCTAAGTATAAATAAAAAAAACGTTTGTATCGAATTGACAAAAGACCAAGTTTATTATTTGATTGATATAGATGAAAATTTGTTGTGCTACTACATTGAAGAATTGAATAATGTGAATTTTAACAATTACTACTTTGAAGTATTAAACATAATCAAACCGTATTTTGAAGACTATGAAGAAGAAGAAGAAGTTTGGAAGAATATATTAAAAAATATATTAAACTTGACTGATCCATTATTGGCTAATGCTCTCAGAGAATTTATTTATTTTTATAAACATAAATTTATAAATGCCTTACAAGAATTTACTGTAGAATAAATTTTATATAAATAAATCGTCTTTTCTTTTATACCTCTCATTCTCATTCGATATGTCGATAAAGATAGTTGTGTCGTTGTTGCTCTCAATATTATTGGTAATTCATTGTGAACATATAAATCAAGAAGATGCTATTTCTTTTCTAAAACAATATGGTTACATAACCTCTGTTAGTAATAATAATAGTTTAGAAAATTTCGAATCGTATTTAATCGAGTTTCAAGAAAAATTTAATTTACCTGTTGATGGTACCTTAAATGATGAAACTGTTCGATTAATGAAGCGACCAAGATGTTCTAATTATGATGAAAATATTGGATATGTTGATGCATATACGGTACACGGAAAATGGAATAAAACTAATTTAAAATGGCATTTTCCATCAGTATCAAGAAAGTACATTACAGTAGCCGCAAAAGCTTTCGAAATTTGGGCTAAAGATTCAAAGTTTACATTTACCAATGTTAAAATAGCTATGCCAAAATCGGATATTACCATAACCCTCGGAAATAAACGTCATAGTTTTCGAACAAGTTGTTCGGGTAAAGCTGAATGTCCACAGAATTTTGATGGACCTGGAAAAGTTTTGGGTCATGCCTATTATCCAAGGGACGACAGCAATTGCATTGAGGTTCATCTTGATTCTGATGAAAATTGGAATTTTAGCTTAAATATCACGAATGTTCCGTATAACGAAAACAGTTTATTGGCAGTTTTAGTTCATGAGATAGGTCATACATTAGGTTTGGGTCATAGTGGCATTGAAAATGCTATAATGTATCCATGGTATCAAAGCAATATATCCTCATTACATGAAGACGATAAAATGACTCTTGAAGCACTTTATGGCCCTATACCAACACGTCGTTATCTGCCAATTAACCCTACTACTACTACTACTACCCGTACTACAACACCCCCACCACCTCTACCTACTTCAGTTAATTTATGTAGCCTTAAATCACCTGATTTTATCTTTCTCGCTAGCACCGCATCGTTTCCCAATTATCGTTTATATATTGGAAGCGATCGTAAATTATGGAAAATTGATCTTAATGATATGCGAATACCACAACATTTTGATTTAATTGAATCATATCTTCCTAAAGAAATAAAAACATCTACTATAACTCACATTTTTCAAAATGCTGTAGGAGATCTGATTACCTATGCTAATAGAAGATGTTATGCAGCCTCATTCCCAGAATTACATATTCAACATGATTTTATTTTACCATTATCTAAAGACGTTCTAATAAATGCTATATTTCAAACAAATAGTGGAAGCATTTTTATATTTTACGATAACACTTCATACATTGAGTTTCTGGAAACACCTCAAGAAATACGTAATCGTGGACGAATAACAGATAAATTTCCTGGGCTTCCACCCGGTATTACGTCAGCGTTTAGATTTACAGATGGTTACATTTACTTTTTTCAACAAGATACTTACTATAAATTTAGTGAATATACACGAAAAGTTGTTGCAGCAGGTCCCTTTAATTGGAATCTCTTTGGTATTCCATGTCCTGAAGACAGCTTAAAAGAACAATTAAAAACTTTACTGTCAAAAATAATATCTTTTTATGAATAAAAAAATGCTTATTAAGAATTACGTTTTTTTTATTAAAACAATATTTTATAAAGTATTATATTTCATATCTTCTTCTTCTTCTTCTTCTTCTTCTTCTTCTTCTTCTACTAGAATGTCATCATCATTTTCATCCACATCATCGATAAGATATGAGGGTAAATATTTCTTCATTCTGCGTAGATACCCTTCAAACTCTAACTTTTTAAGTATATTTACCAAGCAGCATATACAAATAATTCCATCTACGTAATCGTTCATGACTTGAGATCCTTTACGATGCCGAGCAGTTAATATTTGACATTCCTCTTCTGTATACATTCGACCCATACCATATACACTTTCACGTTCGTAAATTCTTTCTTGCTTAAACAAATGCCATGATAAGTCTCGCAAGAGATTTTTAAGATTATTCACTTTTGTAATTGTTTCACTACTAGTTGCCATTTTTTATTTTTCAACTGACTTTGCATATCTATAAAACTTCTATATATATGCATGAAGATAAAGGAGAGGGGATTTAAAATAACCTCGATTTAAAAAATATCCTTAACCAATATTTGAGCTTTAGTAGCTGCTGCTGCTGCTCAATATCTCGCTATTTTTTTTTAATAATCTAATATTGAGGTATAACAACCTTGTTCTTGTTGTTGTTGTTGTTGAGTCCCATCTCTAACATTATAAATATGAATGGGTTATCTCCGCCGCGACCGTCATCGCAGAGCGATAGCGGTTGCACGCGCTCTCGGACCCATGAAGGTCGTCGTCGTCGTCGCAGCCTCGAAGGCGGGCGACACGCGCACTCGCGGACCACACCCCCTCCCAGCTGAGAGTGGACGCAGCCGAGGCGGTCGGCGTGCGCGGATCCCGGTTTCAACAACTGGCGGCTGAGTCGGTCGCGAGCATCCGTCAGCACACCTAGTTCAAAAAAACATGAGCGATTCCACAGTGCTCCCGACGACGACGACGACGACTACGACGCCGTCAACGCCGCCGCCGCTGGAAACCGTCTCCGGCGGCGACGATCGCGATGACGACGCTGCCTCAGCCGCTAAATCAGTAAGTTTTTTTTTTTTTTACTTTTTTATTTTAATTTTAATTTTTTTTTTTTTTTTTTTTTTTTTTTTTAATTATTGCAGTCATTTAAAAGCAGTGTGAAGAAAATGATGGGCGATTTTCCTCAAGCCGAATTGATTGAACTAGAAGAAGAAGAAGAAGAAGGTGGATTTGTGATTAAAAATGGCAATACGTTTCTATTTGTATTATATTGAATAAAAATAAATCTCTTATTTATTATTGGTTTGTTTAATTATGGATGCATGCATAGGCAACCAACATTACGCTACAACGTAAACCGGGTTGCCTATGTGCCTGCGCGCGGTCTGTAACCATTTGCAGCGTCGCACGCAACCAACATTACGCCACCACGACGTAAAACGGGTTGCCGTCGGACTCCAGTGCCGGCGTCAGCGGCGGCGGCGGAGGATTCCGGGGGCGGAGGGCCATTTTCAAAGGACACACACACTAGGCGGCTCTTCCAAGGATACTTTCAAGGCCCTCGGGGGCCCCCATTTTCCAAGACCACTTTTCCAAAAACCATCAAGGACACTTTTAAGGCCATTTTCAAGGCCGGGGGCGGCGGCGGAGGACTTTTCCAAGGCCATTTTCCAAAGGCTGCTCTTCCAAAACCATCAAGGCCACTTTCAAGGCCATTTTCAAGGTCAGGGACGGGGGGTAAAGAAAATTTTCCAAGGCCATTTTCCGAGGAAACTTTTCCAAAACCACCAAGGCCACTTTTAAAGGTCATTTTCAAGGTCAAATTGGTCCAATATCCGCCTAGTTATACTACTCAGAATTATCTGTAAACTCAGGCCACCCACTGGTTTCTATTTTAAAATATGACAATTTGTTCTTTGAACAGTTCAACCATATCCTTTTTGTTTCAACATTTATCAATATCCAGTGGTGTGCATATTAATTAAATTATTCGGTATAGAAGATTAGTTAATTCATATGTTAGAGACACTGAGAATATATAATATAATTTTAGATAATTATAGAAAAATACACATTGAAATGTAATAACGCCATTATAAATAAAATGAATTAAATGTGTACTTTTAATGTCGAAAAGAGAAAAATATTACAATTGAATGAGAGCTTTTAAGTAAGTCGACTCATTCTCTAACTAAAAGTAACAATTTTTAGAAACAATATTCCACTGGCCACATGTGCACCCGATAAGGACGTTCACTACTAGGCTTGATTCGTTATTATTGCGTTTTTAACCTCTTCGAATTAATTTGGATCATTATATAGAGTACATCCCAAAACAAGTATGGTTCAAGAACTACAACTTACAGATAACCCGAATTGCTCCTGCGAAGAACAAAGCAATCTGGAACATATAATCCTCTAATGTTCAACAATCATCAAGAAATCAATAATCTATACTTTAATTTAAAGAATTATACAATGTTTCCAGTAAATTTCTCCTGTTTAAAATATTTTTTGCAGAATTTCGCTGCTTCAGTTTACATTATATTTTATTTGTATCTAAATTATACTCGCTCTTATTGATATATTATTATGAATTAAGATTTTTTTTAATTTATGCGTGGTGAATTTAATTAGAGTCATTATTGTTACTTTTTAATAAGAATTAATACTGTTTAATATGGGTAACAACAGAGATCAAATAACTTAACACTGTACTTCTGTGTGTCCAATTTTGCATGTAAAAACTACACTTATAACTAATATTGAGAGGTACTTATAAGTAACAAACCATTTCCTGATATTCGAATCACCAATGGTGTCCTTAAATGTGATCAACATTACCGTAACTTTTGACTTCCTTAAAAATAGTGAGAAAGAAATAATAAACAAAGTTAAACAAGATTCTCTTGCCGAATTGCCCATTGTAGTACCACTAATTTCTTTAGAAATAGTATTATTAAAGGTATATCATAAGTAGCAAAACTAAAAACTTTAAAACAACAAGTAAGCAAAAAGATATTAAAAATAAACAACAAAATAACGGATAAGATAATTAACAAACCGATATTTTGTCAGACCAAGTAAAAACAAAACTTAAAGTATTAAAATATATAACATCATAACATACCAAAGAATAAAAATTACAAAATTAATAAACTGCTAATCTGTGAAAGCTTAAAGAGCCGAAGTCCTAAAAATGTTCCTATTTAGGCATATGACAAAATACTGTCATTTTAACTTCACGGACGCAGGTTTCTTGAATTCCCACAAATATCACGTGTAGATATCATTTCTAGGTTAAATTTATACAACTGCAAATGTATAATTATTATCGTGAATTTACATTGATTTCAAATGCGCCCCTAAAATTAATATAGTGTATCTGGACGTGCGCATAAGTAAAAATGTTTGCAAAAGTACAGTTTTGATCCTTGTTTAAAATGTTTGCTGAAGTAAGGTTGAGATAATACTGTTACGATAGTATGCACAGGGAGCTTAAGCATCGCCCTGTACATAGAACCTAGTCTTTATTTTTATTTTTACAAATTATAACATTTACTATTTATTTAACATTACATGAGCGAGTTCTGTATATTAGAGAAAACATGTCGTCATTTCAACTAAATTCCTCCAATCACTTAAGTAACACAAGAACCGCTAATCTGTTTCGTACACCTCGACATAACACCTCTACATTTGAACATAGCTTTATGTATATGGGAATTAAAATATATAATCACCTGCCAACAACAATTAAAAAAATCACAACTTCTAAGAAGTATAAAAGCGCCATTAAATATTTGCTTCTGACCAAATGCTATCACTCTATACAGGAATATTTCCATGATGACTTTATAGTCATGTAAATTATCCATTTTTTTCTTTGCGTTCCTTTTATTAATACTCGTATTTGTAATTAGCGTTTGCATTTTTTTTTTATTTGTATTTGACCTATCCCATACGTTATTGTAATGTCCAAGGGATTAATAAAGATTATTATTATTATTATTAGAAGCATAGGAAACTGCAATAATGGAACGAATAGATAAAAAAGGAAAAAAGACGAATGTATGAATTATAGAAGGATCGCATTGCTTGATACAGTCTACATAATAATGGCAAAGAATATACACTCACAGACACGAAAAACGGGCACCCCTATAATTTTTGTTTAAAATGCCTAAATTTTCTATTTTTTTTATTGTAACTTTTGTCAACGATAGGCACGGATTAATACATGCTTTTAAAGTATGCTTTCTTCAGAAAATGTTTTCGGAAAGCTTTTATTTAAAGAGAATCACGTCTGGTAAACATTAACACAAAGAAAACAGTTATATGTACAATTATCATCAGAAAAACGGAAAACAATTTAAAAAACCAGTATTTATCACTTGTCTGTCTAATTAATATCTCGTATTACCTCCACGAGCCTGTATAACGGCATTAATTCTTCTAGGCATACTGTTAATCAAGTTGATTAGTTCATTTTGTGGAATTGCTTCCTATTCCTCTAAAAGATCGTCTCTGAGCTGATCCAAGGTAACAGGAGCAGGTATCCGGCTTCGAATCCTTCTACCGAGCATGTCCCAAACATGCTCGATGGGATTTATATCGGGACTGCGCGCTGGCCATGCCATTTGAGAAATACCAACTTCGTTCAAATATTCCGTGACAATGCGGGCGGCATGAGGGCGTGCATTGTCATGCATGACTATGAAGTTGTTACCAATAAATTGTGCATATGGGACAATATAATCTTGTAGGATCTCATTTATGTAACTATCCGCAGTCACAGATCCCCTAGGTACCACGTACAATTCTGTACTCGCCTCCAAAGATGTTCCAGCCTACACGATAACTGAACCCCCTTAAAAATTTACTCTAGGGCTAAAAGTGCACTCTGCATATCATTCACCTTCTCTTCTCCAGACTCTTTCGCGACCATCTTGGGATCGTAAGCAAAATCTGGATTCATCAGTAAATAACACAAAGCTCCAGTCGTCTGCATTCCAATTTTGATGCTCCCTAGCGAATTGTAATCTGGCTACCCGATGTTCCCTGGAAAGTTCTAAAGTTCTGGTCCTATAGCAGGTCTTCGAGATCTCAGGTTAGCTTCATGCAACCTTATTCTAACTGTTCGTTCACTAACATTTACGTTCCTGACATGTTCAAGGTTGTTTCTAATCTCTACAGCAGTTGTGTGACGATTTCTTAGCGCTGAAGATATCATAAAACGGTCATATCGATGAGTAGTTCTTCTCTGTGGACCGGTTCCGGTACGTCGAGTGTAAGCTCCCGTCTCTATAAAACGTGTAAATACACGTTGCACGGTACTGCGTGATACCCCGAATCTGTTAGCCACGTAAATTTGACTTCTTCCGTCTTGAATAAGAGCAACAATAGATGCAACAGTTTCTGCGCTTAAAGACATCTTAAAGTTCGCACTAATTGACATAAGCTAATAAACCATATAACATAATAAACACTTAACCTTAAATGTCATCGTGGAAATCACTGAAAATGCATAGCCCTACTTAGAACACTGAAGTAAGGACATGATGATAACTTTCACATTATTGAGATTTTTGTAAAATATCTTTAATATGTTCAATTTGGGAAGACATTTCATGATAAAAAAGCCTTGAGGGTATTCTACTAAACGGTATTCATTGTTGGCCAAATGTTTAAAACCGAATTAAAAAACAAATTAAAAAATTAATGCATTTTTATCAAAAAATATCGAGGTGCCCGTTTTTCGTGCCGGTGAGTGTAGATACGAGGATAAAAATTTCAGTTTTTTTATTTTTAAGCACTTTATACTTTCAATTTGTTACATTTCATTTCCTCCAAAAAACTCACCAAAAATGAAATCCTTCTTTAAGTATTTTTTTTAAAGTACCCTTAGTTTTCCTTCTTCATCATCAGCAACAAATAGTTCAGTGTCTTCATTAGTTAAATCATTTTTCTAAAATGATTCACTTTCTTCGCTAGACGATGGTGCTTTTGAAAATGGTGGATTGCAGTGGATAAACTTGATCAAGGATTATCTCTGGCATAACTTCTTTACGAGGTTTACTTGTGGATGATACTCGACTAGTCTTTTCACCTTGAGTAGCAGTTTCTTCATATTACAATTTATCTTTATTTTCTATTTCATGTCTTTTGTTTCTATATAATTTCGGTATGCTTTCCATTTTTTTAGGACTTGTAATTTTTATTTATCAATTTCTTTTTCAAAATAGCAGAAAATAATTTGAACTAACTAACTAAAATGTATTATTTCGGTTTTAGTTTTCTAGTAATAAAGCTAAATCAGTCAATATTGGGTTACCTGTCGATTATATCTTATTCTAAAAAAAATATCAACCAATATTTTTTTATATTAATAATAATAAAAACCAGAGATAAGTTACTAGAGTTACTAACCGAGATATAAACTTTTTACTTCAAAATCTTTTGCACTAATGTGATCATCATCTGTAAAATCCAAATCTGAATCTTCTTTACTAGAATCTATCTTTAGGTTTTTGTTGTTCCTGAAGCATCGTCTTGGTTTTTCTTAGTCCTGATTTTTCCATGTGATTTGATGTAAATGTGGATTTTTGAATTGCTCTGTCTAAATTGAATTGAAATCGCCCTTGGTAAGTTTATACTTTCTGGTTTCCACAGGGATAGATTTTTATGCCTTCCCATGAAACCTTTCAACTATTTTATATCAGCAATTTTATTTCGCTCATATAATGAATAAATATAATTAAAAGATAAGAATCATCCATAAAAACAGGTTAAAGGCAGGAGCTAAGAAACCACAACAAATGGACATAGAAACTTTGTGGGAAAAAACTGACACGTTATTTTACAAAAATAATCCACATACACAAAGAACAGAATAGTTTGACAAAGAATCTTAAGAAATTAACTAACAACGAAATGATTGCAAAAGAGATCCATCGAAGCATCAAAGAGATACTAATAACAGAGATTTCAAGATGTAAGAAAAAAAGTGAAAATTATAAGGAAGAAAAAAGAGCATCTGCTGGAATCCCTGAAATGACTAGAAGAAAACTTTGTTAATAATGACCAAAAAAAATTCTATCAAGAAATTAAGAAAGAAAATAAAGGCTACAAACATAGAATTGTATAGCGATGAAAGTTAGTGGGAGATGCATATGAAAGCCTAAAAATGTACTGAATAAAAGCCCACAACTATTTGTTTCTTCTTATAGAAGAAGAAACAACAAAAGTGTGGGGGACAACAAAATTACCACCAAATTACACTTTTAAAGGAAGATGGTGTCACTATTTGTGACAAAAAATTGAATTAAAAATATGAAGAAGTAAGATAAGATAAGCAGGATTAAGAAAAGACAGGTCAGTCAATAATCAAACTTTAATCTAAACATTGCGAAATGATTGGGAACAAGTGGCTCAAAATAAGATTTTTATTTGACACAAAACATGCCCCCGAGGAGGAAGCACTTGTTTCTAGGACATTTTTTTCATTATTTTCTTGACTAAAACCACTTGGTGCTATGTTATAACTCTCAAAAATTAGACTTTTTAATTTTGTCAATTTTTGTTTTTCTCTTTGTAGAAATGAGAGACTTGTAAGTAGTTACATATTTTTTTGTCATTTTTACGTTCATTGTTTTTAATTAAATAAAACAAATCATAAATTAAAATCTCATTTTACTGTTTTCTTTTGAAAAATGTACTGTAGGTTTGATGTGGCAGTCAACTGTTTTATAAAATCTCTTAAAATATGTATTTAAAAGTATATTGTGTTGTTTCGGTTTTATGAATTCTTCAAATAATTAAAATTTTCAATAACCATAATAGTGTATATTATGAACATAAAAAAAAATAGAAAATCAATGAATCTCAGGTTAGGTTCAAAAATTAAATTAAACGAAACTAGGTTGAAAATTAAATTAAAATTGGACGCAACTATTTAAAAAATAAATAAATAAGAAGTAAGTTGGTGACAACTAAATAAATAAATATATGATAATAAATTTTACACTTTAACCCTTAAAGCGGCTCTGTATCATAGAGTCTCTCATAAATGTAATTTCTGTTAATAATGGTAGGATCTCGGTATAAACATACCTCCAATTGTGATGATACTTCAGTGAATAAGTTCTAATAAGTTGAAATACAACAGAAAAAATATACCTGTACTTTTTCAAAAAATTCGTAAGATATGTTAATTTTAATCCATTTACATTTACTTTCACTTAATTAATGTCGACTTTGTTGAACACAATTATAAACAATGTCCATTTTTATTATAGTTTGGAAAACTAATTATTGTCCTATTAAAGAAAATATTTTATCAATACATAGAATAAATATGTTTCTTGTATTGAATTACTCAGGTAATGATCACATAATTATCACTTTATATTCGGTAATATATAGATCCTATGTTTTACATTTTTAAAATCTAAAATCAAATTTTTCAAATTTTAGTTCATATCTATGACAAACTCATTTATTTATAACATCCAATAATAATATTTTGACTATCTTTACATATTAACATCGAGTTTAATTAAATTTAAATAAAAATCTTAAAAAAAATTTAATATAATTACTTAATAGTTAACCATATGACATTTTCTCATCATCAGGGCTCCAATAATGTTAAAGAGACAGTACATGGCACTTTTATTTTTGAAAATGGTATTATATTAAGGATTCAAGACAGACACTTACATGAAATTTGTTGTTTCTGTGTCAAAAATTTAAAAGAAACATATTCGGACAAACGCATTAAAATAATTGATTTTCATTAAATACTCCGTTTTGACGAAATTGTTTAGAAAATGAACAAAACTTTTAGATTTCCACTCGTAGTATCGAAATCCTCGGAAACCTTGAGCGAGCGAAGTTTAAATTAAAATCAATATTCCTGCAACTCCAAACATTGGTCCTCCAGGCGCCATCCTGCGGAGGCTTAGGCAACCAGCCAAGCATGATCACCTGTGAACTACATATTTTTAACCTATACATTTTTATCTTTGTTATCGAAATTATTGAATGAAAATTAGTGCGGAACGAGGAGATTTTGGTGTAATAAGTTTTCGTTGTCGTTAGAATTTCAAAAATTTCGATTTTCGTGCACGGTTTTGCGTAGTGTTCTTAATACAATTTGCTCAATACATCAATAATAGTGGTTAGTTTACTTGTTGCAATTGTTGAATATTTTTGCGGGAATATTGTTGACTTTACATACATTTTTTACTCCATACTTTCTATTCTAAATTTTACAAGAAATTTAAGTAATAAAATTGCTAGCAATAATTAGGTTAGCGTCGATTCTAAAGTGACTCATATATTTTGTGATTTTTATCAAGAAATTTTTCGTCGTTATATAAGATATTCGGTTCCATTGACCTTCATTTTTTGGTATTCAGTAATAATAATAAAGGTAAGTGTATATAATTAAGTTTTCAAAATTTTTATACAGGGTTAAGCATTCTGTCGAAACACCTAATTTCTTTTAATAGATGTTTTATATTCAAAATTTGAGCAACAATCTTATACCACCCATTGGACTGATAAAATAATATATAGTTTATTAAAACACTCGTAATCAAAATAAAGGAAATATTGTTTTTTCGCTATAAATATAAATCAACATTAGATTGTCATAGGAATAATATTTGTATTAATCAGTGGCTTGCTAAGGGTAGTAAGAAAAATAATTCAAAATTTAAAAATAAATGTAATAAAAAGGCAAATAGTATTATAAAAATAGTTAATCATAATAGAGAATTTTTAACAAAATAAAAATATATAAATAATAAATTAATAGTTTTCAATTTAAGAACCGATTTGTTTCAATATATGTAGGAAACAACTGAAAAATCAAATCAAATTCGTAAAACAGAAAACAGAAATTAATTTTAATTGTTTACACTTTTTAAGAAAAATTAAAGAAGAATCAAAACGTTAGAATTATTCAACTACCGGCGCACGCCCTGTAAAATATGACCATAGTTTTCTAAAGGATTATCAACCATATTGACTATTCTAGATAGGATACAAAAATAGCAGAAAACAAAATGTATAATTTCGTTTTAAAACATAATAAAAAGGCAGATAGCAGTATAAAAATTGTTAATCGCAAAAGAGGATTTGTGAGAGAATGAAAATATAGAAATGACGTTTTTCATGTTTTGCTTCCATTTCAATTTCAAAACCGATTTATTTCAATATATGTAGAAATAAACTGAAAAATCAAATCAAATCCATAAAACAGGAAACAGAAATTCAGTTTCCTCTAAATCCAAATTGGAAAGTCGAAAAAAAATAATTGCCACAGATTGCAAGAACGTATGTGATGCTTTATAAAGAGATTTATAAAAACGCTGAGGATCATCAACTTTTCAAATAAATTCTACATTCATCGAACGTAAATCGAAATATATAGAGAGAGATATATAGAGGAAAATTTACGAAATAAATAAAACTTAATGCAGTCATGAATCATGGTTTTTACAAAATCATTTTGTTGTATTATGGTTTTGACCCAGTAAGTTAGATTCTATTGAGTTGCCAATACATCCATGAGTTTCCTCGTACTATTAAGCTTGAATTCACATCTTTACATAAAATTAATGGATCTAAGATTTCAAAAAAAAAATGGTCCGATGGCTCAAACCCGAACAAGAAGTTCCTGCAACCGAAATCCAGGATTGCATCAAGTTCCCACATGATCTTATCTTTGGGCTATCATTAAGTGTGACAGAATTGTCGTTTTGCAAAATATTTTGTGAATTTCGATCATTTATCTGAATTTTGATACCTAAATATGGCAGAAAAATACATTTCATCTGCTTATACTCCAGCAAAAATTGCTGAAACTGTCTATATGACATCGTAGGTCGATGTTTTAGATTGGTGTAACAAAAAAAAGTCAATAAGTATACTGAAGATGTTCACATTGCATATTTTCTGAAAAATCAAACCAATGCAAATCATCAACTTTATTCAATATTGAAAACTACGATAAATTTAAACTTGAACATTGATGTAAGTAAATTTAGTAAAATTATTACCTTTAAAAAACGACCATCAGAAAACCAAAAAGATACAAAAGAGTTTTTCTTAATGGAGCACCAGATAATGAATTCCATTATGATAAAGGTAAAAAAAAACACTAAAATTACCTTAAATATGATATGGCTACACTAATTCACTTAATAATATGACGGCATTCAAACACAATTAAAAAGAGAAGTTAGAACAAAACTAAAATTTGTAGGTACACATTGTATAAAAAATGCAAATAACAAAAATTGTGGTAATTGTGTTATGTTAAGTTAACATTATACAGGGTGGCCAAACGAAAACGAAACAGAGCCATTATCAGGAACTGCGTCAACATTTTAAAAAAACGCAGAGACCCGTTTTCCGGTATTTTTGACTTCGCTGCTTACACCTCCAAGCGAGGGTAACAATCACCCCAAAATATTTAAATGGCATTAGTGGTCAAGAAAAAGCATCATTTTAAAGCCCTTTCAATTCTCTTTACAACAGCCTTTAAATTTTAAAATTCGGCCTGATACTTTTTAAAAAATTACATTTTAAAATTTAAATTATGTACTTGTTTAGTTTTTAATAAGAGTTTTTAAAATTGGAATTTTTTTCATTTTTGTCAAAATAGTGAAAATGAGACATGGGTCGTTGAGTACGCCAATGGTTTAAATGTTGATTTTCTTGCTTTGCATTGTAATTTTTTTATCACATTTGTAAAAGACAAATGGATACGATACGGACACACAAAGAACGTGAAATTAGTGGATTCGTATATCGAAGCGAAGGTTTGTTTAATTGTGTTTTTAAAATTAAATACCATGGTTTATTCCATTGCGGAAAGGATAGATATCATTTCGCTTTATTTTATGAACAATAAGTGTGCAAATACAACGGCTCAGTTATTTAATGAAAAATATCAAGATAAACAGGTCAGTAGGAAGTATGTTCTAGAGTTAGTGAAAAAATTTCAAGAGATTGGAACTGTAGCTAATAAAAAACGAGAAAATAGACCGCCTGTAGTTAATACAGCAAGTGAAGTTGCAGTTTTGGGACATGTTTATCTAGATCCTACGTTAAGTACAAGGCAATTAGCATCTGTGTCTGGGATCAATCAAACTAGCAATCAAACCATTGTGAACAAGAACAAATTCCATCCGTATAAAATACATTTAGTGCAGGAACTTAATGAGGATGATTATGACCGCCGTTTGCAATTTTGCGAAATAATGAGCGAGCGAGTAGTGAACGACCTCCACGGTCACCAGATTTGTCGTCCCTTCATTTGTTTTTTGTGGAGATACCTCAAAAGTAAAATCTAGAAAACACAACCAGCCTCTTTAGAAGATTTGCGTCAAAGAATTGTTCGAGGAGTGCCATCGAATCACTCCGGAAATTCTTCGGAATGTGCGAGAACGTTTCGAATAAAATCTTTATTATTGTATGGACGCGGGTGGTCATCAATTTGAGCCTTTCATTTAATTAAGAAGTAAGTAAACAACTAAATATATTTAAACTTTAGAATGTAATTTATTAAAAAGTATTAGGCCGAATTTAAAAATTTAAAGACTGTTGTAAAGAGAATTGAAAAGGCTTTAAAATGATACCTTTCTCGACCCCTAATACCATTTAAGTATTTTGGGGAGATTTTTACCCTCGCTTGGAGGTGTAAGTAGCGAAGTCGAAAATACCGGAAAAAGTGTCCAATTTGATCAAAAATCGACGAGTCCTTGCGTTTTTTTAAATCGTTGCCGCAGTTCCCTATAATGGCTCTGTTTCGTTTTCGTTTGGTAACCCTGTATGTTATCCAACACGTCCATATGACATATTTGATTTTTTCCCAATGTGGTTATAGATGAAATATTGTATGGCACTCGTACGTGAAGTTAACTTCACGCACTTGTATCACAAATAACTGTTGCAAAATTTACAAAATTGTTACAATGCTATTAAAAGCTTCGAAAAATTATCATTCCCGTTATGGGTGAAATACCCTGATTATAAAAATGCATTTGATCCCTAATAAAACATAAGATCTGCATAAACCACAGCAATAATTTATCTGTAGATCGTTTTACAAAAGGAGTAAACGGAAAAGGGAATCTATGGTGCTGCGGTAAGCAATAATTCCTAAGGATGCGGGAAGGACAATCGATGATCGAGACCGAAGCTACCCTTTCAAATCTGTAGAGCGATTTTTCTTATTTTTCCGGATGCTTTTGAACTCGTCGAATGCGATAAAAATGCTTTTTTACAGGAAGCCGATGATTTGTAGCATGCGAAAAAGATAACGAATTTTTTATCTTTCAAAGAGAAATTTTAGAGGTCGTTTCAAGGGTCCTTAGATAAGGGCAATGTGACCGTTTTGGCGATCTTATGAATTATTTGATGCACAAAGAGCCCGAGAAGCGTGATATTTTTCACAAATTGTCGCAAAGTTCGAAAAATGTATTTTTTATATAAAAACATATGATACATTTCATAAAAATAATACAAACCCGTTGCTTGCCATTAATAATTTTAGTACATCAACCCTATTTTCCGAAGTATCAGTCCATTAGAATATCTAACTATTAAATTCTTATAATAGTTATTTATTTTATTAGTGAGATAAGGGCATTATTAACATTCTATACAGTTAGTCGGTAATAGCATGAACATATTATTACACTAATTAAAATCATTTTATTTACGACTGCCAAAAATTATCAATATCTGCTGATATTGATAAATATGAGTGATATTTTGATTTAATTTATTTGACAATTGGCGAATATTTTATTTACAACCAAAGTTTCAAATATTTTTAATTTCTCTTGGCTTCTAGAAAATACCTTAATATGAGTGTCTGAATCCGAAAATCTTGCATTAAAAATAATTAAGATTACGCAACGAAAGCAATTTCGTTACTAATTTCACAAAAATCTCGAATACAAATGAATAAGCTTATGGACGTTTAGGCATATGATGTGAGGGAAAAAATGTTAAAAATGAATCGAATCATAAGTTGTTACTAGCTAATTTCAGAAAAAAAGAGTTATAAATCTTTAAGTCTTTGAGCATGTTATTCAACGATACGCGCGATGATATCCGCAAAGAATATTGTATACCTATGGTTGCGTTTCTCAAACGAAAGTCCGGAGGGTTGAAACCCAAAATGTCAAATATTTTAACGAAGCAGGAGGTAACAAAGTTTCTACAAGAAGAGTGATTACCAAAAAAGGTTTTTACATAAAGTAGTACCAAAAATGATAATTTACATACATCAATAAAAATTTGCATGTAGTTTTGATTTTTGAACTTTGTGGAGCTTGCAGGAAGGAGGAAGTCGCTAACTACAAGTGGAAAAGGACAAGTTACAGGAATAGCAAATGCATAAAATTAGCAGGTGGCACTAATGCAATTGGAAGCATGCCAAAAAAATTGTTTCTTTTTTGAGATTATCAAGCTGACCACTGCTTTACTATTTGAAAACTCAGGAGCGTATCTATTAATAGTGAAAAGACACGGAAGCTGGAAAAGCAAAACGGTAACTAAGGAGACAAGAATTTGAAAACTGTAATTATACCAGAAATTTGAAAATTATTAACTTTTTAACAGAACCTTTTTCGTCTGTAGTGAAATTGATTAAATATTATAATTTTTTTCAAATTTACTTAATAAATAATTGAACTAATTTTGATTTCATTAACCAACTGACCTATATAATAGGTTTGATAATAGATGTTTATCCAGGCAATCGGGATAAATATTTTTAACCCGCCGACAGTGATTCATTCAAAGCATTACATACTAAATTATAGCGTCAAAGTCAAACTATCATTATTAACGGAAGGGTCCTCTTTAACACTTCGTTTATGAGCATGAGTGTGTGCAAACGTATTTTATCTTTTTAATTAATCTCTATAGAGCCCGTTTAACATGGCGCAATCGATAGTAACGCTTTTCAACTTCGCCTAATTTTTTGTTTTGAAAATTTTAATATTTGACACATATTATTATTTCATTCACGCTAAGGATGGACATCAAATTTTTTGCTTATATATGTATAGGTTTGAATATTTGAGTAATTTAATAATGTTTCTTTTATACCAGTTAATAAGATTTATATTCAGGTTAATGTAACTCTAATTTTTCGTTTAAGTCTGATGACTGAGGGCAAACTTGATTGAATCAAAAAATTAAATCATATATTTATTAATCAAAACTAGTAGCCATTTATAACACCAAATAAAATTTTTTAAATATGATAAGCCTTTGAATAATTTTAACTCTATATTTACAAGCTACATAGGAGTTAATGGAGTCCCTATATTACAATTTGTAAGTGTTACTAAACCAAAAATATTTCTCTATTTTATAGCAATGAAAACTGTCGACTGAGATAATAAATACAAACAAAAAACCCGTGTTGAAAAATGTAAACTGCAAAATGTATTTCGAGAACGACCAAATGTACCTCAAGTACGAAGCAGTGGAGGCAATTTGCGCATATCAAAAAGAACGTTAGTAGTCTCAAAGATATCGAATATGTCTGGAAATAATGGAAGAGCCCTTTTAACACTTCGTTTATGAGCGGACGTGTGTGCAAACGTATTTTATCTGAAGAATTAATCTCTAAAGAGTACTTTAAACATGGCGCGGTCGATAGTAGGGAATGTTAGCTCAACGTAACGTAAAATTTTAAATTATAACACATTATGTTAATCCAAACAATCATAAAGGCCAATAATTTTTATGTTTATACACGATGATAAACTTTACGTGTTACCAAATATGATATTCATATCAGTAAATATTTATAAAAAAAAATTGGCAAGCTTCATATTTTAAAATTAATTAGGAACATATGGGGTGTTCTTTAACACGAGAATAGATCGAAGTTATGTTTTTTGTAATGGAATACAGTTCAATTTATGTCAACCTTTGCTCAATTAACATTAAAATTAGATATAAGGTGCTCCATTTAAAAAATATAACCTTTGTCTAGCACAACGTTATGGATCACCTTGTAGATTTGTAAATAATCACGCTTCATTAGTTGCAAATATCGAGGTGTTTCATAACGTCGAACCAGACAAAAAATATCAATATTTTTGGATTGAAAACTGCTTTTAAAAGAACACCCATTTATCTAAAAATAGATTTTCAGCATGATGCGGTCAATTGACGAATTGCTTATAATATTATGAAAAGCTTCTTATATTGAAAAGCTATAAATATTATGGGATCTTTCTACAAAAAAGGTAGAGACCAATTTTTTATGCTGCTAGAAGCGTCTGACGTTTCAATTTACGTCTTTTGTGAAAATTTTACAATATTCCCTTAAGGCACATGCGGTAGTGTCATCAACCCTACGCTTTTCATTGAATATTTTACAAACTTAGTCGAAGTTCAAAGTTTACTTCGTGTAATTTCTAGATTTGTTTTGTAGGGAAATAGAATATTGAATTTACTTTTGCCAACGAGTTCTGTCAGAACTGGTGATATGGATTGTAGATCGGGATATGAATATAAAACCATCGCCTCGATTATGGAAAATATAAGCAGGTAAGGTTTTGAAATTTTACAAACATTCTAGCCTCTAAATTTTTAATCGAAATGTAATAGAGCAACCTGACAATAACAATAACGGATTAAAAACAAGGTATTTGATGGAAAGAGATTTGTGAAGTTATCTCGTTTATTAGCCAAAATGTAGTTTTTAATTTCCTCACTTAAATTCATCTAATGAAAAAAGTACCTGCTTAAATTTTTGCTCTTCTCATAAAGATATCTTCTAATTACGAAATCAATAAAGTTACTGGAATCAATCCCCAATTGAGTATTATTAGTGTTTCTCAAAACTATTCTTCTTCTTCTTATCACGCCCTCTCCTGCCGAAGGTTGGCGATCCAAATGGCAATGGTAGCTCTGGAAACTGCAGCACAATATATTTCTCCTTAAATCCTTTAGCCATGAGTTCTGGCGTCTTCCTACTCATTTTTTCCCTTGTACTTTGCCCTCTATTATGAGGGGTAATATTTCGTACTTATCACCCCTCATCACATGACCCAGGTATTGCATTTTTCTTTCCTTGATGGTGTTCAGTAATTCTTTTTGTTTGTGCATGCGCTGGAGTACTTCATCGTTGGTGATCCTTTGTACCCATGAAATTCGCAGCATCCGTCTATACACATAACATTTCGAAGGCTTCTATTTTCTTTTCGGTCTGTGAATTTAGTGTTCAACTTTCACATCCATAGAGTAGGACAGAGAAGACGTAGCATCTGATTATTCGAGTTCTGAGTTCCAAACTGAGGTCTAGTCTTGTAAAAAATGATTTCATACTCATGAAGATTTTTCTCGCTTGCTCAATTCTTGAAAGTATTTCCCTTTTCGGGTCGCACTGACTATTGATGTTAGCTCCCAAATATTTTATTGAGGTCACTTGTTCGATTGTTTGTCCCTTGACACGCAGGTGTGCATTTATTGGAGTCTTAGAAAAGACCAATAATTTGGTCTTGGAGACATTGAGATGCAATCCAAACATCTCGCTATAGTGAACTACGGAGTCTATGACGTTTTGTACTTCTTGTACATCGTTGGCTATTATAACCGTATCATCGGCGTACCTGATATTGTTTATTGGGGTTCCATTGATCTTGATTCCGCCCTGGACTCCATCCAGTGCTTCTCTAAATATAGTTTCCGAGTACAGATTAAACAGGAGTGGAGACAAGACGCAACCCTGTCGAACCCCCCGTTTGATTTGCATATCTTCCGATAAACTATTCTGGGGATTATATTTAATTGACATTCAGAGATTATTGTTTGTGAGTAATTGTTTCAATGAGAAAGTTAATATTGTTCCAATCAAGAAAAGAGTCAAATTATATATACAGTTGTCACCAATATCGAAAATTTTAAAGTGTTAAGTAAAACAAGTTTTTTTTCCGATATATAAAACCAACGAATAAATTAAGTTATTCATATAGTCAAACAAAATAAAAATAAGAAAGTTAGATAAAATAGTTGTATTTTTGAGTGAAACTAGCATCTGTTTTGAATTACAAGAATCTAGTTAACAGAGGAATTTTAGTTCCTTCGGAGTTACAGAGCAAAAGGCCAGGAACTCAAAAATGTAAGTAAAATCCAAGAAAATAAAACTTTTATACCAAAAAATTTGAGCCCTCCCTGTGTATTGAACGTTAAATTCTTCTTAATTAAACGTTTTAACCTTAATTCGACGCTCATCCATCGGAAATTTAGCAGTAAAATATAAATTCACGCGGAATTACAATACTAAGCCAATACTGTACTTTTTTGACCGATCCTCTTGGTTTATTGAACTCCAAATTTACTGTTAGTTATTGCTTAGTTTATATAAAAGGCAACTTGTAAAATAGCTAATAAATAATGCAAAAAAATACAATTTTTATTCCCACGAAGTAAAAGTAATAAACTATTCTCTAAAACTACTAATAATACAAGTTGTTATTCCCACTTACGAGTACCTAAATTCCATCTAGCCTAAGTGATAGGGGTCGGGGGAAATATAATTGATTAAGTCTTGAGCACTTCGTACTAAATTTTAGCAGAAAAAATACGCTAAAGCAAAATTACCAATCAAATTAAAATAAGGCCTGTTAGTTTTTCTCTAAAGTTTACTCACCGACACTCTAATAAACGCTAATCCTCAAAATGGTGTCCTTCCATGAAATTGCTCCAACAACAAATAATGAGTGAATTATTACCCTTGGCAAAGAACGAACTAAAAGTCTAATTTTCTCTAATTTATAGAAACACGAAGATAAACTTTCACCAAAAAAATGTAATATAACCGAAAGGGATTTATCGCTTAGGCGACTAACTCACCAAGCCATAAGTTATTTTTTCTTTAATATTTTTGCTCTGAATTCCTTGCGAAATTGTCGTCTCTTTTATTTCTCAGTTCGAATTTTTCTTCCCGTTGGTTTTACTCTGACTTGATTGACCAGTGACAGCTTTGAAACCCCACTAACCCCATGTCGACACAACTTTAAAAATAAAAAATAATAATTTCCATAATCCGAATTTATCTCAATTAATATAGGTTAGGTTAGGTTAGCAGGTATAACAATGACATAAATGATAAATATCACAAATGTAAAGCATGGGCGTAGAGAATGATATTGAAATTTTACCATTGATTTACATGGGTGATTTTGGTGGGGATCTCTTGCAACCTATTTGCTGGGGATGTTTAGTTTTAAATATTAACTATTGCACCTAATAGTGCGTTATAGATTCAATCAAGTCTAAAAAGCATCTTCGTTTTAAAATTTGTAACCTGCATAATGTGATTTTTCACTCTTTGAAAGTTTTTTGAGTATTTGACACTAAAAATTTTACTTTTTTCCAAATTATATGAAATTTCTTTTTACTGAATCTTTTTACCCAAATATTTTTTTTTACTGTTTTACTCTTTTCTACATATTGTAACAATTTTACTTGTTTGATATTAATATCTAAGAAATTTATAGAACTGTTCTCTTCAATTTCAACGGTAAATTTTTAATAAAGTTAAAGAAAGCATCCAATTCTCTATCACTACCTGTAAAACCAGCCAAAACATCATCAACATATCTATACCAAAATAATAGATTCTTGGAGATATTTGAATTAAACATTTCTCGTTCCAAATTATCCATAAAAATATTTGCCAAAATATTGATAATCCTTTATTTTGAATATAAAATGTATCATTAAAAACAGAGTAATTTTGATTGATACATAAATTAAATAGGTTATATAAATATAAGTTATAAATTTCATTAATTAAAATTTGGTTAATGTTTTTTCTTTGAAAGAATTTAGTTATTAATGGTATACATTGAGTAATTTTTGAAAACATATTACTAAAGTCAAATGAAACTAATTTGATATTTTCCTTTAATTTGTGTGTATTTAATTAATGTATTAAATCTAAAGAGTTTTTTACTAAATATTTTGATATATAACCGTAATTAGTTTTAGTTTTATTAATAACCTCTGCTAATTTATTATTCGGTGTATTGATTTAAGAAACTGCTGTCATAACTGGTTTTGCATTTTTATGTAATTTAATCGTACCGTATAAATTTGGTGCTTGATGATTTTTTTTAATTATCTGTTTTTTATCATTAAAAATGAAATTCGACTGATTAACCAGTTCCCTAACATTAATAAATAATTTACTATTCCTATAAAAAATTTGACGTTTTCCAGACTTCTTGACGTTGTCGAGAACGTTCTGGAAGCTGTCATAGAATTAGTAGTTAGATAAGGTCTATAGGTCTAATATTATTAAAATAAATCAAAATCAATACTCTCTTTAACAATATCCTCGTTTCCATATCGAAATTGTAGTGTTTAACTTCTTCTGATACCGAATTTATACTTTAAGTTTATAATAATGTTGCGTATAATTTTTCTCCTTGAATATGTTACTTACATATTTGTTTCTGTTGAAAGTTTTATAAGAGATTCTAACTTACTTTTCGTAGAGGGTTGTTTTTTAATAATCCATATACCTAACCTAACAACATTTTTCCGCAAAGATCGATAGGTATTAAATGATTTGGCTTTTTCCCTAAATCATTTTCGACCTCTCGTCCAAGACGACTTATTTTTTTTTAAGAAACCTCGCGTCCAACAAAAGCCCTGTCATTATAAGTTAAGATCCGAGTTAATGGAAGGAAAAAAACAGCTTCAAAATCGTGTTCGTCGAACCTGAACTTTCAGGAAACTTTTCTCGTCCCGTCGCTTCAAAAATTTTGCGCTAGGGAGATAAGAATCACGTTTCTCATTTGCACGTCTCATTCCTATCACATCAGGAATGTCGGGAAAGTGTTAAGAGCACTATTACGTTCATCCAATTAGAAAAAGATCCTGTTCGAATTTTACGCTAATGCACGAGGTTTGTTTATTCGAAAAACTGGAAAAGCAATTATTTGAATGTTGTTTTTGAGGAAAAATGGATAGATAGACTGCCGAGAAATTGTCAAATGGCCTTCAAGATCACCTGATCTTACTTTTTTATTTTCATGTCCAAAAGAACTCTGGTATTTGTATTTACAACTATCATAATCAATATTCATGATATTCATTATAATACTAGTGCAATAATGATTGTTGATTGTCATACTATTATTAAAAATTTTATTAAGTGTTTAAAATAAATCCTAGATTTTTATGAAATGTGGCAACACTGGTTTTATAACAGACTCGTTATATATGTTCTGGATATATTTAATGAGTTAAAATTAAAAAGTTAATTGCTTCCAGCCAAATTCGCTCCGAATTTAGCACAAAATAATTTCTCTTTCGAGATCTAATGCGAAAGACAGCTTTATCAAACTCATTGCTCAAAGGCTTTTGTTTTTATCTTTGATATTGCATATTTTACTCTATCAAAGGCATTGATTATGATTTTGATCTCTTCATTTTCATAAAGATGAAATTGTTGGTTATCCTCTCTTGTTTTAATGAAAAATTGTATTTCGTATTGTTATCGGAAAGTCAGTAATAATAAGTTTTTAATGAAAAGAGTATTTTCATTTTAATTTTAATTGTTTGTTAATGTTTGTCTACTTTTTTGGTATCTGGTATCATATTAAATGTGTTTTTAATAGTATTTATAGTTAAGTGGATTAAAATTTGAAGGTTTTGAACATGTTTTCTTAAACTGCTGCAGACTGAAGAAGAAAGTCTAAATATTCATTCACGTAACCTTACTTTTTGAACATAAATCATCTTTATTGTAAATGTTATGTGAAAATTTATAATGAAGTGGAGTGTTTATTCCTCATTCTGGATTACAATAATCAAAATTTTAGATTTACAGAAAAACTGTATTCTTCATCAAATGATGAAAAGTCACTTCCATCATAGAACAAAATTTCCAATGAATAAATAACTTTCCGATTTTTAAATTTGCAAGAATTTGGATAAATAGACACTTTTTTGAAAATACACTGAGCGAATTCTGTGACACAAGTCAATAACATACACGTCAATGAACAGGGATTTTTGAATGTTTTCTTTCATTAGTTTTCAGTTAAATAATTTTGTAAATCGAATTTAATCAATAAAATAAAAGAGTTTGGAAAAAATTTAGAATCACGAAGTTATTTATTTGTGTGTTCAAATTTGATTTAGCATTTATTATTTTGAATTTAGTTATAGTATTTGTTTTTTTATTTTTACATATTGAAATTTGTTTAATTAAACTTAATATAATTATTATCCTAATTTTATTAATCAATTACCAATCAAAATAAAATTCTATAACAATTCACTGCATCAACGTTAAACATTAAAAAAAGCTTAAAATTCTCAACATATAATCGATTACATTATATAAATACCATAACTATTCGAGACATTAATATACAGGGTGTCAGCGAAAATAATTATTAAATGATATGTAGAACGTCATTTGCAACAAAATATTCTAAAAAAATTTGTTCTAACGTCATTAGTATACCCAAAAATTCACTTCAAAAATTTATACGTGGCAACACCTCACACTTTTAATGAAAATATGTCATGTAACCAAGGAATATCTACCTGATGAATCATAAAATTTTGTTAGTTTACAGATGATTCGGATCGTTTCATCGTTTCGTAAAGTAGTTTTAATAATTTAGTGAAAAATGACTTTTATTTAAATGAAGAATATCACGATATATTAATTAATCTAATCCGCGATGTTTTGTATCAGTGTCTCAAATATTGTTGGAATGTGTAGTGTATTACCTAAAAAAAGTGGTAGTAGAAATTGTTCGGATCGTGTAATAATTGTTGAGAATACATTTTTCACTCTTCAACATCAATCGACCATTCTAAATATCCAGGTATACTAAAATAATGTTTAAAACGCTATTGTTTATTAATGTATGTTTATTATCCGAATTGAACTTAACCCAGTTATTCAAGTGTCGCGATGTTGCCGGCTTTAGGTGCTTTTCAGTAGATAATACATATTCGAATAGATGTAAACTACTACTATTTTTTTGAAAACGGCTGACTTTAGAAAAAATATTATAAAACTTTTTTATTGTTCATGCGTTATTATTCCGAGTCCATAAAAATTTGCACTATTTTCGCGGTATAGTGTTGTGAACTTTAGATCTAAGTTTATTTCACAAAAATAAAGGAGTAAAATCTAGTGATCTTGGAGGCCATTTCACAATTCCTTGGCCATCTTTACATATAAATAATCTCTTTTCGAATTATTCGAATAGAAAATCCCCGTGTCTTAGCGTAAAATCGTTCAGCTTTTTTCTAATTGGATGAACGTAATAATGCTTTTAACACTTTCCTGACGTGATAGGAACGTGACGTGCAAATGGAGTACGTGATTCTTATCTTTTTAGCAAAAAATTTTTGAACCGACAAGACGGGAAAAGTTGCATGGAAGTTTAGGGTTCGACGAACTCCACTTTGATGCTATTTTTTCTTCTATTAACTCAGGTCTTAATTTATTTTGAGAGTGGCGCTATGGAATGCGAATTTTCTTAACAAAAAAAGACTCTTCTCGAACGAGAAACCGAAACGGATTTAAGAAAAATGCTAAATCGTTTAATACTTTTAGTTTTTTGCAGGTTTCTAAGGGTTGGATAGATTATTAAATAAACTCTTGACTTAATTTGATTTATTTATTTATTAGATGGTATAGTTAAACACTACAGTGTTGATCATGAGTTTTCTTAAAAATAATTTCAGAGAAATTCTTCCATTAAATTCGTTATTTCAAACTATTTTAAAATGCTTAATACATCATTGTTCTTGTCAAGTTGCTCCGTTAGATTTAGAATAATGCTTAAGGAGAATGTGTTTAGAATTCCAGATCTACGTACTAATATTTTTCGTGTTCGAGACTGTGACATTTTCCCAACCGAACTAAGTTCTACAGATATTTATAACTCCGTCTACAGTCCATATCAACAGTACTGACAGAACTCGTCTGCAAAAGTAAATTCAATATTCTGCTGCGCTACGAAACAAATCTAGAAAGTACATGAGGTAAACTTTGAACTTCGACTAAGTTTGTAAAATATTCAACGAAAATCATAGAGTTGAAGATAATATCGCGTATACCCTAAAGGGAAACTATAAAATTATAAGAACATTCTCACAAAAGACGGAAATGAAAACGTCTAGCACCATCAAAAATGTGTTTCTGTGGTCATTACATAACATTTTTTTATAAAATTCATTTACATTGCCTCTCGAATAAAGAGACTTGTTTGATTTTTTATAATGTTATGAGTAATTGACCGCGCCATTTAAAAACTACTTTTTACGAAACACTCTGTAGATTTACTACTAATTAAAATGAGCATCCTCTATAATATAATATAACAGTCTATATTTTATCTCATAGCTATAATCGGAAAAGATGGATATTCCCAACTTAAAATAAAATAGGGAGTGTTCCATTTGAAAAAATATCATTTGAATCTATTAAATAATTTTCTGTATATTTTTAATTCATTTTAAAATGTGCAGCTTAATTCAGCATACAATTTTTATAAATGATTTTTCGCTGTCTTCTATAACAAATTATTGGACTAGAAGTTGGTATTTAATACTCAACCATACAGTCTGAATTAAACCAATATATATCTTATGTTTTTGGTTATAAAAAAAGACTGCAAATGCAAATTGTGTCTAAAACTAGAAAACAGTGCAACTTTGGTTCATCATCTACTCTGAAAATGCAAGTAACAGATTTAAAACGAGAAAATGAAATATTAATTGACCTTAATAACGTAATCAATCAGATTAATAAATTCCTAAATGATACATTAAATCTTATTTCAACCTCTTTAATAACTCTAGCAAATACACCTAACCGGCAACAGATTTCACTTAGTCAGGGCCAACAACAGCAAATGCTCCAAATTCAGGTTATACAGATCCAAGGTGATCAACAACACAGTCCGATAATTCAGCAAAAAAAGTCCGCAGCAAATTCAAATGAATCAACAGCAAGTTTTGTTCAACAGAATGTGAATCAACATTTGTTACCTCAACAAATCAACTGTTGTAACAGAAACAGTTTTTGTTGAACCAACATCAAACAGTTACAAGTTAACAACAGTTTGTTAATACCTCATTTAATCAGAATCAGGATTTAAATCAGCAGACTATTACCCAGTAAAGTTTGAATCAACAGCCTAATATTAACATACAATCATTGAATCAGCAGTTGAGTTCTCAAAATTTAGGCCAACAGCTTAATCAACAACAGCTCACCAGACCCAAATCGGCGGCCAAATCCAACAGAATTAATTACTTACTCCACAAAATCAGTTGGAATAGAGAATATCCCAACAGAATCAACTGAATCAGTTAAACCAGCAACAAAATAAACAGAACCCACTTGAATTAGCAACATAATAAACTAGTTCAACAGAGTTAATTAAATCAAACTAATAAATTAAGTCAACGGGTCCAAATTAACCAACAGATGACTCAACAGAATCAATTGAACCAGTAGAATCAATTAAATCAACAGCAAATGCCGCAACAGACTCAGTTGGCTCAGCAATAATTAAGTAAAAATCAACAACAGCTTAATCAGAATACACCGACATCAACCAAATTTAAACAGCAAACTGGGGTTCTATTTTTCAATAAAAACAACAAGACTTAATCCTCGGTTAATTATTAAAAATGCCAAAAACCATAAAGGCTTACTATCATCTAAAATGTATAATATTGTAAATAGTTACTAAAAATATTTTAATATCAAAATTGTACACGTAAATTTCATATCTATTCTAACTGGTTTTAATGACATTTGTTACACTATTTTGTGAAAATAACTTTTCTTCAATCCCTTCTGGCTTTGTAAGAATTAACAGTTATAACTTATTTAATTGCCATAAAGATTATTGTATGCACCTGAGAATAAAACTTTTGGGTTCACTAATAATCTGGAATATTCACAGGTTAAAATTAGGTTTAATCAAAGTAAATATGGTCTATATAATTTATGTCGTCTACCCCAAGAATTAGTTCCAGATTGTATTTTTTTGCTACTGCTAATAAATAAGTAAATCCCATAGAAAATGCATATAGCAAAGTCAATCATTGTCTAGAAGCTTTTGGTTTGAGGTAAATAATTACTGAAACCACAAGAACCACTCCTTTTTAGAAAAACTTTTTGATCCCATACACATTGATTGTTCGGAAAATTTGGTGAAAGTGGAACTGTTGACTTTAATTTATTTTCTCATCATAGACTAGCCTATTGTGAACTAAAACTCGCATTCTTAATGAAAATGCAAAAATTTATTACTATTTCAAGATTTTAAATAATTAGACTTACAAACTTTTGGCGCAGGTCTATTTTTTATACCCTCGAATCAAAGATGATATAGAAAATAAGAATTAAATTTCTTTTTCATAACATTATAGATCTTTTCAATAAACATTGCCGGACCAGTACAGTCCGCGTCAGTAAACCTCATGCCTCCTGGCTAATAGCAAATGTAAAATCAATTTAAAAACAAAGATAACGCAGGAACTAATTAAAAACTCTTGAATCTTGGGAATGCTACAAACAAGTAAGAAATTTTGCACTATCGGTATTAAAAAACGAAAAAGCAGCATATTTAATATAGGCTCACTTAGTAAATATTTCACACATCTAAAAACCCTTAAAATCATAAATATTTAAGCTACAAATGAAAAAGAAATTTCACTGGAATTTACCGATCCATATAAAATTATGTTTCTTAATATCTTTCAAAATAGTAATAGTAATATTTTTCAGATATTTGGAAAAAGGCAGTAGTAATGCCTCTACCTAAAAAATCACCCATTTTCTTTCAGTGAACTTCGACCAATAAGCTTTCTTCAAATTTTATCAAAACTTGTTGAAAAAGTTGAGTATGAACAAATTTATGAATGAGTATTTGACTTTAAACACCATTCTACCATCAGGCCAATCTTTGAAACACAACTACTACCTTATGTAATTTGACCCACATCTTAATGTCATCTTTAGATAACAAAAATACCACATCGCTCATATTATTAGATTTAAACCACGCTAAATCACTTGTTACTAGTAGCTAAATGTAGTATTTATAGCTTCGAATGAGCACCACTATCTCTTATAAAATCGTGTTCAACAAGTTAATGTCAATCAGCAATTTTGTAAATTTAATTCGGTTTCATCAGGAGTACGCCAAGGATCAGTTTTAGGCCTTTTACTGTATTTGTTGAATACATGTGATCTAGGAAATCAAGTCCAAAATAGCAACATCCAATTCTTTACTGGTGACACTCAAGTCTACATGAATTTTAAGCCCACAATTGTTGAAATAGCTTGCGAAATATTTTAATGACGATTTTAACAAAATAAATATTTTCTCTAAAAAACACAATTTACATATAAATCTACAGAAATCAAAAGTTATCGCTATTGTTAGCCAATTATTTCCAAGATTGAGCCAATAAGAAATTTAGGTTTAATTGTTGATGAAAATCTGAGGTTTGTAGAACAAGTAAATATAACTAATCAATGTTATTTAACTTTAAGATTGTTGTACGCCAATGCATGTATAACAAATAAACAAGTTAAATTATAGAATTCCTACTTCATGAACAGCATTATTCAGCTAACATAATATTGTAATGTTTAATTTTAATAGGTTTGAACCCATTGTTCTATTGACTATTATAATATTTTGCTTTCTTGGCTACATTTTAGTTATATTCTATTGTTCTTCTACTCCTTCCACTTTCGTTCTTGTTGCTATCTTCATACTTTTGTCTGTTGTACTTTTAATATATTGTATATCATGTTGTATATTATATTTTATGTTAATAGGGTTAAGTGTTTTTATTTAATAAAGCCGTTTTATTATTATTCATAAAATTTTACATCATGTTGAGGTGAAAAGCGTAACTATCGACTGCGCCATAATAAGCGGGCTCTTTAGATATTAACTATAAAGATAAAATATGTTTGCATACACTCGTGTTTCTTAAAAAGTGATAAAAAGGGCTCTTCTTTTATTCCCATATATTCAGTATATATATATATATATATATATATATATGTCTGGAGATGATAAACGTTCTTTTTCATATAACAAAATTGACTTCAGTCGCTTCGATCTTGAAGTTCTTTTGGTCGGGCTCGAATTACATTCGACACTTTACATGTTTCAACATAAATCTTTACATATTCTATTAGTTTAGTCGTCAGTTTATACACTTATAAAATAGGTAAATATGTGTCTAGTAAAACACGTAGATAACGCTTTTATAAGTAAAATAGGATGGACGAAATAAACGAATACAGTTACATTAACCTGAATATAAGCTATGTACACCTGGAATGAAACTATGAAATGTGTTACGGTTTTATTCCCTTTAAAGATTTAATCTTAGGAAGATGTGATACTTAACTATTCCAGTTTCAAAGCACGGAGTGTTTTTATTTGTTTGTTTATTAGCCTCGAACATTTGTTTATAAAAGACTACTTTGACAGATCAGCTTATTATTTTAAACTAATATCTAGAATTTGCAGGAATGAATAAACTCTACATAGCTTTTGCTGACTAATTTTGCAAACAGTCTAAACGGATTTTTAATTTTTATAAGCGTGAATATAGTGGATTTAACATTGAATCGTAGTAATCTTTAAGGCCACTCAATATTTTTGATAAGTTCAAGTTTACGTGGTTAACACAGGCTTTTACATTTCTGCTATTCTTTTTTTAAGGACTTTTTAGTTTTATTTTTTCCTGCCTTCCTGCCTTCAGACAGTTACCTACGTAGTTAGTTACCATTTACTTCACTGCTTACTCCTGTACTTCACCCTTATGGGGGGTACTTTCCAAACCCCTTGGGACTGGCTTACTAAAAGATTTTCTGGTACCGTCTGAGATTGGAAACTCCAATATAAATTTTTACCCTTATGTATATGATTTAAAATAATGTTTAGATCTCATAAACACCACTACCACCTCTATTTTGTTTTTGTTTTTTGTTTTGTTCATTAAAATGAATATCTTGCATTTTGTCGAACTCGCCTTCTCTCCGAATTACCCCGTCACAATTCTTGAGTTAGGTCTAAAATGATTTTACTAGACTACAGGTAAAGAGAGTAGAGGTAATAAAAGATAAGTGAAACATAATTATCAGACTTTTTTGCTTTATAATCGTTGTGGTGATTGCAGCTGTAACAGTAATTAAGCCTCGAATGGTCGTAATGACAGTTGAACAAAAGCTTAGAATTGACGGCGTTCGCGCGTATTTCTTGAGAAAACAGTTGAAAACTATAAGAAAAGTTTCACAAAAGACGCAGCTAGAAAAATTAAAAATTGATCTTTACGTCAACCAAGCTCCATGGTATGTGCAAAACTTTTTTTTTGGAAAAAACCCGCCATTTTCATTGAATGTCGAAAACATGTCGGATAATATAACAACTCTTGAGTAGATTGGGTTATGTTAAAAACAATTATTTTTTATTGATTCTTGTTAAAAACTAGTTTATAACTCGAAACTTTTGACAAAATACTCGAAAATTCAAATTTATTCAATCATAATATTTATTGTTTCGTCATTATTCTCTGTAGCAAAATAATATATAAGAGATATTAAAATTTTACAAGTTTGCGCTTTGTGAAGCTGAATACGTCACTATCGACCGAGCCATGCTCAAAGTGCACTTTTGGTTGTCCTTAACTTTTATGAATTTATAAAAATTATAATTACATTCTCCTGGATATAGATTTTGTTCCCGGGTATAAAACTTGAATTAAAAGTCCAGGGATAAAGCAATTATTGTGCTAGATCGAGCAATATTAGTAAGTCACAATTATTATTATTATTATTAGTGACAATATTCCTCCTATAATTCATTATATTACATTTTAAAACTGTTTTATGGAGATGATTTATTAACACATTATGAGCGGGGCAGGTATTTGTACCCGTTGCGAGGACTGCCACTTATAAGCGGGGCAGGTATTTGTACCCGTTGCGAGTATTGCCACTTATAAGCGGGGCAGGTACTAGAACTCGTTTAAAATAAGTAATTTTAATTTAATTATTGTGGTTTGTATATTAGCCTTATGATAATAGGTATATAATGTTTCGTCAGAATGTTTATTTTTCATTTACACAGGTCTTATAATATTTTGTTTCCGACTTTTCATTTAGTTTAAATTCATAAAGCCACAAGAGTTCGTTGAGTTTGCATTCTCAGAACAACTCTTATTTTTTTAATACTTTTTAAAGCGGTATAAATTTATTTAACTTTTGTTATTCAAAGACAATGGATTCTAATAGTGATAGTGATGTATATGCAGATGACTTGTCGCAGATTTCAAGTGACGCGGAATTTCCTGATTTAGATAGTGAAAGTGACGAGGAATTATTTCAACCTAGAAGAAATCGAGTTTTGCCAATACCATCATCTAGCGACTCCGAAGACAGTGATGACGAAGTGCTTGATTGGTCAACAACTGATAATGTACCAATTATTCAACAATTCCTAGGACAAGGTGGAGTTTTTGTAATGCCAGATAATTCAGAAAGTGTAATAGATGTGGTTAAGCTATTTATTGGAGATGACTTATTTGAATATATGGCAACGGAAACCAATCGGTATCGCGAACAAAACCCAGATGCATTTCGAGTCAGAGCAAAATCTGTGAAGTGGAAGGATGTGAATGTGGTAGATTTAAAAAAAATGCTAGGACTACTTCTCCTAATGGGACAAGTTCGTAAAGATACAAGAGACGAATATTGGTCTACAGATAAAACTATCCAAACTCCAATTTTCGCGGAAGTAATGAGCAGGGATAGATTTAGACAGATATGGTATGCGTGGCATTTCTCCAATAATGATGACAGAGATGACAGAGATCGCCTGAAAAAAATCCGACCGATTATATCTTACTTCTTACCTAAATTTCAGGAGGTTTATAAGCCAGAGAGAGAGTTATCACTGGATGAGAGCATCATGCCATGGAGGGGCCGTTTGTCATTTAAAGTTTATAATGCATCAAAAATTATAAAGTATGGTTTACTTATAAGAATGGTGTGTGAAGCTAAAACGGGATACATTTGTAATTTTCGCATGTACTGTGGTGAAGGAAGTCGTTTGCAAGAAACAATTTTAAATCTGCTTGAACCCTATTCCAACTTATGGCATCACATATACATGGACAATTATTACAATAGTGTTGCCACTTGTGAATTACTTTTACAGAATAGTTTTCGGACTTGCGGCACTATTCGGGTAAACAGAGGCCTTCCCAGTTGTTTGAAAAATCCTGACCTAGCAAGGGGGGAATCTACATTTCGTCGCCGCCAAAATATTTTATTACAATGTTGGCAATCAAAAAGAACAGTCCGAATGATTTCAACTATATATTCAGCTGACATTGCGGAAAGCCATAATATTGACTGGGCAACAAAACAAAGAATTTGGAAGCCAATATGCGTGATTGATTATAATAAATACATGAAAGGTGTTGATCGCGCTGACCAATACTTATCGTATTACTCGATTGTGCGTCGTACCAAAAAATGGACGAAACGAGCTGTTATGTTTTTTATCAATTGTGCGTTATTTAATGCATTTAGAGTTTTTTAAGTATTAAATCCACATTCAAAAAAAAAGTATAAGGTGTTTTTACATGATGTGGCAAAGGAATGGATTAGCGAAGCTCTTCCTGGCAATACAGATGATCCTGTACCAGGTACATCGGCTACGTCCAGCAGAAGTGATCCTCCAGGGAGGTTATCAAAAGATCCCAAAAGGCATAAATTGGTTAAAATTACCACTGGTGGAACAAAATTGAAACCTCAAAGACAGTGTCGCGTATGTGCCGCACATAAAAAAAAAGTTTAACGTGTTATATGTGTGAATTTTGTAAAGTTTCGCTGCATCGGGGAGATTGTTTCTTCAAATATCACACTCAAGAAAAATATTAGGAACTAGCCTTGACTACACCAAACTTTATAAACTAGTATATTGTCCTGTATATATATATCCTATAAAATAAAACGTTAACGGCGATATATATATATATATATATATATACATATATATATATTGTATATACATTTGTAACTATTTTAGGATTTAACTAAACTGTATATTTGGTTTCATACTTTTTTTTACATAAGTGTATATTATCGGACTATTTTATTATGCGCCCGTTAAATTGGGAACAACGGCCTATAATTCTAATGGCTTTATATTTTTGAAATGTTTATTGTATTGTTTTTTTGTATAATTTTGTTCATAAGAAATTCGACAGTAATATTGTATTTTTATAAAACAAGTGAGTCCTGCATAATCTCACGAATTTCTGAAATATGCTTATCAAATATAAAAATATAAATTAATGTATATAAAATATAGTTCCACATAAGACCCATTACCAAATTTAGCAAAAATCTAACCATTACTTTTACGTCTATCAAGTTTATTTTCACACGCGTATATTTTGCTTAGCTGGCAAATTGGCTCGCTACGCAGCACTGTCCGATATCCTGAGCTAGCCGCTCATAATGTGTTAAGATAAAATATGTTTGGACACACTCTTGCTCCTAAACGAAGTGTTAAAAAGGGCTCTTCTAAGGTTTGACTTTTACACTGTAATTTAATATATTACGCCTGACAATCTCACTCTTTGAAAATGTCGGTTGAAAATATTTGAATTTATTTTTATAAGGATATAAAAATTGATGCCTGAATTTTAATTTTAATTTAATATTGAATTATAAAGGTTAAATAGATAAAACAAGGCGTTTTAATAGCCTGAAAAAAATTAAAATTACCCTCAGGATATTGAAAACACACTGTTTGAGTTCTGGTTTAAACTAACTCTGTTACAAAAATAAAAATATGAAAGATTTCCGAAAGAGTCAATAATCAAGATTTTTCGAATTATTTTTCCAAAATTTTTGAGAAATTAGCTTAATTAAACAAATCGATATTTAACAATTTTGCTTCATTACAGATATAAAGATCACCGAAAAATAATATTGGTTTTTTACACTAAATTGAAACAAAATAAAGTTTTTTTTATATAGTTATCTTCGTCATCAACAGCCTTTTGCTATCTTGTATTGAAACTCTGAATGCAGGATCTGTATAAATCAATTTCTTTTTGAGGAAAATAACCAAAAATAGCATCATCCGGATTTATAAGCTTTTTGTCCGTGTTGAATCGATTAGAATAAATGGAAATCCGATGGTGCAATGTCGGGCGAGTATAGTAGTATAGTTTGACAATCGTTGAACACATTTTAATTTAGTCGGTCTAATTATCCAGATTATTCAGATTCCAGCATTTCAAAATGAGTTATTCGGTAAATACTCCATCAAATATTCTCTTTTTGGGTTAATTAAGCATATCAATGGCTTTTAGCAATTCTTTCGAATAGAACCATTATCTTTTGCGTTGTGGATTATCACAGAAAACCCATTTTTTTATGTTCAGTGATCAAGCGATCAAGAAACGCTTCTCTGTTATGCTGTTGAAGTAATAAATTGTAGTGGTGAATGCATTTGCTTTGGTTTCTTCTGATAGAAAATGCGGAGCCCAATTACTTTCCCGATGTTCTTCAAAGGTTCTTGGATGGTTCACCAAGTTTAACAGAAACCGTTTGGCAAGTCCTTATTGGTCTAGCCAAATTTTGACTATACAAATTTAATAACTCTTTTTATAAAATCACTGTAAAATTAAGTTATTTTAAGTTGTGATCAGTAAAATAATATAAAATTTGCAAACCACTCAAAGAACTCTTCAAAATTATTATGAAAGTGTAAATATTGAACTTCGTTATCTTCGTTAAAGTTGTTAAAAAATCAATCATTTTATCAATTTTTTATTCGATGAAAATAATTTGATCCAAAAAACAAGAACATAAGAATTTATGTACAGATAATTCTAAGCCAGTATCCACTTAAAATGCAGTCCATTTTTGTCTAAAAGCAATCATGCTATGCATAAAATAGTAGAGTATCTCTATTTTCGAAAGGTTCATTCGGTTCATTCAATAATAAATAATTATTTTACAATTAGATGTAAATTGTTTACGTATCTTTATGGGCTTAACATAATTAAAAAAAAATGATACAAATATATACATTAACTACTATAGTTACTAATAACTATAAAGACGTATGAATAAAGATAAGTTGGGAATACTAAAATACTAATATACATATTAACTGCCAAAACGCACCAATCACAGAAAAGTATAATACAACAAACACTTAAACACACACTTAATTTTTTTTTTCATAATTATGAACGTTTAAGTGCCTGTTAAGAGTATGCTTTCTAGAAAATGATTTTCCACAAATGGAACAAGTAAATCTTTTTTCATTACTATGGACAATTAAATGTTCTTTTAAATTATTTTTTCGTAAAAATGATTTGCCACATGTAGGGCATTTAAATTTTTTTTCGCTACTATGACCAATAATGTGTTGGTTCAAATAAGTTATGTGTGAAAAGCACTTTTCGCAAATTGAACACTTATATTTTTTTTCGTCAGCATGAACAGCTAGATGTCTATCCATGTCACTTTTACGAGAAAATGATTTTTTACACGTGGAGCACTTGTAGTTTTGCTCACCAGTGTGAACCTGTACGTGAAAGTTTAATGTGCATTTTTGAGAAAATGATTTCTCGCAATCTGAACACTTGTATTTATTTTCTCTACTATGGATAAGTTCATGTCGAGTTAAAGTGTATTGACGAGAAAATGCTTTTCCACATGTTGAACACTTATATTTTTTTTCGCCACTGTGTACAAATACATTGTGTTGATTCAAGTTATCTTTTCGGGTAAAAGATTTTCCACACGTTGGACATTTAAATTTTTCTATGCCGGCATGGATAAGTAAATGTTCCTTTAAATTATTTTTACGGGTATATGCTTTTTCACAATTTGTACACTTAAATTTTTTGTGAACAACGAGATGGTCCTTTAAATGTTTTTTTTCAGGACTTAACGAGTGTCCTATTACTGAAGAATCGTATCTCTCTGTATTTTCGTCTATGAGATTTTCCTTTTCAAAATCGTTCACATCTTCATAAGAATTTGATACAATTTCTTTCTTTACTTCTTGCGAAATTTCGAAGCTCTCATAATTATTATTCGATAGGCTTTCATCTTCCTGTTCATCCTTAATAATTAATTCTTCTTGTTTGATTTCAGTAAAACAATTATAGTTGAATGAGGAATTTTCTTCGTAACTTGGAAGCATCTTTATTTATTATAATTTATACAATAAACATGTATCGTTTGCAACAATAGTTTTAACCTAATTGTCTTCTTTTTTTAATGTTATAGAACCACTCGGAATTTGGCCAGCTCACTTTTTGACCTAGGTTAGGATTGTTCTTTTTTTGTTGAATATAATTCTTTATGATTATTTAGCCAATGATCGGTTGCCTTTCTGTAATTGTATGAAGCGTTGCTTCCGTGGAAATTAGTTCATTCCAGATTTATATAAACAGAAAAATATTTACGAATTCAAAAAATAAATAAATACGAAAATCTTAAATCTTAAAGTGTTTTTCAGTGTAATAAAGGTAAGACATTTTTTGATTGGCTTAATTATATTTTCAGATATTCATAAATACATGTTTAAACTAACCTATATTTTATTCTGTCAAAAAATAAAAATATCTTCAATGTTACCAACAGTAGATTCGATTTTTAGGGACAAATGAAGAAAATTGACAGGCATTTGACATACAAAATTGAATCTGTATGTGTAATTTATTTAATCTTATCTGAAGCAATGGATAAAGCTTTTGTCATGAATTTAAACCTTACAGGTTCTTAAAATTTTTATTCAGTAATAGATATATCGATATATTCAGTTGGGCAAAGTAACAAACGAACTTTCTTTTAAAATAATTTGACTTCAAAGGGTTTTAAATTGAAAGTGATATTTGATTTATTACAAACGATTTAAAAAATTATCTACAAATTTTGTAATGAAGAAAATTCAGGAAACAAGCCTCCAAAAATATGAAACATGTAAAAAATAAAAAAAATAAGAGTAATACAATCGACTAAAAATTTGTTAATTGAGATCCTAAAAAATTTCAGATAATGTTAGGGAGCTATGACTTTAACTAATTACGATCAAAATATTCGATTAAAATTTCTTTAGAATTGATTCAAAAACTTCAAACACATAAACCAAAATAAATCACAAAGTTAGTTTCATTTCAAACCATGGTATTTATAAGTTAAATTCTGCGGATTGTAATGCTATGTATATTGGCCGAACTCTTAAAAACCTTGAAATCAGATTTAGTGAACGTATATATGCGATCTTATAGATTAAAACAACCAAATAAGTCACATTACGCATATTACCTCATTGAAACCAAACACAAACCTACACTTAACAAAATAATAGAAACCACAATGGAAATCCTTCATATATGTGATAAGAAGCAAGAACCTGATTTTTCAGAATAATTTGTGTGACATCTACGATATCCTTAATATACATTATATTAAAGTACTAAATAAATCTGGGAAGTTCACCTTTTTTTAGATTACCTTCTGTACTAAATATACAATAATACAATTAACTAAATGTTTTAAAAGGTGAATATTATTGGTTAGAACATTTATAATACAAAATATGTATGTCAATTTAATCTTATCTGACGATGCCAAAAGGTAAAATAAAAGCTTTATTTTTTTAATTGTTACAGTGGCAGATGTTTCAATATTCAAATCTTAAGTAAAAATCTATCACCAACATCTTAACCTCTGTATACTGGAACAAAAGAAAATAATAGAAGAGTCAGTTTTTAATAAATAACGAGATATCTATGAATCTACAAATCAAAAAGTTAAGAGTTTTAGAAACCATTATTGAAATAGAAGAAAAACTTCATACTTGTAAGTAGTTGTTAAACCTATTGATAACTCTTCTCCTTATACTGTTAACTGTTATCGGAGTTTCGCTATTTGACCTCTACATCGTTAAAAGTTCAAGGAAACTTATCTAGTATTCCTGATCCCGATTACTTTAAAGAACTGAGTCACTCAATCCCGAGAAACTCAAGACAGCAAAATAAGGGTAAACTTTTTTAGAAAATGTTATTATTCGGTAGCCCATGGGCAAGTCGGTTACACACAGTTTGCAATTTAATTGGTCGCAGAAGATCGACCTAGATTTCCAAATACTAAAACTATTCCAGATTGATTCTCATTTTCAAATATAAAGGATTTCATGCACTGATTTTCAGGGAGAAAATATTTTCAAATTCAGATAGATCTTTTTACTAGATAGTTGTCAGTTTCCAATATATATATTAGATGTTAAATACCTTAAATAGCTGTTTGGTTTACGAAATATAGCTTAAACCTGATTATACTGGGCGTGTTTTTTTCCAACCCCCCAATAGACACTGAATAAATAACAAGTGAATATAGAAAAATTGTTTTATTACTAAATGTTGTTTGAAAACACAATAATCATAACTTTTTGATTATTGAAGAATTGTTTGGATTGTGTTATTTTGTTTGGTGGATGTTGTCTTTGGTGAAAATATTAAAATCCAAAAAGCCACCTTATATTAGGAGTTAGTTACCACCAGAATTGAGAGTTAGACATGGGTCATTTAATAAATTAACAAAAGTTTAAGCTAAAGCCTTACTTCACCAGATTTTACAGTTGGTGCCATAATTCAACAAATACATGGCGAATCTTTTAAAGGAGATTTGACCTCATCATTTGCCGAAATATTTTATAGGGCTTCTTTACGAATGCATAAAATTAAAAGTAATCAAGAATATTTGTATGATTTCGGAAAAACAATGGACAAGTTCAGACTTATCCAATTTTGTCTTTTGAAAAGCGCGCATGCATTTGTTCAGGTTGATTCTGTTAAAAAGACTATTTTCATACTAAAAACCTTATAAGAGATTATTGCCGAAAAATTGTTATTATACTGAGAAATTACTTCTATAGAGAAACAAGAGCTAAATTCTGCTAAGACTTTACAAAATTCATTCGTGACTTCTAAAAATAATTTAGCTTACAATATTATTTAATTTGTAACAAGAAACTTACAGCTCCCTGTTTCTAATTAATTAAGAAGATGTATACATCTAATAATGTAAAGAAACTAATAAAAACCTTAATATAAAAACATCAATTGAATGAAAATTCCAACTCATAAAAAATTTTTTCGTAATTCTTGGGCCTTCTTTAAAATGGCGTTTTTTATATATAATCAGTAAAGGTATAAAAACTCGTCATTTGTATTCCTTCTCGGAGAAATATACTTATCTGATTTTTATAACTTTATAAACATCTCTCTAATGGAATACATTACGTTTAAAATGCTTGCTGAAAACGCTACTATTGATCGCGCCATATTAAAAATGTGGTTCTGAGATTATTTATAAAGATAAAATACATTCCTGCTGACAAACCAAGTGTTGAAAAGGATTTTTGAATTATTCATACATATTCTATATTTCTGGAAACTACAACATTCCTTTTCATATGCGTAATTTACTTCTAGAGTTGTTTTGGTCATGCTATAAATAAATTTGGCACTTTACATTTTGAACACGATATTTTTGCCTATACTTATAGTGGACAGTTTCTAGTGCTATATTTGAACATTAAGAGAGACTAAATTACTAGAAATACGTTACGTTAATTAGTACCAAAGTCAATAAACAATAGACGTGCGTTTTCATAATACAGAGAAATTCAAGAATACAATATTGTGTAATGTGTTTAATAAAATATGAAAATACCTATCTTTTTATTTATTTACGAATCACCAATTTTACATAAATAAATATATATTATTGCACCTTTACCTGTGCGTTTCCTAATACCAGTAGTAAATCCTTGTAAAAACGCTTCTTGAGATGAGTTTAGATTTTTGTCTTGCCAAACTTTTCCTAATCATTGTCCTGCATTAACGCATGTTTAGTCTGAATAGATGTTTTTTTATGTTTTGATATTAAAAATTTAATTTTTGCAACACTTTTCATAGTATTTGAAGGATTATGTTACTTAAAATAGTCGTATACATTAAATACAACACTCTTTTCATTGAGTGACAAATGGTCTAGATTTTATTTTTTAACTGGTGAATACTCAAAAGTTACTTCCATTTTCAGTCTCTACTATTTTTCACGTTTATCGAAAACTAAATAAATGGATTTCTACAAACTTGAATTTTATTTAAATAACATTTCAATTACTTGTGGGCGCCATGGCCATTAAATGTAATTATTAATTTCTATTACGGTTACGGCTATGACTGGCCTTGATCCTCTTAAGTAATCGTCGAAAACCATTTAAAATCAGTTACAAATATTGAATATTTATCACATGTACCGTACTATGATTTGCGTACTAAATTAGTTATTATCACAAAACATTCCTGCGCATTTACTCTCTCTTGATGTTCAAATGAAGTATATAAGAAGAAAAATATTTTGAGCCTAGTAAAACACGATTTTAATAATAAAATACGGCGTGCTCAACAAAACATTATAATTACATTAACCTGGATGTAAATTATGTGATAACAAAAACAACTACTAACGTTACTCTCAAAAGTGAATTAAAACAATTAATGTAGAAAGAAACTAACAATATTACATAATGAATGTATTCTCTCTAAACCTTCCCTAACAAAAAAGGAAAGATAAATTCATTAGAAATTAAAATATATTTATGAGAGAAAGAGAGATAGAAAAAGAAATATCTAGAGAAGTAGATACAGAGGTAGATAGACAGAAAGAAAGAGACAATCAGAGAGAAACATACGTCCTTGTTTCGTGGGTTAGTAAAATTCTAATTGAAAAATCCAATCCAAAATTAAAATAAATAAACGTTCAAAATAAAGTATATTCATCTTAAAATTACATGATTCTCCAAAACTTTTTAAATATTATTTTGACAATTGGTATACCTTTTGGTGTCGTCAGATAAAATTAAAGAAATTAACTGTCATTTTTTATATTGAAAGTTTTTAATACCTTTCGTAAAAAGAAACTTGACTGATATAATAAAAAAAACTGTTCAGTTGAATTATTTTGAAATATTGTTTTTAATATCCCACCCCTTTTAGAAAAAAAATGTACCGAAAAATATTAAGTGTTACGCTAATTTACTGTTAGATCTCCTTGTATACATGAAAATATTTTTAGAACATTTGGTTCTGGCTCCCATTGGCAAATATCCTTCAAATAAATCATTAAGTTTTGGATTATTGAGTTATAGAACTAGAAACAAAGGTCTACCGGATATACCAGTATTAATGTTATACCAGCTTAGCCCTTTATTAAAAACGTCCCTTATCGACCGTGCCATATTAAAAGAGCTCTTTTGGTCGTCCTTAAATTTGATGAAATTAATGAAATAGAATAACATTAACCTAAATACAGATTCTGTGTCCTGGAATAAAACTTATATTCAAAGAAAAATGATTAATATGGCTTTTTTGCCCTCCAAATATTGTGCTGGATACACAAGTATTGGTAATAAGACCGCATTTATTATTATTATTAATGATAACAATAATAATGCTCTCAATGTAATTTATCAACGGAAGTAAACCCCAGAGCTCTGCATATCTTGTGCGGGAAGGGATGCGATTATTATTATTATTATTTACAGTCACAACATCCTCACCCTCTGGTCTTATACTAGAATCTCCAAACTTAAAAAATAGAAACTTGAAAACTTTAAGGGTTAACTTAGGGATAGATATAGAATATATATATTTCCCTTCCTCTAGAGGTATTAAGGGGTGAGCCTTTAGATTCTCCGCCAATGCTTTAATTGACAGAAAGTGCTGACACTGGAAGCAGGAAAATTACATAAATGCAGTCGTTTAATCTGAACAGTAAATGTGCCTTATTCCCATGCTTATTTGTTACATTAACTGCAATACCGATTCTATTTACCTAGAGCAAAAATCGGTATTCTCTCCTGTACGTGTAACGACCAGATAATTTATTAAATTCCTCTGGAACTTCCACTAAAAGAAATATCACCTTTGGATGTGTCAAAGTAAATAAAACAAAAGCCGGAGATATTCCGCGCGCGTATAAGGGAGAACCAGCAACATAAAGGACGAAAATCGAGTTGGTATTTCAATTTTCAGCGCTCCGAGTTTCAGCTTTTCAGTCACGCTCGAACTGTTGCACTGAAAACATCGTCGCTTTCTCAGATTGTGGCACCATCACGTGCTGATCGCGAAATTAGAGTTTTCGGGAATAGCGGGAAATAAACGATTTAGTTTTTTTTGTGTCTTGAACACTGGAAATATAGCAATGGGTTTGAACATGTAAAAACAATCGAGGTAGTAAAAGTAGAATTTGATCAAATAATTTCAATTTGTTCTCTAAAAAAAATTCAAAGGTTTGGGACTGTTTCGCATGGACTAATCACATTTGGGAACATTCTGACAGTTTTGGAATTGGTCTGGAAATAATATAATGTTAGGTAAACTCACGGGAAATATCCCAGGGAGAAATATACGCTTAGGAGAATGAAAAGCAAAGGATTTCGAGGTCCCACCAGAGGTCTATGATATTTGATAAATGTGTGTCAACAGAGAAATATTATGCCCGTCTATGTTGAAAAGCAGAATCATATTTGACTTTCTTTTGGTTAAACGAGAATCGGGAACATAGTTCAATGACTCCCAAGCTATCAGTAATGGACACAATGTTTTCTTCAAAGAAAATAAAACAACTAAAAATTAGTTGTAGTAGACTTGGTGTATATTATCATAGATTTCTAGTAGCAAACATCATAACGATTTTAACTGAACTTGTTGCCTTGAAAACAGTTATAGATACTGAGACCTACAAGATCAAAATTAACATCCAAAATCCAAAACATCCATCTATAGAACAAAGAATGATTTAGATAACCCTGAAAAATTACAGCCATAGGTATCGAACACCCTTTATTCTAAAGCACCTAATTTAAATCGGCTGCTGAACAAATAATAGAGACCAAACACCAAGTCACAAGAATTTTCGAATTTAAAAAACAATATACTCCAAAAACCTTATTGATATTTTTAGAAATATTGAAATTAAAATAACTAAAACAAATATTTGCCATTGTGATTAATCTCATACAGACAACAGCAAAATATAATGAATCCGATTACCCAAACTGAAGTTATAGTTAACAAGTTTTAATTTTTAGTATTAAGGAAATTTAGTTATGAATTTTTAGCTAAGTTTGTATTCGGGAATTTAGTCAAAGGATTTTGTAAGTGCCGAAGAATTAAATCAAGAAGCAGGAAAAAGAAGTTAAAAGGAGAGGAGGGATATAAAAATTGTGTTTGTAAAAAAATTATTCTAAAATTTTAAGTTACCTGTTGGAAGGATAACTTTCGGTTGATTTTTTTAATTTCAAATTCAATTTATTACATACGAACAATCTTTATTGGGTATAAGTATTTCATCTAATTAATTAGTACCCTTTTTAAATATTATTTAATTGATGTTGTAGTCTTGTATCTATTTACAACACATTCAATTTTGTTGTTTTTATAAAATTTAAAAATTTTTATTGTGTTTTAGTTTGAGCGATTTTATTTATGGAAAATGTATTTATTTAGGGATTTTGGACTTTAATAAAATTTGACAAAAAATTAAATTTAATAAAAAATATAAAAAAAATTAAATTGGGGGCCAAATTTTTATGAGAGTTAGACATAAAACAAAATTACATTCAGATTGAGTCCATGAGAGTGAATCAAGAATTAATCTTCATAAATAATAAATTAATATTTTTAAATCTATTACAATTAGATAAATACACGTGTCAAGTTGAAAACTTCCCACCATTAATATGTTTCTTTCAGTAATAGACAATTTTATTTTCACTTTCAGTGAATATTTTTCGCCCTATTAGCTCAACCCCCTAGGAAATGTAGATATTATCTTAGAATCTTAAATGGGAAGGGGGTCAGGTGGCACATCATTTTAAAGGGCGTTTAATTCTCTTATCACTGGTATCTTAATTCATTATTTTTTAACGAGCAGTTTCCAAAAATCGCGTTTCAAAGTTATAGAAGTAATTATAACGTGCCTGCACTGAGATTTATGGTTTTCAGGTTATCATTTAAACAAAAATTATTGTATTGAGTCTCATTTTACTAGAAATAATTATAAGATTAACTTCAATAATAGGACGAAATACTAGATTACACTTTTCATTACTTATTTCTTGGTTATTTTATGCTTACAAAAATCCGTTTTCATTTGCGAGAAACAAACTTCAAAAACAAAAAACATGGGATCTATTTATTAAGATATTAAGGATGCGAAATTTTTATATTGGCACCTTGTATATAATTGACACTCTGTATATAATTGACTTTTATACCAAACTGTTATTAAACGGCTTATCATTTCGAGCCGAACAAAGTTTTTTTAAATAGAAAAGTTCAACAATACATTGTCGTTTTTATAAAATATCAAACAAATAAAAAGTGTTTTTGTTCCTTTTTTTAATGAGGATATTCCTTTAATTGCTGTAATTCTTTGTAAAAATTGATGATAATTGAAACAGAAATTTGTTTTCTTCAGCAAATCTAATTTGTTGGTGATACACACTTAATTGAAGAAATCAAACTACCACCAAAACCAAATTTTACAACGAAACATAATTTTCATATCACTTAGGTAATTTTTGACAATTTTTAAGGTTAGTGTTTATTAATTTTTTTTAGTAAATTAATTCATAGAGTTTAGAATTTTTTACATTTAAATGAGGCGGACTTTGCGATGCTTAAAACGGAAGAGAGAGAGTTAAAATTATGACATCAAAGAGGTTCTCATTTGATATTTTTTAATTTAATTTTAACACGAAATCAAATTAAATGCTCTGAATTTTTCTATAAAGCATAATAAATAATTACATAAAAGAAATGTCTAGACTCACATGTTTTACAAAATAATGTCGTTATTAAATAGACACAACCACTTAAATGTTCAGTTTTTGACTACGTGACTTTTAGCATTCAGTATACTTTTTGAGGTGACTCAGTCATTACGTTTTAGGAATAAGATGTACGTGTATATTTTAAGAAAAGCATAATTAGCAGAAGAGTCAGATAGAGATCTGTTTTAGTTTTAGTTGGAAAATACAATTTTTCATTGCGAAATTCACAGCTGTAATTTTATGGACTGATAAAATTCTGCTGTTGATTTGAATGTTGAACACTAGTGGATTCTTGTCACAAAAATGGTCCCTAATGTGTTTTTAATTATTAATAATGGCTCCCTAATGGTATTAATAGCTCACTAATAGTAAGTAATAGCTATGCAATGAGAGTAATCGTCTGATCTCATCATACAAGGTTATCCCTCGGAAAAATATAAATTTAACTGCTTATAAATAAAATTTAGAATCATATAACTCACCCTATATGTTTTTTTAGAGTTTTAAGCATACGTGGATATTGCGGTAACCCATTTTTTTGCCGATAAAAGAGCGTATATTTACATGAAAGTAACTTTACTAGTACATTTCAGGGTAATAAACGAAAATTCAAGTTGACGTGAAATGCATGTTTTCGTTTATGATAACGAAGCGCCGAACGCTGGGTAAACAAATATTCGAGCTGACGTTTAGTCACGACATAAACAGAAAAATGAAAACTAGGTAATATTTTTCCACCCGTTGTATACAAGATGATTACGAAATATTATTAAAAGTTTGGGTCGTCCTAAAGTGAAAATTATTCTCGTATTAAATCGCATTTCTAGCTAAATCTGATTTTGCAGTTCCTTTCATTTCAATAGCTTTAAAATTCAAATTCACATAGACTATTATTCTAATGAATATTAATGAAGAACGAATTCAACCGCGAAAAACGCCTAATATTAAAGGTATTAAGATTTCTTTGTTAACACGTTTTCATGAAAATGATTTATTACATGATTAAATAGAAAATTTTAAGGACTTACCACCGTTCGTGGTAAAAATTCCGTAGAAGTTTAAATAAGGACACAAAGAACAATTTACAATTGCTTTTATGAATTTGCTGAAATACTTATATCCAAAAAATCCAGCAATTTTAGTATACATGAGTTCCTCTTTTAACAAAAAATAATTATGGAAATGATGCTTTGATCGTTTTTCCCCGAGGTGTGCTACAAATGGTAAGCATAACCTTATCCCCAATATTTTTAATTGCCAATTAAACGTAGAATCAAAATTTGTTAAAATTACTGGCAGCCAGTAGTATGGGAATTATGGGAGCTTCACATGACTCCCAGCAGCTGCGATGTTGTCGGTTTGAATGATTCGTTCTTGTTGATTTCTGTCAATCTTGGTTCTGACTTTTTCAGTAGTATTCATATCCAGGTTGGATGGAGTTTATTGTTTTGGATGTATGAAGTGTATCTACACAGTTCTTATTTATTATGTTAGTTATTATGAAACCTTTGAATTCCATAGGTCTATTGTTAGTAAGTACTTTTTTCTTTTTGATGATTAAAAGCATAATATAGCAACCAGGATAATACTAGAATATTTAACTGTATTTGATAACGGAATTGGTTTATATATGTGATGATTGGCTTTGTTTATAAAGGTAATCAAAAAATATGTGTGCTGCTTTTTCATAGTCATTACTTACTGCTAATTTTCTATTCCAGGAATGTCACTTACGTGTAAAAGGTGTAGGACAGAATCTAATAATTTCAGTACTGCTTCATGAATTGTCTTAAGCTCAGAATAAGGTTCTTCTTGCTTAATTCTAAAATGGATTTTTTCGGATTTCAGAATATCAAAAAACTGTTCAGATTGGTATATCTTTATTTTATATTTGAGACGTTTATCGAAAGGTACATCAAGAAAAATACTACAGTAAACTTTCTTTTCTTTAGAGATTTTTGTATTATATTCATCATTCTGTGAATCATAAATTAATGTGTCAATGTTAGAATATATTCATCTTGGGTTGGTTTTAGTTGTTTCAATAGTAGCCTTTTAATAATACATGCTGCCCATAAAAGTCAACTTGAAATGGGCGTTTGCCATGTTTGGGGATCATTATGACCTCTGCCACCTTCCACATCAATGGAGTCTACATTAGCAACATTTTGAAGATATGCCACTTTAACGGAATTGTTTTAGACTTTCCTCAGTAAATGAGATCAAATCTAGGAGTTTTCCTTGAATCTACATTTTCATTAAACTGGTTAATGTCTTCTTTGAGCTGGTTAGATTAATCCCAACATATTTCTGATTAATTCCTTAGTCCAAAATATCATCTTCATTTGATTCTAAATTTCCATTTTTAGTTTTTTTTTTATTATTTCTTGCCATTTTCTATTACGATGGACCTTTTTAATTATTTAGTATGATAGTTTTCTATAATGAGTTTTCTATAATGAGTAGCCAGTGCTACTATGACTCGCCAAGTATTAATTATTTCGTTTTCTTCTTAATTATTCATTTTCGTTGTTTGATTAGTTTTGTCTTTTGGCTCGTTGTTTAATACAATTTTCTTCCTAATTTTCTTTTTTTTTTTCGGAATTATATCTTTTTTTCTCTTTTGAGTAGTTTCTGTAAGTCTTAGGCTTGATTGTATGTGTTAATGATTTCGAGTTGTTTTTTTGGTTAATCCTCTATACCACTTTTGAGCCAAATGGAGAACCTTCTCTCAAGTAAGATAAGTCCCAAGCAGCTTGTACTTGTTTTACAAAAAACTTAACCTTTTCATCCAGCTGGTGCGTATTTTGTAAAGATACTGATAGATTGATCGTTTCTTCTAAATCTAGCATAAAGCGTTGCCAGTACACACTCTTCGTTTATTAATGTCATATTATTATTTTTCAAATTAATGTTCACTAATAATTAGGATGCTTGGTGACTGATCTGAAATCATATCTTACCTCTCATCAATTCGAAAATAGATTTTCAAAATAATTTTAGGATTAAACAAATCAATTAGCTTTGGACTTTTTTCTGGATGTAACCTAACCTAAACTAACCTGACCTAACCTAACAAAACCAAACCAAACCATGACTAACCTAACCTCACTTAAACAAATCTAACCAAACCGGTTATCCGGTACTTTGTAAAATCGTCCGATCTAAACTCATTGCGCTTTTACTACCTGACTATTTGTTATCACTAGTTGAGCATGCTTCTAGATAATTTTATTATTTCTATTGTAATTTTCGGTAACATCAAAAATTAAATATAGTAGTTATAGATTATAAATTATTTTGCAGTCCATTGTTAAGCTACAAACACAAAACCACTTCAATCCCGAACAAAATAAATTAATTTGTCTCTCCATAAAATGCACATATTGGTTTAGCTGTCAATAAATCGTACAAATGCAGACGTAATGAAAGCAATAAATGTAGTGCACTTGCATCGTTTATTGCTCATTATGCAGCTATTCACGGTACAAAATGGAAATGATTCTGTAATATCAGCCATTTTTTGTTTTGGGCGAATCTGCTCTTTAATGAAATATAAATACAACGTGAGGCATCATGAGATTTTAAATATTTTGAACAACTCTTACCTGAATTAATGTACTGGGCACATTTTAACAATTTGGGTCAATATTTGAAATAGTTTGTAATAATTTTTGGCAATTAGAATTGTTTGTAACTTTTAAAACTGTCTTCCAGAATTGTTCAACTTTGAATCAAGTTTTAACGATTTGGATCTTATGAAACCGTTTTGGATAAGGTTGGGTGAATTAAGATCAGCAAATATTGGTATTTTGAAGCTATTTTAGAACATTTCTATACAACTTTGGAAAAATTTGACCAATTATTGTCATTCTAGTTTAGTTTCATCTTCACTGGTAAATGTTGAACGGTTTAGGAACATTTTGAAAATTTTAGAAAGTTAGGCTTAATATTTGTTAATTTTGAACATTTTGGTGGGATTTTAAACCATTTTCAACATTCTTAAATAATTATTGTTTTTTATACCACTTTAAATAACTTTAAGGCTAGTTATGTTTCATTTAGAAAAGACCAGTTTAAGAAAAAAAATTGACAAATCAAAAATCGAAACCAGTGTTTATTAATACTGAACATTTTTTAACATTAATAAACCGTTTGGAATAAATATCAAGATAGGTAAAAGTTACTATCATATGTTGAATAATATTCTACAAATCTGAAGTCAGCATTTATGAAATTTGAACATTTTCGTGCTTTCCTAATCCACTTTGAACAATTTTAAAGCTATTTAAGGTTCACTGAAAAAGGTTTATCAGTTCAAGAACACTTTTGACAAAAATAAAATAATTGGAACCAGAGTCTATTAATTTGGAACATTTTTTAATGTTCTCTAACCATTTGAACAACTTTGAAGATAGCTAAACTTAACTACAAAATGTTTTTACAGTTTAAGAACCATATTTTACAAATTTGGAGTCAGCATTTATCAATTTTAAATATTTTGCCGCTTCTCTAAACCTATTCATACAATTTTAAAATTATTTAATTTTTTATAAACCAATTTGAATAACTTTATAGTTAGCTGAACTAAACAAATGTTGATAACTTTAAGATTCTTTTTTAACAAAATTAAAAAATTGTGATCAGTATTTATCAATTTTGAACATTTTGGTACTTTTCTGAACCAATTAGAAAACTTTAAAGCTAGCTCAGCTTCATTGCCAAATTATGATCAGTTAAAGAACAATATTCGATAATTTTGGAGTCATCAATTATTAATTTTGAACATTTTCGTACTTTTCGAAATCAATGATAGCCACTTTAAAGCTAGCTAAACTTCGTTGACAAATGCTGATCAGTTTTAGAAAGGTTTTTGACAAAGTTATAGATCTGGAATCAATATTTATGAATTTTGAACATTTTTTAACAATTTTAAACTCTTTTGAAGACATTTTAGACACCTAATCTTAAGAAAAATATGGATCAGAATTTATTAATTTTAAAGCTATTTAACGTTCACTGACAAATTTTGATCATTTAAAGAGCAATATTGAACAATTTTGGAGTCAATTTTGAACATTTTCGTACTTTTCTACACCAACTTGAACAACTTTAAAACTAACTAGATTCCATTGTTAACTGTTGAATAGTTTAAGAAATATATGACATTTTTAGAAAGATGGAACCAGTATACGTCAATTTTTGAATATTTTCGTATATTCTTTAACCAATTTGAATAATTTTGAAGATAAGTAAGTTTCACTCTAAATTTTAGGAAATTGTGGAAAAAATAGTCAGATTTGAACATTTGATTGAACATTAAACTTTGAAGGAGTTAAGATTCACTAAAAATATTTTTTTACTTTTAACAAACTTAAGACAATTTAAACATTCTAAAAAATAATATTAAAATATTTCCACTTTGAGAAAAAATGTACAAAATTCAAAAAGTAAAACGAAATCCAAAATTAATTTTGAGAAACAAATTGCTTTTTATAAAAAATGTACCTTCTGAGAAAATGTTATTAAAATATTTCATTTTGAAACATAATTCAAATATAAAATTAATTTTAAGCAAAATAATTGCTTCTTGTAAAAAAAATCTGGCGTATGAAAAAAATATGCATATAAATAAATATTAAAAATTAAAAAATAAAGCCAAATCCAGAATTAATTTAAAAAAAAAACAAAATCTTTATAAAAAATAATATTAATACAAACAAAAAATGTACAAAATTCATAAAGTAAAACGAAATTAATTTTGAGAAACAAATATTGGTTTTTATAATAAAATTGTCTTCTGACAAAACGATATCAAACATTTCAATTTGAAGGAAAATATACAAATTTGAAATTAATTATTAAAGAAATTTTTTTTTCTTAATAAAAAATGGATCTTAAGAGAAGATAATATTAAAATATTTTACTTTGAGAAAGAGCGTACAAAATTAAAAAAATGAAAATTAATCTAAGATTTGTTTTAAGGGAATATAAAATTAACCATCTGATAAAACATATTAAACATTTCAATTTGAAGAAAAATGTACAAAATTCAAATTGATTTAAAAAAAATCATGCTCTTTATTAAAAATAATATTAAATATTTCATTTTGAGAAAGAATGTACAATATTCTAAAAAATAAAAAGTAAATATTAATTTTTAGACAAAAAAATTTGCCTTCCGAAAAATTAATATTAAACCAATTTAATATACAAAAAAATAAAATTTATTATAAATCTGCTTTTTCAGAAAATGATCTTAAAGCAATTCGACCTAAATAAAATATAAATGAATCAAAAATTAATTTTAAGGAGAGATAATTATTTTTGTAAAAACTAACCTTCTGACAAACTAATACTAAATTTTTCAATTTTGAACAAAATGTAACAATTTAAACAAAACCAGTAAAAAACTAATTTTAAGAAAAAATATTTTGTTATGAAAAATCTGCTTTCTGAGAAAGTAATATTAAAAAATTTGAAGAAAAATATAAGAGTTCAAAAAATAGAACGAATCTAAAATTAATTTTAAGGAAAAATTATTTTTCTCAAAAATCTGCCTTCTTAGAAAATAAAGTTATAGCATTTCTATTAAAAAAAAAATGTACAAATTCAGATAAAATCCATTCCAAAATTTATTTTAAGGAAAAAGATTGTTTTATAAAAATTTTGCATTTTCAAAAAATAATATTAAAAGAATTCAAAATTTAAAATATAAAAAATTTTACTGAAATTATTTAAAAAAAAATATTTATATAAAATATCTGCATTCTGAGAAAATAATATTAAAACATTTAAATTTAAAGAAAAATATAAAAGTCAAAAAATAAAATAAAAGGGAAAAATATTTTTCTAAAAAATCTGCCTTCTTAGGGTTAATTTTGAAAACAAAATATTCGTCTTCATAAAATACGTGCTTTCTGAGAAAATAAAATTTAAATTTGAAAAACAAGGCACAGAGTAGTCCAAAATTCAAAATAAAAATATTTATTGAATAAATTTCGAGAAAATTGGTCTTCTACATTCTGAGAAAATATTATCAAAACAATTCAATATTATATATAAAAAATAATCCAAATTTAAAAAACAATATTTTGTAAAATTAATAATAAACTAGTTTTCCATTACCTGCCAACTTAATAAACGTATTGCCTATAAAATTAAAGCTAAAACTTGAGAAACTAACTAAAGTCACTAACTAAATAACTTCGCACTTTGACTTATCTCCATAAATCGATTTTGAATTAATCATTATGGAATGGAACAGTAACATTCTGGAACACTTTTACCCATTCGAATCCATTGCACCTTTATAAATGTTTTTTTAAGCAAATGAAAATAACGATTAACTGTATTATCCTCGCAGATAATGTATTCACGTATTCCGTGGCATAAAAATACTTTAACTGAAGTATATAATTCAAAAATATAAGGGATCGTTTCCCATTTAAATATGAAACACGAGCTAAGCCAAATCTCGTTTTGTCGTTTCGTATTTTTTTTTTTTTTTTTTCCGCTTCTGATTAGTTTGATTTACATTTATATAATACACTTTGCTGAAAATGAAGAATCGGAATGGGATTAAAATTATTCATGTGTTTGACCCACTTCCAAGCTTTTATTCATATTGTAAAAGCCATTTTTTTTACGACAACTGTAATATTTTTTATGCTTTTTTAATGGGCGAATATCGTATGTTATGCCTCTAAATAATATGGTAAATAGTCCTTTTTATTTCCAAACACTTGGAGACTTCCAGATTGTAAACAGGGAAAAAATACAATTGGATGGAAACCAACAACGATAACAGAAGTGCAGACAAATAAATAACGAATACTGACGAGAAATGTAAGGAAATAGGAGCGCAAACACCAATAATTAAATACAAAACAAAATAGACTATGAAATAAAAGAAATTAAGAAAAAATGAAAATAATGAATGCATAATAAGAGCAATAGGAATTAACAGGAAATATAGTCAGCTAACAAACGACGTGGGCAAAACAGATAAAAAATAACACAAGAAATTAACGAAAATGAAGATATAGAAGAAGAAATTAAAGAATAAGGATCGAGAAATCTGCTGACGATCAATGAAACACTGCATAATGAAAATAAAATCAAGCTAATGACAGAAACAAGAGAACATTAGAAAGTAAATGACAAAAATAAACACAGAAAAAATATTAAAACACTGAAGAAACAACATTTAACGAAGAAGAACTCAAAAGAAAGCTTGGAAAGATAGAAATAATAATATAACCAAACGTAAAACCAGAAGGAGAGAAAAACAAGTAAGGAAAACAACAACTAAATGAAAATATATAGGAACAGATAATGGAAGAAACCCCTACAGAAATAATACAAAGAATAACAGAATGTATAAAAACGAAGAATGAGAGAAAAAGGAATAATCTACTTAAAAAAAAATGTATATTAAAACATCGACAGCAAGATTAAACGTTGTCATTTCAAAAACTGTAAGAGGTACTATACTAATATTTCGGAAAATTTTAAAAAACCTAGCAACGTCAAATATTTAAAACAATCAACTTATTGAAAAAGACCAGGTCAAATTTTCAGTCAATATCATTTGAAATAAAAAGAATTTAAAAAATCGAATTTCGACATTGCCTGATTCCACAAAAATAAAGATTTTTCGAAAGATGATACAAAAACTTTTCAAAGTACGACATTGCCCATAGTTACAATTAAAAAAAAAATTTAAAGAAAAAGGTCGATTTTTATCTTACCAAACAAATATTCCAGGATTTTTAACCTTCCAAATAAAAAATTTTTGAGTTTGGCATTGCTAAAATCGACAAAAGTATCCCCAAACTTTAAAGAAAAAATTCAAATTTTCACATTGTCAAATTGAACAAAATTAGAAATTTAAAAAAGTTTGATTTTCAATGAAAATATTATTTTTTTATTTATTTAAAGGAAAGTTCGGGTTTTTTAGTTTAACAAAAAAATCCCCCAAATTTTTTTAAAGTAAAACCTCGCCAAATTAAAATATTCACTATTTTTCATGAGTTTACAAAAAATCCGAGTTTTCAAAGTGTGATATTACAATTTAAAAAAACATATCAATTATTCAAAAAATTCAAAATTCGATGTTGTCATATTGAACAAACATATCAACACATTTAAGATTTTTCAAAACAAAAAGAAATTTTTTGGAAATTTCACTACTTTAATGATTTTAATTTCCAAAGGGCCACGTTGCCAATTAAAAAAACTCCACTGTTTACGATTTCTCAATGTATTCGAATTTTAAATAACATTTTCGATGTTCGACGTGTTGCCAGATTCCAAAAAATATTTATCATCAATATTTATATCTATATATTTTATGATTTTTTAAAAAATCCAAATTTTTTAAGTTTGGGATTTTTCATAAAATCGTAATCCAAAAGTGTTGACACGTGTTGAGTTGTTTTTTCTGAATAATAAATATATAACTGAATTTAAATATTATATTCAGAGGGTTTTAACCCATTAAGTAACTTGGTTAATAGAAATTAAAGAGGGTGAGTGAAACAATAACAATTTATTTATCTAAAAAAACAACTAATATAAAATATAAGGGCAACTTACACCTTTAAACAAATAACTCATTTAATTGCAGGGGTAGGCACTATCAACTTTCGAGAACACTAAAACTTGAATCTCGATCTCCTTTTATGTTTATAAAAAATATTTATTTAACATTCGTTGGCGACCTTGTCCCACAACTCTCGCTCACGTAATGTTAAATAGTAAATATTATAATTTGGAAAATGTTAAATAAAAACTAAGTTCTATATTCAGGCCGATGCTTAGCTAGATCTCTATACTTACTATCGTAAGATATTTAGATTCTTTTAAATATTTATTATTCAGAAAAAACACTGATGATGGTGATGATAATGATGACAAACAATTGGTGGTAGCTGAACTGGCAGTATCCCAACTTAATCCAGTATAAATATAAAGAAAATCGAACTGTTTTCAAAGCATAGAATTGTTTTTTTACGCTTTTGTTAACGCGGTGAACATATCATTTCACTTAACCTCCCACCCAAAATGATTTGTTTACTGTGTTGAAATTCAACAAATAATATACTTAAATCGATCCTACTCCCAAGTATAGTTACACAAACACGCCATTGACCCCAAAAATATGCTCACAAATGGTTGTGGATATATTTTTTCCTGGTTATATACCCTTGTAATCTCCATTATATGTTTTTTATGTTAACACCGGCGGCCTTGGGGTTAAATGGGCTCGAAGGAGTTGGGAAGCGCACGGTTGGTTGAAAATATTTATGTACATTTTTTATTTAAATTCACGTTCTGCCTGGCAACAATATTCGGTTGGAGGATTTTTAGAAAATTGTTTTGGTAATGCTGGAAATTCATTGTGACTACCACAATTTCGATGATTTAAAGCAAGCATTGGAGTAGAAAGATAAATTAAGGGCAACTTTTAGTCAGATAAAAGCGGTTTAAATTTTTAATAAATTGTCACTTGTATACAAATGAGACTATAGTAATCAAAATTAAATGAATCAAAAACAAAATAAATGTATAAACAATGAACAAGAACAATTAAAAAATTCCAGGGTGTATTCAATCTATTATACTGAATCGACATTTTGACCTAAAAAAAATAAATTTTAATCTATACACTATATCAATTTATTAAAATGTTTTTATTTACTCGTCACAGCTAAACAATTAAATATACAGTATCGATATTTAATCGGTACCACAATGTCTAATTAATGTAAACTAAAAACTATTTTTCTTAATAACTTAAAGTAATAAAATTTAATTATGCAAATTTACGTATTTACGTTTTAACAGTTGAATTTTCCCAAAACAATAAATCTGCCACTTACGAAAACTCCACAAAGATTTTGTGTTCTCAATAGTACTGGAAAGAAGATATCTCTATCTTCAAAAAATTTCACAGGCATGTTGAGGTTCAGTTTGAAGAAATTCGTTGATTAAAAGCCAACACCCATCACGTGATTTTTCCGACTCAAAACACTTACCCCCTTACGTCTTCAAAAAGTATATAGACCTACAAACATACTACCTATAAACAAGTATCCTTTCATCTGATTTGATTACATGAAACAAAGAGAGAAATTAATACTAACTCAACCGAAACTATTTTGGCAACATTGCTTTTGTGATACATATAGAACATTGCACAAGCCCGGTTCTAATAGAAAGTAATTTCAATTGCGAATGCATGGGGAAACGTATAACCTAAACTATTATATTTCAGATATTTGCTGGCTTTTTGCTGTCAAATTTCAAGTTAACAGTGAAAACATGGTTTTATAAAAATGCTTAAATTAATTTTTGTGACAAAATCACCAAACGTTTAAGACGAGTGATTTAGTCTAAAAATTGTTTTATACATTTTTATAAAAACAAAGTTTCATTGCTAATTGAAATTTTACCAAAAATGTCAACTTTTTATGTATTTACTCGCGAAAAAATCATAGTACGTTTTTAAATTCACGAACTATATTGATATTTCTTAGAAAAAAAATATATATTCATTTTATTTATTTATTTTTAATCATTTTCGTAGCATGTACTTCTATTCACATACTCCATGATTACTTAAATTTGTTTACAATTTCCACAAACGGTACTGTACAGAAAGTAACTCAACTTCTACCGAGAACGTGTGTTAGGCCACAGTGAACGTCAGGGGAGAAAGAGATGAACAGAACGATTCTCGGCAATTATTACACGTCCAAACGATTTCTACCACTACTTTTTTCCAACAATCTTTAAAATACTGAGACAAAACATCGCGGTTTAGATTAATTAACATCTCGTGATATTCTTAATTTGAGTAAAATGCCATTTTTCACTGAATTGTTGAAACTACTTTAATAAACGATAAACTTAAAACGATTAAACGATCTGAATCTTCTGTAAACTAAAACAATTTTATGATTCATAATGTAGAACACATATTTTTATTAAAAGTGGGGGGTATTGCCACGTATAAATTTTCGAGTAAATGTTTTAAGTGTATTTATGAGTAAACTAATGATGTTAGAAAAAAATTATATTAGAATATTTTGTTGGAAATAATACGTTCTACGTACGATTCAAAAATATGCGTTATTTTCGTGACCACCCAGTATTATTAAAGTGAAATCGTTGAATATCTCTAATAAAAGTATTAATATTCTACAAAAAAAATTATAAAAGTATAGTTTTTGAATATTCTGTTTTTGCATCTTCAAACCCATAACCATTTTCTTTCTCAGGATCTCAATTAATTAAACTAAATTGAAGTTTCGCGGAAAGACGGTTTAAGTACGTTTTCAAATTGTCGTGAAAATAAATTGTGACTCATTGCTGCTGCTGTAACGCGGCTATAGACTAAAAATACATAATTTTATTTATTCGAGAAGTAATTAAGATTTTCAGCAAAGTGGCGCAAACTTCAGACACTGTCATAACTCCAAACTCCAAAAGGCACTTGGGTAAGTCTACGCTTCTCTTAGTTGATTTTAAACTTTTCTGAAACTGTTAAACGAGAAAGAACGTACAGGTGAAATTAATGTTAAAGTTGTTTTTCAAGACATCTGTAAAAAGTTGGAATATTTAATGATGAAGTTTTTCGCAATATCTCATCTTTACGGCGCTGACCTTTACAAACTTATTTTATGATAATGTAGTAGCATGTAAAAAACTTGTTAATCTTTTTAACTGTCATGAATAAAAAAATAAAACACTCTATACTGAAAGTATCGCTGTCGCCTGTATAACAAATAGAGGTTATTTACTGTTGTAAATGATCTATATAATTTGAACTTTTAATGGTAGTCCTTTAATTCACTCAGTCTTAACAAATTTGGTTAATATGACACTTTCTATAAAATGGATCGAAGTAAATAGCAAATTATGGTTTCCCATACATAAAATTTCCCATTTAAAAATTTTTATGTAGAAATGTCCAATAACATTTAAGTTATTGTAAAACATAAGTTTTAAAATTTAATTTTAGTACCCTGTATTTCTCTAACTATTAATATTTTATTAATATCAAATCGAAATATTTTAATCATATTTCTATGTACAATTACTTAAGGAGCACCCTGTATGAAGGAAGTTTTTTGAGATCTGGTAGAGTAAGTTTTACAAAGCAATGTTGAGAGTTCAAACAGTCATTCTTTTGAGAATAGTTGATTGAAAAATCAATTTTGACCGTTAACTTAAATGTAAATAAAAATAAATGTAACAGATAAAATATACTCGATTTTACAAAACTTTTTAAATATTTTCATGACAATTGTTTCAACTTTCGGTATCATCAGATAAGATTAAGGAAATTGACAGGCATTTCCCATACAGACTTGATTTTGTATTATAAATATTCTAACCAATAATAATCCTCTTTTTCTATCTTTTTATTTGATTAATAATATACAAGGTGGGGTATAAATACCCACGAAGAATAAAAATATCTTAAAAAAAATTGTTTAAAGTCAGCCTTTCCCAAATAAATAAATATTAGTATTTTACATCTATCCAAATATTATTTGATAAAGATTATCCATTTTCTCAATTTTTTGGAAAAGATATTGAAGTTATTTATTGAGAAGCAACTAAAACCGGCACCACCGCGACACTTGGATAATAAACTATGGTGTTTTCAACGTTCTAAAAATATGTTTTTATTTTAGTACACCTGGATATTTAGAATGGTCGATTACAGGGAATGTAGAAAAGTTAAAAATGTATTCTCGGCAATTATTTCACGATCCGAACGAATTCTACTTTATTTTTTTTAGGTATTACAATAAACTATTAATAATATTAAAATAAACGTTTCCAACAATCTTTGGGACACTGATACAAAACATCGCGGATTAGATTAATTAACATGTCGTGATATACTTAATTTGAATAAAATGCCATTTTTCACTGAATTATTGAAACTACTTTACCAAACGATAAACTTACAACGATTAAATTATGCGAATCATCTACAAACTAACACAATTTTATGATTCATCATGTAAATATTCCTTGGTTACATGACACATATTTTTATTAAAAGCGTGAGGTTTTACCACGTATAAATTTTTGAGTAAATGTTTAAAGTGAATTTTTATGTAAACTAATGATGTTAGAAAAAAATGTTATTAGATTATTTTATTTTATATGGTACGTTCTATATACTTCTATATATTTAAAAACATGCATTATTTTTGCGGACACCCTGTATATTCATTATAGAAGCCAATCTAATAAACGTAAACTTCCTAGATTTATTTGGTCGTTTAGTACTGTACACTGAGGATATCGTTCTTCCAAAAAATCAAGTTCTTACTTCTTATCGTACATACGAATGATTTCCATTGTTGTTTCTAATATTCTGTTAAGTGTCGGTTTGTGTTGAGTGTCAATGAGGTGTTTTGCGTAATGCGACTTATCTCGTTGTTTTAATCTATAAGGTCGCAAATGTCTACCATATCTGATTTCAATATTTCTAATGGTTTGGTCAATATAGATAGCATTATAATCGGGACATCTTACCTGATTATTTTGAATTTAGAAATCGAATTAGGATTAGATATTTAGATGGATTCTTTTTTAACATTATAGAATTTAATAAATTTAAATTGATTTCCTATACATTTACATATGTTTATTTAATTTTTGCCATATTTTCGATCCTTTCGATGAAAATTAGTTTCCAAACATGTAGATTGATTTCCTACAGATTAAGTTTTGTTTGTTTTTTAATTTTAGATTGATTTTCCAAATTTATGTGTTTTCTATCAAATTCATCTTTAAAATTTAAATTGATTTGCTTCAAAACTAACTTAATTTTTCCAAATTTAGATTGATTCCTTTTACATTACTGCTGTTTTCTTTAAATTTGATTTTAATTTTGATAAATGACAAAATTTATTTCAAAATAATGAAAATTCCCAAGGTCATTATATTAAAATTACGTTACAAAAATTTTGGTTGATTTTTCAAATTTATTGATTTTATTTCAAATTAGAACTAATTTCATAATTGTAATATTAATAATTAGAAAAAAATATTCGAAGCCCCATTTTTTTAAATTGCAATTTATTTCAAATAATAATTGAATCATTTCAAATAACGATTTATTTTTTAAATTAATTTTTATTTATTTCAAATTCAAAAAACCTTACTGACGTTTTAGTAAAAAAACAAGAAATTTCAATGACAATTCATTGTCTTTAAAATTTCAAATTGATTTCATTCAAATTTAGATTAATTTCCATTAAATTTAGGATTTACGTTAAATTCTTTATATTTATTTTTATTGTAACGGAAAAATTTTAAAGGCCATTCAAACATTAAATTGATTCCATGCAATTATAGATTGATTCTTGTCGAACATATGTTCTAATATTAAAATAAATATCAGCAGATGCTCTAAAAGAACGAAACTGAGGTCACATAATAATCATTAAAAAAGCTTTGGGAATATTATGAAAATTCAAGATAACTATAATTTATTAAATTGATTTGCATCAAATTGTGAATCTTTCCCCAAATATAGATTAATTCAACTTAAGTTGAAGTTGATTCTTCTAAATTCAATTTTATTTTTTTGAAATTACTATGTTGGTTTCTTAAATAATAATCTAAAATAGTTTTGTAAAGAACACATTAATTTATTGCTTTATTATAACTTAATATTAATTTAATTTATTTTCTGGTTGATCTTATTTAATAATAAAAATTATTTAAGATTAAAAAGGTATTTTTTAAAAGATTTTTATTTTTAAATATAAGTAGCTCAATTAACATTCGAATAAAATTCGACAAAAATTACAGTATCGAATTAAAATGTAAAGAAAAAAAAAGTTAAATGAATTCAATGTAATGACTTACAGATGCTGATCTTCCAGTTGTTCCTATTGTTTGATAAAACCTTTAAAGGTATTTCATTGTCAATTAATTACATTTTTATGGAACTTGCATAACCTCAAAAAAGGACAAACAATTTTTAAGTGAATAAAGTGTTATCAAAACAAAGTTACAAACAATAGTGACAAAATTAGTTAAAATACTTAACTGTGACACGAGTAGATTTTCTTGAGTGATGAGAAAATAATAGTTTGAAGGCTTCACGCTGATGCTGATCCACAACCAGTATTGTATCAGGAAGTGAATAATTTTCCTGCTTATGGTTGACATATTTCAAAAGTAACACAATTAATAATAAAATGTTTTCTTTCATAACAAAATATAATACAATTATTCCAATTCTACAAAAAAAATACTCTGCAGTTTGTGAGATATATCGACATGGTTTTAATTAACTGCGCACCGAGACTTTTAATGTTTACAAACTTCGTTACTGTTTGTCGACGTAACTTTTGTTTGGGAGTATTTCCATGTTAATATCGAGGAATTTATAATGTAGCTTCACGTACTACACAAAAAAAGTTAAACGAAACTTATATTCAAAACAACAGCACATGTGCGCAAACTAAACCTAACAATTTAGTTAAAGCCATCAAACTAGTAGAATTTATTTACCTGCACGTATTAAAACCGTGAGTTAGGGAGGAAAATTTATCTTGCTCAAAGGGTTTGGATCGATACCGATTTAGTAATCCACTCCTTCGGGAATATATAACAGACGACTTTGATTATCACGATACGGTCATGATAAATTTAGTAAAGGGTATTCTTCCGGATGTTCATCGGCGGAAACATCAATCCAACAGTCCGCTACTGATGAAGTTCGAACCTGGCCTGTCAAAAACGGAAGAGCATCGTTTTTCAGCAAAATGTACATTGCAAATAAATGTTATTTACCCAGATTTGTAGTTTAGGAAAAAATTTAAATTAGCACCAAGAAATTGTACTGGAGAGGTCTAAAAACGTATGCAAAATAAAAATGTCATATAAATTAAATAATAACTCAAAAACTTTACTGTTTGAATTCGTCTTTAAAACTATATTAGTTCCTGCTTTAGAATACTACACAAATTATGATAATGCTATAGACATCATTAGAAATCTTTAAATACTATATTTACGAAAAAATTAATTAAAGTTGAAACAATTGTCAAAAGAAAATTTAAAAAGTTTTGGAATATCGTGGAATTTTAAGATTATATTTCATCTTTTACATTTATTAAATTAGAATCCATCATTTCTAGTTACAGTTTCAATTAACTGAAAATTCTTAAATTTTCACTTTTTCTGTTGACATATTAGATTTAATTAAAATTTGATTTTCTCCTTTTAAGTTTTCTAACTCCATTATTTATTTTAAACTATTTTACCTGCAATTATTTTTATATAACACTTTTGTCGAGGGAACATATCTTATAATAAAATAATAAAGCTGGTTTTTAGGTAATTAGTACATAAATTATATAATTTATTTCAAATAAATAATCGAAGATTCCCTCGTTTTGGCTTTAATTAAAAACAAGGACTATAAGTGTATCGCGTTTAAAACACTACTAGAAACAATAATTCGTACTTGGTCCTACGTGTTTGCACAATTGCATCGTTTGGCACACTGACTCCCAAAGGATAAGATATAAACAAATGACCATAATACAATGTCATTTTCATTAAAATATCGCAAGGATGTTTCTATTAAACTGATATTGAAAGAAAAACATTAAAATATAACGTCAAAAGAAAACAGTTTTAGAAGATATTAAACCAACTATTTTCAACCTACCATGTTTATGAAATGTTCTAACAGTTTATTCTTTATACAATATAGAGAGAATTAATGTACTGGAAATATTAATATACTTTATATAAACTTTTCCTTGCCTTTTAACCTGATTAAAACTAGAGTGATACTAAAATATTCATATTCTTAGCTAGCAAAGCTATTTTTTATTATCTTAAATTCCCGTTCCATTTGAACCGTTTGTTAAATGACATTACGGGAGGTTTTTAAATTAATCCTTATTAATAATTCAATATTATGTCTACATCGAATGTGTGTGTACCTACGAGGAAAAGAAACACAAACACTGATAAATCAATTTTACGCTAGGGTTTTAATGTTTCCATTAAAATTTAAGACCCTCGGAAACGTAAACAATTCTCCCGATAAGCGGATCGAATCACTTTACTTTCAAAATATTGCTTAGCGACCGTATAAAAAACAAATAGACGAAATGGACAGTTAAATAGGGCAAATAAACAAACCAAGAATAGGAGTAGTTAAACTTTATTTTAACTATTCCTAAAAAAGCAAATTAGTTACAATGAGTTTCCAGTGGACGATCATCGCCGGTTTTCTCTTCAAATTTGGTTAGTACCACTTTTGGTAGTTCCACCAGCTCACCAAGTAATGGAACGCATTCTTCAAGTTGTTTTTGCAAGCACTTAAAAAGTTGACGTGGTTTTATTTCTTGATGCTTTTGGGTATATTGGTGCTATTTCTTCTGGATGCCATCAGAGAGATGAGAAAGTATTCCAATCTTGAAGCCGATATTCTTATTTCCGCTGAGCAAGTTACTTTCCAAACCCGATCTGAATCAGTGAGCAAGTCCAAAGTACCATTACGGCTGCTAAAAGCTTATTGGCCCAGAAAAGGAGAGGTTGCACAAAATGAAAGTACTGTAGCTCGTGAAGGTAAATGAATTGAAATCACAATTGATGAAACTAGAAGACGAGCTGAAAATTAAAATAGAACATGCAAAACCAAGTCTAGTACACCTTCCACTATCTTACTTACATTTAGATTTGTAGTAGCTTCATTTTCAGATCTATGTTGACCCTCCGTGTTCAGAGCTCACAATTTCGCTTAAGCATACTGGTCATGCTTCTGTATATGAATAGTTTTTTCTAATTTTGTGACTTTTCCATCGTAAATTTTGACATGTTTGAAAATATACGTACTTAGAATGTAGTCATACCGACGCTATTTGTTTGTTTTATATTGAGTTTTCGTCTCGGCATCAATCCAATAGAGGTCATGGCTCGTGTCGATTAGTGCAATGAAATTCTCAAGAAATACAATCACAGTGCTTCCAAAAACGTTTATAAAATCGTGACAGGTGACGAATTATGTATCGATTCGTATGATCCCGAAAGTAATATATGGGTGTTCCAAGATGAACCACATCCAACAAAATGAGGTCACTCATAAAGCACTTCAAAGAAAATGGTCACATGTTTCATTCAATTCTGAGTACTGCTCAACCATCTATTTAACAAAAGTCTTCAGTGAAGTAAAATAAACGAACAAGAAACGCCAGATCATGACAATGCGAGCTCTTACACATCGACTCATACAAGCAACTATTTGAGCATTTGATATTCACTGATTTCTGTTTATTTTCTTGCGTGAAGAATAAACTACGTGGTCAACGATTTTCATCTCTCGAACGAGCTATTAAAGCGTTCAAAAACTATGTTTTGAAGTTAGTTCATTAAATGAAAATACTTAACTATATTAGTATCACAAAGAGATCGTTAATAACCGATTTAACCAGGTCCTGATGATGCTAGAATAGATAGAGAAACAGGTGTTGGTTCAGTATTTTAATTTGGTATTAAATGGTTCAAAACTGCCAGTTTGGTGTTATTATGATTCTTTCTGTGTTTGAAGTCTTCAAAAACTACCATTTGAGTCGAAAGATAATTTTAGAAAGAAAGGAAAATCTCATAATTCCACTGTGCTTTTATTAAGTCTAATAACAGGTAGAAAACTTATTTTTCTAAAGAAATATCGAATTGAAAGTTTTGAAATTAAAGGAGGTTTTGTCCATCTTTTATGCTTAAAAGACGTGAAAGTTTGCCATGGCTTACAAATGCAACTAATACTTGAATTTAAAGAGCAGATTGTTAAATTTAAGGTTTTGAATAGAAATATGTAATTTAAATAAAAAAATAAAAAATAATAGAACATACCACATTACTACTATCACTAATCAAACAAAATTAATGTCATACTATAAAGTAATAATAAAAATCACTTTTAAGTAAAATTTGTACATAATTCGTTTAAATAATTTACTTAACAAAAAATGACCCAAGGTGCCTAGGTTCGGACATAAGGCCCAGAACCCATAAGAAACGAATTTAACTCAAAAGAAAAATACACAACTTTTATACAGGGTGTCCACGAAAATAATGCACATTTTTATGGATAATACTGTATGAAAAATAAAAATGTATTATACATTTTTTTCGAAAGTCAGCCGTTTTCAAAGAAATAAATATTAGTATTTAGTCAAATATTATTTACCGAAAAGCAACTAAAGCGACACTTCGATAATAAATGATGGTGTTTTAAACGTTCGAAAAATAATTTTATATTTTGGTACATCTAGATATTTTAATTGGTCGATTACAGGGGATTTACAAGACGTAAAAATGTATTCTCGGCAACTTTTGGGACACTGATACAAAACATCGCGGATAGGATTAATTAAGTTGTCGTGATATTATTGATTTGATTCCATTTTTCACTGAATTATTGAAACTACTTTAACAAACGATAAACTTAAACTATTAAAGGATACGACATAACTACAGACTAACACAATATTATGATTCATCAGGTAAGATATTCCTTGGTTATGTATATTTTTATTAAAAGTGTAAGGTGTAAGGTCACTTATAAATTTTCGAGTACATTTTTTATGTGAATTTTTGTGTAAACTAATGAATAAATTTTATTAGAATATTTTGTTGGAAATTACATGTTACACTCTGAAAATTAAAGTTTATAAAAAACATCATCCACCACAAATTTAAACTTGTCTTAAAAACCATATCTGGAAATTTCAATAGTAAACCTAAATTAAAAAGTTAGCCAATTCCTTAAGTTCAATTTTAGGAAAAAATACAAAAGTAATCAAAAAAATCAACAAAAGAAAAGAAAACAATAGATAACAGAAGAAATTTTATGTCATTAAATAAATCGCTTACATAAAGTCTACAAAAGTTATCTGATGTACGAAGAAAAAGAAAGAAGCATACTTAAATTACAGAATACAAACAAAATAATCAAACGAGCAGAGAAAGACTACACAAAAAAATAAATGAAAACGAAACAAATTTCGAAAATATTATGGGAAACCATTAAGCATACAGGGAGGTGATAAAAAAACAATAGCGAAATACTTACGGATGAAGGTCAAAAATTCAGAAACAATAGCTTAAAGATTTTATTTATTTTTTTCATAAACAGGTACTGAACGTCGAAATAAAATAGCAACACCAAACACTCCGCCTCGCAAAAGGCAAATAGTCAAGTTTAATTACAAATTAATCATTTTAATAAATCAATAACTATAAAATGGTATACATCTGTATGTTTGTTTGTTAATGTTATGGTTTTTGGTTTTAGTGTTCTTTGAGTGCTGATGGTTACCAGAATAGGAGAGTGATCCGACGATAAGTCCCAATTGTGTTTTATATTTAAGTAGTTATGTGATATACCTTTTATTATACAAAAGTCTAATAGATCAGGGATTTTGTTGCGATCTGTGGGCCGGTATGCTGGTTCACCCGTAGATAGATATCTCAGGTTGTTTTCTGTTATTGCTTTGTCTACCACGTGGGGTTGTCAGTCTTGACCCCCAGCTGTTGTGTTTAGCATTATAATCTCCACCTATAAGATATTTATGGCCAAGGAAGCTAAAGAATTTTGTAAATTGTTCATGAGTAAACTGCTAATAGTACTAGATTTCCTCGATTGCTTTCTACTATCACACTTGCTGCCTGAAGATACGTTTCACTGAATTTAACTAGTTCATGGTGTTTAATTATTGATTTGATGATTATAGCTGCCCCTCCTCGCGCTTTGCCTTCCGGATGTTTAGTACAGTAAACATGATACTTGGGTATTTTTATATAATTTTTGTCAGTCACATGTGCTTCGGATATTAGCATGACATCTATATCGTAATCTACTAGGAATACTTTGATTTCTTGCATGTTTTGGGTAAGACCGTTGGCATTCCAAATTGCTAGCCGGAGACTGCTATCCATTTAATTTAGAAATCATGGCTGTTAGTAGGTTTAGCATAGTGTCCATTCTTTCCATTAGTTTGGCCATCATATTTTCTAGATTGTTTGAGGGTTGATGGATGTTTTGGTATGGGATAGACTGTTGTTCTGTGGGGGGAAGGCAGTTTCCATTTACTCTTTGAGCATACGATACTCCTTGTTGGATATTGTAGTTTTGATTTGGTTTATTATCTTGTCTTGGTACAGTCTTATTTCTTAGTTGGGGAAAAGATCTTTCTTGAATTTCCTTATAGATGTTACAGCCTTTATAATTTGCAGGGTGGTTTCCGTCACATAGTACGCACTTTACGTCGTTGCTACGCTCTTTTCGCGCATTTAACACACCGGGGATTCATGTGGCAAAATTTTTTAGTATGTCCATAGCGCTGACAATTTGTGCATTGTGGTACTGTTCTTTTGGGGTGAGGAGGTTTGAATGTTATTATCATATTTAGGAGGGTTTTTGTTTCATATATATCTTTATTGTTGGGATTTGTTTTTAGTTCCACGTGGAAGAGCGGTAGAGCTATTTTAGTTCTGAGCTCGTATATATTGGAAATATTGGTAACTTCATGGCGTAGCTGTTCTATTGCTTCTTTTAGCATGTCCTTGTCGACAGTCGGATGCATTTTACGCAGTACAACTCTGAATGATCGGTCCTGTTTTAGTTGGTATGTGTGAAATTGAGTGATTTTAATCTGATTGTTGTAGAGACACTTTATTGTATATAGTCCCGGTGTTATCTCATCAAGGAGTTTCGTGAGCGGGTTTAAGTAACCTACTTCGGCCACAAAGATTGGAGGTGGCTTCGGAACCTTTTCAGCAGCGCTGGCGCTTGTTTGGCTCTCATTCTCTGTTTCTTCTTGGAGACCTTCGAATCTATTGGTGGTTTTTAATGGTTGTTTGAGCCAATAGTCTTTTATACTGGATTGCTTCATGGTTTTTGTATTTTCCGGACTATCTCTTCTTGACCTTTTTCGAGATTCAGCTATTTTCCACTCTTCGTCTAGGCTTTGTGATTGCGGGATTTGTTTGTATGATCCCACGTAATTACATGAATTTTGCTGCATAGTTGGTTGAATCTGAGGCGTGGCTTGAATTGGATTTTGCATTTGTGGGTGCATCATTTGCTGCATTTGAGGCTGCTTAGGATGCTGCATTTGTTGTTGTATTGTTGTTGTATAGTAATAGTATTGGGGTTCTGTGGGCTAGTCATTTTGTTTTAAGTGTTTTCAATAAAAATCTTTTTGAATTTAAATTTCATGTCGCTTTTTGCTTCTATCATCCGGCCTATTTATGTGTATAGCAATTAATGGTTTTTACTAACCTCGTTATCGTTCACTTGATATCTCACACAAACAACACGTCTTTGCTGTACGAAATTCAAAATCGAACTATGATTTTTTTTTTTTAGAAATACAGCAAATAAATTTCATCATTTAATTTTGACCAAACTGTTACAAAATATCATATCAAGTTCTGTCAAACACCGCTTTCATAAATAGAAGAATTTTATTATAAATAGTCTATTTAAAAGTATGCAAATTAGTATAATTGGTCTGGTAAATAGCTTTGTTTTAAATTAAGCTATAACCTTTAATTTTTCAACACTTTGTAAAAATGGATATTCCCTTACACAATGTGAGATCAAATTTTCCATACGTAGAAATTTAATTTATCGGTCTCAATTGAAGAAATGGATTTGGTGACATCTCACTTATTGCTAAAAAAGGATTTTGTCTACGACTGACTATATAAAAATCTATTATCAAATTCATTTCAGTTAGGTATTATCTAAGTAAGTTAAATAATAATCCCACAATCTAACCCAGCTGGTTATTGAATTCAGAACTAAAATTTAATTATATATTGATAAAATTTAAAAACAATCATTTATGAATATTGATAACAACATTTTTGTATTAAAACAAGTTCACTGCAGAAGAAAACTGTTTTGTTTAAGATCCAATAATTTCCAAATTACTACTGTAGTTACTGTTTGATAAGTTCATTTAAAATGTCTTGTCTCCCAGAATTTTTGTGGCTATTCGTTTTTTGAAGAATATAAATTTTAGATTTTCAAAATACGCCAGTACAATTTCTCATTCATTTCATTTTTGACATTTCCTAAAACGTCCAAATTTGTTCGTATTTAATCATGAAATTGCTTTAGTTGCACAATCTTATATATCTGATGCAAGACTTTCAGATTCAGATTCACTCACATTATCAAGTTTTCTAGAAAGAGAAATTAAAAATGTTTGACTTTATTTATAATAATCTGCCAGGTTGCCATATCAATAAATAACTGCTATTACAGAATCGCTGCTTTGACTTTAAATAAAATATTCACCAATTGTCAAATAAATTAAATCGAAATGATATTCATATTTATCTGTATTTGAAATTATCGATAATTCTTGGCAGACGTAGATAAAATGTTGTAATTTAATTCGCGTGATAAGGGCTGCTGTTATCGACTAATAAAATTAATATTTCACTAAATTAAACCAAACAGGGAAAATTTCTAGATGTGGATACCTCGAAATTTTAAAAGTAACAACCCTGTTTTTCCAAACTTAATCAAAAATTTATATTTTAAAAGCCTTGGATTTATCTAGAACAACATGTTTCCATAATATATAAGTATGAGCCCTAACTACTGTTCGTCCCTTTATAATTTTATTTCCAATATTTATAAAGAGACGTCGTATTCGAAAAAGAGAAGGTTTTTTAAAAATGTGTTGTTGATGTTTCCACTTTATGTAAATACAAACCTGGAAGATAATGTTGTGATAATAATTACTCAAAAAGAAAATATTTTATTCAATGATAAATTGAAACTGACAATGACAAAAAGACCATAAAATGTTCGGACAAATTAAATCAATAAATATTGATTGATTGAATGTCTTAATACGGTTTAACATCTGCTTTTGCTTTTATAACTATTTTTTGGCATTAACCTAAGACAATCCTCTGGAGTAATTGAATTCCACATATTTTGCATTTAAATCCGTAATCGTTGTTTTGTACATTTGGGGATTATTTCTCAATTTCTGTTTCATATTTACATAAACCATATGAGTTTATACATAATTTATTTCTCAATTCTAGGTTTAATTCAATATTATTGACTCAAATAAGCCAGAATCCCAAAAGCTAACATGATATTTAAACGAATTATCATTTTCTAAAGGATTCATTTTAATATCTTGTTACCTGCTTTGTAAACATGTAGGTACATCAGACATGCTTTGCAAAAGATTCTAAATTTCTTATTAATTTGATATTATTTATATAAAATTTAATTATATTGATCATTAGCTTAGAGGGTTTTAATTTTGCTCTCCTCCATGTCGGTTGCTTTTTCCAATTGTTTTAGTCCATCCGCTTACTTCTTTTACTGTTTCAAATATATTTTCTTTTAGGGTTTTCCACACCTGTTCCAAGGACACATTATTGTTTTTTTTTAGGTTTATCAGTTTTTCTTCTACTGTTTTTTACGTAACTTAGATTAAAAACAACAAAATGGTTATGTTTAATGACTGTCATGTAATGTATTCGATTCTAAAAAGTTCTTAATGTACTCGATTCTTTGTAGCAAAGTATTCTATTATCCCTCGTATTTTAATCCACCTGTTTTAGATTCTAACAAATTTCCAAGACCCAAAATAGAAAAAAATGCTTTCACAAGAATATTTATGATGAAAAGAAAATAACACCAACAAAACACTACACAAATATTTGGCTAGTAATTCTCCGAAATCATTTAAATGGTCCCTATTTTCTTCCTATCAAATGGTATCCAATACCGAGAGTTTCTGGAATTCCGTACATCATAACTATTAGAAGACGTTTTAATTAGAAATCAATAACAGCTTTATACACGATGGTGCTTCTCTACATATTAGAGTAATAGCACCAGAATATTTTAATCATTCAATTATCAGGGCAAAACCTCAATCAAGTACTTAGGTCGCCGTATTTAAATTCTATGGATATTTTTTAAAATACCTGCGATAATATTCAAAAAAGCGAACCAAGAATTTTGATAAATTTATCTATCAAATTATTTGAATAAAATTTTAGTTTTTTGCAGCAATATTTTTTATATAGGTGATGTTACAATCCAGATGATTTAGGTTGATAATACTTGTTTTTTTTAATTTATTAATTTTAGGTTTTACATTTAATAAAAATAATTTATTTGTATTTAGTTCATGTATTAAATCTAAAGAGTTTTCTACTGAATATTTTGATATGTAACTGTAAGTTTTATTGAGAACCGCTCTTAATTTTGGTTTTCTATCTTTAAGTAATTTAATCGTACCATATAATTTTGATGTCTGAGGATTTTTTGGTAACACAAACAACTTTATTGCCAAACTGACGATTTTTGAGTAATTTCAGTAGAAAACAAATTGTCATCTAACACATGTTTAACATTGATAGTTTTGACGTTGACAAGTTTGACATTGACAGTTTTGACTTTGAGAAATTTGATATTGATAAGTGTGACGTTCACAGACTTGACATTGACAGTTTTGACGATGATTGATTTTACTTTGACAGGTTTCGCCAAAAAAATGGGGCGCCGAGGGCAGAGTCCTGTCTAAAGTGTCTCCTACACAACTTCTCATTTCGTTTGGATTTGTAGAGAACCACCCGTTATAGAAGTTCCTTAACGACTATCGAGCAACTGAATTGCCATGCGAAGTTATAATCCCCATGCGGTCGAAAACAACAAAACATTCCATACAGCTAAAACCTTTTAACCCTTTGCTCGATCCCTTTGTGTGACGGCTTTCTTGAATATTTTCCACAAAAACAAAGGTACACAAACGCATAGCACCGCCGAAAATAATGTTAACTTGAATAAAGAAGACAAGGGATTTGTTTTGTTTCGGAATGAACAGGTGATTAGTAAAAATATTTTTATGAGCGTGAAAAAGGGATTATAATTGATGAGAAATATAATGAGAAATCGCTACAGGTATGGCAAAAAAATGCTGAAAAATTAAGAAGACAGTTATAAAACTCCTGGTCAATTTCAAAAATTGTAAAACAATGATGTGACAGATAAAGATAGTAAAAATAACATTAAATAATCGAAAAATTACAATAAATTACAAACAACTTAAAAATGACGTAAATGAGTCTTAATGTGTCGAAAAAATAAGTAATATCGCTAAAAAAAGGTACCGCAATAGGAAAAACCAAAATGGAAGAAAGCTACTTAGATTATAAGCATCAAAGAACAAATGTAAAAAAAATAGTCAAGATAACAAAACAGAAGTCGTGGGAAGAATTCGGTGAAAAAATGGAACAAGAGAGCCATAGCAATCAGAAACTATTTTACAAAATATTGAAATCGTTTAGGAATGATCAACAACATAGCTGCAAATATATCAAATCAAAAGAAGAACAAGCACTTGAAGAGGACAAAGATATCATAGCAAGATGGAAAGAATACTTTGAGGATATGCTTAATACAGAACAGATAATTGTAGGACAAGAAGAAATAGAGCGGCTGATAAGCATAGAAATACCAGGAGACAAAGAAGAAGAAATAAAGATAGAGGAAGTACAGGAATCAATAGTAAAAATAAAAATAGGGAAAGCGGTCCTGACTGCATATCACAGGAAATGATAACAAATATGGGAGCAAGAAGCATAGAAATGTGAACAAAGCTTTTTAACAAGATATGGGAAGAAGAAAGAATCTTCAAGAAAGGCGATTACCGCTAATTATAGAGGAATAACAATGTTAAGTATAGGAGCCAAAATGTATGAAAGAATAAATTACAAATAGAGACACAACACTCGAAGACACCAGAAAGGGAAGGGGAATACAAGACCATATATTCCCCATAAAACAAATAATAGAAAAAAGAGAGAATAGCAATACATATATTTATTGATCTAGAGAAGGCGTTTGATAGTGTACCAAGAAACTAATATGGGATAGCTTAAAAAGACGAGGAGTGAGTAAAAAATTAAGAAGCAACATAGAAAGTATATACAAGGACACAAAAAACTATATTCGAACAGGAAATGCACAATCAAAAATATTTTAAACTAAAAAGTGTTGCTCACCGTTTAGCTTTCAAACAAGTTCAAAATTAATATCGGAATATTTCAGGCAAGTTCGGAGAGCATAAATTAATTAAGAGACCGTACAATGTGGTTTCACCCCTCTAACAAACGTTTGGATAATTGTAATTTCTGACAATGTGTTAAAGAGCAATGTTACAATTTTGGAATGATATAATTGGCACTCTCAACTTTGCATTCAAGGCGAAAAGTTTGGTGGAAAGCTCGGCGCATATCAAATCTGTAATTAATTTTGTTCTGGAAGCTCTTGCTCCATTACTAGGCGAAGAGGTCATAAAAATTTAATGCGAAGGCTAGATAAGTTTTTAATACGAGGTCGTGTTTATATTGTAACAGAATGTAATTTGTATTTCCTATATTTAATTAATTTTAAAATGGAATAATTGAGGTTAAAATCGAATGCCTTGTATGAATTAAAAGTAAACACACAGATTGCCATTTGAAAGCAAATTAAAGTCAAGTTTCAAAAAATCGTTTATAGAACGTTAATAGAAAGTAGATTCCCAATTTGTCGATAAAAAAATAAGCAACTTTATTGTTACTAATTAACATTAGTGAATCGAACTAAAGTCAAACTAACGAAGAGAAAAATTCAAACTATGATGTAAAAGAGGGGATGATTTCGCTGGGGAGTCAGAGCGAAAAAATTGGAAAAAAATTAGTTTTGGCACGGTGACTTTTTTTAAGACTCACAGTTGTTCTTCTTTTAATAATAATTAAACTTTACAAATCCAAAGGAAAACTGGTGCAGTCCAAACTTAAGGGAAAGAACACAGTAATCTTCAGCCACTTTGTTTTTTATTACATTTGTTGAATAATCTAACAATGTCAACCAATATCTTCTTTTGACTGAAGTAGCCTTTAATATTTATATTCTTTTTTCTGTGGTCTGTGAATGAGACCTTTTATTTTATTTATTTATTTTTTTAAATCCTAGAAAATTACCTCCTATATATAAATCTGTACTTTAATTAAGTAATAGTGTAGTGGCCTATATAAAGGGGTTAGTGAGAGGCTGCTTCTTTTTGTTTCGTTTTGTCAATTAAGACGCTTTTAGGGTGGTCACGACTTATTGGTCAATTATGAGGTCAATTAGAGCTTTTTTAATTTGCCAAGTGTTTGGCGTATGTAAGCAAATTTTTGATTGCTTGCAGTTAAAATGCAAGTGTTTTGTCTACGTGACTAATATCTCTTTTGTATATGAAATAATTTGGAGAATGTACTAATGTGAGTTGAATATTATTTTAACTTGTTTGAAATGAGTGAACTTTAAATAAAAACATAATATATTTTTCTAATCATTTTTGCTATATTTCTTTAAAATATTTGTATTAAGTTTCTTAAATTCAGACTTATTAACTTGTGACACCTTCTAAATTACTTATATACTTGACCGACCCTTATCCGTCGGAAACTTAAATAAAAAAAATACAATTCAAGCAAAAATCTTGTTTCCAAATCAGTTTTTAGTCATTCGTGACCAAGTGCCTTTGTTTAAAAAAAACAATTCATCAACTACTCCCCGTTTAAATGAAATAACTAAACTTAAATAGTGAGAATCTAGAAAAACTATTCCCATTTAACTTCAGGCGGCTAAATGAACCCCAAAAAATCTACTCCCTGTATATGGAGCTACTGAAAATTGAGACAAACTTTTATAAACAAATCGCAAAGATTTACTATACCTTTTAAAAGGCGAATGAACAGAAAAAACATAACCTAACACAGGCAAGTAACTACAAAAAATAGATTCAAAAAACTAGATTTCACGCGAAATCATCATCTCTTGTATTTTATCATTTGGAGTTTTGCAAATTTACAAAAATTTTATACAAATAACTGGGTGGACTTAACTTTGTATCTACGTTCTATAAGCAATTGCTTGAAACCCGACCTCAATTTCCTTAAAAAACTTAGTTGTTTCTATTTTTTTAATTAATACAAGTGTTTCACTACATTTTTATTTTATGAAATATGTTTATAATTAATTTTAGTTTTAATCTCTTATCATTTTGAATATAAATACTACCTCTAATTTAAGAAATAGATTGCACTTTTTTTAATCATAATCCTTTATAACTATAAAAAAATGAGCAAAATTCACAAATCACATAGTATGCTAGTGTTTCTAACATCTATAGCAGGTCCTATTTTGAAAATAAATTAAACTTTTTATAAATAATAATAAACACGTATCACACTGTATGTGTTTCCTTGTCCCAATGATAACATCCTGTACTTCATTATTCAGAAATAAAATGATCTTGTTCATAAACGTAATCATTACATCCCACTTTATTTAATTCGCCTTCTCGAAGGGTAATTGAATCATTCAGTGAAGCGAAAAAGGAGGAAAGTACAAACAAATAATTTCATTTTCCCCTGATATTTTCTACATGCTTCATTTAATGAAATTGAAAACTCATTTTCAATATTTCTTTGTAAATACGCAAATATGATTATGGTTATAGTTATATTAGTATTTTACATCTATCCAAATATTATTTACCGAAATGCAATTAAAGCCGGCAACACCGATAACTCAGCCAATTGTTTTTCAAATGTTATAAAAATAAGTTTTTTACGCGTATTGAAGAGAAGATTCCAAAATGACTGAATATACAGGGTGATGTATTTAAAAAACCAAAGTATCAGAGAAACCGCAAATCTAGAATCGTTGCAAATGTCAAATCTGGAATGTCCGTAACCCAAAATAGGCTTATCCCAAATTTTGTAGAATTCGGACTAGCAATTTACGAGATAATTGGCCGTTTCCAGACTTTTGGTCCACTCTGTATAAGGTTACCCCAATTAAATTTGACATAATGTTCACTTAACTGTCAATAAATGTTTTATCAATTCAGTAAACAAACTCTCTTATGTAGTAAATTTGTCTTTTTCTTTGCTTCAATCAAGGCATTGATTTAATTAGTGGAAAATCCTTTCAAGAAATAAAGGATTCACTTACTTAGGTATTGTTGTATTGTATACTGGAAAATCCACCTATGTTGTTGCTGCTCCCAATAACAATCACAGAAACATCACCAAAACAAAGTTCATAAGTAAACATATAAATAAAACTTCTGTGTTTACCTAATCACTTACTTACTTACAATAAAAATTGAGGTTATGTGATATAAAACAATAACAAATTTATCAAATTAATTTAGGAGGTTTATATATTAAACCATGTGGTTTGTAAAATATTCAAAGTGGAAGAGAATGCACTTATTTTTTTTATAAGTGAAGGTTGCTACTCAATTAGCATTTTACTAAATTAAAGGAAATCGTGAATTTTTACAATTATTAGATATGAACTTTATGATATCTAGAATGGAAGAGAGACAAAAACTCTTTTATATTCCACTATCCTCTAATATATGAGAATACCAGTATACAGCGTGAATAATACATAACGTTCTTTACGAAATGTACATTTCAAATAGAATATTAGACATAAAAGCCCATACGACACGTACTTTTCCATATTTTCCACTTTCAAACTCCGGATGAAGTTTCATAAAAGTTTATATTCTAAATTTTCTCAATACGTGTCACGATTCCACTTCAACTTAATGGTTTCAAATTCAGCTATACATACAGAGAAAATTTCAAAGTATTAGTTTTTCTTAGCATAAACAACAAAATAGAAAAGAAAACCTAGTCGAAAATGTAAACAAAATATTTAATACAGAGTGACTCATTTGTTCGATTGTGAGCAACCTAATGCAAAGACAATGTTTTAAAATAGTTTTTATTTCTATGTATATGAAAGGGTAATACTAGTAGAAAATTTTAAAGATCTATTTGGCCAAATGTATAATTTTAATTATATAACAAATATTCAAATAGCCAATAAACTGTAAAAATTGTATTTTTCTTAAAAATGTTAAATATGTCTTTAATGATCCAATTGAGTTACAAGAACATTTTAAAGATTAAATTAAATTGAATTTGTTAAATTAAAAGCAAAACTAAATTGGGCTCGAAATTATGATTTAAAGTAACATGCAATCAAAATTCATATAAAAACAAATAAAATAAACACATAAAACATAAATGAAAATTGAATAATCCCAAGGTTGATTATAGATGTTTTTAAGGAGTCTACGTTACTATGAAAACAATTTTTAACTAAACTATTGTTTTAAAATATTTACAAATGATATATAATAAATGAACACTACATAAATCTTTATTCACCTGTAAATGCTCAAAAATAGAAATGTTATTAAGGCCTAAATGATTTATTTCCTTTGATGAACTTAAGGTCTATTTTAAAATAAATATAAAAATATCTCTTCTAACAACTTCAAGATCGAAGAAAAATGTGTACATTTATGTTTTCTCTATTCAAATTCCACTCAATTTGAAATCATAATGTGAAAAATTTGAATATTCTCAGTCCAAGTAAGGAGAAAACACTTTTATGCCTTTTTAACGAAATTATCCCTTAGTAGTTGAATTTAGGAGAAAAGGTTGTTAATTGTTTCACAATTCACAGCCACTTAGTCGCAAATTTTATAATTTGACAGCTAATTTTTTTTAAATTTATAGAAAATTTTAATAACTGGAGATGTTTTTGTTTAAAATAAATATATATTATCAACCTCTAGAGCTTCTGTTTAAATATGTATGTACACAATTTTCTTTAAAAAATAATTTGAGTTATTAAAAAAATAAGACAAGCCTGTTCAACAAATTTTTGTAGTATCACAATAATTTGGTAAACATATTAATAAAAAAAATAGATTAAACTTACAACAAATCGAATAATTCGAAAACTTTACTATTTAAATTCGTCTGTAAAACAATTCTTAAATTTTCACTATTTCTGTTGACATGTTAGATTTAATTAAAATTTGATTTTCTCCATTTAAGTTTTCTAACGCCATTATTTATTTTAAACTATTTTTATATAACACTTTTGTCGAGGGAACATATCTTATAATAAAATAATAAAGCTGTTTTTTTGGTAATTAATACATAAAATATATAATTTATTTCAAATAAATTATTGCAAAGATTACCTCGTTTTTGCTTTAATAAAAAACAAGGACTATAAGTGTATCGCGTTTAAAACACTACTAGAAACAATAATTCGTACTTGGTCCTACGTGTTTGCACAATTGCGTCGTTTGGCACACTGACTCCCCAAGGATAAGATATAAACAATTTGTAAATAACCATAATACAATGTAATTTTAAATAAAGATCCCAAGAATGTTTCTATTAAGCTGATAACACTGAGAGAAATATATTAAAATACAACGTCAACAGAAAACAGACAATTTTAGGTGAAATTTCCCTTCCTTAACTTGATTAAAACCTAGAATAATACTAAAATGTTCATATTCTTAGCTAGTAAAACTAATTTTTATTGTCTTAAATTCTCGTTCCATTTTGAACCGATTGTTAAACAACATTAAGCAATATGTTTAAATTAATCCTTATTAATAATTCAATATTATGTCTACATCGAATGTGTGTGTACCTACGAGGAAAAGAAACACAAACACTGATAAATCAATTTTACGCTAGGGTTTTAATGTTTCCATTAAAATTTAAGACCCTCGCAAACGTAAACAATTCTCCCGATAAGCGGATCGAATCACTTTACTTTCAAAATATTGCTTAGCGACCGTATAAAAAAAAATAGACGAAATGGACAGTTAAATAGGGCAAATAAACAAACCAAGAATAGGAGTAGTTAAACTTTATTTTAACTATTCCTAAAAAAGCAAATTAGTTACAATGAGTTTCCAGTGGACGATCATCGCCGGTTTTCTCTTCAAATTTGGTTAGTACCACTTTTGGTAGTTCCACCAGCTCACCAAGTAATGGAACGCATTCTTCAAGTTATTTTTGCAAGCACTTAAAAAGTTGAAGTGGTTTTATTTCTTGATGCTTTTGGGTATATTGGTGCTATTTCTTCTGGATGCCATCAGAGAGATGAAAAAGTATTCCAATCTTGAAGCCGATATTCTTATTTCCGCTGAGCAAGTTACTTTCCAAACCCGATCTGAATCAGTGAGCAAGTCCAAAGTACCATTACGGCTGCTAAAAGCTTATTGGCCCAGAAAAGGAGAGGTTGCACAAAATGAAAGTACTGTAGCTCGTGAAGGTAAATGAATTGAAATCACAATTGATGAAACTAGAAGACGAGCTGAAAATTAAAATAGAACATGCAAAACCAAGTCTAGTACATCTTCCACTATCTTACTTACATTTAGATTTGTAGTAGCTTCATTTTCAGATCTATGTTGACCCTCCGTGTTCAGAGCTCACAATTTCGCTTAAGCATACTGGTCATGCTTCTGTATATGAATAGTTTTTTCTAATTTTGTGACTTTTCCATCGTAAATTTTGACATGTTTGAAAATATACATACTTTGAACGTTGTCATACCGACGCTATTTGTTTGTTTTATATTGAGTTTTCGTCTCGGCATCAATCCAATAGAGGTCATGGCTCGTGTCGATTAGTGCAATGAAATTCTCAAGAAATACAATCACAGTGCTTCCAAAAACGTTTATAAAATCGTGACAGGTGACGAATTATGTATCGATTCGTATGATCCCGAAAGTAAAATATGGGTGTTCCAAGATGAACCACATCCAACAAAATGAGGTCACTCATAAAGCACTTCAAAGAAAATGGTCACATGTTTCATTCAATTCTGAGTACTGCTCAACCATCTATTTAACAAAAGTCTTCAGTGAAGTAAAATAAACGAACAAGAAACTCTCGAACGAGCTGTTGAAGCATTCAAAAACTATATTTTGAAGTTAGCTCATTAAATGAAAATACTTAACTATATTAGTATCACAAAGAGACCGTTAAAAACCGATTTAACCAGATCCTGATGATGCTAGAATAGATAGAGAAACAGGTGTTGGTTCAGTATTTTAGTTTGGTATTAAGTGGTTCAAGACTGCCAGTTTGGTGTTATTATGATTCTTTCTGTGTTTGAAGTCTTCAAAAACTACCATTTGAGTCGAAAGATATATTTGGAAAAAAAAGAAAAATCTCGTAATTCCACTGACCTTGTATTAAGTCTAATAACAGGTAGAAAACTTATTTTTCACTGTTATCAATAAAGAAAAGCAATTTTCTAAAGAAGTATCGAATTGAAAGTTTTGAAATTAACAAGGTTTTGTCCATCTTTTATGCTTAAAAGAGGTGAGTAGTGGAGCAAAGTATGTTCTACCCCAAAGTTCCAAAAACTGCCACTAGATGGCGTTGGTGGCGCTGCTGTAGCGCTCACGGACGCGCCCTTATTATTGGTCCAATTTAATTGCGAAAAAGACAGGTATCATCTATAAGTGACGTAGGTGTCAAATTTAAAGAAAAGCATGTGCAAAGAACGTTGCCGTAAGGGCATTAGCGCTTAACTTTGTTATTATTGGTCCAATTTAATTGCGAAAAAGACTGGTATGATCTAGAAGTGTCGTAGATGTCAAATTTAAAGAAAAACATGCGCAGTGAACGTTGCCGTAAGGGCATTAGCGTTTAACTTCGTTATTATTGGTCCAATCGAATTGTGGAAAAGACAGGTATGATCTAGATGTGGCGTAGATGAAAAATACATATTTTTTTATGTGCTGTAACGCTCGCGGACCCGCCGGCGCTGTGAATTTTTCATATTCATATGCAACATTGTAACTTAGTTTTATGAAGAATGCAAATTTGTTATTTTGCGTTTCATTTAAACGACTAATTAAAATTCAATATATGTAATTTGCAAGTTAATTATTATAAAAAATGCAAGCAAGTAATTTTATGCTTCATTTAAACGACTAATTAAAATTCAATATATGCAATTATTGCGTTCCACGTAAACAAATTAAATATATACAATTTGCAAGTTAATTATAATAAAAAATGCATATCCTTGATAAAACCACATTTGCATGAAACGAATTTAGCTATAAAAGTCGAAGCACATCAACCAACAATCCAGTCGTGAAAGTCGCTTCACCAGTGTCAGTTAGTATTCAGCGAGCAGTTTCCAGTTGTTTTATTGTAAGTACCTTTAATAATTTTTTTTCAAATTTTTTTTAAATTTTTTTATTATTATTTTAGATGAGTTTCCTGGAAAAATTAAACGAATTTACCTCATCTACAGATACTGAAATCAAACCGATAATTAAGCTAAAGGACCTGCAACCCAACGTTCCAAATAAAATTCATCGTGTTCAGCTTGTCAAATCCAAATTTGGAGGGGAATCCATTCTAGTGGAATTGGGGGAGAACGTCACCTTTCTGCCCAAAAGGTCTACTACAATATACAAGAATCACATTGACGATCTAAACAAAGGGGGCTTCAGTTTAATTTTTATTGGCCTGCACGAGATATCCAAGAGTTGCGCTCCAAGGACCCTTTTTAAAATAGAGAAAAATTGAAGAAATTCTTAAAACTCGGCACAATATTTGTACATATTCAGATATAACACTTGAGGTTTAGTGCTTTAAGGCATGCGCCAAGACAAACATATTTGGGAAAAAGTCATTAAATTTGAAGAAAGACTTAAGCAACTTCGTAAAGATATTAAACTGTACGAAGACAAAGAAAACGTTATAAAACAGTTGGGAAATTTAAATTTGAACAATATAAGAATACCGAAAAAAACATGTTACCCCTTAAGACGAATACAACCAACATCAGTTCCAACGACAAGGATGGACAATTAAATGGCCAAATTAACAAGACATTTACAATATCGTGCATCTCATTATCTGCTATATGTATTTTATTACTAAAATTTCTTTATAAATGTATTCAAAGAAAAATTCGATCCTCATGTCATGTTGCAATAAACAACTAAAAATATACAAAAGGTGTTTTATTAAAACTCAAAAATTTTCATTTCATTTCATTTACTAACATAAAAAAAAATAAACAAATTATATTTTTTAATTTAAACTTCACTTAGTGGACGGTGCTCCATTAGACAGTCGTGAATTATGATGCAGTAGGCTTTGCTGTCTGCAGGAAATCCAATATCCGTTTCGAGTTCGAGTCTCACGTCCACAGTGGAGGACTTCATGGTTTCTTCCTGTTTCGAGCAATCTATGATAAATAGGGCTCTGTTCTTGAACTCCTTGTAGGTCAGTATAGGATGTTTTTCGGCTGAGCCATGCATATAGCTGGGGTAAAATTCAGCATAGTTATGGTAAGCCATGGCGTAGTCGTTTTTGACAAAGTCCAACATGTTTCTTTCGTTAGGCCAATACTCTCCGTTCAGTGACAGTCTAATGTTGTTTACATTGACATTGTCGAAAGCCATTGGATCTTGTGCAGTATTGTTTCGTTTATTGGTTTGGAAGCATACAATAACAAATCTTGGGCGTTCAACGGCCATAGTAGTTTTAACAGCCCAAATTTCTCTTCGCGAACCGCTCGTAACTGCAGGCAACTCACTAAGTTCCCATTTTCGGAACGGTATCAGTATAGGTGTATCGCTTCTAATGGCCTCCATCAATTTTATTTTAATTTCATCATTGGGATATATATGTTTGATTTTCAAATCAATGGTTTCGATCTTAATTGTTGCAGAAGTGTTTGTTGTACCAGTAGAAGTAGTTTTTTCTTTAATGATAAGACAATCACTATCATCGCGAGCGCGAACCAATCGAATTGTTTGCCTTCCACAAGTGATCATTGGGTAATCGTTGAATATGTTGAAAATATGCTTGAGCGGCATCAAAAAACTAAACGATTTTGTGGAAGCGTCCATAGGAGGGTTGTAAGTACCATTCCAACCAGCGATAGCCATGTGATTTGTATCTAATGCGCTGTAGTTGAGAAGAGCTCGTACAGCGCTCACTACTCCGGGATCACGAACCGTTTCAATCTCTCTTGCACTCTCGCTGTACGTGCACGAGTCGAAGAGAAAGGCACAAAAGTTGGGTACCAGAGAAACGTCTCCTCCTCCTGTTACCTCCAATTTACCCTTGATTTCGATCAATGACTCGTTCATGGCAAAAAATGAATCCACTTGATTGACAACAAATTCCACCACATCATTGTTGTTGAAGGATTTGATGAACGGTGAGCACGTTCGATATTCCATCCTTCTAATAGACTCATCATAACGAGGTTGTTGGTAGAGGTTAAAACTCGGATCAATACTTTCAGTACGTAAGCGTTTACCGTAGTCCCCCATTTGTACGTTTTGACGATTTACCATATTTTTTTATGGTTAATCCAAGCGATTGAAGAAACAATTTATTTGCAGGCGTTAGCTCTCGTTGACCCGGAGGAGGTCTAGCAGCGAATGGTGTTGTTGAACTGGCCGCGTTGTTCTTATAATCTATCACCAAACCCATTTATTATCGTCTTACTAACTCTAGATGAAGGACACTTTGTTCTCCTCGAAAATTTATGGGCTTAAAGTTTTGGTCTACAGCCAGCACTGTGATGTTGCTAATTTCTCCGGTATTCGTAACAGGTAGATATATTGGGTTATTAGGTCTTTCCACAATTGCGTAGCCGGCGTCAACTGTAATCGGAAATTCAAAGATGGTGTGGACAGGCCTGTTTCCGTAGAAGGCACCTTCGGTAATGTTGGACTCAAAGCGAATGTTTGATACTTTTATAATGTTGACGGGGAGATCTGAAGAGTGTACAAAACCGGGGGCCAGTACCTTGTTGGAAAATCCCAAAATCTGTCCAAGACTATTGGGGTGATTCTCAAAAGTAATTGCGTGACGTGTACTGTATATTTCACACTTGAGGGTGTTGTTGTTTGGCTTCAACGAAAATAGTGTATCACCCGTATTTGGAGCAATAGAATTTTGAATTAGCTTCTCAATGTCAGTTATTTCGTAGTAACCGGTAGGAATCGCAACTTCCCTCAACTTTCCTCTATCGTTGTTTTCGTAGTAGAAAAATTTCTCACCGTCAATATTGGGTATCGAGTTGTATGAGTGAAAGCCAAGTACTGCTAGGAAATATCTCTTTTCAGAATCGAGCACAATTGGGGTCGGAGGCGTGAACGAAAACACGTGAGTGTGACTCGTTAGAGTCAAAAGCAAAGACATGACTAATGCATATCAATGGGAGGTAGTACTTAAATAAAAAACTGCTGCAAAAAAAATTTATTTATAAGTAATTCCACAAAATAAACATGTTGGTATCTCATTACCGCAAACATCACTCCATCGATGAAAATCATAATTTTGACATGGTAAAAATTTCTCGCCAAACCTCGTAGGTAATGTTCTTCATCAAGAGTTTAATGACGTCTCTCATTTCATTAAACTCCTGATGTTGCTCCATCATATAGGAATTGTAGACAGAGGTGTTCGCAGTTGATTTGTTGATAGTTTTGATATTGGTCGTTGTTGTAATAGATCCGAACATTCTTCCCCACATAGTTCACGAGTTCTTTCGGCGGCTTCAAGTCACCAAATGAATCAAAATATTCAACAACATTGTTTATCTTTCTATATGCTACCCAATGAGTCCCCGGATTATTAGAGTCATCCAAATTTATGATAGCGCATTCACGTTGCCGGGGCTGCTGATGTGGTAGAGAGTCGCGCATGAAAACCCCTCTAAAATGAGGAATTTTTAAACGTTTGACATATCGCAAAAGGTCCACATCATATAACGGTCTATTGGGTAGCTTTATTGGTAGTTTTTTGTTTCTTCATGTACAATCCAAAGCCTCCGCGAGCGTTCTTTTTCATATACAGACCGGATCCTTTTGCCCCAATAACTTCCATAGCTTTATTGTGACGTTGATCTTCTTCCAATTTCTTTTGCGCATTTTTAGCATCGATTACGGTTTTAGCTATTCCTGCTGCCCCGCCACTGAGGGCTCCAATTGCCGAAAGGCCCGCAAACAGGGGAATCAATGGTAGAAATCCTCCAGATTTTCCTTCAAAAGGTATCGTTCTGGGTAGTCGAATTTGCTTTTTACCGCCAGCTTTCCTTACGGCGACTTTCGCGGCTCTCAAAGCTTGCGAGGCGGCCTTCTGTAGGGTTGTAGAAGGACTATTTTTCATAGCCTTGCTGATTACGTGATTTCTAAAGGAACTCTTCTTCTGCTGCCCCACCCCCATTCCAAGTTTACGTTTGATCTTCATGCCACCGGTCACCGTCAAAGCAGCTGCTCTTTCTCCCAACGTCGCGTCCTTTGATTTGACACGTGCCCAAGCTTTATTTTCGAGTATTTGATCTGCCTGATGTCGATCGTTCAAGGACTTGTGTTGAGCGTATGCAATGTCGTGCTCCTTACAGGCAGCGTCTAAGGGATTAATGCCTGAATCACCGCGTGCTAAGCGTTTTTGTAGCTTTGTGCCCGGACCACAGTATTGATAGGTCGGAATGTGGAGCTCAAAGGGCAGATTGTTTATGAGCGAATTTAAGACACCTTTACCTAAGTAAAGACTCATTTGAACTGATGACATATCATCACCTTATATATATTTGTATACAAAACAACTTGCTCTTCAAGCACACACACACACACACACACGTTTTACGTCACGCACGCCACGTTTTACGTCACGAACGTCACGTTTTACGTCACGAACGCCACGTTTTACGTCACGCACGTCACGTTTTACGTCACGCATGCCACGTTTTACGACACGTAAACCTCACGTAAAACGTCTCGCACGCAAACATGGTGGCGACGGTGGTGGTGACATATCATCACGTTATATATTTATACAGAACGACTTGACTAAAAATGTCATACAATGAAGGTCATTCAACAGAAACAAACGCTTCCGATTGAAAACTTGGACTTTACCTCCAAGCATGAGAAAAGTAAACATGGCGAGTTATTACCAAACTCGTTTCGTGCAATGATATGTGGACCGAGTGGGTGTGGTAAAACAAACGTAATGCTGTCATTACTGTTTCATCCGAATGGCGCGAAATTTAAAAACGTTTACGTTTACTCCAAATCTTTGTATCAACCGAAATACGAGTTGCTTCAAGAGGTACTAAGTAAGACGAAAGGAGTAGGCTATTTCCCGTTCAAAGATAATGAGGAAATAATAAGTCCCGCTGAAGCTAAATCAAATTCCATATTCATATTTGACGATGTGGCTTGCGATGGGCAACAGAAAATTCGGGAATATTCCTCAATGGGCCGTCATAAGGATATTGATGCTGCTTATCTATGCCAAACGTACTCAAAAATACCTAAACAACTGATTCGAGACAATTGTAATTTAATTGTACTCTTCAAGCAGGATAAAATAAACCTGAGGCACGTATTCGATGAGCATGTGTCACCTGACATGAGTTTTGATCGCTTTAAAAAACTCTGTTCTGAATGTTGGAGCGATCAATATGGTTCTATTGTTGTAAAAGATTTTGCTCTCAACAATGGAAGGTATCGTAAAGGATTCGACTTGTATATAAAAATGTAATTCCAGTGGTGTATGATTAATATGCAGCAAGATGTTAAACCAGCAGGATGTTCGTAAACGTAAAGTTCTACAACTCTCACGTGATATACGTCGAAAATATCTGGCTCTCAAGATGGGTAGATCTGAGCAGGATCGGACATTAAATACATTATTTAAACCTCTAATAAAACCTCTAAAAGAAATTGTTACAACGTCTCATGAATCTGCGCAAGTTTTAAAAAATATAAAGAAAGAAGAAGAATCCAAAGAGGAAGAACCCGAAGTAGAAGAACCATTAAAAACAGAATATACAAGCCATCCCACTAATTTTATTCCGATGGAAGATGTAGCTCAGACTGAGGGTGATGATGATGATGATGATGAGGGTGATGATGTATATTCACACGCTTCAGAGTCAGCACCAGAATATATTTCGGATGAGGTCTTCAGAGAGTATCTGGAGCAATATCCTGAAATATCACATAAGTATATGCTTGATTACTGGAATAAGAGTCCAAATATAGACCTAGTTTACGGTCCAGTTTACGATTCGACTCAATCTAAATGGCTTCTCGGAGGGAAAAATATCGATTTTGATCGGAATACTGGAGCTATTATAACAGAGGGGGGGTATGTTAAAGGGACACCTGGTCTCTACCAACTGATATTTTATGATGAGCCTGAAGATTATACCGATGATGATAAATTGGCATACAAGACGATTTTAAATTTAACTAACGCTCACAGAAACACAGCTGGACGTCTAAAAGGTACATCGAGATCAAAATATCTAGATATTATTAAACCTATGTTTCCTCCCCCACCGAGAAAGCCATCGAAATCGACTAGCAGTATATCGAGATCTGGAGTTGGACTTGCAATGGTCTACAATAAGAACCCTATTGATTACGTGTACTGGGACGATGCCAATGAACTTGTGGAACGGCTTAAACTGCTAGTAGCTTCCAAACACGCTGGAAATACATCACACAACAACGAAATAGTTGCAATCATCAATGAGCTGAGAGAAGCCAACGTTATATACTAATGTAACACATCGTTTTAATGTTATTTGCAAGATGAGTCTCGACAAATTCGGACGTCGGTCGACGACGCTGTCAAATAGACCGCCTCAATCTCTGCTTCGTAATATGTTATTAAAGTTTCCACAAACGGCTGAAGGTAACGTCGATATTGGCAATGTGAGGATAAGCAATGTGTTACCACCTTCAGCTAGTTCTGATGCTGCCAGTAAAGAATACGTTGACTCCCAGTTTAATATAAAAGTCGATAATTTGTTTAACCAATATAAAAACGCACTTGTAGCTTTACAAGCTAAAACTGGGGAAATTGATGCGTTCGTAACTAAGGATCCTCGTGTATATGCTGGGGTTATTGCAACAAAAAAATATGTAGATACCAGCATTGTAACTGCTAAACAGCATCTACGGGGTGATATAAAAAACGCTCAAACTAACGTTGAAAATCAATTGGCGAATACTGTGAAAGTTTTAGATAAAAAACTAATGGGAACTAATTTAAAAATAGATATACCCAAAGAAATTGCTAGTGTGATAGGCACCCAGTTTGCTGAAATCGAGCGAAAAATAACTGTTGATGAAGGTATTGTGAAAGATTTGGATAAAGCTCACCAAGAAACGGCCGAGTTAACATATAATTTGAAAAAACAAATGACTGCTAATGAAGAAGTTTTGAGAGATTTAATTAAAGCTAACCACGAAACCGCCGAGTTAACAAAGAATTTGGAAAGAGAACTAAACCAATTTCGTAATACTGCTACAGTATCATCACATATTTGAACTGGGGCTGGATATAAAAAATTGAAGCGAAATACTCCTTAAATACTTCAACACACTTACACTTGCTTTAGAGCTCTTTAAGATGTCGAAAGAAAAAATTCAAGTTGTTAATGAACTCCATGCTCCAGCACGTAGGAATTATCCGCGACGTAGAACAATCATTAAGGGTCTCGATAATTTATGGCAAATGGACTTGGCTGAAATGCGACCCTATGCACACCAAAATAAAGGTTACAAAATGATTATGGTTGTTATTGATTGTTTCTCAAAGTACGTGTGGACGATGCCTCTAAAGACAAAGACTGGAGTTGAAATTACCAAAGCTTTCTCCAACATATTAAAACACAGCCGACGGCATCCTAAAAATCTTCAAACCGATCAAGGTACAGAGTTTTTCAATACAAATTTCCAAAAATTAATGACGCAATGCAACATTAATCATTACAATACGTTTAGCGTTAAAAAGGCTGCGATAGCTGAGAGATGTATTAGAACTTTAAAGACAAAACTATACAAGTACTTTAGTTTGCAAGGCACCTACCGATGGATCGACATTTTACCGAAAATTGTGGAAGAGTACAATAACACGAAACATTCGAAAATACGATGTAAGCCTTCGGAGGTCAACAAGTCAAACGAGGAGGAAATTTCTAGAAAATTTTACTCACATCTGAAGATTGCTGGACCGCGCAAACTTAACGTTGGCGACATTGTGCGCTTAAGCAAAGCCAAGCATATTTTTCAAAAGGGATACACCCCTAATTGGAGTACCGAGCTCTTTAAAATTACTAAAGTCAAAATAACCAATCCCGTGACTTATCTGCTTGAAGACATGTCGAGTACACCAATCAACGGGGCTTTCTACGAGGAGGAATTGCAAAAGACGAAAGCACCCGATGTCTACCTCGTAGAAAAGGTGCTTAGAAGGAAGGGGAAGAAGGTGTACGTGAAATGGTTGGGTCTCGATAACAAGCATAACAGTTGGATTGAAAACACTGATTTTGTATAGAATCTTATGGAAAATACGAACAAATTTAGTAATTCAAGGGGCCTTTTTTGAATAACCTTCAAACTTACCGCTTTTTTCCTCATAGTGGGGGTATATAAATATAAGTGTGTGAACCTGCAATTTAATCAGTCGTGTCTGTGTGAACCTACAATTTAATCAACCAACATGAGTAGTCAAGATAGTGGTTATAGTTCTTGTGAAATTGTTTTTGAAAGTGACTCGTCATCGTTATCATCGTCGCCAACACCTTCTTCACCTTCTGCAGTGTCGCTTAATGATTGTGTTGAGGAAATCGACCAAGCTTTAATTTCATACGAGTATGCTGCTAAATTGGAGCGATACCATCTACTAGAAACGAACTTTTCCCTAAGAAATTACACACTTTTGTGTGGAATAAGTCCAACCAGAACCTTTAATCCCACAATAACGCTAACACCTTTACTTCGACCTGGAAGAATTTCGTTTGGTACATTTGAGTGGAGTACTTTTATTGAATTGTTACGTCAGAGATATGATAACTTTTTTCACAAGAATCTATCATCACCTCCTGACGAATACGATCCTGTAGTTTTCCCTTGTGGAGACTTTTGCAAAGTTACTCAATTAGTGTATGACGATACCAAGTTTCTACTTGTAAACAAACATGGAGTCGAGTTCTATCTGGATGAGAATGATGTTTTCGATATCCTTGAAGCAAATTGCAATTTGGTGAACAACTACATTTCGCTGTTGGAAGACTTGAACTTTAATACATTTTACCGTAATTTAATAGATTCTACACGAGCTTATTTTGCTGTTAATTTCAATAGTATTTGTGACACTAGTAGATTTAATACTTTAGTTTTAATTTGTACTATTATGCCAAATTGTTTGGAAAAAAATGCTCTACAACAGTACATGTATTACTATAAAAATGATGTTATTAATGACATATATAATCACTGCTCAAATTAAAAAATGTATCAAGTTTTTTAATAAAAATAAAACACTTTTCTTATATTTATTTTTTTTATTGCCCCTCAAATAATACAGTAAGCAAACATACATAAATAATTCATTAGGTACACATATTTCAGTCTGAAAATCGCACTCGTTTATTTTCATGTAAATCTTTACAACAATCATATTTATCTTACAATTCTACTTTGGTACAATAAATTTTGCAAACAAAAACCCAGCACATGATCGCTATCATAATCAGTAATCACCTCAGAAATATTAACTTTTATACCCCCACGGAAGGGTATCATGTGACTGGGGGAGTAATTGACGCTTATCATCATAGGGGCTAAGTCCAATTTTAGTCTGACTGATGCTGAAAACATTGTGTAAATAAGATCGAATGGTATGTTGAGTAATATATTTTTTAGTATAATTTTGTAAACAATTTAGATAATCGTCAAATGTAATTTTATCTTTGACCACATTGAATTTAACCCCCTTTGATTTCTTCACAACTTTACCGTCTTGAACTTTATAGCTGTACATTTTCGAGCGCAAGCCTACAAAATGTGTCATGATTTTACCGTTACATTCATCCTTCAGTAAGCCTGGTAACTTTTTATTAACTAAAGGAATCATGTATGCGTTATTGGAGGGGTAATCTGAAGTGTCAAATTTTTCTAAATGATCTCCAATAAGACTTTTGTAAACGTCATCGCAATTTAATTCATAAATAAAACTATCGGTGTCTGTATACATTAATTTTAAATTTTCCACCTCCATAGTTGGTAACATGAAATTGTAGTGAAAGTCATACATACAGGTTTTAGAAATGTCCAGAATAGCCATGCCGATATACAGGGGTTTGTTAAAGAGTAGTTCGGCCTTTTTTAATTCGATAGCCATCAGTTTGTCATCAAAAACTCTTCGACTATGAAATCGAGGGCTGGCTATCAAATTTTTTGCACCATAACGACATTCGTAAGAAGTAAGTAATTTCACTACCCTATGAAGCCTAATGTTTTCCATAGTCTTACCGAAGACAGCATTATTGGCAAGTTTAAATTGATTTTTCTTAAAATTACTTGTGGCCACAGTCCTTAAACGAGTATTCAGCTCGATATAGGACTTTAGCCAAGACTTTAGCTGCATTTTAAGTAGAAGCCTGCACTAAATGTTTTGTGATGTTGATACTTGGTGGTTGTATGAAATATCTTTTTATCACACTTTTCTAAAATTGACTCGAAATCGGCATAAACGACAAAAGGACATTTCTGTTTGTATACATGATTTTTAAATTCAACGTTATCATATGGGGGGAAAGAAATTTTACAATCGTTACTATTTATACACAAAATTTCGTGGTCCGTTAGTTTTTTTTCGCTTTGAAAATAATTTAAACACCTATCACAAATAAACTTTTTAGGTGTACTCTTGCTAAGTTGACTTGAAACTAGTCTAGACATATTTTTAATCCAACAATAATGGTATTTAATGGTGGTGGTAGTAGTGCCTTGATTGTTGACGGGAGGAGCCTCGTAGTCGTTTAATTTTGGAAAATATTCATCTTGAATTAAAAGTAAATTTACATGACGCGGCAGTTTATTTTTAGTTAAACGTGCAGGTACCACTACGTAAAATGACCTTTCATTAGTTTTATTTAGTTCTAAAGCGTAAACGTTTACAGAAATGTCATTTAACTTTTCAAATTTTGATATTTGTGTTAATTTCATAGGCAATTCTAAACCGTCTGTATTCAAAACTGTGTTATAGTGAGGGTAATTAATTGTATATTCAGAATGTTTTTTAGTAGGAAACAAAAAACTCGTTACGGCCCAGTAAAAACACGCTTGGTCTGCATTTTGGACGTTTATGCAAGCCCTTTTCGTTAATATTTCTTTTGGTAGTGGAATGAAGGATGAACCGTTCCCAATTTCAAATTTATTAATAGCTACTTCTAATAGATTTATTTTTGACAACGCCCACCCACTGTCTTTTTCTTGAAATTCTGAAAGTTTATTTAAAATAAAATCTACAATACTTTTATACTCTTGCGCTAAATCCGTCCCCAAATCAACAACGAAATTTGGGGATCCAAAGTATTTAATGTCAATTACTTCCCCGCCATCGATATCATTTTTCAAAAAATCACCACAAAATGTAACATTTACTTTTAGGGACGGTGTATCCTTTAAAATTTTACAAATTTTTGATTTAAATAAATTAAAAGCAGCCTTCAAAAAATATTTTATTTCTTTATGCTTTAAATTTATAATTACCCCAGTTCTAATTCTATTGTTAAAAATCGCGTTTACATCTTCCCATTTAACGCCCCCTTTAATACCCCGTCCCTCTCTAATACCTCCCCCTACTACATGAGGAGACGTTAATTTTATGATACACCGTAATCTTTTTAACTGCCCCATTTTTGTGTAAATTTTTCTTTTTTGTCCTGTGAAATTACATTTTTTTATCGCTAACGAACATTTCCTAAGGTGATTATTAATTAGTGATAGCCATTTGTTTTTATCAGAATATGTAGAAATATTGTGCTGAGTTTTAAGAATTTCTTCAATTTTTTGAAAAGCGTGTGCGAAATTCATGATGGTTCTAACCTAATTTTTCACTATTTTAAAAAGGGTCCTTGGAGCGCAACTCTTGGATATCTCGTGCAAGCCAATAAAAATTAAACTGAAGCCCCCTTTGTTCAGATCGACAATGTTATTCTTGTAGATTGTGGTAACTTTTTGGGCAGAAAGGTGATGTTCTCCTCTAATTCTACGAGAATGGATTCCCCAAATTTTATTTGGAACGTAGGGTTGCAGGTCCTTTAGCTTAATTATCGGGTTGATTTCAGTATCTGTAGATGAGGTAAATTGGTTTAATTTTTCGAGAAAAACAAAAAAAATTAAAAAAAAAATTAAAAAAAAAAAATAATTTTGAAAAAAAATTTTGAAAAAAATTTTGAAAAAAATTTTGGGACAAAAATTTTGAAAAAAAATTTTGAAAAAAAATTTTGGTAAAAAAATTTGAAAAAAATTTGAAAAAAAATTTTGAAAAAATTAAAAAATTATTAGAGGTACTTACAATAAAAAAAACTGGAAACTGTTCACTGAACACTAACTGGTAGCACAATAAAAACAACTGGAAACTGCTCGCTGAATACTAACGCACTGGTGAAGCGACTTTTACGACTGGATTGTTGGTTGATGTGCTTCGACTTTTATAGCTAAATTCGTTTCATGCAAATGTGGTTTTATCAAGGATATGCATTTTTTATTATAATTAACTTGCAAATTGTATATATTTAATTTGTTTACGTGGAACGCAATAATTGCATATATTGAATTTTAATTAGTCGTTTAAATGAAGCATAAAATTACTTGCTTGCATTTTTTATAATAATTAACTTGCAAATTACATATATTGAATTTTAATTAGTCGTTTAAATGAAACGCAAAATAACAAATTTGCATTCTTCATAAAACTAAGTTACAATGTTGCATATGAATATGAAAAATTCACAGCGCCGGCGGGTCCGCGAGCGTTACAGCACATAAAAAAATATGTCTTTTTCATCTACGCCACATCTAGATCATACCTGTCTTTTCCACAATTCGATTGGACCAATAATAACGAAGTTAAACGCTAATGCCCTTACGGCAACGTTCACTGCGCATGTTTTTCTTTAAATTTGACATCTACGTCACTTATAGATGATACCTGTCTTTTTCGCAATTAAATTGGACCAATAATAACGGCGCGTCCGTGAGCGCTACAGCAGCGCCACCAACGCCATCTAGTGGCAGTTTTTGGAACTTTGGGGTAGAACATACTTTGCTCCACTACTGAGGTGAAAGTTTTCCCAGGTTTGGACAAAAGGCTCAGATATAACGTGTCCTGGAAAATAATACACATTTTCATGAATGAGGTATAGTAGCGTATGAAGAATAAAAATGTCTTATACATTTTTTTTTTAAATCAGCCATTTTCAAAGAAGTAAATATTAATGTTTTACATCTATCCAAATATTTATCGAAAAGCAACTAAAGCCGGCAACACCTCGACGCTTGGATAACTCTGTACAATGCTGATAAGATAAAAGCAAGCTCTATTTCGATTGGCGTGGCAGGGGTAAGTTATTAAAAAAAAATAATTCCCTTGTGAAATTTCCTTGGAACTTTTGACCACCTCCCTAAAAAGTATAGAGCGAAAAGATCGAGTTTTTAAAAAAAATTCTCGAAATAGACTCCTTCATTCCCTAACCGCTTAAATCTCTAGACTCGTCCTTAACTTATTTTGCTAACGAAAATTTTTAAATAGTATGATTTTTTCTAAGCAACAATTTTATGTACAGCATGGGTCGACTTGAATTTGTACGCGCGTTCTGCAAACTTTGTTTTTAATCTAACCTTAATTTCCTTTAAACCCACATGTTTACCATATTTGCTCGAGTTTCACAGTATCACGCATCACCAGACATTTGATCGAAATATTATAATTTGAGTTCTAAAGCTTTCTTATTTCTCTCTTAACTTTAATAATCTTCTATTATTACACAAGTCTCCAGTATTTTACATACGAATTAAACATCGTTTTTATGGACAATTTGTCTATATTCAGGTTTGTGTTAAATATTAAAATTTTGCTTTCATACGTTAAGTTTTTATATCTGATCTAGTTGAACTTAATGCAACTATTATATTAGGTTAGGGAATAGCTTATGAAATTTTGTCTTAAAAATATTGTTTTTCTGGCGTTAAAATCTGATATAGAAGAAAATATACGTATGGAAACTAGCAAAACAAACAAGGTGAAGTGATAGTTGTTGTTCTGACACAGATATCCTCTCAAGAGTCCCAACTCCGGAAGTAGAACATTGTGAACGTCGGCGTTAGTGTCGTTCCAGTTTTTATCTTACCCCTTCATCTTGACTGAGTTAGAAAATTTAATTTTTGTTCCACTTTAGTGCTCGAAACTGAATGTACTTTCATCTAACTCCATGAATAATTTAATATCGCTTAATTTTACAGTCAGTTTTACATACAATATTACTTGTGTGTTTTTTAGTTTCAATTTAACTTTAATATTTTGCTCTCAGCGTTTGATTTTTACAGCCTGCAACAAGAAACTGTAGAGCAAATAGGGACGAAAATAAGTTATTTGACTTAATTTATGAAATTAAAAAAATTGTATTAGTATGATTTGTATAAAAATCTCAACTGAAATTTTAGTTTTGAAATATCATAGAAATTTATAGAAGAATATGAAAATAAATTTAGAATTCAAAAATTTGGTATGATATGATATTATTAAAATTTACAACTGTTTCGTATTATTATTAATAGCTAAATATACTAAAATAAAGAAAAAAATGCTACCGTACTATAAAACGTGCATTAAGAGAAACATTTACAAAAAAGATGGTTTGATATTTCATAATATATAGTTATTTTAAGTAGAAATTCTATTACCTAAATTTGGATTATTAAAATAAGAAAGTTCCATAAAATTAGCTGTCTAATTATAAATATGATAAAAATTTGTCAACTTCGAAATTTGACTGCCAAGAGTTAACTTTTAATTTCGTTAAAATCATTAAGAGTGATGACTTACTTTAATAAATCTAATTATTTGTTTATACAACATGCCCCACTTTATCTATATATATATATATATATATGATAAACAAAATTAAATTATGAAACTTTGTCCACATCTGTGTTATTGTGTAGTGAAGTGTTTTCCCTGCTTTGGAGATAATTAACATTTTAACTAAATCTCTTTGACTTTTACATCTACAAACATTAGCAGATAGTTTAAATATTATTTAGAATTAATTAATTTTTCAATAATTTTGTAAATAATTGATTCATTAAGATAATTTTAGAAAAATGTAAAATCATAAAAAAAGTCCATTCTGAGATTATACTATATTTATTTGTTTTTTGTTTACATTTAATTTTATTTTATTATTTTTTTTGCTTTTTTGTTTTATGTCAATTAATTTATAATTTGACGCCCAATTTTGTTTTCTTTATTAATTTTAATAAACTTAAATCAATTTCAAACTTGATTTTTATTTAGAACTGAACAATATAACGATAAATAAAAAATTCAATAAATAAAATCCTATTTCAATATATATATTGAAACGGAATTCAATCACATAAATCTGGTAAGGATTTTAAATTTTAAAACAAATTACGACTGTAATTAAGTTTTACATAAACTATGACTAATTCTAAGAAGTTTTGTGAAGAAAAATTAAAAACGTTCAGTTTATAAATCGTAATTAGTAAATTTAAATATCACGTTTCTGGCATACTGACGAATTTCAATGATTAATTTTAAATTAAACTTAGAATTTACATTATAATATAACCTCATGTGACTTATCTAAATCGTAAATTTTACGTAGTTTGAGATTCAGATAAATAATACTTTAAAACAAATTTCTTATTAATAAAGCTAAAACTAAGTAACTTATGTAATCATCATATTAATTTGATAATTTGATGATAATTAATAGCTAATTTTATTAAAAAATAGTACAACAAAACCAATGTCCTCATTATTTTTAAGCATGCTCAGTGAATTTAAAACATAACTTGAAATTATGCATTTCAGTTTAAACAATAAAGTTTAAAGATTTATTTGTTGAAATCATTTATTATGGAAATATGTTTTGTAGATAAATTCAAAGCATGTAAAATATGATATTTGGTATTAAAATTAAGTTTAAGAATTGTCAAATCAGCAAAAAAAATTTTGAGTCTCTCTCTTTTCGCTTTCTATTTTAAGACGTCTTAAAGTCCATATCGTCCAAATGATAATAAATGTCAGTCTTTTAAACTGATTTGAAGTATTATGGTGATCTAACCTCAAAATTTGGCAACTAGTGAAAAATGTTAGACTTCTGTTTTCTTGCAAATATTGGTTTTGGTCAGAACTTTCACCAATTGGTGTATTGAAGTACGATAATTTGGTTTTTTCCAGTAATTTAAGATTTACCGTTTCCATCCAAAGAAGCTAACCTCACAGTGTAAGTGGGCAACCATTTCTGAAGTGAAGTATCGCAAAGTACAATTTTGAAGTCATTATTTATAATTAATACTTCACCGATACATGCTGTTGCTCTCTTCGAATATATAATTTATTGATAAAGAAACAGTTGCAAAATTATAAACTTTTTCTATTAAATAGAGTATCTACTTTCAGTATCTACTTAAAATTACTTTTCAACTTTTATCTTATCAATTACTACTCCCATACCAAACTTTTATAATTAAGATTTATATCTGCCAACGCCACGCAATATAAAATTTATTTTTCAACTGAGGAAGAGACGATTTTAATTCAGCATAAAATATAATAAATATAAAAGTAACATTTGAGAAATTTGTAACTAAACGAAGTTTAATTATAGTGTAAAATCACTAGCTTACTTAATTTTGAACAATGTTATTAAAATTCAATAAAATTGTAAGTACTGCTTTAATTTTTAATTGCAAAGCAGCCATGTTTAGTATCTCCAAACAATACAACACCAGTTTCTAGTAAAGTACGACTGATCATATAAAACCCTGTCCCTTATAAAAAATATAATTGCAGTACTTACTTCTATATAACCAATAAATATTAACTCGGAATTATATCCAGTAATCGCTAATGCAAAGGGGACATGGAAGTGAAGCCCCCAGTGAGTTAAACGAGTCCTTAACTTAAAACTAAAACTCGTTTAATTTTTAATCAAGAAATTTACGTTTCACCTTCTAACACTTTGCTATAAACACGACAACATTTTATGTGGCAATAAATTAAACGAATTTTCTCCCAATAAAAGTGACATTATTACCAAATTACTTAGTCTACTAAAATTCTTTATTTTTTGTTTGTATTAAATTTCATTTTAACCTTTAATATGGGTCTTTTATAGGTTGTTAGTAGGATAAAACCACTGAAAACTTTTAGTGATCAGCCTTTACCAGGAATAATCGATAGTTTATACAAACAAATGAAGGCAAAGAGAATCGGATAGAATTCAGAAGAGTTTCAAAGACATATATTAGATTAGATATTGATAGAAGTGCATTAACCAGGATAAGTAAACTGTGGTCCAGGTACTAAAAATAATTGACACGCAAACAAATAAATCCAAAGAGTCGTAGGTAAAATTGAGATGAGGTTCAAATATATATTGTAACGATATGAAATAAACAAATATATGGTAAAATCAAATAAAAGAAGAAATTAATACACATATATGATAATTTTGGGACGTACACTTGACAATTATCAGTTCAATTTTTTTAAATTAATATCGAACAATTTGACCAGAATAAAAGTGTAAAATGTAATAATGATAGGTATGAAATGAAATCACAATATTTAATATCTTAAAGGTATCATATTGTTGTGAAAAAGGGACAAAAAACATCATTTTCAATGTATTTTACAGTAAATTTAAAATTAAGAATTATAATAGACAAAAATTAAGAAAGAAACTTGTAAACAGCATTATATGGTCAATTTGACAGTTTTTGCCAATTTTACCTTTGAAATACAGTTTCATAAATACCATTTACAGAGGAAAGTCAGGACTTCTCGACAAAAAGCTCTTGCAAAAGAAAAACGTACACGCAACAGCAACAATGAAAAGTTTCAGAGTCAGAAAAATAATATGCAATAACAAATCTATTGAAATAAAAGTGCCAGAACATATTGGTGAAATAAACAATATTCGTTTCGTGTTATAAACAATTAAGTTACAAGTGAGGTTATAACTTTAACAACATTCAAGTAAATAATTGCGAACAATTAAAAATAAAAGACATATATAAGTTTGCCCGAAATTTCAATAAGAGATTACCCTTTCTTAAAATTTTAGGAAAGTTTTGAATGTTTATTTTTTTTCATGGAAATTGAATGAAACAACTAAGATCACCAAAACGATTCGCAGAAGAATACATCGATCATTAATGACATGCTCAAAATTAAAAGAAAAAAAAGTATACATGATAATGGATACAATTGATTATATCAACACTTGTGGTAACATTTATTAATATTTATGTCTGTATGAATATTTGAAAATAGTTTCCATCATTGCACAGATTTTAATTTATTTAATCATTAAATATTTACCATCAAATATTTCAGAAGCGTAAATCAAATGGCAGCTAACTATGCAACTGTATGAAATAATTTTATTGATTCTATCATCAATAAAGACTTTTAATTGTGTAAATAAAAAAGGAATTAAGGTTCCTACTGAAAATGCTACAATTAATTATTAATTGAATCAATTTATAGATCTTGTCAAAGAAAAAGAAAATTTAGAAGAAGATGACAATAAACTAGATCTAGAGATAAAAATATCCTCAACATTGCCATTTAAAATCTCAAAAGGAAATCCAACAAATTTAAAATAAATCAATTAGTAATTATCTAAAAGAGCAAAGAGATGACTGCAGTAATAATTACTGCCTATGGAAACCTAGTAAGAGAATAATGCAAATAAAACTGAACAAAAAAATGGAAGATCAAACTCAATGAAACAAAATATGCTCATGTGAACTTTACGAATAGAAGAATAGAACCTTATGGATGCCAAACTTTACTTGAAAGCACATGTCTAAAAATGTATGCTGTATAAGCAAATACTTAAGGCTGTTTGGTCTTACGGTATCCAACTTTGCGGATATACCAAACAAAGCAATCTGGATATCATCCAAATCACAAATAGTAACCTCCATCGGGACTTGAAAATGAAAACTGTTGTTTAGGCCATTAAAAATTTTGCGAGGAATCACGAAGATTGACTCCTTAGCGTTTAGATACTCGACAAAACTAAAAAAGACACAAAAAGATTATGCCCTTCGAGTTACTGTAGTTTAAAAAGTAGAGCTTGTGAAGTCGACACGCCTAGACAACCTGAGTATACCTTAGTTTAAGTTTTACTCTCAGTTAGTTTAAGTTACAATTAAAATGCTTACAATGAGGAATTAGAAGTGTATTAACCAGAGTAATGATACTGTGTCCTAATACTAAAAATAATGGACACGCGAGCAAATAAAGTCAAAGAAAAACTGATAGAATTCAGATGGATTCAAACATTTATTTACTGAATTATACAGACGTCTTGGCTTGTTTCTGAAGCTTCTTTGGATACTTATACGAACAATGGAAGTCGAATTTTAACTTCGAATATGTTATTTAAAGTTCCACAAATAACTGCGTCCCTTTTCTGATTTATTGTCCATTACAATGGACTCAATTCGTCAACATAAAGAGGTTAAATCCTTATTTAATCATTCGACCGTGCAGGAAGAATATCCGCATCAAGTCAGATTTATAATTGAGTTGTTTGCCCGAATTGGGTTAATGTCGTTTGCAAGCTAAATTGCTGTGGTGAACGTAGACGAATATTTACATAATAGAAAGGGTTCACAAGGAATATGGCCAATAAGTTACACTTCATCTCACCTCAAGCACTAACGAGGGGCATATTTTACGATTTCCACAGCACAATAGATTTTTCTCGGAAAATTATTATTATTATTCTAAAGTTTCAAAGTTTCATCGTTCAAAAATTTTAAAATCAAAATTTCTAGCTTTTTAATTTAATGTAAATAATTGAAGAGTTGTCCTTCGGTTTTAGTTAAATGGAAACCGGTTTTCCCAGAATCAGCGCGATGGTGAAGATAATTCAATTTCAAATACAAATCGCATGATTGATCGTTTTATATTTGAAACTCAATTACGATATCAGATGTCATTTTTCTTTCTCTGATTTTCCCGTTTCTACTTATATTTCAATTTCAATTATTGTCTGGGTTTTATCGCGTGTGTAGCTCAATCATGAGCGATGTTAAATTCGTCAAAACTTGAAAACTGAAAACAAAAATTTCCAATAATAAAAGGGCAAATGAGAATATACGAGGGCCTAAATAGCATAAAATAATTAAAAAATAACAACCGTATTATTTTGATTATTACGATGGATTAATGTAGAAATATATCTATCATCAAGTGATAAATGTCGATTACATTGTCAAATAAAAAAACTGTGATATGTAGATATTAAAAAGATTTTTCCGAACTATGAGCCAAAAAAATATTTCCAATGATGATTTACCATTAAATTCTCGTCAATTTCTAATAAATCTTGCCCAGATTTCTAATTTCTCTCATAGACGAGATATTATTTTCCCGAAGTTCTGGCCAGAGAACCTATAAATAAAAATCACGTTTAACCGGCAAGTAATATTTCTTTTAAGAACTTATTTACGGTAGACACGTCTTTATCTAGAGGTTGCTATTTAAAAAATATAACTGAGTTGAAATTAAAGTAAATATTAGGAAATTATTTACGACCAAAATAGTAGTACAATTTTGCTGATCAAAATGGGGAGCAGGTCACCCATCCGAATCGATAATGAAAATTTATAGTTAAGTTGTGAAGGAAGTAAAAAATAATTAAAGATAATTTTTGTACTGTATAAAATGAATATTGTAAACAAAATTAAATATTAGGTTTCAAAAGAGTGTTTTTCCTGCTTAGCTTCACATTTGTGATTTTAATCTGTGACGCAACCTTTGCACAAAATTGCAGAAAAAACAATAAAAGAAAGAGTCGAAATAAAGATTAATCTAGAAAAAAAAGAGGTGGCATGAAGGGAAGTTAATCAACTAAATAAGGTCGACAGGGAGTTATGGTAAAATACAAATAAAAATAAGTCAATTATTTCCAAAGAATGCCTTAATATGAAACTGCTGATTACTTGCTAGTCCAATGGTAAACAACTTTCAGTTTTAACTAACATAAAAACAGATTTTTTAACGGAAAGACAGGCAAAAAACAAAAGACGAATTTCCAATAAAGGCACATTTTTTAATAAATTATACTCCTGCTCCTGGAAAGCCGCTTATTTTTTACCTTGCATCTCCTCTGCCTTCTTATATAAATAAAGACGTGAGTAATCTAGAAGTAGTCCCCCCCATTTTAGAATCTGATGAATATTGAACGTCCCTCGGCTTCAAAGCAAACATCTTCAAAAGAAAAAAAATAAACTAATAAAAGAAATTGTTTTTCATAAGAAAATGGAATGATATGAATTTTGTGAGAAGTTGTGGGGTTCTCCTTTTGTGTTTCACAAAAGTTTTTTCTCTAATTGGAGCAAACAAAAACAAAGGCCCATTATTGTATCCAGGAGAATATAGACTTTTACAAAACGGAAAACGATGCCAACAAAATCATTAGGGCGTCTTATTACATTGACAAAAATAAAGGACATTTATTAGTGGTATATTATTTATTTTTTTATAGATTTTAATTACGTCGTTTTTAGTTTGCTCCTGTTTCATTTCTCAGCTCAACATTATTTTTTAATATCTTAAATGAAATGCAGGTTCTAACAGAGAAAACTTCTCCGCACTACATTTTCTGAACGAATAATTCCCTCCTTCACAAAAAAAGACGTGTCTCTATTTAAACTACCATCAAAAAAGGACACAAAAATGCTTTCAACCATTGAAAAATTCCTCGGCGAATACTCCCGACTTCCTCGAAACTTCGCTCAAATACCGAAGGAGATTACTTTATTTTTTTCACGAAATAATATAAAAATACGCAAGACGAGATGGATTTTAATCCCCAGAGAAAAATTTTATACCACCGGCACCTTGAAATTTGCTTAACGCTAGTTACCGAGGCGCAATATGTTAATAACGCCTAAATCTCTAAAGAAATCGTAGAGGTTTTCTTATCGATGGTATTTTTAACATTAGGTTTTTTACCTAAAAAAAAATAAAGTAGAAGACTATATACTCATTATATAGGGACGTTTAAAATGGTTGGGATGAAAACAAATTGGTTGTATGGTAGTATGGTTGGAGGGGAGACAGATCAGAGACGTTTCCATTGTCTTGGCACTGCAATCTTAGGCTTATTTCATCTTCTTATCTGTCTTTAACCTTTGAAGAAGTTTGTTTATAAAGTTTATTAACCCTTTCTGAAATATATTCTAGGTTAGGATTAATAGAATTATGAGTCCTATGAGTATATATTTCACTAGTATAAAATTATAAATTATATTTGTAATAGTATAATTTTTTTAATAATAATTATTACATATATCTCAGAGTGAGTTCATTAAAATTAGAAGATTATGGTTGGGTGCAACAAATTACTTCTGAAAGTTATCAATTATATTATACATATATTATAAATATAGCTAAAACTGTAGTATTCAAAAAAAAATTAATATTAAAATATTTTATGCTTATTTTTATTAAAACTTTTGTCTAAATTCTAGATTAGGGATATCATGTGCAAATTCCATTGACAATAAAATACAAAATACTTCTAATGAAAATCAGGAATACAGGTAATTCATCGTTCATATTTTTGAGGAAATTTACAATTAAATCAATCGTCAAAAAAATTTTACTTTTTTAAGGTTTGTAGAAATAACAACAGATCAAAATTCAAGCGTTTTCCGTTAAATTCTGACATTTAAATTGTAGGTTTTCGAATTAACTGCCTTCTAAAAAAACTAATTTAACAAATTGTCTGATATTTTGAAAAATTTTGCAATATTTATACGTTTTAACTTTATTTTATCTTTAAATACATAATTTCTCACAAAAAAAAATACTAATAAAATGTGTACTATAGTATATCCTTTGTTAAGATTTTCTTAATTATTATATGTGATGTTTTGGTATTTTATAATTCAAATATGGACCTCAACAACACCCACTTTTTGAAGTTAGAAATGTCTTCTTTTCAATATTGTATTGTTTTCGTGCAGATTTGTTATTTTGAGAAAATTGAACTTTTAAAATATAAATTTGCGTAAGTTTACAATTTACTTTTATTAATTTAAAGCTATTAAGAAAGACAATTTTTAGTTTACTTTTAAATAGAAATTGTAGTACCTAAATTTTGACATTTTAATAGTTTAATTAAAATTTAATTTCTTTTAGGATTGTTTTTCTTCTGTTTATTATTTATGTGTTTACTTTATTTACTTATATATGTTTAATTTTGATTTCTATAATTATAAATTTAAATGTTTTATTTAATATTCTCATTTTAATTTATCATGACAAATTTTATTATTATTAAAAAATTCCTTGTGATAACAATCGTTCAAAATTAGAAAACCCCCAAAATTTCATAACTTTAATGGCTAGTTTCAATTACAGCAATGTGAGGCACTAAAAAATAGAAAAGTTAGTTCAATATATATAAGATCAATTTATCATTTTCATTTGTAATATCTATTATAAAACTCGTTAACAAAGGGGTCTACTTATGCAAGGCAACTCTTTGAAAACAATTATTTATCATTTTACAAAGAGGGAGAATACAAGAAAACACATTTGAAAAGTCAATTAACTAGGAAGTCCACAAAACAGAAAATTACTGTGAAACAACTAATGACTAAGAATTAGAGTTTCTGCGCATTTTGTGTGGATAATTATTCCCAAATGAGCTCCTGCTGAAAATTGCACTAGTTTGAGTTTATCTGAGTAGTTGAAAAACCTTAATGGAAAATTAATCGTTAATATTTTCATTATAATTGATTTTTTCGAGATTGAATGATTGAAATGAGAATGATATTAAATGGTTATGTTATCTGATACGCCCATGTGATAATTTTGGTTTTCGCCTTTTTCCTAACTTTCCATCCGTCATCTGGGAAAAAGGACAACTTAAGCAGGTAAATAGGGAAGTTTATGAACAACCCCAGGGGATTTCACGATTTCCAGGCGGTTTTTTAATACGGATCGGATATGACATGATTAAAAAAGTTTATTACTCAGAAATAAACCGCAAAGGAGTCCATATGAATACCGGGACCTTGGGGTAATCAACTTTAAGTCGATTCAAGCGATAACGGTTCATATTTGAGTTTTATTTATCGCGTCTTATTGATTACAATATCGTTGCTGCAATGCAGGTTACATTCAATAAAATAAACGCCGGTTTCGAATGATACAACTTGAATACTAAATCGAGTATATCGACTTGCGACGATCAGCTTTGTCGATATTTTATATACAGCACGTACGTTTGGCTTTCTTGACGTAGGTCGCGATTTCGATTCCCCAACAGAACAACATTGAATTTATAATTTCGCCGCTGAGGAATAACCCCACTTCGCTTCTAAGAGTTGTTCGTAAAGTGTGACTCTAATAGAAAATAAATTAATAGAAGAGGGTTATTAAGAACATAAAGGCCTAATTGTAGATTTTGATAGAAATTAAATTAAGTAACCGTCTCTAATATATTTCATATTAATTCAAATGATTAAATAACATTCCCTAACCTCAGAACGACTTTCCATGTTCACATTTTCATTTATTTCGTATATTTCTAATTAATGGATAACGCAATACATGAATATTTACCTGCAATATAATTTCAAGTTAATGAAACGAGATGAAACATGTTCCATTTGGGAAACATACACCATCAGCGCAAATAGTTTCCATACTACGCGGTTTCCTTGTATACCTATTTCTCTTTAATTACATTGCGCACCATCTTCGAATGTAGTTCTTGTTTCTGTTGTTATTTTGTGAAAAAATATCGTTAGATTATTTTTAACTCTAAATATTTGTTTACAAGGAAAAATCAACACTCTGTATAAAATGCGGTTAATGAATCGTGGGCGACATCGAATTGAAACGAAAAGGCTCTTTAAGACAATGCATTTCACGATTTTTTACCCACTTTACCACAACTGAACTCTAATGGAGCAATTAGTATTCTCCTCGATTTTATTTTTATACGGGAACGATAGAGAAATGTCGAATTTTTACATTGACGGGATAATTATTCGGGTATTTATTTCAATTTACCACATGAAAGTGATTTGTTATTGATACTGTTTGTTTATATTAACTTAAACGTTAGTGTAGTTAATTGAATTGAGGGTTTTGATGACGTGTTAAAGAATATTTATATTCCTGTCAAAATCATTTTCTGCGTTAACTGTTTTGTAAATATTGTTCTATTTAATGACTATCAGTGTTTATGTCATATTGCAGTTAAATTGATATATATTTCATGCCATTAAGTTAAAAGTTCAGTAATTCCATGATTAGATTTATGTAGAGAATTTATTGATTGCTCTTACTAAAATTAAGATAGCAATACTGCAATAATAAAAAAATGGTTTTTATATACGGGAAAATAGAAAAGACAACGATCGTCAAATAAATGTCATATTTCTTACTTCGAATTATGTCGAATGTCTTGAACACTGATATTCGAAACAGGTTGCATGAACAATTTGAAAGAAAATAACTCAAAAATAATTCTTGAAACAAAAAAGTCCGCTGGTATACATTTAGTTTTTTCTTTTATTAATAATTATTGCACAAACTTATTTTTTGTTTTTAGGTTATGTTCATTTACAATTTAATTATTTATTAACACAATTTGAAAACGTTCATGTATGAATATTGTTCGTATTTTATTCGAAATGCTTGTGGAATTAGTAACGAAATTGGTTTCGTTGCACGATTTTCAATATCTGATGCAAGACTTTCAGATTCAAACTCTCTCATATTAACGCGTTTTCTAGAAAGAAAGAATAATCAGGTTGCCATATCAATAAATAACTGCTATTACAGAATCGCTATTTGATTTTAAATATTCTCAATTATCAAATAAATTAAACCGAAATGTCATCAATTCTTATCAATATTTGTAGTTGTTAATAGTTATTGGCAATTGTATTTTAATTTGTGTGATAAGAGCTATAAATATACTCATACTGTTACATACACGTCTCACAACTTTCGCATTCGTATGATATCCCAGTACTAAAATAAATAACTATTATATTACAATAACAATTAAATCTCTGTATTGTACTTTTTTGTGATATTATGTGAGAAATCATAAAATTCTAAGTTTATTTTAGTGCCATGGATGGAGTTTTTGCCAAAAATTGAATTATTACATCACATTTTAGAACCAATATCATCACTTGAATTTTTCTAACCAAAACACGTCTTCAAAAAGTATATAGACCTACAAACATACTACCTATAAACAAGTATCCTTTCATCTGATTTGATTACATGAAACAATGAGAGAAATTAATACTTACTCAACCAGAACTACTCTGGCAATATTATTTTTGTGATATACATATGGACTAGAACACTACACAGACCCGGTTCTAACATATTCAATTTTTTTATCCCACATACGAATGGATGAGGAAACGAATAGTATAAAATAATTTTTTTTTAAATATATTGATTTTATTTTTTTTATCCTTATCGATGCAAGTACTTTTAAAACCGAAAAATGCTCATGTCTATTTTATCTAAAATAATAGAGACACCGTTCTATTCCCAAAGTTTTTATTACGATAAGTATTTAAGTTTAATTAAGCACTAGTTACTAAAATTAACCCACACAGCAACAGTTGACACATTACATGAATTAATGATTAGAATTTATAAACAGTTTACTTTTAATTTCTTGTAGCTAGACTTATGAACTTCTAATTACTTTGAACACATTCCACTGTAGAAAAAAATTCTTATTTATTCTTACATGTATTTATTTATTTATATAATATATGTAAAAGTTGTAGTATATATATTCTGAGATTTACTTTTTATAAAAAGAATACCCTACAGCATTAAAATGCAATTAAAATATATCCAATTAATTTTAATATATTCTATATCAAATTTTTCCTTGGAGTTTTTTAATCTATTTTTGCCAGGCTCGATAATATCCGCCTTATTTTAGAATATCTCTAGTTACACCAAAAATTTGATTTCCTTAGGGATACTTAACTGACTTCGTTTACTTCATTATTATTCCTTGATACAGGGTTGGAGCAGAAATACATTTTGAAACAATAAACACAATATATTATAACGGATTTTATTACACATATTTGATATATTTTACAGTAAATAAAATATTTCTCAACGAAGTAGGGAATTAAAGTAATGAATCTGGAGAAGATATTAAATTATAAAGTAAATTACCAATATATATATATTCAAACTTTAAATAGGAGAAAATTTAAATCTTTTCGAAAACTCGAATGGGTTCTAGAAGTCCTTGAAAAAATTACAAGAAAATACTAACCTATTTAAATAAGTAATGTTAAAATAAACTTAGAATTTAGATATTATACTGCGAAAATATTATCCGAACGATTTCTAACTCTATTTTTTTTTAAGTGATACGCTACACGTTTCCAACAATTTTTGCGACATTAATACAAAACATCGCAGATTAGATTAATTAATATATCGTGATATTCTTGATTTGAATAAAATACCAGTTTTTACTGAATTATTGAAACTAATTTACCAAACGATAAACTTAAAACGATTAAACGATCCGAATGATCTGCAAACTAACACAATTTTATGATTCATCAGGTACATATTCTTTGGTTGCACAGCGCATATTTTTATAAAAAGTGTTGGGTGTTTCGAGTAAATAATATTTACAATGAATTTTCGGGTAAATGAATGAAAATTTTATTAGAATATTTTATTGAAAATGATACGTTCTGTATACTATTTACAAATATTGCTTTTTTGTAAACTCACATATTAAATAAACTGTACACACTAAACCCCAAACTAATTACTTTTTCAATTGTTGCCCCACGTGGGCCTCACTAAAATCTAAAATAAATACTTTACAATATATATTCATATAGGAAAATAATTCACCCTGTAGACGATTTTTTTCTTGAAAGACCCATCATTATGAATAAATACGCGCTGCGACTTAACTTTCATTTGAAATTTAAATTACAAAACCGGCACTTGACTCTCGCAAGCCTCACAAGTACGACCGACAAAAAGTTAGATTTTAAAGAAAAATCAGGGACCTGCATTGATGAGGAACGTAAAACTTCGATGCGAAAATTCATGTTCAAGACTTAATACACAAATTAGGTTTCGCACTTTTTCAAATTTAAAAGTGAAGTTTTCTGTCAGGGATTTTATTTATTTATAGAAGTAAGATTGGGTTAATAAAAATCTGCCTATAACTAACGAGTGTTTTATTTAATTATATTTTTTAATGAAGTTGAGCCTTAGCCACAGAACTAAAATCTTGTGTTCTCAACAGTACTGGAAAGAAGATATTTGTAACTTCAAAAATTCCACAAGTGGTTGTTGAGATCCAGTGTGAAGTAATACCTTGATTAATATCACTCCCAATTCAAAGAAAACACTTCACTACACAAATTTTTGTGAATATACAGAATGTATAATTTAAAACAATATCATTAAGCTTATTTCTGAATTTTACAAAAATTCACACATTTTAATGATATGAAACACTATAAACGAAAATATCAATGAAATAAGTATATATTGTTAAACTTCAAACTTTCCAAATACCCAAATTAGTTTTGTTCCATATGTTATTCTATTTACTCCTGTTTTTTGTGTTACTTTCTTTGTTTCTATCCAATTTATATACTTTTTGGTTGTTTCCATTTTATGTATTTGTTTTACTGGTTTATTATTTTTCATTCTTTGTACATGCCCCTTCTTCTATTTTTTCCTCCAATATCTTTACATTCAAATTTTCTCTGTATGTGGTTTTCCCTTCAATTTTTCTTAGGTATGTCATTTTATTTCTTTGGAATCTATTATATTCAATTTAAAAATTCCTCCTTTATTTCTCTATCCATTTTTCTATCTTCTGTAATTATTGATCCTAAATTTTTTAATTCATGTTCCTGGTCGAGTGTTTCTTCTTCTAATATATCGTATGTTGCTATTATTATTTTTCGCTTATCATAGTGCTTGTCTTGTCTTTGTATATTTTCAAGTTGAATTGTTTTATATATTGCTAAGGTCTTGTTCAGGGTTCTTTCGTCCAATGCAATAATAACTGAGTAAGTTCGATTTTTCTTGCCTTCTTCACTAAGTTTTGAGTATTTTTATATAGGCCCTGGATTGCTGTGATACTTGCCTTTTTTATAGTATTTCCAGATGTCTTCTGTCTGGAGTTATGATTCTCCTTCTCCAATCTCTATGGGTTTGATTCATTGTCTTCTTAAGTTCTTTTAATGCAGTCCGTGGTAGTGTTTTTAACATATCAGTTCTTATTTTATCTTCTCTAGGTGCTTTTCCTAGTTTAGTTTTCCTAATTGTTTCTCTAACTTTTGCCATACTTAGTTCTTGGTTTTTTGGAACTTCTGCTTATTGGTTCATTTCTGGTTTATTTGAGTTCGATCTGTTCTCTGTTTCTCTCCGATTCAAGAATTCCGTGAAGTATTGCTTTTATTTTTTCATAACTTTGTCCTCATCTTCTATAACATTTTCATGTTCATCTTTCATATCTTTAATTGTCGGTGTCTTATTGTGGTTTATTTTATTTTACTGCCTTCTTGACTTGGTTTCTTCTATTCCTGTATACTTGGTATTCCTCTGGGTTTCTCCTTTCCAAATATTTTTTCAATTTCGTTTTTTCTCTGCCTGCTTTATGTGCTCTGACCATCTATTTGCCCTCCATCACTTTTCGGTTAACTATTTTGGATTTCCCGTAGATTTTTTCTGCTGCTGTTAGAATTTCTGTCTTAAATTTCTTTATTCTTTCTTCTTTTATGTTTATCGATATATTTCTTCATTTTGTACGTTAGTCCTGCTTTTGCGTTCTTTTTTGTTTTACTCCTGACGAATATATCGAGTACTCCTTTAGTAGCTTTTTTTATACCTCTGTTTATGTTTGTTAATCTATCAGCCAACTCAGCTTGTTTGCCATTTAAGCCCCTCGTGTTCTTTGTTGCTAATTTAATAATTTTTAATTGTTTTTTATTCTCCGTGTTCTTACCAGTACCTATCTGTTTGTACTTACTATTTTCCCTTTATTAATTTGTTTGTTATCTGCATTAATATATTTGTTATCATTATGTTCATTAAAATTTAACTACTCGTTTATATCTAAGTTGTTGTTTTTATTAGTATGTATGGCATTCTCTTGCCTATTTTCCCCTCCCGATGATGTTGGAGTTATTAAATATGAATTAATTACACGGGTATGCATAAGTATCAACCTTAATATCCTTTGAAAAATTTCTCAGATATTAAAATAAAATTGAATAACGGGTTCGGCGCAATTCTTTCATAAAAATTCATATTGAAATTCCAAATATTAAATCGAACCAGCTTTCATGCTATTTAGATCAAGAGCAAAGCATTCCGCCGCTTTTAAAATTTACCGTGAAAAGAAGGAAAAAGTACGAAAGCGCAAGGATCAGACACTTTAACTCCAGAATAATTTATTCCGAACAAACAGAGGGTTATTTTGAAAACAGAAATGTACGTGACGCGAAAATCTAATTTTTTTTAAGAATTATGTATTGAAAAAAGAATTCGATGTTCTCAAGATGATGTCAGTATTACTGTTCAGTGCCTGGAGTTGTCACATTGGATTTTTAGTATAATACATAATGGTAAATTCTAAATCCTAAGTGAGTATTGTGAATATCTGAGCTTCGGTGAAGGAATAAAAAGTATTTTTGTATAAATAATATATATGTTATTCTTGAATAGCTTACAGAAAAGATTTTACCATAATATGTGTTTAACCTGAATCTAATTCTTCTCTATTAAGTTTATATCATATATATTATTACTAACTGAACATTACCAACTTAACAAGTATAAACATTGCATTCTAAAATAAATTGTTAAAATTCAAATTTATATTTAAATTTAAACATGTGTACACTATTGGCAGATAACCAACAATAGAGTAACTCTACTTTTACAGTTGGCTGCTCTGAACGGAAATTAGATTTAGATCTGGTAACAAGAGTTTTAAGTTCTACACAATCTACCAATAAATATTCAAGACATTAATTGTAAGAAAATTATGTTGACCCCTATACTAAATTTCTTGATGAAGGTCAAGCGTGAATTTATTCTGACAGTTCTAGTCAACATCTACGTTGACTCTTTTGAGCACTTTTCATAATATGGTGGTGTTAATTAAAGTGTGTATATGAAATGTTAGTGACAGTAATAGTTATAATGAAATTGACCTAGCAGGCCTAAGTAAGAAGATACGTACACATTTGAAAGACAAATTACAACAAATTTGTTTCAATTTACATAAAGATTTTGGTACTCTAAAAACACAACGTTTGTTTCTTCTTTTAAATCCGATGTTATTCTTAGTAAAGTGTATTGTGATTCATCGTTCAAATGTGTACGTATCTTGTTACTTGGACCCGATTGGTCAATTTCATTATCACTATCACTGTCACTAATATTTTCATTAACACCACCGTCTCCAGTGGATTAGTTTTCCCGCGGTAGTCACATTATTGAAATATCATTACCGAAAGAGTCAACGTGGATTTTGATAACAACTTGCCAGAATAAATTCGCGCCTGACCTGCATCGTGAAATTTAGATTAGGGGACAAATTCTTATACATAGAAAAGAAAAAAGGTTTAGCTTTTGAAAATTCACAGATTGGGACCCAAGCAGCAACAGACCAAAAGGACGAGTAAAGAACAGATGGAGAGAACAAGCGGAAAATAACATAATTATATTGAAAGTAAAGCAACGGAAAAAGAAAATAACGTAACAGAAAAGAATGGAGGAAAATTGCTTCACAGGCAAGAACACACCAAATGTAAAAGCAAACATATAGAAAAATAAGGACCAATTCCCGATGTAAAAAGAATCATCAGAGTTCTACAGAACAGCTATAATTTCAAAATGAAATGTATTAGCCGATTAATAAAGACAAATTCAATATTTTCTTACAATGAAGGTCTAAAGTAGGATAAAAATCATAAAAATAAAGGAATGTAATATTAAAATTATTTTTTTTTTTGTACAAAACAGCTAAAGTTTTTTATAATGTTAATTACTTGAAATAATGCAAAAACACGTTTCGACCCTGACTAAGGCCTTCCACCTTCACTCCGTTCCTCACTACTCGCTGTATTACTGCAATTATACATAAACGATACAAATAAGAATTATTCTTATTCTCTTGTTAAATTATCAACCAGTTTTTAGTCAGTTAACTCATGTTAACTTAAATGCTCTTTGGGGTATTTCGTTTTATGCACATGGACTCAAGGTCACTTTTCTTCTCTTTGTTTCAGAGTTGGACCTGGATTTCTTGGAGCGACGCCAGGATGCCACTTCGGGAACGTCGGGATGCCAAGAAAGCAGCAGCCAAGATCAGGAGCAGCAATCGCCGATCGAGATCAGTCCAGAGTCTGTCGACAGGATCAAAGTCATTCTATTGGGCGCACCGGCCGTTGGCAAAACTTCCATAATACAAGTGAGTGAAAAAAATATTTATACAGGGTGTCCGCGAATTTAATGTATATTTTTAAATGGAATGTACAATCTGTTATTTGCAGGAAAATATTCTAATAACATTTTTTTCCAACATCATTAGTTTACACAAACATTCACTTTAAACATTTTCTCGAAAAATTTTTCATCTCACACTTTTAATAAAAATAGTTGTCATGCAACCAAGGAATATCTACCTGATGAATCATAAAATTGTGTTAGTTTGTAGTAGATTTGGATCGTCTAATCGTTGTAAGTAGTTTCAATAATTCTTTAATAATTTAGTCAAAAATAGCATTTTATTAAAATCAAGAATATCATGAAGTATTCTTTAATCTAATCCGCGATATTTTGTATCAGTGTCATAAAGATTGTTGGCAACGTGTAGCATATTACCTAAAAAAAGTAGTGATAGAATACGTTCGAATGGGTAATAATTGCCGAAAATACATTTTTCACTCTTGTACATCCCTTGTAATCAACCATTTATCCAAATAATATTTACCGAAAGACGACTAAAGCCGGCAACACCCTCGACACTTGGATAACTCGGTCAAGTACAATGCTAATAAGATAATAAACTATAGTTTTCTAAACGTTCTAAAAATAAGATATTCTTTTACTACACCTGGATATTTAGAATGGTCGATTACAGGGGATGTAGAAGAGTGAAAAATGTATTCTCGGCAATTATTACACGATCCGAAAGATTTATACCACTACTTTTTTTATGTAATACACTACACGTTTCCAATAATCTTTGAAATATTGATACAAAACATTGCGGATTAGATTAATTAACATGTCGAGATATTCTTGATTTGAATAAACTGCCATTTTTCACTGAATTATTGAAACTTTTGTACCAAAAAATAAACTTAAACAATTAAACGATCTGAATCATCTTCAAACTAACACAATTTTATGATTAATCAGGTAGGTATTCCTTGGTTACATGACACTTATTTTTATTAAAAGTGTGAGGTGTTGCCACGTAAACTAATGATTTTATTAGATTATTTTGTTTCACATGACACGTTCTACAAACCATTTAAAAATATGCATTATTTTCTCGAACCGGATATTGATCAATACTTTGTCATAACAAGAATAAAGGAGAAAACTAGAGAAAGCAATAATAACCAAAATGAAATAAAATAAAATATAATTTACATCAATAAGAACATATAAACTGAAAAACCCAGAATTGCTAAAATAAAGAAATACTAAACAGAAAAAATTAAACTATTAAGCACATGAATAACGAGCAAAACTGGAATACTTTCAAAAAAAAACTCTTAGAAGTCCAGAGAGAAGTGTGTGGAACAAGCGAAACATAAAAAAAAAGAAACAGACTTCATGGTGGAGAAACAAAATAAAAGAAAAAATAAAAGTAAAAAAGAAAGATCGGAAAAATTCTTACAAAAAATATTAAGGGAAATATGTGATTCATAAAAGACAACTAAAGAAGAGGTGAAAAAAGCAAAAAAAAAACCATGGAGACAATTTGGAGAAAAACTAGAAAAAGATAGATCCGGAAATCAAAAACTATTTTATAAAATGTTAAAATCCTTCAAAAAAGAAAAAACTACAGAAGAAATGTAAATAAACGATACTAACGGCGAAATTTTAACAACTGATATAAACAAAATTGAAATTGGGGATTATGTATTTTTTAATAGCGGAGGGGAAAATAGATTACTAGGAACAGGCTTTCTTATACATAGGGTAATTAAATCCGCGATAATTGACTTTAAGGCCATCAATGGACGAATGTGTGTTCTAAGACTTCGAGGAAAATACCAGAAAATAAGTATACTGAATTTCCATGCCCCGACAGAAGAGAAGAATATAATAGTTAAGGAGGAATTTTATAATATGCTAAACGATGAATTCGACAAAATTCCCAAGTATGACATCAAAATAGTATTAGGAGACGCAAATGCTAAAATAGGAAAGGAGGCAATATATGAAAAGACTATAGGCAAATAAAGTAAGCATAAACAGACATCAGAGAATGGGGAATTTCTAATAGATTTTGCAAAAGAAAAGAATCTGGTGATCAAAAGTACAGACTTCGAAAGGAAGGAAATATATAAGGGAACTTGGAAATCTCCGGATGGAAAAACTGTAAATCAAATAGACCACGTTTTAATACAAAGAGAAGAAATAAGAAGCATAAAAAACATCAGATCATATAGAGGACCAGATGTGGACAGCGACCACTACTTGGTAGGAGTAAACTTTCGCCCGATAATACCTGTGCAAAGAAATAAAAAAAAAGAGAAACAAATAGAGAAAAGTACGAAACGATTAGAAAGTCAGGAAGAAAGAGACAAATATAATAAGACACTAAATGAAGAGCTAGATAGAGCAAGCATGGTGGAAATGGACAGTGTGGATGGGAAATGGAATTTAATAAAGGAGAAAATGGAAAAATGTGTGGCTGAATGTAAACAAAAAAGGAGAAACAATAAAAACAAGTGGTTCGATGAGGAATGTGAAAGGAAATTAGAAAAAAGAAATAAGCTGCGTATGGAGGCAATAAGACAGATGACAGAAGTAAAGAAACAAAAGTATTCAGAACAGAGAAAAGCATGCAAAAAACTGCTTAGAGAAAAGAAAAGGAAGTTTAAAGAAAAACAACTGTACGATATAGAAGATTTCTATAAAAACAGCGAAATACGGAACTTATATCAAGGTGTGAAAAGACAAAAAAGCGGCTACGAAGCGAAGGCAGTGCTTATAAAGGATAAAGAAGGACAACTCATTGCAAATGAAGAAGAAATACTAGCTAGATGGAAAGAATATTTCGAGGAACTGCTAAATGAAAATTTGCCTGAAGATACCGACCATGAGGTAGATGATTTCGAGGAACAGGAAAGAGGAGTAGAGCAAATACCAAGCATGGACGATATAAAAAAAATCCTAGGCAGCTTAAAATTAAATAAAAGTGCTGGTATAGATGAAGTCACAGGAGAAATGCTAAAGTTTGGAGGGGATAAATTGAATGAAATAATACCAGCCTGATTGCAGAAATTTGGGAGAAAGAAAAGATGCCACGTGACTGAAGTGAAGCACTAATAAGTCCAATCTTTAAAAAAGGGGATAAAAAGAATTGTGAAAACTATAGAGGGATAGCCCTTCTGAATGTTGGATATAAAGTGCTAGCGACCTGCATAAAGAGTAGGCTAGCAGCGACAATGGAAAGAAGAATTGGCGAATACCAGTGTGGGTTTAGAGTTGGAAGAGGAGTAGTGGATCAAATTTTTACACTAAGAGAGATTCAGGCTGAGAGTTATCAGCATCAGAAAGAAACGTATGTAGTATTTATAGATTTTAAGAAAGCATATGATACAATACGAAGATCGGCAGTATACCAAGCACTAAGAGAATTAGAAGTTAGCGAAAAACCCATAAGGCTAGTAAAGATGACGCTTCAGAAAACGGAAAATAGAGTAAAAATGAAAAATAAAAATTCTGAAAAGTTCGAGGTGAAAGTGGGGTTGCGACAGGGTGATCCCTTGTCAACAGTTCTATTTAACTTTGTATTAGAAAATATAATCCGAGAAGCAAACCTGAATAGGAATGGTTTAATATACAATAGAAAGCATCAATGTTTGGCGTTCGCAGATGACATTGCTATTGTAAGTAGAAGCAAAAGCGAATTAGTACAAGTTATTAGAGTACTTGAGGAGAAAGCAAAGGAAAAAGGTCTAGAAGTGAATGAAGAAAAAACTAAATATATGAGATGGACAGATGATGGTTTTACGAAGGGAGCGAATCTTAAACTAAAAACTAAAAGTGGGAAGGTATATAAATTTGAAGAGGTCGAGCATTTTGTCTATTTGGGAGCAACATTCACAAGGAAGCCGGATACGAAAGAAGAAATAAAAACAAGACTGGCGAAGGGAAATAAATGTTTATATAGCCTAAACCACCTCCTAAAAAGTAAGTTAATAACAAGGTCACTAAAAATTAGACTGTACAAAACAGTAATAAGGCCTATAGTTACATTTGCCTGTGAAACATGGATTTTGAGGAAAACAGACATCAATACCTTAGAAGTATGGGAAAGAAAGGTGTTAAGAAAAATTTTTGGAGGAAAACGAAGCAATGAAATTTGGGAAAGAAGAACTAACCAAGAGCTTAGGGTTATATATAAAGAACCAAGTATTACAGGGTTTGCGAGAGCACAAAGATTAAGATGGCTAGGGCACCTAGAAAGAATGGAGCCAAATAGAATCCCAAAGATAATCATTAGTAGGAGCATAGGAGGAAAAAAGAGGAGAGGGAGACCAAAAGAAAGATGGAAGAGAGAAGTAGAATTGGATTTGGAAACATTAGGGGTACATAACTGGAAAAACAAATGCAAATATAGGAAGAAATGGAAAGAAATGACAAACCAAGCCATGGGCCTTTTAGGTCTGCAGAGCTATATATATATATATATATATATATATAAACAAAATGAAAAGATGGAAAGAATATTTTGAAAAGCTACTGAGTAGTGATAAGAAAAAAATATGGAAGAAGATGACAATCAAGCAAATGAAATTGTAAATAAAAAGCTTATCATAGATGAACTCAAGGCAGTAATAAGTATAGAAGAAAATGGCTACAAAAGGCAGAGAAATACTATTACGTATCTTAAACAAAGCATGGGAACAAAAAGAAATACCAGAAATATGGGGAGTTGCATAATAAAACCAATACTGTAACCTACCTACCCCTGGGTACTAGTTAATTTGAAAAACACAAAGAAACTTTAATAATTAAACCCATCCCGCTCCCCTTTTTCCCGATATTTCTATATTTACCTTTATACCTTTATTGGCCTTTCTCCTCCGGTGGTGATCGTCTAGTTAAAAGTTTTATTTGTATTTATATTCCCCACGTTGTATAAAATTAACCCAAATCCTTTTTACAAAGTTTGGTGCAAATTTGCGAATGAAATCAAACACAAGAAGCCATTTAACTTGATTTATTTAATACTTGTTTAAATGGAATAGACATCGGAAATTTGAATGCCTCATTGGGACCTCTTAGGGGTCCCGCTCAGTAAAACCGGCCACAGGCCATTTGCCATCAAATATGTACAAGTTCAGATTTTGTACTTTGATATACAGCAGATATACTCAAGTTTGAATTCTCTTTTAAAGTACTAGAGATGGTTTCTAGGTGCCCCTACTGAGTTACGGCCGGATCAATACCGACGAGTAACCCTTATGTTCAGGCCCACCTAGGCAGGGAAATTATTCTAGGTAATCCTACTGAGGTAGGGCCGGATCAGTACCAGCGTACTACCCCTCATGTTCAGAGTTACCTAATGTTGCAGATTTTGAGAGAATTAAGAGAGTCCAACCCTGTAGTAACATCGACCATATTTATGTGAATCAGTGCAAACAGAACTTAGCCAACCGCCGTGTCGTTCACCCCTAATCAGCTGGTAATTTACTATAGGTCGAGGGTAAACTAACACTTCGGTCGCACCAAATTCGTAGTGTCTTTATGTTGGTACAATTTAAAGGCAAATGTTTCCTGTGTCCCATTCAATGGGCAGGACACAAGTGGAAATCCCAATGTTTGTCTACATGTACATTTATTGTTACATTGTTACTAAGTGCTAGGTTACTTTGGATAATTCACTCACCGTGTATTATTAGCCCACCATCAGATACACAGAAATTCGTGGGAATAATTCTTCCTAAGAAAAACGGATTTGAATGTAAATGATTTAAATTTTCTTTATAAAATGGGAATTTTAGGAAATTATGACGCTACTTGGGTCAGGTTGGTCACAATACACAAAAAATTTTTAAAAAACTGTAATAACTATAGAGGAAAAACACTACTGAATACCATAGTGAAATCATTAGCAAAAGATTGAAAAAATGGAAAAAAAATTGTATATGTTGGAAAAAGACTGAAGATAAATAATAATTTGCCTAAATCATAAAAAAATATTATAAGAAAGAAATGATTTCAAAAACTTATTAAAGATGTCAGAATGTTGACTCTCTCTTCCATTTCAAAAAAGTCCACATTACATAAATATTTAGTCCCAATATACTATAATTTGAATTATTTAATTAAAAATAAAATCTAACCTCAAAATTTGTCCATAAGTTAAAGTGTTTAAAACTTTTTTATTTTCTATGAACTTTGTTTTTGTTCGCGTTTCATCTATTAGTGTATGGAACACCGATAATTTAAATGTTCCCTAGAAATCAAAAGAATTTTTCATTGTAAATTGTAATCGAACATACATCTGTACATTTCAAATTATTACCCACACTTCTTCGTTTACAAACTTATTAGTCAGGTCCGTTCTCATATTTTTCGTATTGTTTTACAATAACAACACTACAATTTGACACCTTTATCACAATTAACAATCACAATTGGTAAGAACCGATTACCGTATCTGGGGCAATTATCATCATCATTAATCTAGATGACTTGTTCTATTATAGATCCCCCCATGCGATAAAGGTTTAAGATAGAAACACAGTTACCCTTTGATGCAAATCAAAGGCCCATTTCAATACTATAATTGGATATCTGAATTAATTATGCCGTGTTTAAAGACCTGACACTTCGTCAATGCTGAACACGAGAATGCTCCTTTTCACGAAATACGAGGGTGATGGTAAATATTCTAATATTTTGATGAAATAATAAATCGAGTAGGAAAGGGTTTCCTATATGGCGTAAACTTTTTGACGCACACTGTATAATACACTAAACAGCACGTCATTCTCCTCAATATATCGCTTACCAGTTTAAAAATGACGGTCTGATGTGTAAAACGAATTAAATTATATATAAAAAAAGTGTAGTTAATTAAGGAAATTGGTTTCGAGAATCTAGACTGAACATTTTTGCCAGTTCGCAAAATTGCAAGCAAATAATTTAATTAAAGACTATAAAGCGGCAAATCAGTGCGAAAAATTGATATCGATTTAATTTTTAATTTAGTAATTTACTTTAGACGAGATTTTATTGGATTATTTTATATACTAACTATAAACAATTGTGAAATTTAGTTAGTGTTAAAATTTATTGACAATTACAGAAAACAATTGTTTAAGCAACAATTAAGAAAGAGGAGCAACTGTGCTGAATGTAGCAAATGTGATAATTAAATGTACATTCTTAGTGTAGTGGTATCTACCATAAGTAATACAGAAAAAATTAGGTTAAATAACACTTATGTCCGAGAGATTAATGCATTAAGTGTAGCAAAATGTGATATTCAAATAAACCTTCTTAGTGTTGTGATATGCAACAATAGATAACCTAGAATTAATTTGTATTAACAACTCTTAAAAACGAAGGAGTATGACAGTAAATGTAGAGAAATGTGATAATAAAATTAACCTTCTGAGTATATTGATTTGCTACAATAAGTAACAAAGAAATACTTTGGTTAACCAGCACTTAAGTAGAAGGGGATAAGGCATTAAATTAAATGTGATAATCATATTAACTTTCTTATTATAGTAGTATGCTACAATAAGTAATATATAAAAATCTTAGTTGAGCAATACTTGAAGACGACTGCATTAAATGTAGTAAAATGTAATAATCAAATTAACCTTTTTAGTGTAGTAGTTAGTTGCAATAAATAATATGAAAAAATATTGATTAAAATGATTAAAAATGAGAAACCATAGAACTAAATACAGCGAAATATCATAATAATATTATTCTGCTTAGTGTAGTGATATGCGACAATAAGTAATAGAGAAATGTTTTGGTAGTATCACTTAAGTACAAAGGATTTCTGTAGTAAATTTATCAATATGTGAAAATCAAATTAACCTTCCTAGTGTAGTATTATGCTACAATAAGTAATACAGAAAATCTAATTGAACTACACTTAAGAACGAGAAGATATGACACAAAAAGTAACAAAATGTGATAATCAAATTAACCTTAACAGAAAAATCATAATTAAGTAACAACTTAAAAAAGAGTAGCTCCTGCGAATAGTGTAGCAAAATGTGATAATCAAATTAACCTTCTTAGTGTAGTGGCTTACCACAATAAGTATGTAATACAAAAAATCTTCGTTAATTAACACTTAAAGACGACTGGCTACTGGACTAAATGCAACAAAATATAATATTCAAATGAAACTTCTGAGTGTTGTGATATAAAACAATAAATAACACAGAAATAATTTATTTAAGCAACACTTAAAAAAGGGTACGCAGTAAATGTAGCAAAATTTGATAATCAAATTAACCTTCTTATTGTAGAGGTATCCTATAATAAGCAATACATTACATAAAAATATTTCTTGAAAAATACTTAAGAACGAGGGGCTACTGCACTAAGTGTAGCAAAATATAATAATCAAATTAATCTACTTAATGTAGTGGTACGTTACAAGAAGTAAGTAATACATAAAAATCTTGTTTGAGCAACACTTAAAAATGAGGATCCATGGCACTAAATATAACAAAATAACATAATAAAATTAACATTTTTAGTGTACTGATATGCGACAATAAAAATTGAGAAATGTATTGGTTAGGTATTATTTAAGAAAGAAAGGCTTCTGTGCTAAGTGTAGCAATGTTTGAAAACAAAATTAACATTCCTAGTGTAATGTTATGCTACAATAATACAGAAAAATGTTGAATTAAGCTACATTTAAGAACGAGAAGGTATGGAATTAAAAGTAGCAAAACATGGCATTCCAATTAAACTCTTTAGTATAGTGGTATGCGACAATTAGTAATAGAGAAATGTATTAGTTAAGCATCAGAGGCTCCTCTGCTAGTGTAGCAATATGTAAAAATCCAATTATGCAACAATTAAAAAAGAGGTGCTACTGCACTAAGTAAATTGTTATAATCAATTAACCTTATTAGAGTTCTGTTATGTTAGAATAAATAACAAAGCAAAATCTTGAATAAACTATATTTAACGACGTGAACCTAATGCACTAAGTATACTAAAATGTGAAATTAAATTAACCTTCTCAGTGTAGTGGTATGCTACAATAAGTAATACCAAAAATTCATGGTTAAGCAACACTGTACCACAAAACATAACATTCTTAGTGTAGTGATGTGCTACAATGAGTCCGGATAAAATACATTTAAGAACTTACGTCAGTGCCATCTTATTTATATTTGCAGCATAAAGTGTAGCAAAATAAATACAACGAAATACGCAAATTCCCAAATTATTTCATTCTCCAGAATTGTCGCCACTTTGGTTTCCTTTATGAACCCGGAGACAAAAATTTAAACAACATAAATATCATCATTGCTATTAGGAACATAACGTGTAGCAAATTCGTAAATTATTGTGCTACACCAAATCAAATTTCACCTTCAATACTAAAGTTCATATTTTAACTTTTGACAACTGCTGTGCACTAATTTTTTGTGTGGAAATTATTTCGCTAAAAAATGGCTCCAAATATATTATTTTAAATAACTGCTTGTTTTTCTGACACTCGTTTATGTGCAAATTGAAGTCATTACTGTTAAATTTCGAAACAAAGTAGAAGAATAAAAGAAACAGTAATATATCACTCGCTTTTGTTAGTCAAACAAATTGGCGATAAAAATATTTTTCTCAAGAGAAAAGAAAGTTGCTGGAAATGTACGTTGAGTGAGTTGTTTTTTTAGTTTGAGTTTGTTTTAGAAACTTCACAAAAGTATACTAATCTAATACCAGTTTCGAAAAAGTTATTGTTGGGTTTTAATTTTTTATTTTAGATGGTTTTAATAACAATCACGCAACAATTCTATGTATAAAAAATGTATTCAAACATAATACATCATTGCAAGTTTCCAAAAACTTAAGGAGGTCAAATCAGAAATATTTGTAACGAGATTTGAGGTACACAACACTACTTATTGGAAATTTAGTAATGCGAATTAATTATCGCTGTATTTTCCGATATTTAGCAAGAAAGGTTTCCATTAATAGTAACTTGAACCTGCATTACGTCTACTGTAGCAAGTCGTTGAACATGAGACGAATATTTGATTTATTTTCCTGACTGAAACAAGAATCTTGAGCGATAATTATACTTCCAAATGTATATATAAAGTGATAAATTATTTCTTGGGTAAAGTTACATGCAAAAAAATTATTACGGAGAACAAAAGGCTTTCTATTTTAGTGGTGCTTGTGTTATTTTGTACACTATTTCTATTTCTCTAATGACGCTTTAAAAAATATGAAGGCGGTGAATTCTTAAATCCATACAGTTGTATACAGGGACGCACCTACCAGTAATATAAAGTTCGTATATTAATTATTTTTTCCTAATGTCCTACTGCCAACATTCGAATCGTTACATTAATTTGTTATGCATATTCATGTGATTCGAAAGAACGTTCAAAATTCAAATTAAACTTTAACAGATTAATTTCATAAAATTTCCTTATATTTCTAATTGCTAAAACAATTGGCAACATATCTAACAAAAACAATAATATTGGCGACGTTGCGGGTTGCTGTCATTAAAGTGTTTGATGTGAACGAAAAACAGAACACACAACTTGTCTACCTCTCTTCTACTCATTTAACTATTTATGTTTTATCTAATACATTGTTAGTATTCATATATAATTTTTTTGTACTGATTTTTATTGTCGATTGGAAATTATTAACTTTTCGTTTTTATCAACAACTACAATAACAACACATCAAAACGACGCAGCAGCATTACAAAAATAATGTAAAATCAATTAGAATTGCTTCCTTAGGTACTAATAGGAATAAGTAAAGCGCAAACCTCTTCATTACTTGAAGAGTGGACGCAAAAGTAGTTAAGAAGCGCCTGGGAAGGCAGTCGAGGATGTAGACAAGCCAAACAGGCAATCGCCGGACCAGATCCAACAAGGACCAGGTGGCTGCTGGAAAGAACCAGACAGCAACTATGGTTGATCGTTGGAGTCCTCACTGGGCATTACAGGCTCCGAAGACACATGTCCTTGTTTGGGGCAGTGGAGTACCCAGACTGACAGAAATGTGGAGAGGAGGAGGAAACCGCCCTATCTGTGCAACTGTGAGGTCTACCGGCATCTGAGGAAAGAAATCTTTGGTGTCGAGCAGATGGAAGCGGAAGATCTACATGCCCTCTCATGTGTAACAGAGACACTCGGTATATTTTTTGGGTAAAATTAGGGATTTGGAATTACTCGGAGTGGCGAACACATGGTTCAGATTTGGCAGTTTAGCTCTTAAAGCGACATAAAAATTTATAGTTTTTAACAGATAAATCTTTTGAATTACAGTAAATACGAAATATTAAGTGGCATCTGTTTTGTGAAAGTGACCATTTCGGAAGAATGGTTATAGAGAATTCTTGGGAAAAACCATTTTACAGTCGATACTGCAAGCCATAAATTAGTCACGGAAAGAATAATTTGCCGCACATGTTAAATTAGAAAAAAGTATATTGTTAGTAGATTTATTTAAATAAAAAGTATTTATTTGTATAATTAAGGGAGCGGTTAGATAGATTGTTTAAAAACTAATAATTCAATTAATAATTCAATATAGTTAAAGATATATAATTTAATATTGTAATTTTGGCCAACTTTATCAGAGGGGTTCCGAACGGGTCAGAAAAGAACCACTTGGTCGGAAAGAGGCTAATTCCCGAAAAATAGCCAAGAATCGTTCGGATTGGTCGAAAAGGAAGTGGGCTGAGTTAAATTCAAGGGTAGGATAAATTTAAGTTATTAAGTCGAGGCAATTAGGAATATGGGATAAGATTTGACCCTTAAGGACAATATTCGCACTAAAGATAAGTTCGGGCAGTTAACGAAATTGAGAAATATCGTCACTTGAATTCTGCGCTTCGTTTGATTAACTTCAAGATTTTACTAGTTCTTCGTCTCGTTTTGCTCAAGAGTAAGTAATCACTTTGTAGTAAATTCAATTAAATTCGGTTAAGTCGTGTCGCGTATAATAACTCCCACTGGTAAATTCAGTCATTCAAATTTAGCAAGATTATTTGTGTATTGTGAAAAGGTATAGATACGTGAAATTGTTTCGTTTAGTCATTGATTGCAGTTTTAATTCATTTGTAAAATCGTTCTCAATAAACAGGAAAAAACCCAACATTTGGTCTTTTACTCGTCACCCGTAACATAAACGTGATAGTGCCGTGTTAGTGTAACCCGTATAGGTAAATTCGCGCCTCCAGCGATTGTCCACGCCACCACAACACTTGAGAGGACGAAGGCTTAACCTGGTAAGTAGTCTTGTCTAATTAAAGTATGTAATCCACTAAAGATCGCGTAAGTCACCTGGATACCAAATTGCTGACAATTCTAGTATCTAAGAACCTATGCGTTTCCGCTCGACGCAAGCCAACCTCATAGAGATTTTTAGTCAGTAATATTATAGCATAATCTAAGTATAAGAACAAGTCATATTAAATTAGAATTAAAGACCAGCCTCCAACGAGGGGGCACTGTTATACATGGAACGATACCCTAATCTTCATTTGAAGGTCAAGGCGTTTCGAGGAGGGGCAAACGTGAGGAAGAAAGGAGGGGGAAGAATGGGGATGGTAAAAAGGATCTGAACAGGCCTACTTGCCAGGCATAACAACTTAACCTTAAACAGCCACGGTAACAATTTCATAGAACGCGCAAAATGTTGGCGCGGTTGCCAAATTGACAGAAAGACAGAGTACTACTTTATTTTCCCCTTCATAGTTTAAAAAATTGGGTAAAAACGTAAAAACGTTATAAAATTACCAAGTGTCTTGAAAGTTAGGGATTATATTATTCACTTTGCTACCTATAAAATTAAATTGGATATGTTTTATGCAGAAAATACACAAAATTAGGTCTATAGGGTGATTTTTTGGTTAAAAATATGGATTAAGTAAAACAAATTTTTCGGAACTGTAATTTTTAATGAAAGCGGAAGGTTTGTCAATAACAACTCTTTCGCAAAAAAAACATAATTTTGTTACATAATTATTTTTAGTTATGTACAAGTAGTAGGTAATAATAAATTATTAGTATCCACTGAAGTCGTGTTATGAGCACCTGCAGATAGTTGAATGGCGTTTTTATTTAGATCCTGTACAGAAAATCTCGTGCTATTCTTCTTTTTTTTTATACACTTTTTCTTTGTAGAAAAAATCTTCTCTGTGGAATAATCTTGTTATTTGATCTAGTCGGTTTTATTTCTTTAAAACTACATTTGGGTTCGTTTATTATAGCCAACAATGTTGGCTTTACTGGAGCTAATGCTTTTGCAATAACTTCATATTGCTCATGAGTAGATATTGAGTTTAATATTTCTGAAAATGAAGTTTGAAGTTCCTCCTTAAGTTTCGTTAAATTAGAGCTTGGCCTGTTTTTGCTAACTTCATTAATAATTGAATCGCAATTGTCTGATTTATATTCGTAGATGACTAAATTGCTGGTGTTCTCGATGAATTCTAAAATTTTCAACAAAAAATTAATTTAGATATATTTCCTTATTCTCAAAATAAAAGAGGCGAATCTCTATACTTAATTTTAGAAAGAAAAATGTTCTGAAAATCTTTTCAGCTTAGTTTTCAAGAAAAAATAAATGGATAGCACTTTAATGTATTACTATTAAAAAAAACCCTGTGTTTTAAAAACGAAGCGACACCCAAAAATATTGAATTGAAATTAAATGGAGATTCACTGTTTTATTTTGAGAATAATGTTAGAAAACACACCAAGGCAATAATAATCCCAAATCACCAAAATTAAGCCTTATATTATAACAATTTTTTAAACTATAATCTACAAACTATTCGACCAATACCAATTTTAAATGAAAAGAACTTATCAATTTTTTAGTGTTTTCCAATGATTGCAAAAAAAAAAGTAATGGGTGAATCTTAAGCCTCACTATATCTGAAAAACTAAAATAATAATTAGAAATAATAAAGATTGTTGATGGCACCTAAGCTCTTTTTTGAAATCCTACCTAAATTTGTTGGTGTTTGTTGGCATGCCTCGTTTATAGATCTTGCTACCAGATGGATATGCTTGCACATATTATATTTAATGGAAGAATCCAAGCAGGAACATTGAAATTGATGTAAACATATGTTACAGTGGGTACAAGTAAGCTGACAATTTTTGCAATTTGCCTGTTGCTTTTGTACTTGGTAGATTTCCATACCACTCTCTGCCATGACTTCCCAGACACCATCGGTGCAAGTGAGTTTCCATATCTTCCATAGTGTTATGCCGTGACCTTATATTTTTAATTTTGCTGGAAAGTTTTCCTTTGTTATTTACTAAAATAATAAAAAAACAATATTTAGCAACCATCGCTTACTGTAGCTTTTATTTTGTTGAGTGTTTATAATTTTTTTTTTAAATCAGTAGATATTGATGCTTACCTATTAATCTGTTGATTAGTTTATCTCGAATAAACCTCATAATTGCTGCAATTGCTTTATCTAGCCTTTTAACATTCTTGCCTTTTAACATTCTTGTCTTTTAAATATAAATATTTAATTGATCTATGCATCCTCTCCAAATGCATATTAGTATTGAGCCCAGAATATAAACGATAGCAGTATGCAGTTATCTACATAATAATCCTTAAAATATTTAATAAACTCTGTATATTCTGGGTCTCTCAATTTGCAAAATTCCTCCAACATCTTATGGAAAGCACCAACATCCCGCTCTGTCAACAATGTTCTGAGATGTTTGTAAATCAATACCTTAATCAAATTAGAATGATTTTAAAATTGGTAAATAGACAAATAAAAATACCTACCTGAGAATCTCGTGTTTGAATTTTAGTTAGGTTCTTCCTCCACGCCCGATCCACGTGCCATGTGCAATAAACCCTAAAAATTAAAACATAAAAAAAAAATATCTGTCTACATAATATCTATATAGTATAACCAAATATCTGTAAACAAAAAAATGTGATAGATTAATTACACAAAAATACAATAAGTACCTTTTTTCTGGGATTCCCATTACATCCCTCCAAGCATTAAAAAAAGTGTCTGCCAAGTCTGACATAAATACTTTAGGACAAATGATCTCTCCTAGCTTTAATCTTATGCAGTTAAAAAAAAGTGTTAAAACTTGTGTGTCTGACCTGTTGGAAAATAAAAAAGCACATCTTAGCTCATCAAGAATAAGTATAGTATTGAGCTCAAAGTCATAGCTGTTGAGGTCATGAGTTCCATCTAAACAGATACAATCATTCCCATATTTTTGTAGGATTTCCGTTTGTGCTGGGGACATAATGATTAAAACAAAGTCTTCTGGTTTAAGTTCAGGAAATTCTTCCAAAAAAACACTTTGAGGTTTGTAAAATAACACACAGTCACTTTCACTTTGCATTTGCCTGGCCCATGCTTTGACACTTACTGCATCTTCTTTGTGCCTAATTGCTTTTGACTGTAAATTGTATGACATTTCAATATTATACAAATCTTGTCGAGTTAGCAAGTGAATCCTTTCCAAAATAGAGTCACAAGAATCCCTAATATTATCTAAAATGTCATCAAAGGGAATTTTTAACGCCATTTGTCTTGCTATATTATCTCTTTCTACAGATGAAAGTGACAAAAATTTTAATTCATTTTGGTGTCCCATATGAGTTGCAAAATATGAAACATTACAACTCCCATCAATATTTAATTGTTTAGATATTCTTGCAGGACAATATCCATTAATTTTAACACTTCCTTGAATTTTTAATGTTCTAAGACTTTTTCCCACAGCCACATGATAACCTGATCGATGACAATCATAATTGGTAGTCTCATGCTTTTTATCCGTGTTCCCTCTTTAACTATAAATCTAGATAGTGTTTCTGTCTCAACTTTTCTTTTCCATGTTAAAAAGTCATCCTGTGTTGAAAACGAGAGCTTTTCTTCTTTAAATGTAACACTGTGGACCACTTCAAAATGTTTTATCATTTCATTACGAAATTTTGCAGAAAATGTACACATAGGGCATGTCTTTTTAGTTTTTAAAATAGTACTACCGTCAGATGCATCACCATGAACATTTCTCCGATGAAAATTAAAGTTTTTTTTTAAATTAAAGTTTCTTCCACACTGGCAATTAAAATTATAAATTGTAGGGTTTTTGTACACTTTTTGCCGGTCACGGTTGTCCGCAACTTCTTCCACAGCACTGACTTCTTCCATAATCCAAAAACTAAACATAAGGTTACCATGAAAATTGAATTAGGTCCTTCCTACATTTATTTTACAAGTCTTTAACAAACAACAAAAACATCTAACCTAACCTCATATCTTTTCATCTGCTAGCCTATCATATCTAGTCTACAGCTGGGTGGAAAGCGTAAATGGCAACATTGTTTTCCCTGTCAAAATATTTTGTAACCGTGGCTGTTTAAGGATAAGTGGCATAACAGGCCTACTTGCCAGGCATCAGCCTCCCCGCCCTTATACCATTACCATACCGTAGGCACTCTATTCGTTGGATTTAGCACATTCGGAATATTTTCTATTTCCAAACTTGAAGAAATGGCTCGGTGCTAAAAGGTTTGCTATTACTGAAATTTTGCGGTTGATGCCATTTTGAGGATCTCGACGATTATTATTATAAACAAAAGTTATCGAACATCACTAGAGAATTTTTTTCGAATTAAAAGGAGACTATGTAAAGAAATAAGGATAATTTTGGCAAAATGTTTTGTTTTCTTTGTTAAGTTTGGTACTTCTAAAAAAAAAGGTAACGTTACCTGGAGCGCCCCCTATTATAAATCAAACTACATATTAAACCAATTAACTTTTTTAATTAAAGTAATTTTTTTATTATCGACTTTCATCAAAAATTTATAATTGTTATTGATAACTGATTTATTTACTTGATTTCTTCTAATGAAAAAGTTAACAACAAAAATTAATTCTATTCTATTAATTTTGACATTGGTTAAAAGTTTTTACACTTTAAAGTCACTTTTTCAATTAAAATAATCTTTTTTTTTAATATCAATTTTTTACTCCTGAAAATCAATCTAACCCTGAATATTTTACCAATAAATAAGAACCTTGTCCATTAAATATCGACTGTTTTCATTAAAGTCGACTATTTTCGTGTGTTTTCGATAATTTTCATACGTGATCGACTATATTCTTTGAAATCGATCATTTCCTATAATAATCGATATTTTCCTTCAAAAAAGTGACATTTTCTATTAATAATCGATGTGTTCTATACAGTATTGATCCTAGTTCGATCGACGTTTAAAATAGTATTCTGCCAATAAAACCGACTTTTTTCCATTAAAAATTTTCTTCATCCATAGAAATGTATTTTGTTTTCTAAAAACGCATCTCGATTACTCCAATGATATTTGATATTTACCTATAAAAAAAATTGAGTTTTTGTATTAAAAGTAGACTTTTATAATCGACTATTTCCATTTATAATTAATTGACTGTTCGCATTTATACTCGCCTATTTATTAACTACTATTTTATTTGTAATTACCTGTTTCCTTTATAGCCGAGTATTTATGTTTATAATCTACTATTTATATTTATAATGTACTATTTCCTTTTATAATCGATTATTTATATTTATAATCGACTATTTATATATATAATCAACTATGTATATTTATAATCGATTATTTATATTTATAATTGACTATTTCGATTTGTAATCTCCTGTTTCCATTTATAGTCAACTATTTATATTTATAATCGATTATTTATATTTATAATCGACTGTTTCCTCTTATAATTGACTGTTTCCTCTTATAATTGACTGTTTCCATTTATGAATCGACTATTTCCATTTCTAATCTATTTCTATTGAAATCAAATATTTTCGCTAAATATACGTTAGCTGATTGAAACAGGTTTTTATCAGGATTTGTTGTTTTCTCTTTGTTTATTTAGTGGTAAGTTTTGTGACAAAGAACTCAAGAATATTATCTTGTCTTCGCTGCATTTAGTAACAACACCCTTTATTTTCCTTTGAGGAAAATTTATCCCGAATTGATTAAGCAATTAGAAGCATAATCCGGGTCAGACGAGATTCAGCCAATCGCCAAATTATTAAAATCAATTAATTAATAAGGCGAATGAAGTGCCCGCCTTTCTCATCGTCGAGATTCAAATTTCGTCGATCGGGATCCCTCTCCGGGATTTTCATTATATAAATGGATTTAGAATTTGGAAGGACGAAGGATAATTAATCCGCTTGGAAATATTTTTTTAATTGGTATAACTGAGGTTCGTGTTAAGGATCATAGGTTGAGTGATTTAATAAAATACGCAGGTACTCATTAATAAATATTGATTCAAGCATGAAAAAGTTGATATTTAATTTTTTTATTAGCAAACAAGTATTCATGGAAAAGCTGATTTCGTTCACAGCAAAAACACAATTTTTAAAGATATACATATATTAGAAAATTCGATTTTAAAAGAACAAAGTAGATTATAAATGAAAATAGTCGATTATGAATGGAAATAGTCGATTAGAAATGTAGATTATCGATGATAAATTGGAAATTGTCAGTTAGAAATGGTCGATTATAAATGGAACTCGTCGATTACCGCTAGAAATCGTCAATTATAAATGGAATGAGTCAATTATAAATGAAAATAGATTATTATAAATATAAATAGTCCATTATAAATGGAAATAATCGATTATATGTGTAAATGGTAGATTATAAATTGAAATCAGCGATTTTAAATGAAAATAGGCGATTATAAATGGAAAGAGTCGATTATAATTTGAACTAGGTAACTATATGTAGAAATAGTCGTTTATAAATGAAAGTAGTCGATTATAAATATAAATAGAGGAATATCAATGGAAATAGATGATTTTAAATGGAAATAAGCCATTATAAATATAAATTGTGAAAACTAGAATATTACTAACAAATATATAAATATTATCAAATATATCGATTATTAGTGGAAAAGGTCGCTTTGCGGAGGAATCGATTTTTATTGAAAATGGTCGATTCTGTGGAAATAGTCGATTCATGCATGAAAATGTCGATATTTAATGTTTTTAATTTCAGTTTGATTTTTTAATTGGCAAATATCAAGCATTCGTGAAAAGATCGATTTTCATTATGAAGAAAAGACAATTTTTAATGGAAAACGTCTATTTTTATTGCAAAAAATTTATTTTTAACGAAAATGTTGAACTTCGATTTAAAAAGAACTATTTAAATTTTTAATGGCGGTAACAAATATTTTACGAAAAATGAAATGAAAACTATCGACTATTAGTGAAATAATTTGCTTAAGAGACTATTGATTTTTTTTGAGAATAGTCGATTCAAATTTGAAAATAGTCAATAATTAATCTTTTTTAATATCTGATCGATTTTTTAATTAGAAAATCCGATTTTCATTATGAAATTTTAAAGGGAAAAAATGAATTTTACTTTACATTAATTGGAAAACTGTGTCCAATGCAGAAAAAATGTTTCACAAGAAAATTTTAATAGAAATGTTAATAGAATAGAAACACAAACAAATTATGATCATAGTTGATTTTATAGAAAAATGTTTATATTTAATGAAAAAAATCTGCTTTTATTAGAATCACTCTTTTTTTTGGAAATATTGAATATGAATAGAGCAGTCGAATTTCAATGGAAAAGTAAGTTTCTAAACAATACACTAACTGGAAAAGTGACTTTTGAATACTAAAACGTTTATGAAATTTAATGAAAATGCCATATGTTAATAAAAAATATTGAATATTAACGGAAACAAGGCATGCTTTATTGTATAATTGGAAAAGTTTTGATTTTTAGAAACAAATTAAGTAAATTTTTAATAGAAATAGTCGATTTTATCGGAAAGACACTGTTTTAACGACGATCGAAGTAGATTTTTAATGAAAAAGATTGCATTTCAAAGAAAATATAGACTATCAATAAAAAAAAGTGCCTTTTTGGAGAAAAATGTCGTTTTTTATTGGAAATAGTCGATTTCAATGAAAAAGGTCAACATGTAATGGAAAAGCTTCTTTTTTATTAGCAAACGTATAATATTATTGGAAAGGCTGATTTTCAAGAGGAAAATGTGGATATTTTAAGAAAAACATTATCTTATTGAAACAAACAAATTTTTTAATGTAGAAACATTTTGACTTTTAAGGAAAAATATCAAATTTGAATAAAATGGAATCAATTTTAAATGGGTGAAATTAAATTTTATTAAAAAACGCCTATTTTTAATGGAATGTAAATTCTTTCAATAGAAATATTCAATTTTGAAATACAATAATCGATGAAAAATGAAAAAAATCAATAATAAATTAGAATATATATAAATACTTCATAGAATTAAATCAATAAATATATAAGGATTCTAAATTATAAAATAAATTATTTTTAGAATTAAATTTTATTTAAAAATAGGTATAAAAGATTTTAGAACAAATTTATTTTTTTCAAAAAGCTGAGTGTTTCTGATGGAACTTTAAATTCACGAGTCCAAATATATCAAATTAAAACACAATTTGTTTATAAATCCTAATTACTTAATGCATTTGTGTTAACTTTATATATATGGTTTAATTTTTGTAATTATTATTTAATTAAACTTAGAATTTAAATATTAAAGCATCATATAACGTTATTAATTTTAAATTGTACATTAATTTTATTTTATAAATAATGTTCTAGAAACAAATTTCATGTTTAATAGTTTATATTGAGTGATTTATATAATCATAATGCTAATTTATTTATAAAAAAAGTATAAAGATTTGTCCCATATTTAAGGTGAAAACATAATTTTATATAAAAATCTATGGCACTTAAAAATGAATTTTGTATTGAAATTAAGTTTAAGAAATGTCAATCATAAATTATAATCTTTAGAATATTAGAACATAAAAAAGATTTCAGAATTTTGATTCTTTCCTTTTTCCATTGTAAACAACATATGGTCCACCTCATTTATTATTTAAAACTCAGTCTTCTAGATCAATTGATTTTTTTTATTATTATTATTAATATGTATGTATGACATAACCTCAATTTACATCAATAAGTGGAAGTGTTTTAAAACTTCTGTGTTTAATTATGAATTTTGTTTCGGTGATTTGTTTTTGCAATTTTTAATTTTAATCGCATTTAGTAAACTTAAGTATTATTTTTAATTCTTTCATTTTAGTCGCAAAACAAAATTCTAAGATATAATTATACTAAGTGACATTAAAACTCGAACACCCAGTAAAAATGATTTTATTTCGGTAATACTTTACATAAATATTAGGAAATTTGTAGTAAATAAATGATTAAAATTTCAATCCAATTCCTTAATGATAGATTAAGTTTATATGGATTATGTTTAATATTATGTTGATGCGCCATGGTGTCTTACACATTCATTAATGTGTCTAAGCATACTTCTAATTAGTATTCGTAGGGTATCTCATTCCAGGCCACCTCAGCCTCATATCAGAGTGCAACCAGAATTTGAGGAGGCTCTTGTAAATTATTTAGTCTACTAGCGATCATGTCCCACACGTATTCAATTGGGGACAAATCAGGAGACTGTGGTGGCCACGGCAGCAAATTAATTTCGGCATGTTCAAAGTAGTCCAAAGTTACTCTAGCCACATATGGTCGGGCATTATCTTGTTGGAAAGTAGGATTTTGGAGAGTTCTAAGATATGGAATTAAATGTGGTTCCGCTATTTCTTCAATGTAATGCTGCGCGATCAAGCTAGCTCTAATAAACACTAAAGGTGACCTAGAGCCGTAAGCAATGGCACCCCACACTATAATCCCAACAGTGCGATAAACATGACTATTAACAAAAAATTGTAGATCACGGCGTTCACCACGTCGCCTTCGTACCCGTATCTGACCATCGTGCATGACTAAACAAAATCGGGATAAAGACCACTGTGTTCCATTCCTGGTCCCCTTCTAATCATTCTCTACTCCATTCAAGTCGATTGTTACGATGCTCTCGGGTAAAAGTTAAGTGAGGACGTAAAGAAAAAAGGCCGAAACTATTTATTCGACGATATATTGTTCGCAATCCAATTCGCCTTCCATGTTCTGCAAATCACTGGTTTGCAATTGCCCTGGTTGTGAAAAAACGATCTCGCAAAGCTGGCAACATTAGGCGACGGTCTTGAAGCCGTGTTGTTCTGTGAACTCGTCCTGTGCCCCTGGCTCTTTGTGTATGGCCTTTTTGAAGCCATACCGCACAACATCTCACCACAGTATCTAAACTTCTTTGCACTCTAGCAATAATATCCCGGAATTAAAGTCCAGCTTCCCTTAATCCAACTATTCGTCCCCGTTCAAACTCGCTTAATTGGCGATAATTGGCATTTGCTCACAATATGGGCATTATTAATTGGTAAACAACGTTTACTAACACTATCGTTGATAATCCAGATCATACTGCTCTTTCAAATTATAAACTTGTATCCAAATTATTTTTACTGGGTGTTTGGGTTTCAATGTCAATTAGTATATTAATTGGATTACAAATGTCGCACAACGTGGGGTACTCTTAAAACCCATTTATAATTCAGTTACAATGTACAATACGACAAGTACTTAAATTAGATATTTTTTAGCGAGTAATAACAAGCTGCATGTTTACTTTCCCAAAATTAAAAAACGATAAAAAGCGAGAGGTGATTTTCACTTTCCGATTTTTTTTTCCGTTTGAGGAACTTTGAAAGTCGTTATTAGTTCGTGAAAGCTTTGTAACCCTTAATTTATTTTGGGTATCGAAGGGAAGGATGGAGAGAACGTGCTTCAAATACAGTTTAGCTGCAAAGTTTGTACAGGTTTCTGTGGGTGATTGACGTGGCCCACGTCAAAGAATAAGGCCGAAGGATATCCCAGGATAACCTGTAGGTAATTAAAATGGTACAATGTGAGTTGAGCCATACCTAAACTCCTTTTTTTATTATTTATTTAACAACAACGAATATTGGAATATTAAAACAAATTGAGGGTTTTAATCGAAATGGCTTGATTTTGATGAAATAAATCATTTTAGTGGAATTATCGACTATAAACGAAAATTGTCGATTAAATAAAAGAAATCATAAAGTGTACTTTTGGTTTGCAAATTCTATTTTTTAATGGTAAATGCCAAACATCAATGGAAAAGTCAATTTTTAGTTAATGTGGCCGATTATTAAATAAAAACTCCTAAAGAACTTTTGATTTTTCAACAAACAGTTATTTTCTGTTATATAAAAATCAGTTTTTTATGAATCAGTTTATAAACAAATGGGGTTTCAATGGCAATAATCGATTAGTTCGATTTTTTATTGGTAAATGTCAAGTTTTCACGAAAAAATCGATTTTCAATAACGCCTCTCAAAAGAAAAAGTGACATTTTAATGCCTAGAGTTTTTGGTTTTCAAGTAACAAGTAATCATGGCCGATTTTCAAAGAAAAATTCTGATTGGAAAAATCTCTATTAAATCCGGAAATATTTTTGATTTTCAAATAAAAAATCAGTTTTCTTTGAATGAAGTCTTTTTTGTGGAGAAATCGATTTTTTATTGAAAATTTTATATACCAACGAAAATAATAGGTCACACATTAAAACTGTCGATATTTAATGTTTCTAAATCGATTTTTTATGGAAAACGTCGATTTTTATTGGATATTGTAGATATAAATGGAATTAATCGATATTTAATGTCTTTAAAGTCACCTCGATTTTTTTATTGGCAAGGGTTAACTAATCGTGCAAAAGCCATGTTTTTAATGTCGATTTTCCAAAGTTTATAAAGGAAAGTCTATAATTGGAAAAGTGACGTTTTAAGATATGAGAAAAATTATCGAATTGTAAAAACAACTTCTTAATGAAAAAAAAACCAATTTTCTAATGTCGATTTTTAATATCGTTATCGATTATTAATTATTAATGAAAAAGGAAGCTTTGGGGGAATATAGATTTTTATTGGAAATAATCGATCATGGAAGAAAAACGATAATAAATGCTTTTGGAGTCCCGTGTTCCAAAAATTTACTTCCTTTTTCCATATATCAAAAATTCGAGGAAAAACCAATTTTCAATGTCGATTTCGAAAGGAAAAAGCCGATTTTTAGATTAAACATAAAAAGTTACTAATGTAGAAAAAATGTGGTCTTACAGTTTTATTTTTAGAAAAACGAATTTCTGAAGAATAAAGCCGATTTTTAAAGAAAAAAATATTTTCTCTGGATGATGTCCAATTTTGATGCAGTAGATTGATATTTCATGGAAAATATCGATTATTAATGGAAAATGTCGGTTTTTCGGAGAAAAATGTAAATTCTTATGGGACAATCTCTATTTTTATTAATTTTTTTTTATTATAAAATGTTAAATATTCATGAAAAAGCTTATTTTATTGTCAACTTTTAAACGATAAATCCGATTTTTATAGAAAAATATAACCCCTCAATAATATGGTTTTTTAACGGAGGATCTGGATTTTCAATGAAAGAACTAAATTTTTAATGAAAAATACTATTAATCGAAAAAATCACTCTTTTTGCTGAAAGATACAAAAACGTTGAAATTTAACTTTGACGTTTAATATTCTTCCTTTTTTACTACTTCTTCTTTTTCTTCTTCTTCTTTTTCTTCGATTTCAAGGCCTCAACTACCAGGTTTTTCGACCTAACGTTTGACATTGTCGTTGACATTTGACATTTGAAATTATCGTTGATGTAAGAACTAGAAAAATAAACTCCAATTTTATTTTTTTCGTAAATTTATCCATTATCCGTATTATGTAAAAAATTATTTATTTTTTTTTTAATTATACGTTAAGTCCTAATATAATATCAATTAAACCTCAAAAAAGCATTACCCTGTAAAAACAAATACTTTCTTATTTTATTATTATGTATAATGCATCACTTGAACATATAAAATATCACCCAATACCAAAAGCAATTTCTGATCTAAATCATTGTGAATCCACGACAACCATTAGCGAAGGTTTTTTCGTTTACGCAAACGTCAGCAGTATTTTTTCTCTCGAAATAATATATTACAGACGTTTTCCAGGATTTTTACAATTACTAGCCAACGCTTGTCGAGCAAGATGCGAAAAAAGTTAATAAAAGAAAAACTATATTACATTTCCTGGCAAAAGGCATTGTGCAGGTTTCTATTGTTCTTTTTTTACCATAAGTTTCTTTGAAATAATTTAGTGAAACAACTTACTAAGATTTTAATCAAAAAACAAATTCGTGATTAGGACGTATCTAATAATAATTTTTGTATTTAGATATAAGAATTCTAAAGTTTAACATAAGTTTTTGATATTTGGAATAAATATTTGACAACGATATGTGCTGTTTTATACTAAACACAAGTTTTTGATAATTGCCATAAGTTTCTGACATTTCACGGGAGTTTTTGATATTTGATGTAACTTTTTGACATTTAATATGAATTTTTGACATTTGATGTGAGTTTTTGCATTTGAAGTGCTACTTGGCCTTTGATATGTGCTTTGAAAGTTTGACATAGTTTACGTTAGTTTTTATACATTTCTTGCTGATCCTTTTCGAGCAAGGTTCGAAAAAACTATTAAAATAAAAACATTGTTTCATTTTTTTACATAAGTTTTGTTCATATAACGTCCAGTTTAAACGTTTGGCAAACATTTTTGACATTTAACACAACGATTTGACATTCTACATGAGTTGTTTGACATTTGAAATGTGTTTTCCATCAGGCATGCTTTTTGGCATTTTGTTATCTGTTTTGAAAGTTTCTACGTGAGTTTTTATACATTTCTTGCTGATCCTTTTCGAGCAAGGTTCCAAAAAATTATTAAAATAAAAACAATGTTGCATTTTCTTGGGATAAAACCTTGTGTAGAGTTTTTAAAAAAATTCACAAGCTTTGACGAAAAAAATAATGTGGTTAAAATAACATTTAATAATAAAAATTTTTGTTCCTATAACGTCAGGTTAAAATGTTTGACTTACATTTTTAACAGTTTACAGAGATTTTTGATATTTCAGTTGAGTTTTTGCCATTCGACACAGGTGTTTAACATAAGGTTTGATTGTTTGACATTTGACATGAGTTTCTGACATCTCCCGTGTGTTTTGAGTAGTAGAGCAAAGTATGTTCCAAATCAATTCAAGAAACTGCCACCAGAGGCGCTGGTGTCGCGCCGACGGGTTGCGCGGTAAATTCAAATTTCGAGAGCGGCCATGTTTAGTCCAATTATGTCAAAGTTCCGCAAAGTGTTAGTAGATGGCGTTGGTGGCGCCAAAGTTCCACAAAGTGTTAGTAGATGGCGTTGGAGAGCGGCGGCGGCGGCGGCCATGTTTAGTCCAATAATGCTAAAGTTCTAGAAACTGTCACCCGATGGCGCAATGAACGTTGCCGAAAGGGCATTAGCGCTTAACTTCGCTGTTATTGGTCCAATTGAATCGCGAAAAAAACAGACATTATCTATGAGTGTCGTAGATGTCAAATTTAAAGAAAAGCATGCGCAATGAACGCTGCCATAAGGGCATTAGCGCTTAACTTCGCTGTTATTGGTCCAATTGAATCGCGGAAAAAACAGGCATTATCTATAAGTGAGGTAGATGTCAAATTTAAAGAAAAGCATGCGCAATGAACGTTGCCAAAAGGGCACAAAGCGCTTAACTTCCTTGTTATTGGTGCAATTGAATCGCGGAAAAAACAGACATTATCTATGAGTGGCGTAGATGTCAAATTTATGAAAAAAATTGCTTGATCATGATTGGATAATTATGTCACGTGATCTAGAGGGGGTTATTATATAATATTTATTAATAACGCTGTGGACGATTAGTGCTTTAAGACATGCGTCGTCAAGACAAACATATTTGGGAAAAAGTCCTTAAATTTGAAGAAAGACTCAAGCAACTTCGTAAAGATATTAAACTGTACGAAGACAAAGAAAACGTTATAAAGCAGTTGGGTGATTTAAATTTGGACAATACAAGAATACCGAAAAAAGTACTATGTTGTTGCTGTTACCCCTTAAGACGAATTCAACCAACACCAACAGTTCTTCAGGTGCCGGTGACGCCATGGATGGACAATTAAATGGCGAAATTAACAAGACATTTACAATATCGTGCCTCACGTTATCTGCTATATGTATTTTGTTACTAAAATTTCTTTATAAATGTATTCAAAGAAGGTTTCGATCCTCATGTAATGTTGCAATAAACAACTAAGAAAATATACAGGGTGTTTCATTAAAACTCAAAAATTCATTTCATTTCATTTATTAAAACTCAAAAATTCAGTTATTAACAATAAAGAAATTATATTTTTTTAATTTAAACTTTTAACCACTTCACTTAGTGGACGGTGCTCCATAAGACAGTCGTGAATTATGATGCAGTAGGCTTTGCTGCCTGCTGGAAATCCAATATCCGTTTCGAGTTCGAGTCTCACGTCCAAAGTGGAGGACTTCATGGTTTCTTCCTGTTTCGAGCAATCTATGATAAATAGGGCTCTGTTCTTGAACTCCTTGTAGGTCAGTATAGGATGTTTTTCGGCGGCGGCTGAGCCGTGCATATAGCTAGGGTAAAATTCCGCATAGTTATGGTAAGCCATGGCGTAGTCGTTTTTGGCAAAGTCCAACATGTTTCTTTCGTTGGGCCAATACTCTCCGTTTATTGACAGTCTAATGCTGGTTACATTGACATTGTCGAAAGCCATTGGATCTTGTGTAGTATTGTTTCGTTTATTGGTTTGGAAGCATACAATAACAAATCTTGGGCGTTCAACGGCCTTAGTAGTTTTAACAGCCCAAATTTCTCTTCGTGAACCGCTCGTAACTGCAGGCAACTCATTAAGTTCCCATTTTCTGAACGGTATCAGTATAGGTGCATCGCTTCTAATGGCCTCCATCAATTTTATTTTAATTTCATCATTGGTACATATATGTTTGATTTTCAAATCAATGGTTTCGATCTTAATTGTTGCAGAAGTGGTTGTTGTTGCCGTTGTACCACTAGAAGTAGTTTTTTCTTTAATCAAAAGACAATCACTATCATCGCGAGCGCGAACCAATCGAATTGTTTGCCTTCCACAAGTGATCATGGGGTAATCGTTGAATATGTTGAAAATATGCTTGAGCGGCACCAAAAAACTAAACGATTTTGTGGAAGTGTCCATAGGAGGGTTGGAAGTGCCATTCCAACCGGCGATAGCCATGTGATTTGCATCTAATGCGCTGTAGTTGAGAAGAGCTCGTACAGCGCTCACTACTCCAGGATCACGAACCGTTTCAATCTCTCTGGCGCTCTCGCTGTACGTGCACGAGTCGAAGAGAAACGCACAAAAGTTGGGTACTAAGGAAACTTCTCCTCCTCCTGTTACCTCCAATTTACCCTTGATTTCGATCAATGACTCGTTCATGGCAAAAAATGAATCCACTTGTTGTTGGTAGAGGTTAAAACTAGGATCAATGCTTTCGGTACGTGGGCGTTTACCATAGTCTCCCGCTTGTACGTATTGATTTGCCATATTTTGTTTTTAGCGTAAATCCAAGCGATTGAAGAAACAGTTTATTTGCGGGTGTTAGCTCTCGTTGACGACCCGGAGGAGGTCTAGCAGTAAATGGTGTTATTGAACTGACCGCGTTGTTCTTATAATCTATCACCAAACCCATTTATGATCGTCCTACTAACTCTAGATGAAGGACACTTTGTTCTCCTCGAAAATTTATGGGCTTAAAGTTTTGGTCTACCGCCAGCACTGTGATGTTGCTAATTTCCCCGGTATTCGTAACAGGTAGATATATTGGGTTATTAGGTCTTTCTACAATTGCGTAGCCCGCGTCAACTGTAATCGGAAATTCAAAGATGGTGTGGACGGGCCTGTTTCCGTAGAAGGCACCTTCGGTAATGTTGGACTCAAAGCGAATGTTTGATACTTTTATAATATTGACTGGGAGATCTGAAGAGTGTACAACACCGGGGGCCAGTACCCTGTTGTTGGAAAATCCCAAAATCTGTCCAAGACTGCTGTTGTAGTGACGACTTTCAAAAGTAATTGCGTGACGTTTGCTGTATATTTCACACTTGAGAGTGTTGTTTGGCTTCAGCGAAAATAGTGTATCACCCGTATTTGGAGCAATAGAATTTTGAATTAGCTTCTCAATGTCCGTTATTTCGTAGCAGCTGGTAGGAATCGCGACTTCTCTCAACTTCCCACTATCGTTGTTTTCGTAGTAGAAAAATTTCTCACCGTCAATATTGGGTATCGAGTTGTATGAGTGGAAGCCAAGTACTCCTAGGAAATATCTCTTTTCGGAATCGAGCACAATTGGAGGCTGAGGTGTGAACGAAAACACGTGAGTTTGACTCGTTAGCGTCAAAAGCAAAGACATGACTAATGTATATCAACGGGGAGGTAGTACTTAAATAAAAAACTGCTTCAAAAAAATTATTTATTTATTTATAAGTAATTCCACAAAATAAACATGTTGGTATCTCATTACCGCAAACATCACTCCATCGATGAAAATCATAATTTTGACATGGTAAAAATTGTGTTAGTTCTTTTCGGTATTTCTGGGGAATTTCTCGCCAAACCTCGTGGGTAATGTTCTTCAACAGGAGTTTAATGACGGCTCTCATTTCATTAAACTCCTGATGATGTTGCTCCATTATATAGGAATTGTAGACAGAGGTGTCCGCAGTTGATTTGTCGATAGTTTTGATATTGGTCGTTGTTGTAATAGATTCGAACATTCTTCCCCACATAGTTCACGAGTTCTTTCGGCGGCTTCAAGTCACCAAATGAATCGAAATATTCAACAACATTGTTTTGCTTTCTATATGCTACCCAATGAGTACCAGGATTATTAGAGTCATCCAAATTTATGATGGCACATTCGCGTTGCCAGGGCTGCTGCTGATGTGGTAGAGAGTCGCGCATGAAAACCCCTCTAAAATGAGGAATTTTTAAATGGGCCGTCATAAGGATATTGATTCTGCTTATCTATGTCAAACGTACTCAAAAATACCCAAACAACTGATTCGAGACAATTGTAAATTAATTGTACTCTTCAAGCAGGATGAAGTAAACTTGAGACACGTATTCGATGAGCACGTGTCACCTGACATGAGTTTTGACCGCTTCAAAAAACTCTGTTCTGAATGTTGGAGTGATCAATATGGTTCTATTGTTGTTGTAAAAGATTTTGCTCTCAACAATGGAAGGTATCGCAAAGGATTCGACTTGTATATAAAAATGTAATTCCATGTGGTGTATGATTAATATGCAGCAAGATGTTAAACCAGCAGGATGTTCGTAAACGTAAAGTTCTACAACTCTCACGTGATATACGTCGAAAATATCTAGCTCTCAAGTTGGGTAGATCTGAGCAGGATCGGACATTAAATACATTATTTAAACCCCTAATAAAACCTCTAAAAGAAATTGTTACAACGTCCCATGAATCTGCGCAAGTTTTAAAAAATATAAAGAAAGAAGAAGAAGAAGAACCCGAAGTAGAAGAAGAACCATTAAAAACAGAATATACAAGCCATCCCACTGATTTCATTCCGATGGAAGATGTAGCTCAGACTGGGGGTGATGATGATGATGATGATGATGAGAGTGTATATTCCAACGCTTCAGAGCCAAACCCAGAACATATTTCGGATGAGGCCTTCAGAGAGTATCTGGAGCAATATCCCGAAATATCACATAAGTATATGCTTGATTACTGGAATAAGAGTCCAAATATAGACCTAGTTTACGGTCCAGTTTACGATTTGACTCACTCTAAATGGCTTCTCGGAGGGAAAAATATCGATTTTGAACGGAATACTGGAGCTATTATAACGGAGGGGGAACATGTTAAAGGGACACCTGGTCTCTACCAACTGATATTTTATGATGAGCCTGAAGATTATACCGATGATGATAAATTGGCATACAAGACGATTTTAAATTTAACTAACGCTCACAGAAACACAGCTGGACGTCTAAAAGGTACATCGAGATCAAAATATCTAGATATTATTAAACCTATGTTTCCTCCTCCACCGAGAAAGCCATCGAAATCGACTAGCAGCATATCATCGAAATCTGGAGTTGGACTTGCAATGGTCTACAATGAGAACCCTATCGATTACGTGTACTGGGACGATGTCAATGAACTTGTGGAACGACTTAAATTGCTAGTAGCTTCCAAACACGCCGGAAATACATCACACAACAACGAAATAGTTGCAATCATCAATGAGCTGAGAGAAGCCAACGTTATATACTAGTGTAACACATAGTTTTAATGTTATTTGCAAGATGAGTCTCGACAAATTCGGACGTCGGTCAACGACGATGTCAAATAGACCGCCTCAATCTCTCCTCCGTAATATGTTATTAAAGTTTCCACAAACGGCTGAAGGTAACGTCGATATTGGCAATGTGAGGATAAGCAATGTGTTACCACCTTCAGTTAGTTCTGATGCTGCCAGTAAAGAATACGTTGACTCGCAGTTAAATCAATTGGCGAATACTGTGAAAGTTTTAGATAAAAAGCTGACGGGAACCAATTCAAATTTTGTTCAGTTAACTCAACTTTATACTAATTTAAAAATCGATATACCCAAACAAATTGCCAGTGTGACAGACACACGGTTTGCTGAAATCGAGCGAAAAATAACTGCTGATGAAGGCATTGTGATAGATTTGATTAAAACTCACCAAGAAACGGTGGAGTTAACAAATAATTTGAAAAAAGAAATGACTGCTAACCAAGAAACCGTCGTTGAGTTAACAAATAATTTGAAAAAAGAAATGACTGCTAATGAAGTTATTTTGAGAGATTTATTAAAAGCTCACCACGAAACTGCCGAGTTAGCAAAGAAATTGGAAAGAGAACTAAACCGATTTCATTATACTACAACACCAACAAATATTCCTTAAATACTTCAACACACTTGCACTCGCTTTAGAGCTCTTCAAGATGTCTAAAGAAAAAAGTTGTTAATGAACTCCATGCTCCAGCACGTAGGAATTATCCGCGACGTAGAACAATCATTAAGGGTCTCGATAATTTATGGCAAATGGACTTGGCTGAAATGCGACCCTATGCACACCAAAATAAAGGTTACAAAATGATTATGGTTGTTATTGATTGTTTCTCAAAGTACGTGTGGACGATGCCTCTAAAGACAAAGACTGGAGTTGAAATTACCAAAGCTTTCTCCAACATATTAAAACACAGCCGACGACGACGACGACATCCTAAAAATCTTCAAACCGATCAAGGTACAGAGTTTTTCAATGCAGATTTCCAAAAATTAATGACGCAATGCAACATTAATCATTACAATACGTTTAGCGTTAAAAAGGCTGCGATGGCAGAGAGATGTATTAGAACTTTAAAGGCAAAACTATACAAGTACTTTAGTTTGCAAGGCACCTACCGATGGATTGACATTTTACCGAAAATTGTGGAAGAGTACAATAACACGAAACATTCGAAAATACGATGTAAGCCTTCGGAGGTCAACAAGTCAAACGAGAAGGAAATTTCTCGAAAATTTTACTTACATTTGAAGATTGTTGGACCACGCAAACTTAACGTTGGCGACATTGTGCGCTTAAGCAAAGCCAAGCATATTTTTCAAAAGGGATACACCCCTAATTAGAGTACCGAGCTCTTTAAAATTACTAAAGTCAAAATAACCAATCCCGTGTCTTATCTGCTTGAAGACATGTTGGGTACACCAATTAACGGGGCTTTCTACGAGGAGGAATTGCAAAAGACGAAAGCACCCGATGTCTACCTCGTAGAAAAGGTGCTTAGAAGAAAGGGAAAGAAGGTGTACGTGAAATGGTTGGGTCTTGATAACAAGCATAACAGTTGGTTTGAAAACACCGATTTTGTATAGAATCTTATGGAAAATACGAACAAATTTAGAAATTCAAGGGGCCTTTTTTGAATAACCTTCAAACTTACCGCTTTTTCCTCATAGTGGGGGTATATAAATACAAGTGTGTGCGAACCTACATTTTATTCAGTCGTGTGGTGCACCTGCAATTTAAATCGACCAACAACATGAGTAGTCAAGATAGTGGTTATAGTTCTTGTGAAATTGTTTTTGAAAGTGACTCGGCATCGTCGTCGTCGTCGCCGTCGCCAACACCTCCTTCACCTTTTGCAGTGTCGCTTAATGATTGTGTTGAGGAAATAGACCAAGCTTTAATTTCATACGAGTATGCTGCTAAATTGGAGCGATACCATCTACTGGAAACGAATTTTTCCCTGAGAAGTTATGCACTTTTGTGCGGAATAAGTCCGACCAGAACCTTTAATCCTGCAATAACGCTAACACCTTTACTTCGACCCGGAAGAATTTCGTTTGGTACATTTGAGTGGACTACTTTTATTGAATTGCTGCGCAAGAGATACGATGACTTTTTTCACGAGAATCTACCGTCACCTCCTGACGAATACGATCCTGTAGTTTTCCCTTGTGGAGACTTTTGTAAAGTTACTCAATTAGTGTACGACGATACCAAGTTTCTACTTGTAAACAAACATGGAGTAGAGTTCTATCTGGACGAGGATGATGTTTCCGACATCCTTGAAGCAAATTGCAATTTGGTGAAGAACTACATTTCGTTGCTAGAAGACTTGAACTTTAATACATTCTACTGTAATTTAATAGACTCTACACGAGCTTATTTTGCTGTTAATTTCAATAGTATTTGTGTCGACGACGACACTAGTAGATTTAATACTTTAATTTTAATTTGTGCTGTTATGCCAAATTGTTTAGAAAAAAATGCTCTACAAGAGTACATGTATTACTATAAAGATGATGTAATTAATGATATATTAAATCATTGTTCAAATTAAAAAAATGTACCAAGTTTTTTTTTTTTGAAATAAAACACTTCTTTTTTATATTTATTTTTTTATTGTCCTACAAATAATACAGTTAGCAAACATATATAACTAATACATAAAAACTATAAATAATTTATTAGGTACACATAGTTCAGTCTGAAAATCGCACTCGTTTATTTTCATGTAAATCATATCGAAACCAAGCACAATATTTCTGCATATTCAATAAATATTTCAAAATTATGGCAAGCTAATAATCAGTAATCACATCTTAATTTATTAAAATTTTGAAAAACTTTCCCCCGTTAAACTCCACGGTAGGGCAAAAAAAAGAAAAATTAACTTTTATATCCCCACGGAAGGGTATCATGTGAGTGGGGAAGTAATTGACGCTTATCATCATAGGGGCTAAGTCCAATTTTAGTCTGACTTATGCTATATACATCATGCAAATAAGATCGAATAGTGTGTTGAGTGATATATTTTTTATTATTATTTTGCAAACAATTTAGGTAATCCTCGAATATGATTTTATTTTTTACGACATTGGACTTAACCCCCTTTGATTTTTTCACTACTTTGCCACCTTGCACTTTATAACTATACATTTTTGATCGTAATCCCACAAAATGTGTCATAATTTTACCATTAGCTTCATCCTTCATTAGTCCCGGGATTTTTTTGTTTATTAAAGGAATCTTATAGGCGTTATTGGAGGGGTAATCGGAAGTGTCAAATTTTTCTAAGTGCTCTCCAATCAAACTTTTGTAAACGCAATTTAATTCGTAAATAAAACTATCGGTGTCAGTGTACATTAATTTTAAATTTTCCACCCCCATAGTTGGTAACATGAAATTATAGTGAAAATCATACATACAGGTTTTAGAAATGTCTAGGATAGCCATGCTGATATACAGGGGTTTGTTGAAGAGTAGTTCAGCCTTCTTTAATTCGATAGCCATAAGTTTGTCGTCAAAAACTCTTCGATTATGGAATCGTGGGCTGGCTATCAAATTTTTTGCACCGTAACGACCCTCGTAAGAAGTAAGTAATTTCACTACCCTATGGAGCCTGATGTTTTCCATAGTCTTACCAAATACCGCATTATTGGCAAGTTTGAACTGGGTTTTTTTAAAATTGCTAGTGGCTACAGTCCTTAAACGAGTATTCAGCTCGATATAGGACTGTAGCCAAGCCGATTGTTTGAATTTTAGTACTTTGTGAATTTTCGTCAATTTTAAACCGTGTTCAAGGGCTTGCTTCAAATTACGATAATGCAGTGTATATTCTTTTTTTGGATAAAGGGTGGTCATTAATTTGGACAATTTGGAACCGGGAGGTTTACGGTGTTCTGGACAAAATGGGAAATCTTCGTGCTCGTCATGCAAACTTTCGGGATACTCTAAATCAACTTGTAAAATATATCCGACGGGTGAATCGTCGGGAATCTGAGTAATGTCGATGTTTGTATTGGGCTCCCATTCAAACCCCCCATAGGGGAGGAACTGTGACATAGCCCACCCATATAAATTGTTTACGTCAAAGTACATAAGGTACTTGGACGGCTTAGAAGAATCGTATTCAGGCATGTATTTATTGTTGGCTTCGGAATATCGATTTGAACAAACAGATATTCCTCCACGTATTGATGCCTCAACAAACAACATGTCTACATCTTTTAAAATTTGTAATTTACATTTCGTGTACTTGAGCATACAATCCCAAGTATATCCGGGCATAGCATAGTACCATGCCGGATCTAGTTGGTAAGTTTCCAGAGCAGTTGTTCGAAAGTTTTCCATAACGTCACAAAGAAGGAGAATGTCGGTTCGCATATACAAATCTGCATATTCGCCTAAATTTTGAATTTGGAAAGCTTGCCAAACGTTTTGCGCATGAGTGTAATCATCCGCGGAAATATGACAATCATTTAATTTGTTGTAAAAACTCTCAATTGCTGGAAGACTAGTGGTATCATTTAGCTTATCAATACTATCAATGTAATCGTATGGAAAAACACCTTTCCTCGTCAACAGTTTGAACGTTTCATTAGTCAAGTTACCAAATTCCCCTTTTAATGTAATCAACTCCTCTATTTTTAGTGTAGACACCAACTCATTGAGACTGGTGCCCAAAAATCTAAAGGAGTCTATATAGCGAAATTTAATTTTAGTTTCTGGTTCATACTGCGTAAAAGAAATGTATTTTTCCATGTTCACAGGTAGTACACTCAAAGGTCCACGTTTAGCAAGATCTCTAATAATAAAATGGCTGTCGTATCCGCTAAGATTATGGAAAACTATGGGCAACTTCTAACATTTGATTCGCAAACCAGTCCATGCAATCTTCCCCTCTATAACTATTGTAGTATGAAATCTTATTATCGTAGCTGCATTTTAAGTAGAAGCCTGCACTAAATGTTTTATGGTGTTGATACTTTGTAGTTGTATGGGATATCTTTTTATCACACTTTTCTAAAATAGACTCGAAATCGGCATACACGACAAAAGGACATTTCTGCTTGTATACATGATTTTTAAATTCTACGTTATCATATGGTGGAAAAGAAAATTTGCAATCGTTACTATTTACGCATAAAATTTCGTGGTCCGTTAGTTTTTTTTCGTTTTGGAAATAGTTTAAGCACCTATCGCAAATAAATTTTTTAGGTGTACTCTTACTAAGTTGACTTGAAACTAGTCTAGACATATTTTTAATCCAACAATAATGATATTTAATGGTGTTGGTAGTAGTGTCCTCATTGTTGACGGGAGGAGCCTCGTAGTCGTTTAATTTTGGAAAATATTCATCTTGAATTAAAAGTAAATTTACATGACGCGGCAGTTTATTTTTAGTTAAACGTGCAGGTACCACTACGTAAAATGACTTTTTATTAGTTTGATTTAGTTCTAAAGCGTAAACGTTTACAGAGATATCATTTAACTTTTCAAATTTTGAAATTTGTGTTAGTTTCATAGGCAATTCTAAACCGTCTGTATTCAAAACTGTACTATAATGGGGGTAATTAGATGTATATGAAGGGTTTATTTTAGCGGGCAACAAAAAACTCGTTACGGCCCAGTAAAAACACGCCAGGTCTGCATTTTTGACGTTTATGCATGCATTTTTCGCTAATATTTCTTTTGGCAGCTGAATGAAGGATGAACCGTTCCCAATTTCAAATTTGTTAATAGCTACTTCTAATAAATTTATTTTTGACAACGCCCACCCACTGTCTTTTTCTTGAAATTCCGAAAGTTTGTTTAAAATAAAATCTACAATGCTTTTATATTCTTGCGCTAAATCCGTCCCCAAATCAACAACGAAATTTGGGGATCCAAAGTATTTAATGTCAATTACTTCCCTGCCATCACTATCATTTTTTTAAAAATCGCCGCAAAATGTGACATTTACTTTTAGCGACGGTGTATCATTTTTTAAAATTTGTGAAATTTTTGACTTGAATAAATTGAATGAAGCCTTCAAAAAATCTTTAATTTCTTTATACTTTAAATTTATAATGACCCCAGTTCTAATTCGATTATTAAAAATCGCGTTGACGTCTTCCCATTTAACGCCCCCTTTAGTGCCGCGCCCCTGTCTAATGCCCTCCCCTACTACATGGGAAGACGCTAATTTAATGATACACCGCAACCTTTTTAACTGTCCCATTTTGGCGTAAATTTTTCTTTTTTCCCCTACCGTGAAATTACATTTTTTTATCGCTAAATTGCATTTTCGGAGGTGAGTACTGATTAGTGCTAGCCATTTATTTTTATCTGAATATGTAGAAATATTGTGCTCAGTTTTAAGAATTTGTTCAATTTTTTGAAAAACGAGTGCGAAATTCATGACTCACCTAATTTTTTTGGATTTTAAATAAGGTCCTAGGAGCACAGCTCTTTGATATCTCGTGCAGGCCAATAAAAACTAAACTGAAGCCCCCTTTGTTTAGATCGTCGATGTGGTTCTTGTAAATTTCGGTAGACCTTTTGGGCAGAAAGGTGACAACGTTCTCCTCCAATTCCACTAGGATGGATTCCCCTCCAAATTTGGATTTGGCGAGCTGAACACGATAAATTTTCTTTGGAATGTTGGGTTGCAGGTCCTTTAGCTTAATTATGGGCTTGTTTTCGGTATCTGTAGATGAGGTAAATTCGTTTAATTTTTTGAGAAAACTCATCTAAAATAATAATAAAAAAATGGAATACTAGCATGAAAAAACCACCGAAAAAAAAAACACTTACTTTAAAAGCTTAAAGATGTGGATGACAAAAAAAGTCTTAGCCGGATTGAAGCTGACAGCCAAAAAAATGTAGAGCACTGGTACAAATTACTGAAAAAATCAAAAATTTGTACTGTTAAAATTGCAAAAAAAGTTTTTTAAAAAAATTAACTTATTTAACACTTTGAAGTTTAGATTTTTGAAATTTACTACAAAAAATGTAGAGCACTGGTACAAAAAAAGTTTTTAAAAAAAATTAACATTAAATGTACTTACAATAACTCCAACTGGAAACTGTTCACTAAACACTAACTGGCAGCACAATGTAAAAAACAACTGGAAACAGCTCACTGAATACTAACTGGCAGCAGCAGCAGCAGCACTGGTGAAGAGACTTTTACGACTGAATTGTCGATTGATTCGGCTTCGGCTTTTATAGCACTCGAGAAAAACAACAACATTATCTGTGGGAAGATAACTAAATTCGTTTCGTGGAAATGTGGCTGTATTTGTCCCCTTATCAGCCTTATCTAATTTTTATCCAGGAAGCTACATCCTGTGTGAACGGATGTAGATGTTTGTGCTAGAATTTGTTTTCTGTAAATGTGGTTTTATTTTTTTCTCGTTATTAGGCTTATCTAATTTTTATCTGGGAGGCTTCATCCGGTATAACCGTTAAAGTATGTTTTTAAATTTTTTTAGGAAATGTAGATTGCAGGGCCGTATTTAAAAAATTTTTAGTTTGAAAAAAATTTTAAATTATTAAAAGTTTGTTTTTAAATTTTTTCAGAAAATGTAGATTGCAGGGTTGTATTTAAAAAATTTTTAGTTTGAAAAAAAAGAATTTTGTGTGTTATTATTAAACACTTTGAAGTTTAGATTTTGAAATTTACTTAACTTAAGCAAGCTCAATTTTCGGAGGAATATTATAACACTATTGACAAAAATTATATCTTTTTTATTAATAAAATGTAAAATATTATATAATAACCCCCTCTAGATATAGATCACGTGACATAATTATCCAATCACGATCAAGCAATTTTTTTCGTAAAATTAGCATCTACGTCACTTGTGGATAATGCCTGTTTTTTCCTCAATTCAATTGGACCAATAACAGCGAAGTTAAGCGCTTTGTGCCCTTTTGGCCACGCTCATTGCGCATGTTTTTTCTTTAAATTTGACATCTACATCACTTATAGATAATGCCTGTTTTTTCCGCGATTCAATTGGACCAATAACAGCGAAGTTAAGCGCTTTGTGCCCTTTTGGCCACGCTCATTGCGCATGTTTTTTCTTTAAATTTGACATCTACGTCACTTATAGATAATACCTGTTTTTTCCGCGATTCAATTGGACCAATAACAAGGAAGTTAAGCGCTTTGTGCCCTTATGGCAACGTTCATTGCGCATGTTTTTTCTTTAAATTTGACATCTACGTCACTCATAGATAATGTCTGTTTTTTCCGCGATTCAATTGGACCAATAACAAGGAAGTTAAGCGCTTTGTGCCCTTATGGCAACGTTCATTGCGCATGCTTTTCTTTAAATTTGACATCTACCTCACTTATAGATAATGCCTGTTTTTTCCGCGATTCAATTGGACCAATAACAGCGAAGTTAAGTGCTAATGCCCTTATGGCAGCGTTCATTGCGCATGCTTTTCTTTAAATTTGACATCTACGACACTCATAGATAATGCCTGTTTTTTCCGCGATTCAATTGGACCAATAACAGCGAAGTTAAGCGCTAATGCCCTTTCGGCAACGTTCATTGCGCCATCGGGTGACAGTTTCTAGAACTTTAGCATTATTGGACTAAAAATGGCCGCCGCCGCCGCTCTCCAACGCCATCTACTAACACTTTGTGGAACTTTGGCGCCACCAACGCCATCTACTAACACTTTGCGGAACTTTGACATAATTGGACTAAACATGGCCGCTCTCGAAATTAGAATTTACCGCGCAACAGCGACACCAGCGCCTCTGGTGGCAGTTTCTTGAATTGATTTGGAACATACTTTGCTCTACTACTGTTTTGGCATTTGGATATATGTTTTGAAAGTGAAATTTCCAAAATAAGAACTGAGTTACATTTTCCTGGAATAAGTCCTTTGGGAGGGATTTTTAAAATTCATAGAAATCAATAAAAAGTAAATTTGTATTTAAAATAATATCCAATAATAATTTTAGTTTTTAAATATATGACTTTTCATAAATCATTAAGTTTAAATGCTTGACGTGAGTTTTTGATAATTGACATGGGTGCTTAACATGAATTTCTGACATCTGTGTGTTTTTTGACATTTGACGGGTTTTTTAAAAGTCGACATAGTTTATATTAATATTTTCATACATTTCTTACTCACAATTTTAAGTAAAGTCTAAAATTAAATAATAAGATCTGTGTTCGATTTTCCTAGCATAAATCCTTGGGGAGGATTTTTAAAATAATTCACAAACTCATTAAAAAAATATATGTGTGGTTAGGATAATACTTAATAACAATTTTAGTGTTTAGACATCTTTCTTCATATAACATTTATTTTAAACGCTTGATTTCAGTTTTTAGGTTTTGAGATTTTACATGAGCTCTTTGACATTAGACATGAGTTTTTAACATTAAACACAAGTTTTTACATATCGTCTCTTCTTCTTTTTTTAAATTTAAAGTCTCAGCTACCAGGGCTGTTCGATCTAAACATTTGGTAAGTTTTTTGTGATTTGACATGTATTTTATAAGTTTCAGATACATTTAATCATGGTAGTTTTTGCTCAATTTTTTTGAGTTTTGACAATTTTATGTACAGGGCAGGAGCTGTGGTTACATAAGAGCAAAATTATTAGTTTTTTCATGAAAATGACTACAGATCTCGTTATTGAAAAACATTATTTTAAAAAATGGTCGATGAGTGAGTTCCAAAAAAAAATTGTTCGTTATGTAAATCCAAACAATTTTTTTCAAAATCGTGAGTATCAATTAAAAATATGTACCTTTTCTATCATCATTGAGATTTTCGTTTGTCATTTTCATATCACAAATAGTAATTTTACTCTAACACAAACATTATGCGACCGACTTTTGGTCCTCACTGTATATTTCTTTTATTTGCCTATTATCAAGATATATCTGACGTTCGTTTTCAAATAGGGACGCTAGTTGTCCCAAGATAAGAATGTTTGATTGTTCGAGCCTGTCCTAAATATGATTAAACCGACCCATTCCGGTCGAAAGGAAACTAGATGGAAAATTTAAGCTGCCAGGTTGAATAAATTTCAGTTGTGCCTCACCATCTACAATTAAGCGGTTTTAGTGACGGTTTCTTGTAGATACCAGCGCTTTTTGGTGAACAAGAGGGATTTAGGGTATATCGTCGCTAAACATTTTGGAAGCATCAGTTAGGTGAAAATAGTTAAATTTGCATTTTAAGCACGCTTGAAGCGGTTTATCTTGATTGAAAAGTAGTGTTTTGGATAACGTTGGTGGTTTTTTGTAAAATAATGAAAATATTAAATAGAGATGGGCAGAAATTGATACCTTAAATGCACAGAAATAATTGTGTCCATGTATAAGTACTATTATTATTAAATAGATGCATTGTTGGTTTCAATGTTTAGTTAGCAAATAAAATCTTGTTATATTAGTAATTTCTTAAATTAGTTATCTGAAAGTCTTCACAAATCGGAGTATTATACATCCTACTTTAACGTGCTAGCAAAGAATGGTTCACTAAGGAAGTGAATATTTTTTTTCTAGTAAAACATATTCGAAAAATATTAGGCAGTTTCAGAATAGATATTTGCAGCGAGTCCATTATTTTGGATAACCAAATTCAATAAAAAATTAATGTAAGTAAGCTGTACATTAACAAGATCTCCTGGTGTCAATTATGATCGAAGAATTTTATCTTTTATTTAATCCAAATCAAATGTATGATCAACCACTCAGTGCCAGTTTGATGCAAGATCAGAAGATCTTGTTAGAATATACAAAACAAAGTATGGAAATAAGTATTGAAGATAGAGATAAAACGTATAATGTAGAAAGCATAAGTGATGAACTTGAAGACACAGATAATAAAAACCATGAAGAAACTAGTAGTGTATAAAAAGCCAACTTCAATTTATATACTTCAGGCAAAATAACCATTAACTTATTAAGAAACACTTATTAAGAAAAAATACAATCTCTTGCAGAAATAATACTTGTACTCTTGGACGGTTTACCCAGTGCCTAAGAGCCATAAGCGTCATGGGTCCCCTCAAGAGCATCTCTTGGTAAGAATTTTTATACCATTTTATATATATTTTGGTTCAGCACTTTTTGTTAAATTGTAATTGTTGCTGAACTTGTCGTCTCTTACCCTTATGCCCCTAAGGAACCCGCGCCCTTATACAGGAGAAGGGCCGTTCAATCTACGACACGTTGGAGGCTATCATTTGCTGAATAATTTAATAATTTTTATTAATCCTTTTCATTATCGCTCGAATTAGGGCTGTGCGTGACAATCGAATGATAGCTCACTCTAAGAGATATTCTGGCCAGTTATTAATTAAATCTTCTGTGTTCCTATGGATCATTGCAAAGGTTCAAAGGTTGCAAAGATATTATTGGATTTTGGTGGGTTTTGCTATTTTTGTTTTTTTCAGCTGATGTCTGGTTGCTGGTATGTGGTTGCTTACATACAAATCATAGAGCATTAGCAATCATACGAAATATTTTGAATTGGAATGTTTATAGTATTTCGGTGTTCGAAGGTTTCTGCAGCTGCTGCAGCCCAATAGCTCAATATTGTCACAAATTCCTATATGAGCGCATATTAATAAACAATTCCAAATCTTAGATTAAAATATTTTCCATTCAAATCTTTTTTCAAAATTTAAAAATGTAAGTGAACCAAAGTTCATTAATCTCCTCATGACTATTCAACTTTTATTTCAACATTTTTTAAACTCTAAACAATAACATTTTATATTTTATTATTTCATATAAATATATGATCAAATAATTTCGATGACTGTTCAATTTCATAGATTGGGCAAGCACCGTAACCTCAACGAAAAGAGGGTCATGTCAATGTGCAATTCATTATTTATAAACAAAATTTAATAACATCTGTCGAAGCAAAAAGCCCAAAAGTTTACTTGGAAAACAAAAAGAAAGAAAGGAAGCAGTCGAAGCACTCCTAGGGTTAGGGCAAGAGCTCCTCTAACCAAGCAGTGTCTCTTTCCTTTTGTTGAGTTTTCTCGAGGTCAGCTTAAACACATTAAGCCATTTTGGTACGCGATTAAGTATAAAGCAGAAAATTAAGTTGGAAAAGATATTGGAATTTGTGATTGTTCCCAGAGGCCAGGAGATGTGGTAAGGACCTGTTTGTATTTGTATTATATTTAGCTGATTTAATTTCGTTACCCTGTGTGGGACTGGGGTTAGTGTAACATAATTATCCGTTAGTTTATTTCTTTTGCTTAACCTGTTTTGTTTTTTTATTCAATAAATAATTGTGTATTTTTTATCACGCTTTTCGTTCATTACCCGAACCACGAGTTGCGACCCATAAACGGCCCAACAACTCGTGACAATATATCCAAATTGGTTTGAGGATTGTTTTATATAGAAGCGCCCTATTTTCTGTTGTTAACTGCAATCGTCCTCCAATTAGCCAAATCCCTGCAGCGACTAGTAGCATATCCTAGCTCGCAGGCACTATATCAATGAGCACACGAGGTATAGTGGAGATATGCCGTCTTTCGGAGGAGACGTTAAACTGTCGGTCCCGAGTCCATGGATGTTGGGTTCGTTAAAGATCCCTACTCGGGTTGGAATATCTGAGGATTCGGCAAAATTTCCGGTTAGGGGTAGCGTGCTCCCGGCGTCGGTGATCAGCCCCGGTAGAAGAAATAGGCCGACGTTAAATAATTAAATAAAAAAAAATTAGCCAAATCATCTTTTGAAGTTTTAGCTTTAATTGTTCTTTTTTATGTGGGTTTTTTAGGTTGATTTTTTATCTAGATGTAATTCAAGATATTTGTTGGTATTGGCATGTTGTTGATTGTAACTTGATGATGCTTTCTTTACCAATACAACTTGATTCTTACATTCTTGGACTAAAAGTTAATAGAAAAGAAGATCAAACAATCATAGCAAACCAAAGTACTTACATAAAGAAAAGAAACGGTTTGGTGTTTAAGACTTCAAACCAGAATCTGCACCAATTGTTCTCAGGAGAGACAAAAGAGATCTAGGAAAAAAAGAAGAAGTTTAATGATGAAAACTTTTTGTTTTAGAGAAGCTATAGGTGCAATAATTTATTTAATGTAGTGTAGTATCTAGAAGCATAGAAGTTCCTAAAATAGAAAATTTTAAATCAGTTAAGAATACTTTTATATATCTGAAAGACACTTCTGATTTTGGCATAATTTCTAAAGCAAATTTTAGGAAAGGCTGTAAGACAGTTATAGCGAAAAATATCATGGAAAAGACCAGTCCACACGAAGTTTTAATAAGGTATTGTCTGTATCTAGGCAAGAGGTGCTAGTATCTGATTAGTCAACTTCCAAGTTCCGTTGCAATCTCTCCCATGGAGGCTGGAATGATAGATGCTAATAATGCTGAAAGAGAAATTACTTAGTTGAAAGAACAATATCAATAGATTGTGAAGTTAGAGGTCCTACGACTTATTATGGTTGATAATAAAGCCTCAATCAAGTGAGCACAAAATGCATAACTCGTCATCCAAAATCTAAAACAAAAATAAGACGAAGCGTACCTAAATTTCGACTTTACGAGCCTTGAAGTAAATGGCGAAGAAAATCCTCGTTTATTCAAAAAACAGGCGTCAAATGTTCATAAAGTGCTGATATTAAATAAGAAAGCTTTCTTGGCATTATACAAAATGGTTTATAAAGAAAGTAAATGTAAAAAGCCACACATTATTTCATAGCAACTAATTCTACTTACCTACATTTTAGGAACAATGTTTGGTGAAAACTTTGGGGAACAACTTGACAATATTACTCTATCAAACCATACAATTTGTCGACCAATTAACGATATATCAGTTCATATTCAACAACTGCTTGAATCTGAGATTACTGGAAAATTGTTTGTTGTACAACTTGACGAAGCAACGTACTCCAATAAAAATTCCCATTGGATTTGCTACATCGGATTCTGTCAAGATTCTACAATATGTGGAGATTTATTGTTTTGCAAACTAATTGACGGAAGAGCTACAGCCACCGAATTGTTCAAGATTATAAATGATACTACTATTTAGGCGAATTTGCATTGGAAAAATTGTATTGGGATTTGCACCGATGGAGCCCAATCCATGTCTGGTAAATACAACAGTTTACAAGCGCTGGTAAAGAAGAAATATTCAGAAATTATTTGGATACACTGCATGATTCATTAAGAAGGCTTAGCATCTAAGTCCCGGACTAAATATGGTTATGACAGTAGTTAACTATATAAAAACCAGTCCACTGAAATCAGGGATGTATTTCTTTGTTCAAAGTAGATATGGGAGTTGAGCATAAATATTTGCTGTTTTATTCCTCATATAGATGGTTGTAAATAGTGACATTTTAAAATAAAAATATAAGCTAGGAATCTCTAATTCTTGTTTTTATATTAAACCAAAGAAACTCAAAATATTTACCATAAATACTTTCGAGTTTCTTTGGTTTAATCCTACATACCACATTTGAGACCTTTTATATAACTGAGAAAACATGCATAGGAAGTAAAATAAAATTTTCAATTTACATATACTTACATACACATATTTGTGAATGTAAATAAATGTAATTTAAATTTGACGAAATAATATTCAAAGTCTTATATATCAATAAAATCTCCAAGAAAAATACCATAATGCACCCTGTTAATGTTGCTCCCAAATACATAATAAAAATGTAGTCATGCACCGAAGTTAAAAATTGTTGTAAATATTCGATGCAGCATGATTTTTAAAATATATTGGGAAAAACCGCTATTTAGAATGCACAGTTATCTTAGAAATGAGAAAAGGCTTAAAACACTGGATCGACTACTGGGTAAAATTTAGGTAGGTTGTCTTCTACGAGGGTTGCTATTTATGTATTGAGAATTGGCAACACTGGTGTTGCCAGGTGAAATCTGTCATTGCGATCTTAAAGTTTGACATTTTTGACAGAACGTTTTAATGTGCGAGTACTATTTGTGTTGTTTACAGTAAGTTGAGGATCTCATTTCGGCCAAAAAATGGAATTAAATCGCGAACATTTTCGAGCTATGATTTATTATGACTTTCGACGTGGTGTAACTCAAGAACAGTGATTCAATCAACTTAATTCAACTTTTGGCGATGAAGCACCATCCAAAGGCAGTGTATATCGATGGTACAATGAATTCAAACGTGGCCGTAGTTCGCTCTCGGACGAAGTTAAAGAAGGTCGTTGTGCCGAAAACATCGATGCTATGAGAAAACTAATTGAAGAAGATCGTCATGTGACAGCATGAAATCGAGGCATGTTTAAGCATTAGTATGACCAGCAAACAAGAATTTGCAAGAACATTTGGGGGTTCTGAATCTGTCTGCGCGTTGGATTCCACATTTGTTGACAGATGCTCAAAAAAAGGCTCGTGTCGATTGGTGCCATAAAATGATTAAAAAATACAATTGTGGTAGATCCAAAGGCGTATACGCATCGTCACACTTAACGAGTCGTGGATTTATGCATATGAGCCAGAAAGTTTGGGTGTTTCAATGTGAAGAAAAGCCAACAAAAGTTACTCGTTTTTGGAAGGTTAAGAAGCAAATGGTGGCGTGTTTCTTCACGAAAAGCGGTTATGTGGCAACTGTGGCTCTCGAAAATCAAAAGACAGTTAATTCAGCATGTTATACGACCATTTACTTGCCAGAAGTTTTCGGTAAATTGAGAAAAACCAATCCAAAAGGATGAATTATTATGCATCACGACAATACGAACTCACACATACCAAGTGAATCAACGTTACGTTACGTTACGTTATGAACATTGCCTTTTATGTTTTAACTTTTTGCGTAATCGTAACGTATACACATTCATTAACTTTCATACCAGTACCTTCCACAACTGGTTTATAAATTTTGATTAGAAAGGATAGTATTTGTTTTTTACATAATAAATTATGATTATTATTTTGTTTCTACCAGGAGGATTCTTTTTGGCTTATCCCCCTGTGTGGTTCTTAACGCGAGTTATTAAAAAGAGAAAAAAATTGTGTCCTAATGACGAGTAGCGGTTTTTAGGATAGCCTAAATTAAAAATTTTTGAGTTGTTGTTTCCGATGCAAAGGTGGGAGTGGCCTAAGCAAAAGGTAGGCTTGGCCTATGCTAAAGTTTTTGGAAAAAAGGTTAAATTTTTATAATGTTATTTTTCATGCATTGTTATTGATTATTTTTCATGCAATTTTGTCATGCTTTTTCATGCTTTTTTTTTTTACTTACTTTTTCTTTGTCTCATCACTTCTCTTTTCCCTAAATAAACGGTTGTTTTCGTTACCTAAACATAAAAATGTTTTATTAGTTATAGAAAGTTTTGTTAGTAATAGTTAATTTTGTTAGATTCCATTTTTATGTTTTTACATATATTTTTAATTTTTTGATACATTGTTAGTAATTCTTACTATTTTTTCTATTTTTGTTTACAGTATTTATCTTGTTTCTTGAAGGAAATCCCACTACGCATTTTCTTCCATAATTTTGTGGTGTAAGAGTTTGTATTTAATTCTGAAAGGTGTGTTTTCGTGTGTTATTGAACACACATGTCCAGTGATTTGGTTCTTTTTTAGATCTTTATTTACACATTTTTTAAGTTTTTGATACATAGCGTGAAGTACCGGGATAATTTTGGTATCTTTATATAGTTGTTTGTTGGATATTTCTGATGTGCGCTTGTCCACTATGGATCTTAAGCACTTGTTTTCAATTATTTGTATTTTTTTGAGTTTGGTTTTAAATGCATTGATCCATATTGGACAAGAGTACATCATCATTGCTCTTATTGTTGTTATGTATAATTGTCTTTTCGTATTTAAGTTTAGGTTGGAATTTCTTGAAATATAAGGATTTATATAATTTTTTATTTTTATTAGTCTGTTTGTTAGGTCTGTCATGTGTTCGTTGTATGTCAATTTTCTGTCTAGAGTCACTCCCAGGTATTTCACGCTGTGTTTTTCTGGAATTATTTCGTTATTTATTTTTATTATATTGAGGTTCTCGAGGTTTCTCTTCCTGTTAAAATTTATTAGTTCTGACTTGATTGGATTTATCTTTATTTTCCATTTATCAAAGTAATTTTTAAGTTCGGCCAAATGTAGGTGAATTTTTTTATTTGCTAACTCTGCCCGTTTCGATGATGCGATAATCGCAGTGTCATCTGCGAACAGAGCTAGTTGTGTGTTGACTCCCTTGCGGTACACCTGCTGGCATGGTTTTTTTATCTGATAATTTTCCATTCATCATTACTTTGAGTAGAATAGTTGACACCCTAGCGTGGGAACTTTTTCTGTCAATTCTTATGGACGGACACGCCCCCTCACGTGACCCACCCCACTCCTCGGCACATCTCCGCTGGCTCATGTGGAAAAAAGAAGAATGCCGGTCTTGAACGTGTCGGCAGTTCAGCTAGAAGAAGAAGAATGGAACTCATTCAGTCACCTATAGAAGAAGAAGAAGAAATTACTATAGTGGAGCGCGCGCGCGCGATTCACGGCGGTGGCGTACGAATGCCGGCCGGGGCGGAGGTGATGGCGCACGCCCCGAGTCGAGGTGATGGCGCATTCATAACCCGAGGCAGGGTGATGGCACGATTCATGGCGGCGACACTTGCGCTAGCCGGCCGCGCAGTCGAACTGATTCGTTTCAGAGATAACGGCTGGATATAATAACCGTCAGTGGGGCAGTAGGCCACGTTGCCTTTTTATTATTATTTATACAATGTTGCCACATTTCCGTAAGATAACAGCGTGAAACGTGTGTGTGTGTGTGTGTGTGTGTGTGTGTGTGTGTGTGTGTGTGTGTGTGTGTGTGTGTGTGTGTGTGTGTGTGTGTGTGTGTGTGTGTGTGTGTGTGTGTGTGTGACGTAGTCGAACAAATAACTATAGTTTACCTTGTTTATGAGAGAGCGTTATCATTTCTGGGGCGCTATGAATTTGGTATTGAGATATAAAATTAGCATCTACCCCACTTATAGATGATACCGGTCTTTTTTCACAATTCAATTGGACCAATTGACATCTACGTCCCTTATAGATGATATAATATCAAAGTGCGAAAAAAATATGCTTTATTTAAAAAGGTTTTGAATTCATTAGCGTAGATGGAGTACACGAAAAATGTTGTTTATCAAAAAATCCGGAATAACCGTATCGGATATGTCTAAATAAAATTTAAAAAAACCCCGTAATGTGTAAAGTTGTTGTTGTTTCTTTAAAAACAAGTCTAAAAAGCCGTTTTTCGACTAGTTAAAATACACCCATATATATATATTACAAAATTGTTAAAAACATACTAAAGTGGGTGATCCATTTCTTCGCTTCTACTTGTGTAGGTACATATTCTAATGTGATTGGTGATGGCCATTTGTTTTTATCAGAAAATGTCAAAATATTGTGCTGGTTTTTAGCCACTTCTTCGATTTTAAAAGTGGTTTAACCCGCCCCTCATTCACACCTTTTGTACAGGGATATTATTTCTTGAAACATTGTGCTGTAGGGGAATCTAAAACAAAATAGAATAAGGTACTAAAAATAGGCGTTGTCACCGAAAAGAATAACCGTAACCGTAATGTGGAAGGTTATTGTTGTTTTTAAAACAAGTCTAAAAAGCCGTTTTTCGACTAGTTCAAATACACCCATATATATTACAAATTGTTAAAAACTTACTAAAGTCGATTCTGTGTGTGTGTGTGTGTGTGTGTGTGTGTGTGTGTGTGTGTGTGTATTCATTAGGCTTCACCGTGGTCCTCGAGAAATATAATCTCGTTCTTGATTTGAACCTGAAACTGGAGCGGTGGGGTGAGAATCTCAATATGTGGTTAACACTCCAGATGATTCGATACATATAATATGCTCTTTATCACTCTGTACAATAGCCTGTCTTGCCAAAGAGGTTGGTTACTCAATCTTGAAAACAGACTCAGAGCAACTGTCTCACGCGCCAAAGGGGGTTGGCTACCCCAATCTTGAACGAGACACAAGTGCATATTATACATAGCGTATCATTAAAAAATGTAAAATTATGAATAGTGATATCATTGAAAAAAATGTAAAATTTCTAAAGTACTGCTAGGAAATATGTTCATGTTGGCTGTTTGCTGTCCGCTGAAGTTCTCAGTAAGATTGAAGAAAACTTAAACGGTCTAAATTTCTACTGAAAAACCTCCAACTAACCTAGACATCGACTGATAACTCAAGAACACCTAGACTCAAGAACAACTGAAACACGAATTATTTGTTGCTCAAAGTAAAATGGAGGAATTGGAAAAGCCCATGTTAGTACCGGGGGTATGAATGTTTTGTAGGTCTCACGAACGAAGCGAAGTTAAAAGAAAAGGATATTTGAGTGTCTATACACTAAGCTACTCGAAGGCGGTAAATACGCGGTCGTGGATACATTAACGAAGATATTTCAGGTAGGAAGCTTTAATAAAAAATGTATCTGATAACTCAGACAAAATACGAATGAATAGTAGGAGAGGTATTAGAGAGATGGATGTTAAATCGGTAGCCTATCGCACTCCCTACAACAATAAAAATGAACATCGTTGCATAGGTATTAGACAGGGGCGCTGTACTAAAGGGCGTTAAATGGGGAGACGTCAACACCAAGCTACTCGAAGGCTATAAATATGCCGTCGTGGCTACATTAACGAAGATATACAGCACAATGTTTCAAGAAATAATATCCCTGTACAAAGGAGTGTATTTTGCATACAGAAAATACTTCTCGATATTCCAATGGTGTTAAAAGTACACTGCATAAGATATAAGATGGAACAAAGCTCCAAGGACCCCAATGTCGGCCTCCAAGGTTACCCGACTTAAACCCTATCGATTTTATCTGGGGCTGCATGAAAAAAGAATACACTCTGCATTATCGCAATTTGAAACAAGCTCTCGAACACGGCTTAAAATTAACCAAAATTCATAAAGAAAAGATTGTTGAACTCGAGATCGGATTTTTAGTGCTTTCATGTCAACCTAACAAGAGTAAATGTAAAAAGTTCATTAGTGATGGGTGTTTAAATTATTTTCAAAGCGAAAAACTAAAGGACCACGAAATTTCGTGTATAAATAGCAGCGAACGTAAAATTTCTATTCCCATTTTATCAAGGAATTTTCTACAGAAAAGTACAGCATTATGTATGCCGAAAAGAGGTGAAATTCGACTACGAAAACAATACCAGCCTATCAAAAAGGCTTGAAAATGTTTAATGCAGCTAATTTTTGTAGCTCGCCTCGTTTGTAAAAACATGTGTGTGGTGCTTTTTAGCTGAAATTAAAAAGTACAGTGCATAAGGTGGAACAAGGCTCCAAGGCCAAGCTCAATCGGATTGAATACAGAAACCTTCTGTTTGGGAGTTACTATTGTAAAAATGTCCGTAGGAAAAAGTCGAGGGTAAAGACACGGTCTTAATCACACCCTGTCGTTCGTGTAATTGTTATCAACTAAATTATGAAGACGAAATATTTGATTTTAAAAAATAAAAAATGTGTAAAATCTTATACATATAATATAATAAAAACCACATACCTGTCACGACTTTTGAATATTTTCAGGCACTGTCTTAAGTCTAAATATGAGGTCCCTCGGAGCCGTAAAATAATAATAAAAAATATGAGGTTTATTTCTGGAAAAGTGTATAAAAACGCAAAAACCAAAGCATCCTGTGATAAATACACCAAAGCATCCTGTGATAAATACACCAAAGCATCCTGTGATAAATACACCAATGTGATAATAACCGTGCGGGTGTATCTTAAATATTTAAATTTAAAAAGAAGAAAAATGAATGAGTAAGTTATACTATTTTTACATTTTTATATTGAATTTTTGCTAAATCACTAATATACATTTTACATTTTTATCATATTTATTCATGTTACAGGTTCAGCGACAATGAGGACGAGTAAGATTTACTTTAACAATATTAAATATTGAAATACTAATAATTTGATTTTAGCGTGCTAGAAATACAGGGCGAGCCTGAATTATACATGTAAATCGGGTGAAACAATTATTTTACATTTATTATATTTAATTATGTTTTAGGCTCGATATTGAGGATGAGGAGGAGGAGAAGGAGGAGGAGGATGAGGAGGAGGGGGAGACGGAGGAGTCTGAGGAGGATAAGTAAGATTTACTTTTACCCTTAATTATTGTAATGCTAATAATTAAAGGACCCAAATAAAAATTTAAAAAATATTTCAATTTTAGGGGCCTAGAATTTGAGGGGGAGCCTCCTTTAATTGGGTAAGTTACTAAAAAATATACATTTTTACATTTTATCATATTTATTCATGTTACAGGTTCAGCGACAATGAGGACGAGTAAGATTTACTTTAACAATATTAAATATTGAAATACTAATATTTGATTTTAGCGTGCTGGAAATACAGGGCGAGCCTGAATTATACAGGTAAATCGGGTGAAACAATTATTTTACATTTATTATATTTAATTATGTTTTAGGCTCGATATTGAGGATGAGAAGGAGGAGAAGGAGGAGGGGGAGACGGAGTAGTCTGAGGAGGATAAGTAAGATTTACTTTTACCCTTAATTATTGTAATGCTAATAATTCAATTTTAGGGAACTAGAAAATGAGAGAGAGCGGCAGCCCCGCCGACAACAGGTAACTTTCCGTAAAATATATTTTTACAATTTAATAAATTTAAATATGTCACAGGGTAAATGAGGAGTAAAGGGCCCAAAATAAAAAATTTAAAAAACGTCCACCTGTTTTCTTTTAAGTCCTGTTACCACCTATTCCTATCCTTTTCTGACAGAAACAATTGCCACCTTCTCACGGTTTCTGCTGTTGTATAAAAATATTGTGTTCTGTTTAAAATGATGTTTATACAAAACGAAGCAACTAACTCACCGCTCCTTACTCAGCCATGAACATAATACAAAAAATCCGCTGATACGGACCCGGTCATAAAAATAGGGTCTTCTTCTACTGCCCACTCTGCTACAGCCTCATTGATGTAAAAATTCATAGTTGTATAAAGTGTACCATTCCTTGAAAACTGAATTTGAAACAGATCACCCTCGGCATAATCACTTTTTAATAATATCATCTCAGTGCATTGCACATCGTTGATGAAAAATACCACATACACGTATTCGGCCACTTGTAGGGGTTTAAAAAATTTAAAAACCGTACTCGGTTCGTGACAGATAAAATCAATTTTAAGCAGATACTCGCACTCGGACATTTTTAAAAGTAATGAAACCGGTATAAAAGGTATCAGAAATATATATAACATACCATCTGCAGTTGATAAAGGTCCCACGCTTTTTCAAATATTATCTAACATTTTGATATTGGTTAAGAAAAGATTAATTTAATGAAAAAACGCCCACACACTCTCTCTCTCTCTCATAAGCAATACAAATCCTAGAAAATATATTTAAAACAATTCGTCCTCCTACACGTTGATCGGGATAGAATATTACAACTTCAAGATAAAATCTGTTTCATTCATACTAGCGAATCCTATAAAACATCATTCGAACATGAGCTATCTCTCGCTCTCGAGGTGTCTAAAAGACTGATCATCTAACGACAGTCTTGCAAATGGGCACCTAATTTGTGCAACTTATAAAATTATTACATAAGACAACACGAAATTATTTATAGCTAGCATTTATGAAAACCCCTTTTTAATAATGAACTCGTCCGTTGTTTTCTCTACAACCGTTCTGTCTAATCGAAAATTTTTTGATAAATTTTAGAAAATCTACAATACAAAATTTCAAATTGATTCTAATTATCAAACCAAGAATGAAGTGATAGCCCTGGAAACGTGTTTTCGTTCACGCTGATAGACTTATCTAATTTTTATCGGGGAGGCTTCATCCGGTGTGGCAGTTAAAGTGTTTATTATAACAGGTGTTTAGAGTATTTCTTAAAAACATAGTGAAAAGTCCTTTTCATGTGAACATATCGTGATTATTTGATTTAAAATATTTTGTATAAAGTCTGACTACTTTACGAAAAATACATTTTTGAATAAACTCTGTCTAATTTACGAAATGCTCTCAGCACGCGCGCGCCGCCGACCGCCGCCGCCGCCGCTATCACTCTCTCTCAGCCAGCTGGGACCGTGAATTGGCGGGCGTGCCGCTATCGCCCCTCGTCAGCCTCGAGCGCGTGCTATCGCTATCGCGGTCGCTGGTGGAGATTTTTACACAATATCTTTGTTTAGTCGAGAAATCATTATAACAGTTGTTTAGAGTATTTCTTAAAAATATAGTGAAAAGTCCTTTTTCATGTGAACATATCGTGATTATTTTGATTTAAAATATTTTTGTATAAAGTCTGACTAGTTTACGAAAAATACATTTTTTGAATAAAGTCTATCTAATTTACGAAAAATGCAATTTCACCTGCTGGATAAATATGTCACGTGACCCTTCTGCACACGACCCCTCAAAATGTCGATAAGAATTATCCTTTATTTTTCATAATCTACAACCGGAATGTCTGAAATACATTGTTTTTAGATATAAATGAATTCTAGTTTTAGTTTTTAAAATATTTTTTGAATAAAGTCTGTCTAGTTTACGAAAAATGCAATTTCACTTGCTGGATAAATATGTCACGTGACCCTTTGCACACGACCCCTCAAAAATGTCGATAAGAATTATCCTTTATTTTTTCATAATCTACAACCGGAAAATACATTGTTTTTTAGATATAAATGAATTCTAGTTTTAGTTTTTAAAATATTTTGAATAAAGTCTGTCTAGCTTACGAAAAATGCAATTTCACATGCTGAATAATTATGTCACGTGATCTTCATCTAAAAAGTATAAGTACAGGCGCGAGTGATCATTCCTATCAGTTAGCGGTTAGCTGTCGCACACTGATAAGCAACAATTTTGAATATTTCTGAAAATGACGAATTTTGAAATTATTAAGGATGTTACAAAACAAATCCGTAAATTCGGGGTCCAGGGTCGGACTTTGGAATTTAAAATTAACCCCATACCTAAGGGGGCGGAGCCCCTAAGCTGGGTGAAAAATGCAATAGAGGATATTGTTTTAAAGGGGACAGAAAACGTGGACTTGGCGGATTATGTTGGATTTACTTTCTGTTCCAAAGATTTTTCAAGGGGCCAAGGATGGGTAGTTTTTAAACCTGCATCTCAGGTGACAGTTGATGACGTGTGGAAGAAAATTTCATCCATATACCAGTCAAATTCAACCGGGCTGAATACAGAAACCTTCTGTTTGGGGGTTACCACCGTAAAGATGCCCGTAGGAAAAGGCCGGGGGTGAAATTATAATACTTTTAACGAAGAATGTAAAAAACGTACAGGTATTGTTTCGATAAATAACAAAGATAACCTATGCTTACCTCGAGCCTTAATCGTCAGTATGGCTTTTCAAAGTAAGGATCCAAACTACACAAAAATTCGGTATGGCGGTAGACTTCAGACCGCCAAAGCTCTTGAACTGACAAAATCCAGTGGCGTTCTGATTACTCCAGAGGGCTGCGGAATTCCTGAACTTCAGCAGTTTCAACAGCATCTAAAAAATTATAAGATTATAGTTTATCGATATGGTAGCAAAGGGCGTGACGTTATCTTTGAAGGAGGAGGAAATGACGGTCCTGCTTTAAATCTAATTTTCCATGAAGGGCATTACAACGTAATTACCTCGCTAACAGCCGCATTTATGTGTAGATATTTTTGTGAACACTGCCACACTCCATACAGTAATAGAGATAAACATAAATGTAAGGGCGTATGTTTTGCATGCAAAAAATCACCTGCATGCAATAAAGGTGTTGTAAAAAGAGGGTGTAATGAGTGCCGAAGAGATTTTTACGGCGATGACTGTTACGAGGCACATTTGAATTCGGTTTGTAAAAGAATAAAAAGCTGTGAGAAATGCTTTAAAATTTGCACTACGCACAATCATATCTGTGGCGAAATTTACTGCAAGATTTGTAAATCGAAACAACCCGAAGACCATTTGTGTTATATGCAACCTGACAGAAAATCTCCTCAAATTAAAGATTTTTTGTTTGTTTTCTATGACTTGGAGACAACACAAGAAAAAGTCGTCAACGGGGTCATACAGCAGGAACCGAATTTGTGTGTATACAGAAAAGTATGCCATAAGTGTATAAATGAAACAAGATTGTTATTTTGTCAGAGTTGCGGATTCAGAGAAAAAGTTCTATCAGATGATGTAATTCCGAAATTTCTGGGCGAAGTACTAGAACTACGAAAAAAATTTAAACAGATTGTCGTTATCGCCCATAATGGTGGCGGTTTCGATCATCAATTTGTATTAAATTATATTCTCACTAAAACCGATTTGAATCCGGACCTGATTATGCGTGGCACGAAGCTGATTATGATGAACGTCGGAAACGTTAAATTTCTGGATTCACTCAACTATTTTCCAATGGCGTTATCTGCACTGCCGAAAGCTTTTGGCTTTTCCGAATTGAAAAAAGGGTATTTTCCACATCTCTTTAACAGGCTGGAAAATCAGAACTATGTCGGTGTTATTCCTGCATTGAAATTCTACGACCCTAACAACTTAAAAGAGGATGCGCGCGAAAAATTAATTCAATGGCACAACCAGAAAATTGCTGAAAATTACATATTTGATTTTCAAAAGGAGATTGTAGAGTATTGTGTTTCTGATGTACAGATTCTGATGCAATCCTGTCTCAAATTTCGTCAGCAGCTGCTGGAGACGTCAAATGTGTGCCCATTCATGGAAGCAAGCACAATCGCTTGCGCTTGCAACAAGGTATTTCGGCGAAACTTTCTAAAAACAAACACAATCGGTATAATCCCCAAAGGGGGTTACAGATTCAGAGATAATCATTCGAAAATAGCTTTACAATGGTTGATATGGGAAGAACGCCTAAGAGGAATCGAGATACATCACGTGGCCAGAGGTCAAGAGGCCAGAGTTGCCGGGGTTAAAGTTGACGGGGTACATAGAAATAACATCTTTGAATTTCAAGGTTGTTATTTTCATGGGTGTCCGAAATGTTATACAAATAACCGTGATAAAGCGTTAAAAGACGATCCCACTGATTGTATGGAAAACCGATTTCAACGAACTGTAAATAAAAATAAACATTTGGAGAAAAATGGGTATAAAGTTGTACAAATGTGGGAATGTGATTTTCGAAAAATTTTAAATGATGAAATTGCACAATACACAGAAAACCATTCTTACATGAAATATTTACCTCTAAACCCTAGAGATTCTCTGTACGGGGGCCGAACGGGAAATACAGTGGAATATTACAAGGCGAAAGAAAATGAAAAAATTAAATATGTTGATGTCTGCTCACTTTACCCTTGGGTCTGCAAATTTGGCAAATTTCCTATTGGCCACCCGAAAAAAATTTATGTGGGAGAAGATTGCAAATTGGCTGATATTTCCCAAATGTCAGGTGTGATAAAATGTAAAATATTACCACCTACAAACCTGTATCACCCTGTACTGCCATGTAAAATGAACAATAAATGCATGTTTATTCTTTGTCGTAAATGCGGCGAAGAATTAAGCCAAGACGATTGTACTCACGATGAGGAACAAAGATGTTTGAAGGGTACCTGGGTGATTGAAGAGGTGGTTAAAGCTGTTGAAAAAGGCTACAGAATGCTAGAGATTTACGAAATATGGAGTTACAATACCATACAGCTCAGCAGAGAACAGGAGGGCTTATTCTCTGGCATGATGAATAAGTTTATAAAAATCAAACAACAGAGCTCCGGCTGGCCAAAGAATTGTGCGACAGCTGAAGAGAAAGATAGATATATTGAGGAATTTCTGCAAAGAGAAGACATTTTACTGGAGTTTTCTGAGATAACCGAGAATCCCGGTTTAAGGTCGTTGGCAAAACTAATGTTAAACTCTTTCTGGGGCAAATTAGCACAGAAAAGTAACTTACCTAAAACATCTATAATTAGAAATTCTGCTGAATTTTATTCAATGATGTCGAACCCCGCAATAGTGGTAAACACCATTTTACCGGTAAATGAGGAAACGTTAATTGTAACGTGGGAGTACAAAGAGGAGGCCTACGATATCTCTCCCACTGTAAATGTGGTGTTAGCGGCATATGTTACAGCGCTAGCAAGATTAAAATTATATAGTTACCTGGATCAGGTGGGCGAGAGAGCCTTATACTTTGACACAGATTCGATTATCTATTCTTCGCAAGTTGGTCTTCCTGACCTACCCACTGGTGAATACCTAGGAGATTTAACTGACGAGCTGAACGGCGAATTTATTACAGAATTTGTTTCAGGGGGCCCTAAAAATTATGCCTATAAATACACCTGTAATGGCACCGAATATGTCGTCTGTAAAGTAAAGGGGATCTCACTAAACTATAGTGCTTCGCTGCTACTGAATTTTGATAAAATCAAGGAGATGGTTTTGGAGAAAACTGAGCCTATTTATATACTTTCAAAGCAGATCAGAAGAACAAAGGACCATGAAGTGATAACAGTGGCATCTGAGAAAAGATATCAACCTATGTCAACAAAAAGAAAATTTCTTCCGGATCATAGTTCTCAACCTTACGGCTTTAAAAAAATAAAAAATGAGTTATATATAAAGCACCAAATAAATTTTTATTAAAACTTACCGGTCTTTTTTTTCATCCATATGGTAATCCTTAAATTGAATAATTTAATCCTCAGCTACATTATCTTCCCTGATAGAAACGTTATCAACATGCGTTAAATCTGTGTAGTCAGCTTTCTAGTGTATCTGGAAAATGAAATGTATGAGTTGTGTAAATTGAAATAAAATCAGGAGGCGCTGAGAGAAAATATCGACTCTATAAACATCACCTCAAGAGAAATTAAAAGAGCAGTAATTACAGTAGTTCGTGAGAAGTGTTATGAGTCTAATTCAGCAAAAGTTGAAATCAATATGGATATATGCGTTATCAAATAAATTTTTATTAAAAACTTTCTGGTCTTTTAAAATATTTGGAAGCCCTTAAAATCTGAATTATTTCATCTTCAGTTAATACCATCATGTATACAAATATTATTAGGCAACCAGATTATCATTTATGTGTATATCTGGCTGCATAGTTATTAGTTGATATGTTACCTAATTGCTTCTACTAAACGTGACGTTTACCGGAGGAGAACGTTACCTGAACCAATAATATCGAAGTTAAATGCTTTGTGCCCTTATGGCAACGTTCATTGTGCATGCTTTTCCACATAAAAAATAAAATCTGTCTGATCATAGTTCTCAGCCTTACGGCTTTAAAAATTAAAAAATGAGTTATATATAAAGCACCAAATATTTTTATTAAAACTTACCGGTCTTTTTCATCCATATGACAATCCTTAAATTGAATAATTTAATCCTCAGCTACATTATCTTCCCTGATAGAAACGTTATCAACATGCCTTAAATCTGTGTAGTCAGCTTTCTTCTACACCTGAAATTAATGTATGAGTTGTGTAAATTGAAATAAAAATCAGGAAGCGCTGATTATGAGTCTAATTCAGCAAAAGTTGAAATCAATATGGATATATGCGTTATCAAATAAATTTTTATTAAAAACTTTCTGGTCTTTTAAAAATATTTGGAAGCCCTTAAAATCTGAATTATTTCATCTTCAGTTAATACCATCATGTATACAAATATTATTAGGCAACCAGATTATCATTTATGTGTATATCTGGCAGCATAGTTATTAGTTGATATGTTACCTAATTGCTTCTACTAAACGTCACACGTCACGTAAACGTCACTAGATGGCGTTGGTGGTACCAAAATATTATTATTAGGCAATCAGATCATCATTTATGTGTATATGGGGTTGCATAGTTATTAGTTGATATGTTTCACTAGTAATTTAGAACGAATGTGACCCTACAAATTGAAGAAAAAACCTCTGAGAAAAGATATCAACCTATGTCAACAAAAAGAAAATTTCTGCCTGATCATAGTTCTCAGCCTTACGGTTTTTAAAAAATTAAAATGAGTTATATATAAAGCATCAAATAAATTTTTATTAAAACTTACCGGTCTTTTTTTCATCCATATGGTAATCCTTAAATTGAATAATTTAATCCCAGCTACATTATCTTCCCTGATATAAACGTTATCAACATGCCTTAAATCTGTGTAGTCAGCTTTCTTCTGCACCTGAAAATTAATGTATGAGTTGTGTAAATTGAAATAAAAATCAGGAAGCGCTGAGAGAAAATATCGACTCTATAAACATCACCTCAAGAGAAATTAAAAGAGCAGTAATTACAGTAGTTCGTGAGAAGTGTTATGAGTCTAATTCAGCAAAAAAGTTGAAATCAATATGGATATATGCGTTATCAAATAAATTTTTTATTAAAAACTTTCTGGTCTTTTAAAATATTTGGAAGCCCTTAAAATCTGAATTATTTCATCTTCAGTTAATACCATCATGTATTCAAATATTATTAGGCAACCAGATTATCATTTATGTGTATATCTGGCGGCATAGTTATTAGTTGATATGTTACCTAATTGCTTCTACTAAACGTCACACGTCACGTAAACGTCACTAGATGGCGTTGGTGGTACCAAAATATTATTATTAGGCAATCAGATCATCATTTATGTGTATATGGGGTTGCATAGTTATTAGTTGATATGTTTCACTAGTAATTTAGAACGAATGTGACCCTACAAATTGAAGAAAAAACCTCTGAGAAAAGATATCAACCTATGTCAACAAAAAGAAAATTTCTGCCTGATCATAGTTCTCAGCCTTGTCATGCTTTTTCATGCTTTTTTTTTTACTTACTTTTTCTTTGTCTCATCACTTCTCTTTTCCCTAAATAAACGGTTGTTTTCGTTACCTAAACATAAAAATGTTTTATTAGTTATAGAAAGTTTTGTTAGTAATAGTTAATTTTGTTAGATTTCCATTTTTATGTTTTTACATATATTTTTAATTTTTTGATACATTGTTAGTAATTCTTACTATTTTTTCTATTTTTGTTTACAGTATTTATCTTGTTTCTTGAAGGAAATCCCACTACGCATTTTCTTCCATAATTTTATGGTGTAAGAGTTTGTATTTAATTCTGAAAGGTGTGTTTTCGTGTGTTATTGAACACACATGTCCAGTGATTTGGTTCTTTTTTAGATCTTTATTTACACATTTTTTAAGTTTTTGATACATAGCGTGAAGTACCGGGATAATTTTGGTATCTTTATATAGTTGTTTGTTGGATATTTCTGATGTGCGCTTGTCCACTATGGATCTTAAGCACTTGTTTTCAATTATTTGTATTTTTTTGAGTTTGGTTTTAAATGCATTGATCCATATTGGACAAGAGTACATCATCATTGCTCTTATTGTTGTTATGTATAATTGTCTTTTCGTATTTAAGTTTAGGTTGGAATTTCTTGAAATATAAGGATTTATATAATTTTTTATTTTTATTAGTCTGTTTGTTAGGTCTGTCATGTGTTCGTTGTATGTCAATTTTCTGTCTAGAGTCACTCCCAGGTATTTCACGCTGTGTTTTTCTGGAATTATTTCGTTATTTATTTTTATTATATTGAGGTTCTCGAGGTTTCTCTTCCTGTTAAAATTTATTAGTTCTGACTTGATTGGATTTATCTTTATTTTCCATTTATCAAAGTAATTTTTAATTTCGGCCAAATGTAGGTGAATTTTTTTATTTGCTAACTCTGCCCGTTTCGATGATGCGATAATCGCAGTGTCATCTGCGAACAGAGCTAGTTGTGTGTTGACTCCCTTGCGGTACACCTGCTGGCATGGTTTTTTTATCTGATAATTTTCCATTCACCATTACTTTGTATTCTCTTTCTTCAAGAAAACGAGACAATAATTTGACTATCCAATTTGGGATGTTGTGTGCTAATAGTTTGTACTTCAATGCCGCCGCCCCCGACCTTGAAAATGGCCTTAAAAGTGTCGTTGATGGTTTTTTGGAAAAGTGGTCTTGGAAAATGATTCGCCCCGTGAGCCTTGATTCTTGGAAGAGCCGCCTCTAAAAAGTGGCCTCTAAAAAAGTGGCTTTTGAGGCCCGCCCCAGAAATTATTCCAGCGAGCGTCACCGCTGACGCCGGCACTGGAGTCCAGCGCTTACGTTGTAGCGTAATGTTGGTTGCCTATGCATGCACGCATCCATAATTAAACAAACCAATAATAAGAGATTTATTTTTTATTCAATATAATACAAATAGAAACGTATTGCCATTTTTAATCACAAATCCACCTTCTTCTTCTTCTTCTGCTTCTAGTTCAATCAATTCGGCTTGAGGAAAATCGGCGCCTATCATTTTCTCCACACCGCTTTTAAATGCCTAAAAAAAAAATTAAAATTAAAATAAAAAAAATTAAAATAAAAAAAACGAAAAAAAAACTTACTGATTTAGCGGCTGAGGCAGCAGCGTCGCCGCCGGAGACGGTTTCCAGCGGCGGCGGCGGCGGCGTCGTCGTCGTCGTCGGGAGCACTGTGGAATCGCTCATGTTTTTTGAACTAGGTGTGCTGACGACGGATGCTCGCGACCGACTCAGCCGCCAGTTGTTGAAACCGGGATCCGCGCGCGCCGCCGGCCGCCGGCCGCCCTCGCTGCTGGGATCCGCGCCGCCGGCCGGCCGCCTCGGCTGCGTCCACTCTCAGCTGGGAGGAGGAGGTGTGGTCCGCGAGCGCGCGTGTCGCCCGCCTTCGAAGCTGCGACGACGACCTTCATGGGTTCGAGAGCGCCTGCAACCGCTATATCGGTCGCGGCGGAGATAACCCATTCATTTTTATAATGTTAGAGATGGGACTCAACAACAACAAGAACCGAGGTTGTTATACCTCAATATTAGATTATTAAAAAAAAAAAAAAATAGCGAGATATTGAGCAGCAGCAGCAGCAGCTACTAAAGCTCAAAATATTGGTTAAGAATATTTTTTTTAAATCGAGGTTAGTAGTGCGCGGTAAATTCAAATTTCGAGAGCGGCCATGTTTAGTCCAATAATGTCAAAGTTCCACAAAGTGTTAGTAGATGGCGTTGGTGGCGCCAAAGTTCCACAAAGTGTTAGTAGATGACGTTGGAGAGCGGCGGCGGCGGCCATGTTTAGTCCAATTATGTTAAAGTTTCAGAAACTGCCACCACTACTAGATGGCGCAATGAACGTTACCGAAAGGGCACAAAGCGCTTAACTTCCTTGTTATCGGACCAATTGAATCGCGGAAAAAACAGGCATTATCTATGAGTGGCGTAGATGCCAAATTTAAAGAAAAACATGCGCAATCAACGCGGCCAAAAGGGCACAAAGCGCTTAACTTCGCTGTTATTGGTCCAATTGAATCGCGGAAAAGACAGGCATTATCTATGAGTGGCGTAGATGTCAAATTTAAAGAAAAAACATGCGCAATGAACGTGGCCAAAAGGGCACAAAGCGCTTAACTTCCTCGTTATTGGTCCAATTGAATCGCGGAAAAAACAGGCATTATCTATGAGTGGCGTAGATGTCAAATTTAAAGAAAAGCATGCGCAATGAACGTTGCCGAAAGGGCACAAAGCGCTTAACTTCGTTGTTATTGGTCCAATTGAATTGCGGAAAAAATAGGTATTATCTATAAGTGGCGTAGATGTCAAATTTAAAGAAAAAACATGCGCAATGAACGTGGCCAAAAGGGCACAAAGCGCTTAACTTCCTCGTTATTGGTCCAATTGAATCGCGGAAAAAACAGGCATTATCTATGAGTGGCGTAGATGTCAAATTTAAAGAAAAGCATGCGCAATGAACGTTGCCGAAAGGGCACAAAGCGCTTAACTTCGTTGTTATTGGTCCAATTGAATTGCGGAAAAAATAGGTATTATCTATAAGTGGCGTAGATGCCAAATTTAAAGAAAAAACATGCGCAATGAGCGTGGCCATAAGGGCACAAAGCGCTTAACTTCGTTGTTATTGGTCCAATTGAATCGCGGAAAAAACAGACATTATCTATAAGTAACGTAGATGTCAAATTTAAAGAAAAGCATGCGCAATGATGGTTGCCATAAGGGCACAAAGCGCTTAACTTCGTTGTTATTGGTCCAATTGAATGGTGAAAAAGACAGGTATTATCTATAAGTGACGTAGATGTCCAATGTAAAGAAAAGCATGCGCAATGAACGTTGCCATAAGGGCACAAAGCGCTTAACTTTGTTGTTATTGGTCCAATTGAATCGCGGAAAAAACAGACATTATCTATAAGTAACGTAGATGTCAAATTCAACTTCATCTTCTGTACTTGAAAAATGTTGATCACGCAATTGATTTTTGATTTACGGAAATGTATAAAAGTCGTTTAGACTTAGATGTAAAGAAAAGCATGCGCAATGAACGTTGCCATAAGGGCACAAAGCGCTTAACTTTGTTGTTATTGGTCCAATTGAATTGAGGAAAAAAAACAGACATTATCTATAAGTAACGTAGATGTCAAATTTAAAGAAAAACATGCGCAATGATGGTTGCCATAAGGGCACAAAGCGCTTAACTTCGTTGTTATTGGTCCAATTGAATGGTGAAAAAGACAGGTATTATCTATATGTGACGTAGATGTCCAATGTAAAGAAAAGCATGCGCAATGATGGTTGCCATAAGGGCGCAAGGCGTTTATCTTCGTTGTTATTGGTCCAATTGAATCGCGGAAAAAACAAACATTATCTATAAGTAACGTAGATGTCAAATTTAAAGAAAAAACATGCGCAGTGAACGTTGCCATAAGGGCATTAGCGCTTAACTTCGCTGTTATTGGTCCAATTGAATAGCGAAAAAGACAGGTATTATCTATAAGTAGCGTGGATGTCAAATTTAAAGAAAAAACATGCGCAATGAGCGTGGCCATAAGGGCACAAAGCGCTTAACTTCCTTGTTATTGGTCCAATTGAATTGAGGAAAAAAACAGGCATTATCTATGAGTGACGTGGATGTCAAATTTAAAGAAAAAATATGCGCAGTGAACGTTGTCATAAGGGCACAAAGCGCTTAACTTCGCTGTTATTGGTCCAATTGAATAGCGAAAAAGACCAGTATGATCTAGAAGTAGCGTAGATGTCAAATTTAAAGAAAAAACATGTGCAATGAACGTGGCCAAAAGGGCACAAAGCGCTTAACTTCGCTGTTATTGGTCCAATTGAATCGCGGAAAAAACAGGTATCAGGTAAAAGTGACGTAGATGTCAAATTTAAAGAAAAAACATGCGCAATGAACGTTGCCATAAGGGCACAAAGCGCTTAACTTCATTATTATTGGTCCAATTGAATGACGAAAAAGACAGATATCATGTAAAGGGGACATAGACGCTAAATTTAAAGAAAAGCATGCGCAATGAACGTTGTCATAAAGGCATTAGCGTTTAACTTCGTTATTATTGGTCCAATTTAATTATGAAAAAGGTAGGTATTATCTATAAGTGCCGTAGATGCCAAATTTAAAGAAAAACATGCGCAATGAACGTGGCCATAAGGACACAAAGCATTTATCTTCGTTGTTATTAATCCAATTGAATTGAGGAAAAAAACAGGCATTATCCACAAGCAACGTAGATGCTAATTTTACGAAAAAATTGCTTGATCATGATTGGATAATTATGTCACGTGATCTATATCTAGAGGGGGTTATTATATAATATTTAGTAATAACGCTTGGAGGGATTATTGCTTTAAGACATGCGTCGTCAAGACAAACATATTTGGGAAAAAGTCCTTAAATTTGAAGAAAGACTCAAGCAACTTCGTAAAGATATTAAACTGTACGAAGACAAAGAAAACGTTATAAAGCAGTTGGGCGATTTAAATTTGGACAATACAAGAATACCGAAAAAAGTACTATGTTGCTGTTACCCCTTAAGACGAATTCAACCAACACCAACAGTTCTTCAGGTGCCGGTGACGCCATGGATGGACAATTAAATGGTGAAATTAACAAGACATTTACAATATCGTGCCTCACGTTATAAGTGTATTCAAAGAAGGTTTCGATCCTCATGTAATGTTGCAATAAACAACTAAAAATATGCAAAAGGTGTTTCATTAAAACTCAAAAATTTTTCATATCATTTATTAAAAATCAAAAAAAATTTCATTTCACCATGTGTAATATTTTTCGAAGAAAAACAAAAAAATTGTGCTGAAAGAGTATATAATAAAGAACGAAGCGTTTAATTATTTTTTTATTATATTCAATTTACTTGGTAGGTACATTTTATTCATAAAAAGATATAATTTTTGTCAATAGGGTTTTCAATTGTTCTTTTAACCCTACGCTGGGACAGGGTATGTTAAATAGATTCCAACTAAATTGTCCAGCTTCAACAACTTTTTTCGTATATTCACTATATTTGTAATATACGTTTAAGTTTTTGTTGAAAAAGTAAATGAAACCATCTATATATCTAAACGCTGATGTCAAGTCCATCGGTATACCGGGAAATTGATCGGTTATACGTCCACGACTAATTATTTCTCCAGGATCATTATTGTATTCTACATAGGAAACGTTGTTATAGAAAACAAAAGTTCTACCACTATTTGATTGAAATAACGCATTAATATAAGCATCTGAGGGCACAGGTAAATAATAATCATTTTGAATATTTAAATTTGGAAATGAGGCTACATAACATTTTCGATTACCAAACGTTATTAAATCCCCCGCTGAATTTTGAAAAATGTGAGAAAATGGGGTCGAGGAAGTCTTAAGTTCATTGGGTAGATAATTACTTAACGGCTCGGGACTTGAAGGTATGAGCATACTATTTAAATCAAATTTCCACAAAGATGTATTAAATCCGACGTACAATCGATAATTAGGAAACGTTGGAGCTGTTGCAAGAAACATGAAATCAGGTGATTTAATATTACATAAATTTTTGTATTGAAGCGAAACAGTCATCGGCGCCTTAACAGAAGAAGAAGAAGAAGAAGAAGAAGAAGAAGAAGAAATGTGTTTTCGAGTGGTTGGAGGATAAATTGTACACGTTGTCGTTGTCGTTGTTGTCGGCGTTCGTCGTCGTCGTGGACCATACAAGAATTCTAATGCATTCTTATCATCTTCATCTAGAGGAGTTAACTTTTGCTGATACCATGGAAACATTATTGCAGACTCTACTTCACTATGTCCTAACCCAAGGGTGTGACCGATTTCATGTACCAACACCATAAGAAAGCTTACTTGACCATCAGGAACATTATCATCATCATCCCCAAAATACCATTGTTCGCCAGCATCCATATGAATTTCAATACATCCATTAGCACTAGGAAAATGTGCGTGAGCCAATATTTTCCCAGGCCCATCAAAGTTTTGTGGACATCGATGGTGACCTGTGCAGCTTTCTCGAAAATCATGTTTTTTGGGTACGACGGTTATAGTAATATCGGGTTTCGGTGTTGGAAATTGAACTAGTTGAAAATTGAAATTGGAATCACGTTCCCATATTGCAAAAGCCTTTTGAGCTGTTAAAAGATGTTCCGAACGGGCTTGAGGAAAATACCATCGCAAACTCGTTTTATTTTGCCATCTTGATATCGTTGTAAATGAATTTTCACCAACAGTACATCTAGGTTTATTAATTAATTGAATAGTGGCAGCGTTCAGAGTTCCATCCACAGGTAGATTATATTTTTCTTGAAAATTTGCTAACACATTTTTAAGGCTATCACCTACGATTTCATTTTGATTAATGTAGCCAAACCGTTGCAAAAATGATACAAAATATTCTAGAGTAACGTTCGTAGAATTTGCGTGGGCTGTTAAGAGAAGCAGTACAAGTACTTTACCAACACACATGTTGAATATAAATGAAAATGTAAGAAATGTGTACGTATATATATTTTACAGTTATTCTTATAAATTTTTTAAAAAGAGAGAGAGAGAGAGAGACTTTTAATTACCATACAGGATGAAGTCAAAAAGGTCACGTAAACGCCACGTAAAACATCAAAAACGTCACACACGTCACGTAAACGTCACACACGTCACGTTTTACGTCACGCACCTCACGTTTTACGTCACGCACCTCATGTTTTACGTCACGCACCTCACGTTTTACGTCACGCACCTCACGTTTTACGTCACGCACCTCACGTTTTACGTCACGCACCTCACGTTTTACGTCACGCACCTCACGTTTTACGTCACGCACCTCACGTTTTACGTCACGCACCTCACGTTTTACGTCACGCACCTCACGTTTTACGTCACGCACCTCACGTTTTACGTCACGCACCTCACGTTTTACGTCACGCACCTCACGTTTTACGTCACGCACCTCACGTTTTACGCCACGCACCTCACGTTTTACGCCACGTGAACGTCAAATGTTTAACCTATTTTTTAGAGATACACTACAAGTTATTATTACCAATGTAATATAGTTAAATAAAGTGTAAATAAAATTTTATGTGAGATGCTCCTTTGTAAAACCGGATTATCTAGCGCCACAGTTATGCAAATGGGTACCTAATTTGTGCAACTTATAAAATTATTGCATAAGACTTTTCACAGACGTGCTGTTACACGTGTCACCCCTTCTTGTAATAATGAACTCGCCCACGAGCGCAGTCATGTTGAATTTTGAAAACTTAAAAACAATACGAAATTATCAAAACCGCGAATGAAGTGATAACCTAGAAACACGTATTTTATTGAGAACGAGTATTTCTTAAAACATCGCGAAAAAGCCCCTTTTCACGTGAACATACCGTGATTATTAGACCCCCACTCACTTTTTTATCTTTCCATTTGTATATGTGGTAACGAAATAAAACAGAGAGTACAATTAACACAAGTCGTTCGGTCCTAAACAATCGAGATGGAAAAAATTGAATTTCTCATAGGTAAAAGAGCTGTAAATAAAATATTGCGTTTACCTGTAAAAGATCTTTTAATTGAACAATGGAGTCAAGAAACTAGAATATCTTGTTACATCCTCTACATCGGTGATGAAGTTGCAGCGTTCGCCTTATTATCAAGGTGTGATTTCGATCCATTAGGACAACATGATGTTCCCAGAATATTAAATTATATATATACATTTGGCAAACACAGAAGAAAAGGTTACGCATGCAAAATAGTTCAACATCTAATGAAAACAGGGAATCAGTTTACAACATTTTGCAGCAATCCGTGGTCAGAAGGAGTCTTTACAAAATGCAACTGTACCAATTACGGTGAAAATAATTATTCAATAATGTTTAGATATCCTTAATAAATCATATTAAAACAAAAAAAAGGTTTTTAATTTATGATAAAAAAGGTTGTTGAATGAAAATTAAACAAATAGTCAAACTGGATTGAAAAATGTTGATAAGAAATATTCTTTTTTATTTATAGAAAAATCCGTTAAATGTGATTGTACCACAAAATGGGAAAGCTAAATACCATTCAGGCCTAACACACTGAATGTGCTATGGAGTTAAGAAATATAGAATCCCCACCCATTTTTTTCATACTAATAAATATTAAGACTTTCTCCGGTGAAGTTAGTCAGTCAGTCATCATGCAGTTTACAGAAAAATCAAAAGTGAAAAATATCTATTTGGGTGAACAAAGGTTCTACCTGAATAAATCGAATACGAAATATGTCGCAGTGAGTCTGTCGCATGATTTAAATTTTGCTCCGTGTGTGAAAATATCTGCAAACAAAGGAAACTTTAGTGAAAAAGAGTGGAAGGAGTTTTTATCCTTCAAAGAAACTATTGAAGATTTTATAACAGCGGGAAAGGAGGAATCAATAGATGTTAGCCGGTTTTTGTTACAGTTTGAAAATTTTGAAAGCATTACTGTTTTGAAAGTATTAACTGGACATGCTACTGTCTGGTTAGGATCAATTTCCCTTTCCGAGCTCTGGAGATGCTTACCCTTAATTACGCACAACATTGAAGTATTAAAAAGCCAGCAGTTTGTAGGTTCCTTAAAAATTTTACAAATGGCGGTTAAAAACAAGGAAGATATCATCAACACAGCTCTTACTACAATGGAGCCTATAAAACAAGCGCATCCGATTACATATAGTTTATTACTAGAACTTATATTCAAATACCCCGATGTTCTTAAAGAAAAGATATGAAGAAAGTAACTTTTAATGAAGATTACAATCACGTTCACATATGGGAATCATTAGATGTTGAAACAAGTGATTGGGAATCAAGATATCTTAATCAACGACGTTTTAAACGCCGAATAGAAGAAGCTGCTAAAATTATTAATCCCGTTTTAAATATAACTCATAGAAATAAAATGTATAATACTTTACAAAATAAAACATTTAAACAATAGAATTTTTGTCTATCCAAGACTGATTTTGTATAGAATCTTATGGAAAATACGAACAAATTTAGCAATTCAAGGGGCCTTTTTTTAATAACCTTCAAACTTATCGTTCCCCTCTCATAGTGGGGGTATATAAATACAAGTGGGTGCGAACCTACATTTTATTCAGTCGTGTGCACCTACAATTTAAATCAACCAACAACAACAACATGAGTAGTCAAGATAGTGGTTATAGTTCTTGTGAAATTGTTTTTGAAAGTGACTCGGCATCGTCATCATCGTCGCCGTCGCCAACACCTCCTTCACCTTATGCAGTGACGCTTAATGATTGTGTTGAGGAAATCGACCAAGCTTTAATTTCATACGAGTATGCTGCTAAATTGGAGCGATACCATCTACTGGAAACGAATTTTTCCCTAAGAAGTTATGCACTTTTGTGCGGAATAAGTCCGACCAGAACCTTTAATCCTGCAATAACGCTAACACCTTTACTTCGACCCGGAAGAATTTCGTTTGGTACATTTGAGTGGACTACTTTTATTGAATTGCTGCGCCAAAGATATGATGACTTTTTTCACGAGAATCTACCGTCACCTCCTGACGAATACGATCCTGTAGTTTTCCCTTGTGGAGACTTTTGTAAAGTTACTCAATTAGTGTACGACGATACCAAGTTCCTACTTGTAAACAAACATGGAGTAGAGTTCTATCTGGACGAGGATGATGTTTCCGACATCCTTGAAGCAAATTGCAATTTGGTGAAGAACTACATTTCGTTGCTAGAAGACTTGAACTTTAATACATTCTACTGTAATTTAATAGACTCTACACGAGCTTATTTTGCTGTTAATTTCAATAGTATTTGTGACACTAGTAGATTTAATACTTTAATTTTAATTTGTGCTGTTATGCCAAATTGTTTAGAAAAAAATGCTCTACAAGAGTACATGTATTACTATAAAGATGATGTAATTAATGATATATTAAATCATTGTTCAAATTAAAAAAATGTACCAAGTTTTTTGAAATAAAACACTTCTTTCTTATATTTATTTTTTTTAATACCCAAGCAAACTACAAATAATACAGTAAGCAAACATATGTAACTAATACATAAAAACTATAAATAATTTATTAGGTACACATAGTTCAGTCTGAAAATCGCACTCGTTTATTTTCATGTAAATCATATCGAAACCAAGCACAATATTTCTGCATATTCAATAAATATTTCAAAATTATGGCAAGCTAATAATCAGTAATCACATCTTAATTTATTAAAATTTTGAAAAACTTTCCCCGTTAAACTCCACGGTAGGGCAAAAAAAGAAAAAATTAACTTTTATATCCCCACGGAAGGGTATCATGTGAGTGGGGAAGTAATTGACGCTTATCATCATAGGGGCTAAGTCCAATTTTGGTCTGACTTATGCTATATACATCATGCAAATAAGATCGAATAGTGTGTTGTGTAATATATTTTTTATTATTATTTTGCAAACAATTTAGGTAATCCTCGAATATGATTTTATTTTTTACGACATTGGACTTAACCCCCTTTGATTTTTTCACTACTTTGCCGCCTTGGACTTTATAGCTGTACATTTTTGATCGTAATCCCACAAAGTGTGTCATTATTTTACCATTAGCTTCATCCTTCATTAAATCGGGAATTTTTTTATTTACTAAAGGAATCTTATAGGCGTTATTTGAGGGGTAATCTGAAGTGTCAAATTTTTCTAAGTGCTCTCCAATCAAACTTTTGTAAACGTCATCGCAATTTAATTCGTAAATAAAACTATCGGTGTCAGTGTACATTAATTTTACATTTTCCACCCCCATAGTTGGTAACATGAAATTATAGTGAAAATCATACATACAGGTTTTAGAAATGTCCAGGATAGCCATGCCGATATACAGGGGTTTGTTGAAGAGTAGTTCAGCCTTCTTTAATTCGATAGCCATGAGTTTGTCGTCAAAAACTCTTCGATTATGGAATCGTGGGCTGGCTATCAAATTTTTTGCACCGTAACGACCCTCGTAAGAAGTAAGTAATTTCACTACCCTATGGAGTCTGATGTTTTCCATCGTCTTACCGAATACGGCATTATTAGCGAGTTTGAACTGGGTTTTTTTAAAATTGCTTGTGGCTACAGTCCTTAAGCGAGTATTCAGCTCGATATAGGACTGCAGCCAAGCCGATTGTTTGAATTTTAGTACTTTGTGAATTTTCGTTAATTTTAACCCGTGTTCGAGGGCTTGTTTTAAATTACGGTAATGCAGAGTGTATTGTTTTTTCGGGTAAAGGGTGGTCATTAATTTGGACAATTTGGAACCGGGAGGTTTACGGTGTTCTGGACAAAATGGGAAATCTTTGTGCTCGTCATGTAAACTTTCGGGATACTCTAAATCAACTTGTAAAATATATCCGACGGGTGAATCGTTGGGAATCTGAGTAATGTCAATGTTTGTATTGGGCTCCCATTCAAACCCCCCGTAGGGGAGGAACTGTGACATTGCCCACCCATATAAATTGTTTACGTCAAAGTACATAAGGTACTTGGACGGCTTAGAAGAATCATATTCGGACATGTATTTATTGTTAGCTTCGGAATATCGATTTGAACAAACAGATATTCCTCCACGTATTGATGCCTCGACAAACAACAACATGTCGACATCTTTTAAAATTTGCAATTTACATTTCGTGTACTTGAGCATGCAATCCCAAGTATATCCGGGCATAGTATAGTACCATGCCGGATCTAGTTGGTAAGTTTCCAGAGCAGTTGTTCGAAAGTTTTCCATAACGTCACAAAGAAGGAGAATGTCTGTTCGCATATACAAATCTGCATATTCGCCTAAATTTTGAATTTGGAAAGCTTGCCAAACGTTTTGCGCATGAGTGTAATCATCCGCGGAAATATGACAATCATTTAATTTGTTGTAAAAACTCTCAATTGCTGGAAGACTAGTGGTATCATTTAGCTTATCAATACTATCAATGTAATCGTATGGAAAAACACCTTTCCTCGTCAACAGTTTGAACGTTTCATTAGTCAAGTTACCAAATTCCTCTTTTAATGTGACCAACTCCTCTATTTTTAGTGTAGACACCAACTCATCGAGACTGGTACCCAAAAATCTAAAGGAGTCTATATATCTGAATTTAATTTTAGTTTCTGGTTCATACTGCGTAAAAGAAATGTATTTTTCCATGTTCACAGGTAGTACAGTCAAGGGTCCACGTTTAGCAAGATCTCTAATAATAAAATGACTGTCGTATCCGCTAAGATTATGGAAAACTATGGGCACTACAAATAGTTTTTTGAAGTTCAGATTGCACGATTGATGCGCGAACCCTCTAAATAATACCGTAAAATGATCGTGGTCTTTAACGATGATGTCTTTTTCTTTAAACCTATTGTCGCAAATGTGACAGCAGACACCGTTTGCGACGACAGTAGGCATACAAATAGGAACAATATTTAATAATTTAGATTCAATAAATTTCGCGACTTCTAACATTTGATTCGCAAACCAGTCCATGCAATCTTCCCCTCTATAACTATTGTAGTATGAAATCTTATTATCGTAGCTGCATTTTAAGTAGAAGCCTGCACCAAATGTTTTATGGTGTTGATACTTTGTAGTTGTATGGGATATCTTTTTATCACACTTTTCTAAAATTGACTCGAAATCGGCATACACGACAAAAGGACATTTCTGCTTGTATACATGATTTTTAAATTCGACGTTATCATATGGGGGGAAAGAAATTTTGCAATCGTTACTATTTATGCATAAAATTTCGTGGTCCGCTAGTTTTTTTTCGTTTTGGAAATAGTTTAAGCACCTATCGCAAATAAATTTTTTAGGTGTACTCTTACTAAGTTGACTTGAAACTAGTCTAGACATATTTTTAATCCAACAATAATGATATTTAATGGTGTTGGTAGTAGTGTCCTCATTGTTGACGGGAGGAGCCTCGTAGTCGTTTAATTTTGGAAAATATTCATCTTGAATTAAAAGTAAATTTACATGACGCGGCAGTTTATTTTTAGTTAAACGTGCAGGTACCACTACGTAAAATGACCTTTTATTAGTTTGATTTAGTTCTAAAGCGTAAACGTTTACAGAGATATCATTTAACTTTTCAAATTTTGAAATTTGTGTTAGTTTCATAGGCAATTCTAAACCGTCTGTATTCAAAACTGTACTATAGTGGGGGTAATTAATTGTAAATGCAGGGTTTCTTTTAGCAGGAAACAAAAAACTCGTTACGGCCCAGTAAAAACACGCCAGGTCTGCATTTTTGACGTTTATGCATGCCTTTTTCGCTAATATTTCTTTTGGTAGTGGAATGAAGGATGAACCGTTCCCAATTTCAAATTTGTTAATAGCTACTTCTAATAAATTTATTTTTGACAACGCCCACCCACTGTCTTTTTCTTGAAATTCCGAAAGTTTATTTAAAATAAAATCTACAATGCTTTTATATTCTTGCGCTAAATCCGTCCCCAAATCAACAACGAAATTTGGGGATCCAAAGTATTTAATGTCAATTACTTCCCCGCCATCACTATCATTTTTTAAAAAATCGCCGCAAAATGTGACATTTACTTTTAGCGACGGTGTATCATTTTTTAAAATTTGTGAAATTTTTGACTTGAATAAATTAAAAGCTGCCTTCAAAAAATCTTTTATTTCTTTGTGTTGTAAATTTATAATGACCCCCGTTCTAATTCGATTGTTAAAAATCGCGTTGACGTCTTCCCATTTAACGCCCCCTTTAGTGCCGCGCCCCTGTCTAATACCCTCCCCTATTACATGGGAAGACGCTAATTTAATGATACACCGTAACCTTTTCAACTGCCCCATTTTGGTGTAAATTTTTCTTTTTTCCCCTACCGTGAAATTACATTTTTTTATCGCTAAATTGCATTTTCGGAGGTGAGTACTGATTAGTGCTAGCCATTTATTTTTATCTGAATATGTAGAAATATTGTGCTCAGTTTTAAGAATTTGTTCAATTTTTTGAAAAACGAGTGCGAAATTCATGACTCACCTAATTTTTTTTGATTTTAAATAGAGTTCTGGGAGCACAGCTCTTTGATATCTCGTGCAGGCCAATAAAAACTAAACTGAAGCCCCCTTTGTTTAGATCGTCGATGTGGTTCTTGTAAATTTCGGTAGACCTTTTGGGTAGAAATGTGACGACGTTCTCCTCCAATTCCACTAGGATGGATTCCCCTCCAAATTTGGATTTAACAAGCTGAACGCGGTGAATTTTCTTTGGGATGTTGGGTTGCAGGTCCTTTAGCTTAATTATGGGCTTGTTTTCGGTATCTGTAGATGAGGTAAATTCGTTTAATTTTTCAAGAAAACTCATCTAAAATAATAATAAAAAAATGGAATACTAGCATGAAAAAACCACCGAAAAAAAAAACACTTACTTTAAAAGCTTAAAGATGTGGATGCCAAAAAAAAAAAAGTCTTAGCCGGATTGAAGCTAACAGCAAAAAAAAATGTGTAGCACTGGTACAAATTACTGAAAAAATCAAAAATTTGTACTGTTAAAATTGCAAAAAAAAAAGTTTTTTAAAAAAATTAACTTATTTAACACTTTGAAGTTTAGATTTTTGAAAATTTACTACAGCACTGGTACAAAAAAGTTTTAAAAAGTCTTAGATGGATTGAAGCTTTACAGCAAAAAAATGTAGATCACTGGTACAAATTACTAAAAAAAAATCAAAAATTTGTACTGTTAAAATTACAAAAAAAGTTTTTTTAAAAAATGAACTTATTTAACACTTTGAAGTTTAGATTTTGAAATTTACTACAAAAAATGTAGAGCACTGTTACAAAAACAAGTTTTAAAAAATTAAAATTAAATGTACTTACAATAACTCCAACTGGAAACTGTTCACTGAACACTAACTGGTAGCACAATAAAAACAACTGGAAACAGCTCGCTGAATACTAACTGGTGAAGAGACGTTTACGACTGAATTGTCGATTGATTCGGCTTCGGCTTTTATAGCACTCGAGAAAAACAACAACATTATCTGTGGGAAGATAACTAAATTCGTTTCGTGGAAATGTGGTTGTATTTTTCACCGTTATCAGCCTTATCTAATTTTTATCCAGGAAGCTACATCCTGTGGGAACGGGTGTAGATGTTTGTGCTAGAATTTGTTTTCTGTAAATGTGGTTTTATTTTTTCGCGTTATCAGGCTTATCTAATTTTTATCGGGAGGCTTCATCCGGTATAACCGTTAAAGTATGTTTTTAATTTTTTTTAGAAAATGTAGATTGCAGGGCCGTATTTAAAAAATTTTAGTTTGAAAAAAATTTTAAATTATTAAAAGTTTATGTTTTTAAATTTTTTCAGAAAATGTAGATTGCAGGGTCGTATTTAAAAAAGAAATTTTAAAAAATCTTGAATTTGGAGTAATAGAATTTTGTGTGTTATTAAAATATTTATTTAACACTTTGAAGTTTAGCTTTTGAAATTTACTTAACTTAAGCAAGTTTAATTTTCGGAGGAATATTATAACACTATTGACAAAAATTATATCTTTTTTATTAATATTTCTTAACTCCATAGCACATTCAGTGTGTTAGGCCTGAATGGTATTTAGCTTACTGATAATATTAAGTATACTTAAATTTAACATCTACGCCACTCATAGATAATGCCTGTCTTTTCCGCGATTCAATTGGACCAATAACAGCGAAGTTAAGCGCTTTGTGCCCTTATGGCAACGTTCATTGCGCATGTTTTTCTTTAAATTTGACATCTACGACACTCATAGATAATGCCTGTTTTTTCCACGATTCAATTGGTCCAATAATTACGAAGTTAAGCGCTAATGCCTTTATGGCAACGTTCATTGCACATGTTTTTCTTTAAATTTGCCATCTACGCCACTTTTAATAAAATGTAAAATATTATATAATAACCCCCTCTAGATCACGTGACATAATTATCCAATCACGATCAAGCAATTTTTTTCGTAAAATTAGCATCTACGTCACTTGTGGATAATGCCTGTTTTTTCCGCGATTCAATTGGACCAATAACAGCGAAGTTAAGCGCTTTGTGCCCTTTTGGCCACGCTCATTGCGCATGTTTTTTCTTTAAATTTGACATCTACGTCACTTATAGATATTGCCTGTTTTTTCCGCGATTCAATTGGACCAATAACAGCGAAGTTAAGCGCTTTGTGCCCTTTTGGCCACGCTCATTGCGCATGTTTTTCTTTAAATTTGACATCTACGCCACTTATAGATAATACCTGTTTTTTCCGCGATTCAATTGGACCAATAACGAGGAAGTTAAGCGCTTTGTGCCCTTATGGCAACGTTCATTGCTCGTGTTTTTCTTTAAATTTGGCATCTACGCCACTCATAGATAATGCCTGTTTTTTCCTCAATTCAATTGGACCAATAACAACGAAGTTAAGCGCTTTGTGCCCTTATGGCCACGCTCATTGCGCATGTTTTTTCTTTAAATTTGACATCTACGTCACTCATAGATAATGCCTGTTTTTCCGCGATTCAATTGGACCAATAACAGCGAAGTTAAGCGCTTTGTGCCCTTTCGGCAACGTTCATTGCGCATGCTTTTCTTTAAATTTGACATCTATGCCACTTATAGATAATGCCTGTTTTTTCCGCGATTCAATTGGACCGATAACAAGGAAGTTAAGCGCTTTGTGCCCTTTTGGCCACGTTCATTGCGCATGTTTTTTCTTTAAATTTGACATCTACGCCACTCATAGATAATGCCTGTTTTTTCCGCGATTCAATTGGACCAATAACGAGGAAGTTAAGCGCTTTGTGCCCTTATGGCCACGCTCATTGCGCATGTTTTTTCTTTAAATTTGACATCTACGCCACTTATAGATAATGCCTGTTTTTTCCGCGATTCAATTGGACCAATAACGAGGAAGTTAAGCGCTTTGTGCCCTTTCGACAACGTTCATTGCGCATGTTTTTTCTTTAAACTTGACATCTACGACACTCATAGATAATGCCTGTTTTTTCCGCGATTCAATTGGGCCAATAACAACGAAGTTAAGCGCTTTGTGCCCTTTCGGTAACGTTCATTGCGCCATCTAGTAGTGGTGGCAGTTTCTGGAACTTTAACATAATTGGACTAAACATGGCCGCCGCCGCCGCCGCCGCTCTCCAACGCCATCTACTAACACTTTGTGGAACTCTAACATAATTGGACTAAACATGGCCGCCGCCGCCGCTCTCCAACGTCATCTACTAACACTTTGTGGAACTTTGGCGCCACCAACGCCATCTACTAACACTTTGTGGAACTTTGACATTATTGGACTAAACATGGCCGCTCTCGAAATTTGAATTTACCGCGCACCAGCGACACCAACGCCTCTGGTGGCAGTTTCTGGAACTTTTATTTAGAACATACTTTGCTACACTACTGAGGTTATTTTAAATCCCCTCTCCTTTATCTTCATGCATATATAGAAGTTTTATAGATATGCAAAGTCAGTTGAAAAATAAAAAAAAGGCAACTAGTAGTGAAACAAAAGTGAATAATCTTAAAAATCTCTTGCGAGACTTATCATGGCATTTGTTTAAGCAAGAAAGAATTTACGAACGTGAAAGTGTATATGGTATGGGTCGAATGTATACAGAAGAGGAATGTCAAATATTAACTGCTCGATATCGTAAAGGATCTCAAGTCATGAACGATTACGTAGATGGAATTATTTGTATATGCTGCTTGGTAAATATACTTAAAAAGTTAGAGTTTGAAGGGTATCTACGCAGAATGAAGAAATATTTACCCTCATATCTTATCGATGATGTGGATGATGATGACATTCTAGTAGACGAAGAAGAAGAAGAAGAAGAAGAAGAAGAAAATATGAAATATACTACTTTATAAAATATTGTTTTAATAAAAAACGTAATTCTTAATAAGCATTTTTTTTTATTCATAAAAAGATATTATTTTTGACAGTAAAGTTTTTAATTGTTCTTTTAAGCTGTCTTCAGGACATGGAATACCAAAGAGATTCCAATTAAAGGGACCTGCTGCAACAACTTTTCGTGTATATTCACTAAATTTATAGTAAGTATCTTGTTGAAAAAAGTAAATGTAACCATCTGTAAATCTAAACGCTGACGTAATACCGGGTGGAAGCCCAGGAAATTTATCTGTTATTCGTCCACGATTACGTATTTCTTGAGGTGTTTCCAGAAACTCAATGTATGAAGTGTTATCGTAAAATATAAAAATGCTTCCACTATTTGTTTGAAATATAGCATTTATTAGAACGTCTTTAGATAATGGTAAAATAAAATCATGTTGAATATGTAATTCTGGGAATGAGGATGCATAACATCTTCCATTAGCATAGGTAATCAGATCTCCTACAGCATTTTGAAAAATGTGAGTTATAGTAGATGTTTTTATTTCTTTAGGAAGATATGATTCAATTAAATCAAAATGTTGTGGTATTCGCATATCATTAAGATCAATTTTCCATAACTTACGACCGCTTCCAATATATAAACGATAATTGGGAAACGATGCGGTGCTAGCGAGAAAGATAAAATCAGGTGATTTAAGGCTACATAAATTAACTGAAGTAGGTAGAGGTGGGGGTGTTGTAGTACTGGTAGTAGTAGTAGTAGTAGTAGTAGGGTTAATTGGCAGATAACGACGTGTTGGTATAGGGCCATAAAGTGCTTCAAGAGCCATTTTATCGTCTTCATGTAATGAGGATATATCGCTTTGATACCATGGATACATTATAGCATTTTCAATGCCACTATGACCCAAACCTAATGTATGACCTATCTCATGAACTAAAACTGCCAATAAACTGTTTTCGTTATCCGGAACATTCGTGATATTCAAGCTAAAATTCCAATTTTCATCAGAATCAAGATGAACCTCAATGCAATTGCTGTCGTCCCTTGGATAATAGGCATGACCCAAAACTTTTCCAGGTCCATCAAAATTCTGTGGACATTCAGCTTTACCCGAACAACTTGTTCGAAAACTATGACGTTTATTTCCGAGGGTTATGGTAATATCCGGTTTTGGCATAGCTATTTTAACATTGGTAAATGTAAACTTTGAATCTTTAGCCCAAATTTCGAAAGCTTTTGCGGCTACTGTAATGTACTTTCTTGATACTGATGGAAAATGCCATTTTAAATTAGTTTTATTCCATTTTCCGTGTACCGTATATGCATCAACATATCCAATATTTTCATCATAATTAGAACATCTTGGTCGCTTCATTAATCGAACAGTTTCATCATTTAAGGTACCATCAACAGGTAAATTAAATTTTTCTTGAAACTCGATTAAATACGATTCGAAATTTTCTAAACTATTATTATTACTAACAGAGGTTATGTAACCATATTGTTTTAGAAAAGAAATAGCATCTTCTTGATTTATATGTTCACAATGAATTACCAATAATATTGAGAGCAACAACGACACAACTATCTTTATCGACATATCGAATGAGAATGAGAGGTATAAAAGAAAAGACGATTTATTTATATAAAATTTATTCTACAGTAAATCCTTGTAAGGCATTTATAAATTTATGTTTATAAAAATAAATAAATTCTCTGAGAGCATTAGCCAATAATGGATCAGTCAAGTTTAATATATTTTTTAATATATTCTTCCAAACTTCTTCTTCTTCTTCATAGTCTTCAAAATACGGTTTGATTATGTTTAATACTTGAAAGTAGTAATTGTTAAAATTAACATTATTCAATTCTTCAATGTAATAGCACAACAAATTTTCATCTATATCAATCAAATAATAAACTTGGTCTTTTGTCAATTCGATACAAACGTTTTTTTTATTTATACTTAGAAATTTTGTATCATCCATTATATATCAAAAGACATTTGCTGATGAGGTCGAAAAGGTTGACTTAAAACAATTGCAGGTTCAAATTTTCTCGCAGGACTAAGACCGCTTCCTACTGTCGCTGTTCCAGTCGAATACTCTTTATACAACAGTAAAGTATGCTCAAAATCGATTGCGTTTTCACACATTTTTTTGGAGACTTGATCAATTTGTTTATAATAATCACTATCCATTTGTTTATCGCTATAAGAACTTTCTGAAGTACATCCGGAGGATGATGATGAACTATACGTTGAACACATTTTATACAACTGACTGAGATGTATTGTTAATCTTGTTATTTAAGCGAATCCTTATCTATCCAACTGTTATGCGTAATGTCGAACCCCAACCACTTGACATAAAGTTTTCTACCTTTTCGCTTCAACACTTTTTCAACGAGATAAATGTCAGGATTTTTAACCTTTTGTAATTCTTCTTCGTAAAAAGCTCCGATGATTGGTTGACCACGCATATCTTCCAACAAATATGTAACGGGATTGGTTATTTTAACTTTAATGATTTTAAAATGTTCAGTAGACCAATTTGGTGTGTAACCTTTCTCAAACACATGCTTTGCTTTGCTTATGCGTACAACATCACCGACTTGTAATTTTCGCGGTCCGGCAATTTTCAGATATGAATATCTTTTCGTTAAAAGAATCTTTTCATTAGTCTTGTTCACATCCTTTGGTTTAAGTTTCGTTTTGCTATGTTTCGTATTATTATATTCTTGAGTTAACTTGGGTAAATAATCAATCCATTTATAGGTTCCGTTTAAACTGAAATACTTGTATAATTTTTCTTTTAAAGTACGTATTACCCGTTCTGCTATAGAGGCCTTTTTAACACTAAACGTATTATAATGATTAATGGAATACTTTTTTATTAAATTTTTAAATTTTGCGTTAAAAAATTCCGTACCTTGATCGGTTTGTAAATTTTTCGGACGACGCTGGCGATGTTTCGTATGCGATAAAATGTCTTCGAATGCTTTGGTAATTTCTTCACCGGTTTTCGTTTTTAGCGGTCTAGTCCATAGAAATTTTGAAAAACAATCAATGACAACCATAATCATTTTAAAACCTTTGTTTTGCGGTGCATAGCGACTCATTTCAGCTAAATCCATTTGCCATAAATCATCTAGTCCTTTGATGACGGTACGTCGTCTCGGATAATTTTTTCGTGCATATTTATGAAGTTCATTAACAAGTTGAATCTTCTCCGGTGACGTAACCGCCGACGCGATTGGCATGATAATAAATAGACTGATTTATAATTTTACTATTTATGGTGTAGGCGTAAAAGTAGTCCTTGATGCCATTAATTTGATAATTTGCTCTTGATTCTTCTTTACATTTTGTTCAAGGTTTTTAATATTTTTTCTAATCTCTGAATAATTATCAACAAGGTTATTTCTAAGAAATAACTTAAGCTCTATTGATAATTTATTATTTGCGTTTTCAATACTTTTTTGCAAAGAATCGTCAACATACTTTTTTGTCACCCAATCTGTAGTTTGTTGTTCTTGTTTCGAAATAAACTGCATATTTTCATTAATATTATTTTGCATATCTACCATAGCATCAGACATATTTTTAACGTTCTCCAATATTCGATCTATTGATTTTGAAAGGTTTGTTATCATAGAATCGACATACTTTTTGTTTGCGGCATCTTCATCAATTGTTGGCCCCTTAACGTTGCATAACTTTAAATGTTCAATATCTAAATTGCCATCAGAGGTGTGCGGTAATCGTACAATAGATGGTTTGAATGCAAATGCACGCGAACGTGAATGACGTCCGAATTTATCAACACTCATCATTGAAATGACATTCGTGTGGATGTGTAAACTTATTTTATCATATTAGCCTCCCTCAATTCATTCATTATGGCAACAATCTCATTGTTATGTGAAGTATTTCCTGCCTCTTTAGATGCGATAAGCAGTCTCAATCTAGTAATAAGTCTCGGGGATCGTCCCAATAAATATATTCTATAGGTGCGTTATTATATTCTAAATGCATTCCTTTACCTTCTTTCGGTGATGAAGAGGCGAAATGTTGAACTAAACTTGAGAGACTAGATTTTTTACTTTTTTCTACGGTTTTAATCAAAGGTTTTATAATGTTATACCATTTTATACTGTTATCTCCTTTTAAATGTCCTCTACTATTCAAGTGCGCACCCGTATGTTCTAATATGGTTTTATAGTTTACGAGATCATCGGGAGCGTACGATGGATCAGAATAAAATATTAATTGATAAAGTCCTGGCGTTCCTTTCACATATCCTCCCGAAAAGTCTTTCTCCGATAACAACATGATAGCACCGGTTTTAACATCAAAGGAAATTCTTCTATTACCAAGTGTCCAATTATCTTGTTCACTATCATATGTAGGACCATATTTTCTATCAATTTTATCGCTATTTGTCCAGTAATCTTTAACGTAAGTATGACTTATTGATGGATACTGATCCAGATATTCATCTATTAGATCCTGTGAATATTCGATGGACGGTTCAGTGGAACGTTTCGGTGATAAATTAGGTTCCTCTATTATACTGGGCTCATTAAACTCGGCAACATCTTCTAAATCGAGAAATTTAGTACTAGTAGGATGCGTCTTATATTCTTTTTTAATAAATGATTCATTCTTTACTTGTATGGGGACGGCAGCAGCAGCAGCAGTAGTTTTTTTTAAAGCAATTTCTTTTAACAGATCGGTTATTGGTTTAAAAAGTTTATTGATTGAATCGTCCACATTCGTTCGATTTAATTTCAATGCTAAATATTTTTTTCGTATAGCACGCGTTAGTTCAGCAACTTTTCGTTTATGTGTAGCCACAGCAACTCGATCGTCTGACATCATTCCATACAGTGACGTTTAACACACATTAACAAATTTTTATATACTTATCGAAACCCATTCGATAGCGACCATTGTTAATGGGAAAATCTTTTACGATAACTACCGTTCCGTACCTATTAATCCAACACTTTGAACATAAGGTTTTAAATTCATTAAATGTTGTGTCTGGTGAGACGTGCTCCTCAAATATATGCTTTAGATTAATTTCATCTTGTTTAAATAACACAATCAGATTACAATTATCTCTTATCAATTGTTTCGGGATTTTTGAATATGTTTGACATAAGTAGGCAGCATCAATATCTTTATGTCTACACATGGAATAATATTCACGAATTTTTTGTTGTTTATCACATGCTACATCATCGAAAATAAAAATGGAGTTTTTTTTGGCTTTAGTGGGACTGATGACTTCATCGTTGTCTTTAAACGGAAAATAACCTATACCCTTTGCTTGAGTCATTACTGTTTGTAATAACTGATACTTTGGTTGGTATAAAGATTTTGAGTATACGTAAACATTTTCAAATTTAGCACCATTGGGATTAAACAACAGGGCTAACATTACATTTGTCTTTCCACAGCCACTCGGGCCGCAGATTATGGCGCGAAACGAGTCGGGCAACAACGGACCATGTTTACTAATACCATTTAACTTTTTGTCTTGAAAATCGTCTAAATTTTCGATCGGTAACGACTGCACTTGTTGAATCACCTTCATCGTCTTATAAATATCGAAGCTGTTACGCTCATTTATTAGTTTCAATGTTTGTGCACGAAGGAGAGGGTGTGTTAAATACATTGATTAATAAATTACCCTTTGAAATCCATTTAAGTGGGGGGTACCAATTCTGCGGTCCAGGAACAAAACTACAAAAACGATTGGCACGTGGTGATCCGGGTATTAATCCGCTAGACGCCGCGTGCAAACAACACGACATCGCCTATTCGCAGAACGATTCATTGAACGAACGTCATAAAGCCGATAAAATATTAGAGGAACAAGCGTGGCAGCGCGTTAAATCAAAGGACGCTAGTCTTGGTGAACGTGGTAACGCTCTACTTGTAACCGGAGTAATGAAAACCAAACGTAAACTTGGTATGGGTTGTTCCTTTAACACTCACGTTGTAAAAAAAATTGGAAAATCCATGAAACCTGCCAAGACATTAAAGAAGGCCGTATCGTTGGCTTTAAAAGCAGCCAAAGTGGCAGTTAAACGTGCCGGCGGTAAAAATAACATTAGAATACCTAGAATTATTCCATTTGACTCTAAATCTGGAGGATTTCTTCCTCTCATTCCCTTGTTTGCCGGACTTAGTGCCCTTGGGGCGTTAAGTGGAGGCGCAGCCAGTATAGCTTCTTCCGTCGTAAACGCTCAAAATAAGAAAAAGAAGCTGGAAGAAGAGACACGTCACAATAAAGCGATGGAAGCTATCGGTCATGGATTGTATTTACGAAAGAATAGCAAAGGAGGTTTCGGTCTGTATCTTGAAAATAAAAAAAAAAAAACCTCAAAAAAAACGTCGACGTCATCATCATTAAGGCTACCTAATAGAGCATTATACGATAAAGAATTACTGAAATATGCTAAACTTTATAAAATACCTCATTTTCGAGGTGTTTTCATGCGCGATACTCTACCTAGGAGAGTACGCGCCCAACGTGAATGTGGTATCGTAAATTTAGATAGTTGGAAAAATCCCGGAACACACTGGGTCGCATATAGAAAAAAGAACGACAAAGTTGAATATTTTGATTCATTTGGTAATTTGAAGCCGCCTATAGAACTTGTTCGTTATTTAAGTAGTCGTAATCGTCCTGTCAAAATTTACTATAACAACGAACAATATCAAACTTATAATCAAATAAATTGTGGACATTTGTGCTTGAAATTTTTACGTGATGAATCGTCGTTACCTCGAGGATGCAATTCAAATGATTTTATTGAACCTGAGTGATTTACAGACAGTCTGGTATAGCCTTCCCGTTGAGTACAGAATGGAGTTAAAACGGTTTTTACCATGTCAAACGAATTCCAGTCGACATGTATGGTCTGATGTATGTGGTACACAAATGCAATCAAAATGTATATATTGTTTTAAAGAGTTTAAATAAAGAATATATTTAAGTTATTGTATTTATTAAAAATTCGTTAGTCTTCGTTATGTCTCAGTTGTTGCGAGTCAATAGCACCAATCATATTTTTACATTTAAACCTCAAACACCCATCGTTTTGAATCCTGAAAAAGAATATGAGCTAGCGTTGAGATCGTTTCATTAATATAATTCCATACCGAACATTGAAGAGGGTCAAAAATTTTACTACTATGATGCACACAACAAATTAAACGAAATTGCCTTTCCAGCAGGTAGTTATGAAATTTCAGATATTGAGAGATTTATTCGGCATCGAATGGGTTTGGAGAATTCCGTTGATCCAGATCGAGAGTTTTCATTGAAGCCCAATAACAATACGCTTAAATGTGAAATTTTCAGCAAATTCTATAACATATCGTTTAAGGAACCTAACAATATTGGACGTACGTTGGGATTTTCCGAAAAAATCTCGTTCCGGCTCAGATACATTCGTCAGATTTACCCGTCAACATTATAAAAGTTTCAACCGTACGTTTTGACTGCAACATTACGACGGGGGCGTTTGATGGAAACACACCTGCTCATACAATCTACGAATTCTCCGTTAAATCAGATCCTGGATATATAATTGACGAAACGCCTTCAAATCTCTTGTATTTACCAGTCATTCCTCAACGTGAAATTCTTAATATTACCGTACTGGCAGTCGATCAAAACGGTGAACCAGTAAATTTCCGTGGTGAAACAAGTACACTAGTATTGGAACTTAGACCTCAACCTAAATGGTTATAAGCGGTGAAAACACAATTAATTATTAGTATAAGAAGATTCTTTGTTGACAACGTGCCACCCCCACCACCATGTCATCGTCACCAATAGTTTACAAGAAAAGAAAAGTAGCTGAATCAGCTGAGAAATTACCGATGTTTAATCTATACGGGTCACCCGTAATAGATGAATCAATTCGAAAATGTGAATACAAATACTATGCTCCATATGTGAAATCGTTTAACTGCAATGACATTGTGGAAATTGTTATCAACCAAGTGGATTCGTTCTTTGCTATGTACGATTCGCTATTGGATATTAAGGGAAAATTAATAGTTACCGGAACGGGTGATGTTTCATTAACTCAAAATTTCGGAGCATTTCTATTCGATTCCTGTACATACAGCGAAAGTGGCAAAGAGATCGAGACGGTACGAGATCCTGGTATTGTTAGTACCGTTCGCGCTTATACCTGCTATTCACAGGACGACTCGCGTCACGTGTCTATTGCCGGTTGTAATTATCCCTCATCACCAATTCTCACGAATAGTAAATCTTTCAGTCTATTATTACCGCTAAAGCATATTTTCAACGTTTTCAATGATTATCCTAGGATTACGTGTGGTAGACAAACTTTTCGCTTTGTTCGTGCTCGAAACGATAACGATTGTATAACTATTAAGGAAAATGGTGGATCGGTAACTACAGTTAAAATAAATATTGAAAGCATTGAAGTAAGAGTTAAACATATCTACCCCAATTATGAAGTAAATGAAAAACTGTTGAAGGCAATTCAATCGGACCGGCCTATTTTAATACCCTTCCGAAAATGGGAGCTTAATGAATTGCCAGCCATCACGCCAAATGCCAAAAAAGATATCTGGCCTGTGAAGACTAGTACGGCTATTGAAAGACCTCGCTACGTCATGATATTTTTCCAAACCGAAAAACGTGATATAGCCACAGCTGATCCTACAACATTTGATCACTTGAATATTCGTAATATTAGACTAATGTTAAATGGCGATTATTATCCTAATGATCGTTCGCAATTTGATTTTGCTAGTGACCGCTTCAACGATGCATATTTCAACTATACAGAATTTTATCCTAGCTACACAAACTCTAATCGAAAACGTACCCTTCTAACCGTTTCGGATTTTAAATTACGTACATTGTTTATCATAGATTGTAGTAAGCAGGAAGAATCTATAAAGTCATCAACCGTCGATGTAAAGTTGGAAATTGAATCGGACGTAGGATTCCTGATAACACCAAGGTTTATTGCATCATAGTTCACGACTGTCTCATGGAATATCACCCACTCACGGAAGTAATAAAAAGCCTCTCGTAATAATAGGTGTTGACTCCAGATCTCTCTCTCTCTCTCTCTCTCTATATCTCTCTCTCCGGTAACATCAAGGTTTCTATTGC